>CM029672.1:19444077-20932364 GCA_017311315.1 Dendrocalamus latiflorus
CTCAGTTGGGAGATTGTTGGACCCGGATTTTTCAACCCAGAATTCTCTATGATTTGCTGCACTATTCCTTGGATTAGTAGATAGTGGTCACAGGTACATTGCTATATCAATTCATACATCGCATGAAATATACCGAACCATACTATTACATATCAGAGTTGAAATACACCACATCGGATGATAGTCTACAAAAGGGCCGATCAGACCAAATCCTACAGTATAAAAGACAGCAATGGAAAGCATAAACAAAAGTAGGACCAACATCCACAGGCAAGCGATTGAGGGGTAAATGTGTGCAATAGGTATTATCTAGGTTTAGATAATATATGTGCACACAATCTCCATCAAGTCTACTCGTCTAGGAATCAAACTCGCAAAAGTCGTCCTAATTCCCTTCGTCGGTTCCTCCATCCGTGGCAGGTCCGTCCTTATAAGCGTGGTAGTCTTCATTTCCTGTTTCTGATTTTGATAATGCAAGGATAAATACAAATCCACCGTGCTTCGCGAGCCAATAAACAGTATGCAAGTAAATAACATACATGACTTATCAAGGAAAGGCTCGAGTTGTTTTGCTTGACAGAAATTGCTTTTAAAATACTATACATAGAAATTTCCTGAGATCTAGCAGTTTATACTAAAATATAATATTTGGGTAAAAAGAATGTAGTATTAATAGTAATGTATATTCTACCCATCGTTACATGGCTCCTGCACCATATGCTAACCTTCAGCGTTATAATTGCTTACCTTATCACTGGGGCGACACCTAGGACAACACATATCATGGTTTTTTCATTGCCCACCACTTTTCCAATTCTACCCACAAGGTTTTGAAAAAAACTGTATCTTGTTAAGTTCCCATATCCGCCCTTAACCGTGGGCATAGCTATTCTAATGTTTTGACTCTGCAGAGTTTGTACACTTTACCCACAAGAGACGATCCACTCGTTGCTCCACATGATTGCTTAGTTATGCGATTGAGTAGACCAACACATTAACCTTTTAAAATATCTCGCACACGTTGCTTATATCTCATATGAGTGAGTTAGGAAGCAAACTAAGTATAGATCAAGGTTTTTATTACCGGTTTCAAATTTTTAACCCGATAACACCAATTGTTTTGATTATAAAAAAATCAGTAGATTTCATCAGAAAATTTTAAATCAGTTGTTGAATTTCAAAATAATTTGGCTGAAAATCGATTGAAAATATCGGATGAACTTTGGACAAATTAAAAACATGACAAACATATGTGTAAATTCAAATTACCCAAAATAATTTAACCGATAACATTTTACCAGGGATCATCACCGGTAAAACCAGTATTTCCGATTACCGGCCCAAAATCGGCCGGTTAAGAGAACCCTGGTATAGATGAATGATATTGCACCAGTCACCTGCTGCCATTCAAACAATTAATTTAAAAATGCATGCTGTAGTTCATTATGCGCAGGGCAATATACAGGATGCTAAATCAGAAAGTTCCACAATGTTCTGTCCATAGCTTCTACAAAAATGACATATCGAAGGGATCAGACATTCAGACATCTCTACTCCTTAAAAGAAGGAGTTCAAGGTGATGGTGCATCCTACACTTGCCTTTTTTAACATGTGGGCCCCACCCCGAATCCATGCGCCCCTCCACACCCCGAATCCGTGCATTGCCCCCTCCCCCCGCCTCATTTCTTCCGCCCTCCCCTCCCTCCGCTGCGGCGCCGCCCTCACCCCTCGCCTCAGACGCGGCGCCGGCGTGGTTGGTGAAGTCGAGACCACCGGCGGTGAAGAGGTAGGCAGCGCCGAGGTGGCGGAGAGCGGTGGCGCGGTGGCGGAAGTAGACGCGGTGGAGAAGGCAACGGGGCGGCCAAAGAAGGAGCCGGAGAGAAGTGGCACGGAGGAGATGGCGATGGCGGCGCACGGGCGCGACGTAGGAGCTGCGGTGTGGGAGCAGATGAAGAGCGGCGGGGGCGCACGGGAGTAGGAGGCGCGGGTGGAGAAGTTGGAGAAGGGCGGCCGAGAGAGTAGGGAGAGGCGGCGGAGTAGGGTGGCGCGGTGGAGCGGCGGTAGTAAGATGGGAAGAGGTGGCGCTAATGGGGATGCGGACGACGAGATGTGGTGGCGCGCCGGAGGAGAGGAGCGGCGGCGCTGAGGAAAGGGTGGAGCGGTGCAGAAGTGGAAGGCGGCTAGAGACGGAGGAGCGGCGGTAGAAGGTGGAGAAGGGAGAGCAAGGCGTCGCCGGAGGTGGAAGCGATGGAGAAGCGGCGGCGCACGGGAAGCTGCGGTGGATATTGGCGGTGCGGATGGGGAGGAGGCGGCACCGAGGTGGGCAAGAGGAGGCGCGGAGGAGATGGCGATGATGGCGCACGGGATCTGAAGCGGTGACCGGAGAAAAAGGAGAAGGGGAGCGGTGAGAGGATGAGGAGGTGGTTGAAGCGTTGGTGGCCGGAGTAAGGGGAATAGCGGCGGCGCTGTGGCGGCGCCGACCGGAGGAGTAGCAGGGGGCGCACCGGCGAGCTGCGGGTGGAGAAGTAGCCGAGAAGGGAGGCGGCGGCGCCGAAGTGAGGAGAGGAAGAGGCGGCGGTGAGGAAAGGGTGGCGCGCCAGAATAGTGGGGAAGATGGTGGCGCCGAATGGAGGAGCGGCGGAGAAGTGGGGCGCACCGGAGGAGAGAAGGGGGCGAAGAGAGGAGTGGCGGCAGTGGAAAAGGGAGGCGAAGGGAGGCGCACCGGCGAGCTGCGGCCCGGCGCTCGCCGGCGGCCGGAGATGGAGAAGGGCGTGGGGGAGAGCAAGGAAGAAGAAGGGTAGAAGAACCGGGCTCAAGTTCTTCCACAGACAGCGGCGGCGGCATCTTGAGGAGATGGGGAATTTTGGCGTTTTTCCGATTAAGTCCTCCTAATATCTAGGGTTTACAAATAAGTCCATCTCCCATTTCATTTCTTCTGTTCTGACCCTCTGGAAGTCCGATTTCATCGCGGAAAGATCCTACGCAATCGTGACGACACGTACAACTATACGGAGCTATCCCAGAATGCCAAATGTGTTATTTATGCGCCTCGCTCGCGTCGGTCTGCGGAAAAAGCACAAAAAAATGTAAAATGATCCAAATTGAGCAATTAAATATGGAAAAACATGTAAATGATGATAAATGATCTCGAAATGCGAAAAATATGAGGGTAAAATGACGGGTAAATATATGTAAAAATGACGCATGTCAGCCTCCTCCCATCCCTTCTCCGCCGTCGTGCCGCCCTCGCCTCCTCCCCCACTCCTCCGCTCCGCCGTCGCTTCCCGCCCCCCCGCCTCATTTCTTCTACCCTCCCCTCCCTCCGCCGCGGCGCCACCCTCGCCCCTCGCCTCCTCCCCTCCCTTCTCCGCCGCCGTGCCGCCTTCACCTCCTCCCCCGCTCCTCTGCTCCGCTGCCGCCGCCTCCTCCCCCACCCTTCTGCTCCGCCGTCGCTTCCCGCCCCCCGCCTCATTTCTTCCGCCCTCCCCTCCCTCCGCCGTGGCGCCACCCTCGCCCCTCGCCTCTGTCGGACCACGGGTTAGCAAACCCCAGATCCTCTGTGATTCCACTGCACTATTCCCTGGATCAGTAGATAGTGCTCACAGATACATTACTGTATATCAAAAACATACCATGCGGAAGCGTAAATAATACGGTAATCCTTACTCATGGGCCGATTAGGCCGAAACGATAAAATGCAGCAGCGGAACTTCACACGGGTGGGACCCGCAGGACTTGCCCACAGGCAACCAACTGGGGTTCGCGACCTAGTCCATGGCCTCTTCGTCTTCCAGCTCTGTCGACCCCTTTTTAGCGTCGCAGGGCTTGACAATCCTGTTCTTTCTGACTGAATGTAGCAATTAAGCAAGAATGAGTACGATGATACTCAGCAAGCCACCACACAGGATGCAGTAATAATAGATGCAAGCTATCAAGGGGGGCTTGAGTTTCTTTTATTTGCTAAAAGCATTGTTTTGGAATTACAGTAAGTAAGAAAATCTCCTGAGACGTAGCAATTTTAACTGAAACATGATTTTACTAAATTGATAGTGAGAATGCGATTATAATTGTAGTGTAGGTTACATCCACCTTTTAGAGTGCATGGCTACCTCCACCAATGCTAGTTTTCGCCGCTGGAGTACATCTCTCCAGGAAAAGTTCCAAATCAGAGTACATCTCTCTGATAGGTTTTTATTCCACCCACAAATATTTTTGGAAATAGAACTAACTCGAGGAGAACCCCATGTCCGCCCTTGACCGTGGGCACGGCTATTCGAATAGTTTTCACTCTGCAGAGTTTGTACACTTTCACCACAAGAGACGATCAGCTCGTTGCTCCACACGATTCCTTAGTCATGCGGTTGAGTAGATCATCACAATAACTGTTCAAAATATCGAGCCCCTTTTTGTCATCTCATGTTATGGGCTTCTCCCACTTGCGGTGGGTCCCATACTTTGCACGGGATGTAACCACGGAAACTAGCGCATTCGGACTGCAACTCTCCACAACGCTAGCACGGCTGGAAACTTCACCCTGCACTTGGTGTCCCTTTAGGCCTTCTCTTGCCCTTATAGCATCCTCCTTTCCCCTACCAATGAGATGAGTTCCGGGGGTCCGATAGATTTACTTAGCCAAGTTGCACTTTGCAGACTTGTGGCTGTACTGTTTTACACGAAGAAGTCATCACAGGATTAAGTCCTTAATCCGTCCGGGCGGTTCATTCCACAATCCAATGTGCTACTCCCACACCCACCACTCTTACCACCCGCCCAGACAGGTATAGCAGATTTTTAGGGTTTTGAGAAGCATAAAACAGTTGTAGCAAAATATTCAGCCACGTACATCCCATGACTGTCCCAAAACAAATTCTTATGTTTTGAAGATTGATGATCAGGACAACTAGCGCCCTGGACTTGACAAGACTAGCATGGCATTTAATAGGACTTATAGCTAGTAAAGTTATCATGAATATCTATGGTGACAAGGATCAGGTGATTCAAGTATCAAAGGATGGCATAATAATTTTAATACAACATCAAGTGGGCATGTAGCTACCTTAAGCTTTAACATATATTTGTATAACAAATTAAGCATGCAAGTTGATAGCTTTAAAGAACATAGTTTTGCAATAACGATGGGATCAATATGATCAAAGTGATGACTTGCCTTGCTTGGTGTACCATAGCCTTGATTGACCTAAGTCAAAGCCTGCTCAGTCAGCGATCTTAACTTCCTAGTCGTCGCTTTTACCCGGGTCTTGATCTTGTTCGAATCTGTCGCCTCGTTGAGTCTTCAGATTCTAGTGCGCGGCAAAGAAAAGAAAGACCAATAAATCCAAACACTTTAAATGCCCAATTAAATTTAAATTATACATTTGTCATGATTTGAGAATAGAAGGATGATTCGGATTAGTGGACTATAGACACAATGGTAGCTGGATTTGAGTAAGAGAATGAATTGTCTGAATAGCTTTACCGTGAGGGAAAATTTTAGGATAACGAGGATCAGAATGATTAAGTAACTTCAGGCATTTATTCATTCTGGAAGAAGGTAGTGGCCAAACTAGCCGATTAGGGAAAGGTGAGGTTCGATCTGTTACTTGTTAACTTTCCTTCTATTGATTTATATTTATCAAGGAAGTTCCATGAGTCGGGCAGGACTTTGGGACAGATAAAAAAGGGGTTAGCGAAGATAGCAAAGAGGGACAGAGCTTTGTGATTTTAGGATATGGATACGTAAGGTGAGTATAATTAAATATGCGGTGTAACTTTGATATTTCATGTGGCAATACTTATTTGAGATTGCAGTAGCCAACTTAATAAATCATTATGTTAGCGACTTAAGTAAATGGCGGGGTTGGCGATTTTAATCCAGTCGTTATTATGAGTAAAGTTAATCTTTTTGCTTGATCAACCAAATTGTTAGAGATGGCCAACGGTTATGTTTTACTAAAAAGAGATGCTATGACTTTTTAGGGATATTCTTAATAAAGCTATTCCTTTTATTATTAATTGCTGTCAACCATCGAATTTAAATCCTGAGATAATGATTGGAGATTTGGATGCTAGACAAAAATTAAGGATTGCCCTCTCTTGTTTAAGAATTCTTAATCGTGAGCATATGTTATTTTAAATCTTAGCGTTCTATGATAAATGTTGAAAATTGTGCCACAATTATTTTAAGCACTTTTGAAAAGATATCTCCCATGGTTTTAGAGATGAGCAGTTTACAGCCAATATTTTATGTGGCATAATCTCATTGAATTGATTTACTTTGTTTGCATAAGTAGATTTAGATCGAGAGGGGGAAGATATCATTTAGACCCCTTGAGCTTTCGATAGAATGTGATATTAATATTCAATTCGCTTGATCGTCGATTTTGAAATTATCTTTATAAAGCTTCAAATATGCACTTCAATCATTAGGGTCAATATTTCTAGCCTTTTTGCTTTATAAAAGAGAATTCCTTAATTAGATTCACGAATTAGATTTTAACGGCAACAACCATTCAATTCGTGACATATGAGAATAGACCATGTATATTCTCGTTTTAGTTGCACACGAAGGTTAATGTATTAATCTCAATTGGCACAATATGAACCACCATGAATTTATTCATTTAAATGAGTGAATCTCTCATTATGAAATTATAAGAAATTTTCTTATTCTCCTTCTTAGTCACCATGTGTCTTTACATGCAATTAACCAACTTAAATTTGTAATTTCATTTCATAACCCTTGTAGTTTAATCATGCAATCAAATTTTTATTCCAATTTCATTTACAATTCATATTCTAATATTATTCCTTGAAGTAATTTGAGATGAGGCAGTTGATACCCATTAGCTAGAGGCTAATCTGCAGTGGGCCCACATGCCATAACAGAGGCATAGAGACACAGAGAGAAGGCACTCCCTTCGGCTGCTCTGACAGAGAGGGAGCAGAAGCAGAGGAAGCAGGGGAGGCGCTCGGCCAGGGGGAAGGGGTGGTGGCGCCGGCGAATGGCGTCCGGGGAGGCGGCGGCGACCACCAAGATGGGCTGCCCGGGTGACAAGGAACCTCGGGGAGGCGCTGGCTTCGGCGGAGGCGGCGCCCCGGCAAGCTGGCGGCGGCACTGGTGGCCGGTGGTGAGGGGGAGGAAGTGGCGCTGGCGGCCGGATGGGAGAAGGAGGAAGAATGGGTGCGCGTAGGCACAAGTGAGGTATAGGGAACTCACCGGGGTAGTCGAGGTGGACGGAGGGAAGCTGAGGTAGGCCGGCGGCGAGCGCAGGCGGCAGCACGGGGAGCGCTACCGTGGCCAGATAGCTCGGGCGATGGAGGGCTTCGGCCGACGGTAGGGGAGGCCTCGGGGCACCAGGGAGATGCTCCCACCGCGACGAATTGGCCGGGGACCGATCGACGAGGAGGCGGCGGCGGAAATGGTGGCGGCCGGCCGGAGACGGAGGAGGAGCGGGCGCGGCGTGCTCGGGCGAAGGCACTCCGATTAACGGCGAGGGAAAGCAGTAGGCGTCAGGGGGCGCGCCGTGACGCGGGCGATTGGTGGAGGGGGTGGCTGGAGCGGCGGAATCGGCGTGAGGTGGCGGTGGCCGGCGCAGGCTCGGGTAAAGGGGAAAGGAAGGGGAAGCGGGCAATGGGGAGGAGGTGAGTCCAGGGTCCTTTTATAGCCAGGGAGAGACGGCGCAGCGAAGCAGTGCCAGGCATGGGCGGGGTACTGGCGGCATGGCGCTGCTCGTCCGGCGGCATGGCGCAGCTGCGTACTTCGGCATGGCGCGGTGCGTGCGTAGGGGAATGGCGCGGGGAGTAGGCCGGTGGTAGGGCGTACGGAGGCGGCTAGGCACGGGCTGGGCCGGCGGGAGGAAGCGGCGCGGGTTGGGCCGACGGGCGTCAAGGACGGCGGGCGGAGGAGGAAGAAACGGGGGAGGAGGAGGAAGAAGAAACGGGGGAGGAAGGAGGCGCCTGGGCCAGCGGCCGAAAAAGAAACGGGAGGCAGGCCGGTCGAACCGGGAGAAGGAAAAGCAGGTCGGGGGGAAAAAAAATAGACCGGCTGGGCCGAGAGGGAAAATGGGCTGGGCCCAAAAGAGACTTCTATTAACTTTAAAATTTTCTGAGTTTTTTGTATTTCAGCACTTGAATTTGTAAGTAGATTTTAAATTTAAAAACTGGGTTCAAATTTTAGGTGCAACAATTTGCTTTTAAGCTTGGCGAGTTTCGGAGAAATGATTCTTTTAAATTCTTAGAATTTTGAAATTCCAAATATGCAAGTTGGAGGGAAGGATTTCATCTTGGGTTCAAATTTCTATCCTTGGTTTCGAAGATCCGAATTTCAATTTAAAATTGAAATTAAGACTCCCGGGTAAATTAGGATCTTCTAAATTTTTAAATTTTGATATCTTGATTCCAAGGTTTTGATTTTTATCAATTGGGCTTTTGGCAAGAAAAACCAACTTGAGAAATTCGAATAACATCGAAGATTTTTGAGATACACTTAGAGAAACGATTAAAAGATTTTGAAATTACACTAGCTCCCTAATTGGGATGTTACAGATCCTACCCCCCTTAACAGGAATCTCGTCCCCGAGATTCGAGTGGAGTAGAAGGAACAAGGTGGGAAAAAGCTGGCTAGCAAAAGGTTCTAGAGTAATGCTTGGTACTACGCCCTTTCCTTGGAGCCATCCGAAGAGAGGACATCCAAACAAAAGCGGATCAACACTTTGGAGAAGACACCACATAGGAGACCTTGTTCTTCTGGATAGATTGCAGCTAGCTTCACCTTGTTGCTTGACATTTTAAGGGTTTGCCGTTTCTTCAGTGCTGATTGCTAACTTCTCTTTATACTGGAGCGGTAGCACGGCCTAACATCAAGGTGCTTTGACACTTCTTATTTATTCGGGCTACCCCCCTTAAAATGACAGGTGACCGATATTAATTGCTCTTGTCAGCTTTAATCATGAAAAATCTGGTGGCAGCTTGGAGGCTCAGTCTTTGTATCTCGGCAGCCTTGGTCAGCAACGGGCTCATGGAGCAATCCTTGGGGCAGTGGTCTTGTCCCTCACAGAGAAAACAGGTGATCTTGCTCGTTGGGCATTCTCCTGGTGGGTGGTCTTCTTCACAGTTGGGGCAATTTGTTGTACATTGACTTTTCTCATGTCCCTTTTCTCCACAACGTGTACATGCCACTAGGTTCTGGAGACAGCCTTCTGGTAGATGGTGTTTCTTGCAGTAAGGACAATACGGAGCTGGGCAATTGTAGCTGTAGTGTCCGGTTTGTCCGCAGGTAGAGCATGTAACCTGCTGCAGTGGAGGGCATGATTGGGTGTCATGTCCTGTCTTGCCATATTCAGCGCGTGCAGTAGCGGGCAGTTCTTCTGGACCTGATAGTGGGGCTTCGTTAGGTCCAGTTGGTTCCTGGATGGCACACTTGGAGCTAACACCCTTCCCTTTGTCAAGACCGAGGCTGATGGCTACAATATCCTCTTCTTGCTTGTTCAACCTTTGTTGAGGGCAGTCTCTCGCATAATGTCCTGGGTCACCACATTTGAAGCACTTGACTCCTTTGTCTTGCTTCTTCTGGGGGCACTGGTTAGCATAGTGTCCAATATCTCGGCAATAGAAGCAAACAATATCCTTTCGAAGTTTGCTTGGGGTCATGCCACTGGTATTCCCGTTGTGATGACTGCTTCTCATCGATCCCTGCGAAGTGGGTCTGAGCGAATACTTGGTGCGGTGGTAGGGACTAAAGCAAGTAGGAGCTACTGGTTCCTTCGTCTTGCTTCTAGTCGTGTTCTTGACCAATGCTTGTTTGATGATGACGGGATCAGTGAGTTCTCAGTGAGATGGGGACTTGAATATTGATCCTTTTGAGTGACGTAGCTTCCAAGTCGTTGTCTTTTTCAAGATGTTGCCTCTTTCGACTGGAGAGCTTTAAGTATCTTGACTTGGCTATCTGCTACCTCTTGCCTGCAGACTTGACGAGGTTTTTAGCAATAAGGTGAGGGGGAATTAGCACGGGGTACGGAAAAGATTACAGGGATGAGATATTCTAACCCATTCTAAGGAGTGCACACCCAGAAGCTGGGGTAGTACACAAGCCACACAGAAAAATCAAGCTTTTAAACACAAACTTTTTCCTGTGACTACGAAATACAATGCCCGAGGGCAAGAAGGTAGTGCACAGGGCCAAATAAAATCTTTTTGACCAAACAACGTCTATGCACGAAGACACACAAGAGAGAGCACAGGGTTCTGAACACTAGGTTTGTTGAAGCGAGGCCACCAAATCTTCATGAGCATCCTCAACGTCTTCGAACTTAAGTCTTTGAATCAAGGAATAGAGAATAGGAAAAACCAAACTTCCTTTTTGTAGACAGAAGTAGCAGAAGGAAAGGGTTAAGAAGTGCCTTGGCAGTGAAGCTCATGCTTCTTATTATTATTTTGGGAATAGAGCTTTTTAGAAAACCGTTTTCAGAAATATCGAGATTGAAGACATTTTTTTTAAGGTAACCCCATCAATAATAATTGATTTTTTTTAGCAAGCAGATTCCCAAGTTTTTGTTTTAAAAGCAAATTCTTGGGAATTGAGCTTTTGGGTTTTCAAATACTGGGGCCAAGTTTTCAAAGTATTTTGAAATCAAACCCTTTTTTTCCATGAAAATATATTGTGTACTCTTGATATAGAGTTCTGTATCAAGATTGATTTTTCCGAAATGACTTTGAAACGCTTGAACTTTTAAAATACCCTTTTTTTTGTAAAGGTATCCTAGCATCCTCCAATATCACAATATCAACAGACTAATTTACTCCCATAATCTTTATATTCATAGGCTATTAATCCAAGGCCTTGTTAATCTTGCATATACTTGATTGAATCTAAAAGTAACTCCCTTTAGTAATTAGTCTCAGCACGACTATTGTCTAATACTCCAATTAGTGAGTGTTATCCTTCATCCAATCAACAGATCATATAATTTCCAAGGTATCATCTATAGTTTCTTCCACCAAATCAGGGTTACCTATTCCTCAAATGGATCTCACCTTCCTACCTGAATCATAAATCCAGTCTTGGGTTCATCATTCCACAATCCCATTCAACTATTTACCTACACATCACTCCAAAAATCTTTACCTTTAAATCCAATCGTGTTTGTTTGCATCATGGTTTCAATATTTCAATCCACCAGTAGTATTTGTATGATAATATAACCTTTTCCACCATTGATGTATACTCATAATTTGTTTATCAAGTGATCAGTCTTACTATCCGCAAATTTTCTTCCCAGCGACTTCATGGTCATAAACGTCCACCGAGAGTAAGGTTATTACTCAAATCTATAAATCAAGGATTATTATTACTTCTCCTAATTTCCTCAGAATTTTCAATAATCCATCCAATAGTCAAGCTATATCCCATGATCCCACTAGTGTTCTTCGGGAGCCCTGCTATTTATTAAAGTTGCAGACCAACAAATGTTATTAGACTCCCCACTTTTCTAAAATTCCATCGATCCACTTATTTGAGCCAATCCAATCTTTGTGAGTTGGTCTACTCATTTGATTAATTCAATCATGAATATCGCTCTATTTATTTAACCAATCCGATTATTTAGCCAATCCAGTCCTTTTTACATGAGTTGACTTATTTAACCATTCTAATCATTGAAATTGGTCCACCCATTCTAACCAATCCAATCATCTAACCTGATCTGTCCATTCAGTCAATCCGATCATTAGTTTGGTTCACCCATTTTAACCCTTCCAACATGTTGACTGATCGATCCATTGAGTCAGTTCAATCATCCAAGTGGGTTCACCCGTGTAGCTGAGTCAAACACCCAAATTGATTCGCTTATTTTTCATCTTGAAGTTCACAATATTGATCTTCTCTTATGATTGACAGGAATCCACCAAGATTTACACATATATCTGCGAAACCAAGGCGAATCCTTGGAATAAATTGGCAGGGGGTTAAACTTTTGGAAAACTTTCCTTGGAAGCTTAAGTTAGTTGAAATAAGCTTGAAAAGTAAGCTTTGCAAATAAAATTTGGCAATTTAATCTTCCAAGGATAAACAACTTTTGTAAATAAAACTCAGTATCGGTTTTATGATTTTGGCCCAAGGAAATTTTTCAGAAGAGAACTTAGGCACGCGCTAGTTTGAATTCGGGATAAGAGAGCCTTGGAGCTAAAAATGGTCAGGGCAGCAAGTAGATGAGAGGGAATCATCTAAAAGGGATGAGAGTAGTAATACTACTTACATTTTCTAGTTAGATTTTGAAGAAATAATTCTAATCATAAAGCTAACGGCCATGCTAACTAAGGTTACGACCTACAGTCGATATGCTCTGATACCAGCTCTGTCGGACCACGGGTTAGCAAACCCCAGATCCTCTGTGATTCCACTGCACTATTCCCTGGATCAGTAGATAGTGCTCACAGATACATTACTGTATATCAAAAACATACCATGCGGAAGCGTAAATAATACGGTAATCCTTACTCATGGGCCGATTAGGCCGAAACGATAAAATGCAGCAGCGGAACTTCACACGGGTGGGACCCGCAGGACTTGCCCACAGGCAGCCAACTGGGGTTCGCGACCTAGTCCATGGCCTCTTCGTCTTCCAGCTCTGTCGACCCCTTTTTAGCGTCGCAGGGCTTGACAATCCTGTTCTTTCTGACTGAATGTAGCAATTAAGCAAGAATGAGTACGATGATACTCAGCAAGCCACCACACAGGATGCAGTAATAATAGATGCAAGCTATCAAGGGGGGCTTGAGTTTCTTTTATTTGCTAAAAGCATTGTTTTGGAATTACAGTAAGTAAGAAAATCTCCTGAGACGTAGCAATTTTAACTGAAACATGATTTTACTAAATTGATAGTGAGAATGCGATTATAATTGTAGTGTAGGTTACATCCACCTTTTAGAGTGCATGGCTACCTCCACCAATGCTAGTTTTCGCCGCTGGAGTACATCTCTCCAGGAAAAGTTCCAAATCAGAGTACATCTCTCTGATAGGTTTTTATTCCACCCACAAATATTTTTGGAAATAGAACTAACTCGAGGAGAACCCCATGTCCGCCCTTGACCGTGGGCACGGCTATTCGAATAGTTTTCACTCTGCAGAGTTTGTACACTTTCACCACAAGAGACGATCAGCTCGTTGCTCCACACGATTCCTTAGTCATGCGGTTGAGTAGATCATCACAATAACTGTTCAAAATATCGAGCCCCTTTTTGTCATCTCATGTTATGGGCTTCTCCCACTTGCGGTGGGTCCCATACTTTGCACGGGATGTAACCACGGAAACTAGCGCATTCGGACTGCAACTCTCCACAACGCTAGCACGGCTGGAAACTTCACCCTGCACTTGGTGTCCCTTTAGGCCTTCTCTTGCCCTTATAGCATCCTCCTTTCCCCTACCAATGAGATGAGTTCCGGGGGTCCGATAGATTTACTTAGCCAAGTTGCACTTTGCAGACTTGTGGCTGTACTGTTTTACACGAAGAAGTCATCACAGGATTAAGTCCTTAATCCGTCCGGGCGGTTCATTCCACAATCCAATGTGCTACTCCCACACCCACCACTCTTACCACCCGCCCAGACAGGTATAGCAGATTTTTAGGGTTTTGAGAAGCATAAAACAGTTGTAGCAAAATATTCAGCCACGTACATCCCATGACTGTCCCAAAACAAATTCTTATGTTTTGAAGATTGATGATCAGGACAACTAGCGCCCTGGACTTGACAAGACTAGCATGGCATTTAATAGGACTTATAGCTAGTAAAGTTATCATGAATATCTATGGTGACAAGGATCAGGTGATTCAAGTATCAAAGGATGGCATAATAATTTTAATACAACATCAAGTGGGCATGTAGCTACCTTAAGCTTTAACATATATTTGTATAACAAATTAAGCATGCAAGTTGATAGCTTTAAAGAACATAGTTTTGCAATAACGATGGGATCAATATGATCAAAGTGATGACTTGCCTTGCTTGGTGTACCATAGCCTTGATTGACCTAAGTCAAAGCCTGCTCAGTCAGCGATCTTAACTTCCTAGTCGTCGCTTTTACCCGAGTCTTGATCTTGTTCGAATCTGTCGCCTCGTTGAGTCTTCAGATTCTAGTGCGCGGCAAAGAAAAGAAAGACCAATAAATCCAAACACTTTAAATGCCCAATTAAATTTAAATTATACATTTGTCATGATTTGAGAATAGAAGGATGATTCGGATTAGTGGACTATAGACACAATGGTAGCTGGATTTGAGTAAGAGAATAAATTGTCTGAATAGCTTTACCGTGAGGGAAAATTTTAGGATAACGAGGATCAGAATGATTAAGTAACTTCAGGCATTTATTCATTCTGGAAGAAGGTAGTGGCCAAACTAGCCGATTAGGGAAAGGTGAGGTTCGATCTGTTACTTGTTAACTTTCCTTCTATTGATTTATATTTATCAAGGAAGTTCCATGAGTCGGGCAGGACTTTGGGACAGATAAAAAAGGGGTTAGTGAAGATAGCAAAGAGAGACAGAGCTTTGTGATTTTAGGATATGGATACGTAAGGTGAGTATAATTAAATATGCGGTGTAACTTTGATATTTCATGTGGCAATACTTATTTGAGATTGCAGTAGCCAACTTAATAAATCATTATGTTAGCGACTTAAGTAAATGGCGGGGTTGGCGATTTTAATCCAGTCGTTATTATGAGTAAAGTTAATCTTTTTGCTTGATCAACCAAATTGTTAGAGATGGCCAACGGTTATGTTTTACTAAAAAGAGATGCTATGACTTTTTAGGGATATTCTTAA
This sequence comes from Dendrocalamus latiflorus, assembly GCA_017311315.1. Taxonomy (NCBI): domain Eukaryota; kingdom Viridiplantae; phylum Streptophyta; class Magnoliopsida; order Poales; family Poaceae; genus Dendrocalamus; species Dendrocalamus latiflorus. The sequence continues at coordinate 19,458,893 of CM029672.1, forward strand.
TAAAGCTATTCCTTTTATTATTAATTGCTCTCAACCATCGAATTTAAATCCTGAGATAATGATTGGAGATTTGGATGCTAGAAAAAAATTAAGGATTGCCCTCTCTTGTTTAAGAATTCTTAATCGTGAGCATATGTTATTTTAAATCTTAGCGTTCTATGATAAATGTTGAAAATTGTGCCACAATTATTTTAAGCACTTTTGAAAAGATATCTCCCATGGTTTTAGAGATGAGCAGTTTACAGCCAATATTTTATGTGGCATAATCTCATTGAATTGATTTACTTTGTTTGCATAAGTAGATTTAGATCGAGAGGGGGAAGATATCATTTAGACCCCTTGAGCTTTCGATAGAATGTGATATTAATATTCAATTCGCTTGATCGTCGATTTTGAAATTATCTTTATAAAGCTTCAAATATGCACTTCAATCATTAGGGTCAATATTTCTAGCCTTTTTGCTTTATAAAAGAGAATTCCTTAATTAGATTCACGAATTAGATTTTAACGGCAACAACCATTCAATTCGTGACATATGAGAATAGACCATGTATATTCTCGTTTTAGTTGCACACGAAGGTTAATGTATTAATCTCAATTGGCACAATATGAACCACCATGAATTTATTCATTTAAATGAGTGAATCTCTCATTATGAAATTATAAGAAATTTTCTTATTCTCCTTCTTAGTCACCATGTGTCTTTACATGCAATTAACCAACTTAAATTTGTAATTTCATTTCATAACCCTTGTAGTTTAATCATGCAATCAAATTTTTATTCCAATTTCATTTACAATTCATATTCTAATATTATTCCTTGAAGTAATTTGAGATGAGGCAGTTGATACCCATTAGCTAGAGGCTAATCTGCAGTGGGCCCACATGCCATAACAGAGGCATAGAGACACAGAGAGAAGGCACTCCCTTCGGCTGCTCTGACAGAGAGGGAGCAGAAGCAGAGGAAGCAGGGGAGGCGCTCGGCCAGGGGGAAGGGGTGGTGGCGCCGGCGAATGGCGTCCGGGGAGGCGGCGGCGACCACCAAGATGGGCTGCCCGGGTGACAAGGAACCTCGGGGAGGCGCTGGCTTCGGCGGAGGCGGCGCCCCGGCAAGCTGGCGGCGGCACTGGTGGCCGGTGGTGAGGGGGAGGAAGTGGCGCTGGCGGCCGGATGGGAGAAGGAGGAAGAATGGGTGCGCGTAGGCACAAGTGAGGTATAGGGAACTCACCGGGGTAGTCGAGGTGGACGGAGGGAAGCTGAGGTAGGCCGGCGGCGAGCGCAGGCGGCAGCACGGGGAGCGCTACCGTGGCCAGATAGCTCGGGCGATGGAGGGCTTCGGCCGACGGTAGGGGAGGCCTCGGGGCACCAGGGAGATGCTCCCACCGCGACGAATTGGCCGGGGACCGATCGACGAGGAGGCAGAGGCGGAAATGGTGGCGGCCGGCCGGAGACGGAGGAGGAGCGGGCGCGGCGTGCTCGGGCGAAGGCACTCCGATTAACGGCGAGGGAAAGCAGTAGGCGTCAGGGGGCGCGCCGTGACGCGGGCGATTGGTGGAGGGGGTGGCTGGAGCGGCGGAATCGGCGTGAGGTGGCGGTGGCCGGCGCAGGCTCGGGTAAAGGGGAAAGGAAGGGGAAGCGGGCAATGGGGAGGAGGTGAGTCCAGGGTCCTTTTATAGCCAGGGAGAGACGGCGCAGCGAAGCAGTGCCAGGCATGGGCGGGGTACTGGCGGCATGGCGCAGCTGCGTACTTCGGCATGGCGCGGTGCGTGCGTAGGGGAATGGCGCGGGGAGTAGGCCGGTGGTAGGGCGTACGGAGGCGGCTAGGCACGGGCTGGGCCGGCGGGAGGAAGCGGCGCGGGTTGGGCCGACGGGCGTCAAGGACGGCGGGCGGAGGAGGAAGAAATGGGGGAGGAGGAGGAAGAAGAAACGGGGGAGGAAGGAGGCGCCTGGGCCAGCGGCCGAAAAAGAAACGGGAGGCAGGCCGGTCGAACCGGGAGAAGGAAAAGCAGGTCGGGGGGAAAAAAATAGGCCGGCTGGGCCGAGAGGGAAAATGGGCTGGGCCCAAAAGAGACTTCTATTAACTTTAAAATTTTCTGAGTTTTTTGTATTTCAGCACTTGAATTTGTAAGTAGATTTTAAATTTAAAAACTGGGTTCAAATTTTAGGTGCAACAATTTGCTTTTAAGCTTGGCGAGTTTCGGAGAAATGATTCTTTTAAATTCTTAGAATTTTGAAATTCCAAATATGCAAGTTGGAGGGAAGGATTTCATCTTGGGTTCAAATTTCTATCCTTGGTTTCGAAGATCCGAATTTCAATTTAAAATTGAAATTAAGACTCCCGGGTAAATTAGGATCTTCTAAATTTTTAAATTTTGATATCTTGATTCCAAGGTTTTGATTTTTATCAATTGGGCTTTTGGCAAGAAAAACCAACTTGAGAAATTCGAATAACATCGAAGATTTTTGAGATACACTTAGAGAAACGATTAAAAGATTTTGAAATTTTTGAAATTACACTAGCTCCCTAATTGGGATGTTACAGCCTCCTCCCCTCCCTTCTCCGCCGCCGCGCCGCCCTCGATTCCTCCCCCGCTCCTCCGCTCCGCTGCTGCCGCCTCCTCCCCCACCCCACCCCTCCGCTCCGCCGTCGCCGCCTCCTCCCCCACCCCTCCGCTCCGTCGTCGCCTCCTCCTCCCCACCCCGCGCCGCCGTGGCCTCCCTCCTCACGCAACCGCCGCACCCGCACATTCGCGCAACCGTTGCCCCCCACCTCTTCCCGCAACCTCTCGCTCCCTCTTTCCTAATACTCCCTTCCATTTTCCTCCCCTCCCCTCAAGCTTGGTATTTTTTGTTCACAAGGATGCTTTTATATCTGATCTGACTTTGTGCCTAATCAGTACATTTTTGCAATTTATGGATGATCTCAAATGTATCCAGATTAATCTCAGATGTTCCTTTTGCATGTTGTGCTTTCAGATTCAACACTAAATGTGTGCATCAACTCAATTGTCCAATCTCATGTGGAGTTGTGGTCTTTGGTGTTCTCCTAATCCGAGGAATGGGATGTAAAAGGAAAGTAAGAATCATATTTCAAATTGTGCATGAAATTATTTAGTAGTCGACAACAATGTTCTCCTTTGTAGAGTAGGTATGTATGCCAGACATATTAGGTTGCAGAGTTCATTACTATAACACAATATTTTATCCTACTGCATCGGTTCAACAACAATTTGAGTTGTCCACACTATATAGATCTTATCTATGGCATCATACAATGTGGGTCAGCACCTATATCTGTCACATGCCATGCCTTTTCAAAGATGCTCATCTTTGATTTTGTGATTCTAGGCATTTACAAACTACACCCAAATCTAAATGTATGTTGTTTTTGTATCAGTTCAACAAAAAGATAAAAAAAATCATATCTTCATAATCATATAACTTCTATTGTAAAACAGCGATTGTGATACATCTCTGATTTCTCATCACCTCTGAAGCGGTTAGAAGCATTTCAAACATATTAATTTGATTAACATAATTGAATTTGTGGTCTGTTAGATTATAGTATTATTGGTATATATTCTCTTCTTTGCACATTGACAAAACTGCACTATTGTAGCTCAGTCTCTATTATGATCAGTTGTAGGACTATTTCGTTCTTTCTTCATTTGGCACAAAAATATACATAATCATGACCTTTAGATGACTGCATAACTGTATGTTGCTACACAAATTTTCATAATATCTCCTAAATAATTCCGTATGAAGATTCTCCTTACTATGAGAATAATTAGCTTCACCTTTTATATTTTTGACTCATAATAATAGAAGAAAGTCTGTCTGTAACTCTAAGTTTTGATATATGTTATTCAATCCCCCCATATGTGAAGAAAAAATGAATAAAAAAATTTAGTTGCACAGTGATTCGCCTCACCCTCTCATGTATTCTCTCTACATGTAACAGTGTTGTGTGATGCTAAAGCAATGACATTTCAATCCTCAGGTAACAAATACCTTTTTTATGTTGGTAGTAGGCAACCACCAGGTAACGAATTCACACCCTCTCTCTCTACAACTAACATAAAAGTAAGGGCATTCGGATCTTGAGGTGGGTCTTCAAGTAACAAATACTTTTCCATAATGGTAAGATGCATCCACTAGGTAACTAATATTTTTCGTGTCAGATAAAAATGCACGCAGAGTGCATGTAGAATCAATACTTGCAAAATTCATTTGGCACAGAAACTATAGATAATCATAACCTTTTGATGACTGCATGACTGTATGTTGCTACACGAATCTTCATAATATTTCTTAGATAATTCCATATGAAGATTCTGCTTACTATGAGAATAATTGCTTCACATTTTATATTTCTGACTCATAATAATGGAAGAAGATATATCTGTCACTCTTTAAGTTTTGCAATCCCCCATATGTGAAGAAAAACGAATAAAAAAAATTAGTTGCACGGTTGGTTGCCCTCACCCTCCCATGTCTTCTCTCTAAAACTGAATTTCTGACTATGACGTAACCCTCCTGAAGTATAGCTAAATATAGATAAAGCATGCTTTCTCTCTCTTTCAATTTGAAAGATCCTCTCAACATTATATTATTCTCTGAATGGTGTGAGAGATATGCTAGAACATTGATACCATTTATAGTATGTGGTACTTATATTTTGCACATTTTGTTAAATGATGTGTATTATTCTTGCGACAACAGCCACAGAATTATTCTAAAGCACATTATAGCTTATGGGCATGCGATTGTTGTGTTTGCACATGATATATATAAATTTTGTTTTGTGTTTAAATTTGCTCAAGTCAGTTCCTCCTAGCATTGCACTCCTTAATTAGATACCCATAGATTTACATATGGTGTAGAGACTTTTTACTAAATTATGCTCTTTTCTTTAGTATTCATGCACGTCCTGGAGGGAGCTACTAATATGAAGCTATTAGTGGTGCTTGCTATCTACTCCTGTATTTTTTGGAGGCTTATTAGTTCATCTTGAGATAAGCTGTACATTGTGGCCCCGGAGGACTAACAAAATATACAAATGTATTTGTTGATGATTTTTGTCTTGAGTACCAATGTAATTGTAATTTTGGTGCCATCCTCAGTCAGCGTGGATATAATTAGGTGTATAAGTTTGTTATGGAAAAAAGAAATATCAAATGATTGTCTTCGAAATGATAATGCATAAGTAACACTATTTTCTTCTTAAATCTATTGCACATCTCACCATGGTTTTCTGTAGTGTCACATTATTACTGAGTTTGCCGATGATTAAATTAGCAACATTAGAGATATGCTATCTGATTTATTATCAATGTTGGCCTTAAATTTTTCTACAATAAATTCTCATGTAAATGAAAGAAAATATGTATAGTATTTGATTTTCCGTTGCAACGCACGGGCACACAACTAGTAGTCAATTCAAACATTTGCATATGATGTGTAGTATCGTCCAACAATAATCAGGTGGTAAATAAAAATGAGCACCTCAACCAGCTGTCCATGAAAATGAGCTGTCAATGTTCATCAGCCATTAATTTTGTAGTGCATTATTACATTGCTTCACACTATATTAACTCCATTTATTTTGCATTGTCAAATTCAAAACAAAAATAACGACTGCACATAGTTTCTTAAAAAAAATAACAAGCTTCTAGAAAATACGGATTACAGACTCTCAAACAACCACAAACAAGATATCTCAAGCTAATTTCCATCAAGGCAAGGGGAAGGAGCTGTCACGGTGGTAGCGAATGGCTATTCTGATAGGATTCCTCCAATGACGTCAAGTAGATTTTCAACAACTATATAAAAAGGGATCAGCTATTGACAAATCACGGGCATGCTTGATATCTGCAAACTTAGTCCAACATTTATGGGTTGTAAAATCAAGCCTAGCACCTCTTGAAGCCCTATTCTCAATCTGGAGCCGCCTATGCTGATTTTCAATCCACTGTTGACAGAAATTGTTGGGAATCCAGAGCTTAAGCCTCATCAACTCCAGAACCCTTGCATTCGATAGAAAGAACATGGCGAAGTTAACATGTGATTTGTTGCCAGCATAATTTGTCCACACTATTTTCTTCAGATGAAGATCAAGGCATTCGATATGGTCCAGATGTTTACGACGCCACAAATTTTTCTCCCCCCTCTCAGATGACTGAAACAGCAGAAGAAAGAAAATAACATAACATCACTTAGGAACAAGGATTAATACAGAATAAGTCAAATTTTCAAAGTAGGACAGTATGAACCGCTAAAGAAGAATTGTGAACCAGTAAACAAGAATCCACCTCGATGTACAACTTCTCCAAGCAAGGAAAGCATTTCATGAAGTCAATAACCACATCCAGACTAAGAATAGTGGTAACCAGAGCTAAGACCTTCACACTGGACATCACCGTAATCAAGCTACCAGCACACAATCCCTGAATTAAGCAAGGAATACGATGGATAAGACAATGAACATGCATGGAAAGGAACAAAAAAAACCTTGTGAAAGATGACAACTGGAAAGGACATAGGTACCTCAAAAACTGTGGTGCCAAGCTCAAATCTGGACTTGCAATCAGACAGGCAGCCCAATATCTCCAGTTTTGGCGCCACACTAACTGAGATTCGTAGGTGCTCACGAGGTTCAAGGAGCAGTCTTTCTAGATAAGGGGCATCCTCAATGATGAGTTCCTCTAATCTGGGAAACCCCCAACCAACACGCACACCAATTCTTTTCAGGATCCCAGATCCAATCCGGATACAACGGCAGCCAACATTGCAGCTCAGAAGCAAGCTGTCCAGGACAGGGCAGCCAGCAAGCATGGACCGCATGGCGGCCTCTGAGATGGCGACCTCTTCAAGGGTAAGCTGCTCGAGCATGGGGAGATGAACAGAGTGCATGGTGTCGTCAGGGAGGCGGCAGCTACCCATGCTGGCAATGCGCAGGGTGGAGAAAAAACGTAGGGCGGACAATGGCAGTGGCAGTGGAGGCCTCCGGAGGGTTGTGATAGGATGGAAGGCGGACCTTGGCTGTGTAGACCTGTAGCCGAGGCTGTGATAGTTGAACTCGAGCTCCTCGAGCTTGTTGAGTGCGGGCGACTGGAGCCAGTTGTCGAAGGTGGCATAGCAGTCGACTACATTGAGAGTGGAGAGGGTGAGGCGGCGTGCAGGGCCCAAGTGTGCGGAGAGGATGCGTGAGATGATACCTATGCGGACGATCGGCGCAACACCACGGATGTCACGATCATCGAGATTGAGAGGGGAGCGCCACAAGTGGCTCCACTGGGAGGAGAGGATTTTGGTGCAGATCGCAGCATCGGTGGGGAGGAGGGAGATGATGGTGCCAAGGATGGCATCCGGCCATCCGGGAGCCGGCTGATCAAATCAAGGCCTTGATTTCCTCCGAGCGGTGTTTCTTGGCTCTTGGCTGCATCTAATTTCCTCCTCTTTGCTTGACCTTCAGTGACTACTCCCATGGCAATTTTCCAGAATAGGTAGCCGTAGTCGAGGGATGCGGAATCACGGAGCACCAGAGGTGGCGCCACTGGGAGAATAAGATGGTGCGCTCAGTGTCCTTGCTGGGGAGGAGGCTGACGGGGTCTTGTGACCTTCTCTGTCTCCTCAACTGCCGGCGGCCATGTCCCCAAAATCCGCTTGAGTGATATCTCTTTCTTTTGAGGCCCTATAGCGATGGCGGGCAGCTCGAACTGGGAATGAAGGTGGGTGGTGCCGTGGTGGCGGTGAAGCGGCGCGGATTCTCTGACTTACAGGAGGTAAGTCATGGGTAACTTTTCCCCTGCCCGATGCCATCCATTCAGCATCCAACGGCTCATATGAAAACCACCGCTCCCTTCCCCGCCGCTCCGTCCTCTCCGCTCCCCTCCGCCTCCGCTCCGCCGCCGCGGCGCCTTGCCTTCCCCTCCCTCGGCCGCCGCGACCTCCTCCTCCTCTCCGCCACTCCGTCCTCTCTGCTCCCCTCCGCCTCCGCTCCGCCGCCGCCGCCGCGCCTTGCCTTTCCCTCCCTCGGCCGCCGCGACCTCAGAGCCCGAGGGCAGGTAGGTAGGCAGGCACCTGCGGTTGACGCCGTTGGCGGCGGCGATGATCTCGGCGGCCTGGTAGGCGTGCTGGGTGATGGAGGGCCATATCCAGCAGTCGTCCTCGCAGGCGACGAGGCCGCGGAGCTCCAGCGCGGCGCGCGCGGCCTGGCGCAGGCCCTCGGGGGAGAGACCGCTGTCGACAGAGGTCTTGGCGACGGGGTTGGTGCGGAGGAGGCCCTGCCCCTCGTACACCGACTCTCCCGCGCGCACCAGGAAGTAGCGGTTGACCAGGCGCGGCGGCGGCATGCGGAAGAGCCGGGGCGAGCGCGAGGGGCAGCGGCGTGGCGGAGAGGAGGAGGAGGTCGCGGTGGCCGAGGGAGGGGAAGGCAAGGCGCGGCGGCGGCGGAGCGGAGGCGGAGGGGAGCGGAGAGGACGGAGTGGCGGAGAGGAGGAGGAGGTCGCGGCGGCCGAGGGAGGGGAAGGCAAGGCGCGGCGGCGGCGGAGCGGAGGCGGAGGGGAGCGGAGAGGACGGAGCGGCGGGGAAGGGAGCGGTGGTTTTCATATGAGCCGTTGGATGCTGAATGGATGGCATCGGGCAGGGGAAAAGTTACCCATGACTTACCTCCTGTAAGTCAGAGAATCCGCGCCGGCGGTGAAGGGCCACACCAGAGGTGGAGAGGGGAAAGGTCAGGCGGGTGGGACTGGCGGCGGCGGTAGGTGTGCTGGGGGTTAGGGGTGGAGTGAGAGTGGGGAAGAATTTTTCGTACGAATAATTTATTTTTTATTCGAAATTACAGAAGTATACCTGCGGTAAATTTTTTTACAAAAATAGGCTCAAGTCGCTCAATGGAAGGGCGACTGGAGTCTATCGCCCAACCAGAAGCCGATTCTGTCCCTGTCGCTCTACCATCAGGCGACTGCATCCAGTCGCCCTCCCATTGGACGACTTTAATGCAGTCGCCTAATTGTTGAGCGACAGGGATCAAATCTTCGCCAAAAATAGTGAAAATTGGTGGAGATATTCTTCATTAGTCCAAAAGCCTTCAGAAAAAATTTTGAGCAATTTTGGCTACGGGATCAAAAGTTATAGCAATCGAGGAACACAAAGAGAGGAAACGGGGAGTGATTGAAACTGGTATAACTTTTGATCCCGTAGCCGAAATTGCTCAAATTTTTTTCTGAAGGCTTTTGGATGTATGAAGAATATCTCCACCAATTTTCACTATTTTTGGCAAAAGTTTGATCCCTGTCGCTCAACCATTGGGCCCAATGGGAGGGCGAGTGGATGCAGTCGCCTGATGGTAGAGCGACAGGGACAGAATCGGCTTCTGGTTGGGCGATAGGCTCCAGTCGCCCTCCCATTGAGCGACTTGAGCCTATTTTTGTAAAAAATGAAACCGCAGGTATATTTCTGTAATTTCGAATAAAAAATGGATTATCCGTACAAAAAATTCGTGTGGGGAATATATAAACAGGAGGGTGAGGAGGAGATCCATCAGATTTAAATCCAATGGTCACATAATCTTATTTATGTGATGAGCAGATGAGCAAATTTTAGAGCCCTCTAGGTTTTGTGGTCCATGTGATAAAAAATCACAGGGTTCTCAATATGTGACAAAACAATATTAGATTTTATAGTCTTATAGTTTCACAAAATCACACCCCTAGCACCATTTTTTCTTCTTCTCGAGCTCTGGTTGCCACTTTACCACTTTGATCTCCATCTCTTGTGAGTTTCTATGGACTCCAACCTTGTCGCCTCATGCTCTCGAGCCTTGCCCATCACTACCCTAATTTAATTTTATTTTCTCATAGTCATTCGTTGGAATCAAATCCATCTTAGTCACATTGTCGTCGTCATTGAATTTTATCGAATTCGATGAGCCCCCGCCATCATCAACCCTACCATAGTCTTTTCTATGTCACGTTCCAGTGGTGACACCTGCACACTCATGAACCCGAATGTAACCGCAGCGGTGTCCTAGCCAGGTGTTTGTTTAGCTGTGCACCCGTGACACGGTGGCTAGGGTTGTGGGAACAAGAGCATGGGCGCGCCCATGAGCAACAGCAATGTGACCAGTGACTGCGATGGCGAGTGGGTTTTGTGAAACTACAAAACTATAATATCTGGGTTTTGTCACATACCAAGATAGACCATGAAACATAGGGACCGCTTAGTTCGGCTGAAATAAGCTGACTTATGATTAAAATTGCACGGTAGTTGATGGTTGTTTTTTAAAATTAAATTTAAAAAATAAAAAAGGTTAGCCCATCACAGACAATGCAAATGAATACAGGAAAAAAAGAAAAGGCAAAAAAACCCAAAAAGCCAAGATACTAGAAAAGACAAAATCAAGGAATAGTGAACTAGAAGTCAGTAGGCATAAGCTGAAACCGAAACGAGAATTCACTCTTATATGATCCAAGAATGGTAATAAATGCACTTTATTTGCTTCGCTCATTCGAATATGGTAGACATAATTGCAAAATGGAATTTTCCCTATCAAGTGTGTGTTTTAAAGCAAAAGTTGGATACTTTTCTAATGATGGAATCTTCTCGAGGTCATTCGATTTAGGCCTCGCTTATTTTGGCTTAAACTTTTAGCTTCTGGCTTATTTTTCACTATTCCTAAATTTCATTTTTTTCTTACTTTTTGACTTTTTTGAGCATTTTTGCCAATTCTTTTTTTCCCGTATTCATTTGTATTGTACATGATGGGCTAACCTATTTTTCATTTAAATTTTTTTTAAATTTATTTACGCCAGATAAGTCATCATCAGCTACAGTATAATTTCAGCAAGCTACAGTGTAATTTTACCCATAAGCCAGCTTATTTCAGTCCAACCGAGTGACACCTTAGATCTTCGAGGTTCATTGGAGCACCACCCTAGCTAGGTTTCAGCTGGTGTAGGTGGGGGCAGACACTGAAGTGCTAAGAGTGCTGCTGCCGCACACCACGGGCATGAGTGCCAGTGGGTAGTTGGTAGTGGAGTACCCCCGATTCAAGCTGGGGCGGGTATGTATTTTCAGCATATGGCTTTTGATTTTTGGATATTTTTAGTAATTAGTTTTTAAATAAAATGTTTCTATAATTTAATTATAATAGATATTATATTAACTTTATCTATATTGGCTAAAATCACACACGATAGTCTCTCTCTCTGGTGAATAACTAAATTAAAAAATTTCAGCTAAAACCATAAACCATAGCCTAAAAGAACATGCCTAAGATTGTGGTCATTTGAGCTTAAAGCTCAAGCTTTTTGCTTATTTGGCATTGTTTGGGGCTTTTTGTATTGTAACTACTGGTAACTTTTTTAACATAATTATTTTTTAAAAAATTAAAATAGAAAAAATTATATCATCATAGACAATGCAAAGTAACAAGGGAACAAAGAAAATACAAAAAACCCCAAAAAAACTCAAAAACCAGGAAAAAGTAAAATTAAAAAGATAGAAGGTAAAAGTTTAAACCCAAATAAGCACAGCCTAAAGCAACGATGGATATTCTCATAACGATCTTAGTGTTTGTCGTAGTGATGTTAGGAAGAAGAAGACAACGGTTGAAAGAACAAGTCTTCATTGGGTATCCAGACTAGCCTCTTGTGGGCTATTAGTGCAAAGTAAGGCCTAGTAAAGTTTCTCTAGGATCGGAAATGGCAACAGAGGGGGGTGAATGGTGCCTTAAAAATAGCCCCAAAGTATCCACACAAAGATTCTTCTCCGATAGCTATAGTAGCTAGGAAGAAGGAATAGATTTGCTCATTGGATGTCGAAAACAATTTTCCCAAAACGGAAGAAACCAGACAGGATTGAAAACTGAAGCAATGAAGATCTAAATTGACCAACAAAAACTTCACTGTAGACTCACCAAACTGACAGGAGTCTCCAAGCTCTGAATTTGCCAAAGGCTAAGAAGATCACAAGAAACATACCTGAATGAAAATAGAGGGGTACTAACTGAAAACTACATGAATAGAAACTACAAAAGAAGAACTAACAGAGAGAATGCCGATCGTGTGCTGCTCTTCTTGGCCCAAATAAATCACATACTTAAGCAAAATAGCTTACCTCCTTACATGTTGAAGCTGCAGTTGCCCAAGGACTGAAGCAGCAAAGAAGGCCGAAATCTGAAAACAGACTATCAACTGAAACCTGAAGTATCACAAAGCTGCTAACCACTTAGGCAGAAATCTAGACATACCAAAAAACAGAGACCAATCAAGAAGGGACCGAAGGAAAACTGCTGGCCGACAATACAAAATGTAAACAGTCTAATCGGTGGAAGGAGTCCGGACTGACTGCAGTAGTATGACCGGTTAGACCGGGAATACAACATGTCGACTACAGGCCAGAGGCCAGCAGCAGGAAACAGCACCGAATGCAGAAAACTAAAAAGGTTGTCGGCAAGAAGAAGTTCAGAAGTAGTAGCCGAATGAAGTATTGCAGACCGAAAACTGCAGACCGACAAAGAGCCAAAAATAGAGCAGCGGAAGATAGTGCTTGACCAAAAATACTGAGCACGGGAAATACTTAAAGGAAATGAAAAACGACAGGATGGGCTACTATATGCTGCTCTTCCTAGGTCAATTGATCATGACTTTAAACCAGATAGCAATTTGACTTCAAGGGAAGGAAATGCAAACAAAAATCAATTAAGACAGAGAAAATCTGATTTTGCCAGATGAACATAGGATGTGAGGCAAAGTCCAACCTGTTTGTGATTTTTGGCTCCTTTGATCTTGAGACTTTGGGACACCACAGAATAGTTGTCTCATAACAAGAGAACACAAACAAATGGCAAGCTTTTTGCCCAAACAAGAAGAACCAAGATTGCTCTGCCTCCAGAAACAGTAAACCCTAGTTTTTCTTGCAAACAGAGGAGGTGAAGCGCAGGTCAGAGAAATGATAAAAATCCTTGATTTATCCTTTTGCTCTTGGGAATGGGTTGGCCAAGAGGCCTTGAAGCTGATTCCCACATAGAGCAACAAAGATTCATCTCATTAAACAAAGGATTCAACCCAAACTTCTTCAACACTGAGAAGAACAGAGAGCTTCAAAGAGAAATGGAAGCACAAAGAAATTCATGAAACCAGAACAGCTCAAGCACTAGGGTTCTCAAATGGATTCATTGCGATGAATTATTACACAGGAGACACAACCACTCACTACACACCCATACGCAATTAAAAAGAGGTGAAATCCATCTCACTACATGCTTCTCCACCGAGAAGAACACACACACCCTGAGCTCACCTCATACACTCAGAACCACACTCCACTGCTTGCTTGAGCTCACCCCTACTGCCTCCACCTCTCCACATATGAAGGCAGGAGCTCACACTCAAAATAGAAAATCGAGAAGTGGCAGCAGCTCTCCACTTCATTTCCTCACACACACAAGAGGCAAAGGTCAAAGCTCTCATCAGGAAACTTGGAGGGAAAACAACATCCATCCTCCAAACCCTAAACCCTTCCTATTTGACCTTCACTACCACTAATGGGTCTTCAACCCGTTATCTTCAACCGAATCCGCTTCCGTTTTGCAGCCTTACATATTTTACCAAAATGCCCCTACCGCAACTTCCTGGAAGCTTTCTATCCTCACACGACCGAACCCGACATCCTGATCATCTGGACCTCAGCTCCTCCCTGAGCCTAGTCCCAGTCCTCCTCACCGTTGCCTGTCGTGTCCACCTCCGGTAGCTCCAGCTCTAGTTCCTCGTCTCCCGACTCGAACCACCTCAGCAGCCTCGATCATCTTCGACGTCTCCAACTGTCCGGACCTCAACACCTCTTGTGCCTAGTCCCAGTCCTCCCATACCTCACCATGACCTAGCTCCGAAGTCCTGCAGTCACACAAACAAGCAAACCGTCACATAGCACCGCTCGAAATAGTATAATCAACATTAGCAACAATGGAACATATTTAAACACAAAATATCCCAAACGACCGGTCGAGAAAAAGAACAACCGTCCTAAACACGTCCGACCGCGTTCGACCAGGTCCAACCGAACCAAACCGCGCTGAGAGACCATGTGGTTGTGACCCCATGTGTGTGATGAGTAATTGACATCGGTTTAGGTCAGTCGAGTTTGGTTTGTGTGGTCGGATCATGTCGTTGTGCGGTGCAACGGGCCTGGTCAAACTTGGTCGTATGGGATTAGGTTGCATATTCCGATGATTCGACAGGTTTGGACTTCGTCATGAGTAAGTATGATGTGCTTATGCTGTTTACGTTTTCATGTATCGAGCGGTGCTATGTGACGTGTTTCTTGTCTGTGTGACTACAGGATGCCGGAGCGGAGTCGTGGTGAGACACGAGGTGACCGGACTAGACACAGGGAGGTGTCGAGGTCAGAACGGTCGGATGTGTCGAAGACGGCGGAGATTCGATATGGTTGCGAGTCTTAGACGACAAGGAGCGCGAAAGCTTCCCGAAAGGTGCAGGAAGGGCGAATTGGAAATTTCGCAAGGCTGCACAAGCGGGAGCGGGCTCTGTTGGATCTAGCGGGCGTAACGGGGTGGAAACCCGTTAGCCAATGGCTATATATATGAGGTGGTGGCTGCATGCCCACTTGGGCACTTCAAGGGTTTTAGGGTTTCCTTTAGTCAAAATGAGCTTTAGAGTTTTGCTTTGGCTTTAGGCTTTAGTTGGTGAGGCTCTTTAGTGGTTGAGAACAGGGAGAGGGCAGAGGTTCTGTTGTCCTCCTTCAATGGTTTCTTGATTGTGTTCATCCAATCCAAGCATGTAGTGAGGGGTAGTCTTGAGTTTGAGTGGGAGAGGATGGATTGAGAGCTTGTAATCATTCCTTGTGTATCAATCATGTATCTATTTTCTTCTTTATCAATATGAGATGGTGATTGATTCAGTTCTTGAGCTCTCTGTTGATTTTTCCTTCGATGCTCTTCTTGTGTGATTTTTGAGTTTTTGAGTTTCTTGGTGTTTCTTGCTGTGGAGGTGCAAAATGGGTTGCTACATGATGGGATAGTGCCTCAAGATCATTTGATCGATTTCCCATGAGCTAACTTCATTTTAATCTCAGATTCTAATTTTGAGCCTCCCCTGTTCATGGTTGCATTTTTAGGGTTTAGGTGCAAATCTCGTTTCCCTTGTTGAGATGCCTTGAAATTTGGCATGGAGAGTCCAGAGGCTATCAATTAGCTTCCCTCAAAATTTCATAGCCAGAGGATCAACGATTGAGGAATAATTTGATTTTTGGTGGAGGCTCTGTAAGTTGTCAGGATTTAGCCCTTTTTGACTTTCTAGGGTTTGGTGTTACTTTCGTTTCCCTTCACAAGATGGCATGAAACTTGGCATGAGAGGTCCAGAGGCTATTGCTAACCTATCCTCAAAGTTTCATAGCCAAATGATCAAAGATGAAATAGGAATTTGAGTTTTTGGGCAACCCTCTGAACTTTTCAGGTTTTTGTCCAAATTCTGAATTTCTTGCTTCTAAGTTTGATTTCTTTGTTTCCCTTAGCCCTCTTGCTATTTAGTTCAAGTTCTCTCTTTTTGGCATGAAAAGAACAAGCTTTTATTTGTCAATTTCATTGTTTTTCTGCTGCTTTTTAGCTTTTACAGGGTGTTGTTTTTCAGTTTGAACTGCTCACTGTTTTCAGCATAAAACCAGTAGTCTCATCTTCTCAAAGCTGTAGTTTTCAGCCACAAATTGCTACAGTTTTCAGCACTTCTTAACTGCAGTTTTCAACCACAAATTGCTGCAGTTTTCAGCACTTCTTAACTGCAGTTTTCAGCCACAAATTGCTGCAGTTTTCAGCACTTCTTTACTGTAGTTTTCAGCCACAAATTGCTGCAGATTTCAGCCAAAAATTACTGCTGTCCTGTTTTCAGTTTGCCTTCTTTGCTTTGTCAAGTAAAGCTCATTTTCAGTCTGTTCTTCCGAGAAGAATTGTTATCAAGCTGCCGCTCCTGTTTATGAAGTGATTTTACTCGTTCGTCAGTCTGGTTTTTAGTGAGCGAAACTCTTCTTCTTTATAGCTTCAATAGCTATCGGAGAGTAGAGAATTTTGTGGATACTTTTGAGGGGTCGTTTTTAATTGAACGACATTCACCCCCCTCTATCGCCATTTCGGTCCAACACGCGCCATGCACCGATTTGGCGCGAACAAACCGAACCAAACTCAAACTTTCCAGAACACAAGTCAATTACTCATCACAAACATGGGGACACCTCCACATGGTCTCTCAGTTTCTGAATCAAAATTGACTAAGGGCTTATTTTTTGGGGTTTTTTGTTTGTGATTTTTGGTTTTGGTTACTTTGGTAGTTGAAATAAATAGAGCAGCTCCTCTAAACCGCTTCTTCGAATAATTTTTGAGCCCAAAAAGTATATGCATCATCCGCCGCTATCACAAAAGTATAGATAAAAAATCAGCCATAGCAAAAAAAAACATTGACGCATCACAAAAGAAGCAGGCCTTAGTATTACCCCAATCGAACTTATGGGTGTGTTCTTTTGGGCTGATAGTTTATGGTTTATAGCTTAAATATTTGAATTCTGGCTATTCATGAGAGGCAGTACGTAGAGGAAAATAGTCATATGCGATTTTGGTCGGTACAGCTGAACTCAGTATACTTTTTACTATAATTTTCTTATTAACCCGTCTTGAAAAAACTCACCGTTTAAAAACTAATTATTGTAGACAGTATAAATATAAGCTAACTTTAAATAAAAAAACCCGGCCTTAGTAAGTGATCAATAGGGTTGGTGACCAAGCCAAAAGTTCAACAGGCTAGCAAGCTGGCATCACTACGGTGTAGTAGGTTTCGAATTTTTAGCGAATTTGACGTTATTTATGACAATATTTATAAAATTAACTATATGCGCAGTGTATTTACAGAAATAGCATTTTTATCGTCTTGTGGACGAGCGGCAGTGGGGGGGAATGACACGTGGGCACCTACTGCCCCGTGAGCAGACGGCAGGCGCTTGAGCGCGTGCCCACTAGATAGCAGGCGTTTGTCGCCCAACTACGGGACGGCAGGTGGAATTAGCCAGCTTAGTTACTACCTAAATTTGTAATTGTATATCATATTTATTTGAATTTTTAAATATAGAAAATGAGGTCAAAAATTATGAAATTTTATGCACAAACTCCTGACATAACATACATCATTGTGTAATATTTTACAATTTTATACCCTCTGAATGTTGCTCAAAAATTTATAAGATTTTGATATTTGTAGGAATTGTTACATATAGCAAACGAGCTCCAAAAATTATAAAACTTTATGTCGAGCCTCCTAACATAGTCGACCTAATTGTGTATTTTTTGGGAATTTTATGTGCTCCAAATTTGCCATGTTATTTCTTGGTACTTTAATCGTAATTAGCCATATGCGATGCTCAGGCATCTTTTGAAGTGCGTGACCTCTGTCCTTCACATATATGTCGGCCCGTTTTTCCTATCTTTTCTTTTTCACTGCGTCCTTTGCACAATTGTCACTCTGCCCGTTTCGTTCCCCCTCGCATGCTCCCTCGTTTGTACTGATGTCATTATGTCCGTACCGTCCACCCTCGCCCGCTCCCTCGTCTCCACATTTGTCAGTGTTACCATGCCGTCCCCCCTCGCCCAAAGTGCTGCGCACGTAGTTGGTTATCGGTCATCTCAATCGCTCATCGCAGAAACTCATTCTCACGGTCGTCGCTCAAAATTAAGAGTGTGTAGCTAATTATTTTGAGAAGCAAGTGCATATCTCATTAAGGACGTGATAGGAGGATGCGGTGGTGCTGATTGCTTCTCTCGAAAGACATGTAATTTTTTCGGATGGGTAAGCAAATTGTCGGAGGTAATTAATGAACTATTCGTATGTAGTTACATGCATATAATTATTTTTGTTGTAACGCTTACTACGGATCTGGTTGTTGTGGCTTAAGGTAGCCGCAAACATGGAACACATGACAATGTTTACGGTGATGATTTTGTACGGGCTGAACCCAATGAGTTGGACTTATCAACATGCCAATATAAGGTGCTCTGGGCCTAGAGACTCGGTGTCATGAATTGTAACATCCTAAAATTTGGATGTTTGAAATATGGAGTAATTTAAAACTTTTATTTGCGTCTTATTGGCATTTGAATTTTTGGCTAAAACTTTTATTTGGGTTTTCCCGAATTTTGTGCTGAGCAAAATAAAAACTGGGAATAAATTTCAAATACAATAAGAATTTTGACGATAAAAGATAAGAAATAATGTTGGAGAGTTTAAAACTCTAAGAATCAAAATACCAAAAATCTTGGATTCAAATCCAAGTCAATAAAATGAAACCAAGACTTCCATCTTTTAATTTAAATAACATACAAAAACCCAAGGTTGGGTATTCAAAAATTAGTAAATTTTAATACAAATTAAAGATCAAATTAAAAATCAAAGCTTCAGAGCAGTGCCTTGGCATTTCTTTTTTCACTTCTAGTGGGCTCCCACCCTTTCCCTCTTTCCTCCCTTTATTTTTCTCTTGCGCGTGGGCCCCGGCTCCTGCCCCCGCTTTCTCCCCTTCCTTTTCCTTGCGCAGCATGCCTGCTGCTCCTTCCTTTCTTTTTCTCCTTCCTCCCCCTTCCTCTGCGGACGGGCTTCCTCCACGTCATCTCCTCCCTCCGCGTCTCTCCCGTCTGCTCATTGCTCTGCTGCGTCTGCTCCCGAGCCGTTCCATCACCGTCGCAGCAGCCTGTGCTCGTGTCCCCTCCGCGCGTCGAGCCGCGCACCGCCGCCTGCTACCGCTCTGCCTGCGCGCCGTGCGGCTCGAGACGCCCATGTCCTCCACCGAGCGTGCACCTGCCATCCTTCCCCGCTATAAGGAGCAATGAGCTCACCCCTTCCTTGGCGCCTCCCATTTCCTTCCCTCTTCCTTGCTTCCCTGCTCGCCCCGCCTCGGTTCGGCTACACGCCGCCACCGCCTCCTTGCCGAAATCTGCTCTCCGGCGAGCCCCCTCCAAAAACCGAGCGCGCCCCTCCGTGCCCCTAAGCCTCACCTGCATCCCCGCCGGCTTAATCGAAAATTCGTGCACCGGAGAGCCCTCGATTCGACCCTCTTCTTCAAGGCCGGCTGCCACTGCCATCCGCGCGCGCCGCCGTAGCTCCTCCCTCTACAGTGCATGACCTCTCAATTCCCTGCACATGGAGCACCCCCTCGACGCCCTGAACCCTTCCCCACCGCCGGCCGAGCCTCCCATGGCCGGAGATTCTCCCTCCACGGCGACCTTCCCGCGCCAGCCAGGGCCATCGCCGCCAGCCCTCCTCGGCGCATTTTCCTCCCTGCAAACACACTGGTGAGCTTCCTCGTTATCCCCTAATGCTCACGCCCAAGCCAACTTGCCCCCTCTCCAACGCCGGCGCCACCGCCCCATTTCACCTCGCCGCCGACCGCACAAAACAGCCGCCCGCCCACCTCAGCGCCACTCCGAGCAGCGCGTCGCCACCTTTAGGTCTACCCACCCTCCGAGCAACCCATTTTCCGAGTCGCCATCTCCTCCCCGGCCGTTCACTGCCGGCGGCGCCGCCGTCCCCTCCGTGTGCCCCCATCCCCTGTTTCGGCCGGTTGGGAGCTCTGCCTTGGGCTGGACTCCAGTAGTCACCTTATTAATTTAACCTCCCCCACAGCATCACAAAGTGAACAACGCCTGGTTGGCTAGCCCAAGCATGCCTACCCCCTTCCACGCTACGTCCCGGGTTCGATTCCCATATCCCTCATTTCCCACTCTTTTCACTCCTAGTTTTTGGTGTTTTGTTTCTTTAGTCCATGGCAATTAAAGAAAAGTTTGGACAACTAGAGATTAGTCTGTGGTAGCTTGCATATTTTACTAGGATGTGAATGACAATATTTAAGATTAATATTTGTTTAGTTACCATACATGAATAATTAGTGTGCCTCTATTAACTGTTTTAAATATGAAAATTGATAATAGAACATTAATAAGAAATGGTTCTATCATAAACATCAAGGCATCACAGGAACCTTAGTTAGACTAAAATAGCAATTAAGCTCACATCAAAGTAATTAGCCAATAAAACATATTAGGCTGCAAATGCAAATGCTTAAGATTTAATATTGATTAATTACCATATGTGCATAATTAATGTGCCTTTGTTAATTATCCCAAACTACTTATTAGTTAAAGGTATTAGCAAGAATGGCTGTGGCTAAATGTTGGAAGTTAATGAGAATCCTAATTAAATATATATATACCTGTGTATATATATACATCCAAGTTAAGTTAAGGGAAATAATTTAGGAAGGCCAAAGATAATGGGAGTATGCACAAATAGATTTTAAATATACATCCGAGTATAGAGCTAAATGTAAATAGTCAAGTGGCTAATGGAAAATAATTTAGTAACACATAAAACAAGATGCAATATTAATTGTACCTTTAGAACCCGAGTTTATGAACATCCAAAAATGTCTAAAGACCAACTCCAGACTAGCTACTTGTAAGGGAGGATTTAGGTACGATAAT
The DNA here is from genome assembly GCA_017311315.1 of Dendrocalamus latiflorus. Lineage (NCBI taxonomy): Eukaryota > Viridiplantae > Streptophyta > Magnoliopsida > Poales > Poaceae > Dendrocalamus > Dendrocalamus latiflorus. The sequence continues at coordinate 19,479,426 of CM029672.1, forward strand.
CATAATAACAACCTCAAGTATGACCAATTATTCACAAGCAATACTAGCATGTTATATTGACTTAAAATAGTTAGGGAATGATTTAATACGAGAGCCCTAACCTTTTGCCATAAGTATTAACATGAGAATTGAAGGTTTCATGGTGAGTAATTAAATAAATCATGTATATATATACATATCCATATAATTCACCAGTCGTTAATATTTCCCCAGAGTCAAATTTTAATTGAAGACAACTTTAGCATACTGTTGATAAATAAATCTTAGCAGATGATTATTTAAATATTATAATTAGATACAACCAACCAGACCTCATATAAATGGATTTATTTCTAGAATTAAATAGCACTGAATGATAACTAAGGATACGTAGGGTAATAATGAGGGATAAGTCCAAGAGCGTCGTTAACTAAAAATTATGTTGGCATATCTAATAAAAACCCTTTTGGGTCATCAGTCATTAAAATAGCCTTGCTAATTTGCATTTTAATGAACAAGGTGAGAATAAATATAAAAATTCTAAAATAAGCTATTAAATAAAAGGTCGACCCACGATATTCTAATATCGGCTATACCTAGCCATCCTTGACCCGAAAGAGAAATATTTCCGTGGATGTCCCTTCACTATAAACCCTTCTTGACATCTGTCTCGATGGATTTCTCTTAGCCATTTATCCCTTCGTTCCAACCCTTTTTGATTCCATCAATACTCTACACCTCATCGACCTTGCCACGAATCACTCCATAACTCATAATAAAGCTAAATTAAGTTTGTTTGGATTTAATTGGACTTTTGAGTTATTTGCAATTGTTTGGATTCAGTTGTTTGTCGCGTAATTAGAAACCGGAGTCTTGAAGATTCCACGGATCGAGTGTGGTCAGAGCGAAGTGAAGATAAGGAGTAGAAGCTCAAGAGAAAGCATCGTGTGAGCTCAAGTCCGCGGTAAACCGTGCCAGGCGAGTCAATACTTTGATCATGTTGAACCTACATTTTCTGCAAATTATTTTGGTTTAAATTATCAAATTGCATGCTGTTATGTTATATGCAAATACATGATAATTTAAGATTCTAGTTACATGCCTATTGTTTACCTTGAATAATATTACACCTCCTTTGGAATATTTGAATGTGTGAACCTTGTCGCCCTAGCAAAATTATAATAGTAACCTTTTGAAAATAAGTCTCTAAATATATGCCATGCTTAGTATTGTTTAGATACTCATGGGCGCGAGAGCGCCCAAGCATCACTTTTAATCCTGAGAAAAATTGGTTGGGCAGTCATGGTGGTAATGACTGGTGTATGTTGGACATGATTATTTTATACTCCCAAAAACCTCAAACTTGCTTAATTATTTGGGCGGATGGTATGGGGGTGTGGTGCAGGTGTGCACGAGAGTGTGGTTAGTGGTAGAACCGCCCAGATACTTTAAGGACTAAATCTTGTCATGATCTCCCCTGTAAAACAAGTACAACCACAAGTCTGTAAAGTACAACTTGGCCTAGTAAATTTACCGGACCCTGAAAGTCATCATCATCAGTGGAGGAGTGAAGTGGTGCAAGCGGCTGTCTGTGTGTCAGGCTTGAATGGGACACCCGCAAAGGGTGAGGTTCTGCTGTGGCGTGCTAGCAGGGTGGGTAGCCAACTGCTAGGCGTTCAGAAGGAGAACATCCCGCACAACGTATGGGACCCACCGCAAGTGGGAACGACCCATAGGGTGAGATGATGGAAGGGGCGAGGTACTTTGAACGGTTACTGTGACGGTTTGCTCAACTGCACGGCTAAGGAATCGTGTGGGGCAATGAGTAAACTATCTCTTGTGGGTAAAGTGTGCAAACTCTGCAAAGTCAAAACTATTCGAATAGCCGTGCCCACGGTCAAGGGCGGACATGGGAACTTAACCAGATATAGTTCTATTTCAAAATGTTTTGTGGGTGGGATGGAAAAGTGGAGGGCAAGTGGAAAGCCCTGATTTGAGTTGTTCTGGGTGTTGTCCCAGTGGTAAGTTAAGCGGCTATAACGCTGAAAGGTGTTATACGGTGTGATGCCATATGTATGGCAAAGTTATGGTGTTATTAGGCATATGGTGTGATGCCATATGTATGGAAAATCATGTTAATATTCCTTGAGCATTATGTTTTGTGCCAAAGCTGCTAGGTCTCAGGAAATTTTATGTATTGTATTTCAAATAGTGGCATTTCTATTCTTACAAAATAGAATGTGGGTGGAATAAACAGGGTCGTGAGTAAAGGAGATGGAAGTTTGTGGTAAAAACATAAAGATATTGGTGGACTCAGGTCGATTATAAAAAGGAAATGATAGTGTGGGATCTGGGAGAAGTAATTTGGTGGAGTCTAAATGAGTATATAGGTTAGATAGATGATTTAAATGATTTTTGGAGTATTAGGGATGCAAAGGTAATTGCGGGATTATAGCACTGATAACTAATATAAATTCTTGGAAGATGATGGCAGTAATGGGATTAACATGATTGGATCAAATACTAGATGGATGAATTGAAGTTCTAGGAATATTGGAGGAATGATAACAATTATTGGATTATAATCTTGATCAATGATATTCTTGGTGGATGTATCCTAGTGAGTCGTAGACTTAATCATTGATATTCTTGGTGGATGTATACTAGTGAGTCATAGACTTGATCATTAGTATTCTTGGGGAATGTATACTAGTGAATTAGTTAGAAATAGATAGTAGAAAATAAGATTAATTATTGAGAGAACAAATTATGGTTTTGGATCAATAACAAAAGAATTTAATTATTAGGAAGTACTGATACGAAGGATTTCGGTGGATTTAAAAGCAATTATGTTGGATAGTCCTTAGAATTTAGAAATGAAGAGTTGATGATTAGCAACCACAAGATTGGATTTTAGAATACAAAAGATGTTGGTGGATCTAAATAAAGGATGACCCTCACTGCTTGGAGTCTTAGGCAGCAATGAGTGCATGATTGGTGGATTATATAAATGATGATATTCGCTGTTTGGAGTTTTAGACAGCAACCAATACAGAAAGACTATGATCGGTGGATTGAATAGAGGATGACACATGTTGTTTGGAGTTTAGAGAGCACTCAATAAAGGAAGTGTAATTTCGGTGGATTAAGTCAATTACGGCAATCGCTGTTGGGAGTCTTAGACAGCAGTTAATAAAGAGCGTGAGTCTTTGGTGGATTAAGTCAATGAAGTCAGTTGCGGTGAGGAGACTTTAGGTCACAAAAACAACAATATGATATAATAACAGAAATGCTACTAGATGCGTTTTATGGCAAAGAAAACAACCCGAGCCTCTCCTTTGTTAAGCCATGCATACTATTTATTTGCATTTTGTGTATTGGCTCGCGGAGCACGGGGTTGGAGTGCTCACACTCGCTTTTGCGACAAAATTCAGAATCAGGAATCAAATCACCTCGTCTCAGCAACAAGATTGGACAAGTTGGCCGAGAAGATGAAGATGCCAAGGGCTAGGTCGTGAACCTCCAGTTGGCTGCCTGTGGGCATGTCCTGAAGGTCCCACCTGTGTGCTTCGTTCTTCCGCTGCTGCAGTTTATGGATTTCGGCCTAATCGGCCCATGTGTAATTTTAATATTATATTTACGCTTCCGCATGATATGTACTTTGATAAACAGAACTGTAATCTATGATCACTATCTACTGATCCAGGGAATAGTGCGGTGGAATCACAGAGGAATCCCGATTGTAATATCTGGGCTCCTACATGAATATTCATGAGTTACAAAGTTGCATCCTAAGGGAGTTCACCACGGAGGCAATGGTGATGAAACTTGCCATCGAGGGGATCACCTGCACCAATGGCGTGTGAGAGCTCGTGAATGTGAATGGCACTACTACATGGAGGCAGTACATGCAAATTGCCTCCTAGCCTGAGGTGGCCATTTACAGGAGACCAATGGTGTACCTAAATTTTGCGCGCTAAGAGTCCGAAAACATTGATGAGCCCAGCCCCTCAACACTCGACTGGCGGCCGACGCAAATGACTAGTTTCACCTAGTGGCATTTGCCATTCTGAAAAGCAAGAAGACGTCCAGTTGGCTCTAGTTCCTAGCGAACATGAAGTAAGCGGTGGTTGGCGACCGACCCAACATTTGCATCATCACAGATCACAATGCTGGGTTGATGGCCACGGTGAACACCATGCAGCATGGGACTGAACACCCTCAGCAGTGGAATGATTTGCAAACCCTATGGTGCATAAGGCATCTTACATCTAACTTGTTCACACGGTTTCATAGCCAAGAAGTTCTGAAGATGTTCAAGGCATTGTGTCTACAAACCCAGCAGAGCTAAAACGGCAAACTATGTAGGGAGAGCACCCTGCGGTGCCATAAGTTTCTTGGAATGGATTCGTTGGCACTCTCCTAAATTAGAGAAATGGTCCCTTCTCTATGACATAGATGGTGTGAGGTATGGGATTATGATGACCAACATGTCCAAGGTGTACAATAGCGTCCTGAAAGGCATGCAGTGGCTTCCTTCACCGCAATCGTGGAGGAGACATGGACTCACACTGTCGGTTATTTCGCCAATAGACGAAGGCAAGAAATGGTCCAAGAATATGCAGAGGCATATGGAACTGAACATGGAGAAAGCTCGAATGCACGACATCCAGATAATCAATGGCCTTCGAAGGAAATACGAGATTAGGCTTTTGTAAAAATATGTGAACAGTCATGCTAGAGGTGAAATGAAACAAGCATGCATCCTAGGTGATATGGCAACATGCACCTGCAATAAGCTGAAGCTCTTGCACAAGGCATGCTCGCATGTGTACAAGGCCTTCACAAGCCGAAGGAGTGAAGGCAGGGGTTGGTGATGGAACAGAATGGGGGTGAAGATGGCCTATGAGCACATGTGGGCGGCGATTGCAGTTAGAACGATTGGACTTGGATAGAAGGCATCAGCGATGTGGCACGGCGTGTACCTAGGTGACTATTGGCGAGAAGGGGTGTCGAAGAGATGAAGTGGCTGTGGTGGGTGTACAACACATCTGCAATCCACTTGGCAGTGATGGAAGATGATGAATGGGGGGCGACGCAGCGTCATTGCTGCCACGTTGTCACCCTACCTGGGCTAGAGGTGGAAGAAGCCACCTGCAGGCGGCCCCGCATGGTAGTGAGAAGAGGTGAGGAAGAGGAGGCAGGATAGAAGTGGACTGTGTCTTGGCAAAAGAAATGGGCCTTAACAGGTTGGCGGCCTAAGGAGTTGGACAAGAAGAGATTGGATTTTGGATTTATACAAAAGTTGAGAGGTTTGAGGAATTTTTGAAGCTAGCAAACGAACTCCAAAAATTATGAAAACTTTTGGAGAGGCTCCTAATGACATCTATGTTTTAGACAAAAATTATATCCAAGATTTTTCTAGCTTTAATTTTTCTCAAAAATTTCAAGCACTGTTGTCTTTAATATGAAACTATTTTTAAAAAGTAGCCAAAAATGCATAATTTAATATTTTAAATATAATTTATAGAGCATTTAAATTATTAGGCTATTTCACAGATGTGTAATAAATATTGTGGATCATAAATTAGTAATCAACAAGATGGTAATTGTTGTGGGATTTTGTTATTTTTGTTGACAAATCTTGGTATTGCCCACTTCCAGGGGCAGAGCCACTGGGGGCTTTCATCGGGCTCTACCCTACCCTCTGGTGGTCAGAGGCCCCTACCCCTCAGAGTCGGCCGGTGGCTGTTCAAGCTAGTGGTTGTAGTCGAACTCGAGCTCTTGTAGGTTGTTGATGACAGTGGACTAGAACCAGCCATGGAAGGTAGCTTGACGGTCCTAGTGGATGTTGAAGTAGACAGAGGGCGAGGGAAGTTGAGGTTGAGTGAAGCGGAAGGGCAGAGGTGACACCACCAGGATGAGATGACCTGCGTGCGGGCGATGTCCTTGGTGGGGAGACGAGTGATGACCTCTCTAAGGAGGTCATTCGAAATGAGGTTGATCAGATTAGAGCCTCCCTCGTTTACCACCAGGAGGTAGTTGTCAGCTCTCTTCCCCTTCCAGTTTCCTCCTCTTTTCTAAAACTTGTGGTGGACGTCAAGCGGTTGTTGAACAGTGTGCACCGAGCTCGCCTGATCATGTGGGTTCCTGTTGATTATAATTTTTCAGATTCAGATGATGAGTTTGCCAAAATTTGACCTGGCAAAAATAGACCATGAGAAGTGTACAATATTTGATCAAATATTTGTGACAGTTTCATAGTGAGCTATCCAATTTCAGAACCAACAGTTTCCTGCTCATTATGATATTGATAACTAATAACACCACCACGTCGGTCATGTTCAGGACGACATCAATGAACTTCTTTATGATCAAGTTGATCGACTCGTATGGAGAAGGCAGGCCGTTGTCAGCTTCGGACTTACTCGCCTTCAACATTTCCTACTCTTCTCATGCCATGCTTGAGCTCACCATCTCTCCTGGCATTTTTTATCATTCTGGGCCTCAACTCATCCATGAGCCTAGCCCTGATCCTCGCCGTTGATCACAGTTGACTCCAAGCGACCCTGAACATCCAAGACAAAGAAATCATTTATAGGCACAAGTTCTTTACAACTTGACCCACATTAGGTAAGATATGCATCATGCAACTTTAATCCAATAACTCAGGTCAACCTAACTAAATCCATGACTCAAATCCCAAAATCCTCAAATTCTGCCCAAAACCAGTGCAAACAAAGTGTGATCTTTACGAAACCAATTGACCACTCCACAAACATTGCAATGGTTTATCACAACATTAACCTGGACTATCTCACATGGTCCTTCAATATTTGGAGGGGATTATCAAAAAATGATCTAACATGAGGTGTGGCCCCCATATTTGAAATTCAAATTTTGAATGAAGGCTTTGAATTTATACAATGTATTGTGTGAATTTTCTATATTACTATTGAACAATGGATGTTACTTGTTAGGACAATGATGTGCTTCGGTGGCTAGAGACGATGATGTGTAGCTCCGGTGGTCTGAGGACAACAACATTCAATTGGATAGTTATAGACTTATGGTTTTGTGGATTATGTTGGCTATATAAACAAAGGCAATTCTTAGATGAAAATAGGACATGCACGGCTTGAATTGGATACATTTTGTTGAACAAAAGCTAGATGTTTGGATCTTTAGATGATCAGTGCAGATAGCTATAATTTGTAAATATGGACAAGTGTGTATTTCTTCTCAGGAAAAGGTAGTTGGTTTGATATAAATCTGTGTTTGGATCTTTGTTTCATTGACCTCGAGAAATTGTTTGTAACATTGGTGGTATGTTTCACTTATTTAGTGGTATATTTTATTTATTTTGAATGTTTATGATCATTTACAATTTGTTATTATAACACTAATTTTGTTATTTTTGATACGCAGATAACATATCTCTACTCACTGAAAACATATTTATATATTTTCGGGATGTGCTTTCTATTACTAAGGTATGAGTGTTGTATTTATCTCTTTTTTTGTTTTGCTTCTTTTATATTAATTCACGAATTTAGATCACACAAGAGTAAAATAGTATGTTTGCTTCAATTTGGCTTAGTTTTTTGAGGCTTTGAGCCTACCATTCATTTTAATATTGCCTGTGCCAGTGCCCACTTCCAACCGATTTGGATCTTCACAACTTATGTAATCTTTCTTTGTGTCATTCTTGGCATCTATTTACTGCTTAGAATGATTTTCATGGTAGATTGCAACAAGCGTGCGGGCTTCCGACTAGTATCTCTACAACAAAGTATTTTGATTTTTTTTGTTATACTTTGTTTGAATAGAAAAATTGACATTCGTAGTTAGGGACCTATGTTATAGGATTTTGTTTTGCCAGGATCGGGAATCGGGATTGATAGCTTAGTGAACATGAAAATTTGATTTCGGGCTATGGACTAAATAGTACAACGGATATGGATATTTGGCATGCCATGATGAGCAGTATTCAAGTATCTTTCGTGAGTAATTTATTATTTTTTCTAGTTTGTTTTGGGTTTATCCATATTTTTCATGTGCATGACACAATAATGATTGGAAATTTTAATACAATATTATACAATTTCAAGACTGTATCAAAGTACATAGACAAGAACGAACACATTTAAAAATATTGTAATATATTGATCACCAGCAAACAACTGTAGCACCAGTGAGCCTGAAGCACGTTGTCAGCTCTGTGAATCCGGAGAACCGTAGGGGAAACCAGACGGCCATAACTGAAAGATGAATGGAGCTTGGAAGCTAAGCCCTCGAGTATGATTTGCCCTGCTCGTTTTAGCTTCGGCTTCTGGTTTTCGGTTTATTTTTCACTATTCCTAAATTTTGTCTTTTTCTGATTTTTTGAGCTTTTTTACTGGTTCTTTTTTTCCGTATTCGTTTTGTATTACACATGCTGGGCTGACCCGTTTTTTCTATTTTTAAAATTTTTAAATTTAATTATGCCAAATAAGCCACTATCAGCTACAGTGTAATTTCAGCCAGCTACAATAAAATAAGCCATATGCCACAGTCCAACTGAGCACCATCTTAGACTGCACGCAACCAAATCCAGCATATGGCTAGATTCATCATTGAAGGTGTCAGGTAAGTACTTATATCCAAATACTCCTGTCTACTTGGGATTATTTCTCATATACAATTCGGATGGCCCTAAAAGATAATGCGGATGACAATTCATACTTCACAGAAAAAGTTCTTGTGAAAAAGAAGCTTCTGTTCACATACATCAAATTTGCTAAGCCAGTCACCAACCCAGATTGTATGAAATACATCACAAGTGTTCGCCACATGGCATTACCAAACAAACTGGGCTGTCGTCAAATGTAAATGCTTTTCTTATACAATGGCATATACTATTCCTGCTTGAAATTCCAAGAGGGCAATGTTAGGGTACGGATAGGCTACACTAGTACAGATTAAAATTTTCTACCACGTAAATCAAGAAGTCATACGAATAAGAGATTATAGATCTTTACCACTAAACGTGCAGTATAGCGAAAATAGAGTTGAAATAGCCGATTCAACAAAAAGCGCATCGGTGTACTGGAAGTAGTCGATCGTCCTCCGGCCAACCGTCTCCTCTTCACGATTGTCTCGATCAGCATTGCGGTCACATAAGTGCCTCTACCGAGGTCCACACGTCTAGAGATGGAACACCGTGCATCGACATGCTAGCACCAGCTCGCACGGAAGGGGTTATGAGAGATGGCGGCTAGAGTTTGATGGGTGTGTTTCGGGTACCACCCTTAGCCCCCGCACCTCTAGTAGAGATTGTATGCCACTCGAAGACTATCATCTGGACACTTATCATATTAGTCCATTAAGTGTGCGACCTTGTAGATTTATGTATATTTGGTCATTGGTCGAAATCTCCTTTTTGGTCCATAAATCGGTAACGGTCCCTAACAGGATATAACGACTCGCAAATATACATAAAGATCTTATCGAACGAATATTTATAGTGCTTATATACTGATCCCTTTGCCTCATGATATTAGATTGAACGCAAGGCGAGAAATGTGCCATCCTAGATACACTACGTATGAGACCAACTGATAACACTTAAGAATATAACAATTTTCGTAGTATATTATGATGCATCAATCCAACATCATGTTCTTTAACATATGCCAACATGATTGATTTGATATCCTATATTTATGATCTGTGAAATATGATCAATCAATACATGTGTTGATCTGTAAATCGTAATTGTCCTATATAATGATATAAGATCATAGATAATTTAGAATAACATTAAAACATGAATAAAGAGTTTCAAGAGCTGGTCACATACTTGTTGATCAATATGAAAGACATTTATTCAAGTGACAAAATTACACATTATTGAAAAGATCATAAACATAGAAGTGATACAATCATCTCTATGGTTGTCTTTAGGGCATATCACTAATAGACAACATTAGTGATAACAATAGCAAAGCCCTAACAGAGCTAATTGTAAGAATTGTGGTGAAGCTTTTGTTCAATTTATAAGACAGCTCTCTCAAGATAGTTTTCTGATGCAGATTCCCCATATCACCGTGATTACAATTGCAAACCCAACACCAAATCCCAATCCAGCAAAAAGAAATAACAAAATCTCCGCATAATCCTTCTTTGAAAGATGTGGCTCCACGTTTGGTGTGGTCATGTGGCATTGTTTGGATAATGGAGGCCCACACAAGCCAGCATTCCCCAGAAATGAGCTATTTGGAAATGTGGAGAACTGGGACGATTCTGGAATTTTTCCTACCAAACTGTTGTTGGACAGGTTTAGTGTTGAAAGGAAGTTCAGTGATGCTAGCTCGTTTGGTATGACCCCAGAAAGATCATTTGAAGAGAGGTCAAGTGACTCAAGTTGGCCCAGACCACCAAGCTGAGTTGGAATTGACCCTGTGAGGTCATTATTTGACATATTTAGTCCATGAAGTAAAACAAGCTCCCCAATTGCCTTAGGGATGCTACCATGGAATGCATTATACGAGACATCAATAAGTACAAGGGCCCTCAGGATCTTAGAAAATGTGATGTCATGCCCTTTATGCGTAATTGTAGTAACAAATTGATATGTTGTAAGGTGTGCGTCTCTGGTTTCCATGACTAATGTCTCATCACGGGACATGGACATCATGGACTTCAACTCGCTGAACCACTCTTCTGGCAATATGCCTGAGAAGTTGTTTGAGGCAAGATTTATAATCCGCAGTTGTAGAAAATTGCAACTTTTTTCCTCTCTGTCAAGAGCAGGCCCCAATTGTCCGAAGAACATGTTGGACTTCAAGACAAGGACTTGAAGTTTAGGAAGCATACTCATCCAACACGGGAAAGAGTCTATAATCTGATTGTTCCCAACATCAAGGACTTCCAAGTTTTTGCAAGCAGCCAATGATCTAGGTAATTTTCCTCCAATTTGATTGTCACTGAAATATAATGCCTCAAACGCGCAAATGTCCTTGATACCATGTGGTAACTCTCCACTCAGTTGATTTGATTTTAAATTTAATATTTTGAGTGCATCAGAGTCCTCCATCAGACAAGAAGGGATTGGGCCACTTAAGCTATTGTATGAGAGATCAATGTGTTGCAGACTCCTAGCTATACAAAGTGAAGATGGAATTTCTCCGGATATGTTGTTTCTAGAGAGCATTAGAATTTCCGTACCACAAAGATGACGAATTGAATTAAGTGGAAGTGATGAAAACCGGTTGTTGGAGTAATCTAGATAGAGTGCATTTCCTTGCAGTATAGGTATGGGCCCTTCAAAAATGTTAGAGCTGAGATTGATATACTCTGCGTACATGGGAAGAATAGTGTCATATTCTACACTGGAAATTTTGTTGTTCGATAGATCCAGGCTCTTGAATGCCTCCGATGTTTTCCATGCCCACCAAGGTATAGCCCCATGGATTTGGTTATTCGAAAGGTCAAGAATCCGAATCCTGTCCTGGATCTTCAAGGCATTTGGGAAATTGGATATATTGCAAGATGCTAGATACAACATTCTTAGTCTTGGGACGATCTTCTGTGAAGAATTGAGTGCTCCATCTGTCACAGACAACTTATTATCTGAAAGATTCAGGTAAAATAGTTTTGGTAGTTTCCAAAATGAGGTAAGTTCTATTGTACCCATGAAATTGTTGGATTCAAGATGCAAAATATTCAGTTGTGTCAAGTTTAAGATGTGCATAGGTACGTTCCCCGAAAAACTGCACTTGTATAAAGTTAATATTGTGAGATTCTTGAGATTGCCTATTGATGGAGGTAATGATCCAGATAAGCCACAGTTACAGAACTTGAGCTCAGTCAAAGAGGTTAGATTTGTGATCCAAGATGGCATAGACCCTACTAGATTGAAACCGGACACCTCTAAAAAGTTCAATGATTTAAGGTTTCCGATTGAAGACGGCAGGTATTCAGAAGAACCACTTGCACTGATCCCCAGCTTCTCCAAAGACTTGAGATTGCTAATGGAGCTTGATACGCTACCAGAGAAGTTGGTGCTACTGACAAGCAAAGTAGTCAAACTGCTGTCCCGAGAGAAACTGGACAAATTGCCAGAGATTCCAAGATTATAGCTAATATCGATACTAGTTAGTTTCCTGTTGTTGAAGATTCTTGGGGAGATCCATCCGTCAAGATTGTTTTTGGAAAGTTGGAGAACACTAAGCAAGGGAAGATCTGCGAAGAACTCGGGTACTGGACCAGACAAAGAATTATACTGCAGATCGACAACAGAAAGGGATTGCAAGCTAGATAACGACTGACAAATCGGACCAGTTAGCGAGCAAAATGGTAGGCGAAGAATCTTCAGCTTAGGAGTGGAAATGGCAAGAGCATTGCACCACTTGGCCCGGCTGTTGTACATTTCCGCGAAACTGAGATGGAGCTCTCTCAAATTGCTAAGATTTGCAATTAGCCTCTCAAAGTTTGGCTCTTCCATGCCCCAGTAAGGATCTGAGGAGACTCTGAGAAGGTACTTATGACGATCTACATGCTGAATCACATTAAAGCTTATCGAGAGGTCAAGGGACACCAAATTCGTGAGACTGCCAATGCTAATCGGTATCTGTCCAGTAAACCAGGAGTCCGAGAGGTTGAGGTAAGTGAGCTTACTGAGCTGCTCAAAGCCAGCCGAGGGGAGCTGGGACCTGTTGAAGTCGTTTCCGCCGAGGTTGAGACGCTTCAGCGAAGTTAGACTGAAAAGTGCAGGATCAAGACCTCCGCTCTGCAAGTTGCAGTCCCCCAAATCAAGAGTGGTGACACGGCCGTCGGCATCGCCGCAGCGGACACTCTCCCAACGGCAGCAGTCCGTGCCGGACCTCCATGACCGGAAGTCGCAGATGGAGTGGTTTGTTGTGGAAAAGGACTGTCTCAGACGGAGGAGCGCCAACGCCTGACCGGGAAGGCATGGAACTGGTGCACTAGTACGGTTACTGGAAGGCAGAAGTGAGTATGCTAGTTGGATTTGTAGGAGGAGCAAGAGTACAGCTGAGGACATATTCGTAGCTTCTATGTATCAAAAGAAGTGGTACATGGATGGACATACACTAATTTTCATTGCATATATACGCAAGATATGTGATTTTATTCCACTGTGCACTGTGGCGAGGTGATCAACTCCGCAAGGCTGTGATCCATATTGCACATTGGTTCTTTTTCGTGGGCCATGTAACTCAAACAATTCCTACTAACAGAGTAGAAGTCAAGTCACAGATTCCTTTGTATGCAACGCGGCAATGGTATACTTCTCTTAGTAGAAAGGACTTTTGACACTTGAATTGTTTGCTAGTAGACTAGCAGCACATACAGTTAAGACGTCGAAATCTGTGCGGCTGGATGTCCACGTTGCTGAAAAATGTTCACACACCTAGCACGGTAGAAATGTGTTTTTTCAATTTTGACCCCACTTATATTTTTTTTTACAAAAATAGTCCTTTCCCTAGGTTCGAAGGACGCGGCAGGCGGCACGTGTCACCTGCCGCACCCCTTGCTCGGCAGGGGCTGGACTCCGCGACGGCCAGCTTAGGTGCGGTAGGGCACGGCGTGGCGCGGCAAGTGGAGGGCTGCCGAGCTTCCCTAGCTCGGTAGGTGGGCTGGCTTTTGTCCTTTGGTGGCCGACCATGCTAGTGTGACATGACAAGATGTGACACAACGTGACACGCTCGATAGTAATTCCCGTGGGTCTCGGCTAGACGCGGCTGCTACCTCATGTGTTCACATGGGTCTATCGGTTGGCAATGTCTCTCCACGCATATAAAATGCATCTTCTCCCCCTCTGCTAGCTCATCTAAAGCTGAGGAGCTAAGTATTTCCTATGGAGCGTGAGAGAGAAGATGGAGAGGAAAGAAAGAAAAAGATAGTACCTGAGAGTTCAAATTAGTTCTAGGGGATTTCGCAAACAGAATGAGTGTGGTTCCAGTAAAGACCTTTACAAAGAGGTATATTTCATTAACGCCTCGTTAGTTGTAGAATGTGCTTTGTCACAATGTGTAGATGACGTATGTGTTTAGTTCGTGCGGACCTTTTTCTGTAATTACCTATGTTAGTGATGGATTAGTGGCGATATTAACGATTATTTGTTAATACCCGAACATTCTTAGTTGTACACTACTATCATATGTGCACTTTTAATATTTCTGCGCTATTATTATTTCCAGACTGTTATTATTTGTGCACCGTTATTATTTTTCACTATTATCATTTGTACGCTGTTATTATTTCCGTACTGTTATTATTTGTGCATTGTTAATAAAAAAAGGAGCACGTATTAGCATTGTAGCCACTTTTTTTTAACTTTTAGCCTCCACATATCTATTTTTGCAATAGTAATGCCATCTACGAGTTTGAAAGGCACGATAGACGACACGTATCACTTGCAGTGCCTAGGAAGCTCAGTAGGAGGCCATGCACGTGGCAAGCGGCCCAAGTATGGGACGGGGTGCTGGCGTGGAACGTGGTGGCCTAGGCACTACCTGCCGAGCCACCTCTGCTTGGCAAGGAGCCGCCTAGCAGCCGTTGGTCGGTAGGTGGCCGAGGCAAGCTGTTCAGCTGCAACTGCAGACGAAACGCAACACTTGATGGGTCTGAGTCCATGGTGCCAAGCCACCCTATTTGGCAACTGCTGCCGGGCAACCGTTGCTCAGTAGGTGGCCAGGGCAGGCAATGTAGCTACAGATGAAGCGCAACACTTAAGGAAGTCCATGGTGCAAGCTGTAAGCATTTACAGCCTTTTACCCACGGTCTTCCCTTCTCTCCTCGTCTGCTGCAACCTATCTACAGTAGTCTCAGGTCAAAATATGCAATTATTTTGCTTGACCAAGCTGGTCGTGAAAACGACCAGCTCTTGACATCCAAGACTATAAAACACTAGTACTCGGGTTCTTCTGTGAAAATGTTTTTTACCTGGTTTAACCCCCACCATTCTGTTAATGACGGGGGCGAATTTTCCAGTTTGCTAAAGGAAGATGTGACGTGATGGATCATGGATGATGACTTTCGGCGCTTGATTTTGGCATTCTGCGTCAGGTCTGGTCAGGTGACCCCTGTGCAAGAGCCCTTGTCTAGAATAGAATGGAAACATCAACCTCCTTGCTTAGAAAGAAAAACAAGATCCAAACTGGATTTGGTTGTGTGCATGTGCTTGACTAATATAGTCCATAATTATTAAAACCAGATCAGAACACTGGTTGAATCGGAAAAAACCGGAACCACCATATTTAGCGGCTTGGCTCGCTTCAAGGACCATTTGAGCAGTTAGACCAGAAAAATCCCGATGAACCAAACTGTTTTCTGCAAAACTAGTGAACCGGGTAGTTTCGGATGAACCAAGATGGTGTTTGCTGCGTTTGAAAAAACATGAAAATACGAAGAGAGTAGTGAACAGTCAGCCCATAACGCGTACCAGAGGGAGGCATATAGCTGCCTAGGGCTTCCTTCGAGTTCGACTTTATAAGTGTTCATTCTTTTTTTGGCATCTACCCCTTAGATGTCCATCAAACTTCATCATCTCCTCGACATCTTCACCCGCCCCCTTCCCATTCAGGTTCTTCCGCTTTCCTCCCTCTCTTTTCACATCTCCATTCTCATTTCACTCCCCATATCCCCTTACTCCAGATCCCCTCTCTCTTATGCTTTTTAAATAACCTCGGCTCTGCTTCTTGTCATGTCGTGTTATTCGATTTGACCTCTATTTTTTCTTCTCTTTGCAGAGTTCATGGAAGCTCATAGGAGCTAACTGAATGTTCGGTGGTTACTTCTGCTACTTACTCTACCTTTGTTTTTGTTGTCATTTGAAGTTTTTGGTGCTATTCTATTTTCGCTTTTTCCCTATTTCAGGTTCTAGCCTTCAAGCTAGATAGGCTAATTGTTTTTCAGTGATATTTGCTTGCTGCTACTCTGTTACTTCTTTGGGTGTTACAGAGCGTTTCTTCCTAGAAATTCATTGACACTAATTAGTGTTATTTGTGAATATCCATCCCTACTCTCTTTTACACCATTAGAGAGAAAAATGGAGAAATTAGCTATGTTAGAATCTCGATTCCGTCATACGCTCCTAAGATTTTACGATGCAAGATTGACTAGACCGATCTGATTTTATGATAGAATATTAATATTCTTACAATTCTACCCAAACGTTTTTAGAATTATGTTCAAAATTTTCATATGATCCTACTCGATTTTGCAGATTCTATTGTTTTATTATACATAATTACTTGTATGTTTCTTTTTAATTGAAAATTTTAACTTTGATCTCTTTATGTTCATTATAATTATCATAAAATAATACATGATCTTATCTTTACTTTACAATTCGTAAAGAAAAATCCAAAAGACATAATTTTATAATGCACTAGTGTTATAATACACTATAGATTTTTTAAAATATTTCTTTGGTAGAATCAAGTAAGATCTTAGATTTTACCAATCCTACAATTTGTGATCCTACCAAAAAACCTCCAACCTGATTCAGGATCATGATTCTGACAACCTTAGCTATTACTATATTTTCAGAGCAACATGCATATTTAGGAATGGGTTCCACTCTAAATAGCTTCAGTTTCTGGCTTTTGTTTAGCTTTCCGGTTATTTAAGCCAGATGCCACTTGAAATGCATCGACTTCTAATTTCGGTTTATTTCGGCTTTTTGCCTTTTCTTTTTCCCATATTCCGTTGCATTGTCTGTGACTATATAACGGTTTTTTTAAATTTTTCTATTTTTCCTCAGAAAAATTTAACACTGCTATAGTGTAATTTTAGCCAGCAGCGAAAAGCTGAAGCCTTAAGCCGCTTTTAGCGGCCCCGTATAAGCTCTCTTCCATATTGCTTTCAAAAAAGGGAACATTCAATTGGTTTGCACAGGTTATATATATATATATATATATATATATATATATATATATATATATATATATATATATATATATATATATATATATATATATATATATATATATATATATATATATATATATATGGAGCATATCTAGTGCTAATGGCCTATTCAATGCTAAAGCGCTAAAACTTCTATAGAGCCATCTGATCTAGCTTGTACGGCTCAGATCAAGGAAGGTGGAACCCCCACCTCATTTAATCAATCTAATCAATCTTTCACAAAACCCCTGCATAGATTAAGTTTAATGAGATGGGGATTCCACCCTCCTTGATCAGAGCCGTACAGGTCAGATCAGATGGCTCTATAGAAGTTTTAGCACTTTAGCACTGAATAGGCCTTTAACACTAGATATGCTCTCATATATATATATATATATATATATATATATATATATATATATATATATATATATATATATATATATATATATATATATATATATATATATATATATATATATATATGGGGCATCAGGCCTTCCTGCCTTTGGATTGCTTTTAGATGCGTGCAAGTGCAATGGTATATAATATATCAAGCAAACCTATTAGCATTCATTAATTTAAAAACGTATCGATTTGGAAAGAAAGTCATTGATTTGGTATGCCGAATCAATCATTGATAGAAAGTGTCAATCATAGATGGAAGGTCGATTATGGAGTCTAGGCACCATGATGCTCCAGTTAATTATACTACATATATACACACACACAGACACTTGCCTCCCCTCATTCTTTCCAACTGCTCCTCCCTCCTATTCCTTTGTCTAGTGACGACAGTGGTGACTCCAAGTCCAAAGTTCAAACGCCACAGGCCACCTTCGTCCTCCACCTAGATCCAGATGCCATAGCCATTCCCTTGATGTTGGTGCAACATTGATAGACCATGTGGAGGTGACCTCGTGTGTGTGATGAGTAATTGACATCTGTTTTAGGAAAGTCGAATTTGGTTTGTATGGTTTGGACCATGTCGATGCACGGTGCAATCAGATTCGGTCAGACTTGGGTCAAACTTAGTTGAAGTGCTTAGGATGTCTATTCTCTTGATTCGACAGGTTTTGGCTGTTTTATGCTTAAGTTTACTCTTAATGTTATTGATGATTACATTATATCGAGCGGTGCTATGTGATGTGTTTCTTGTCTGTGATGGCTGCAGGACATCGAGGCGGAGTCGTGGCTTGGCATGGGATGACCGGACTAGGCGCAGGCGGTGCCGAAGTCAAAGCGGTCGAGGTGTGCCGAAGACGGCGAGGACTCGAGGTGGCTGCGAGGCTTGGAAGGCAAGGAATGAGGAAGCTTCCCGGAAGGTGCAGGAGGGGCGTTTTGGTGAATACGCAAAGCTGCATTAAAGGAAGTGGATTTGGTTAGAGTTAGTGGGTAAAGCACAAAAGCTTAATGGGCAAAGCAAATGTGAACCCATTATGCAAAGGGTATAAATAGATGGTTGTCTCCTGCATGGAGTATGGCTTGTGAGAGGGTGTGAGGGCTTTAGAGGTTTTGGTTTTGCTTTCTTCCTTTCAGTTTTGGAGTTGGTGGGAGATGGCAGAGGGTTGTTTTGCTTGTCTCCCGTAGGCCTCTAGTTCTTGTGTTCTTCCCTGCGTGAGTACATAAGAGGGCTTGAGTTCTTGATCTTCCAATCATGTATGGGGATGAAGTAGCTGTAAACCTTACTCTTTTGTAATCATTCCTCTCTTGCATCAATTTAAGCTTGAGATGTTTCAGCTTTTGAGTATGTCTTTCTCTCATTTCAGCTCTCTATATCTTGTCTATGCTTTCAGGATTGCCTTTTGATTTCTTTGCCAGCTTCTCGCTTTATTGCTTTGGTTCAGGGGTAGTTCTTTTGGGAGCTTCTAGATCTTAATATTGTCATAACTCAACTTGAACTAAAGTTGCATCACTTGTTGAGGGGAAGCTGGATGTTCTGCATTTCTTTTTGCATTGTAATATACCTACATGGAGCCTTGATTATTATCCTGTTATGACATGTTTACAATGCATTACATCTTGCCATGATCTGTGTTTACTTGCTAGATTTATCATGACTTTATATGTGTAATTTAGTCTTTGCCATGATAAGTTGATTAAAATGCTCAACTTGAACTAATTCATGTCTTGTTAGCTCTTGAGGCTAGTCTCTCTTTAGTTATCCTTTTATGAGTCATGCCATGTCAAATAGGCTAAGTTGAGACTTGAATCTTTGTTGAACTTTAGATTGAGCTATACTAGTTTCTTGATGAAGCATGAGTTAGTACAACCTTTAAGGAAAGCAAAAAGATCTCTTTTGTGCGAAAGAACTGATCTCACCAATTCTTTCTCATGAGACGGCTTGCCATTGCACTAGGCATGAACTCAGGGGGAGTTTTGGTTGACCAAGATCATTTCCTTAAGCTTCTCGCTTGGAGTGGTCGCATAAGGCTTGAGATCTAACACATGACTAAAAATGTTGGTTGGAAACGACCATGAGCTTTATAAACAAAAACATGTCAATGGTGCTTAGTTTGCTTAATTCCACAAAGAACAAGTATTTAAACAAATATCTCATTCTTGAACTTATAGCACTCTAAATTGACTCAATACTAGCTTTTTGGTTCCACTTAGAATATTGGCATGGCCTGCATCGTCTTGGATACCTTTTGCTAGACTAGAATCATGGTTGACTTGACATGCTAAGAATTTTGACTAATTTTCATATTGTGACTTATTTGGCTTAGCTTGATTATACATGTCTTGTCATGATCTTGATAGCATACTTATGTGTTATGACTTGGTGTAATACTTCAAGGTCATTTAGGATAATCTTCATGGCTCATCATGTTTAAAATGAATAACCTTCATCTATTCCATCCGTTCTCATGATTGATTCTCTTCCTTGCGCCTTGATAATTTTATTGCCAAAAGGGGGAGAATAGAGGAGAAAAAAGTTATTTGCGAACTTTTTGGAGCTTTGGAGAAATAGAGGAGAAAAGGCTATTTGGGAACTTTTTGGAGCTTTGGAGAACAATTTGCTCTTTTATTTGGGAACTTTCTGGAGCTTTGGAGAACAATTTGCTCTTTCTGTTGTTGCTCTAGTGTTCCTTTTTTTCGACATGGTCACAAGCTTCTTTGATTTCTTTTGGACCATGTTTGACACTCTTTCATTTTCAAACTCAACTTTGTGCTTTTTCTGGGTTTGTCAATATACTCATCAAGGGAGAGATTGATAGACCATGTGGAGGTGACCCCGTGTGTGTGATGAGTAATTGACATCTGTTTTAGGAAAGTCGAGTTTGGTTTGTATGGTTTGGACCATGTCGATGCATGGTGCAATCGGATTCGGTCGGACTTGGTCAAACTTAGTCGAAGTGCTTAGGATGCCTATTCTCTTGATTCGACAGGTTTTGGCTGTTTTATGCTTAAGTTTACTCTTAATGCTATTGATGATTACATTATATCGAGCGGTGCTATGTGATGTGTTTCTTGTCTGTGATGGCTGCAGGACATCGAGGCGGAGTTGTGGCGAGGCACAGGATGACCAGACTAGGCGCAGGCGGTGCCGAAGTTAGAGCGGTCGAGGTGTGCCGAAGACGGCGAGGACTCAAGGTGGCTGCGAGGCTTGGAAGGCAAGGAATGAGGAAGCTTCCCGAAAGGTGCATGAGGGGCGTTTTGGTGAATACGCAAAGCTGCATTAAAAGAAGTGGATTTGGTTAGAGTTAGTGGGTAAAGCACAAAAGCTTAATGGGCAAAGCAAATGTGAACCCATTATGCAAAGGGTATAAATAGATGGTTGTCTCCTGCATGGAGTATGGCTTGTGAGAGGGTGTGAGGGCTTTAGAGGTTTTGGTTTTGCTTTCTTCCTTTCAGTTTTGGAGTTGGTGGGAGATGGCAAAGGGTTATTTTGCTTGTCTCCTGTAGGCCTCTAGTTCTTATGTTCTTCCCTGCATGAGTGCATAAGAGGGCTTGAGTTCTTGATCTTCCAATCATGTATGGGGATGAAGTAGCTGTAAATCTTACTCTTTTGTAATCATTCCTCTCTTTGCATCAATTTAAGCTTGAGATGTTTCAGCTTTTGAGTATGTCTTGCTCTCATTTCAGCTCTCTGTTCTTCTGTGGTCCTGATTGTTTGAGTTGATTTCTTGATCTTTTAGTTTGCAATTGTTTGCTCTGTGATGGGGAGATACTCCAGGCCCCTTGGCCATTCCATTCCCAAGAGCAGATTGAGGGTTAAATATTTTTTGTGATTTTTCAAGCCCTCGTCAAAATCTCTCTGTTCCTCAATTTCTAGGGTTTCTCTTCAGGGGAATCTTGGCCCCTTTGATTCCTTTCATAAGAAGGCTCGAGATTTGGGTTCTGTTATTCTGAGTAAATTGCTAAGTTGATTGCAAAAGCTCGTGAACAAAGGCTTTGTGAATGATGAGTAATTTGGATTTTTCCTCCCTCATCACTCTATTTTCAAGGTTTTAGTGAAAATCTTGATTCCTTGCTTTTGGAATGAATTCATTTGATCCCTAAGGTCTCGATGCTATTTAGAACATTTTCTTGGTCTTTAGGCCTCAGGAGAACTGCTGAGAAGCACCAATTTTATTACTTTCTAAAGGTCTTAAGTATTTCAGTTTCGGGCTCTGCTTGTTTTTGCTGTCGGTCAGGTTAACCGGTCAGACTGGTTTCGTAACTACGGTCAGACCAGCCGTCGGTTGGCGGTCAGACCGGCCCAAGGGCTGCGGTCAGACCGGCCTAGTAGAGGCGGTCAGACCAGCCCTATGATTGCGGTCTAACCACCCCCTGCTGTGTCAGCTGTTCTTTGCCATTTCATTTCAGTGCTCAGTCTTTTTGTTGATTGGCCTTCTTCATGTTTTTCCAGAGAAGCATTTGATGCCTTCTTCATAGCTTTGTAGCTACTAGAGAGGTGATTCATTTGTCGGTACTTTTGGGGGTTATTTTTAAAAGAAACAACATTCACCCCCTCTGTTGCCGATTTTGATCCAACAAACATCCATGGCATGAGTTCGATAGTGACTACTCCACACGGTGAGTACTGGCTGGGCATCAAAAATGGGCATGCAAGATTTTGATTAGGTGAGGATCAGTGCCATGTTTGGACTTTGGATTGACATGCTGTTAGGTTTCTTTATTGGGTTTGGATGGGCGGCGTTGGTCAAGTACGAATTGCAATGGGTATGTTTGCTATACGTACTCTCCAATTTTTTTTCATGCAACAGGATTCCTCCCAATGCTAATGGACCGGCAGTTAGACTGTTGAACCAATGACCCGATGGCATGGCCGGTTCAATCGCCAGTCTGCGGACGAAGTGTAGCACTTGATGAATCCAAGTACATGACGTGGAGTTACCCTGCTTGTCAAGGCACTGTCGAGCAGAGTTTTTTTTACAATAATCCATTTTTTTCAAAAATATAAAAATATACATATGTTTTATTTTTCTTACAGAATTAGCCTCCTGTCGCTGAACCATTGGACGACTGGAACCTATCGCCCAATGGCCTAGCGACAAGAAGGCCATAGCTATATCGTTGGGCGATAGGAATCCAGTCGCCCAATTGTCGGATGTCAGATGCTATCATCCAACCGCTAGGCGACAACAGATCCTGTCAACGAACTGTTGGCGACTGGAGCCTATTTTTAATTATATATATTTTTTAAGAAATATTTAAAAGTTAATCCCTTGTGAACTATCCATAACTTAAAAAATTAAGAATCTATCTGTGAACCATATATGACACAATCATTTTAACTAAGCGTAAATACATATATGGACTGATAATCTTTGACACTTCACTATATGTATATCCATCATAAACTCTCGCACAATATTTTCAGGCCTTGTCCCAGAAGTGATACATACTGCATCTTGGAAAAAATGACTAATATGTGGACTGTGTGGTACAACATGAGGCACAAGGATGGACATATGGCAGACAATACCGCTCATGTTGTTGGATACCTTGTTATGCGAAGAATTGAATACAAAAAGACGACGAGATTTGATGTTGCAAATTAGAATAGTATTTGTAATAATGTTGGGAATAACACGACGCATAGGGTTTGGTTACATGCATAAGAAATAACATCATGCACGATGCAACTAATGTACTCCTATGATGCATGTGCTTCTTTTTGGAATGGAAATAAATAGAACCATCGGGGGACTAGTTTGGAATGACTTGACCTACTGCGTGGACTGAGGCTATTTTTTATTCCATGTGAGCTCGGCGTTGAACTCCTCGGTAGCCTCTTGGCCTTGGCCGCCATTTATCTCTTTTTCTAACGCTTCCTGCGCATGTACGCATCGATATGAGCTTTCATCTCCTGACGTATATGCTCGGTTTGCTCATCATTGTGGCGCTCCTCCTCCCGGATCTCATAGGCCCATTTGACATTCCACCCCTTGAAGTCAAGAGTCCATTGGTCATGTGGGTGGATCTCTAAGTCGATCCACTTGCGAAAGCCACATAGTAGTTTTGAGACTATGGGTAGACGGGAAAGGTTGTTTGTCAGACCCGGATTTTTCAATCCGAATCTTACTGTGTTTCACTGCACTAATCCCTGGATCAGTAGTTAGTGCACACAGGTACATTGCTGAATCATTTCATACATCGCGTAATCATCCATTATATTACATAAACTGTAATGCACCACGTCGGGTGATAGTTTACAAAAGGGGCCGACTAGGCCAAATGTCATGATTACAAATACGCACAGCGGAAATACAGCAAAAGCAAACCCAAATCCACAGGCAAGCGGCCAGTAGGGTAATGTGTACAATATATGCCACCAGGGTCCCGGCAACATAAAGGTACACACGCCTAGGGTCTACTTGTCTATGCCTAACCACCGAGGCCTACGCCTTAATTAGCGCCTTTGCTTCCGTTGATGTTGGCGGGGGCCTCCTCGTAGGCGTAGTGTTCTTGAACTCCTGTTTCTGAATTGTATCGCAAGAGCGAGAATGAGCACTCCGACCCCGTGCTCAGCAAGCCAACACACAGAATGCAATAATTTTACATGCATGGCTATCAAAGGATGGCTGGGGCTCATTTTATTTTGCGGAGAGTGCTTTTAATACAATTATAGGAAAATTCCTGAGACCTAGCAATTTTGAACTCAAAACTTTTGTTTATAAGGTAAGTTGATCTCATAGTTGACACAGATTCCATCCACCATTACATGGCATCTGCGCCATATGGCATCTTTCAGCGTCATAGCCGCTTAACGTACCACTGGGACGACACCCAGGACAATTCCAAACCAGAGCAGTCCTTCGCCCTTCAAGTTTCCATTCCCAATTTCCAATTATTTTTAAATAGAACTATATCCAGTTAAGTTCCCATGTCTGCCCATGACCGTGGGCACGGCTATTCGAATAGTTTTGACTCTGCAGAGTTTGCACACTTTCACCACAAGAGACAATCAACTCGTTGCCCCACACGATTCCTTAGACGTGTGGTCGAGCAGACCATCACAGTGACTTTTCAAAGTATCTAGTCCTTTCTTTCATCTCACATTATGGGTGACCGCCCATTTGCGATGGGTCCCATCTGTGCGCGGGATGTTTTCCCCAGACTCTAACGCAGCTCGGGCTCCTACTTCCCGCAACGTTAGGAAAGCGGGAAAACTTCACCCCCCACTGGTGTCCCTTCAGGCCCCCTTGCCATAGCATAACCCCATCAATCCACTACCAGTGAGATGAGTCCGGGATTTCGATAAGTTTACTTAGCCAAGTTGTATTTTACAGACTTGTGGTTGTACTGTTTTACACGGGCTGACATGACAAGATTCAGTCCTTAAGGTTACCTGGATGGTTCTACCACATTTCACATTCTGTGCATCCACTGCACCACATACCAGCCACCAAACCATTCCATCCAGGTATTTAAGCAGTTTGGGATTTTTCAGAGGTAGTAAATAATATGTCCACCTACTACAGTCATTCCACCCATGACTGTTCCCCAAACAATATCACATTTTTGTAAGTGTTGCTTTTGGGGCAGCAAGGTACCCCCGTTCTTATCTAGCAATACTAAGCCGCGGAATAATTATTTGGACTTACTGTAAAGCATATGATAATATGAATTTTTCTAGGGCGACAAGGTTCACATGTCCAAGCATGGCAATGGATCTTTATTAACAAACATTAAAATAGGTATCTAACTACCACTTTCTTAAAATGAACATATTTCATCACATAAAATAACAGCATGCATGTTCATAATTTAAAAGAAATTAACTTTGCAAATCATAGGTTCAGAAATGATCAAGGTGTTAACTCGCCTTGGTCACAGGGGTCGGTTTCTTGGTGATCTGGTGCTTCTTGTGCTGCTGCCTCGATATCTTCCTCTTGAGCCTCGTAGGCTATTTAATCGTACCGAATACCCCATTAAAAGAAAAACAACCAATCAATAAAATATCACCAGAAATTCAAATGAACTCAAAAAAATATGGTTCTGGTTCCATTAGATAGATCTTGAATTTAAACGAATTTAGAAATTTGTTTCATTCAATTCGGAGCTAAAATGAAGAAGTTATAAGCGGTCAAAGTTTTCGGTTCCAGTCAAATCCAAAAATATTACAACTCTGACATGTGGGGTCCATTGTCAGCCTCTATTCATTTTAATTTTTCCAGTTTATTTTCTTTTTTCATTCTTTGTTTCTCTGACATGTGGGGTCCGGTTACTGTTCATGGGGTCCACATGTCAGTACGGTCCGTGCTTGGATGCATCACTGACCGGTGGGCCCAGCGGTCAGCGGTGACTCGGGGATGCAGTGGCTGACAGGTGGGGCCCACCTGTCAGACCGAGATAAAACGGAGAAAACTCAACCCGGCGCTGCGGAGCCGGAGGCTCGAACGCGCGCGGCCGGGGAGCTGGGAGGGGGAAGAGAGCGCTGATAGCCAAGTGAGCGGGGAGGCTTTGCCTACCTTATAAGGATGAGGAATCCTTTTGAAGGATGCCGACGAGGGGGCCGGGTAGAGGAGTCGGGGACGACGGTGGCCGGCGGCGAGGGAGTGTCGGGGAGGTCCGGTGGAGGGGCCAAAGGGGATCCTGGTGCTGCGGGGAGTCCGGTGACGCAGTCGGCGAGGACTGAGGATGACCGGAGGTAGGTCGGCGTCGAGCGGCGGCGGTGACTCGAAGGAGCTCTCGGTGACGGCGAAGTACGGACGTCGGGGAGCTCGAGTGAAGGTCGGGGAGGCTTCGCAACGCTCTGGAGATGGTCCTAGCGCCAGGAATTGGGCTCTGGGACAGAGAAACCGCGGGGAGTTAGTTCGCCGGAGTTGGGGGAGAAATGAGCTCGCCGGCGGCTACGGTGGACCAGGGTCCCATTACCTGCTAGAAGACAACGAGTGCGGCGTGGGGAGCTCAACGGAGGGCTTATCGCCTTATATAGGCGTTCGGGTGGAGCTGGCAACGGGCGGGGCTGTTTTGTCACTTCGGGCAGCCATGGCAGGCGGCGGGGCAGCGGGAATCCGGGCCGCGCGTGACTGCTCGGGCAGAGACGCGGAGGGGGTTTGGAGTGTGACCCTCCACTGCAGCTTTGCGCCGCGCACGCGCCGGGCGCAGATGGCTTGCGCCACGCGGCCGAGCGGCGTGACCGGGCGGAGGAAAGCTGCAGGCGGCGGCTCGTTCCAGAGGCGGGGGCTGCGAAGCCAGGGGCGGTGACGGCTTTGCAGACGCTCCCACCGGGTGACGGGACGGCACGGGCTGAGCTGGCTGAGGCATGGACGCCACGGGGAGGAAAGCGTCTGAGTGAGGCGCACGCGCGGTCGCGCGGGGAGGAGGAGGAAGACGACACGCGAGACGGGGCCAGCGGCAGCGAGAGAACGGGCACGGGCCCGCGTGCCAGGGGGAGAGAGCGGTCGAGCGGGAGGGCCCGCTGACCAGAAGGACACGGGCGCAGGGTCCGCCCGCCAGTGGCGCCTGCGCTCGCACGCGGGAATTGGGCCGCGCGGGTGGGAAAGGCCGCGCGCGCAGGAGCTGGGCCGGGGCGATGGCCGGCCTGGCTCCGGTTTTTCCCCATTTTGGTGCCTCTTTTATTTTCTTCTATATATATAGATATATTTTTTTTGGGTTTATTTCATTGCAAAATTTCATAAATAATTTCCAGATTTATTTAAATCCCTTTCTCCTAATTTCTGGATCATCTTTTCAGATTCTAAATTAAAATTTAAATTTACCTCCTCATGTGTATATTCCCTTTTTATTTCAACTTTAGGGAACCTCAACCAAAAATTCTTGAAGAAACACCATGAAATCCAAATCAAATTAGGGTTTATTGCAAAATATTGCAGGGCTCCATAATTTTACAATTTCTAATTTTTCGGGATGTTACAAACCTACCCCCCTTAAAAGAATCTCGACCCCGAGATTCAACTTAACTAGGGAACAGGTCGGGGTAATCTCTTCGTAGCTGGTCTTCACGCTCCCAGGTAGCTTCTTTCTTGGAGTGATGGCTCCATTGTACCCGGCACATGCGAATGACTTGAGTTCGCGTCTTCTTTTCCACGGTATCCAGGATCTTGATCGGGCGCTCCTTGTAGGTTAGATCCTCCTCAATCTCGATTGCTTCCAATGGAGCTTGATCCTCAGGTACTCGCAGACACTTCTTCAATTGGGACACATGGAAGACGTCGTGTATGTCTGATAGATTCGGAGGTAGTGCAAGCTGGTAGGCAACTTCCCCCTTTTTAGACACAATTGGGAACGGTCCAACATACCGCGGGGTAAGCTTGCCTTTGACCTTGAATCGTCTAACTCCTCGCAAGGGTGATACCTTCAGATAAACATGATCTCCCACTTCAAAACTTAATGGTCTTCTTCTCTTGTCTGCATAACTTTTCTGCCTGGACTGGGCTGCTTGCAGTCGATCTCTAATTAGGCGAACCTTTTCTTCAGCCTACCTTAAAGTATCTGGCCCGAAAATGTAGTTCTCCCCTACTTCTGACCAATGTAGAGGGGTTCGACATTGTCGACCATACAGGGCTTCGAAGGGTGACATCTGAAGACTGGCCTGATAGCTGTTGTTATAATTAACCCAGGACACTTGGTCAAATTGACTTTCCTAGTGGCACAGCTTATGACCCCTTGATACTTTGCGAGCCAATCCATCCCCAGTATAATGTCCAGAGATTGGGAGGGTAAAACTATTAGATCAGCTAAGAAGTCCCACCCTTCCATAGTAATTGCTACCCCAGGACACACTAAGGTGGTAGTAATTGGTCCAGCTGGTGAATTAAGAACTACTGGCTTCTTTAGAGTATATACTGGTAATCCCAACTTGTTGGCATACCCCTTAGATATAAATGAATGGGAAGCTCCTGAATCAAACAATACTTGTGCTGGTATGGTTTTAACAGAGAACGTACCCATAAGGACTCCAGCGGCCTCCTTAGCTTCTTCGGCAGTGATGTGGTTGACTCGACCACGGTTTGGGGCTGATGCACTTTTGCTGCCTTGTGAGCTTTGATGCCCTTTGTTGAGTGCTGAAGCTTGACTGCGGGCTGGAGCATTCTGCTTGTTAGGGCATCTATTGGCATAGTGCCCTTTTTCCCCGCAGGTATAACAGTTACTGTTAGCTGCTGGGTTAATACCGAGGTACGATCCTCCTGTGCGCGGAGCTTGATATGAATTTCCCCCCGGTCGAGGAGCTGATGCTGACGCACTGGTTTGAGTAGTCCTCGGGGTTGAGGAATTACCCAAGAGCTTCTGAATGAACCTTCCTTGGGGGTGCTGAGCCGATAGCTTTCGCTTGCGGCTGGCCTCCAGGTTCTTCTTCTCATTCTCCAGAATCAGTGCCTTATTCACCAGTTGATGAAAGCTGGTGAAATCTTGAGTGATCAGCTGAACTCGTAGCTCCTCGTTCATCCCTTCAAAGAATCTGTCAATCTTTTCTTCTTCGTCCTCCACATCCTTTGGGGCATATCGGGCCAATTGTGTGAATTTGGTAAGGTACTCATTTATTGACCTATTCCCCTGCTTGAGTGTGCGAAACTCGTTCTTCTTCATTCGTATTACTCCGGTTGGAATGAAGTTAGCCTTGAAAGCGGTCTTAAATTCCTCCCAAGGAACTGCTTCTGTGCTGGTTTCTGTGGTGGCATCCTCCTGGCCCCTGGCGGCCAAGTAATTCTCCCACCAAGCTGCTGCGGCGCCCTGCAGCTGGTGTGCAGCGAACATGACTTTGTCCTCCTCTACGCATTTAATTAGGCGCAACTTTCTCTCAATATCTCGAAGCCAGTCCTCGGCTTCCAGTGGTTCTTCTGCCGATGTGAATGTGATTGGCCTTGTCCTCTGGAAATCTCCCAAGTCAGCTCTATGCCCTCCTGAGCTTCCCTGCTGTCCCGCATATATGGCTTGCAAAATCTGAGTTTGTTGTGCCATAACTTGGGCCATTGTAGGGTGTTCCGGAGGGTTTGGAAGGTTGTCATTTCCCTGGTCTTGAGCTCTACCTTGGTCTTCAGGCAGAACCCCGCGATTTGAGTCTACCTCGGCTGGGTTTGTATTAGTCTGAGCCCTGGTAGTTCTTCGGCTGGCCATCTGCAGTGGTAGCTTTATACTCAATGCTAGTTCTATATATAGGAGAAAAACAAGGGGTGCCAACCCATACAAGAGAAAGCAGTAAAACCATGACGAGGCAATTTCCAACATAAGGCCGATATCCAGCCATTCACTTAAACATATCAACAATTACATAGCCAGCTTTTATGCTGGGCTTACAATTACATCATAATAATTAAAGTTCATAGGTCCGTAACTACGAAATAAAAAGGACGGATACATCAACTAAGATACATGAATTTAGTACTTGCAACACACACTGCAAGTACATCGCGATCCCATCTACTCCTCCAGATACCCGTAGCCAGATGGGCTGTAGTGCGGGGACCTGGAACGGGAGCGGCTCCCACTGAACTCCGACGGATCGGAGTCATCGGCGTCCGAGGGCGCGCGTGGGGGGCTACGGCTCTGGGGAGGCTCTCCCCCCCGAAGTGCAGCCCGGGGACCCGGAGGCCGCGTGCTCTTACGCGCGGTCATCCGAGTGCGGGGCCCGGATCCTGGTGGTGGAGGTGTTGGAGCTGCTGCAGGGGTGGAGGCCCGTCGGAGCTGAGCTTGGAGGGCGGTCACTTCTGCCTGGGCCTGCGCCAAGGCCTGCTCGCTCTTGGCGAGCTGCTCCCGTAGCGCCACCCTGGAGCCGTGCCCAGTGGTAAGGCGCTGTCGAAGAAGGGTGATCTCCTCCAAGGCTGCGGTGTGGGCTGCGCCCATAGCCCTGGTGAGAGTGACCTGGTGTGTTAGCGCAGGGTCGTCCTCGTCAACCGGCAGGTTCGTCTCATTGTACCGCGCACCATCCCGGCGCGACGGGTAGAAACGATAGGGCGTGCGGTGAATGGCCGTCTCATATATGTCACACAGCCGTGCCGCGGCGAGGCGCGCGGCGTCCTGGATCGCGTCTGCCCTGGTACTCCTTCGATGTTCCGTGGTAAAGACATGAGGCTGTTCTTGTTCGCTTTTTGGGTAGATGTAGACCTGTATGGTCCAAGATTCATCTTCTCCTATGGTAGCCTTCAGTCCACGGTAGATAGGTTGCTCGTCGTAGCCCATGTAATGTAGAAGCTTGCGTAAGATGCTTGCGAACTCATTTTCATAGACACCGTGGCCCAAATAATCCCAGTCCCCTTCATATCCCGTTCCTGCCATCTGTAAACGTTATGGTTCCAATGTTAGTACTTTTCCAAAATGTAATGAAAAATAGAGTAGAGCAGATTCTAGGAAGGATACGAGTAAGAACATTATACTATGATTTTGGAAATTATTTTCTTGCTTTCATAAGTATTGTATTCCTAGGCCATCCTAATTTTTCCATCCTAAGGCTTTACCCTACGGTCGTATGCTCTGATACCAGCTCTCTCAGACCCGGATTTTTCAATCCGAATCTTACTGTGTTTCACTGCACTAATCCCTGGATCAGTAGTTAGTGCACACAGGTACATTGCTGAATCATTTCATACATCGCGTAATCATCCATTATATTACATAAACTGTAATGCACCACGTCGGGTGATAGTTTACAAAAGGGGCCGACTAGGCCAAATGTCATGATTACAAATACGCACAGCGGAAATACAGCAAAAGCAAACCCAAATCCACAGGCAAGCGGCCAGTAGGGTAATGTGTACAATATATGCCACCAGGGTCCCGGCAACATAAAGGTACACACGCCTAGGGTCTACTTGTCTATGCCTAACCACCGAGGCCTACGCCTTAATTAGCGCCTTTGCTTCCGTTGATGTTGGCGGGGGCCTCCTCGTAGGCGTAGTGTTCTTGAACTCCTGTTTCTGAATTGTATCGCAAGAGCGAGAATGAGCACTCCGACCCCGTGCTCAGCAAGCCAACACACAGAATGCAATAATTTTACATGCATGGCTATCAAAGGATGGCTGGGGCTCATTTTATTTTGCGGAGAGTGCTTTTGAATACAATTATAGGAAAATTCTTGAGACCTAGCAATTTTGAACTCAAAACTTTTGTTTATAAGGTAAGTTGATCTCATAGTTGACACAGATTCCATCCACCATTACATGGCATCTGCGCCATATGGCATCTTTCAGCGTCATAGCCGCTTAACGTACCACTGGGACGACACCCAGGACAATTCCAAACCAGAGCAGTCCTTCGCCCTTCAAGTTTCCATTCCCAATTTCCAATTATTTTTAAATAGAACTATATCCAGTTAAGTTCCCATGTCTGCCCATGACCGTGGGCACGGCTATTCGAATAGTTTTGACTCTGCAGAGTTTGCACACTTTCACCACAAGAGACAATCAACTCGTTGCCCCACACGATTCCTTAGACGTGTGGTCGAGCAGACCATCACAGTGACTTTTCAAAGTATCTAGTCCTTTCTTTCATCTCACATTATGGGTGACCGCCCATTTGCGATGGGTCCCATCTGTGCGCGGGATGTTTTCCCCAGACTCTAACGCAGCTCGGGCTCCTACTTCCCGCAACGTTAGGAAAGCGGGAAAACTTCACCCCCCACTGGTGTCCCTTCAGGCCCCCTTGCCATAGCATAACCCCATCAATCCACTACCAGTGAGATGAGTCCGGGATTTCGATAAGTTTACTTAGCCAAGTTGTATTTTACAGACTTGTGGTTGTACTGTTTTACACGGGCTGACATGACAAGATTCAGTCCTTAAGGTTACCTGGATGGTTCTACCACATTTCACATTCTGTGCATCCACTGCACCACATACCAGCCACCAAACCATTCCATCCAGGTATTTAAGCAGTTTGGGATTTTTCAGAGGTAGTAAATAATATGTCCACCTACTACAGTCATTCCACCCATGACTGTTCCCCAAACAATATCACATTTTTGTAAGTGTTGCTTTTGGGGCAGCAAGGTACCCCCGTTCTTATCTAGCAATACTAAGCCGCGGAATAATTATTTGGACTTACTGTAAAGCATATGATAATATGAATTTTTCTAGGGCGACAAGGTTCACATGTCCAAGCATGGCAATGGATCTTTATTAACAAACATTAAAATAGGTATCTAACTACCACTTTCTTAAAATGAACATATTTCATCACATAAAATAACAGCATGCATGTTCATAATTTAAAAGAAATTAACTTTGCAAATCATAGGTTCAGAAATGATCAAGGTGTTAACTCGCCTTGGTCACAGGGGTCGGTTTCTTGGTGATCTGGTGCTTCTTGTGCTGCTGCCTCGATATCTTCCTCTTGAGCCTCGTAGGCTATTTAATCGTACCGAATACCCCATTAAAAGAAAAACAACCAATCAATAAAATATCACCAGAAATTCAAATGAACTCAAAAAAATATGGTTCTGGTTCCATTAGATAGATCTTGAATTTAAACGAATTTAGAAATTTGTTTCATTCAATTCGGAGCTAAAATGAAGAAGTTATAAGCGGTCAAAGTTTTCGGTTCCAGTCAAATCCAAAAATATTACAACTCTGACATGTGGGGTCCATTGTCAGCCTCTATTCATTTTAATTTTTCCAGTTTATTTTCTTTTTTCATTCTTTGTTTCTCTGACATGTGGGGTCCGGTTACTGTTCATGGGGTCCACATGTCAGTACGGTCCGTGCTTGGATGCATCACTGACCGGTGGGCCCAGCGGTCAGCGGTGACTCGGGGATGCAGTGGCTGACAGGTGGGGCCCACCTGTCAGACCGAGATAAAACGGAGAAAACTCAACCCGGCGCTGCGGAGCCGGAGGCTCGAACGCGCGCGGCCGGGGAGCTGGGAGGGGGAAGAGAGCGCTGATAGCCAAGTGAGCGGGGAGGCTTTGCCTACCTTATAAGGATGAGGAATCCTTTTGAAGGATGCCGACGAGGGGGCCGGGTAGAGGAGTCGGGGACGACGGTGGCCGGCGGAGAGGGAGTGTCGGGGAGGTCCGGTGGAGGGGCCAAAGGGGATCCTGGTGCTGCGGGGAGTCCGGTGACGCAGTCGGCGAGGACTGAGGATGACCGGAGGTAGGTCGGCGTCGAGCGGCGGCGGTGACTCGAAGGAGCTCTCGGTGACGGCGAAGTACGGACGTCGGGGAGCTCGAGTGAAGGTCGGGGAGGCTTCGCAACGCTCTGGAGATGGTCCTAGCGCCAGGAATTGGGCTCTGGGACAGAGAAACCGCGGGGAGTTAGTTCGCCGGAGTTGGGGGAGAAATGAGCTCGCCGGCGGCTACGGTGGACCAGGGTCCCATTACCTGCTAGAAGACAACGAGTGCGGCGTGGGGAGCTCAACGGAGGGCTTATCGCCTTATATAGGCGTTCGGGTGGAGCTGGCAACGGGCGGGGCTGTTTTGTCACTTCGGGCAGCCATGGCAGGCGGCGGGGCAGCGGGAATCCGGGCCGCGCGTGACTGCTCGGGCAGAGACGCGGAGGGGGTTTGGAGTGTGACCCTCCACTGCAGCTTTGCGCCGCGCACGCGCCGGGTGCAGATGGCTTGCGCCACGCGGCCGAGCGGCGTGACCGGGCGGAGGAAAGCTGCAGGCGGCGGCTCGTTCCAGAGGCGGGGGCTGCGAAGCCAGGGGCGGTGACGGCTTTGCAGACGCTCCCACCGGGTGACGGGACGGCACGGGCTGAGCTGGCTGAGGCATGGACGCCACGGGGAGGAAAGCGTCTGAGTGAGGCGCACGCGCGGTCGCGCGGGGAGGAGGAGGAAGACGACACGCGAGACGGGGCCAGCGGCAGCGAGAGAACGGGCACGGGCCCGCGTGCCAGGGGGAGAGAGCGGTCGAGCGGGAGGGCCCGCTGACCAGAAGGACACGGGCGCAGGGTCCGCCCGCCAGTGGCGCCTGCGCTCGCACGCGGGAATTGGGCCGCGCGGGTGGGAAAGGCCGCGCGCGCAGGAGCTGGGCCGGGGCGATGGCCGGCCTGGCTCCGGTTTTTCCCCATTTTGGTGCCTCTTTTATTTTCTTCTATATATATAGATATATTTTTTTTTGGGTTTATTTCATTGCAAAATTTCATAAATAATTTCCAGATTTATTTAAATCCCTTTCTCCTAATTTCTGGATCATCTTTTCAGATTCTAAATTAAAATTTAAATTTACCTCCTCATGTGTATATTCCCTTTTTATTTCAACTTTAGGGAACCTCAACCAAAAATTCTTGAAGAAACACCATGAAATCCAAATCAAATTAGGGTTTATTGCAAAATATTGCAGGGCTCCATAATTTTACAATTTCTAATTTTTCGGGATGTTACATTGTTAGTGCGTACATTCAAAGAGAAATAGTATGTGAACACACTATAAGTGGTCCTTACCAGTTGACGATAGCTGCTCGTGTCCTAACGACAGTCGAAATAGTTACAGGAGTAGTTCGCACAATCCCAGTAACGCATGCCCAGGTTGAGCCACTGCTTAAACTTGAAGAACTTATTGCTTCTTCTGCCTCTTGTCAATCCCGACGTGGTGAAGCAAGCTCTGGTGTAGTGTTGGATTTAGTTGTGTAGTATTCTCTCCTCAATCTCTTCCACCTCCTTTTATAAGCTAAAGGGTTGGTATGGTGCGGTTAATTTCATGTGAGTAGATGGCGCGCAGAGTGTAGTCTTGTCTTTCAAAAAGTTGGTGACGAGGTAGAGTGTTGCCACATCTTACATTGCATGGAGCTATCACGTCTTGCTTTGCAGAGTCTTGTCTTTTCTGTTTGAAAAGTTAAGGAGGTATAGTGTTATCATGTCGATCTGAAAAGCTAGTGAGGTAGAGTGTTGCCACATCTTACTTTGCAGAGTGTTATCACCTCCTGCTTTGCAGATTCCTATCTTTTTGGTCTAAAAAGCCGAGGAGGTCATGGTTGTCAAATGGATCTAAAAAGTTGGTGAGGCAGAGTGTTGTCATGTCTTAGTTTGTAGGAACCTGTCATGTCATGCTTTGCACAGTCCTAGCTCTTTGGTTTGAAAACCTGAGGAGGTATAGTGTTGTCATGTCAATCTGAAAAGCTATTGAGACAGAGTGTTGTTACGTCTTACTTTACAGAGTGTTATCACGTCTTGCTTTGCAGAGTCCTTTCTATTTTGTCTAAAAAGCTAAGGAGGTCAGTTTTGTCAAGTCAATTTGAGAAATTGGCGAGGCAAAGTGTTTTCATGATGTCTCAGAAATCACGATCCATCCCCTCGTAGGATATAAAATGCACGCCCCACCCTTCAAAATTAGGACCACTCGATCCTCCCACCATAGGAAGAAGAACCTTCTCTATTCTATAGTAACATACCATGGCAGACGGCGAGGGGCCAGTCAAACTGGGGTCACCTAAGCAAGACCTTCCTCTCGAAAGGAGGGAGGACTTCGACCCTAACTACTGCTTAAAGCCAAACAAGCAATGTAGACACAGGGAGGACGCGGTCGTGCAGGTTGTGGACGGCCATTTCAATGGCGGGTGATGTTTCTTCCAATGCTCACACTTTGGGGTACAAGTAGCAAATAGTTTATTTTCTGTTACTGATAATGGAGATTGCATGTTAACCCTCTTTTGCAACAGATGGCAAAATGCAACTTGATCTGCTGGATTGATCCTCCCCATGAACGTCATATTGTGATGTACATGGATACGTTGTGGGACCGAATCCAAGAGTTGGAGGAGCGGATGACAATCTCAATGAGCAAAACAAGGACATGACTTTCATCAACAGATGCAGCGTGAGAGGCGCAACGAGGAGGTTGTGAACATAGGAAATTTGTATGATCCCACATGCTGCTGCACGAACCCTAGCTGCATATGTGTGTGTTATTACAACAACGGCCAGCCACATCTGAGACGCCCCCTCAAGAACACTCTATGTGGGTAGCGCGAGGCACCTTCTACTATTAGGCATGACCAGAGAAGATTGTACTACAGTAGCCTCCCTTGTTGTACGCAATTATGTTCAATCCCCTAAAGCATGTAACTAAATGGTGGATGCGTCATTTTGGTTGCCATTTATTGAGTGGACTGTGGCTTTGCCGTGTCCTGTGCATTAAGGTTTAGCCATCAGTCTGCCTTGAAACAAACATACATTGCACGAAGGAGTAAAAATAAGAACGCAATAGTATTACATATATCATACAATAAGTACAAAATTTAAGTATAACAAAGTACACAAAAGTAGAGCCAATGCAGGGAGACGACCCCTACTACACCCCCAACAACACCCCAAGCATCCCCTCCCGCATCTCCATGGCCCACTCTACCTCCGCAACCTCCCATGCGGCCTCGCTTGGGCCTCTTCCTCTGTGCTAGGTGTCGGGACCTCGGCCTCGTGGGGGAAAGACAATCAAGTGCCCTAGTCTGATGAGGTCTAAAAGCTGGAGGGGTGAAAAGCATTGATGGTTGTGTGGGTCCCAGAGAACCTCAGGGGGTGTGGGCTAAGCTGCCAGGTCATGCTCCACAAGGAACTCATGCGTGTCCGTGTCAAGTAGGGAGGCCCCAAATCCATTAGAGGGCACAAGACCTGCAGTGCAAATATTTTTAGTTCATGAAATAAGTCAATGGTAGCAAACAAACAGAGATGCGACATAACCTTGGCTAGCACCATGGCACACGAAAAGACGTCTAGAGCATAGTATGGTAGGTTGTACACGCCCTGTGATGGCGGTGGTGTACGGGGCCGTGCCCAGGTGGAAACTCTGGCCTTGTCAGGCTGCAGTTGTGTTGGACGTGGCCTGGCCTAGCCTCCCGCCTCGTCAGGTCATGCCGCACATGGCCACACTGACCCTCCCGCTTGCTGTGCAGCCGAACAAGATGGCGCCGGCGGATGTACCAACTGTCAACCAGGCATCCGCGTGTCAACCTCCGAGAGCCTGGTGCACGACAACAGGGTGACAATACGTGTGGCATGAGCTGCCACACGATGGAAAGCCTGGGCCACCTCCTCGCATGTGACCTCCTCACCGTCGCTCATCCTCTGAAACAAGGAGCGGGAGTCCCTCTCAATCTCAGCACAGTGAAGTACGTTGTGTTAGGAGGTTATGCATAAAATTTCGTAATTTTTTGAGCTCATTTTCTATATTTAAAATTCAAAATATGATATATAATTACGAATTTAGGCAGGTATGGTGGGGTGGCAGGCCACCTACCGTTTGGTGGTCGAGCAGTAGGCACCTGCTGCCGGTGGCCGGGCCACGTGTACCTGTAGGGTACTGCCACCTAGTGACTAGGCGGAAGAAGTGCTATTTTTGTTATTATCATGTGCAAACGTCTATTTTTACAAATACGAGTTGAAAAGGTGTTATATATGCCAAAAATTCACAGTCGTCTGCCTTTTTCCTGCATGTAGACAAGTAAATGTGGATATTTAGTTATTTATTATGTTGCTGTATTTAATTCTCTCCTGTCCATTCTGCAATAGGTGGAAATAATGATCTTATGCCATTTACAGACTTAAAAGAACTGGAATTATGCAATCAGTTATGGTGTAGGCTAAGCAAGCCCGCTCAGCCCTTCATTCATTTTTTACCCAGAGCTTGCCAGAAGTACACAGGTTTGTTTTACTTGTTCCTGTTTTTTGATTGGAAAGCTTCACTCAGTTTATTAGCTTGCAACTGCTAGGATCTTTTGACAAGGCTATAAACAAGTTAGTTTATTAGCTTGCAATTGCTAGGATCTTTTGACAAGGCTATAAACAAGTTACTGCCTCTTATGGGGCAATGGATATGTGGTGCATGAATTAAGTCATGGTTTTTAAAAGTGGCTATATACATGTGTAGATGCTTTTTCTGAAGATAAGTCTTGATGCATTAGAATATTTTTCTCTTGATTTTATCTCTCATTGATCTATTCGCGCAGCATAATTAGAGTTGGATTAGTATTTCAAAATGGAGGGAGTACCTAAAAGGTTGTTGCTCACACAATATATGCTTCTTTGTAAAAATATCTTAGATTTTCACCTAGATATCAAATAATTATATAATCATCACACTGAACCGTGTCATGAAACAACAGACCTGATGGATATGTTTTTATTTCCTTTTTGAGTCTCACGTGCAATGACATTTTCTTTTCCTTGATGTGTAGCTTGTTGCGTCATTCTATCAGCACCTGGTTGTTCAAAGAAGGGTAAGGGCAGTTCTAATTCATTTTATAATTCGTGGAGGGCTACTTCTGTTTTCTCATCTCAATGTAACTATTGTTGATATTCAAGGGGAAAAAGTGGGATTATCTATATTTGATGAGATGAAAACTAATATCTACTCCTTAAATGTATGAGTTAGTGGTCGTCGGTGCGGTCTCCACTTGTCTCTTCTAGCCGTCTGATCTTACCAGGAAAGAATCTTGTAGCCAACCTTACATCGCACATCACCTTCCCTTCAAAAACCGACTACACGACCGCACATTCCTTCTCTTCTCCACGCCGTGATCCCCAACTACCTCCCCTTCCCCCACCCCCTCCCCCACACTCATGCCCTTACTCCTCATGCCGCTCCACGCTCTTCGCCATGACCCCTCCTCCCCGCCTCCTTTGCACGATCCCAACACTCCCCGCCTCCTTGACACCACCTCTGCCCTCGTTGGCCCCATCTCAGCTTCCACAACCACAAACATTTCCTCATCCGTTCCGATGACCTTGATGGCACATCCCTCGCTGCCCACACTGCCGTCTCCTCCTGCGTCCGCCCCGCCATCTTCAGCTGCAATGCCGTTGCTGCATCCATGGTTCATGCTAGGCGCTATGATGCCGCCGTCGCCCTCTTCGACTTCTTCTTTCGCAACTCCAACATTGCCCCCAACATCGTCTCCTACAACACCCTCAACCTCGCC
Organism: Dendrocalamus latiflorus; assembly: GCA_017311315.1. Taxonomy (NCBI): domain Eukaryota; kingdom Viridiplantae; phylum Streptophyta; class Magnoliopsida; order Poales; family Poaceae; genus Dendrocalamus; species Dendrocalamus latiflorus. The sequence goes on from CM029672.1 coordinate 19,518,584, forward strand.
CACTGGGAAGTCGCCTATGTTGACTCTGCGTTTCATGTCTTCCGCAAGATCATTGACAACACCCCCTTCTCCCCCGAGGCTGTTGCCTACCGCCACCTTACCAAGGGCCTCGTCACCACCGGCCTCATCTTTGGGTCAGAGGTTGCAGGTTTGGTGAATTTGGGGAACGCAATCCATGGAGGAGGAGAGCAACCGGGATCACACAGCTCGCTCCAATGGTTGGATAGGTCTCTCTCTGCCTCCCTCCTTGCGTGTGTGCTTGTGTTGCGTTGGAAGGAGTCCTCGTTAGGGAAGGAGAAGGAGGCAGCCAGGAAGATGGGGAAGATGTCAGAGACCTGTGACTTCATCCCCTATGGCGACGACGGCGGCACCAACAGCGAGGGTACATGTGCTCGATGCTTGTTCGAAGATCTCTATCGCTTGTTTTGCAGTTCACTAGGTTCTAGCCAGCCATTGTTACCAAGGATCTCATTGGATTGGATTTTGTTGGTTTGTGTCATCAGAGGATTCCATGGGGGGTTCCAAATCCTCAGGGTCTATGAGTGCGGTGATGCCATCATCGGCGTAGCCACTCGACATCACCCACTGCACTAGCTTGTTGGATGTCCCGAGCAAGGGGATACAGGACACACTCGATTACATCAGAAGGGGCACAACCCACCACAGGATCACGCCACTTGAGCTCTTCTCAACCCCCTCACCGTAAGAGCCATCGCTGACAGAGCCGTCTTAGGCAAAAGACGTGGCCATGCTGGAGGTCCGTGAAACCATATCTAGCATTACTACAGGTGCTATGCAGTAGACCATGGTTGCCAGAGCGTGCATGAAACACTGCACATAGAGCAGGTAATAACTTCTGTGTTTTGAGGCCTGAACTTGTAGCCTCATTTGTTGAGGTCAGCTGATCACATAGTTTGATTCTATGTTTCACTGGTACATGATTGTAATATCTTTATATTGGGCAAGCTGAATCCACAAAGCAATCACCTATGCAAAGCGTTCCATTTGCTCCAAGAGAATCTAATGACCAATCTGCAAGTACTTCTGGTGCTACGGTTGGTGCTGAAAGTCTTCTCAGTCGTTCTAATTTTGCATTGTGAAGATTTGCTATGTTTGTTCAAAAGCATGCATTTTAAAATAAGCAACTGGAAATTGGTTTTGATTGTAATTCAAAAATAGAAAAATCATTGAATAAGCCATTCTCCTGTCATATACCAAAAATGAAAGTTACCGCTTGTCAAAGGCGCACGCTTTCAACCGCTTGCGATACTCAGGCACTCACGACCACTCACTGTACTCGAGCGACATTGACTACCTTCGATATTCAGACTTCTTCAACTACCTTTGGAACACAGGTGCTTTTGACCGCCTATGATACCCAAGCACTCATGATCGCTCATCATACTCGAGTGTCATTGAAGGTCTTCAACATTCAAACTTCTTCGATCACATTCAGAACATAGGTGCTTTCAATTGGCTGTGATATTTAGGCACTTTTGACCTCCTACTATACTTAGACACTTTTGACCACATGCGATACTCAGGCACTCATGCCCACTCATCGTACCCGAGCATCGTTGACTGGCTTTGATATTCAGACTTCTTCGACCACCTTCGGAACACAGGCGCTTTCACTGCCTGTGATACCTACGCAGTCATGACCAATCACCGTACTCGAGCATCATCGACTGTATTTGATATTCAGACTTCTTCGACTGCCTTCGAAACACAAGAACTTTCGACCGCCTGCGATGCCCAGGCGATCATGACCACCTTTAATATTTAGACTTCGTTGACCACCTTCAGAACACAGGCGCTTTCGATCAGCTGTGATATTTAGGTGCTTTCGACTCCCTGCCATACTCGAGCATTTTCAACCGCCTGTGATAGTCAAGCACTCACGACCGCTCGCTGTACTCGAGCATTGTGGACTTCTATTGATATTCAAACTTCTTTGACCGTCTTCAAAACACATGCACTTTTGACCACCTGCCATGCATGGGCGCTTTCGACTAACTGCCATACTCGGTCGCTTTCAATCTCCTGTGACACCCAAGCACTTATGACCGCCTTCAATATTCAAACTTCTCTGACCACTTATCAAAGTCAAGTGCCTCCGACCGCTTATCAAAGTTGAGCATCTCCGACCGCTTATCGAAGTTGAGCGCCTCTGACCGCATGTCGAAGTCGTGTTCCTCCAATTGCTTCATGAAGGCGGGCCTCTCCGATCGCTTGTCGAAGTCAAGTGCATCCGACTGCTAGCAGAAGTCGAGTGCCTCTGACCGCTTCTCGAAGATGGGTATCTCTGACCACTTCTTGAAGACAGATGTCCCCGACTGCTTGTCAAAGTCGAGTGCTTCTGACTTACGACCTTGGGCGATGGTTGACGTCTTCTGACTTACGACCACGACTAAGGGTTGACGGCTTCTGACTTATGACCATGGGCAATGGTTGATGGCTTCCAACTTATGACAATGCATGATGGTCAATGGCTTCTGACCTACGACGAAGAGTTGTGATCAATGGCTTCTAACCTACGATGCCGAGTTGGATTATGGCTTCTGACTTACGACCATGAGGTGTGAACAATGACTTCTGACTTAGGACCATGTGCAATGGTCGATGACCTCTAACTAAAGACCACGAGCGATGTACCACGAGCGATGTTTGACGATTTTTGACTCATGACCACGAGCGACGGTTGATGGCTTCCAACGTACGACCACGAGCAAATGCCAATAGCTTTCGACGTATGACCCTAAGTGATGGTTGATGGCTTCCGACTTACGACCATGCACGATGGTCGAGGTCTTCCGGCTTATTACCACGAGCGATGTTGGATGGCTTTCGACGTATGACCCTAAGCGATGGTTGATGGCTTCCGACTACGACCACGCACGATGGTCGAGGTCTTCCGGCTTATGACCACGAGAGATGTTGGATGGCTTTTGACTTACGACCACGAGCCATGGTCAAAGGCTCCTGATTTATGACCACGATCGATGGTCAACATATGCCAACATACGACCACCAGCAATGGTCGACCGCTCCTGACTTATGACCACGAGCGATGGTCGATGGCGACGATGGTCAACGGCTTCCAAGTTATGACCACGAGCGAGGGTCGATGGCTTTCGACTTATGACCACGGGCGATGGTCGAGGGCTTCTAACTTACGACGATGCATGATAGTCGGCGGCTTCTGACCTACGATGACGAGTTGTGATCGATGGCTTCTGACCTACGACGACAAGTTGGATCGATGGCTTCCAACTTATGACCACGATGTGTGATCGATGGCTTCTGAATTAGGACCACAAGCGATGGTCGTGGCTTCCAACTTATGACCACGAGTGATGGTCGATGGCTTCCAACGTATGACCACGAGCGAATCCTGATGGCTTTCGACGTATGACCCTGAGCGATGGTCGATAGCTTTTGACATATGACCACGAGCGATGGTCGAGATCTTCCGACTTACAACCACGAGCGATGGTGGATGGCTTCTGACTTGCAACCACGAGCAATGGTCGATGGCTTCTGACTTATGACTAGGAGCGATGGTCGATGGCTTCGGACTTATGACCACGAGTGATGGCCATCGGCTTCTGACTTATGACCATGAGCCATGGTCAAAGGCTCCCAATTTATGACCACGATCAATGGTCGATAGTTGCCAACTTACTACCACCAGCGATGATTAACCGCTTCCAACTTACAACCACGAGCGATGGTTGATGGCAGCGATGGTCGACTGCTTCCGACTTATGACCACGAGCGAGGGTCGATGGCTTTCAACTTATGACTACGGGTGATGGTCGAGGGTTTCCGATTTACGACTACAATGGTCAATGACTTCCGACCTACGATGATGAGTTGTGATAGATGGCTTCCGACCAGCGATGAAGAGTTGGATGGATGGCTTCTAACTTACGACCACGAGGTGTGATCAATGGCTTTCGACTTAGGGCCACGCGCGATGGTCGATGGCTTCCGACTTACGACCACGAGCGATGGTTGATGGCTTCCAATGTATGACCACGAGCGAATGCCGATGGCTTCTGATGTACGACCCCAAGTGATGGTCGACGGCTTCTGACTTATGACCACGAGCATGGTCGAGGTCTTCTGACTTACAACCACGAGCGATGGTGGATGGCTTCCGACTTACGATCATGAGCTATGGTCGACGGCTTTCGACTTACAACCTCGAGCGATGGTTGTCGGCTTCTGACTTATGACCATGAGCCATGGTCGAAGGCTCCCAATTTATGACCACGATTGATGGTTAACCCCCATGTGCTACCTCTGGAGATGTGCCATCATGCGCTACCCCAGCGATGCAGCCGTAGACGATGTTCAGGGTCTGCACGGTGGTCATCCATGAGCTGCTCAACATGGACTACCCTTCCCTTGGCACTTCCACTTCGAGTGGGTCGTCGCCAACGCTGCCTCAGCGATGGAGCCACGGTCGGCATCCAAGGCCTCCATAGTGGTCATCCGCAAGCTGGTTGACATGGAAGTGAGGCCCGTGCGAAGATGCGGGGGCTTGCTGCTACGGTTACAGACTGGGCCCAGGTTATGGTGCGATTGAAAGAACGATTGTGAGAAGGAACATGTTCGCAAAAACGGTTGCTCCATCAAAGATAAAAGAGGTACAACTACTACTCATTTTCAACTGCTGCTCCTTCTCCTTCTACTACCCTTCTGTGCCTCCTCCTTTGGTCGATTCAGGTTAGGCAAAATAAACTCTAATGTTCTTATATTTCTATTCATGTATTCTTTAAACTGCTTCTCCTTCTCCTAATCTTGCACTTTTCTTTATACTATTCTACATCTTCTCGTTGGGTCGATTGGATTCCTTGCACAAAAACTGGTTCTCAGGTTAGAGCAATAAACTCTTTATACTCTTCTTGTTCTGGTCATGTATTCTTGGAGTCCAATGCTTATCTGTGAGTACAATGCTTGTAAATTTGTGAACGCAATGCTTGCCATTTTTTCAGTGCAGACTTATGCTTGTAATTTTGTGTTTTCAAATGCAGAGAAGTCATTTCACACCAGTTTCTATTGAAAGGCATTTGCATAATCTCATGAATTACTACCTATGTTGCTTTGGTTTATAGGGTGTCATTATACGAGTAGAAAGAATTTGTTTTTGGCCCTCAGACCCACAAATGATTGATTTAACAGAGATTCTGGTTAATTATAATTCATGTTTACAAAGCAGGTAAAAACTTGTCACCCTCCGGAGTTGGGAGGCTTAGGTATTTCTGATCTACAGAAGACCAATTGGGCGTTGCGAATGCGGTGGGCGTGGCTACAAAAATCTGAACTCGATAAACCTTGGTCTGTTTTCCCATCCAAATCCATCCTTGTGCACAGGCTTTCTTCTCCGTTGCAGTGGTTGCTGAGGTTGGGGATGGAGCTCGAGTTCTTTTTTGGACAGATAGATGGCTTCATGGACAACGGATTTTGGACTTGGCGCCACAACTGTCTGCTCTAGTGTCCAAAAGGAGAGCTATGAAACGCACTGTTCTTGAAGCACTGATTGACCAAACCTGGATTTCTGATTTTCAAGGGGCCCTTTCTGTGGGAGTTCTGGTGGAATTCCTCGAGCTTTAGGATTTACTCTCTGGAGTGATTCTTCAGCCAGGTGTGGCGGACACATATATTTGGCGCTTCTCAAACTCTGGTGTGTATTCGGCTAAGTCTGCCTATAGAGAGCTGTTCCAGGGTGCCACTCTTTTTGGTCCTTGGGAAAGGATTTGGAAGTCTTGGGCGTCGGGCAAATGCTGTTTCTTCATGTGGTTGGTGGCCCATAACAAGTGCTGGACTGCAGACAGGCTCGAGAAGAGAGGCTTGCCTCATCCTGCTCGTTGTCCCTTCTGTGATCAGGCACCGGAAACAATAAATCACTTGCTGGTCGGCTGCTCCTTTGCCCGCGTTTTCTGGTTTTCACTGCTGCGTTCAGTTGGCCTTCAACTCTTGTCACCGCAGCCTACATATCTTTCTTTTGATGGATGGTGGTCGATGGTGAGTTCCAGAACTGATGGGGAGGTGAAGAAGGGCCTCAACTCAGTAATCATTTTGGGGGCTTGGTCTCTCTGAAAACATCAAAATCAATGTGTCTTTGAGGGAGCGTCACCGGTTGTGGCCGTGGTCTTGGCTCAGGCAAGGGAGGAGCTGAAGATGTGGAACTTAGCAGGGGCACGGGGGATTTCCTACCTGGTTGCTCCTACATTTGAGGCAGGATAGTCCTAGTCTAGTTTTTTGTTTGGCTCTTTTTGGTTCGGAGTGCATGTGCCTTCTGGGCTCATGTTTTCTGTAAGTTTGTTTGGGTTTCTTTAACCCTGGTTTCGCTTCTTCTTAATATAATGATACGCAGCTCTCTTGCGTGTTCGAGAAAAAAATTTTTGGTAGTTGTGGTACAAAAAAGAAAGGCTACATGTGCAAAATAAAAGACAGAACATGTGTAGAAATGCTGAGAAGTCATTTGACACTAGTTTGTTGCTTGTGTTTGTAGGATCTCATCACATGAGTAGAAAGAATATGATATAGACCGTTAGTCTCGCTACTGATAGTAACTACCCACAAACATGTAGAGATTCGACTACGATCCAATAATCATCATTATTTGTCTATTGAGTAGTTGAGGATCTTTTAGTTCTGTTAACATTAATTCAAGTCTATGTGATTTTGTGTATTCAGCAAGGACCAAGTTGTCCATTCAATTTGTATTTTGGCATTGCAAATTAGATTTAAACTTATGATAATACGAAGTTGTTGTATAGGTTAGGCAACATAAGCTCTTTTGTTCTGCTGTTTCTGTTCATGTATTCTTGGAACACATCCTATTCTATGAGTGCACTGCTTGTCATTTTTTTTTCTCCAATGCAGACTTGCAGTAGTACAGAAGCATCCTATTCATTGCCCACAGTGGTTCTTGTGCTGGAAGAAGATCCAGCCATTTCTCAAATGCTCCACTTTAGCATTTGTCTAATGAGTAGTTGAGAATCAATTATGAAAATAAGTACTGTGATCTCTGTTAACATTAATACAAGTCCATTTAATTTTGTGCATTGAGCAACAAGTGTGAATATGTATACTTTGCTTGATATATGATGATGTAAGATAAAATTGGTGTTCAATGTTCAGTTTGAAATCACATTTGATAGTATGTATTACCTTTATTTAGTACGTTATTGTAACGCACGGGCACCTTACTAGTTAGAACATCAAAGACAACTAAGAATGACGGGCGATATTTGGTTGTGGTTTGAAGCGAAGGCAACCGGAAGAGATCAGGCCCCATGGGAGGGAAGGACGGCTCGGCCTGTCATGGTCACAGTGTTCTGCTTGCTGTTCCTCCTCCCCATGCTCCAGATCTAATAAGTTACTATTGGAGCTTAAGGTCTAATACTGATCTTCTCAGTATCTAGACAACTAAACTGTTAAGTGAGCCCTCGATTTGATCAGCGTGCTTACTTCTCGTACTGTTAGTGATGGATAGATTTTATTTTGAGGTGGTGGCAAAATGTACGCAGTTTTCGTATTTTGCAGTAGAGCTTCTTACGAATTTCTGGTAAGAGCAATTAGATTTCTTGCATCTATCTTTGGAAAACAATATGGTTTAATTATATGCAGTAGGATCCAATTCCCGTGCATTCAGTGCATTCAGGCATCTGAGAAACCTCACATGCATGTAAATTTTCAGGACCTCATCTTGCTGTACATTAGGAATACCTTTTTGCATTGCTGACGCAATGCCTAATCTTTCTGTCAATTAACTACAGTAAGTTTGCGATGTATGGTGAATATTTGAGTAGTTTTTAGGATGTCTTTCTGTTGTTGGTTCTGTATTGGTAATTTACAGTGTTAATCTCCACGGAAGAACCTGTCTGTCTGCACCAGCTTGAAGCTTTGGCTACTGAGTCATGCTCTGATTTCTAAAACTGTCTTGATTTGTTATACAAATCATGCTGCTTGAAAGAAACAAAACAATGTTCTGTTTTTAAGTGAATTTTGTTATTTACTCTGAAGATCAGTTTCAAGTTTTTGTCCAGTTAACATTGTCCTGTGCATTATTCTGCTCCTTCGTGATAATCCATCGCTATCTTGGGTCGCATCTCAACCTTTCGGAGTTAAATTTCTGCAGAAGCTCCTTAACATGCGTCTCATTCTCCTGTGCCTGCCATGTGTAACTGATGTTGTTGGATCGATAACGACGACAGAGGGGGGGGGGGGGTGAATGTCATCTTTAAAAATTTGCCCCCACAAGTACCCACGATCAATTTCTCCTCCAATAGCTAAAGAGCTACGAAGAAGGCAAGCATACTTGAAATACTGCTGTCCAGGGAATAAAACTTGACAAGTCAGCTGAGGAGAAACACAAAATAAAATGGAGAACAAATCAACCAAAAGAAACTGGGCACAAAGCAGACAACAGGCACTAGGACTAGTGCATGCACAAAAGACAAAAAAAACCAATCGTCTTTTAGTGCATGCACTAGCTGCTAGTTCACCCGAAAGAAGCAAATAAAAAGAGAAGCACAAAGCTGCAGTTTACTAGCATGTAGAGCTGAAAAATAAAAGGGAAGCCGAACTGCACTAGATAACTAGCTGCTGGCTGAAATGTACTGCAAGGACAAAGCATACTAAAGCAAAGAGAAAACAACATGCAGTTAGTTGCAGTGGTCTCTGACCGAAAATACTCCACTGCAGTAGTCTCTGGCCGAAACTATAAGCAACACCAAGATTACTAGCAGCACAGGAACTACTAGGACTGAAACGGAGGGCCAATCCAAGAAACCAAAATAGCACACAGAGCAACCGAGAAACCAAAGTAAGGGCAAGTGAAAATGAGTGATTCAGCCTTGGCTCTAGGAAGTAGTCTGGTCAGGTGACCTTGGAGCAAGTATCTCATCATAGAGCAATCACATGGAGTTTCCTCAATCAAAGGAGTCCATCAAAAACTCTGAGCACAGAGAAGAACAAAAGCTCTCAAATGAACATCACAGAGAGACAAAAATGGCTAAAACAATAGAATCATCTCACAACGAAAAGACTTTTTAGATTGAGACTAAGAAAGATGAATAATCTTAAGAGAGTTTCTTACAGCCAATACACATCAAGAACACACTCCATACACTGAGTCCCCATACGCCTGGAGAGCATAGAGAGAAACTCTCACCTTCTCTCTTTCTCTCTTTCTCAATAAGCAAAGACTAGAAGTAAACCCTAATCCATCTCATACAATCACTCTCTCCAAAATTTCAGCACAACCTCTCCCTCTCCTTTTATAGCCTCCCACTAATGGGTTTGCACATGCTTTACCCATTAGGTCACCACCTACTCAATGCTTTATCCAAACCCACTTCCTTTAGTGCAGCTTTGCGTTTTTACCAAAACGCCCCTCGCGCACCTTCCAGGAAGCTTCCTCCTTTCTTGCCTTGCAAGCCTCGCAGCCACCTCGAGCCCTCGCCGTCTTCGACACCTCCCGACCATTCTGACCTTAGCGCCACCTGCGCCTAGTCCGGTCCACCGTGTCTCGCCACGACTCCGCCTCGACGTCCTGCAGCCAACACAGACAAGAAACATCAAATAGCACCGCTCGATACATGTAATCAAAATTAGCATGATAAAGCCCAAACCTGTCGAATCAAAGGAATATCCATCCTAAACACGATTGACTAGGTTTGACCAGGTCCGACCGAAACCAAACCGCATCACGCGGCAACTCGGCTCGAACCACTCACATCAAACTCAAGCTATCCAAACCACTTGTCAATTACTCATCACAAACATGGGATCACGACCACATGGTCTCTCAATCTCCCCCTTGATGAGTATATTGACAAACCCAGAAAAAGTACGAAGTTGAGTTTGTTTGTTAAGAGTCCAACATGGTCCAAAAGAAGGCAATGAAGCGAATGACCATGTCGACAGAAGGAACCCTAGAACAACAACAGAAAGAGCAAATTGTTCTCCAAAGCTCTAGAATGATCCCAAAAGACTTTTTCTCCAAAATTCTCCCCCTTTTGGCAATAAACACATCAAGTATGCAAAAGAGAGAATATGACATAATATTGGATGAAATGGCTAAAGTTTGATTTATTCTAAGCATTTAGAGCTATGAGAATTATCCAAAATGACCAACAAGTATTACATCAAGCCATAATTCAATAGAATGCTAGCTAGATCATGACAGGATATATATAAGCAAGCTAAACCAAGCAGATGACAATCTGAAATTTAGTGCAAGTTGTGAACATGTCAAGTCATCCATGATCAAAGTCTAGCTAGAGGTATCCAAGGATGATGCAAACCATGTCAATAAGCTAAGTGGAACCATGAAGCTAGTATTGAGCCAATGAAGAGTGCTACAAGTTCTAGAATGATACATTTGTTCAAGTACTTGGTTCTTTCGTAATTAAGCAAATTGACCACATTTATCATGAATTTTCTTTTAAAGCTCATGGTTGATTTTAACCAAAATTTTTAGACATGTGCTAGATCTCAAGCCTTATGCGACCATTCCAAGCAAGAAGCTTAAGGAGATGATCTTGGTCATCCAAAACCCCCCTGAGTTCATGCCAACTGCAATGGCAAGCCGTCTCATGAGAAAGAATTGGTGAGATCAGTTTTTTCGCACATAAGAGATCTTTTTGCATTCATAAATGGTTGTACTAATTTATGCAACATTAAGAACTAGCATAGCTCATCTAAAGCTCAATAGAGATTCAACGCTCAACTCAGCCTATTTGACATGGCGTGAATCAAAAAAGGATAACTCAAGAAAAACTAGTCTCAAGTACTAACATGACAAGTTTTAATTCAAGTTGAGCAATTTTAATAAACTTATCATGGCTAAAGCTAGTCTACACATATGAAGTCATGATCAATCTAGCAATGAAGCCCAAGTTATGGCAGAATGTAAAGCATTGTGAGACATGTCATAAATGGATAATAATCAAGGCTCAATGTAGATATGTACAATGTAGAATGACATGCAAGAAATCCAGCTCCCCCTCAACATGTGATGCAACTTTTAGTTCAAGTTGAGTTAAGTCAATATTAAGCTCCAGAAGCTCCCAAATAAACTCCCCCTGAACCAAAGCAATAAATGCGAGAAGCTGGCAAGAAAAATCGAAAAGGGCAGTCCTTAGAGCATAGATAAGATATAGAGGAAACTATGGCTCAGACTAACTCTCATCTACCCCATATGACTCCAGGACTATCAACTAGTCATCTAACAGACTAAGGAGAAAACACGTACCCTGTCTACCCAGGAGTGGCCCAACCCTCGCTAGAACCTATAAGCAGTGAGTAAGCGCAACCTAGAGAGAAGAGAGACAGCTAACAAGCAGCATCCTAGAGTCACAAGATAAGAGCAAGAAGTCTGAACGCTAGACAAGAAGATCACTCTAACCTATGCTAGAAGGACTAACCTCGATGCACCCCAAATGCAATGCAACAGATAGGAGTAAGAGCATAATAAATAAGATAAAGCAGTAAAGCACAAAGCTCCCCCTCACAGCAGCCCATAAGGACAGACCACCCCAAGCTCTCCCCGCAGAGCTGAAAACCTAGAGCTATCCAATGGCTTGGTAAAGATATCAGCCAACTGTGGTCGCTCTCCACAAACTGGAGCACTATGTCACCCTTCTCCATATGGTCTCTAAGGAAGTGATAGCGAATATCGATATGGTTGGTCAGGGAGTGCTGCACTGGGTTCTTGGCAATATTAATCGCAGAAGTGTTATCACAAAAGAGTGGAACACTGTCGATAACTAACCCAAAGTCCCGCAGGGTCGAGACCATCCAAAGCACTTGACTACAGCAACTGGCTGCAGCAACGTACTCGGCCTCTGCGGTGGACTGTGCAACACCGGACTGCTTCCTCAAACACCAGGAAACGAGAGAAGTGCCAATGAATTGGCAGGTGCCAGAAGTGCTCTTCCTATCTATCCTACAGCCGGCAAAGTCCGCATCCGAATAGGCTCTCAAGGAAAGACAGGACGAGGAAGAGTACCAGATACCATAGTCAATGGTAGCTCGAAGGTACCGAAGAATGCGTTTCACCGCCTGGCAGTGAGATACGCGAGGAGAAGCCTGAAACCGAGCACAAAGACACACAGCGAAGTGTATGTCCGGTCTCGAGGCAGTGAGGTATAAGAGGGAGCCAATCATACTCCGATACTCCTTCTGATCAACTGGCCCGCCATCCTCGTCTGGGTCAAGTGTGGCGGAAGATGCCATGGGAGTCGACACTGGCTTACCATCAGACATGTCGAAGTGCCTCAGGAGGTCTCGAGTGTACTTGCCTTGATGCAAGAAGGTACCCTCCCGAGTCTGCTTGATTTGGAAGCCAAGAAAGAAGGTCAACTCACCCATCATGCTCATCTCAAACTCGGTGCTCATGACATCCGAGAACTGTGAAACGAGAGTATGCGAGGGCCGCCAAATATGATGTCGTCCACATAAATCTGGACGAGCAAGAGGTCGGTGCCATGCCGGCGAATGAACAAGGTCTTATCTACCTTACCCATCTCAAAACCATGACTCAACAAGTAGGACTTAAGCCTCTCATACCAAGCTCTAGGGGCCTGCTTAAGTCCATACAAAGCTTTGGAAAGCTTGAAGACATGGTTAGGGTATTTGGGATTCTCGAAACCAGGAGGCTGTCTGACATAGACTTCTTCCTCAATGAATCCATTAAGGCACTCCTGATGTCCATCTGGTAAAGCTTGAAACCCTTAGAAGCCGCAAAAGCAAGCAGGATTCTAATGGCCTCAAGTCTAGCTACAGGGGCAAAAGTCTCCTCAAAATCAAGACCCTCAACCTGGGAGAAGCCCTGAGCTACCAGTCTAGCCTTGTTTCAAATAACCACCCTATCATCGCTCTGCTTGTTCTTGAACACCCACTTAGTCCCAATGACATTGTGACCTCGCGGGGGCTCGACAAGCGACCAGACCTTGTTTCTCTCGAAGTTCTCTAGCTCCTCATGCATGGCATTGACCCAAGACTCATCTGAAAGGGCATGACTAACATCCTTGGGCTCAAAGGTGGCAACGAAGGCAGAATAGAGACAGAAATGTGACATGCCAGACTTCGAGCGAGTGACTCGCTCAAAGAGGTCTCCAATAATCTGCTCGGAAGGATGCCTTTTCTGGATATGTTGGGGAGGTCCTGGATGAGAAGAAGAAGTGGCCTCTACCTCACGAGCTGAAGACGTAGGAATAGAGCCACTAGTTCCCGAGGAAGCAGAAGGCATGGGCTGATCACCTAGAGGTGCGGTGGAAGAAGGCACCTCAAGGGGTGGATGAGGGACTGGATCAGGTAGACAACTCTTATCTCCATTGTCATCATCATCCACAAAGATGGGCTCGGACTGCTCTAAAGAACCTGAGATATCGGGCCTAGTCCCCGGACTGGCCTCGTCGAAGGTCACCTCACAGGTCTCTACCAACTTACTAGACTCGCAGTTCCAAACCCGATAAGCCCGCGAAGAAGTCGAGTAACCTAGAAAGATACCATCACAAGAGCGTGACTCGAACTTGTCTAGGTTCCCGGACTTCAAAATAAAGCACTTGCAACCAAACACGCAAAAATGAGAGACACTGGGCTTTCGCCCGTATCTCAACTCATAAGAAGTGCGATGCAATTGTGCCCGAAGAAAAACTCGATTGGAAACATGGCACGCGGTCGCAATAGGCTCAGCCCAAAACTTCCTCGGTGTAGAGTACTCATCGAACATCGTCCTGGCCATCTCGACCAAGGTACGGTTCTTCCTCTCCACGGCGCCATTCTGTTGTGGGACGTGCGGAGAAGAGAACTAGTGCTCTACACCTGTCTCATCGCAAAACCTCTCAAAGTAGGAATTCTTGAATTCTGTGCCATTGTCACTGCGAATCGCCCGTAAGGCACCCGGAAGCTCAACAGAAAGCCTACTGAAATGACCTCGGAAATGGGTAAACGTCTCATCCTTCGAGGCTAAGAAAAACACCCAAGAAAACCTCGAATAGTCATTGACCACGACAAGTACGTACCACTTCCCTCCTACTGACTGCACTCGAGCTGGTCCAACTGTGTCCATGTGGAGCAGCTATCCCGGTGCATCGGTCATAGTAACTGTGACTGGAGGGTGAGAAGCGGCAACCATCTTGCCGTGCCGGCATGGAGCGCAAACAAGATCTTTGACCATCTTGAGTTTCGGCAGACCACGAATGAGATCGAGGCCGCTAACTCGGGTCAAATGGTCAAATCCGATATGACCAAGTCTCCTATGCCAGAAAGCCAAGTCACGGGACTCAGAAGCAACTAAACACCGAGAGGATCACCAGAAGACTCAGAAAAATCAGCTCGAAAGATCCTCCCATAACGAGAAATCCCGCAAACCAGACTACCCGAAGAATCAAGAATTTTACAAGCGTTTTTCTTAAAGCTCACCTCATAACCGCCATCGGTAAGCTGAGAAACCGAAAGCAAATTATACTGCAGCTTACTAACCAAAGCAACATCTTTCAAGATGAAAGAATCATTAACGTGCACTGTACCTTTGGCTACGACGCGCCCAGATGAAACGTCTCCGAAGGTGATCGTCTCATCACCTGGAGCACGGGCAAGGGAAGAAAACCAACGGGAGTCTCCGGTCATGTATCGTGAACACCCGGAGTCTACAAGCCAAACCTTTCCCTTCCCTGCCCGGCGAACCTGAGTCAAACAGAGAGTAAAGTCTTAGTACTAGGGTAAATCAAGAGTGATTTTGGCACCCAATACTGAGTAACACGTCGAGCAGATGAAGTAGTCAAGCACGACTGACCTCTATCTACCCTACGCTCTCTGTCACTCAACAAGCCAGAAGGTCTGTGTGCAGACCCAAAGCTGTTGTTAAGCTTGACTGCTATAGAGGAGCGAGTCAAGACACCAGCAACATGCTGATCACGCCGCGGGTAGCTATCTCGACAGGGAAAACGAGATCTACCCTCAAGACGGCGGTAGTCACGACCAAAGGGAGCATTAGGACGAAAACTAGAAAACTCGGAAAAACCAAGTCCTCGATGTTGCCCAAAACCATCAGAAGCATCTGAAGCAAACCTAGACCTCGTGTTGGTCTTAGGTGCACTCAAGGTCTAGAGCTGACCCTGAATACGCCTAAGAGCTACAACACGGTCTCTCTGCGCGATCCTGGCGCGCCTGAAGCATCGATCGATCAAGTGTCCATCTTTCTGACAGAAGGTGCAATGATACTTTGCCTTCTGAGAGGCAGAAGTAGCATGAGATGGCTTCGCCTTCTGAGAGGCCGAAGCTGCAGGTGAACTCACCTTGCTGTCAGAAATCCCTTGGACAAAGCCCGCAAACTTGAATTTAACTTCATCAGATCTGGGCTCAACCTCGATCACTTGGCGATGACTTTGTCACCTATGTCGTGGATGATGAACCACGAACCCTATCAGAGGCATACGCATCTCCGAATGTGGATTACTGGAAGGAGGCAGTCCGTAGCGAGATGGATTCCATCATAGCTAACGGAACTTGGGAAATTGCAGATCTCCCGCCTGATTGTAAGCCAGTAGGTTGCAAATGGATCTTCAAAAGAAAGCGTAGACCTGATGATACTATTGAAAAGTACAAGGCCAGTTTAGTGGCTAAAGGTTTCACGCAGAAAGAAGGAGAAGACTATTTTTGATACATACTCTCCTGTGGCTCATTTATCCACAATTCGAGTGCTTCTAGCACTAGCTGCGGCATACAAACTCCAAGTACATCAAATAGATGTAAAGACTGCTTTCCTAAACGGAGAGTTGGATGAGGAGATTTATATGCAACAGCCTGAAGGATTTGTGGTTGAGGGGCAAGAGAGGAAAGTATGTCATTTGATTAAATATTTGTATGGTCTAAAACAAGCTCCTAAGCAATGGCATGAGAAATTCGATAGTACGATGACGTCGGTCGGCTTTTGTGTAAACGAAGCCGATAAATGTGTCTACTATCGGTTTAGTGTGGGTGAAGGTGTCATTCTATGTCTTTACGTAGATGACATATTGCTTTTTGGTACCAACATAGATGTAATCAATAGTACAAAGTCTTTCCTTTCCCAGAATTTTGATATGAAAGATCTGGGTGAAGCTGATGTTATCCTAAACATTAAGCTTATAAAGGGTGAGAATGAGATTACTCTTTCGCAATCCCATTATGTAGATAAAGTTCTAACTAGGTTTGGATTTATGGACTGTAAGCCAGCAGCCACACCCTATGATCCAAATGCAAAGCTACATAAGAACACTGGGCATGGGAAGGATCAACTTAAACATTCTCAAATCATAGGATCCTTGATGTAGCTAACTAGTGCAACGAGGCCAGACATCTCATATGCTGTAAGCATATTGAGTCGTTATACGTCCAATCCAGGAGATGATCATTGGATAGCACTAGAAAGAGTACTAAGATATCTGAAAGGAACCTCTAATTTGGGAATACATTACTCGGGTCATCCAGCAGTCTTGGAAGGATTCAGTGATTCTAACTGGATCAGTGACTCGGATGACATGAAGGCTACGAGTGGTTATGTATTCACTCTAGCAGGTGGGGCCATGTCGTGGAAGTCTTCTAAACAGACTATTCTTACACGGTCCACCATGGAGGCTGAATTGGTAGCACTTGATTCAGCGGCTGTAGAGGCATAATGGATTTGAGAACTCCTTTTTGAGCTGCCTGTGCTGGAAAAGCCTATTCCAGCCATATTGACCTACTACGATAACCAAACCGTTCGGGTTAAGGCCAAGAGTAGGAAGGACAATATGAAGTCCTCAAAACACATAAAGAGACGACTTAAGTCGGTAAGGCATGCCAGAGAGATGGGTGTTATTTTTGTAGAATACATCCAGTCTGAAAGGAACTTGGCAGATCCTTTCACTAAAGGATTGGAGCGGAAGGCCATCCAAGCAGCGTCTCAGGGAATGGGGCTCATACCCGTATGAAGGCTCACATTGGTGGTAACCTATCTTAGGAGATCGGAAATCCCGTGAACTAGGCTCTAGGACAACAAACTGAGTGAGATTAGAGAGCACAACTAACGGGTCCCATTAGCTGCAGTGCTCTTTCTATATGCAAGATGAGTATTGGCTCTATATGCAAGATGAGTATTGGCTCTTAATGAACTTGAGGTCTATATGACTTGTGGAATCGTCCTACAGGATTCCTAGAAGAGTTCACCTACGTGAGTGTGGTTGTGATGTCGCAATCAAAGAAAGATAAGGGTATAATTTCTTAAGCACTCATGAGAAAGATACGGGGACATGACCGGAACGTCCCAACCCGAGAGGGAAAGGGCAAGCCGCCTAGTACAGAGTGTGATTTGGGCGAAAATTCTCACACCAAGGCATTGGACCAAGGCGAAGTCCTCCTTTGTCTGTGCAGAGTCGTAGTCCTTATCATTATGCTTTGGGTTCAAAACCGCAAGGTACTCATAGTCGAACAGCTGTATATCAAACAAGACATTGGACATCTTTTATCAATTGATAAATTGCTGGGAACTGTTGTATACATGAGGGCTTTTTGGGAATTTCCCAACTGAAAAAGAGGGATGGAAAACTGCAGGCGGGGCCCACCGGTCGGTGACCCGCGCGAAGAGATAAGGGGGAGGAGACTTCGTCTCCTCCCTGAGGGCGTCCCGTGCGTATTCCCGAGTGACTCCCGTGCGGCTGTTTCATTTTCATCGCCCAGATCCGGGGATTTCGGCCGTGCATGGGGAGATGGCGAGTGGAGGGGCGGCGGCGAAGGCGTGGTAGGCCCGGGTTCCCCGGAGCCGGCCGCTCACGCCACCCTGCAGCCAACTCTCGTTTCCTCTTCAAAAGGTCGCTTGGCTCCACGAGAGAGAGGTAACTTCTTCCGATCCCGATTGCTCCTCTTCGAGTCCACCTCCTCTCTGTTCTTCGGTTGGCGGAGATATGGTCTTTAGTGCCATCTCCGATTGAGGCTTGGTCTTTCGGTTTCCTGCGTGAACCCTAATTTGGGTGTGGGGAACTCGGGAGCTTAGAGGTCTACCTGAGGAAGAAGGAGGCGGCGCCGGCTCCCTGCTGTGTCTTGAATGCTCTCGACCAGAGTGTTCTTGTGATCTTGTGCGGCATCTCTTTACCTCGGCTTCTTTCTTGGTTTCGGCTGAGAGAGGAAGTGTGGCATTGTATCTCCGTGAACCATCTTCCTGCTAGCGACAGTGGGTTGATAGGTTTTCTGGGACAGCGATTTCATCGTGCCTTGCTATTCTCGGTTTCTTCGCGGTGGTTTTGAATACCATCGCTTTGTGAGTACTAAATCACTTCCACTGTGCTTTCTCTGGTATCTCTATGATATTAAGTATTTGAAAGTGCAAAGGAAGAGATCAATCGCTCTGTGATGAATTTAGTCCAATACTGACTGTGATTTTGTTAGAAAAATCAGATTTGAGCTCTATTTGTTGATTTCTCTGTATGAGTCGTAGCTTGTTGTCTATTAGTTAAGGAGATTTGTAGATTTGTTAACATGCTGATGAATTGATAGAGTATGTGTAGTTTCTGCTATGTTCTGTTCATGACAGATTATTGATGCATAGTGGTATCTGTTGTTCGGTTTAGATTGAATTCATTAATCTTTCCTAGCAGTTAACACTTGCTGTATTTGGTCAGAATTCTGATAGCATACGGTTTGGTTTATATGTGCATGTGAACATCTAAAACTGATAGTCAAGTTGCTTTGTCTCTGTGATCGGTTCTGTCAGTAGATTTAGAGCTCAAATCCTGATTTTAGTGATAAGATCATATATGGAGAGTATGGACATTGGCATGAGACGGCCAAGATCTAGGATCTTGCGCAACTCTGTTCTGGGAGCCATGATAAAACAAATAATTTACTGCATGCTGGAATTAGTTGTTTTACTTCTGTTAGGACTGTTTTACATGTTATTTTCAGCAGCCTTGAAATATATTCTTTGGATATATATATGGTGATTAATGCCAAGATAGAATTTTATGTTTATATGCAATTTATGTCATTCTTCTTATGCTGGAAATATATTGATTATATGATTGGTTTGGCTGGAATTAAATATGGAAATATGCTTATAACGCAATGTTTACAACATAGAAAGCGTCGTCTTTCATTTCCTGCTGGTTTCGCACAAGTGTGGTTAGTTTTTTGGCCGTGCTGCTTCTGTTCGTGAGATTCAGAGACTGCATCAATAAGCCAGTAGCACAAAAGTTTGAACAGCGTTTTAAATTTTAGTTCTTAAAGTCGGGCATTGTGAACAGTTCCAACGGGCAGGTACGTACGTCTGAAACTCTGATGGATCTCTTCTGTGGAAATGCAAGCAGAGCAATAAATAGATCCAAGGACGAATGGCATCCCGTTCAGATAAAAATTGATGGCTCAAAGGCACTCTTGGTACTTGCATCTATTTGTAACTTTTACTTGAAAAAACTAAAAGATAATAGAAACATTCGACTTCTCAAAACAAGTTCTTCACTTTTTTTTGCTATCGTCTCGCTCCGAGAATGAGGCGGGGTCACGGGTGCATCATGCACTCCGTTCCTCTCGCTCCCATCAAGACACGCATCGCTCCCTCAATTTTTTCACCCCTCACATCTTTCTTCGTAAAGTCACTTCTTTTAGTCACTACTATTTATTTTCAGATAAAAACTAATATAAACACCTCAAAAGTTTGTCAACCACAGACCGCGTCAAGGTCCCGTTTTGAATATTATGAAAAACGTAAGGAAATTGAAAAATGCTATGTCTATCGAGTGTGGTGTCTAGAAGAAGGTAAGAAGTTCACACAATGTAGCGAAACCCAAACAACATAAATACATGGTTTTGGAATCTCGTGGAATCCTTCATGAATTTAGAACACACGAATGGTCCAAAGGATTTGTTTGAATTTAGAACGCTCCAATTTTGTCGCCACTGCCAGTTCAAGCGTCCACCATGGAGCAGATGATGGCTATGCAATTGCAGTTTCTTTAAGCCCCTTGCTTAGAATCAAGTGAACCAAGTTTATCAAGCACCTGTCCAAGCACCACATTCTAAGTTTGGATAGTTCATGAGAACCAGGTCTCCTACCTTTGCTGGTTCAGTTGATCCTTTGGAAGCTGATGATTGACTTAAGGATGTGGAGAGGAAGCTAATCTTGGCCTAATGCAATTACCAGGATAAAGTTCTGTATGCCTCTCATCAACTGAAGGGAACTGTCGCTAGTTGGTGGGAGAATTGCTGTGTTGCCTAACAGGATGTCCAAGCCATCAATTGGGCTGAATTTGTTGAAGCCTTTCGCATTACACACATTCCAATGGAAATAATAGAGATAAAGAAAAGAGAATTCCATAAGCTGCAAGAAGGCAATCTTAGTGTGTCCAAGTGTCTTAATCAATTCACATAGCTGTCAAGGTATGCACCAGAAGATGTTGCATCAGATGGAGCGAAAATGTGGCGCTTCATGGAACGACTGGACCCTAACCTTAAGGTGTAGTTGGTGTCCAATGACTTCCTGATGTTCCAGCACATGGTTAACAAAGCTCTTGTTCAAGAAGGTGCTCAACATCAGTTGCAGGAATCTCGTAAGAGAAAGAGGGCTTGTGAAACACAGTATAATATAAGCAGTTCTAGACCTCGAATGAATCTACCCTAGTTTAACAAAACTCTAGTAGCAATAGATGCACCAAGAACTCCAGGTTCAGTGCACCATTCAGTGATACAAGAACCCTACATCTATACCAGAGTCCGACCTTAGAAAAACAACACATAAGCAATAGAAGTGCAATGTTTTCGGTGTCATGATGTAAGACCGAAATGGCAAAAGAGGGGGGGTGAATGGTGCCTTCAAAACGCCCCAAGTATTCACACAAATTTCTTCTCCGATAGCTATAGCAGCTATGAAGCAAGAAACTCAATGCTCATCGGAAGCTATAGATAGAAGAAAAATGAGGCTAGAAAAATAAAGCAAGCAACCAAAAGCAAGTAGTCACAGCCGGTCTGACCGCATTAGGCAGAGCGGTTTGACCGCAGTACCAAAACAGGTCTGACTGCTAACAGAGGAGCAGTCTGACCGCAGATGCTCCTCCGGTCTGACCGCCGATGCCCCTCTGGTCTGACCGCCAATTGATTAGCGGTCTGATCGCCTAAGGGAATCCGGTCCGACCGGGCATGGATTCAGTGCAAGAATCAGAAGCAAACGGAAAACAGAGAGGGACTCACCAAAAACAAAATCACAGTGAATACTGCAGAGAAAAACACAAGCAGAGAGAAGATCAAACGACAACTGTGCTTCTTAGGTTAGAGAAACAAAATCTCAAACCAAATAGCTGACCAACCTCTTGAGTACCATCTTAAGGTCCAAAGAATCTCTCAATAGAAACATATGCTCTACTGGAGTTCAGAGAAATTGACCAACAACAGTAAGCTTAGGCCGGCAACAGAGCAAAGCGCAACATCTGCAAGAGCCAAAACTAGTGCAGCTTCAGATTCTTGGAACAACCAACCATGCAACTTTTCTCAAGACAAAACCATGACCTCTGGACTACAAATTACAGAGCCAAGACACCTCATTGCTGAGGATGAAAATAAATTCAGAGACAAACTCAAAAGATGATACAAATAGAGCTTGACCATAAGATTCATGATGAGGGCATCCCTAACACTTATACATCTTCTGCTATTGGTGGTCATGCACATACTGAGATGGACGCCATAAGTGAATCTACAAGTAATACAAGTGCAGAAGTGCATGTTGGTCCACTGACTAGAGCAAGAGCTAAACTTCTAAATCAACAGGTGCTTTTGTTTCTTAATGAATCTATTATCATTGATGAGAATCGGGTACTACCTCATGCAAATGTTATGTGTATTCTCAGGTTTGAACATTGTGAAGCCTTTGAAACTGTGAGGGAGGAGAGGGAGGCCAGAGCCAAAGTGATGGAGGAGAAGCTCACGTGGGTCACGCAAGAGGAGAAAAGCCCAAGAATTCAAGCCCAATTCGGATCTTCCACAAGCCAAACCGAAATTCATCTCAGAATCAACTCGGAATTCAATTTGGATTTAGTTCGGGACAACCCAACAGACCTGTAATAAAAGGCCATAACTTTAACATACGGAGTCCGATTAGGGTGTTCTTGGACTTGTTTGAAAGCTTATTCCAAGGCCCACACAATGGGTATGGCCCATCTTTAGAAGACTTACGGTCGCGCCGCTATGGCCAAAATAATGCGACGGATTTAAGCTTAGGTTTTCCTTTTTGTGTGTTTTTGGGTCTTAGCCGAATTAGAATTTGATTCGGCATGTCTAGCCGGCCCTAGGCCGTTCGTGAGTCAGGGAGGGCGCCTTAAGTACCCTTGCCCCTCCCTTGTATCCGGGAGACCAATTTATACATAAGATTGAAATATAGCTATTGCTTGTTCTTTCAACACCAGAGTTCATGCGAGGACTTTGAGAGAGAACCAGGTGATCCATTGTTTGTTCTACAATTCAAGGTCAAGCCATCGTTCCATTGGGAATTGGGGACTTGGCGTTCGTCGTTCGTGGTCTCGCGACGAATAATTATCCGGTGTGTTTTGGGCGTATTCCGAAGAGTTGAGGGTTCGTGCATTCACGCGAGTGTTTAACTAGCGACATCGTCTACTTCGCATCAACTATCCACTGTTCCTCACTGAGAAGATCGGGACCCCTCCCCGTATCATGTGGTATTAGATTCTAGGTTTACTCGGTGAGAACTTCTTTACTCGTAGTTAGATTCGTTTTCTGTCCTATCGTCCATTAAACCAAAAATTGCAATACCAAAACCGTAGTTTAATCTGTTTATTTCTTGTGCATTTTGTTAAGTTTTCGTCCATTAGAGTTTTGTGTTAGTGCTAATCCGTGTGTTTCCTTTTGCGTTGCTTAATCGTTGTATTCACATAAACCCTACAAAAGTGCTGGTTGATTCCCTCGATTAGCAACCAAAAAGAACAAAGCCTCCATCTTCTACCGTGCGCCATCTTGAGAGCACAATCCGAATTGGTTTTTGTTTCCTTATCCGAACTCCTTGGTGGGACTAAAGTCCAAATCGACCTCTCGCTCAAACACAATCTGAGTCTAATTGCTCCACCTTCTGTTCGGTCACTACATCATAGCCGACCGAACCACATTTGGTGTCTTTGTGCATCACTTATATCCTTTTATCCTGAGACTAGCTGTAGACATTGCAATTAGGGCTGCTCATTCAAGTTCATTACACCTTGCTGATTTGTGAGGGTTGCGCACTTCCGCGGGGAGCAAACCAGAGAGAAAAGAAGGAATAGGCAGCCACATTTAGAAAGAGCCGCGGCATAAAAAAAGAAGAGAGAGAAACACCTAACTTTTGCATACGACTTCCGATTGAGGCGTTTCTTGATCCGTTGGAAAGGAAACGAGAAGATAGAGTCTGGGAATTCTAGAGATTTTAGATCCGCGTAAGCCTCCAGGCACACATGCAGCAACTTTGACCCCCAAAAAAGGTTGTTTAGGGCCTCAAAACGGGCCCACAAACCGAGAAAAATTCAAGTTTCTCAGAATTTGATCAAAATTGACATAAACCTTTCACAAGTGATTCTAAGGTTCCCCGTGCAGACAGCATCTTTTTTTTTTGAGCTTCCAAACTCCGTGTGCAACGTACCAGATTGTGTTTTTCAAATTTTCTTTAAGCAATCTTGTGCCCACGTATATTCAGTTGCAATTGGCTAGTGTCTCTCTTAGTACTTGGTGCAAAACGAGCTAGTTTCATCTCTGTTTCCAATTGATTCTCCCTAGCTCATTCCTTTGTTTGCATTCAGTCCCATTTATCATTGCGTGTGCGTTCATGCACGTTGCTTAAACCAATTGGATCAGCACATAGGCAAAATACTCTACCTTGGATCATTACTTAGCTTTACAATACCATAAATATCAGATTGTATAGGATATCCACATACCTATCCAAACTCCACCTACACCCGTTTGTGCACTCCCTTGCTCTTGATCACGCTCATACATTACCGGGTTGAGGTCGTTCGCTGTCACAAATGTCGATTTGCCGTCCTTGATTCACTTTGGAACGGTACGCTTGTCTTGTTTTCAGGACAGTGAGTCGCAAGCATAGAGAGAGCTTTTGTTTTACTAACCTAGATATAACCTCGTTTCTTGTTTGTGAGTCGTTCCCATGTCAGGTCACGAGGAGGATCTACCTAATCCAGAGGCGCCGGTTACGTGGACCGAGTATACTCGGTTGCGTGAGATGCTACAAAAATAACTTCATGATGGTGACAATGGCGTGCGCGATGAGCTCGGGGAAGTTCAGACTAGACTAAACACCCTCGGCGAGGAGGTCACACAATTGCGTACGACCATCAACAATAACTTTCTGGAGCTGCGTGCCATATTTGCACATCTACGTGGGGGTGCACCAGCTGATGACACAAGTGTGCACGGCGCTCTGGCCGTTTTGCACAATGAGACCGAGGAGGAGCGTGCTATTCGTCTGGATGAGGAGCGATGCCAGCGACAGGCGCGTCGCATGGCAGTGCCACCAAACGTCGGGATGGCAGCCGCGGAACGCCCTCAAGCACATGGGCTTGGCCAAGGCAACGGCGGCCAGGGTGGAGGTGTACCACAGGGTGCCCACGGAGGAGGTGTGCATCGTGCACCTTGTGGCTAGGCTAATGCGAACGAGGGTTTGTTTGACGATTTCCCTGTCAATGACTATGATGACCGACAGCCCCACCATTGCAACAACGTGCAGCGTCCTCGCCACGATGACGCCGAGGATTTTGTCGCTAAGCCCAAATTTAATCTTCCTATATTTTCAGGTGGTACAGATGTGGAACAATACCTCACTTGGGAGCTGAAAGTTGACAAGTTGTTTCGGATGAACAACTATTCCAATGAGAACAAGCTGTTGCTTGCGTCCAATGGTTGGATGATTATGCCATACATTGGTGGGAGCAGTTCATCCGTAAGTGCATGGAGCGCCATGAGTTGCCGATTATAACCTGGGAGCAGATGAAGCAACATTTGCGGGCATGCTTCGTACCTCGCCACTACAAGCGCTCACTATTTGAGAAGTTGACAGGGCTGCGATAAGGTATGAAATCAATTGATGAATATCACAAGGAAATGGAAACTGTCATGATACATGCAGATGTCCGCGAGAATGAAGAACAGACCATGGTGAGATTTCTAGCTGGCAGGAATCATGCTGTCAAGCGCATTGTCAATCACCATCCCTATCATGATATGATTGAGTTGCTGCACCAAGCGTGCGAAGCCGAGCGACAAGTGATTGAAGACGCACGGTTCGCTGCCCGGTCACGTTCTTCAGCCAGTCCGGGACAACCATATAACAACAGCCAACCAAACAAGAGCACTTCGCTTGCAAGCAATTCGGCGACGCGCAGTTCTGCAAGTAAGAAGCTAGAGAGTACACCATCACCGGTGCATCGACCTATAACGCCCGCTGCTAGTGCGACCTCGTCTATGGGGGTCAATAGACCGTTCACGTGACATTATTTGCCACAAGTGCAAGGGCATTGGCCATTTTCAGAGGGACTGCCCAAATGTCAGAACTATGCTTATCACAAAGAATGGCGGTTATGTTTCAGCTAGTGATGATGAGTCGTCTAATGCACAGGCAGTCTTGCATACTGATGACATAGAACAATGTGAGTGCGATCCTGAGTTTCCTAACACTAAGCAGTATTCCATTGTTTGCTCGCCCAAGGTACTTATTGTGATGCCATTGCCATCACTCGAACAACGATGCAATTTGTTTCAGACTTGGGCAAAGCTTGATAAGGGTAAGGTGTGCAAAGTGATCATTGATGGCGGGAGTTGTCACATTCTAGCTAGCAAGGATATGTGTGATAAGTTGGGTTTGAAGTATTTGCCACATCCGCGTCCTTATCATGTGCAATGGTTGAGTGACAAAGAGGAAGTGAAGGTGAACTATATGGTGCGTGTGACGTTTTCTATTGGGAGCTACACATTTCGATGGAACAATATGGATGTCATTTTGAAGCCGCTTACACCACAACAGATTGTCAATTCCTCCATGCAGAAAATTGAGAAGCACGTTGAGAGTGCACAAGAGTGAGAGAACCATCTGAGTAGTAACAAGAAACATGAGAGAGAGAAGAATTTAGTGATGTTAGCCACCAAATCAGAGATGAGAGAATTCAGTGAGGATCCTAATTTGGTGCACGTTGTGTTGCTGTACAAATACGCATTGCTTTCGACTAACGGCTTAACTTCTCTTCCTAGTGGTGTTGTTTGTGTTTTGCAGGATTTCAGCGACGTCTTTCCAGAGGAGGTACCAGCTGGGCTACCACCAATCCGCGGAATAGAACATAAGATCGACTTGATTCTAGGAGCGTCGCTGCTGAACCAACCACCGTACCGCACCAATCCCGAGGAAACAAAGGAAATTCAGAAACAAGTACAAGCGCTTCTCTCCAAAGGGTATGTACGCGAAAGCTTAAGCCCTTGTGCTGTTCCTGTTATTTTAGTTCCTAAGAAAGATGGTTCATGGCGTATGTGCGTAGATTGTCGAGCGATTAATAATATCATAATTCGATATCATCATCCTATACCTCGCTTAGATGATATGCTAGACGAATTGAGTGGTACTATTATTTTCTCTAAGATAGATTTGCGTAGTGGTTACCATCAAATTAGAATGCATGAAGGGGATGAGTGGAAAACAGCCTTTAAAACGAAATTTGGGTTGTACGAGTGGTTAGTCATGCCTTTTGGTTTAACTAATGCACCTAGTACATTCATGCGCTTAATGAATCATGTTTTAAGGCATTTGATTGGTAAATTTGTGGTTGTATACTTTGATGATATTCTGATTTATAGTCGCACCGAATCTGAACACATAGACCATCTTAGACAAGTTCTACAAGTTTTGCGTGAGACTAGGTTATTTGGTAACTTAGAGAAGTGCACTTTTTGCAAAGGGTGTTGACTTTGTGTGGGGGGTAGCGCAAGAAAATGCTTTTGCTGAACTTAAGAGACGCTTGACTGAAGCACCGTTACTTGTTTTACCGGATTTCACTAAAAATTTTGAAATTGAGTGTGATGCTAGTGGATTGGGTATTGGCGCTGTTTTAATGCAAGAGGGTAGATCGTTAGCTTATTTTAGTGAGAAACTGAATAAGGCTAAATTGAATTATCCGGTCTATGACAAAGAGCTTTATGCGTTAGTGCGTGCGTTAGAAACTTGGCAACACTATTTATGGCCTAAAGAGTTTATTATTCATTCTGATCATGAGGCATTGAAGTATTTAAAGGGCCAAGCAAACCTGAACTGAAGACATGCCAAATGGGTCAAATTCATTGAGTCGTTTCCTTACGGAAAATGTGGTAGCTGATGCTTTTTGTAGGAAAAATGTGCTTTTAAGTCAATTAGGAGTGCACGTCCCTGGTTTAGCGAGTTTGCTTGATTTATATGCTCATGACCATGATTTTTCCGTTCCTTATGCACATTGCAAAGAGGGAAAAGGCTGGGATAAATTTCACATCCATGATGGGTTTTTGTTTCGCACTAACAAATTATGCGTTCCAGAATCCTCCGTGCATTTGCTATTACTGCAGGAATCACATGCAGTTGGATTGATGGGACATTTTGGATGTGAGAAGATATTGTCTATGCTGAGCGATCACTTTTATTGGCCTAAGATGAGGCGAGATGTGGAGAGGTATGTGCAGCGATGCATTACTTGCCACAAAACGAAATCGAAGTTGAATCCACACGGTTTGTATACCCGTTTACCTGTTCCCAATGCCCCATGGGAGGATATTAGTATGGATTTTGTTTTAGGACTGCCTAGAACTAAGAGGGGGAGCGATTCTGTTTTTGTCGTTGTGGATCGTTTTTCGAAGATGGCACACTTTATCCCGTGCGACAAGAGCGACAATGCGTCGCATATTGCTGACTTGATTTTCAGGGAGATCGTGAAGCTACATTTCGTGCCACGTACTATTGTGTCAGATCGTGACATGAAGTTTCTTGTTAATCTGATACCTATCTAAGCTTGATTTGGTTCAGAGTCAAAAGCAACTTGGGGGCACAAGGAGAACCTAAAAGCCAAGTTCCCTCTCCCTGCTTTTCCCCAATTTGTCTTAATTTCGGGGATGAGATTCTTTCTAAGGGGGTAGGTTTGTAACATTCCAAAATTTTGTCTTTTAAAAAATTTAATTCTAAATTAATTATTTAAAAGTGTTTGAATTTTATTTGGAATTTATTTGTAGTTCTAGAAGATAAATAAATAATCTAAGTTTCCGAAGGTCACCCACGTAGGAGTGATTGGAGCCTAGCACGCTTAACCCCAAGAATTCTCAAGGATCTGCTACCAACAATTCTTTTCTCTTTTGCTTTCTCTTTTATTCCCTTCTTTTTATCCCTTCCACCTTGGTTACTATTCATCACCATCAAACTCTGTCTAGAACCGACTGAATTAGCAGAGGTTAGTGCCACCGATGCCTCCTAAGCCAACTTTCAAACCAAGCCTTATCTCGATGTTGTGCAAAATCTCACAACGAATCCATTCATCTCGGTCTCTTCATGATTCGTTCATCTATTTGAAATTTATCCTGTATTTTTCCCAAACTAGCTCCAACCCGAATTTTACAAAACTGAGTCCGCTTTTATCTCTTTTGAGCCTTTGCACCTGACTCCTTAACTCTTGCTAGCCCCTACCAAGTCATATCAAACCCCAGAACGCTGCCAACACCGTGAGCATCCATTCCCAAAAATTGATCGTCATTTCAATTCATGTTCCAAGCAAACTGGTGAGCTTTTTCACAATCCTTTTGCATCACATCATGTTCCCATATATCCTCCACCTTGTCAAATTAATTTGGTTTTGGTGCAGCCTATCATTCAGAATCAAGTTTTTCCCAAAATCGATCTACATGGTCTCCCGTCGTTGATTCATTGCATCCAGTGAGTTTTAGCCCGTGCCATCACCACTATAAGATTCGTCTCATCGAGTTCTACATGATGCTTTTCTTGCTTTTCATAGAAACCCGCTACAATTTATCACATCCGATGCCTAGCCATGGCCACCTAGGAAACCTCATGTTTCCATCTTTCTGATGAGATTTTCTTCAATCCTTCTGTGTCTAAATGTGTTCTAGCTTCCCTTGTAGCTACCCTCCAACTATAATTGGTTTTCCTTCACCAAGTACCGAGATTCTGAGTTTTTCCTTTTTCCCTACCGTCGTCGGTCAATCGTCAACTGCGACACCTCTAGTGAGTCCCCAACATAGCTGACCACATTCCTAGCTTCACCATGCTGCATTGTAGGTTGTGCTCATGCTTTTTCCCTGCGTTCCCTTGCCAATGAGCTACGCAAGCAATAGCCATGGCCGAATGCCATGCGTGTGCTCTGTTCAACAAAGAAGCTCTCTGTTAGCACTTCATGTGTTTTGCCTTGAGTTAGTGACGAGCGGGCCCCACGTGTCATACACAAAACAAATAAAAAATCTGCCTAAAAAGAAGATTCTGTGGAATATTCCCTTGGTTTGGAATTTCCAAGAATTTCCTTTCGATCTTCCGATCTCCATCATCTGAACTCTGAATCCAGTGATTGAAGTTTATAAATTCATATAAAATCATAATATACCTTCCAGTATATATTTTATTTTTTGTGATTTTTATTTTATTTATTTCTTTGTTTATTTATTTTTTTCTTGTTTTGCGTGTAGAGCCCGACGTCGTCGAAAATCTTCCCAACCAACAAGAAGAGACCACAGCCACTGAAGGCAAGACTTCCTTGAACATATTGATCCAAGTTTTATCAAAGTTATTTTACTATTTT
Organism: Dendrocalamus latiflorus; assembly: GCA_017311315.1. Classification (NCBI taxonomy): domain Eukaryota; kingdom Viridiplantae; phylum Streptophyta; class Magnoliopsida; order Poales; family Poaceae; genus Dendrocalamus; species Dendrocalamus latiflorus. The sequence goes on from CM029672.1 coordinate 19,548,418, forward strand.
AAATTTATATGCATTGCTATTTCAAATAAATGATAACTTAACTTAAGGTCATTAGTTATACCAACATTGTTATACCCTCATTTAATGTTGTGATCCTATACCTTTGTCACCTTAGGTTTCCCTTGTCTCAATATTGAGATTATTGCGTTATTTGTTAACTTTAGAATTGTACTAATTGCTTAGACAAGCTATTCGGTCTTTATAACCCTTAGGGTGGAAAATTGATACTATATGCCTTAATTGTTTCAATGCAATGCCTTTGTGGCAGCAGGTATTACTATTGCTTTTAAAGGAAAATAAAATGGTAAAGATTATTTTAGACTTGGGTGAATGGTAAAATTGGGTTGGTGCGTATTTAACATAAGAATTTGTATTATGACAGTACTGCCCTTGTTAATTAAGGATCAACGCTTATGATTGTCTAAACTAGCACTACCATACAACCACAAGTCTAAAAGGGTAGGACCTAACTGATTAACTTACGAAGGTAAGTGAGTACCAGGGCTTTTTGGATTTACTAACAGTGAGACACAGGGATTTATTGTACTCATACGGTGTAAGAAGGGGCTTCGACAATAGTGGATTTAATTCTTTAGTGGTGAAATCTTAGCGGGTGGTGTCTAGCTAAATTGGAGTGAGGTAAAAGCTTTGTGATAAATTATCTAGATCTCATGCCTAAGGAAGCATGTTGGATATTAAGATGGTTTTTCTCTTGTGGATAAAGTTGTACAAGCTTTGAAGAGTGTAAAGCTATTTGAATAGCAGTGTCCATGGTCGAGGGTAGGCAATGGTGTTTTCACATGGTAGATTTTTTGTTTTGGTTTCAAGTAAAAGTTTTGGGAACTCGGGAGTGGTTAGAACTCTCAGGAGCGTGCCTTGGCAGATGGAGCCAGTGCAAATAGATGGAACCCATATTCTAAAACCTTGGCGAATAGAGCATTGGTGGATACTAGTGTTGGTGGCTAGAACCGTCACTAGAAAGTTTAATCTAGTTTTCTTTATTGCAATTACTTTATTAAATTGATGCTTTGGAAATTCATAATGGTACTGAAATAAAATGTTCCTTTGTGCAAAACAACCATATAACCCTCCTTTGTTGAGCTTTGCATATAATTGCATCTTTCCCAAGACTTACGGAGTACTCCATGTACTCACCCTTGCAATCCATAAAAACATCCCAGAGCAGTATGAAGATACAGAAGGAGATTGCAACTACTTCGCATGTGGCTTCGACGAATGATCCCCAGAGTTCTAGGTTGTGCTTCCCCATTCAATTGCATATGGTGTATTGATGGGTTATCTTCAGAATTTATTTCTTTTGCTTCCGTTGTGTTTGCAAGGTTTGAGAGGTCTTGTGACCTCAGTTGTAATAAGTGACCATAAGGTTTGTACTCTTTATTATTGAAATTAAGTATTGTTGGTTATATAATCATCACTGTTTGACTGTGTACACTAGTTTTGATCTAGGATTAGTGCGGTAATACACAGAGGGTTCGGATTTGAAAATCCGGTCCTAACAAGAACGCAAGGTGACATGATCAAAACTATGAGAAGATCACCGGGGTGACGGGAAAGAAAATGGCTTGCCGTGGGGGTGACTGGAGCTGAGAAGACGATGTGTTCCTAGTGCTTGATGGCATGAACTGCGACATCAACAAATGGGAATGCATGAGAGGGGCTCAAGAAGAAGAAAGACATGCGTGTTGCAAGGAATGGAGCTCACCGATGAAGATGATGTGGGCAGGCATGCCCACTGGCATCGCGGACGACAAACGCATTCCTGATGAAATAGTGAGTGGAGAGTTGAGGATTTTTAGGGGCATGGCCGAGCTTAAGAACTCACAACGGAACAATAGGTGGATGAGGGGCAAAATCAAAAGCGTGGCTAGTTTGGGATAACACACTCTCGCTTTCTCTCTCTTCTCCTAAGCGCAACAAGCGGAGGGTGACAAAAAGGAGTGAAGGCGGGGGTTGGTGATGGAACATAATGGGGGTGAAGATGGCCTATGAGCACACATGGGCGGCGATTGTAGTTAGAACGGCTGGACTTGGATAGAACATCGTCAGTGATGTGGCGCGATGTGCACCTAGGTGACTATTTGCGAGAAGGGGTGTGGAAGAGCTGAAGTGGCTGTGGTGGGTGTAGAACACATCTAGAATCCACTTGGCAGTGATGGAAGACGACGAATTGGGGGCGACATGGCGTCAATGCAGCCACGTTGTCACCCTACCATGGTTGGAGGTAGAAGAAGCTACCTGCAGGCGGCCCCGCATGGTAGTGAAAGAGGTGTGGAAGAGGTGGCAGGCTAGAAGTGGACTATGTCCTAGCAAGAGAAATGGGCCTTAACAGGTTGGCGGCCTAAGGAGATGGACAGGAAGCGATTGAATATTGAATTTATACAGAAGCTGAGAGATTTGAGGAATTTTTGAACCTAGCAAATGAACTCCAAAAATTATGAAAACTTTTGGAGAGGCTCCTAAGGACATCTATGTTTTATAAAAATTATATCCAAGATTTTTCTAGCTTTTAATTGTTCTCAAAAAAATTCAAGCACTGTTGTCTTTAATATGAAACTATTTTAAAAAAGTAGCCAAAAATGAAGAAAATCTCAAAAATGAATAATTTAATATTTTTAATATAATTTACAGAGCATTTAAATTATTAGGCTATTACACAGATGAGTAATAAATATTGTGAATCATAAATTAGTAATCAACAAGATGGTAATTGTTGCGGGATTTTCTTAGTTTTGTTGACAAATCTAGGTGTTGCCCACTTCCAGGGGCGAAGCCATTGGGGGGCCTTCATCGGGCTCTAGCCTACCCTTTGGTGGTTAGAGGCCCCTACCCCTCAGAGTCAGTTGGTAGCGGTTCAAGCTAGTGGTTGTAGTCAAACTCGAGCTCTTGTAGGTTGTTGATGGCAGTGGACTAGAACTAGCCATCGAAGGTAGCTTGATGGTCCTAGTGGATGTTGAAGTAGACAGAGGGTGAGGGAAGTTGAGGTTGAGTGAAGCGGAAGGCCAGAGGTGACACCACCGGGATGAGATGACCTGTGTGCAGGCGATGTCCTTGGTGGTGAGACAGGTGATGATCTCACTGAGGAGGTCATTGGAGAGGAGGTTGATCAGATCAGAGCCTCCCCGTTCACCACCAGGAGGTAGTTGTTGGCTCTCTTCCCCTTCCAGTTTTGTCCTCTTTCCTTGAACTTGTGGTGGACATCAAGCGGTTCTTGAACAGTGAGCACCGAGCTCGCTCGATCGTGTGGGTTCCTATTGATTTATACTTTTCAGATTCAGATGATGAGTTTGCCAAAATTTGACAATGCAAAAACAGACCATGAGAAGTGTACAGTATAATTGATCAAATATTTGTGACCGTTTCATAGTGAGCTATCCAATTTCAGAACCGACAGTTTCCTGCTCATTATGATATTGATACCTGATAACACCACCACGTCGATCTTGTTCAGGACAACATCAGTGAACTTTTTTATGATCGAGTTGATCGACCCGTTGTCAGCTCCAGACTTACTTGCCACCAAACCGTCCTCTAGAGTTACTTGCCACCAAACTGCCCCTTCTCCCTAGAAGAACATCATAGTAAAGCCCTCCACTCCAAGAAATCAGTACATGGCACAACAATCTTTCAGAGTTAGTACTTTGTCTGAAAAACTGAATGTATTTGAATCGGACAAAATGGACTTACATGCTTACAAAGAGTACTCCATAGACAGCTGCAAGGGCTACAATGTCAGCACAGGAGTACATATCTCTCCTAGTACTATAAAATTTCTTTTCCTACGCTGTTTGTTTGGGAAGCGGTGGAAATGCATTTGTCCATTAGGTAGGACTTCCTACCGAAATCTCCACAGTTGATACCACATTATGATTCATCCTAGTCATTGTACTTATAGAAGTGCAAGCATCAAGTAATGTATTTAAAAGACCAAAGATGGCAACAGAGGGGATGAATAGTGCCTGAAAATGTTTCCACCAAATATTCACCAATCCTTCACTTCAATAACTACAGAACTATGAACATCAAGATGGAAAACCACCATAAAAACTAGAAATTCAAAACACTAAAAACACAAGAAAAATCAGTGAAAATAGAACTACCGCCATTGAAATTGCTCTATTACTGCTTGCTACAGCAACTGCGGTACTACCACTACAGTAACCGTGGTACTTTAGCTACTACAGTGAATCAGGGTGAATAGTATTTTTAGCACAATTTTTAAAACGAAAATCAAGAGAATTTTTGTTTCGTAGATCCAAATTATATGAAAATTTGTAGGGATCTACTCTAGAATATCAGGCCCCTACTTCAACAAACGATCATGAAAATCAGGGTCAAAGTTTTGACCTTTTTTAGTTTGTTGGAGGGTTGCACCAAACCGAGCCAAAATCCCAAACGGTGGATACAACTTGCTCATGAGTAGATGATGGCCAAGATGGCTCTAGATGTATTTTCACATGTCACAAGAAGCTAGAACAGCAAGCAATCCCAGCCAAAACCCTCGAATCAAGATGCCTAGATAGGTAGAGATATATTTTTAAAGATTATCTCCATTTCTTACACGTTCTTGGCACAGCAAAATCACAAGAAAGAAAGAAAGAAGAGAGATCAAATCCAACCAAAAGGCAAGCACATCAATAAAAAATAAGTGGGACTCAAGAGTTGTACAAAGATTGATGTATTGCTTACATAAGAAGGTAGGTTTTACAGCCACTCTACCTTGAAGGATAGAGAGTACCCAAGGTACTCACTCTCAAATCCTAACCCTAAACCTAGAGAAGAGAGTACAAGAGATGGGTTGGATGGTTCAACCTACATGTCTCCATCCCAACTCCTTTTATATGTAGACAACCAACCACCTACACCCCTTAATGAATTCTATCCACTATTACAATGGGGGAACCCGTTAACCCACAAACGGGTTTTACTCACTCAAGTTCACTTATGCATGCTTTTCAAAGCGTATAAGTGTGGATCCGCTAAATCCTTATTCTTGATCTGTCTTGATCAAACCAGCTCCATCTTGACGTAAACCACTCTCCAATGATCGCCCATGCCCATGGGTTTTAATCTAAGATGGTTTCCAGTTTTTTGGTCAAAATACCCCTTGTTAACCCGGTCATCACCATTCTTTGCAAGCAATCACCATTATTGTCACGTGTAGGTGCACTACTAGCTTGCCACGTGTCACCAAGTCTCTCCCATCCCGGTTCCACCGAACCACGGCTCACTTGGCCCGTGCAAGTCACATGGCGCCATTCCGCCATTTGAAGTCACCTTCAACATTTCCCGCTTTTCTCGTGCCATGCTTGAGCTCACCATCTTACCTGGCATCCTTGAACATTCTTGGTCTCAACTCCTCTATGAGTCTAGCCCTGATCCTCATTGTTGACCACAGTTGACTCCAAGCGACCCTGCACATCCAAAGGCAAAGAAATTGTTTACAGGCACGAGTTCTTCACAACTTGACCCACATTAGCTAAGACATGCATCATGCAACTTAATCCAATGACTCAGGTCAACCTCACTAAATGCATTACTCAAATCCCAAAATCCTCAAATTCTGCCCAAAACCAGTCCAAACGAAGTGTGATCTTTATAAAACCAATTGACCACACCACAAACATTGCAATTGTTCATCACAACATTAATCTACACAATTCACATAGTCCTTCAGTGTTTGGAGGGGATTATCAAATAATGATCTAACATGAGGTGTGGTCCCCTTATTTGAAATTCAAATTTTGAATGAAGGCTTTCAATTTATACAATGCATTGTACGAATTACTATATTACTATTTAGCAATGGATGTTACTGGTTAAGACGATGATGTGCTTCGGTGGCTAGAGACGATGATGTGCAGCTCCAGTGGTCCGAGGATAACGGCATTCAATTGGATAGTTATAGACTTATGGTTTGGTGGATTATGTTGGCTGTATAAAAAAGGCAATCCTTAGATGAAAATTGGACATGCACGGCTTGAATTGGATACGTTTTGTTGAACAAAGGTGAGATGTTTGGATCCTTAGATGATCAGAGTAGATGGCTATAATTTGTAAATATGGACAAGTGTGTGTTTGTTCTCAGGAAAAGTTAGTTGGTTTGTTATAAATTTGAGTTTGGATCTTTGTTTCGTTGACCTTGAGAAATTGTTTGTAACATTGGTGGTATGTTTCACTTATTTAGTGGTATATTTTATTTATTTTCAATGTTCATGATCATTTATAATTTGTTATTATAACATTAATTTTGCTATTTTTGATACGCAGATAACATATCTCTACTCACTAAAAGCATATTTATATATTTTTGGGATGTACTCTCTATTACTAAAGTATGATTGTTTTATTTATCTCTTTTTTTTGCTTTACTTCTTTTACATTCATTTACGAATTTAGATTGTACAATAGTAAAATAGTATGTTTGCTTTAATTTGGCTTAGTCTTTTGAGGCTTTGAGCCTACCCTTGATTTTAATCCTGCCTGTGCCAGTGCCCACTCCAACCGATTTGGAAACTCACAACTTATGTTATCTTTCTTTGTGTCATTCTTGGCATCTATTTACTGCTTAGAATGATTTTCATGGTAGATTGCAACAAGCGTGCGGGTTTCCGACTAGTATCTCTACAACAAAGCATTTTGATTTTTTTTGTTATACTTTGTTTGAATAGAAAAATTGACATTCGTAGCTAGGGACCTGTGTTATAGGATTTTGTTTTGCCAGGATCGGGAATCGGGATTGACAGCTTAGTGAACATGAAATTTTGATTTCGGGCTATGGACTAAATAGTATAACTGATATGGATATTTGGCATGCCACGATGAGCAGTATTCAAGTATCTTTCGTGAGTAAATTTTTATTTTTTCTAGTTTGTTTTGGGTTTATCTATATTTTTCATGTGCATGACACAATAATGATTGGGAATTTCAATACAATATTATACAATTTCAAGACTGTATCAAAGTACGTAGACAAGAATGAACACATTTAAAAATCTTGTAATATATATTGATCACCAGCAAACAACTGCAGCACCAGTGAGCCTGAAGCACGTTGTCAGCTCTGTGAATCTGGAGAACCGTAGGGGAAACCAGACGGCCATAACTGAAAGATGAATGGAGCTTGGAAGCTAAGCCCTCGGGTATGATTTAGACTGCACACAGCCAAATCCAGCATATAGCTAGATTCATTATTGAAGGTGTCAGGTAAGTACTCCTTATATCCAAATACTCCTGTCTACTTGGGAATTACTTCTCATATACAATTCGGATGGCCCTAAAAGATAATGCGGATGACAATTCCTACTTCACACAAAAAGTTCTTGGGAAAAAGAAGCTTTTGTTCACATACATCAAATTTGCCAAGCCAATCACCAACCCAGATTGTATGAAATACATCACGACAAGTGTTCGCCACATGGCATTACCAAACAAACTAGGCTGTCATCAAATGTAAATTCTTTTCTTATACAATGGCATATACTATTCCTGGTTGAAATTCCAAGAGGACAATGTTGGGATACGGATATGCTACACTAGCGCAGTTTAAAATTTTTACCACGTAAATTAAGAAGTTATACAAGAAAAAGATCATAGATCGTTACCACTAGACGTGCAATGCAGCGGAAACAGAGTTAAAGCAGCCGATTCAACGAAAAGTGCATTGATATTGTGGAAGTAATCAATCATCCTCCGGTTAACCGTCTCCTCGCGATCGTCTCAATTAGTGCCGCAGTCGCAGAAGTGCCTCTACCGAGGTCCACACGTCTAGGGATGGAACACCGTACGTCGACATGCTAGCACCAGCGCATATGGAAGGGGTTATGAGAGGTGGCGGCCAGAGTTTCGATGAGTGTGTTTCGGGTACCACCCTTAGCCCCTGCACCTCTAGTAGAGATCGTATTCCACTCGAAGACTATCATCCAGACCCTTATCATTCTAGCTCATTAAGTGTGTGTCCCTGTAGATTTATGTATATTTGGTCATATGCTGAAAACTCCTTTTCAATCCATAAATCGGTAGCGGTCCCTAACAAGATATAACGACTCACAAATATACATCAAGATCATATTGGACGAACATATATAGTGCTCACGTATTGATCTCTTTCCCTCATGATACCACATTGAACTCAAGGCGAGAAGCGTACTATCATAGTAGCTCGATCCTTCACCCGAATCTATAGTGGATTACTCAATTGTGATTGACTTCTCAACCACATTCGGCATGGTCTTGTACTTCATTAATCGAACCACATCGATGGGCCTAGAGATATATCTCCTGTTATATAGAAGGGTCAAATTCCATCATGATCGCTCATATTTCTCTGTATGTTTCACAGTAAATTCGAAAGCTACTTTTATGACCACTCAGTAACGGAGTAGTGTTTGGTAACCCCTAAGTAAACTATTATATATGTAGAAAACAATGATGATTTCAGATCTAAGAATCCTACATACACTATGTATGAAACCAACTGATGACACTTAAGAATATAACAATTCCCATAGTGTCTCATGGTGGGTCAATCTAACATCATGTTCTTTAATATATGCCCACCTCATTAATTTGATATTCTATATCCATAATCTGTGAAATATGATCATCAATTAATACATATGCTAATGTAAGATCATGGATAATTTAGAATAACATCAAAACCTGAATAAAGAGTTTCAGGAGCTAGTTACATACTTATTGATCAATATGAAAGACATTTATTCAAGGGACAAAATTACATATTATTGAAAAGATCATCAATATAGAAGTGATACATGTGAGCCTCAAAAATTCATGCATAACATTAAGCCGCTAGTCTAGCATCTAGAACACCTAGTGTTTGGGGTAGGGTGACTTACGGTCGCCGATGAACGCCATGAGCGAAGACCCGTGCCTGCGTGATGCAGGCGTGAGGGAGAGTCGGTGAAGACCGAGGTGTCGCTGGAGCACGGGGAGTCATCGGCGCGGTGCAGAGGGTCGACGCCTTCTAGGTCCTGCAGCGGCGGCGCCGGCCTTCCCGTTGCTAGCAGCGCTTAGGAGATCGGGTCCTTAGGGTTTGTCCGGGGTTTGTGGCTCTCACGGGAACGGACGTCACACAGGAGAGGCCGGTACCCATCCTTTATATACGCTGTTGCAACGGGGGACCGTAACCATGGGTTGGTTAGGTACCCCCGATCAGGGCACTGAAAAACAGGGACGTGGGTTTCCCCACGTCTCCCTCGTCTCGGCCGTTTGGCCTGAGATCAATATCCAACAATACAATCATCTCTATGGTTGTCTCTAGAGTATATCACTAACAGACAACATTAGTGATAACAATAGCAAAGCCCTAACAGAGCTAATTGTAAGAGTTGTGGTGAAGCTTTTGTTTCAATTTATAAGGCAGCTCTCTCAAGATAGTTTTCTGATGCAGATTCCCCATATCACCGTGATTACAATTGCAAACCCAACACCAAATCCCAATCCAGCAAAAAGAAATAACAAAATCTCCGCAAAATCCTTCTTTGAAGGATGTGGCACCACGTTTGGTGTGGTCATGTGGCATTGTTTGGATAATGGAGGCCCACACAAGCCAGCATTCCCCAGAAATGAGCTATTTGGAAATGTGGAGAACTGGGACGATTCTGGAACTTTTCCTACCAAACTGTTGTTGGACAGGTTTAGTGTTGAAAGGAAGTTCAGTGATGCTAGCTCGTTTGGTATGACCCCAGAAAGCTCATTTGAAGAGAGGTCAAGTGACTCAAGTTGGCCCAGACCACCAAGCTGAGTTGGAATTGACCCTGTGAGGTCATTATTTGACATATTTAGTCCATGAAGTAAAACAAGCTCCCCAATTGCCTTAGGGATGCTACCATGGAATGCATTATACGAGATATCAATGAGTACAAGGGCCCTCAAGATCTTAGAAAATGTGGTGTCATGCCCTTTATGCGTAATTGTAGTAACAAATTGATATGTTGTATAAAGTATGTCTCTGGTTTCTATGACTAATGTCTCATCACGGGACATGGACATCATGGACTTCAACTCCCTGAACCACTCTTCTGGCAATATGCCTGAGAAGTTGTTTGAGGCAAGATTTATAATCCGCAGTTGTAGAAAATTGCAACTTTTTTCCTCTGTGTCAAGAGCAGGCCCCAATTGTCCGAAGAACATGTTGGACTTCAAGACAAGGACTTGAAGTTTAGGAAGCATACTCATCCAACACGGGAAAGAGTCTATAATCTGATTGTTCCCAACATCAAGGACTTCCAAGTTTTTGCAAGCAGCCAATGATCTAGGTAATTTTCCTCCAATTTGATTGTCACTGAAATATAATGCCTCAAACGCGCAAATGTCCTTGATACCATGTGGTAACTCTCCACTCAGTTGATTTGATTTTAAATTTAATATTTTGAGTGCATCAGAGTCCTCCATCAGACAAGAAGGGATTGGGCCACCTAAGCTATTGTATGAGAGATCAATGTGTTGCAGACTCCTAGCTATACAAAGTGAAGACGGAATTTTTCCGGAGATGTTGTTTCTAGAGAGCATTAGAATTTCCGTACCAGAAAGATGACGAATTGAATTAAGTGGAACTGATGAAAACCGGTTGTTGGAGTAATCTAGAAAGAGTGCATTTCCTCGTGGTATAGGTACGGGCCCTTCAAAAATGTTAGAACTGAGATTGATATATTCTGCGTACAGGGGAAGCATAGTGTCATATTCTATACTGGAAAATTTGTTGTTCGATAGATCCAGGTCGTGCAATGCCTCCCAGGTTTTCCATGCCCACCAAGGTATAGCCCCATGGATTTGGTTATTCGAAAGATCAAGAATGTGAATCCCATCCTGGATCTTTAAGGCATTTGGGAGACTGGATATATTGCAAGATGCAAGATACAACATTCTTAGTCTCGGGACGATCTTCAGTGAGGAATTGAGTGCTCCATCTATCACAGACAACTTATTATCTGAAAGATTCAGGTAAAATAGTTTTCGTAATGTCCAAATTGAGGTAAGTTCTATTGTACCCATGAAATTGTTGGATTCAAGATGCAAAATATTCAGTTGTGTCAAGTTTAAGATGTGCATAGGTACGTTCCCCGAAAAACTGCACTTGTATAAAGTTAATATTGCGAAATTCTTGAGATTGCCTATTGAAGGAGGTAATGATCCAGATAAGCCACAGTTAGAGAACTGGAGCCCAATCAAAGAGGTTAGATTTGTGATCCAAGATGGCATAGACCCAACTAGATTGAAACCGGACACCTCTAAAAAGTTCAATGATTTAAGGTTTCCGATTGAAGACGGCAGGTCTTCAGAAGGACCACTTGCACTGATCCCCAGCGTCTCCAAAGACTTGAGATTGCTAATGGAGCTTGATACGCTACCAGATAAGTTGGTGCTACTGACAAGCAAAGTAGTCAAACTGCTGTCCCGAGAGAAACTGGGCAAATGGCCAGAGATTCCAAAATTATAGCTAAAATCGATGTTAGTCAGTTTCCTATTGTTAAAGATTCGTGGGGAGATCCATCCGTCAAGATTGTTTTTGGAAAGTTTGAGAACACTAAGCAAGGGAAGATCTGCGAAGAACTCGGGTACTGGACCAGACAAAGAATTATACTGCAGATCGACAACAGAAAGGGATTGCAAGCTAGATAACGACTGACAAATCGGACCAGTTAGCGAGCAAAATGGTAGGCGAAGAATCTTTAGCTTAGGCGTGGAAATGGCAAGAGCATTGCACCACTTGGCCCGGCTGTAGTACAAGTCCACGAAACTGAGATGGAGCTCTCTCAAATTGCTAAGATTTGCAATTAGCCTCTGAAAGTTTGGCTCTTCCATGCCCCAGTAAGGTTCTGAGTAGACACTGACAAGGTCCTTATGACGATTTACATGCTGAATCACATTAAAGCTTATCGAGAGGTCAAGGGACACCAAATTCGTGAGACTGCCAATGCTAATCGGTATCTGTCCAGCAAAGCAGGAGTCCGAGAGGTTGAGGTAAGTGAGCTTACTGAGCTGCTCAAAGCCAGCCGAGGGGAGCTGGGACCTGTTGAAGTCGTTTCCGCCGAGGTTGAGACGCTTCAGCGAAGTTAGACTGAAAAGTGCTGGATCAAGACCTCCGCTCTGCAAGTTGCAGTCCCCCAAATCAAGAGTGGTGACACGGCCGTCGGCATCGCCGCAGCGGACACTCTCCCAACGGCAGCAGTCCGTGCCGGACCTCCATGACCGGAAGTCGCAGATGGAGTGGTTTGTTGTGGAAAAGGACTGTCTCAGACGGAGGAGCGCCAACGCCTGATCGGGAAGGCATGGAACTGGTGCACTAGTGCGGTTACTGGAAGGCAGAAGCGAGTATGCTAGTTGGATTTGGAGGACGAGCAAGAGTACAACTGAGGACATATTCGGTAGCTTCAATGTATCAAAAGAAGTGGTACATGGATGGACATGCACAGATTTTCATTGCATATATACGCAACATATGTGATTTTATTCCACTGTGCACTGCCGTGAGGTGATCAACTCCGCAAGGCTGTGATCCATATTGCACATTGGCTCTTTTTCGTGGGCCATGTAAACAATTCCTACTAACCGAGTAGAAGTCAAGTCACAGGTTCCTTTGTATGCAACGCGGCAATGGTATACTTCTCTTAGTAGAAAGGACTTATGACGCTTGAATTGTTTGCCAGTAGACTAGCAGCACATACAGTCAAGACGTCGAAATCTGTGCGGCTGGATGTCCACGTTGCTGAAAAATGTTCACACACCTAGCACGGTAGAAATGTTTTTTTTTCAATTTTGACCCCATTTATATTTCTTTTACAAAAATAGTTCTCTCCCTAGGTTCAGAGGACACGACAGGCAACACGTGTCACCTGCCGCACCCCTTGCTCGGCAAGGGCTGAGATCCACAGCAGCCAACTCGGGCGCGGTAGGCAACCCGTGTCACCTGCCGCGCCCTACCCCCTTGCTTGGCAAGGGCTGGACTCCGCGACAACCAGCTTAGGTGCGGTAGGGCACGGTGTGGCGCAGCAAGTGGAGGGCTACCGAGCTTCCCTAGATCGGTAGGTGGGCTGGCTTCTGTCCTTTGGTGGCCAACCATGCCAGTGTGACATGATGCGATGTGACACAACGCGACACGCTCGATAGTAATTCGCATGGGTCTCGGCTGGACGCGGCTGCTACCCCATACGTCCACATGGGTCTATTGGTTGGCAATGTCTCTCCACGCATATAAAATGCATCTTCTCCCTCTCTGCTAGCTCATCTAAAGCTGAGCAGCTAAGTATTTCCTATGGAGCGTGAGAGAGCAAATGGAGAGTAAAGAAAGAAAAAGATAGTACCTGAGAGTTCAAATTAGTTCTAGGGGATTTCGCAAACAGAATGAGTGTGGTTCCGATAAAATTCTTTATGAAGAGGTATATTTCATTAACGCCTCATTAGCTATAACAGTAGTTCAGTTGTAGATTGTGCTCTGTCACAATGTGTAGATGACGTATGTGTTTAGTTCATGTGGACCTTTTTCTGTAATTACCTATGTTAGTGATGGATTAGTGGCGATATTAACGATTATTTGTTAATACCCGAACGTTCTTAGTTGTACACTACTATCATATGTGCACTGTTAATATTTCTGCGCTGTTATTATTTCCAAACTGTTATTATTTGTGCACCGTTATTATTTTTTCACTGTTATCATTTGTACGCTGTTGTTATTTCCGTATTGTTATTATTTGTGCATTGTTAATAAAAAAACGTAGCTAGAGTTAATTGGTGCATGGCATCGTCTGAAATAAGTGCATTTCGTCTGCACTGGTGGTGGGTACCTGCTTGTCGGATATGCTAGTTGGATTTGTAGGAGGAGCACATATTAGCATTGTAGCCACTTTTTTTTAAACTTTTAGCCTCCACATATCTATTTTTGCAACAATAGCGTCATCCACGAGTTTGAAAGACACGGTAGATCATACATGTCACTTGCTGTGCCTAGGAAGCTCAGTAGGTAGCCATGCACGCGGCAAGCGGCCCAAGTATGGAACGGCACGGCGCTGGCGTGGAACGTGATGCACTAGTACGGTTATTGGAAGGCAGAAGCGAGTATGCTAGTTGGATTTGTAGGAGGAGCAAGAGTACAGCTGAGGACATGTTCGTAGCTTCTATGTATCAAGAGAAGTGGTGCATGGATGGACATACACAGATTTTCGTTGCATATATACGCAAGATATGTTATTTTTATTCCGCTGTGCACTCACTGTCGTGAGGTGATCAACTCCGCAAGGCTGTGATCCATATTGCACATTGGTTCTTTTTCGTGGGCCATGTAACTCAAACAATTCCTACTAACCGAGTAGAAGTCAAGTCACAGATTCCTTTGTATGCAACGCGGCAATGGTATACTTCTCATAGTAGAAAGGACTTTTGACACTTGAATTGTTTGCCAGTAGATTAGCAGCACATACAGTCAAGACGTCGAAATCTGTGCGGCTGGATGTCCACGTTGCTAAAAATGTTCACACACCTACCACGGTAGAAATGTTTTTCTTTTCAATTTTGACCCCACTTATATTTGTTTTTACAAAAATAGTCCTCTCTCTAGGTTCAAAGGATACAGCAGGCGGCACGTGTCACTTGCCGCACCCCTTGCTCGGCAAGAACTGAGATCCACAGCAGCCAACTCGGGCGCGGTAGGCAACACGTGTCACCTCCCGCGCCCCACCCCCCTTGCTTGGCAGGGGCTGGACTCCGCAACAGCCAGCTTAGGTGCAGTAAGGGATTGGGCCACTTAAGCTATTGTATGAGAGATCAATGTGTTGCAGACTCCTAGCTATACAAAGTGAAGATGGAATTTCTCCGGATATGTAGTTTCTAGAGAGCAATAGAATTTCCGTACCACAAAGATGACGAATTGAATTAAGTGGAAATGATGAAAACCGGTTGTTGGAGTAATCTAGAAAGAGTGCATTTCCTTGTGGTATAGGTACGGGCCCTTCAAAAATGTTAGAGCTGAGATTGATATTTTGTGCGTACAGGGGAAGCATAGTGTCATATTCTATACTGGAAAATTTGTTGTTCGATAGATCCAGGTCGTACAATGCCTCCCAGGTTTTCCATGCCCACCGAGGTATAGCCCCATGGATTTGGTTATTCGAAAGATCAAGAATCTGAATCCCATCCTGGATCTTTAAGGCATTTGGGAAACTGGATATATTGCAAGATGCAAGATACAACATTCTTAGTCTCGGGACGATCTTCAGTGAGGAATTGAGTGCTCCATCTATCACAGACAACTTATTATCTGAAAGATTCAGGTAAAATAGTTTTCGTAATGTCCAAATTGAGGTAAGTTCTGTTGTACCCATGAAATTGTTGGATTCAAGATGCAAAATATTCAGTTGTGTCAAGTTTAAGATGTCCATAGGTACGTTCCCCGAAAAACTGCACTTGTATAAAGTTAATATTGCGAGATTCTTGAGATTGCCTATTGAAGGAGGCAATGATCCTGATAAGCCACAGTTACAGAACTTGAGCTCAGTCAAAGAGGTTAGATTTGTGATCCAAGATGGCATAGACCCTACTAGATTGAAACCGAACACCACTAAAAAGTTCAATGATTTAAGGTTTCCGATTGAAGACGGCAGGTTTTCAGAAGAACCACTTGCACTGATCCCCAGCTTCTTCAAAGACTTCAGATTGCTAATGGAGCTTGGTACGCTACCAGATAAGTTGGTGCTACTGACAAGCAAAGTAGTCAAACTGCTGTCGGGAGAGAAACTGGACAAATTGCCAGAGATTTCAAAATTATAGCTAATATCGATATTAGTTAGTTTCCTGTTGTTAAAGATTCTTGGGGAGATCCATCCGTCAAGATTGTTTTTGGAAAGTTGGAGAACACTAAGCAAGGGAAGATCTGCGAAGAACTCGGGTACTGGACCAGACAAAGAATTATACTGCAGATCGACAACAGAAAGGGATTGCAAGCTAGATAACGACTGACAAATCGGACCAGTTAGCGAGCAAAATGGTAGGCGAAGAATCTTTAGCTTAGGCGTGGAAATGGCAAGAGCATTGCACCACTTGGCCCGGCTGTAGTACAAGTCCACGAAACTGAGATGGAGCTCTCTCAAATTGCTAAGATTTGCAATTAGCCTCTGAAAGTTTGGCTCTTCCATGCCCCAGTAAGGTTCTGAGTAGACACTGACAAGGTCCTTATGACGATTTACATGCTGAATCACATTAAAGCTTATCGAGAGGTCAAGGGACACCAAATTCGTGAGACTGCCAATGCTAATCGGTATCTGTCCAGCAAAGCAGGAGTCCGAGAGGTTGAGGTAAGTGAGCTTACTGAGCTGCTCAAAGCCAGCCGAGGGGAGCTGGGACCTGTTGAAGTCGTTCCCGCCGAGGTTGAGACGCTTCAGCGAAGTTAGACTGAAAAGTGCTGGATCAAGACCTCCGCTCTGCAAGTTGCAGTCCCCCAAATCAAGAGTGGTGACACGGCCGTCGGCATCGCCGCAGCGGACACTCTCCCAACGGCAGCAGTCCGTGCCGGACCTCCATGACCGGAAGTCGCAGATGGAGTGGTTTGTTGTGGAAAAGGACTGTCTTAGACGGAGGAGCGCCAACGCCTGATCGGGAAGGCATGGAACTGGTGCTCCAGTACGGTTACTAGAAGGCAGAAGCGCGTATGCTAGTTGGATTTGTAGGAGGAGCAAGAGTACAGCTGAGGACATATTCGCAGCTTCTATGTATCAAAAGAAGTGGTATATGGATGGACATACACAGATTTTCATTGCATATATACGCAAGATATGTGATTTATTCCACGGTGCACTGTCGTGAGGTGATCAACTCCGCAAGGCTGTGATATTCCATATTGCACATTGGTTCTTTTTCGTGGGCCATGTAACTCAAACAATTCCTACTAACCGAGTAGAAGCCAAGTCACAGATTCCTTTGTATTCAATGCGGCAATGGTATACTTCTCTTAGTAGAAAAGATTTTGGGCATGTTCTTTATAGCTGTGGCTTTCGGCTTTTGGTTGAAATTTTTTTAATTTTACCTGTTTGCGATAAAAATTACGGAGAGAGAAACGCGCTTGTGATTTTAGATGGTAAAGATGTTGGGCTTGTAATGTGTACTATAATTAACTTGTAGATCCTGTCTTCAAAAAATATTCCGTTTGAAAGTTAGACACTGTAGCAAAAAGCCAAAACCCGATTTCAAAAGCCGAAAAGAACAAGGCATTTGACACTTGAATTATTTGCTAGTAGACTAGCACATATAGTCAAGCCGTGGAAATCTGTGCAGCTGGATGTCCTTGTTGCTGGAACTGTTTACACATCTAGCACCAGTGGCGGACCGACCGGTGGGTCAAAGGGGGCTGGCGCCCACTCTACCACCGGCCGGAGCATGGGTACCCCCTAGCCCCCCTTCCTCCGGCTGGGGCGCCACGCCGCCAGGAGCCACCGCCGGCCGGAGCTGCGCTGCTGCGGTCTCTCGTGAGGCCGAGCCACTGAAGAACATTATAGCAACAGAAAAGTTGGGCCAATAAACATTACAATAAAATTGGGCCGCATACGAGGAAACAAGGCCGAAAACAACATTGCAGCAACCAAAGCCCACCAAGAAATACCCTCCCACTGTCCCACATCAACAGCACAGCACAGCAACAGGCCAACCAGAGTACAGAACCGTTCATCCCCTTTCCAGATCCACCGAGCACGAGCAAGAGCAGCTGAGGCCCAAGGCCGCTGCCACGCCAGATCTCGCCGTCGTCGCCGAGCAGGAGCAGCCGCCGCCGTCGCCTCACCGAGCATGAGCAAGAGCAACCAAGGCCACCGCCGCGCCAGATCCCGGTTGGGCTGGGAGGGGAGGGCTGGGGGCTGGGGTTGGACTAGGGAGGCTCGGTCGGGGGCTTGGGGCAGCCGGTTGGCCGGAGGGCGTAGCCACGCAGCGGCGCAGGGCAGAGAAGGCGAGACGCCGAGGCGGAGAACGGGAGAAGGCGAGATTACGAGAGCGAGACTGAAGACGCCGAGTGGAGACTGTGGTGGGGATCTGGCCAAGACTGCTTTTATGCTTTAGGCTTTAGCCTTTAGTGCGTCTGCCGACTGCCGGTGTGCGTTTTTATTGACGGGGTGCATTGTGCCGTGTGCGTGTGCAGTGCGCCAGTGCCGGTATGGTGTTGCTGAGCCTGTGACGACTGCCGATAGTTGTCTGGTACTCTGAGAAAGGAGAAGTGGAGATTGGAGAACACAAAGGTTTAAGGTTGAATATTCATAACTTTTTGTTTATTTAATCAGAGATTAAAAAGTATTGTGTTGGTAGTAGCGCAGTAGACTTCGATTTTATTTATTTGTGAAACTCACTTTAGTTTATTTTATAATCAATCTTGTGTTGTCTTCTTCAGCAGGCCAGTTCGTTGAGGAAATTCATAGAACATTGTCTTCTTCTGGTGTGGTGATTTACTGATTTTGTAGGTATGAAACACAAACCTATATTTTAAATTTGTGTAATTGTGATTTACTAATTTTGTAGGTATTTTAATTTTATTTATGTCATTTATTGATTTATAGAGTTGCAAGAAATGGAGAAACGAACATTGCATAAATATTTTTTGTCCAATACAAGTAGTACTCCTCATACTAATGAGAGGTAAGTAAAGAAGGCTCGGGTGGATTTTAGTCCCGATGAAATCATCGCTGATCCAGCAAATCGTATACCTATTAATGAGTATGCCAATGAAATTAGAGATCAAGTGAGGAGGGCGTATTTGTTGAGAGGTCCAACCCAACCAAAAGGCCATGATTTTCCTCACAAAATACAGAATGATTGTTCAAGGGCATTTCAACAATCTTGGTACAATAGATTGATTGGTTGGAATATAGTGTAGAAAAGGATGTGGCCTTTTGTTTCTATTGTTTTCTTTTCAAGAAGCCTGGAAGGCCTGAAAAATTTGGTAGTGATGTATTTACAACGACAGGATATTCTAATTGGAAGAAAGCTTTAGGAACATTTGATAAACATGTTGGTGGACCTAGTAGTTATCACAACATTGCAAGGGGGGACTGTGAGGATTTTAAAAATCAAAGGGCAAGTGTGACGCAAAGACTTTCTGATCATGGCCGAGAGTCAGAAATTGCATATAAAATTCATTTGACTGCTTCTTTAGATTGTGCAAGATTTCTTCTATTGCAAGGTGAAGCTTTCCGAGGACACAATGAATCTTCAACTTCCATCAATAAGGGAAATTTTAGAGAATTGGTTGAGTGGTACAAAGATAAGAATGAGGAGTGAAGAAAGCGTTCAATAAAGCTCCCTTAAATTGTCAGATGATTTCTCCAAAAAATTCAAAGGGATCTTGCGAAAGCTTGTGCGCAAGAGGTCACGAAGGTGATTATGGAGGAGATTGGAGATAAGAATTTCTCTGTGCTAATTGATGAGTCACGAGATATATCAATAAAGGAGCAAATGGCCGTGATTTTGAGGTAGTTTATTTTATGTTTTTACATTGTTCATTTATTTGTGTAATCATGTGGTTGTGTTTTAACTTAGCATAATCTATGGCAATTGGCATACAGGTTTGTGAATGATCAAGGGAAGGTTCTTGAAAGGTTTCTTGGTATCAAGCATGTATCAAATTGTACATCTGCTGCATTGAAGGAAGTTTTATTTGATTTGCTTGGAGAGCATCAATTACCAATTTCTAGGCTACGAGGGCAGGGTTATGATGGAGCTTCAAATATGAGAGGAGAATTTAATGGCTTGCAAAGGCAGATCCGAGATGAGAATCCGTATGCTTTCTATGTCCATTACTTTACCCATCAATTGCAGTTAGTGGTTGTGACTATTGCAAGTTGTAGTAGAGCTATTGCTGATTTTTTCAACTATATTCCCTTGATAGTGACCACTGTGAGTGCATCTTGTAAAAGAAAGGATGCATTGCTTGCAAAACATCAAGATGTCTTGTTAGAGAAGCTAGAGAATGATAAGGCTGTCACTGGCAAAGGGTTGCATCAAGAAATGAGCCTAGCTAGACCTTCCGATACTAGATGGGGCTCTCATCTAAAAACCATACTACGTATTTACCAAATGTGGGAGGCAGTATTAGAGGTACTAGAGATTGTGAGTAAAGATGCATGTCAACCATCAAGTCATGATGGAGCATCTGGATTGATACAGAAAATGGAAAGTTTTGAATTTGTTTTTATCTTGTATTTATTAATAGACTTGCTAAACATTACAAATGAGTTATCACTTGCTTTGCAAAGGAAAGATCAAGATATTTTTGAAGCTATGGATTTGCTTGTAGATGTGAAAATGCGTTTGCAGGACATGAGAGAAAATGGATGGGAGCCATTATTCCAGCGAGTAAAAAGCTTTTGTGAATCAAATGAGATTCATATGCCAAATATGAAAGAATTCATTCCAGTTAGAGGTATGTCTGCACGTAGGAAGCATACAGTGACTCACCATCATTATTACCATGTTGAGATTTTCATTACTGCTATTGATGCCATTATATCAGAGATGAACCATCAGTTTAATGAGGTTTCTTCAGAGTTACTGGTATGCATGTCTTGTCTTGATCCAAGAGGCTCTTTCTCCAAGTTTGATGTAGATAAGTTTGTTCGACTTGTTGAGATTTATGCTGATGACTTTGACATAGCTGACCGTTTGTTGTTAAAAATTCAGCTTCAAACATTTGTTCTCAATGTCAAGAGAAGTGTAGAATTCCATGGATGTGGTGATATTGCAAAAGTTAGCTCAAAAGATGGTTGAAACAGGAAAAAAAATAGAACATTCGCATTGGTCTATCGCCTCATTGAGCTAACATTGATCCTTCCAGTAGCAACGGCATCTATTGAAAGAGTCTTTTCGGCAATGAATATTATCAAGACAGATTTGCGCAATAGAGTAGCGGATGAGTGGTTCAGTGACTTGATGATATGCTACACTGAGCGAGAGATTTTTAGAAACCTTGATGATGATAGAATTATAAAATGCTTTCAAAGCATGAAATCTCATAGAATACTATTGCCTCGTACTTGCACTACTACTACTACTCAATCCTAGTTACTAGTATATTTTATCCTTTTTTCAATCTTTATAACTATTCACAAATAAAATTTCTGATTTCGTCACTAAGTTTGATAATTTTGGTGTGCAGATAACTGCTTACATATATTTATGGGCGTTGGAAGGCATATTATTTATTAACAAGGTACAATTTTTATTGTATTTTGTATTTTTACTATGTTCCTATTCTAATTATGTGTGATTTTGGATTGCAAAATATAGTTCGCTTTATGTTTAGTGTGTTTATCTTTTGTACATTATGTCTCGATAGCTCCCCCTAAAATTTGGTTCTAGATCCGCCACTGTCTAGCGCGGTAGAAATGTTTTTTTCAATTTTAACTGCACTTGTACCTTTTTTTTTTTTGCAAAAACGATTCTCCCCCTAGATTCGAAGGACACGACAGGTAACACGTGTCACCTCCTGCACCCCTTGTTCGGCAAGAGCTAGGCTGCACGGCAGCCAACTCGGGCGCCACTGTCTCAGACGGAGGAGCGCCAACGCCTGATCGGGAAGGCATGGAACTGGTGCTCCAGTACGGTTACCGGAAGGCAGAAGCGAGTATGCTAGTTGGATTTGGAGGAGGAGCAAGAGTACAGCTGAGAACATGTTCGTAGCTTCTATGTATCAAAAGAAGCGGTACATGGATGGACATACACAGATTTTCATTGCATATATACGCAAGATATGTGATTTTATTCCACTGTGCACTGTCGTGAGGTGATCAACTCCGCAAGCCTGTGATCCATATTGCACATTGGTTCTTTTTCGTGGGCCATGTAACTCAAAAAATTCCTACTAACCGAGTAGAAGCCAATTCACAGATTCCTTTGTATTCAATGCGGCAGGGGCGAAGCAAGGGGGAGACTTGGTAAGGCTCGAGCCTCACCTCCCCCGGCGGCAGAACCCCCCCCCCCCCCCCCCCGAGAGCAGTCGGCCGACGGCGCCGACAACCACAGCTCAATCCCCGGCGACAGCTTTAAGCCCAACAAGCAAAAAAAAAACTAAAACTTCAAATGGCAGCCCGACCCAACCCCAACAAATTATCTTATTGGCCCACCAAACCAAAACATCCACTCGGCGACAGATCCAGAGCCAGGAGACATTCACAAATCACAAAGACACAAAGCCAGATCTGGGCATCTGGCGACTGGCGGCGGCGCGGCGACCCGGCGGGAGGGAGGAGTCGGAGCGGGCCAGCAGGGCGACCCGGCGGGAGGAAGGAGTCGGACTGTCGGAGCGGGGCGCACTCCGAGCGAGGCGAGGCGGCGGAGGAGCCGAGGAGAGGCGGCGGACGGCGCCCGGCGGGAGGAGTCAGAGCAGGCTCTCGGCGGGCCTCGGCTGGCGCCTGGCGCTGAGGGAATTGAGAGAGGGAGGGCCGAGCGCCCGAGCGGCCGAATAAAAGAAGTGGGCAACTGCTGCAGTGCTTCGGCCGTGCGGGCGAATCGAAGAAAAGGAGGAGCCGGGGAGCCTGCCGAGTGCCGACAGCTCATCTCCTCAAGTGCCGACCGGCCGACGAGTGTCCACTGAGGGTAATTTTTCTCTACTTTTTTTTATCAATTTAGTAATTTAGACTTTAGATTTTAGACTAATAATTTATTTATAGATTTTGCTATAATGGAGAAACGAACTTTGCTATAAGAGTATAAGACTATATTTGTGTCAACTTAGTTTAATCCGTCAAATACTTCAGCCCCCCCCCCTCAATTTTAATCCTGGCTTCGCCACTGCAATGCGGCAATGGTATATTTCTCTTAGTAGAAAAGATTTTAGGCCAGTTCTTTATGGCTATGATTTTTTGGCTTTTAGTTGAAATGTTTTAATTTTACTTGTTTGTGATAGAGATTACAGAGTGAGATACGCGCTTGTGATTTTGGATGGTATAGATGTTGGGCTTGTAATATATACTACAATTAACTTGTAGCTGTCTTAAAAAAATACTCTGTATGAAAGTTATATATTGTAGCAAAAAGCCAAAAGCCGGTTTCAAAAGCCGAAAACAACAAGGTTTTTGACACTTGAATTATTTGCTAGTAGACTAGTACATACAGTCAAGACGTCGAAATCTGTGCGGCTAGATGTCCATGTTGCTGGAACCGTTTACACATCTAGCACGGTAGAAACGTTGTTTTTTCAATTTTAACCCCACTTGTACCTTCTTTTGCAAAAATAGTCCTTTTCCTAGGTTCGAAGGACGCGATAAGTACCACGTGTCACCTGCTACACCCCCTTGTTCGGCAAGAGCTAGGCTCCACGGCAGCCAACTCGGGCGCGACTGTCTCAGACGGAGGAGCGCCAACGCCTGATCGGGAAGGCATGGAACTGGTGCTCTAGTATGCTAGTTGGATTTGTAGGAGGAGCAAGAGTACAGCTGAGGACATCTTCGTAGCTTCTATGTATCAAAAGAAGTGGTACATGGATGGATCAGTGGCGAAGCCAGATTAAAATTGAGGGGGACTGAAGTATTTGTCGGATTAAACTAACTAAGTGACACAAATATAGTCTTATACTCTTATAGCAAAGTTCGTTTCTCCATTATAGCAAAATCTATAAATAAATTATTCGTCTAAAATCTAAAGTCTAAATTACTAAATTGATAAAAAAAAGTAGAGAAAAATTACCCTCAGTGGACACTCGTCGGCCGGTCGGCACTTGAGGAGATGAGCTGTCGGCACTCGGCAGGCTCCCCGGCTCCTCTTTTTCTTCGATTCGCCCGCCGGGCCGAAGCACTGCAGCAGTTGCCCACTTCTTTTATTCGGCCGCTCGGGCACTCGGCCCTCCGTGACTTCCTCACCGCGCCTCAGTCCCTCTCCCTCCCTCTCTCAACTCCCTCAGCACCAGGCGCCAGCCGAGGCCCGCCGAGAGCCCGCTCCGACTCCTCCCGCCAGGCGCCGTCCGCCGCCTCGCCTCACTCGGAGTGCGCCCCGTTCCGACAGTCCGACTCCTTCCTCCCGCCAGGTCGCCCCGCTGGCCCGCTCCGACTCCTCCCTCCCGCCGGGTCGCCGCGCTGCCGCCAGTCGCCAGATGCCCAGATCCGACTTTGTGTCTTTGTGATTTGTGAATGTCTCCTGGCTCTGGATCTGTCGCCGAGTGGACGTTTTGGTTTGGTGGGCCAATAAGATAATTTGTTGGGGTTGGGCCGGGCTGCCATTTGAAGTTTTAGTTTTTTTTGCTTGTTGGGCTTAAAGCCGTCGCCGGGGATTGAGCTGTGGTTGTCGGCGCTGTCGGTCGGCTGCTCTCCGGGGGGGCTCGCCGCCGGGGGGGGGGGGGGGGTTCTGCCGCCGGGGGGAGGTGAGGCTTGAGCCTTACCAAGCCTCCCCCTTGGCTTCGCCCCTGGGATGGACACACACATATTTTCATTGCATATATACGCAAGATATGTGATTTTATTCCACTGTGCACTCACTGTCGTGAGGTGATCAACTCCGCAAGGCTGTGATCCATATTGCACATTGGTTCTTTTTCGTGGGCCATGTAACTCAAACAATTCCTACTAACCGAGTAGAAGCCAAGTCACAGATTCCTTTGTATTCAATGCGGCAATGGTATACTTCTCTTAGTAGAAAAGATTTTGGGCCTGTTCTGTTCTTTATAGCTGTGGCTTTCGACTTTTGGTTGAAATTTTTGTAATTTTACCTGTTTGCGATAAAGATTTTGGATGGTACATATATTGGGCTTATAATGTGTACTACAATTAGTTTGTAGATCTTGTCTTTAAAAGATACTCCGTTTGAAAGTTAGATACTGTAGCCCTATCCACGAGCTTGAAAGGCACGGTAGACGACACGTGTCACCTACTGCGCCTAGGGAGCTCAGCAGGAAGCAGCGCGCATGGCAAGTGGCCCAAGTACAGGAGGACACGGGGCTGATGTGGAACGTGGTGGCCCTAGGCACTGCCTGCGGAGCCACCTTTGCTTGGTAAGGAGCTGCCAAGCAACGGTTGCTCGGTAGGTGGCTAGGGCAGGCAGTTCAGTTGCAACTACAGACGAAGCGCAACACTTGATGGGTCCAAGTCCATGGTGCCGAGCCACCCCGCTTTGGCAAGGCGTTGCCAGGCAACCCTTGCTCAGCATGTAGCCGGGGCAGGCAGTGCAGCTACAGACGAAGCGCAGCACATGATGGAAGTCCATGGTGCAAGCTTTTACAGCCTTTTACCTGTGGTCTTCCCTTCCCTCCTCGTCTAGTCCAACCTATCTACAGTAGTCTCAAGTCAAAATATGCAATTATTTTGCTTGACCAAGCTGGTCGTGAAAAACGGCCAGCTCTTGTCATCCAAGACTATAATAAATTTTGTACACTAGTACTCGGGTTCTTCTGTGAAAATGTTTTTACTTGGTTTAACCCCCACCATTCTATTAATGACGGGGTGAATTTCCCATTTGCTAAAGATGTGACGTGATGGATCATGGATGATGACTTTCAGCGCTTGATTTTGGCATTCTACGTCAGGTCTGGTCAGGTGACCCCTGTGCAAGGGCCCTTGTACTGATTAGAATGGAAACATCAACCTCCTTGCTTAGAAAAAAACATAGAAGATCCAAACTGGATTCGGTTGTGTGCATGTGCTTGACTAATATAGTCCATAATTATTAAAATCGGATTAGAACACTGGTTGAACCGAAAAAACTGAAACCGCCATATTTAGTAGCTTGACTCGCTTCAAGGACCGTTTGAGCAATTAGACCAGAAAAAACCAGATGAACTAAACTATTTTATGCAAAACTGGTGAACCGGGTAGTTTCGGACGAACCAGAATGGTGTTTGCTGTGTTTGAGAAAACATGAAAATACAAAGAGAGTAGCGAACAGTCGGCCTATAACGCGCACCAGAGGGAGGCCTATAGCTACCTAGGGCTCCCTTCGAGTTCGACTTTGTAGGTGTTCATTCATTTTTTGGCATCTATCCCTTAGATGTCCATCGAACTTCATCATCTCCTCGACGTCTTCGCCCGCCCCCTTCCCATCCAGATTCTCCCTCTTTTCTCCCTCCCTTTTCACATCTCCATTCTCATTTCACTCCCCATATCCCCTTACTCCAGACCCCCCTCTCTCTTATGTTTTTTTTAAATAAAGCTCTGCTTCTTGTCATGTCGTGTTATTTGATTTGACATCTATTTTTTCTTCTCTATGCAAAGTTCATGGAGGCTCATAGGAGCTAGCTGAAGGTTCAGTGGTTACTTCTCCTACTTACTCTACCTTTGTTGTTGTTGTCATTTGAAGTTTTTGGTGCTATTCTGTTTCCAGTTTTACCCTATTTTAGGTTCTAGCCTTCAAGCTAGACAGGCTAACTCTTTTTCAGTGATATCTGCTTACTGCTGCTCTGTTACTTCTTTGGGTGTTATGGAGCATTTATTCCTAGTAATTCATTGACCCTACTCTCTTTTACACCATTAGAGAGAATATGAAGAAATTAGTGTTTCCTATTAAAGGCAGCAGTGTTTGAATTTTTGAGAAACTTTTCAAGCTGTAAAAATACCAAAACTAATTTTACCAAATACTAGGTGGTGTCAGGAACCTCCCCAAAAATTTTCATAAAATTGGAGTTATTTTACTAATTTTAAAATTAAAAATTGATTTCTAGATTGATTAAATTAGATAACGATATAGAAACTCAAAAACCTTTTTGGGTCAAAATGGTAGCCTCTGCCTGGTCCAGTGCTACCTCTAGCCCATGAACGGCCCACACACTGTCTCCTGGCCGACACCTCCTCTCCCTTCTGTTTTCCACTTTCTTCGCGTGAAAGCATAATCTTGTTGAGTACGTCTTCTCTCGTGCTGACCGGTGGGCCTAAGACCCACCTATCAGAGGTTGTCTTCCACCTTGCGCCCCTCCTTCACCACCGTGGGCATGCGCGCTCACCCGTGTGGAGACGCCATGCCCACTGCTTCTCGTCAAGCCACTGTTTAGTGGACCCTTAGGGCCCGCATCACAACCACCGTCGACCACATCGCCGCTCTTGGTTCATTTGCTTGCGCATATTCACTGCTCACTGCATGTAGCAAATGTTGAACTCTAGCACAGCCATCGCCTCTTCCCATCGCCGCAATGCCATCAAGCCATTTTGTCGTCTCCGCTTGTCTGTTCGGACGAACAGAGAGCGTGCGCACTACGACTTCTCATCGTGGACACCCCTTTCTCGCCGTTCATCTCATGATCTTTTCCACCATACTTAAGCCGCATCGCTCATGTTATCTCTCTCAGCTCACCATTTCTAGCTTACCTTTCAAGAACCAGTGCGCTTGGCCTTGTGGTTTGTCAAGACCCGAATATGCAAATCTGGACTCTTTGTGTATACCGCACTAGTCCAGGATCACGCTAGTGCACACAGTATAAATATAGATGAAATATCGATGGATTCCATGGGGTTAGTGAGTACCAACTCCCAGGGTCGAGAATTCATTAGACGGAGCTAGGTTAGGATTAAGCAATGTAAAGGTGTTGTCACGACCACTCTCATCGGGTACCTTTTGTGATAGCACTAGCGGTCCCGATCTTTCGATGAAAGTGGTAGATTCGATTGGGAAAGGAGAAAACGTTGACGACCCAACTACAACCACCCAAGGACGTTGCGCCTTAGCGATCGATACACCAACTCCAGAGGTTGTTCGTGACCTTGTCGAAGCACAATCAACCTAACCACGAGGGTACTTGTTCCTGTAAGCAATCGAAGAACAAGCAAGAACAAGATGAACACCAACTCAATTGAAAATAAAAGATGTAGGTTTCAATCTGAAAGCAGAAAATGGTGGGGTTCTAAAGGCAAGTATTTGGACGGTCTTGCCGACACGCGCGAAAACAAGGCAAAGTAGCAAAGGTTAACTTAGTCTATCAAAACCCAAACCCTAGAAGAGGGTGCGGCTGCCTATTTAAGAGACATAGGAGGTGGAGGGTCGGCCAAAACATTTGGAAGCCGAACAGGACTCGATTACAAGGCCCAATGCCCACTTTGACTCGGATTAGAAAAGTGACACGACTTATTTGGCAGTTTTTGATCGGCTCGGATGGACTTTGGAGATAAGACCAGATCCATATGAATGTAGACTCCAAGAGCTTTCCAAAGAGTACTCACGAGCCCCGAGAAACCTCCTGGATCAAAAGTTATGGCCGTTTAAATTAGACACTGTCAAGAAGGCCGAATCTGAGTCGAACTCGTGAACAGGATTTGGATTGCGCTTGACGGTTCCACTTCTACACTTGAGGTCGCGTGGTTTTTCCCTATGGTTCCTAAGGACAATTAAATCATCACAAGAAGTAGTATTCCATTCTTTGAAACATTTGTATGCAAACTTAGGAACGCATTCACCTGATGGTTAAGTTGACATGCTCGCGCTCGAGTCATTGGTCCTTGTATCATAGTTTCAGTTTATTGAGCTTGTTGTGGAGTCGGCACGGTTGTATCCATGAAAAGAATGTCCTCATCAGTATCGCAA
Organism: Dendrocalamus latiflorus; assembly: GCA_017311315.1. NCBI lineage: Eukaryota > Viridiplantae > Streptophyta > Magnoliopsida > Poales > Poaceae > Dendrocalamus > Dendrocalamus latiflorus. The sequence continues at coordinate 19,576,918 of CM029672.1, forward strand.
GATGCAAGTCATTGTCGACATGGGGAGATGACTGTCTTGGGGGTAAAGTGCAAAAACTCTATAGAATATAAATTTATTCGAATAGCCATGTCCCCGATCATTGACGACTTGGTGAATTCTTCACCTTAGTAGTTTTACGTTTTGTAAAATGATTTGGGTGTGTATGGATGGGGAAATCTATGCATAACTTGGATGCCAAAAATGTTTGCCACTATTTATTATTTTGGGGTAGCAATCCTCTCATTTAATTGTTGTTAATTATACTCACTATTAATCGATTACCAATGTAAATTTCAATTGCAATCTATTATTCGTTATTGTAAATGAAAGATCACCTTGTGCAAAAATGGAATACTTGGTAGGATAGCCATCTCCCTTAACATAGCTTTGCATATTATATAACATTTGCTTAAAAGTCTTCCTGAACCAATTTTAAATGCTCATAACTTTTTCATATGGACTACAATTGAGTGCTTTTTGTTTCTAATTTTTTTGAAATCATGAAATTTTATAATCTGCAAAAATATTTGAATTTTATTGCTTTTTTAATTTATTTGCATCTTATTTGTGTTACTTAGCTTTTATCGATTAGATATCGATGCTTTTGGAAATCCATTGAAGTTGATCCTAAGCAAGACCAAGAGTTAAATGAGTAAGGCAATCACCCCATTTGATCATATTTAATCTCATATTTTTACTGTTATGTATGTCTTGTTTCACAATTTTTATGCATGAATGTAATTTTATTAAATCGCTATGTTGGTAGTTATACCCAATTGTTTCATTGATCCTACCTTGTTAAATTGCTATCCTCATTGTTGTCACCATATTGACACTATCAGCTATTGGTACAAGTAAATGTTGAATTTCAGAGGGTCCAAATTAGTTAATGCTTGGCCCTACTTATCAATACTAGTTTTACTAGGTTAGAATGACTTTATAAATTGATCACTTATGGAAAACATTTGTACATATGTCTAGAGGTGGTACCTCTATTATTTTGGTTAACAAATGATAACTGAAAACTTGTTTTAGACTTGGGTGAGTGTATGTTGAGATTGGTGCATGTGTACGAGACTTTGGTTTGTGGTTGTCTTACCCAGGTCACTAAGGACTAATCTATTGTGTCATAGACTCAAGTAATTTCACACAACCGCATGTGCCTTATGGGAGGCCTTAGCATAATAAGCTTCTGTGTACTAGCAATAAAACTGCAGGTGGTAGTTGATAGGTTTTTAGGCTAGTGCGAGCATGGTAGAGTACTTCTATGTTCGTAGGGGTTTTGTGAGGACCGCAAAAGCTTACCAACACAATGTATGAATTCTTAGGATTTTGGAGAGCTCTCCATATTTTGGAGAGCCCTTTGGATTTTTGGAAATTGGATACCAAACCTTACGTAGGCTTGTTTGAGTACGTGTTTGCACTAGATGTTATTGAAAATGGAAACTGGACAAAAAAAACTAGATAGAGTTTTATCGAAATTCCAGAGAGGGTGTTTTCAAGTGCAGTTAAATGTTCATATAGGCCACACCATCTAACCTCCATTGTCCCAGTAGTCAGACTGACTAGAGTGATCTAACTGGCCAGCCAATGGCGGTCAGATCGGTCTTAGTGAGTTGATTCTGAAATTGGTGTATGAGTTGCATGACACATATTTGGAATGATGTGGGTCAGGTTGGCATGAATTTGTGCCCAAAAATGGTTTGCTTGGTATATTATAACTACTCATTCTTCTGTTGTTAATGATTTTAGAATTGCTAGGGATGAAATAATAGGTTCAAGTCATGCTTTCCAATTGATACTATTCTTCATACTTGTGTGATTCAGGAACTAATGATCACTAAGGACAATCTAGCCAAACTTAAAGCTATGTATCTTGCTGAACTCTTGGTTCATACCTTACAATCAAATGAATTGATAAATGATAAGGATGAGGTAGATAACTTGATGATTGCGTAGGTGCTGGGAACATGAATGCTTAAGCTAAATCTTGATAACTTGATGATTGCTTAGGTGCTGGGAACATGAATGCTTAAGCTAAATCTTGCTCTCAATGTGCTTTACTTGATATGAAATTTTCCAGTGCTCTTAGGAAAATAAGTGAAATTGATGAGCTTACTAGTGCCATGCTTTATGATAGTGTAGATTCATGCAGAAATTGTCCTAAGTTCACACTTGAACTTGAGACACTCACTAGGATATTGGAAGATAAATGTGCTAAAGAAAAGTTTGCCTTTATAAATGCTTCCAAGAAGGTTAATCCCATTGATTCTTTTGCATGTGCCTTTTGTGCCGAGATTGGTAAATATCATGAGGTATTTAGGGTCAAGTTTGATAAGCAAATGCATGGGATCAAGAATAGTGAATGTGTTTCTTGTGAGGCTCTCAAGCTAGAGGTGACAGAACACAAAGAGAGATATGCTAGAGCCACTAGGAGCAAGGTTTGTGAAGCTTGTCCTATCTTAGCTAGAGAGAATGAGTACTTAAAGAAAACCCTTGAAAGGTTCACAAGTGGTAAAGAGAACTTAAACATCATTTTAGATCAATCTAAGGCGAATGTAGAAAAAGATGGGTTATGTTTTGATCCACATGAGCACATTAGAAACAACCCACCTTAGGTTGTGAGAACCTTAGGGAATGGTAAGATAGAGGTCACCTCTCCTGAGCCAAGCAAGACATTGTTCATGCCAGCTGAATTTGCCCAAGACCCTTATAGCAACTCAAGTGCTTTTGCTTCAGCAGGTTTGACCTCAAAAAAGTCTAATACCATTGCACCTTATGCAAGGTCACCTAGTTGAGTTCTGCTTTAAAAAAATCTATGGTAGCATGTTGTGAGTAGCCCACTTAGTTGGGCTAAAATAGGTGGCTTATGATTGCAATTGAACTGTAGCTAGTTGAAATTACACTGTAACTGATGGTGGCTTATTTGACGTAATTAAATTTAACAATTTTAAAAATAGAAAAAATAGGTTAGCCCATCACAAACAATGCAAACAAATACGGGAAAAAAGAACTAGCGAAAAAGCTTTAAAAGCCAAAAAAAACAAAATTTAGGAATAGTGAAAAATAAGTCAAAAGCTCAAACCGAAATGAGCAGGCCTAAGAGCATTTTGGTAACAATCCTATCCCATGAGAGCTTCGAGAGCTGACCATAGGTCTAGCTTTGTGAGTGGGTATGGTAATGGCATTAATAGTATACATGGGCCTGGTTTTCATGAGAATGGGTTTAGCTCACAAGCCACGCCTAGACAAGAGGTACACCGGTTTGGTAGTAATGGTCACGAGATATGAGAGGGGTTTTCCTAAGTCTCGTGTGCATCCTCATGTTTATGCTAACTCACACTTTGGTTCATTGACAGTTGCTCCTATATGTCAAGTGTCTCAATACTAGATTTCAAAGACTTATATCACTCATCCTAGTACCAAGACAACGATGTCTTCTTTTTCTTTGGTGTAGGTTTTACGAGCGGGGAAGAGGAACATGTGGCTTGTTGACTCTAGGTGTTCACGCCTCATAACCAGAAATTTTAGATGGTTCTCCTCCCTAGTTCATGCATCCAGCGAGGAATTGATCACCTTTGGGGATATTTCTACCGGACATGTGATGGCCAAAGGAATTGTGAAGGTCAATGACAACTTCATACTCAAGGACGTTGCATTGGTGAATAAGCTCAAGTACAACCTTTTGTCTATTTCTCAGCTTACCAATGATAATTTTAAGGTTAGATTCAAAAAGATTGGTTATAGAGTTCTTAATGTTTCTGCTGGTTTGGTCTTTGATATATCTAGGCTTGGTAGAGTCTTTAGTACTGATTTTGCCGAGTCATTTAGTTCTAGATTGAAATGTCTTGTAGCTTCTTAATCTCAGGATCTTTGCTCCTAGCATAGAGACTAGGGGCACATAGGCTTTGATCACTTGATTAGAATTAGTGGGATGAATCTCAGAGGTCTACTAAACTAAAGGGTAGTAAGGATATACTGTGTTCTCTCTATAGGCATGGTAAAATAGTAGCTGCTCCATATCCACCTTTGTCTATAGTCATGATTAATGGTCCAGAATAGGTCTTACATCCACCTTTGTCTATAGTTATGACTGATCGTCCACATCCACATATGGCCTAGGACAGCACTTACATCCGCCTTTGTCTACAGTTGTCATCTAATGCCACATAGCAGGGGTTGATGGTGGACCTACAGGAAGTGCGAAGGAGATGACTGGTTGTGAATGGGAGTGTGGCTGTGAGGTGTGAGGTATAATGTTGAGTTTGGCTGAGTCATGGTGTTCAGGGTTAGAAGGAGGTAATGGGTTATGGCATGAGGAAATTAAGGAGAGAGTAGAGGTGCAATCAGAGCAGATAGAGATGAATATCGCTCATCCTGTATTCTATTCTGTATTTTTCTCAAAGTAGGAGTTGAAACAAATAATACTGGATACCTATTTTTTCATTTTGTATTCATTCCATAAACCTTCAGATGGATGGTCGGTCGAACATTATCCAATTCTTTTGCACCCATATGCAGGACATTGGATAGTAGGGTGTAATTAGAACGTACATGAAGAGACTAATCATCAAGATATTGAAGGAAGAGCCCTAAGTATTCCTCACCTATTTAGATATAACAATCTGTCTATGTGTTATCTTCTTCCTAAGTGAAGTCACAACAGACTTCCTCATATCACATGACATACAGATATATACGGACGGATATCACTCATCCCATACCTTATTCCCTATTTTTTCCTCAGAGTCAGATACAGATAGAGCTGGATACCCATTTACCCCTTTTGTATTCGCTTCGCGAGCCTTTGGTCCGTCGGTTGGACATAAATTATTCACTCCATTTGCAACCCTAGGAGAGATATTAAAATGGGTTAGTAACTTGGTATTTGAGAGACCATGTGGAGGTATCCCCATGTTTGTGATGAGTAATTGACGGTTGTGTTAGAGAGTTTGAGTTTGTTTTGGGTATTCTAGAGTTGAGTACCTTTCATTAATGCTATTATTGATTATGCTGTTTCGTGCGGTGCTATGTGACGGTTTGCTTGTCTGTGTGGCTGCAGGACTTTGGAGCTAGGTCATGGTGAGGCGAGGAGGACCGGGACTACGTACAGGAGGTGTTGAGGTCTAGAAGGTCAGAGATGCCGAAGATGATCGAGACTACTGAGGTGGTTGCGAGCTGGGAGATGAGAAACTGAAGTTGGAGCTACTGGTGATGGACACGACGGGCAACGACGAGTGGACCGGGACTAGGCTCAAGGAGGAGTCGGAGGTCCAGACGCTTGGATGTCGGTTGCGGTAGTGTGCGATGGAACAGACCAGGACTAGACTCAGGTGGAGTCGGAGGTACAGTCGGTCGGAGTCGGGTGGACACGACGGGCAGCGGCGAGGTGGACCGGGACTTGGCTCAGGGAGGAGCTGAGGTCCAGACAGTCAGGATGCCGGGTGTGGTCGTGTGCAGCGGAGCGGACCGGGACTAAACTCAGGGAGGAGTCGAGGTCCAGACGGTCAGGATGCCAATTGCGGGAAGCTTCCGGGAAGGTGCTTGAGGGCAATTTGGAGAATTGACTCAAGTTTGGAGTGGAGAGGCTGATTTTCCCTCCATTTCCTGATCTTTGACTTTTGCCTCATGGGGTGCGAGGCTTGTGAGTGGAAAGGGGCTGACCTTTCTTGATTTGTTACTTTGAGTGTGAGCTCTTGCCTTCATAAGTGGAGAGGTGGAGGCAGTAGCAAGGTGAAGGAAGTGAGCTGAGAGCTGAGTACTTGTGTGTTTGCTATGTGTGTATGCATGTGTTCATCTCAAGCATGTATTTGGATGAGTAGTATTTTCTTCTCAATTGCGTATGGGGACGTAGTGAGTTGGTTGTATCTCCTGTGTAATCATTCATGGCAATGAATCCATCTGTGTGTTTGTCTCTCTATGGTGGATTTTGATTTCAGTCTGTTCTTTGGTTCTTTCTGATGCTTCTTTTGTATTTGAGCTTGATCTTTGTTGAGAAGCTGCAAAATGAGATGCTCTGTGATGGGAAAATACTCTAGACCATTTGGCCATTCCATTCCCAAGAGCAAATGGAGGATTCAATGATTTCTGTCTTTTCTCTGTGCTTCGCTCAACTTCCTCTGTTCTTCTGTTTCTAGGGTTTAATGTCAGAGCAAGTGCATATCTATTGTGTCTTGATGGAAGAAATGTTCTAGGTGTTTGATTTCCAGTAGTAAGACCTTGTCCTGCTGAAATGCAAAATTTCATAAGCAAAGGATGGAAGAATCATGAGAAATCTGAAAATTAGCCTCACTCTCTACTCCATTTTCAGATTTCAGATCAAATCTTGATTCTTTGCTCTCTTGATAAATTCTCTTAAAACCTGAGGTCAATTTGTTGTTTAGGTTAGAGTCTTGACCAATTGACCCAAAGAGAGCAGCAAGATTTGGTCAATTCATTGCATTTCAGAGAGCTTTAGTATTTTCAGTTTTTCAGTGGACTGCGCGCTGATTTCTGCTCCTGCCTGAACCGAGGGGCGTTCTGACCGGTTTCATACCAACGGTCAGACCGGATGGCTAGGGGCGGTCTGACCGCTAACCCTAGCGGTCTGACCGGGAGTCTATGGGCGGTCTGACCGGCCTGGTGAAGGCGGTTTGACCGGTAGCCCGCAGGCGGTCTGACCGGCCTGGTGAAGGCGGTCTGACCGGCGGCCCGCAGGCGGTCTGACCGGCCTGGAGACCGGCTCCTTGCAGTTAGTGCTGATCTCTGTTTTCTCTTATCTTGTTTTCAGCTGCCTGATTTGCTTTGGTGTTTTTGTCTCGTTGTCTCTTCTGTTTGTCATGAATTTCCAGATAGCATGAATGATCTTTTTCATAGCTTCCATAGCTATCAGACAGGAGATTCGTTTGTGGATACTTGGTAGCGTTTTTAAAAGGCACCATTCACCCCCCTCTGTTGCCATTTCCGATCCTATAGTATTTTACTGTTAAGATAAATGGAGGGAAAGTTTCGCATTAGCGATAAGCATTTTGGAGGGTGATCTGTGCGGGGGAAAATCTAGAGTGTGCATATTACAGTTTTTTCGTTATATTTTATTTTGCATACATACATAACCCACGGTAATTACTAGTTTAAATGAAACATCAACAATATACTTGGTACACAAGAATTTCAGGGTTTGTTCTTTTGATGATTCACACGCTTTAAAAATCCATGGACCAAATTAGTGCATCATTTATTTTTTAGTCAATACTGATATAGCGAAAAAGTGAGTTGAAACACAATGCATAGCTATGTGTTCTGTTGCAAGTTTCCCTATGCCTGATGTTGCTGCAGTGCGCCCTCCTATGGGCCGTGGGACCCACGGCCCTTGCTCGGACGCCCTGGTTCCTAGACGTGAAAGAGAAACAACACTTGCGTAGCTTGCTCTTGACATGATGGACTTGACACACCATGAGACACGAAAACACAGAACATGCAATTGCTTTTCTCTCTCTCTTTTCTTTATTACTCTGTCTCTCTCCTACACCTGAAGAGTCCTAACCTTTACTATCAATCACACTGATCACTTTGTGCACTCTCTCGTTATATTGCTCTTCCTTTTATACTCAACACGATGACTATGACACGGAGACAACTAAGAGACGGACTCAAAAAATTGACTCGTACATGGAAATAAACTCGTACACGACTCGTACATGTATTATACAGCAAAACCGACTCGAATATGACTAAACAAGATTACTAACTTAACAATCACCTCCTTAATCTTGTTTCTTCATCTTAATCACACCGATCTTCTCTCTTGCTTCCGCTTCCGCTTCTTCCTTTTACCTGCACTCCTATGCGCTTGTCACCGCCCTATCGTCTACGCTTGTTCCATTCTGAACATTGCACAATCTGACACTTGGCGTGTCTCGCACCTAGACTGAACTCGTCCTCCCTTGCCTGCTTGTCTGGGCTAGAACACCTGCTCCCATGGCCACCTTAGCTTCGCTGTTACCTGAGCCTTTCACCTTTCTCTAGTGCATATCTCGACTGAGATCACACCATCTCCGGTCTTTGTGTTCACGCGTCCCACTGACACCGCTCTCGCGTATCCCATTGTCTCCACGATGCACCCACCTAGTGCCTTCACTGGTGCTGGAGAGGCCAACAAAATGACCGCCCGAGCCACTTCGTCTCGCATATGCGTGCGTGCTTGCCGTGGCAGTTGCTTTTGAGCCGGTTCCGCCAACCGCATCAGTTGCATGCCCTCCCGAGCATTTGCCTCCTACATGCTCGCCTTGTGCGCCTTCGGAGACGTTGCTCCCTACATGTGCAACTGCATGTGCGTGGCCATGTGGCTTGCTGCCATCTGCATGTGTGGAGTCCAGAGATAGGCCCTTCTCCCTGTGGCTGCTAACGTGCGTTGCATGCACGCCTCTTGTGCCGGCTGCACATGATGTGTCTGGGTCCTGCCATCTTGGCCTTTTGCATGCACGCCTGCATGCCTTGCTTGGCTGCCCCCAGCTACACCTACTGAGTCTTGCCCTCAGGTCTTGCTACCTCTTGACTCCTCCAAGCTGCTCTTTAGACAAATCAGTTTTCAAGGAAATCTTGTACAATTGATTCAGAGATCTCTTCACTTTCATCAACAATTCATCATGCTTGGTATAGACATGCAAGAACTCATCTTGTAGCACCACTCTGCACCCTCTTTCTGTCATCTGCCCAAAACTGAGTATGTTGTTGAATAGACTCGGTATATAGTAAATTCCTGTCAACAACTTCTTATCTCCATTATTACATTGCAACAACATCCTCCCTTTGCCTCATCTCTACTATGGAACTGTCGCCAAACTTGACCTTGCCCCCAAATCTTCTTGTTGAGCTCATGAAACGTGGAGCAATCTTCCATCATTTGATTGCTTGCTCCATTGTCCAAGTACCACAGATCTGTCTAATCGTAACTACCTTCCTTCATGCATAGTTTTGGAACTATGTTCTTCTCATCAGCATCACCATGACTCGTGCCTTTTCAATATATGAGGAGAGAAGTAGTACCGGTTCATCTTCTTCTTGTTTGTCTTGGGTGAGGTTCACCTCCCCGTTCTTCTTGCTTCAGCAATCTGAAGCATAGTGCCCATACTCGTTACAGTTGAAACACATTATGTGGCTGCGGCATCCTAACGCATAGTGCCCGTATTCGTCACATTCAAAGTACTTGACATGTGACTTATCATGGGATCTGTCACCACCGCCTTGCCCAGCCTTGTCTCCACGGCCACCTTGACCGCTCTAGCCACCTCGACCGCGCCATCTCCCGTGGCTGCTTGATCCACCACTCCTTGTATCTCCCTTTATCAGCAACGCTTGCTCGTTATGAGTCTAGGATCCCTACTTGTTATGTGACTGAAACCCCTTCAGTAACTTCTCATGCGCCTTGAGGGAGCTGATGATCTCCTCTATCTTCTTCTTGTCCAGATCGGAGGAGTACATAAGTGTGGTGACAACAGGTATGTACTTCTCCGAAAGCATGTGCATATATTTGTTCACCACCACAGATTTCTCCATCTTATCACCAAGAGAGTTAATCTGATTGTACAACGAAGTCAGCTTGTTGGCGAACTCATCCACCAACTAGGTCTCTCCCATCTTGAGATTCTCGAACTCGTTCCGTAAATTCTGGAGCTGCACCTCCTTCACACGATCAACTCTCTCGTGCATCGTCAGAAGTGTCTCCCGCGCCTCCCGTGCCATCTCCTTGCTGATGAGCTGATGCATCATCGAATTGGCACCACTTGGTAGATGATAGCCAAAGCCTTTTGATCCACCTTGTCGTCCACCTCCTTGTCCTTCTCCTTCGGATCGACTGCACCTAGACTCCCTGGGCGCGTATGTTCACCTTCATCTTCATTGCCTACACCAGGTAATTGTTGGTCATCAGGAAAGGGTACTGGAGAGAAATCAACCCACTCCAGGCACTCGAAGTCGACGTTTCTCCTATGTTCTTTAGGTACCACTAAGATCAACAGGCTCTGATACCACTTGTTTCAAGTTTCCCTATGCCTGACGTTTTTTTCTCTTGATGTTGATGTAGTGCGCCCTCCTATGTGTCGTGGGACCCACCAGTCCTTGCTCTGATGCCCTTGTTCCTACACGTGAAGGAGAAACACCACTTGCGTAGCTTGCTCTTGACGTGATGGACTTGACACACCGAGACACAAAAAAATAGAACATGCAATTGCTTTGCTCTCTGTCTCTTTTCTTTATTGCTTTGTCTCTCTCCTACACCTGAAGACTCCCTAACCTTTGCTATTGATCACATCGATCGCTTTGTGTACTCTCTCATTGCATTGCTCTGCCTTTTATACTCAACACGACGCCTATGACATGGAGACAACTAAGACTCCGAGATGGACTCGAAAAACTGACTTATACATGGAAACAAACTCGTACACATATTATACGATAAAACCGACTCGAATACGACTAAACAAGATTACTAATTTAACACGTTCTTTTCAGCTATAGTTTATATCTTATGGTTACAGCTGACGTGCTAACAGACTGAATGCCAATTAGTCGATAAGCTGCTTCAAAAAGTCTGTCCCGATGAGCGCTTTGAAATGACGGTAAAGGAGGTGCCCCATTTATTTATTCATGAGAAATTATAAGCTAAAAAGAACAAGGTGAATTGGCTAACAGATGCTGCAAATTCATTATCGTTGGCTAGAACATACTATAGCCAATAAAATAATATTATTATAAAATTTAGGAGAGAGAAAAGGGTGTAAAAATCCTCCCATTTTGTCAAGCTCCACGACACCGTAACGTCATAGCCAGAGATCATTCGTCACTCCCCATCCTTCTGTTGGACAGGCTACAGGCCCACCTTATTGTGTTAAATGTCGAGAGAGTAGAAGCAAGGGATTTTTGAATTGTTTCTCTCTCCAGATCTCCCTAAAATCATATTTTGATGATCGGAGTGTGTTCTAGCAAAAGACCCAGAATTTGTACTGTACATCACCCAATTCACAATGAATCTGTGGTATGCTATATACACAAAATGCTTTTACGAACATCGAGCATGTTAGAAACTAGTGTATTGTGTCACCCTCTAAACGTTGAACTTCAAACTCAAACATGTTAGAAGAAACAAAACATGTGCCCTGAACAGATCTTAGAACAACCCAATCGCCCTAACGACCCATCATCCCTCTCTTCTTTCGCTGCCTCGTCTCTGTACGGAATGCTTTGGCGCCCACCGCACGAGCTCCCACTACTACAGAAAAGATCATCATAGACGGTTCGAAAACGTCATCACAGACGGTTTTGTGAACTGTCTGTATTTATAGGTCAGTGATAATCGAAGGTCATCACAGACGGTTTTCGGACTGTCTGTGATTATCAGCTATCACAGACGGTTTTTGAGTAAAACCCGTCTGTGATAGCTGATAATCACAGACGGTTTTGAGTTAAAAACCGTTTGTGATACTTATTATCACAGACGGTTTTTGAGTAAAAACCATCTGTGATAGCTGATCATCACAGACGGTTTTTACTTCAACCCCTAAATATATTTCTGTTTATTGGCTAGCCTCAGGAAATGCTAGCCATGCCCTCTGAAACAAACAGATAATCACAGACATAAAACATATACAATTCACACATCTCATTTCATTTCAGATACATTTCACATCTCAATTCATTTCACAGACATAAAACATCTAATTGACAACGCACTTCATTTCACAAACATAAAGCATCCATTTCGCAAATCAATTCATTGAATTGAAATAAAATATCCATTAACAAATACACAATTGTAAAAGATCTACACTGCATTTGCACTTAGAATTACAATAAAAAATCATTCTGGGCAGTGGAACTCTCCATCTGATCTTACGACTTTAGTCCACAAAAATCAAATGAACTCTCCTCGAATTTTTTGCAAAATCCGGCTGTTTCAATGCAGATGTAGAAAAGGGCGCAGCCTGTCGATAGGAATATCAACGCGCGCACATATAAAACTTGACATGTATGAAATAAATGTGGAAAGATTGACAAACCATAGGAGTGGTGATCTTGCTGGAATCGAGGAGTAGTCTCATATGGTGGCACACGTAGTATCCACACGTGTTGCCCGGCTGCTGCTGGTGGCGCTGCAAAAAATAGAATGTGTTAAATCAAGTGGCATTACTACTAAGTGTTGTATATGATTAATTAATGTGTAGCTAGCCAATACCCAAAAATTGCGATCATGTTTCAAGGGCTTGGCAGCTGTCGTCGAGCCACTTGTTTGTTGAACGTATGTGACGAACGACCTTCGTTATTCGAAAAAGTTAGATTAGTCATTCGGAAGGAAAGAAAGAGTACAATGTACAATGTACAATGTACTTACCTATCGAGTATTTCGGCGATAGCTGTGTACATGGATTTGTTCTTACTTAGAGAATCAAGGTATATAGCCTTGTTCCATTTTGGTATAATTACAATTAAAATCCAATAGAAGTTCTCATTATATGGCATAAGAACAAATTCCTTATCGCGGTGAGCCAGCAGTGCTTTTGTAATATAGTCCTCGACGAAGGATGCATCCTCATTGATGGTATCAATGGCGACCAGACGTGGGTCCAAGAAACCAATTGGTGATTTCGATGATCTAGCTTCGGTCAGCATGAATCTATATATATACACAGAAAAGCAACAAATTATGACATATATCGGTATTACGTGAACATAGACTGTGATTGTACAGACTTACAGCGTTCAGCATCGAACAAGTGAGGCGTCGAGAACGTTGAGCGTGAAAAGATCAAATATATCGTCAAAGGTCACCGGGAAGACACATTCCTGAACTTCGTGCAAGAAATATTCCGGCTTGAATTTGACCATGATACCTGAGCGCCGTTCTGCCTCTGGTCTATCGGACTGTTTCATATACCAAGTGTGGAATCTTTGGCAACCAAGTCCTAGCTTTGTGAGGTGCTCTTGCGGGAATATCATCGGCTCGCCTAGCACGAATTTGCGGGCCAATGGCAGGTACGAGATATCGTCATCATCCTTCGTCTTTGATTTGCCATGGCCACTGCCTCGACTGCAGGTCGACTTCATGGTAGTCGACTGTAATGGTACAGACGGTGCAAGTTGCTTTGGCGAGAATAGCACCCGTGGAGATAGCACCGGTGCAGGTAGCTCTGCTTCGCACTGCCCGTGTAGAGATGGCACCAGTGCATGTTTCTGTGGTTCGCACTACACTTCTGGTCCTGCCACCGGTGAAGAAGCCTCCAGGGAGATGTCGCTTTTGGGCCACTGGATGAATGTTCCAATGGTCTGTCCTAGAGTCACGATCTCGTCGTTGGGGGGCTTCGGTAGCGGGACCACCTCAAAATTGACATACACACCATCCACATTAACTTTTGCGAAGGCTGGCGCTAAAGCTTGACCATGCACCATGGCCCCGATACCAGACGAATATGCCTGGCCCCAAGCAGCGTACAAAGGAATGGAGCCATATCTCTCTTCACTACAACATATATGATCTTCTATGACAAATTCCTCGTGACAACAGAGGTATTCGTCATTACGTTATTTCGTTTTATGACGTTTGATATGTGGCGATGCGGCTTTGTGATGAAAATGAGGTGTTCGTCATTAAGACCAACTTAAAATCGTCATAAACTAATACAATGGCATATGATGACGAACGCTACTTTGTCACAAGAGGCCAACCTACAAGCATCACAAATTCATGACAACGTTGGTTCGTCCCGGCAAGCGTAAACCAGCAAGCGTAATTGCATATGTTTTCTTTTGAAAATATATTTGACCATAGGGAGTAATTGCATACAACTTGGCATAATATGAAATATGTTTTTTCACCTTTACCACATATGTTTTCATTTGAAAATTTTAAACCCTTTTCACCGATTTTCACTATATATATATCTTCATTTTATTAAAAATATATTCATGTAGGAATATACTGCTTATTTGCTCTAATAATTATTTTCGTACATTATTTATTTTTCCTATGCCAAAAAGAAAAGAAAATTAGAGGCAGTGGGCGCCAAACTTTCAGCCTGGCGGGAGGCCTTGCGCACAGGCCAACAAAAATTTCAAGGTGAAATGACCGTTTTGTCCAAACAGCTGCTGAACACAATGCCACACGCACCATGGTGATTCTGGTAAAATCACGTCATGGGATTGCTTTACTCCTGGTTCCCCCAACCCTAGCCGCCACAAACTCAGTCCACACCACATCCCCCAACCCTAGCCGCCACAGCAACACCACCTCCCCCAACCCTAGCGTCACAGACCACAACAACACCACCCGAGATGCCTCCTGGCAAGCGTACGTCGCCGACGAAGCCCAACGCCGAGATGCCTCCGGGCAAGCGTACGTCGCCGACGAAGTCCAATGCTGAGATGCCTCCTAGCAAGCGTAAACCAACAGGTAATTCCCTAGCTCTCTCTGCTCCCTAATTTGGCAGCTGTGCGTGCGTGTGTTGGGGCTGCGGCGGCTGTGGCCTGTGGGCAGCGCGTGCGTTGGGGCCGCGGCGGCTGTGGCCTGTGTGGGCAGCGAGCCTAGCTGAGCCGCGACTGAGGGCATTCCTGAGCTTCTAGCGTCATAGGCCACTTATTCTTCCCCAAAGTTGGCCGAGCCAATCCCGCCGATTGAAGCCGTCTCCGGCCGATTCCGCCGCCCGGGAGCCCCACCGTGGCCCCTACAACTCTCCCCCACCATCGCCTGGGCCTCCCAACACCGGTACCCCGCCGGCGACATGCGCCTCCTCGCACCGCCTAGGGCCATCGCCGCCCGTCCACCACGGCCATCTTCCCCACTCGGCCAACCCATGGTGAGCTTCCTCCTCCCTTGCTCTTGCTTCAGCGCCGCCCATTTTCCCTCCCCATCCTCCCGACCACCGGCACCCCTTCTCACCTCGTCGCCGGTCGCTTAGCCCTGCCGCCCGCCCGCCTCGCTGCCGTTCCGAGCCGTGCCACCTCCCCACTAGCCTCCTCGCCTACTCGCGGCTCCATTTTGCCAGCCGCCGCTAAACCCCCAGCCAACCTTCACCGGCAACGCCACTGCCTACCAGCACCGCCACATTCCTCTGTTTTAGTTCCCCACCGCCCGCTTGCTTCTTTAGCATTCACTTCCCCTAGCATAACATTAAGTAAATCTGAAGTATTCTCATAGCACAAGACATGTGCGTGTTCAAACTCATAATTAGGATAAACTCTAGATTGCTTCAAACTCGTAGCACAAGACATGTATGTGTTCTTGCTGGAAATTACACATTTTTTCAGCTCCCATCTGATCTTTTAGGTGCTAACCTTCACCCCCTCTTTACTGGCTCCTCTTTATTCCATCTGCCACCAGGAAACCTCACTCTAATGCCCATGAGTTCACAGGAAGTAATTAGGATTGACTGTTCTTGTATCCTAGTGTCTTTTTTTTCAGAAACTTAGGCATGTGACATGAGCATGTTTTCTAAACTTGAACACTTATTAGGAATTTGTAGAAAGAGTAATTTCTGAACTGAATGTAATAAAAATTTTGAAAAACTACATACGTATGCATGTGAAAGAAACATTGCAGATAGTCAAAACTAGCCAATCTGAATTTAGTTTGCTATGTCTATGTTTCAGTTCAGATTATCGTTTTCTATGCCTATGCCCAATCTTATGCTATGAGTTTTGCTTATACTTAATTTCTTCTTTCATGCATGTAAAGAGGCAGTACCTAGTGGATATGAAAAGGTGAGGGCACAAACTATGATGAGGAACAATCAAGTGTTGCAGAGTCTTGGAATTAGTGCATTAGCTTCGATTCTTAACAAATCAAATGCAAAGAGCAAGGGTAGTGCTCGTGAAGACTCTGATTCGTTGTATGAACCTGAAGGTAACGAGGACATTGAACAAGGCGTAGTTGATAAGGTATTTGCAATGTTTCAGTGTTTTTACTCATTTGTGCTCAATATGCAACATGTTTAATTTGCTGTTATTTTTTCTGCATATAATGCCATGTAGGTTTCTAAAAATGTACATAGAAATGTCAACATGCCTTTAGGAGGAAGAAGAGTGTCAAAGAGAGTGATGGCAACTGTTGAACAAGATCAAGCAGCTAGAATGACTAGGCAGAGGACAAGGGAACAATGTTCAACTGAAGATGGTACAACTACAAATCCAAAAGATGGTTCCACAGAAGATGCATTGGTTGCTGCTAACTCTCCTAACCCTGATGACCAGATCCTAATGAGAAATGAAGGCAAGTATTGTACTCCTTTCTCAAAGCAATATGGTTTACATATTTGCATCAAAATAGTTTATGACTTCCAATAACTCTGAAATATTCATGATTGTCAGGTGAACCAAATGCCATGATTGATCGATGGAATAGGGGAAGAACTATGGGAAGAGATTTGGATAGGATAAGCCGAGGTTTGTGCACTAAGATTCCGGTGCATATTGCTGAAGGGAAGAGAAGACCAGAGGCACCACTACAAGCTGCAAAGCTAGCATCAGAGGGCGGGATTATACTTAGGCAGCACATACCAATCTTTCCGCATTGGAAGGATTACAAGAAGGACAAGTCTCAACTCAAAGACTATATGGGCAAAGTGGCTGTAAGTAGATCAAATCTTTCCTAATAGTGCAACTGTCTTAAATTTGTAATCATTTCCTGTAATGTTGTATGTTCATGGGTTGCTGTATGCTGATGTCAATGCGCTACTTTCCTATTGTCTGCTATATGAGCAAAAGCTAGTGCATGCTGATTTAGGGGCCATGATAAAATCAGGAAGTACTGTAATGAATAAATTTCTCGTATATGCCATTTTATTTTCTATAACTAAAAAGAAAAACTCTTGAAAACTAGACATGCAAATTTGGTATAAAAAAACTTCTTCCTAGCTGTTCCAAGAGTCAGATGCTAACTATTAGTTGTCAACTTCTAGTCAGTAAGTAGTTTCATTTGTTTCTTTCCATTAATTTAACTACATCACTTCCTAACATGTTAAAGATGGGAAATCTGAAATGAATCATATTATCTTCTGTGCTATATTGTTTTCTTTGCTCTCAAGTCTTAGTTCTGAAAATTGTAATCCAACTATAAAAAATTAGTCCAACTGTAAAAAACTTACTCTACACTGCAATGATGTGATTTTAGTAATTGTTGTTTTAGATCTGAGCTATATTGTTAGTATATCTGAAGTCACCATTAATAAATAAAGACTAGAACTTGCTCATACTCAACAGACATGCCATATTAGGCCTATTTAGTTCTAATGCCTCTTTTTTGGTGTTCATGCTCTTAATTAGGGTCAATTTACCATAGACACAGAGAGTAAGCCAGTCAAAGATGCATGCGCTGATTTGCTCAAGTGTGGACAGCGGCAAATGAGGTACCAGCTAAAGAAGGCTTACTTTAATGGTGTACCAGCAAACCAAGTGAGAACAACATCACCGTTGGAGAGTATGACTGACGAGCAATGGAAAGCACTAGTGGAGATGTGGTCAAACCCAAAGCACAAGGTATAGAACTAAGCTCTGTGTTATCTCATATACACTGTCTTTTGTATGTGTGATAGAACTAAGCTATTTGTCGTACTAATGTTTGTCTTTCTGTAGGACAAGTGTGTGAAAAACAAACTTAACCGTGAGAATGTTCAGTACCAGCAAAGGACAGGCTCTAGGAGCTACATTGCGCATTGCCATGTCGTGGTAAGATAAGAAAATTATACGAGTTCCATTTTAGTTCTTTGATAAATGAAATTAGTGCTCCATGATTTACTTTGTGCATGAGACTCCTTTGTATTTTGGAGTGTATTATAATACTTGGTAATGATAAAGATGTAGTCTAGAGTGTATTCTCAGATTTGGTAATATGAACTTGTTTAATTTGTACACTCCAAAATTAATACACTGTTGGTGATCAGTGCACATGCTATTAAAATTTATGGGTGTATCACTACAACAGAACAGAGATAAAGATACTACTAACATTCTTGGTCATATATTTTTTGCAATCTTTTTTATTATGTCTTGTGGATTTACAATCTGAAAATAAAGTTATTCAACATAAATAGCAAACTTTTACACAACTATATGCTACTGTAGTACATGCTTGTAACATATTTATTCATCATACAAATGATAGCATGTACATGCTTGTAACATATTTATTCATCATACAAATGATAGCATGTTGTATTTAACACTGATCATAACTTGATAGCTTGTTGTATTTACAAATTGCTTGCATGTAATTTCAGAAGCAAACTAAGTATAAAGATGTGCTGCCCACTGCAATTGATCTTTTCAAGGAGTGCCATTGCAGCAGCAAGATAGGTTTTAGTGAGCCTGTAAAAAACGTTATTGTGAGTTACATTTTCCTTTCTTCTTTTGTACTTATATTTTAAGGCTAATGGAAAGTAAGTTCTAAATTTTTGTCTTCTTATTGCTAGGCTGATATGGAAGCCATCATTGCTGATCCTGTACAAGAAGGGCAAACACCAAAAACTCATATTGAAGTTGTTTCTCAAGTTTTGCCAAAATCAAAGTTTCTTCAAAAT
The DNA here is from genome assembly GCA_017311315.1 of Dendrocalamus latiflorus. Lineage (NCBI taxonomy): Eukaryota > Viridiplantae > Streptophyta > Magnoliopsida > Poales > Poaceae > Dendrocalamus > Dendrocalamus latiflorus. The sequence continues at coordinate 19,595,457 of CM029672.1, forward strand.
GTTGGCCTTGAGTCAGCCACCTCTAAGAGAAGTGGCAAAGCTGTTGTTGCTGCACGTGTTGAAGAACTTGAAGCTGAACTTGAGGCAGAGAAGCAATGTGCAGCAGATCTTAGAGACACACTTGATGGTCAGCAGGATGAGTTGGATTCCTTGAAGAAGAAGGTAGACGAATCAGAAGCAGCAAGAAAGCAACAATTGGAAGAGATTGAAAATTTGAAGAAGTCATCAGAGGAGACCAATGCCCTTATTCGTCGTTTGATTAGCCTCAATACTACATCTTTTGGTCAGCCCTAGTAGCCTCTTCATGTTGCTTTTTCAATTCATGATGAGATGGTTGTAGTCTGTTGGTTAATGTGATTTGGACTTGTGACTTTGTTTTGGTTGGTGGCTGTGAATTATTTGGGCATGTGACTTAGTTTTGGAAAGTGACTTATGGCTGGACAGTGATGTAATGAACCTTGTGGCTAAACTTGGTCAGTGATGTGCTGAACTTTTATTTTGCTATCTAGGCTATGGTCAATGTACCAATGTAATGGAACCTGTGATGTAAATAATGATTATTTTGCTGGATTTGGTCAGTGAACATGTGACTGACTGTATTTGAACATGTGGTTGGATTTGGATGTTAATTGGGCTATAAATATTGTGTTGCATTAGATGTGATGTTAACTGGGCTATTAACCTTTATGTTATATGCGCTGTTACTAGCCATAATGCTTAGGCCTATATGGGCTTTGTGACGTTTCTTGGACTCGTTAATGACGAAAATGAGTGTCATAAACTCAATGACGAAAATGAGCGTCATAAAAGGATCGTCATTAGATCAATGACGAAAAAATACATTTTCGTCATAAAACATGATTAGAGACGCATGATAGGTGACGAATAAATTTTCGTCAAGTGAACGTCACAGATGTTGAAACATGACATAATTTCTAGTTTTCATGACGTAAATGAAACGTCACCTATCATAAGATTTCTTGTAGTGCTTGGAGCCTGCACTTCGTAGTCTCCTACATAACGATACAAAATTAGCTACTCGAGTAGGCCTATCAATGGAGCAAGCATTCGAGAGATAATAATTATTACCAGGATGTCGTCCACAGAAAATATGGCCTGGGTTTGCGTCGGATTGGACGTGCAGCTACTCGGATGGTTGTGCGGGCTAGTTAGCACATGAGCGGCAGTAGCGGCTTGCTGACTTTCTGTCTGTTTCCGCACCTCATCTCTGATTACATCAGCCATCTTAGCTAATAGCTCCTCTCTAAGAGATTCCTTGATCTCTTCTCGTAATTGTGCGTCACGCTCGGCTTTGTTTCTCTTCCTACGCCGATACATTCCGGAGTCATCTTGGAAACCATGTTTCCAAGGAACGTAAAGCCCAAGGCCTCTCGTACGACCCGGGTGCTCCTTGTTTCCCAGGGCCACGGAGAGCATATCATTCTCCCTTGTTCCCTGGAATGATCCCAGGGTAGATTCAAAACTCAGCTCTTCCTGCAAGAGCACAAAATGTCATTTCAATTCGTACGAAGTTGTGGAGTAATTACAAGCTACGTAGTTCTATCGATATCTTACCAGGCGCTGGGACACTTGCTGGTCTGCAGGGTTTCGAAAGGAGACGTCCCCCGATGTCGTTGTAGATGACCTTGCTTTAATCCAATTTCGAGCGCGGTCATCCGGGATATTGGAAAACGGCGGGGCGATGTCCTGTGCAGCTGCCAGGTCATCCTCCTTCCTCCACTGCGGGATTTTCCTGCATACCCAGCTGTGCCAAGTCTGTGGGGGTGTGTGTTTTTTGCCTGGAGGGCCTTGTGCGCCGTACTTGTACTTTTGAAATCTTCGGACGTCTTCATCGCTTTGAACTCTTCCCATTGTGGTTCCAGGAATGGGTATTTATGAAAAGGCGTTTCGTCCGTCTCCACGTATTTCCTGACAAGCGTGCTCTTGAAGTTCTTCCATGCTTTGCACGCCGCTAGGTAGGTTTGTCGTTGCACAGCGTATAGGTGTTCTTCTGGGAACTCGAACGATGCCAAAATTTCGGTCCACAGCTCACGTTTCCGAGTGTCAGGCACGTTCTTCCACGAATTGTATGTGATCTCAATTCGTTCTCGTGCAACTATTCTGATCAGGCTTCGGAATGCGTTTACCGCTTTTTGAGGAAGGATAGGGACCCCAGATGTGTTTACCGCTGTGATGGTCCGTCGGCCCTCAGGCTTCTTTGATAGCCCTCTTCCTTGGCGTCTTGATGTTGGAGCGGACGCCTCCGGCGATGATGTTGAAGAATGCGCGGGTGACATGTTGCTCATTTTGTGGGTCTATTAAGATAAGATGAGAAAGTGATCATATTGAATTGGAAGAGAGGAGAGGAGTAGAGGGGAGGGGGAGAAGGGAGGGGGTGATATGGACATAGAGAGGGGGTGATGTGCCTATCTTAGCACCTACTTTAGTTGCTAATACTATAAACCAAATAGCAAAGTCCCTAAACTAGTGTATCCGGTTCATTGAACGGGAACACTAGAGTATGTCACTTGCTTCATTTGCTGTTTTTTGGCTAGATACATGGAGCATTTGGGTGGAAAGATGAACTGTTTTGTCAGGCGCATGACTGCCAATTCGAAGCATAGCATAGCATCCGAGGCACATCCGAGGTCTGCTGCTGTGTCTTGAGGAATGCCAAGAGCTGGTCTTCAGATGTGGCATTTCTCAAGACACAGCAGCAGGCCTCGGATGTGCCTCGGATGCTATGCTCCATCTGAAGACCAGCTCTTGGCATTCCTCAAGACACAGCAGCAGACCTCGGATGTGCCTCGGATGCTATGCTATGCTTCGAATTGGCAGTCATGCGCCTGACGAAACAGTTCATCTTTCCACCCAAATGGTCCATGTATCTTTTGCAACAATCGCAAGATTTCTTTATCTAGGAACCTCATCCACAACATTCTCCACTCCGACAATCCTTCTTTTTCCCGTAAAATTCAAGGCAATTTTATTACAAAAGTGCAAAAAAAAGACATTCCCAGATTCTTCGTGAGCAGCCAACATAGCCGACTTCTTCGATGAGCGACTATCCATCTGCTTCTTCCCACTTCTTTTCTTCATCTCTGGTCTCTGGATCACGTACGCCAGTAGCGATGATTCAGAATCATCGCTACTGGCGTATGTGATCCAGAGACCAGAGATGAAGAAAAGAAGTGGGAAGAAGCAGATGGATAGTCGCTCATCGAAGAAGTCGGCTATGTCGGCTGCTCACGAAGAATCTGGGAATGTCTTTTTTTTGCACTTTTGTAATAAAATTGCCTTGAATTTAAGAAGGAAAAAGAAGGATTGTGGGAGTGGACATCACATCTCGGCAGTAGTCGGCATATACTATTACTACAAGGTCTCTAAACAAAGTTCTATGAAGCAAATGACACAAACTAGTGTATCCGGTTCATTGAATGGGAACACTCGAGTGTGTCACTTACTTCATGCCCCTTGAAGGTCTATGTGGCATATACACTAGAGTGGTCCTTGATTGGTTAATTTGTGCTCTCAAATTGTAGGGTTGCACAAGATTAATCTTGGCCGTCCCGCTACTAAATGAGGAAGCAAGAAAAGTGAAACATGATAAGATGAGGAAGCAAGAAAAGTGAAACATGATGCTCAATGTTAGGAAGAGAGGAGAGGAGTAGAGGGAAGGGGGAGAAGGGAGGGGGTGATGTGAATAGAGAGGGGTTATGTGCCTATACTATATACTATATACTAACACAACAAGCAATGTAATATGTACCAATGTAAACTAAGCAACTGCAGTAAACAATGTACCAATGTAGTATGTACCAAATAGCAAATTAAACTAAGCTACTGCAGTAAACAATGTACCAATGTAATATGTACCAAATAGCAAACTAATTAAGCTACTGCAGTAAACAATGTACCAATGTAGTATGTACCAAATAGCAAACTAATTAAGCTACTGCAGTAAACAATGTACCAAATAGCAAACTAATTAAGCTACTGCAGTAAGCAATGTACCAATGTAATATGTACCAAATAGCAAACTAATTAAGCTACTGCAGTAAACAATGTACCTATGTAGTATGTACCAAATAGCAAATTAAACTAAGCTACTGCAGTAAACAATGTACCAATGTAATATGTACCAAATAGCAAACTAATTAAGCTACTACAGTAAATAATGTACCAATGTAGTATGTACCAAATAGCAAACTAATTAAGCTACTGCAGTAAACAATGTACCAAATAGCAAACTAATTAAGCTACTACAGTAAACAATGTACCAATGTAATATGTACCAAATAGCAAACTAATTAAGCTACTGCAGTAAACAATGCTCACAATGCTCAAAACCATAGTCCATCACAGAAACTGCTTACAATACTCAAAACCCTAGTCCATCACAGAAAGTGCTCACAATGCAGACGGTAATCGAGGGGAGGTGGCCGGCGAGGGGCTCGACGAGGGGCTCGGGGCAGGCGGCCGACGACGGGCTCGACGAGGGGCTCGGGGGAGGCGGCCGGCGACGGCCTCGACGAGGGGCTCGGGGGAGGCGACCGGCGACGGGCTCGACGAGGGGCTCGGGGGAGGCGGCCGGCGACGGGCTCGACGGAGGCGGCCGGCGAGGGGCTCGGGGAGGCGGCAGACGAGGGTTCGGGGAGGCGGAGGCGACGACGGGCTCGGGATTTAATTAGATCTAGATCGAATAACTGCGCAGCGCACAGGGAAAACCCTAGCCAGAGGGTATATATAGGGAGGTTATCACAGACGGTTCTAAACTTAGAACCGTCTGTGATAAATATCACAGACGGTTCTAAGTTTATAACCGTATGTGATAGTTATACTATCATAGGCGGTTTTAAACTTAGAACCGTCTGTGATATTGATATCACAGACGGTTCTAAGTTCAGAACTGTCTGTGATAAGCCTTTGCGACTGTAGTTATTAAGACAACACCAATAACCACAGCTGCATTCATATCCACCACCAAACAGCTGCATTCATATACAACACCAACCAGCTGCATTCATATCAACCATCACATGTACATCACACATATACATCACATATACATAAATGCCAATACACATATACATTTTCACATATACATTTTGTCACATATTTTCACATATACATCTCAAAATTGTCACACATTTTCACATATACATCTCAAAATTGTCACACATTTTCACATATACATTCTTATTGTACTTGTTTATTTTCTTTAAAAATTAGCCATTTATCATGATCAATGCGTACGTAACTAGTTTCGTCACATTGTTCATCGTCGACCCTTATGCCATTTCCAAAAGGAGGTAACTCGTCAAATTGATTGTATTCCTCCTCGTCCACTACATTCTAAACTCCGACAATTCTCCTTTTTCCATGAAGAACTACATGGCGTTTCTTATTTGCCGGGTCGGTTACATAGAAAACTTGAACAACTTGATTGGCGAGTACGAATGGTTCGTCTTTGTACCCGACACGTTGGAGGTCCACGGTCGTGACACCGTACTTGTCAACCTTCACCTGTGGGAGATGCACCCAACGGCAGCGAAATAAGGGGATCTTGAAAACCACATAGTCGAGCTCCCAAATCTCTTCTATGAAGCCATAGTACGAGTTTCTCGACCCATCGGTACTGAATGCATCTATGCGGACACCGCTGTTCTGGTTAGTGCTCTTGACATCCTGAGACTACGTATAGAATGTGTACCCATTTATGTCATATCATTGCCATGTCACAACTGTAAATGTTGGCCCTTTTGCCAACCATGTCAGCGTCTCACTCGGCGAGCTCCTAGCGATTTGCTCCTTCAACCATTGGTTGAACCAACGGTTGTGTTGCCTCATGATCCAAACATCCGGCCGCTCTGCATTCTGTTGCCGAAGCACATCCTTGTGCTGGTCCACATAAGGCGCCACTTCAGTCATGTGTTGCAACACCGTTAAATGGGCTTGAGTATACGTGTCCATATCTGGAGTGATTGCTTTCCTTCCGATAGTTCCGAGACCCTTCAGCCTCCCCTCATGACGAGATTGAGAGACACCTATCGGTTGAATCTGAGCCATATAATTGACACAAAACTCAATGACCTCTTCGCTTGCATAACCTTCGACGATGCTGCCCTCCGGCCAAGAACGATTCCGTACGTAGGACTTGAGAATTCCCATGAACCTCTCAAATGGGTACATGCTACGTAGGAATACGGGCCCGCACATTTTTATCTCCCACACAACGTGAACAATGAGATGGACCATGATATCGAAAAACGAAGGAGGGAAATACATTTCAAGGTGACATAGAGTCATCACCACCTCGTCCTGCAGAGCATCTAGTCCTTCGGGATCGATGACCTTCTGAGCAATTGTGTTAAAGAAATAACATAGCCTCATGATTGTCTCTCGGACTTTGATCGGCAAAATATTTCTAATTGCAATAGGGAGCATCTGTGTCATCAGCACATGACAATCATGAGACTTCATGCCATTTAACTTCAAATCTTGCATCGAAACAAGTTTCTTCACGTTGCCGGAGTAACCAGACGGAACTTCGACACCATGCAAGCACTGGCACAGTTCTATTTTCTCAGCCTAGGACAGAGTGTTACACGCAGGGGGAAGATACGTTCGTCCATTATCAGTGTGTGTCGGTGCTAACTCAGGCCTGATGTCCATGTCAGCCAAGTCAAGCTGTGCGTTGACGTCGTACTTTGTTTTATCACGGATGTTCAGTAAGAGACTAATCAAGCTGTCGCATACATTCTTTTCTACGTGCATGACGTCGATGCAGTGTCGAACATCTAGGTACTCCCAATAAGGTAAGTCCCAAAATATTGATCTCTTCTTCCAGGTGTTCTTCTCATGAGCCCTCAATTTACGTCACTTTCCGAGGACAACATCTAAATCTTTAACCATATCATAAACCTCGTGTCCCCTTAAATGCCTTGGAGCTGAACCATCTTCCTTCTCTCCGTCAAATTGTTTCTTCATCTTGCGGTATGGGTGAGCCCTCCGAAGGAACCGGCGGTGACGCATGTAGACGGTTTTGCGTGAGTGTCTCAGCCACACACTCTCGGTACCATCTAACCAATGAGTACAAGCTTTGGCACCTTTTGTACTATGGCCCGATAGGTTACCAAGGGCAGGATAATCATTTATGGTGCAGAACAATAAGGAGCGCAGAGTGAAGTTCTCTCGTTTGTATGCATCCCATACCTGTACCCCTTCGTTCCACAGTACTTTTAGATCTTCCACCAACGGTGCTAGGAACACATCGATATCATTCCCAGGTTGTTTTGGCCATTGGATAAGTATCGACAGCAAAATGTACTTTCGCTTCATATACAACCAAGGAGGAAGGTTATAGATGCAGAGAGTCACGGGCCATGTGCTATGTCGGCTGCTCATGCTACTGAAAGGATTCATTCCATCTGTACTCAGTCCAAACCTTATATTCTTTGGTTCTGCACCGAACTCTGCAAAACTCCTATCGATGTTTCTCCACTGCGCGGAATCAGCAAGGTGTCTTATCATTCCATCCTTCTTGCGCTCCTCAAAGTGCCAACGCAGCAGTTTTGCCTCCTTTGGATTTGCAAAAAACCTTTTCAAACGGGGAATTATAGGAAAATACCATGCCACCTTAGCAGGAGGTCCTTTCTTCGCCTCTGATCCCTCGCCATCATCTGACTGATTGTTACGTTTGTATCGGGATGCGTTGCACACCAGACATACATGCATGTTTGCATACTCTTTACGGTAGAGGATACAGTCGTTCGGGCATGCATGTATTCTTTCTACTTCCATTCCCAACGGACAAAGAACCTTCTTGGCTTTATACGTGGTTTTAGGCAACTCATTTCCCTCCAGAAGCATGTCCGCTAAAAGACCTAGCAGCGCCGTTAAACTCTTGTCGGACCAACCGTTGCTTGCCTTCAATTTCAACAGTTCAAGCACGGCCGACAACCTCGTGTACTTGCAGCCCGTGTACAAAGGTTTCTCTGAGTCCTCCATCAAGCCACGGAATTTAACATACTCTCTCATCATAGTTCTCTTCTACATCGCGAAGCATCTGATCCAGATTATCATCGTGCAACCTATCCGAATCCGAGCCACAATCGACATCAGCCGACGGCATGTCATTCACTTCACCGGCGATGTCATCCGGGGGCATATCATTCACTTCACCGGCGATGTCATCTGGCGGCATATGATCATTCACTTCGCCATGACTGGTCCAACACGTATAATCCTTTTTGAAACCCCTCCAAATCAAGTGCGCTTCAATTTGCCCTCGGTTCTTAAACATCTTCAAATTCTCGCAGTCAGTGCATGGACAGCACATATATTCCACCCCCTTATTCAACATATCCTTCTCGGCGGCTCTTATAAAAGCAGAAATGCCATTAATGTACTCTTCACTGACACGGCTCGCGGCATACATCCAGCTTCGGTCCTACGTTACGTACATATATAACAACTTAGTATTAAAATCTAGATTAACTAATTATAACTACATATATACCGGCCACATTTATTATATTGAGACTTAATTTGCTAGCTCAATTCATATTACAAACACAACAGCTATTATATAACCAACAATTTTGCAAATTAACCATCTTCAATAACCACTCATGGATTACTTAGACCTAAATTGTAATGCAATTAAAGAAAAAATAAATTTCATTACTAACCATATCTACAGCAACCAGGAAAGTCTGAATCGTAATTCAAAGCTCAATCTCTGCCTCTTCCCACCAAATTAACTGGCCTGAAATCGCCTAGCTTCCTCCCGAGTGAAAAAGTGCGCAGCAGTGGCTAGATCTGGATCGAAATGAAGACAGATGCGGTCTGAGCAGCACAATAAATGCCTTAGTCATTATCACAGACGGTTTTTAACTAAAAACCATCTGTGATAACCAGCTTATCACAGACGGTTTTTTATTAAACCCGTCTGTGATAAATATTATCACAGACGGTTTTTTATAAAAAACCGTCTGTCATAAGCTTCATGCCAGAACGCTTCGCGCGTGTTTCCATTGCCAGAACGCTTCGTGTTTCGATTGCCAGAACGCTTCGTGTTTCGATCGTCTAATTAACGTCTCTCGATCGTTATATGAAGCGTCTATATCATTAATGTTTGGGTATACGAACCGTCTGTGCTAAAGGTTAAATATGCGCGCCTAATCCAGGTCTCTTCTACGTACGTACAATATGGTTTCTACTATTCTTGTGATCATCTCCTTCCTCTCATCTGTTCATCAAGAATTGTGCGGCCGGAACCTTACACAGGCGGCCAGCAATTTGCATCTGGAGCAGCTTCTACGCACACGCCCTGCTCTCCTTCCCCGACTTTCTTGCATCCGTCAGCTCGACCTGATCATCCGCCGTCGACGGAGGCGTCTCGCTGCCGCTCAAGAAAGGGAAACAGCCCTTACCCTGGTTCTTCTCCACAATGTGCGCAAAGCGGAAGAAGCTCTACACGTATTGGAGAGACTGATGGATAGCCTTGCCGATCAAGCAGAAACGGCAGATTCTAAGGAATCTGCCCATGCATACCTCTACGACATTATGGGCTATGCTACTGATTATTTGCCCAGGCTGGAGGAGGAAGTGCTGAGGACAAGGACAATCTTAACGGTGTTTGAGAAGTCAGTGGCTGATCCTCCAAGTCCCAAAGTCGAAGAAGAAGCGTACGAAGCCCAAAAGATTACAATCTGGGAAACTCTTTACCTGTGCGACTTTTGTAGTAAATTTGCCTCTAATTGAAACTAATAAATTTGCCTTTAATTTGTGATCTCTTGTCTCAGTAGTTCTGTAGTTAAGTTATTAGAAACAATGTGTACTTATATATTAACCTCTGATCATGAACAGAATATGACAGACAAAGGGACATCACAGACGATTCTTGTTAAAAAACCGTCTGTGAACATTAACAGACGGTTCTTAACAACAGCCGTCTGTGATAGTCTACACAACACAGACGGTTTTTAATAAAAACCGTCTGTGATACTCGTTTTATCCGACGCCACTAACACAGACGGTGTCCAAATTAAAACCGTCTGTGTTAGTGTCAATCACAGACGGTTTGACAAAACCGTTTGTGATTGGCCGTCTAGTATTAGGCTTTCTGTAGTAGTGTCCCCATCCCTCCCATGAATACGGATTTGGATGCTCTGATGACAAGCACAGTAGCGTCACTTTAATGATTCTGACCATCCGATCAGAAAAAGAACGGCTGAGATGAGAATACAGCGATCTCAAACAGTGCTCCACGGTGCTGCTGTATGGATTTACAGTTTCTGCTTACTATTCACTACTGTGCGTCACTGTGCTCCGTTGACGTTCCTCCCCCACGTTAGAGGAGCCGGATCCCATGCAAACTATTCCCTTCCCTCTTTCCTCCTCAACGGCTCAAACCAGAGAAAAATATTTCGGTTTGCAAAAACTTTCGGAGGATAGCGAAAGAGACGAAATGAATGAAATTTCACCATTTTGGCTAAAAATTTGGACGAAATATTCCAACATCATTTGAATTTTGACAAAATTTAACTAAAGTTTGGATAAATTTCAAAGGAGATTTTACCATGACCGCTCCTTCTTCTCTATAACACCCCGCCCACTCTCTGGGCCAAGATGCTACCACCTCTACACACATTACCATTTCATCAACACTAGAAGAATTTAAGCCAACCTTAGATTTATTTATATTGCTGCGTTCGGATACATCATAGGAGCTTAGTGATTACTCTAGCCTAGAAAAAGCTAAAGTACACTGACAAAAGTGGTACAAAAGTGTTGTTGGTTCGTGCCGATTATTCATGTGCTACTCCTGCCCGCGCTTGACATCCTCAACGGTCACCTAAAAACAACGACGAAGCAAGGGTGAGTCCACCGACTCAGCAAATACAAAGCAAAACAGCAAATAACAGGCTCTTTCATTAGACCATATTCATGCCAGTTTCAATAACCACTTTTCCATTTAGCCATTTTACATTCCGACGAACTATTCACCATGCACATGCACATGCTCTTCTTTCTCAACTCTTTAGCCTATACCGGTATAGCAGAGTGTGCACCCGTCGATGCTCACCCAAGCCCGCCCTGTTTTATGCGGGGACCTCAAGCCCGCCCTGTTTCATGCGGGGACCTCAGTAGCCCGTAATTTCTCATACGGGGACCTCAGCTCCACTCCCGTGGAGCGTCCACTCAACGTGGACCAACTCTATCTTTTCATGACTTGCATGCAATGCAAGTTCATTTATGCATATCAACATGCCATGTCTTAACATTCATCACTTTTCCCTTCACAATATGCATTCCAAAATATTTAACTTACCCCAACATGGTAAGCAAGACATCGGCCGGTAATTTGTAAACTTACTCCAACAGGGTAAGTAGTGCATCATTATTCAATTTAACCGAAATCACTACCCGAATTCACCGTTTTACAATGCACTTGCCTGGTTAGCCTTGGGGATGACGCGTGGACGGCTCCGACCCGGGACCTCCACCTGCGTACACGTTAACCGACTCAACGGCAAATCAAAAATCCAGAGTTTAAACGGAGAACAACGTCCCTAAGCTCGTACCCCGCCCTCGGGCGTAATCGCACGGGTTTTGAGAGACCTATCGCGCAGGTGCCGAACCCCCTAATTTTCTTTTTTTTCTCCTCTTTTCTTTTCTCTTCTCTCCTTTTCCTTTCTCTCTTTTTTTTCCTTCTTTTCCTTCCCTTCTTACCCAGCCGGCCCCTTCCCTTTTTTCCTCCCTCACCTACCCATCTCTCTCTCTCTCCCCCCAATTTCTTCCCGCCGAATTGGCCTCCTCCTCCTCTTCTCCGCCTGGGGTGGCGCGGCCGGACACCCCAGGCGCCGGCGGCTCTCCCGCCGCCCCTTCCTCTCCTCCCCTCCCCCCACTCTCTCTCCCCCACCGGCTCTCCTCCAGGTGGCGTGGGGCGCGCGGGATGGCATACGGCCAAGCTCGGGCTCGTCGGCCCCGAGCTCGCCGCCGGCCTCGGGTTCTCCACCGCCGGTTCCCCCTGCTCGCCCCCGCCTACCTCGCCTCAGATCCAGCCGGCTCCGACCGGATCCACGCCTCCCCTTGCGCATGCGGCGGTGGAGCGCTGGGGCCGCTGCCCAGTCGGCTCGGCCAGCAGCCTGGCCGCCGTCCTCGGCTCCGGCCTGCGCCACCACGCCCCCCTCGGCTCGGCTTACACAAGGTACTCCCTCTCTCTCTCTCTCTTATGGCTACGGTGAGGAGACCTACCCGGGTGATGGCTTGGACGAAGAAGGGGTGTGGCGATGACTTTCGGTTTGGGTTGATTTAAGAAGGGGTTGGGTATTGACTTCTGCAAGCTTCGTGGCCAAGGTGGCATGCATGCACGCTAGGGCAAGCCTGCGGCTGCCACATCTCCCTGGCAGGGGAAAGGTGTAGGTGAGGTATTACATTCTCATCTCCTGCCCTACTAGCAGCGCGAAGCACCCGGCTGGCATGCCCCCATGACACCCTATCTGATCCCTTCCTTGATGCTAGTGTCGATTTGATGTTTGTAGTAGAGGTCGATGTGGTCGACTCCGTGGTGGCACAGGCTGGCTGCTGGCCTCACAGCAGGCGCGCACGTACTCAAGCCGGCCACACATGACACGCGCACCGTCGGCGTCCCATCGGATCCCCAACTTGGTGGCCACCAACACCTGCTCCCGTAGTAGCTGCTTTAGCGCCTGGACCGAAGAACCACCAAAAAGCCACACGTTCGATGTGGCCAACGCCGAGGAGGACGCTGGAGGTGACGAGCTAGGGGTCTTGGTAGGCGACAGCCAAGGAGGAGGAGGCGATTGGGTGGGTAACTGGTAGTGGGGAATAGAATTGGAGAATTAGGGATTAGAGTCGGTTCGGTTTTATAGAGTTTGAAGTAGGTTGCTGGGCCGGTGCCGTCTGCCGTGTGCCTGCTCTGTGGGATCATGGGGGTGTTTGGTTGTATGTAGCGGGAGGCCTAGCCGGCCAAAATTCAAATGTGGACGAATTATGTTGACCGAATGCATTTTCTTCCAGTGGACAACAAAATGAACGAAAAAAACCAAAATTTCACCGAAATTGTTAACCTTGCTCAAAGCCCATCCACCTCCTCATCTCTTGCTTGGCTAGATGTGGCGAGGCCCTTGGCCATGTAGATGCTTGGGAGACCACGAGGCACCAATAGCTTCTGTCTGCAGAATGAGCAGATGGATGGTGGCGACATGAGATGAGGCGTTGGTGGCAGCTTCGATCTGTAACAGGAATAAGTGAGAGGTTACATTTCTCCCCATCTATTCTTGATTGCACCCTGCAACTAGTCGGATTTGGCCTCCAGACGAGATTGTCCAATTTGATCACGTCAGACGTCAGAGTACCGACACTCTTCGGACGTCACAACAGTGACGGACTCAGGATTTTTAGGATGGGTATTCAAACTTTAGAGCTAGGTTGTTTGGATACGTCGATACCGATACGCGATACTATGACACACCATTTCTCCCAAAACACCGATACAAATATATGCATATATAGATATAATAATAATACAAAATAATATAGAAATTAATAATTTCTTATAAGGAAATGGACGACACAAGGCGAGCATAATGGCATGAATTAAACAACAAATTATAGAGATTAATGACAATTGCATACCATGCTGATTTTGCCCTTTTTTACTCTTTTCCCATCAGCAAGAAGTCTCGCTTCTCCTTCTTCCAGTCATCCTACAAGGCTAGAATAAAAATATTATACAAGTTTAGAATTAAATGGTAAAATTATTCAAAACATGCACCACCAAGCATACTACTGTAAGTGACAAATGTAGCAATGAAAAATAAAGACAATAGTCCCCTAAATGTTAGAATAGAGATAAAAGTTACATCAAACCAAATTACAACACTCTCACAAATGATGTTGCTTTCGAAAAGGAGCAACATGTTAAGACGAATAACACAAACAAAGTTTGGATGGTACAGAAACTTGACACTACTCTTAACATATACCAAACTGATCCAAGAAATTATAATCTAGAAGGCATTAGCACAACTACTAGCCCTGATCAAATAGAAAATTTAATACAAAAGCAGGAAAAAGCAATCAACCTCAAGAACTTGCATCATATAATTGTTAAAACTCCTTAAGTGGTCCTTTTGTGCTTCTTGGATGGATCATGGATCAGACAATTGCCATTTCATGAAGCTGAAAACACATAATTCATGATACACTCAATGAAATTTAGGGGACAATGCACTAACAGAGATATATTAAGTGTTCACCTGCTGCAGGTACTCAATAGTAGTTCACCTGCTACAGGCACTCCTCAATAGTAGTTACTTCATATGGAAAAACATCCTCACAGGTGGTCTACAAAACATCACATCTAGCCACTATGATGTATAGTCAAGCAGTTCAGTGAGTGATACTCAGGAGCTGTAGATCTACAATAATAAGTAAGAACAAGAGCTGTATAATTTTGTTCATATATTTCTTCACTCATAGGTACTTCCATTTTGATCAGGTATGTATGACATTACCAAGTTAGCTAGGGAATCAATTGAAAATCCATGTAATTCTGAGTTCTAATTTCTAAATTCTATGTGTAAAACTTGACAGTTATAATTGTATGGTCAGTAAAGATTGAAGGTGGTTCCTCAGTACTCTAATAAGACATTAGCAGTTAAGCTGATATTGTGCAACCTTTTCAAAGAAAATGATGAAATTCAGACTGAAATCTCAAGAGCTGTTTTAGGTTTTAGATTCAGGCATTTTGATTTATACCACCAAAAAAGTTAGCAAGTACTGGGTATCACTGAACACTACAGTCAATTAGCACTTCGGATCTATCTATCTGGATCTAGGCAGAGAGAGAGAGAGAGAAGTGAGGAACTCACAGCAAAATGGCGGAGGCAGAGGCGCGGTGGCACACTGGCGTGGGGAGCTCAACTACAGGCCCGTAGGTGAGGCGGCCGCCGTGGCCCGGCCACCCACGACGCACGGAGCAGGGAAGCACCGGTCAATGCCAGGTGGCAGCTGCTAGTCTCCTCTCCTCTCCTCAGTGGCTCAGTCTCCTACTGGTTGCCTCTGCCCGCGGCCTAGGAAGTGGTGAGGCGAGGCCGACGGAGGCGAGTAGACGAGTGGTCATGGAGAGCTAGGGCTAACCCCATATCACCGAATGCAAATTGGGGATTGGGGCTTGGGGGGATCAGCCAGACAGAGGCTTTGGCCGATCGGCACACAACGCCGCCTGCAAATGGGCCAGGCCCAGGCCGTGAGGCCAGCCGGCCATGACTGGTTTGGACACGAGCTAATTTGACACAACATAGTATATACATATGTATTATATCTTATATATATATTGGATTTTTTTTTTCAAAAATTTATGTGTTCAGCTGAATACCCATAAGATCCGCCCCTACGTGGCAACTACTGGATCCCAACGCCATGCCTCCAGGTGTGGTTCCCCCCTACCAACATATGTCTGCAATGATAATCACTATTTGTTTTCTAGTATAAATTGCAGAATCAAATATATCCAGTGACGGAAGCATTTTGATTGGGAAGTTATTATATTAACGTTTGATATAGGGCCAGTAATTTGGATCCTTAGCAATTATGCGCTGCCATATTTGCCTTCTCAAAAGTTTCTGATCTGTCGTGGTCATGCTTTTACAACAATAATGCTGAATTCTTACTACAAATAATAATCGTTCTGTGAGGCATCCTTACTGCAACTATGCTCATGTCGTATTATTTGGCTGGATTTCACATTTACTGGGAGTAGCTTCTGAAGTTAGAGAAGTACACGGCATTGAGTTGTATTCTGGATCTGTTATGCCACTTTTTCGTGCCCTGTCCAAGACATAAAATTATCTGCTAGTTAAAGTATTCTGTCATTCAGTGCCAAGTTATTCTGGTAGCTGTTGACCATTGCCTTGAAAGATACATCCTTCAAAGTATGCTAATGGCAAATTGTTGGACTTCCTGGTATGCAGCAAATGCGAAAATATTAATAAGGCAATTTGGTTTCGGAAAGTGTCACTGAGTTTAATTTAGTATCAAACTTGTCTATACACCTTGCAGTTAAATCAAAATATGGATTCCCTTAACTTTGTTTCACAGAAGGCCATAAGGGGTGACAGCTATTCGCATAACTATGGCTGCAATGTCCTGAGATGACACTTGTAGTGTAAGTTACCTCTTTAGGAAAATTTGCAGGCAATGTTTTTTAGAGGGCTGTAGTTTGATGATAGGCAACGTCAGATTGGATGATCTAGACTTATTACCTTTTCTCAGGGAGAAATGGCAGCCTGCTTGCTGTTGTGTACTTCAGAGCAGGTTACTTGTCAAACATTACCCTTCAGAAGTGGTATGTAGTTTGATCATTTCCATCAGTAAGCTTCACTTATTAATTTGCCTCCTTAGATATTTTAGTCAGAACTGCTGTTAATCTATAGATGTGTTGAATAGATTTGTTCTGATTGCCAGTCTTCATCGGATATATATAATATAGATGTCGAAACATGAAACCAAGGGCCCTGTTTTAGCCCTGTACATAGTTCAACTAAAGTAGCTGGTATTCACAAAAATCACTATTTTTTTGTACGAATGGAGAGCAAGGCTCTTTTGATTGTTCTTCTGCTATGAAGTGCTCAATATCGTACCATCTTGTTGGAACAAAAAAATTTCAAGAATAGCTGGCAAAGGAAAATGTGCTTGAACGGTGATTTGCATTTTGCATCATGGTATTCTTTGGAATCAGTCAGCTCCCAGTTTCTGTTTTTGTGGGTTTAGTGACATGGACACTTGAAGAATCCATGTCACCTTTTTCTGGAAGATTTTGTCAACCGTATAAAAAAATCTTCTTTATCTTTGTGTTTTTTCAGCAATGGAATAGACCTAATTGTGAGAGGTGGATAAAGGGAGGCTCGAGATACTTCAGAGGAATGGACGTGTTGATCAATAATGTGGAAAGGATAAGGCCTTGCGTGGCATTATGTCAACATAATGCGTTCTTGGTTCAATTGTATACTGTGCATTCTTTGCCACCTGATATGGCTGGGCTCGATGAATAACTGCTGTAATGTTTGACTAGTCCATATTGCATCCCAACCTGCTGTGATTAAGGCTGATACTCCACTAGTGTTAGGTTCAAATGATCTTGCCCTCTGTTGACTTCTTTATAGTTTACTGAATGCATCTTGTGTTTTGATGGACCATGTGGAGGTGTCCACATGTGAGTGATGAGTAATTGACATTAGTTTGGGTAAGTCGAGTTTGGTTTGGGTGGTTCGGACCTAGACGTTGCGTAACGGGCTCGGTCGGACTTGGTCAAACTTGGTCGTATGGATTAGGATGCATATTACAATGTTTCGACAGGTTTAGACTTCGTCATGGTAAGTATGATGGTATTTACGCTTTCATATATCGAGCGGTGCTATTTGACGTGTTTCTTGTCTGTGTGGCTGCAGGACGTCGAGGCGGAGTCGTGGCGAGACACGGTGGACCGGACTAGGCGCAGGTGGCGCTGAGGTCAGAACGGTCGGGATGTGTCGAAGACGACGCGGACTCGAGGTGGTTGCGAGGCGTGCGAGGCAAGGAGCGCGGAAGCTTCCCGGAAGGTGCAGGAGGGGCGAAATGGGAATTTCGCAAGGCTGCACAAGCGGGAGCGGGCTCCGTTGGATTTAGCGGGCGTAATGGGGCGGAGACCCGTTAGCCAAGGCTATAAATAGGATTGAGGGGCTGCACGCCCACTTGAACACTTCAAGAGATTTTAGGGCTTCCTTTAGTCAAAATAGGCTTTAGAGTTTGCTTTGGCTTTAGGCTTTAGTTGTTGTGAGTTGTTGGAGGAGGCATAGTTGTGTTCCCTTTGTGTCCCCTTCGATGGTTTCCTGAGAGCTCTGTGTTCTTGAGTGAGGATGTAGGGAGTTCTTGTAATCCAAGCATGTATGGGGTTGTAGGGATGTTATTAGTTGATACTCTATGCAATCATGTATCTTTCTTCCTCATTATCAATCCAAGATGATGTTATTTGAGTTTGATTCAGTGCTTGAGTCTCTTTTTGGTTTCCTGTTCTTCCATGGTTTCTAGGTGAGATTTTTGAGATTTTGATTTTCTGCTCGTTTCTTGCTGGGATTGCCCAAAATGGGTTGCTCTATGATGGGTTAGTGCCACAAGATCATTTGATCGATTTCCCGAAGAGCAAACTTGATGATAATCTCAGATTTCATCTCTCAGGCCTCTCTGTTCTTAGTTTTGGTTTCTAGGGTTTTTAGTGCATTTCAAGTTTTCCTTCTCAAGATGACTTGAAATTTGGTCTGAAGAGTTCTATGCCTATTGCTATCTTAACTGCAAAAGCTCATGACCTAAGATTCAAGGATTGAGTGGGAATTGATATTTGTGTGTTGTTCTCTGTTCCTTCAAGTCAATTCTAGGGTTTTGGGTATTTCTTGATTCCCTTCGAGAGATGACTTGATTTTTGGTCTGAGGAGTCCTCTTGTGATTGCTAATATACCTGCAAAATATCATGAACAAAGGACTTGAGACCATTTAGGAATTAGGAATTTGTATACCCTCTCTGTAGTCTTTCATTTTTCCTTCAGTTTTCTAGGGTTTCAATCAAACTGTGATTCTGCTATTTGAGATGGCTTGAAATTTGATTCCCAGAGCTCAAGTGCTATCTTTTAGCCATTCCCAGAAGTCCATGGCCAAGAGATCAAAAGTTGAGGTGTAATTTGAGTTTTTGCTCTTGTCATTGCAAAGTTTCAGATTTTTGTCAAATCTGAAATTACATGTTTGAAGTTGAATTTTCTTGATCTCTTGAGTACATTTTGCTATTTTTATTGTCTCTCTGAAGTTCTGGGGTGTTCCTCTCTTCAGAAAGTCCCATTTTCCCTGCAGTAACCTCATTTCTGAAACTTCAGTTCATTTTGGAGGCTAAGTCTTTTAGTGTTTGATTTCCCCTCCTATTTCTCCAGTGAGTGTTAGAACTATATCTCTTCCTAGTTTCTCATAACTATTGAAGAGAATAGTTTTTTGGGGGCAAGGTTTTCGAGATCGACATTCATCCCTCCCTCTGTCGCCATTTTCGGTCCAACATGTTTGCTTCCTATAATCAAGCAGTATGACAGATTTTCCTCGATTGGACCATTTGGGTAATGTGCCCAGTTATGAAGAAAACTTATGTGATCAGGCTAGCGTTTCACATGTGTTTCGTTCATATAATCAGGCTTGAACTGAATAATTGTTTGATCAAACCGGTGCTTCACAAGTTTTGCTTGAAGGACCTGGAGGTTAAAAAATTATTGGCCAAATGTGTGGGTGTCCCATCAAGAGATTGGCAAATGAGGATGCCCATAGTTTGGCGAAGGCTGGCTATAATGGAAAACATTTTATGTAACCCGCCTTAATGTTTGCCCGAGTTCTCTCTTAACTCCAGTTCGAAAGGATTGTAATGATGTTTGAAATTAATCAATGAAAGCCAGCTTTACTCTAAAAATAATGTGTGGGGTGTGGGGGTTGGAACTAGGGATCTCCAACCAACTCTCCTAGCATCTACTTGTGAAAAATGAAAATATGCACCTGATAAAAATATTAAGTGGCCAGGTGATGCTTATAGCATTACCTGATGCCTTTATATACAGAGTGCACATTCAAACAAAAGCAGGCGTCTATAGTGGTTGGTTTTCTAGCTGTGTGCTCACCTTTCAAGCAAGGGATCCTGAGTTCGAGTCCCTGTTTATCGTCCGGTAGAAAGGCCTTGTAGTACCTATTTTGTGTTACTACAACGTCTCTCTAATACTTGTTCACGAATTAGAAAGGTATGTTGCAACACATGTAATATGTGTTACTACAGTATTCCTATGTAACATAACACATGTTATGTGCTGCTACAGTATGCACGAATTATGTGTTACCAAAGGCATGTTTTGTAGTAGTGTGTCCCCCTTTTGGGGTGGTGTTTGTGTTTTGTGATGTCTCTCCTTCGAAAGGTTGGTGCTGTATTCTCTTCTTGCTCTTGCCCTTGTTTTCAAAAAAAACTTGGGCAGAACAAATGAGAATTTTCACATATTTAGCAGAATATTCTTAGGCTGATTCCTCACTCTCTCTTGTCAGCTATCCACATAAAGGGCCAAGGCCGGCGTGCAAGATCTCCTTTGCTTGTACGCGTAGGGTGGTTTGACTTATATCATGAAACAAATAATAGTAAAAATTTTTGGGGTAAAATCCATTTGAAACACTAAATTAACGACCTTTACCTCTTTGTTTGATCTAGGACTTGGGATATTCACTAAAAAAACTAAATGATATCCATATGCCATCACCGTGAATAAGAACTGCATGCAACTAGAGAAGTTTCGTGAACTCGCCAACATGTCCGATCACTATGTACCTTCATCTACATGACTGGAGTCGTCGTTTGTTGCCTATGAACCAGTTGCATTTAACAAACTACTGAATCAAGTGCTCTTTCCAAGAAGTTATGATTCCTCTAGCAACAAAAGTACACTGTCAAACCAAAAGCAATTGCTGTTGAAGGCAAGAAAGTCCAGTTAGAGGGAGATAGATTGGAAGGTCTCACGACCCTGCCCGCTGCCCGTCACTTTGGCCGTGGCGTCCAACCCCCCTCTACCCTCCGCCAGATCCGAAATCTCCTCCTTCTGATCACCCACCCATGGCCTGGTACCCCCCGTCGTAGCCGTGGCCAGCCATAGCCCCTCCTCACCTCCAACCCCCCTTCCACCCCCTCCGTTGTTCCTGAGCCCACCGGCGACTGACTTGACCATGGGAGGCCTCTATCAGGATGCGAATCATCATATCCACGCCTCCCACATAGCTTCCTCTGCTCTCCCCCAAGATCTGCCATCTTCCGCCGACCTCCTACGCCTCTCATTGAAGCCCGGTCCGTGTCTGGCTGCCCCCGAGAAGAATGCCCGCCCTTCCAATCAACCGCCTGCATTGAAGCTGTCCCACCACCGCCCGATGCACCCTCGAGCCTCCTCCACAAAGCTACATCATTGAAAGCAAGTCCCCCATATCCTGTAAAATCCTCTTTGTGCCAAAGCTTCGGTGCACATTCACTCCGGCTGTTGCCTAAGTCTTGCCCTTGGGTCCTGCCACTGTTAGGATGATCTCCACCCACGGTTGGCCCAACGGCCACCTGGGCCTTGAGCTCGCGCCCTGATCGGGGGGCCCAACCCTAATGGTTGGTGGGCCCCTGTCACACTGCGCTATAAATAAAGGTGGGGACCGGCGGCTCACTTCACGAGGTTGTACGGAGCCGCACTGCCCCACCGACAAAACCCTAAACCCGATCTCGAGAGGGAGCGCAGCCAGTGACGGGAAGCACCACTGCTGCGCCGCCACAGGACAGTGCCATCACCGGACTTCACCACCGACGTCTCCCGACTCCACCGACTCCATGGCGGACGCCTCTGCACCCGCAACCAAGACCACGGATGGTCGGTAACACCACCTACCCCCTCTCTTTACTCTCTGCTCTTTTAGATCTACACGCATTACTTTTTGTTCGTACCGAATAGCAAGCCTACCCTACCAGATCTACTACTAGTGATCCTGTAATAATGTCAACAATGGTATCAGAGTCTACCCTTTTAGTAGATCTAGTTCTTTTGGGTAAACAGAAAGAGATTAGAAGGAGATAACACGATTTTCTGAGAAACCCCAAACCCTAACCCTAACGCAAAGTCGAGAAAGGAAAGGGGGAGGACCTACCGTGGTTTTTCCCCGCACCGTAGACCTCTCGGTCGTGCGGGAAGTAAACACTGCCGCCGCCTTGCCGGCACGTGGGAAGAACCGCCGCTCGTCGCCACGCGCACGAGCTCCGGATCGGGCACCGCCAAAGGACCGCTCAACGGCGGTGCGCTCACCCTCAGGCGAACGCGCGCGCCGGCGAAGGGACCTACGCCGGCGCCGCCGCTCTCCTCCTCTTGGCCGATGACGCACCGCCAGCTTCTATGCTGCTGCGGCGGCTGAGAGAGAGAAGCGGGAGAAGAGAATGAGAATGGCTAGGGTTTCGGGCTCCGGCTGGCGCGGGGAGGGTTTTTTATTTTCCCGATTCGCACGCTCAGCCGTTGGATCAAAACGGACGGCTGGCGTTGGCCGGACCACCTTTGAGCCCAGGCGGGATCGGGATTTCCCGGCCCAGGCCCAGGTTGCGGCCTGGGCGCGGGGCTGAAGGCGCGCGCGGGCAGTGGGCCGCACTGCTGCTGCTGGGCCGCGGGAGAACTCGGGCCGAATGCACAGTAAATTTTTTTTGTTTTATCTTTTTCAGAAGCATTCATTTGATGAATTTTTGTTAAGTATGAGATAAAATCTCTGTTCAAATTTGAACCAAGACGAGAATTTATTCAGAAAGTAGCTAAGTACAATGAAATGCTTCTGATAATGATAATCTCAGAATTTTTGTTTCCACTGCGAGCTAAAGTTTATTATCTTCTTATTAAATTCGAACCAACGGGAGAATTTAATTTTGAAGAGCAGAAATTTTATGTTTTTTCTCTAATTTTAATTGGAACCAACGGGAAAATTAAAATTAGAGGAATAGTTACATTTATTTACAGTTCATGTTTATAATTTTGCTATTTTCTGACCAAAGTTGATGATAGCAATATTATAAATTGATTTATTTATGAATTTATGCATTAATTCTATTTTCTGCCCAACGGTGATGTAGAATTAATGTACAAGAATTTTGCATGTTTTTAATTTTGACCAACGTTAAATCAAAGCATGCAATTATTATATTATTATGTTTCCTCATTTTTTCTGATACTGTTTCAGGACTCAACCCAATGGCATACATCTCGCACATCCCTACACTTGATGGGAACATTTATCGGGTCTGGCGAGAAAAGTATGATTTGGCACTTGCGCTGTCCGAGAATGACTTAGCCCTCACCTCTCCGTGTCCTACTGAGCCAGAGGACCCGGTGAGGGCAGAAAATGAGACTGATGCTGATTTCACTGCCCGAAAGCGTGATCATGCAGAAGTCAGAATGAAATATGATCTTGAGAAAAAGAAATGGGACATCTCGAATCGCAAGTGCCTGATGGTGGCTAAGGCCACTATTGCAGATCCAATAAGGGGATCCATCCCAGACTGTGACACTGCCACAGAGTATCTACAGAAAGTGAAGAATCAGTTTACTGGCTCTTCAAAGGCCACAGCAAGCACACTGATTAAGAAACTAGTGAATGAAAGATACTCTAGTGGTGGAATAAGAGAGCACATACTAAAGATGAGCACAACGGCAGCTAAGCTAAATTCAATGGATATGGGGCTCAAGGATGAGTTTCTAATTCATTTGATCTTTGCTTCTCTGCCAAAAGAATTTGACACTTTTGTTGTTAATTACAACATGCAGCCCGACAAATGGGACATAGAAAAGCTCATTGCAATGTGTGTGCAAGAAGAGGAGAGGCTTAAAACCTCACAGGGTGACTCTGCAAACCTTGTGAAGAACAACAAAAGAAAGAACTTTAATGCCAAACCACAAGGGAAACCTCAGTGGGATGGTAGCTCCTCTTCTAAGTTACAGGGAAAGGCCCCCCAGTTTCATAAGCCCAACCAATTTACAGTAGAGACACCTGTAAATTTTGTAAGAAGAAGGTGGGACACTACCAGAGGGATTGCCCAGAGTTCCTGAAGCATCTGTTGAAGAATGGTAAGGATGTCATTACATTTATAGATGAATCCTTGTATTTAAGTTATGAAAAATCTACTTGGTGGATTGAATCAGGTGCAACTATTCATGTTGCTAATTCATTACAGGGATTCCATACGAGGAGGACCCTACAAAGAGGAGAAAGAACAATTAAAGTTGCGAATGGAGTTGAAGCCGAAGTCGAGGCCATTGGAGATCTCTCTTTAGAATTTCATGATAGTTTTGTACTTAGGCTTTCAGACGTTCTTTATGTACCCTCTTTGCGCAGAAACTTAATTAGTGTGTCGAGATTAGATGATGATGGATATGATTGCCATTTTGGTAATGGCAAATGCAGACTTGTGTTTAATAATAAATGTGTTGGTCTTGCCTTCCGACAAGACAAGCTTTATTTATTATCACTTTCTGAGAATGTGAATCATGTGACTATTGAGAATGAGAATACCTCTTCGTCTATGAATGTAAGTAAAAAGCGGAAGAGAAATCATGATGTATCGTCAAAATTATGGCATTGTCGTTTAGGCCATATTTCGAGGGGGAGGATAGAACGATTGATTAAGAAAACACTTCTTCCGCCATTAGAATTTTCAGATTTAGAACAATGTATTGATTGCATAAAGGGAAAATATGTTAAGAAAATAAAGAAAGACGTCAAACGAAGCGCAGGAATTTTAGAAATAATTCACACAGATATCTGTGGTCCATTTTCTGTGAAAAGTGTGGATGGTTATGATTCATTTATAACATTCACAGATGACTATTCACGTTATGGCTATATTTATCCAATTAAAGAAAGAACAGAAGCATTGGATAAATTTAAGATATTTAAGGCTGAAGTAGAAAATCAGCACAATTTAAAAATTAAGATAGTAAGATCCGACCGTGGGGGGGGGGAGTACTACGGTCGGCACACCCCGTATGGCCAAGTTCCTGGACCTTTTGCAAGGTTCTTACAGGAAAATGGCATAGTTGCCCAGTACTCTACACCGGGCGAACCTCAGCAGAATGGAGTAGCTGAAAGACGCAACCGTACCTTAATGGATATGGTGAGAAGTATGATAAGTTACTCCACGCTACCGATAAGTTTATGGATAGAGGCGTTAAAAACCGCCATTCATATTCTTAACCGAGTACCAAGCAAGTCGGTACCCAAAACACCGTATGAGTTGTGGACAGGAAGAGAACCCTCACTCAACTATTTACGTGTGTGGGGTTGTCCTGCTGAGGCTAAAGTTTTTAACCCAAACATAGGGAAGCTAGACCCCAAGACAGTCAGCTGCCATTTTATTGGCTATCCAGAAAAATCGAAGGGTTATCGCTTCTATTGTCCTGACAGACATACGAAGTTTATAGAAACAAGACACGCTGTCTTCTTGGAGGAAGAGATGATCAGGGGGAGCAGAGTAGCGCGAGAAATTAACCTAGAGGAAAAGCGGGTACATGTGCCCACTCCGATGGTTCAGGAACCATTTTTCACGCTACCTGTTATTGCTACACCAACAGTACTAGACACTGTAGTGACAGCACCTGTTGTTAGTTCTCCTGTGGAAACGATGAGTGAACATGAGGAACCTGTCCTTCAGGATCCCATAGAACCCATTGTCACCCAAGAGGAAGAGCAACAACAGCCTCACACAGAACAAGCGTCAACTAGCGAGGGACTCAGAAGGTCTCAAAGAGCTAGAAGATCAGCTATCCCTAATGATTACGAAGTCTATGAAACTGAGGAATTTCAAATGGAGGGTGATCCCACCTCTTTTGAAGAAGCCATGAGAAGCGCTCATTCATCCAAGTGGCTTGAAGCTATGCAGGATGAAATGAAGTCAATGAGTACCAACGGTGTTTGGGACTTAGAAACTATTCCTAAAGGAGCCAAGACAGTAGGCTGTAAATGGGTCTACAAAACAAAATATGACTCTAGAGGGAATATAGAAAGATTTAAAGCGCGACTTGTGGCAAAGGGCTTTACGCAAAGAGAAGGCATAGATTACAATGAGACATTTTCTCCAGTCTCGTGTAAAGATTCTTTTAGAATAATAATGGCGCTTGTAGCTCATTATGATTTAGAATTGCATCAGATGGATGTAAGAACGGCGTTCCTAAATGGGGATTTGGAGGAAAATGTTTACATGGCACAACCGAAAGGTTTTGTTGTGGAAGGAAAAGAACGTATGGGATGCCGCCTGAAGAAATCCATTTACGGATTAAAATAAGCATTAAGGCAGTGGTACTTGAAGTTTGATAGTACAATAAGAAAGTTTGGGTTCAAGGAGAATGTAGAGGACAATTGCGTTTTTGCAAAGTTTAAGAATGGGAAATACATTTTCCTAATCCTGTATGTGGATGACATCTTACTTGCTAGTAGTGATGTTAGCCTATTACTGGAGACAAAGAAGTTCTTGTCCTCGAATTTTGATATGAAGGATCTTGGTGAAGCTTCGTTCGTACTGGGAATAGAGATTCACCGAGATAGAACTAAGGGGTTTTTAGGTTTATCTCAAAAGTCATACTTAGAAAAGGTTCTAAAGAAATATAGTATGCAAAATTTTAAGCCTTCATCTGCTCCTATAGTCAAGGGCGACAGGTATGGGGAATTTCAATGCCCCAGGAACCAATATGAGATCGATCAAATGAAAGCGGTTCCATATGCTTCAGCTGTCGGAAGCTTGCAGTATGCTCAAGTGTGCACGCGTCCTGACTTAGCGTTTGTTACCGGGTTACTTGGCAGATTCCAGAGCAATCCTGGAATAGAACATTGGAAATTGGTAAAGAAAGTCTTGCGTTATTTGCAAGGAACAAAAGGCCTCATGATGACATACAGAAGATCAGATTCACTCCATATAGTGGGGTATACAGATTCTGATTATGCGGGAGATGATAGAAAGTCGACATCTGGATATGTGTTCACTCTCGCTGGAGGAGCTATATCGTGGAAAAGCTCAAAGCAAACCGTCACTACATCGTCCACAATGTATGCCGAGTTTGTAACATGTTATGAGGCTACGGGGCAGGTGAACTGGCTAAAGAAGTTCATACCCGGTTTAAAAGTGGTTGACGACATCAATAGACCACTTAAGTTGTACTGCGATAACGAACCCGCAGTAATGTATGCCCACAACAATAAGTCAAGTGGTGCTGCCAAACACATTGACATAAAGTACTATGTTGTGAAAGATAAAGTCCGGGATCATATAATCAATCTTGAGCATATAAGGACAGAAAAGATGCTCGCGGATCCGCTCACAAAAGGCTTACCGCCCAATGTGTTCAGAGAACACTTAGCTGGCATGGGTTTACGGGAAAGCCTATGATTCCTGGACAATAAGGGCCCAGTTGAGAGTTCATTTCAAAACAGAGAAGTGCATTGTGGCTGTTGAATCTAATGGCATAAGACCAAGACGATGAGGCACGCTCTATGCACTGATCTGTGATGGAATGAGAAAAGCAATGAGTGATAAGTATAGAGTTTAGAATATAAGTTGAGATCAAGGGGGAGAATGTTAGGATGATCTCCACCCACGGTTGGCCCAACGGCCACCTGGGCCTTGAGCTCGCGCCCTGATCGGGGGCGCTCAACCCTAATGGTTGGTGGGCCCCTGTCACACTGCGCTATAAATAAAGGTGGGGGCCGGCGGCTCACTTCACGAGGTTGAACGGAGCCGCACTGCCCCACCGACAAAACCCTAAACCCGATCTCGAGAGGGAGCGCAGCCAGTGACGGGAAGCACCACTGCTGCGCCGCCACAGGACAGCGCCATCGCCGGACTTCACCACCGACGTCTCCCGACTCCACCGACTCCATGGCGGACGCCTCTGCACCCGCAACCAAGACCACGGATGGTCGGTAACACCACCTACCCCCTCTCTTTACTCTCTGCTCTTTTAGATCTACACGCATTACCTTTTGTTCGTATCGAATAGCAAGCCTACCCTACCAGATCTACTACTAGTGATCCTGTAATAATGTCAACAGCCACCTCTTGACTCTTTCAAGCTGCTCTTCAAACAAATTGGTTTACAAGTTTTTAAGAAAATCTTGTACAATCGATTCGGAGATCTTTTCACTTTGATCAACAATTCATCATTCTTGATATAAACACGCAATAACTCATCTTACATCACCACCCTGCACCCTCTTTCTATCATCTACCCAAGACTGAATATGTTGTTGCACCGACCCCCGTATATAGTAAATTTTTGTCAACAACTTCTTATCTCCATTTTTGCATTGTAACAACATTGTCACTTTGCCTCTTATTTGTACCGTGGAACCGTTGCCAAACTTAACCTTGCCCCAAATCTTCTCATCGAGCTTTTGAAACATGGAGCAATCTCCCGTCATGTGATTGCTTACTCCATTGTCCAAGTACCATAGATCTGTGTGATCGTGGCTACCTTCCTTTATGCATAGTTTAGAACTACGTTCTCCTCATTCAGCATCACCATGACCTGCGCTTTTTCAATATATGAGGAGAGAAGTAGTACCAGTTCGTCATCTTCTTCTTCGTCTTAGGTGAGATTCACCTCCCCATTCTTCTTCTTGCTTCGGCAATCCTAACCATAGTGCTCGTATTCATTACAGTTGAAATACTTCATGTGGCCGCAGCATCCTGACGCGTAGTACCCGTATTCACCACATTCAAAGCACTTGGCATGTGACTTATCATGGGATCTGTCACCACCGCCTTGCCTAGCCTTTTATCCACGGCCACCTCTGCCGCCTCAACCACTTTGGCCACATCGATCGGGCCATCTCCTGTGGCTGCTTGAGCGTGGTATGGTGCACTGGTGCTAACACATGACGACAAGGCAGAGGTGCTCTTCCAACATTTTGAATGTTTGCTTGGCCGCTCGTCGCCTACAATATTCACCTTCAACTGGAACACCCAACAATTAACATGTCTGGACCTTCAGGCCCTAGCTACAATTAACAAGCTTGATAAAAGGTCCCATTAAAGCCATCTGGTCCTGGCGCTTTGCCAATGAGTAACAACCATCTTTGAGTTACTCATTGGCAAAGCGCCAGGACCAGATGGCTTTAATGGGAATTTTTATCAAGCTTGTTAGACCATAATAAAGAGTGATCTCATGGCAGCGCTGTACGACTTCTTCAACCCAAGAACATCAAACCTCCCATACTCTAACACAACAAATATGATCCTGGTGCCGAAAAAGGAGGGAGCTCAATCGGTGGCAAATTACAGACCGATTAGCCTCATCCATAGTTTTCCAAAATCATAGCAAAGATCTTAGCTCTATGAATCATGTCGTTCATGAATGACCTGGTCTCCCCAAGTCAGAGTGCTTTTATAAAGGGCAGATGTATCCAGGACAACTTCCTTTATGTCTGCAACTTGGCCAAGGGATACCACCGGTGCAACACACTGTCCCTACTCCTAAAACTTGACATCGCAAAAGCATTTGACTCCGTTCGCTGGGACTATCTCCTTGACCTGCTACAAAACCAAGGATTCCTCCCCAATGGAAAGACTAGGTCTCGATTCTCCTTTCCACATCCACCTCCATAGTCCTCCTCAACTGTGTCCCGGGGAACAAAATACAACATCACAGAGGACTACAACAAGGTGACCCACTCTCTCCTTTCCTGTTCATCCTAGCTATTGACCCCTTGTGAAGAATCTTAGATATTGCAATGAACCTCAGACTTTTGTAGTCGTTGGATGGCCGAGCGACCACCCTGTGAACATCCATGTATGCAAATGACGTGGCCATATTTCTAGCGTCACAACAAGAGGACATCCACAATTTTCATTTGGATCCTACAGAATTTTGGTAATACAAAGCCCTACAAGCAAACCTACAAGATGCCAAATTGTGCCTATTCAATGCAAATAGGTTGACCTACAAGTAACACTACAGGAGTTGCTGGTCGAGCATGCTTCCTTCCCCTTGTAATACTTAGGACTACCCATAGCCCTCAAAAGGCTTCGTCGAGCATACTTCCAAGTGTTAGAACATAAATGTGCCGCCCGCCTAGCTGGATGGCGAGGCAAGCTGCTTTCACTGGCAGGCAAGAAAATCCTAACCAAATCAATCTTAACGGCCCAGTGCACTTACCTCCTTATGGCTATCAACGCACCAAGATGCGTGCTCAAATCCCTCAACACGTGGGCAGGTCAATTCTTTTGGGCAGGTTCAGAACAACTATTAGGAGGCAAATAAAAGGTCAACTGGGACAAAGTCTGCAGACCAACTCACTTGGGGGTTTGGCCTCTTGGACTTAGAGCACTTCGCTAGGGCTCGTAGACTAAGATTGCTATGGTATGAATGGGCTACTGCAAATAGACCTTGGTAGGGGATGGAAACACCATGTGATGACCAAGATCGAGAGCTCTTTGCGACGGAAACCATTGTTCTCATTGGCAATGGGAGAAAAGCATCCTTCTGGAACTCGTCTTGGGCGAATAGAAATCAACTTCGTGACACCTCACCTTGCACATATCGTTATTGGATAACAAATGGCTACAGGAGCTCGATTTATTGGTTGGTCTCATGGCACAACACATATACAGGGGCTTCTCTCCAGGACGCCCATGAAGGCTAACTAGAAGGACTCCATATCTTGTAATCTAACTCTAACTGGAGCTTACAATGCTGCCTCAGCGTTTAAAGCTCAATTCCTAAGCGCAACACTCACCACTATGAATGCCTTGGTCTGGAAGGCATGGGCACCGTAGAAATGTAAAATCTTTGCTTGGCTAGCCATACAGACTAGAGTATGGACATTCAACAGAGATAGTTATCCACCTTTTGGCTAAATGTTGCTTCTCTAGAAGAATTTAGGCAGCAATTGCGCATTGGACTGTTACTGATTCCTTGAACCTGAATAACTAGCAGACCACATCTTCCATCTGTCTCTAGTGGGAGTCCATCAACCTTGCACCTAGTGCTCCATGGAAAGCAATAGCAACACTTGTTCTTCTGGTCACATGGGAAATTTGGAAGGAAAGAAATGCACGGGTGTTCCAATCAACAGTAACCATGCTGACCTCCTTGATTGCAACATCAAAGAGGAAGCCGGAACTTGGGTTCAGGCAAGAGCCAACAGGCTTGCTGATCTTCCTCTTGTTTTTGTAAATTCTTAGCATAGTTTCCTTTTTTTCCGCCTACTACCTTTTAGGCCCTTCTATACACACTCTTTCCTCTTCTTAATTAAGTAGGGCAATGCTCCTGCCCCTTTAAAAAAATGATTCCTCTAGCTACATAGATTTGTGTAACACAGAAATAACCAAATAGAAACTTTCTAAATATGACTATATGAGCCCAAGTACAAATGGTACAACCAAAATTCATAATTATCAACACATTAAAATTTATATTATACCATGAAGTAGGTAGAAACCATACAAATAATGAACCAAGGTTACAATCACTCAAATGATAATAAGATAATTTCTGAAATTGAGGAGTTTATTGAAATGTTTTCAACAGGCATAGCTTAAATGATCTAAATACTTTGGTATTCGTGCTCAATTCAAACTTTATTCTTATACTTTGGCACATACTTTCGAGCCCATAAATGTTTCCCACTTATCATGAATTCAACTCTCTTATTCCCATCAAGGACACGGAGGAGTGTCTCTTGTGAGAAAAATTTGACGAGTGCATAGCATGGAGGACTTGGTTCAACTGGTTCCTCTAGACTTATTTCTTCAACATCCCCATAGTTCCTGAAATGTGGTAGAAATCAATTATAAAGTATGGGAAATGGCCAGCAATATAAGCCAAATACTGTAAGTTGAATACCCAAATAAACTTGTGTCTGTACTTTGCATATTAGGTATTAGTGCTTCGCAACAAAGAATTGAAGTCCTTTATTTTGAGTATATTCTCTACGGAAGCAAAATAGTTATACGGGTAAGTCACAGATAAATCATGTAGCTTTTGAAGAAGACATACTTCTAGTTCAATATTGAAAGTAATACTTTTTAATGTAATTCATAAATGTAATTAGCATGATAGGAACTAGGTGATCATAGACCTAAAAATATATTTATTTAACCATGCATTGGTATGAACTAGATAAAAATATATAACTTGGCACTGCCTATATAGTTGTATTTGTTGTCACAATATATTTTAGGCATAACTAGCAAGTAGATGTATTATATTCTTGAAGCATATCAAACCATAGTTACATAAAATTATTGCAAGACTTGAGGTAAGATCTAAAATGCCCTAAAAATTCAAACTGCATTTGAATTTGCTTGAATTTTGGCCTTATTTGAGAACCTTCACAATTAGGTAATCCTTAGCCTCTTTTCACTTTCCCTTCCTTGCCTTGCGGCTTCCCTGACCCTTGGTGTCGTTCAAGAAACTGCCTTCACCCCTAAGCCCTCTCGGCCACATGGCTTCTCTCCGTTCGGCAATGTAACTCGCTTGGTCGCTGCTGCAAACTCCTGTCAGCCTTCCATACCTTCGACTGTCATACCCTGACACCACCCATTAATGAGCTCTCAGTCGCGCTACATAAATGGAGACCAAGTTCGCCGCCGTTGCCTTCACTGTGTCATAGCTGACCTGCCAACTTAGCCACCACAACTCACCGCCCAAGAAGACTCTGAGGCCAAGGCACCATTTCACCTGCTGACCTCCCTACTACCACAGCCAAAACCAGCCGAACACTCCCACGCGCTCTCTCTCCGACCACACATCGCTTCCCAAGCAAAGCTCCATTGTCCCAACCGCCTTAGGTCGACTATAAAAGCCAATGAGCTCTCCCCAATAGCATGCATAGATGCCTAGTAGCACCCTGGAACTCTCCCTTTCCCTCACCAAACGAAAGATCGCTGTCGCCGTAGAGCCAAAGGTAAGCCCTATTTTCCAATCCACCTCGTCTCTTCACCAAATCCCAATTGCTTGCACTTGTAGCACCACTAAGACACCACAAACACAACTGTAAGCTTGCTTTAGCAATCCCAACCCCAAAGAGCCTTGACGACAAGCAGCTCTGTTGTCTGCACCCCCTCACTGTGGATAGCTCCCCACAGATCTCCATAGCCCAAGCCATCACCTCCAAGACCTTCCTCATGCCCTAGAGATGCTCAATTCATCCTTACCCTCACCGACTAGCCAATTCTCATGTGCCACGGTCGACCATCTTGAAGACCACCTCATTGTCGACCATCCACAGTAGTCCTTGTGGCTTGCCAAGCCCCAAAATGGGTTCTCCCCTCCCATACTACAACCCTCCTGTACCTTTGTGTGCCCTCAAAGACCACCACAACCATCACAATTGCTCGCCATCGCTTTTCGTTGCCTGGGAGCACTGTAGCATCGCTAGAGGAAGAAGACGGTGCATAGTAATAGGCCATGGGCCACACAGTAGTAGCCCAACATACCAAAGCCAACTCGAGGTAGGGCTAATACTATATATCACTATTCATACGACTTGATCCGTTACTATTGCAACCCAGTCCGCCTTGAACAGTACAGTCTGTTACTGTTACTGTCAATAGCCCGACCCGCAATGAATTACTTTTAGATGTGTGCAAGTGTAATATATCAGGCAAACCCGTAAACATTCATTAATTCAAAAAGGCGTCAATTTGGAAAGGAAGTCATTGGTTTAGCATGCTGAATCAATTATGGATGAAAAGTCTCAATATATATGCCCATTTTAGTCGTTTTGAACCCGTTTAAACTATTTCTAGCTCTGTTTCACCAACCTAGACTCTGATAAACTTTAAACCCAACATTATTTGGTTTTTCTGAATCTTTTTTATTTTGTTTTATTTTTCCTAGATCATATTCTTTTGAGCATGGAGTTGATTGCTTGCTTTTTATCTGCACTAGCACACAATTTCGCTGAGCAGTCAGTCCAAGAAGCATATCAAGACCCAGAAGACTTAGGGCAAGTTGAAGACTTTAAATAGCGAGGCAAGTCATATATTTTTGATCATGTTAAACCTACATTTTCTAAATTATGTATATATGGTACTTTTATTACTATTACTTATGCATTGCTATTTACCTAAAATAATTTTTTAGAATGACATGGTAATTTAGCTATGCCTACCATTGGAAAAGCCTTATTTTACTTGTAAGCTATATTCACCTTGACAAACCTTAGTAATAATAAATTACTATAAAATATACCATAGAAGTCTAAGAACTCAAAATGTTTTCTACTACTAAGTGATTTGGCGTTTTGTCGATAGAATTATAAAATAAATACTAGGGTTAAGAAGGAATCATGGAAAGCCATAAGATGGTTGAAGTCCACGACCTTACCCTAGGGAGGAGGTTATGGTTGGATTAGTTGTGTTGCGGTGTACTAGGTTATTGGTTTATGAATGGCTGCCTCATTGGTGAAATGTAAGGACTAAAACCTTATACTGAATAAAGAACATAGTTATCGCTCAACCATAAGTTTTGACTTATCAAACCTGGTCTAGTAGCTGCACAAATCGATTGAATTTTTGCAGGAGGGTAAGCTATTCCAGAAAAGGGAATGGCCTACAAACAACAAAGTAGTTTGGAAGGCAAGCCTTCCATAACAACAGTAGGTCCAATCAGATCAAGTCACTTGTTCCACTTCAAGAATCCCGACACTATGAGGCCCATCAACTACTGGGTAGAGTCTATAGAATGAGGAGAGCAGTGAAAAGTCTTGTTTTCTCAACTCAGTTATAAGGATTTGAGGAATCTTATGGGTAAAGTTGGGCAACTCTGTAGAGTTATAATTACAAATGGTATTCGAATATGCCGTGCTTTCTAAAATTGAAGCTGTGTTTAATGGGTGGTTTCAATAGCAAAGCATAAGTAGCTTTCATAATGTTTCAACCTGGTAATCTACTTGTCGAACCCTATTTCCCTTAAGAAGTTAATATTTGTTATTTTATGTTTAAAAATGCTTGCACATAAAATTGCATCTATAAATACATTAATAAAATCAATATACTCCCATCTCTTAAAAGCCCTAACAAGTAGTTAAATAGCAATTTCCTTATTTGACTTGTTGAGTACAGTTGTACTCTCGCTTGCTAAATTACCAACAGAAGATGCTTGGGAAAATAATGAGAAAACCTTCAAGGATGATTTGAAGATTCCTGCGACGTAGATGATACCTGGTTTTAGGGCTTATCCTCACTCAGTCATGCTTGTAGAGTTCTTTTATATTGTAGTATTTTGGTCTTACGCCCCGCTGTGTAAAACTAGGCTGCTAAATTTTAATCCTTTGACAAAATTTGGTTTTTATGAATGAGCTTGTAATGGCAATGATATACACTTGACTATAGTTTCTCGCAGCTGAATATACAGTTACGGGGAAAACTTGGCAACCCCAGAAATGGGTGCATTACAAGATCTGGCCATCCAAACTCATAGTTGAGTTTCCTGTTTTTTCTGTGTTGACTTCAGTGTAAACATGTTGGTCTTCTCACTACAATTAATCGATGGATCTGCCTTTATCTAAGCATTCCAAATCCCTATTGATGTTACTATTTGAAACTTCAAATGCACGCATCCCGATAAAAAAGGTAAACACCATTGGTAATTATATTTCGATGTGGTGTGAATTTCACGTACTCATTAGTAGGATAATTAGAAACAATTAGTAACACTTTTTGGGAGACTTTTTACCGTGCTTGGAAGGTACTTGAGGTACCTCCACTTCAAAAAAAATATTAACCATTGATGTACAAAGGGGTAGATTAATTAGGAATAAAAATTTTATAAACATAGAAAATTTAGTAATTCTTGATCGACCTAACCCGTATTCATCTCCCCCATCTTCTTCAACGTATTCACTCTTGCCATTTGTGATCTGCTACGCAGGTGCATCTCCATCTGTCCTCCTCCAACCCATAGGTTATTCTTCAATTCTCCCTTTCCCCTCCTCCGTCAGCCCCATGGGCTCGCCCGTCCCCTCAATCGAAGTCCAGAATCAGGATCATGGAAAAGCACCCTCAACACAACAATCATTTGCAAATCTTGCAAAAACTATGTAATTTATGTTCATGTACTTAGTTTAACATTTAGTTGGTTGCCCTGCTCAAAAGGGCTTATTTTGAGTGGCTTTTGGTTGAAAATCACTGTAACTGGCTGAAAAAACGTTGTAGCTGACGGTGACTTATTTGGCGTAATTAAATTTAAAATTTTAAAAATAGAAAAAACAGGTTAGCCCGTCACAGACAGTACAAACGAATACGGGAAAATAGAACCGACAAAAAAGCTAAAAAATAAAAAACTAGAAAAGACGAAATTATTGAATAGTGAAAAATAAGCCAGAAGTCCAAGCCAAAACGAGCAGGGCCGTCTCCATTAAGTAAAATAACAACGATGATTCAATTCGGTTGGTTTCAAATTTCAACCCAATCTACCCGCGTGCATGGTTGCCCATTGCTGTAACCTAGCTTCGTCATGGTTCATCCTCGAAGTCGACTTTAATTGCATGGAGTTGTATTTTTTGCTTACAACCAAAAAGATATTTGGATGGGTTCTTTTGAATTGTGACTTATAGTTAAAATTTTTTAATTCTGGACTACTCACAAGGGTCATTACATAGAGAAAAATAGTCATATACGAATTTGACTAGCATAGCTGATCTCGGTACAGTTTATACTATAATCTACTTGTAAACTCCTTAAAAAATGTATCGTTTAAAAGTTAGTTATTGTAGCATAAGTAAGTCATAAGTGCTAAAGAATCCACCCTAAAGGTTTGACACCATGGATGAATTGGAAGGACATTTTGTTTTACCTCTCTTTCTAAC
Organism: Dendrocalamus latiflorus; assembly: GCA_017311315.1. Taxonomy (NCBI): domain Eukaryota; kingdom Viridiplantae; phylum Streptophyta; class Magnoliopsida; order Poales; family Poaceae; genus Dendrocalamus; species Dendrocalamus latiflorus. Next base: position 19,631,892 of record CM029672.1, read on the forward strand.
TTTATAGGGGTATGAAATTACCTGTCTAACCTTCATCTCTATCATAAAGTTAATACATGTCCCCCAATTTAAGTACCTCCTCATGAGTACCTTTGATTGTGGATCACTGGATTGCACCTAATGAATGGTTCTTGTATCTTGCAAGCACCATAACACGTCCTGTATTTTGGAATACGGGAAATAGTTCGTAACAAATATTTGGTAACCAAGGCCATTTTGTTGATGTTCTCAGTTAGTTTTGTACTTATCCTTCAATTATTTGGTAACTACAACTGAGTTTTTTTCAGTGAAGCTTGGTGCAAACTACAAATGGGTCATGGAGTTCGTAGCCCCCTACTTACCAAGTTCATGGTTGGCCTGATTATATTAGAGTGAATACAAATTTCAAGGTGATCATTAGTACTCAATCAATGTGGTCAATCTTGATTGAGGATAAGAACACTTTTTCTCAAAGCATTTTTACTAGAAAGCCCTTTTCATGTAATTTATCCCATGGTGATCCATATTTAGCAGAAATCATTTTGTAAACAAAAACGATCTAATCCATCCCAACGTCCTTACTTGAATTTTCTTGCCTCTCAGTTAAGCATAACTAGATTAAAGAGATTTAATCTACTAAATCAAGCCAATCAACAAAAAAGGAGCAAGCAAAATTATTATCATTCTCGTCACATGGGAAATCTGCAAATAGTGCAACAAAAGAAATTTACATAACAAAAGCTGCCCCAACCCTGGGTCAGAGGACTCCCTTTCTTAATTTACCAGCAGGACCTCTCCAGTCAGTTTTTTTCAAAAAAAAAACAATAGACAATATTAATCCATAAAAGTTCATTGGTTGTTGTTTATGGCAGTTCTTTTGACATTTCTACCAATTGTTTAGGACTTTAGGAGTATGATTTTGGCCAGGTTGTTGCAACTATTTGATTTAGCTATAGCACGATGTTCAACACACAAATCAAAAAAATAGTAGCACCTACAAATTTTATGTAAGTTTCTTTGCAGAATTTTTTAAATAATCTATTTTTTTTAATTATAGTAATATAACTCTATTTTTTTATTTTACTGTAATAATCCTCTGTCGCTCCACCATTGAATGATTTGGGCTAATCGCCCAAAGGTTTCGTGCCAAATATTCAAGTCACCCATCGATTGAGCAACTATATGTCTAGTCGCCTAACTATGGAGCGACTAGTCCTAGTCGCTCAACTGATGGACGACACCTCAATAGTCAACCGGTTGGGCGATTTAAAATAATAATATTATCATATTATTAATCCAATGGAAATAATTGTGGGGGAATAAATGACAATTTTTATAGGTAATATATTTAGCAAATCTTATTTGTAGGTTATTATTTTGTTTGGAAATAAAAGGGCAGATAAGGTAGGTTGGTCCGTTTGTGATTCTTATATATTCTCACGGGTACAAAATATGTTAAACTTGCAATAACGTTTTGTTATTGTCATATGTTATTGTAGTGCGATAAATTTATGAAGAATTTTATGAGGATGATTGAGATGGCAATGATTCGCAAATAGGAAGCTAAGTGATATTGTGATACAACAGGAAATTCATACATAGAGGAGAATTTTGTATAAATGGCTAATGATAACAATAAGATAGTTGATCCAACATGGGGGTTACATGATACATAGGCTAACGAACCAAGGACGGTACACATATGTCTTTAGGGACTTAGAAATATATGGGACATATGAACGAAGAGGGTCGAACTACCGCGTAGAACATGGCCATTTGTTGTCGCGGCCCAGCTTGATGTTGTACTTCTCGCCTTGCGCCTTAGCTTTGGCCATGATGGCCCTCTTTCGCACCCTCTCAACCTCCCGTCGTCTGCATGCTCACACTCCTGCTCCTCATGCAGCCTCTCCCATCTCTTGTTCTCCTCCATCTCAGCCTGTAGCTCTTCGAGGCACCTTTTATGGGCCTTGTAGTCCTCCCTAACCCATCTCTTCCATGACAGCAGCATCCACATGTTTGCTGTCAGAATCTGCACCTTGTATTTCCAAGTTAAAAACGTCTCATCAACTAAGATCATAGGAAACATGTGCCTGAAAGTGTCGATGCAGGCATCGAAGGCTAAGAAGGCCCTCTGCAAAACCATGAAACCTAGTAGTCTTCTGTATGGCTTGTCCTTCATAGCAATGTATATGCCTAGGTTCCTGTCCTGTAGCACCTAGAGTATATGAGAAAGGTTGTCATAAGATGCCTTTAAAGAACCAAATCTCCTTTCCAAAGCCTTCTGCTTCACGCGCTATGCCTTCGTGTAGCTTATCTTGTACTTGGATTTCAGCTCGATAGCCACCATGATGTGCTTGGCCTCCATGCCCTTCTTCCTTACTATCTCTCCGTACATGAGATTGGCTATGAAGGTCGACGTTAGGTTACGATGCTTCGGCAAAACACTGCTGAGCACGCAGGAGTGCGCCTCCACCTTGGAGACAATCTAGTGAGTCTCGTACTTGGGTCTATGTGTGTCCACACGCCAAGGACAACCACCCTGCTCACAGACCATGGTGTACTACTCCTGGTTGGATTTTAGGACCCAAAACCTCCACTGTATGGACAAGGCCAACAACTTAATGGCATGCTGCAATGACCCCTTGTCAGCAAACATTGCATGAAGCTGAGCCTCTATATCATGGTACTCCTATAGTGATTCATGCTCGTTGTGCGCAACAAGACCCTCAACATTCACCCTATTCCATCCTACGAGATGGGAGTTTCGTCCTCATCGGAAGAGTCAATGTCAATGCCATCTTCTTCTAAAGCTTCCTCCTCGGCCCAGGCCGTCAAGTCATCAATCTCCATCTAATGCACTATGCTGTTGAGATACACCCCTGTGTCCACCTGTCCAGTGGCCTTAGTATGCGGTGTGTGATCTTCTTGTTTTGCCTCAGCAAAATCTTCATTTGCCTATCCAATGGGCTCACGTGCAGTGTGCGGTATTTCTATCCTGCCTCCACAACATCGGCCACCATGTCCTCTTCATGAACCATGCGCTACGCGCCCGAGCTACTCTCACCAACTGAACGATAGCTGTTGGTAGGGCCTCATGCGACTCCCTTTGGACATGCTTGCATGAGTAGCACGCACTCGTATTCACGTTACTAGTAGCCTTCCACAAAGTCCTTCCATGCAACAGTATGCATCAGTCTCCTCAACTCCCACCAAATGTGCATGGCAGACCGACTCCAAAGCCCATGTAGGATGACACTGCACACCTCGGAGTCTAAGGAGAAGCTGCATGTGAGATAGTGCAGGACATCTTCGATTAGAGCATTCTCCATGTCCAGGTGTACCAAACTAATTTGTAGGAAACCACTTAGGTCAACACCGTATGGACCTTCACGAATCGTACTAACACTGTAATGCACTTTTAGTCTTGTGGGTTCGGACATGACTGATTTTTCACTGCAAATATTACCATTTGTCAACATGCATTCATAAATACATGCTAAACCAATAAGTAGCGACGTGTTGCCTACATTCAGATGAGAATAAGAATGGATAAGACTATTACCTTCACATGAAGACCTTCTCTCCTTATCAACAAGTTCCCTTTGTCTTTCTCCCTCTCCCAAGCTCCTCTCCTCTCTCTCTCTCCTATGCTCTTCTGCTTCTCCTCCCTTCTCTCCCCCCCCCCTTCTCGCAACCTTCTCCCCCTCTTCACTTCCCCTCTTCTTCTCTCCCTCTTTTTTTCTCCTCTTCCAAGCTCCTCTCATTCTCTGCCAAGAGAAATGGTGAAAGAGACCATGAGGAGGTCAGGTGAGCCTTTCTGTACAACCCTTCTATCGCTCTACTGTTAGACGACTTGGCCACAAGTAGTTGCCAAATGATTAAGCGACTAGGGGATATCACCTAACGGTTGAGTGACTAAGGGGCTAAGTCGCCCCCCTTAGTCACTCAACGGTTGAGCGACTAATAGCCAAGGGGACTAATCGCTCAACAGGTGGGCCATTAGACACTTGGTGCGCAATCGTTGGGTGACTTGCCCAAATCACTAAATGGTGGAGCAACAGAGGATTATTAGTGTAAAATAAAAAAATAGAGGTATATTACTATAATTGAAATAAAAATAGATTATTTTAAAAAAAATTCTTGCCTTGCACCTCTAGCTAGCATTGCATATTTCTTCCTCAATCCTTGTTCTTTTCAACAGGTACATGTTTATTTCATAATACATAATGTCATCACTTAAATGATGTTTACCTTTTCACTGAAAGGTTTTTCTTTTTCAAAGTTTATAATAGTTATATACTGCTTTTCCAGTTTTTTTTTTGCTTAAACAAGCCAAAATGCTTAACATGAATGTGTTTCTACTTTGTAAATCTACTAATCAACAAAGCTAATAATATGTTATTTCTCAATATATATATGCCGCTGCCATCTAACATTTAGATTAACAACTGTGCACATCTCAGAATGAAGAATTGTGAAATTCTATAGGAAATACAAACTTCAACTGATAATAGTACCTCATGAAAAAGTCGTGTAGTTCATCTTCAGTCAAAGGGCAGCCACTAGAGAAAGCCACGAACAGAGTTCTCTCATCATGTACAATATTGGCCTGCCGATTACGGAGTTTCTGAAGTAGTTTAGAGAACGCTATTAGTTCTGAAAAACAAATAATAAAATGAAACAATGCATATATTTATTGATGACTCCAGATCGTGAATGCAAAAAATGCGTACATCTGCACCATTTTGTTTCTCTGTTATGTTCAATGTCTTTAAAATTTCTGCCAAACGGTTGGTTGATTGAGACAAAGGTATTGCGTCCATTATAGTTTGCAGGATCTGGCATGCTGGAGACTCAGTACTTGAAGAAGTTGTGCCCTCACCATTATCCTTATGGATTAGAAGAGAGACTTGAATCATGTTGGCTATAAGACCCTTCAGCACAAATAACATGGGTAAAACACAGAAATCCACTAAAAAAGACAATAAATTGATCAAGGTTATGGATTATTCTTACCATTCTTGCACGAAATTGATCCTTCAAGTGACCTCGATAAGCATGACCAATCTGATGGATCAGCTCCTTCGTCTCAGCTTTACCTAAAAGATCTTCCAAGGCCTTGTAGCAGAAATTGTTGAGATAGAAAGCAATTCCTCCAACAACTTCTTCTTGAAAGAGGTTACTTGGTGTAGATCTATTCACTAAATCACTGGGTTCAAGATTAAGGGCTTCAACAAAACTTTTTGCACTAGAAGCAATGGCCGAAACATGATTATCATCAAACGCGTTTATGCGTTCAAGGAAATCGACATGGCCATTTCCTTCAAGCCACATCCAAAAGGCAATTATCTTCAGGGCAAGGGATGAATCAATCTGAAAAGAAAATACTAAGCGAGAGAACAACTGGCGCACTAGCATAAGGCGCGGATCAGAGGCCATGGACAGAATAAAAGAGAGTTGCTAGTGTTGAAACTATGGATACAGATGGAGAAGAAGGCCTCTGGGTTTGCTTAATAATTAAGGAAATGCTAAGATGCGCGGCGGCTTCAGCCTCTGGCTTCCAGCTTAGGCTTGTGACTTCAACTGAAATTGGACCATAGCCGTTGTTAGTTTTTTCTAAAAAAAATATTAAAAAATTGAGAAAAAAATAATTAAAAAACACTATATCATTATGGACAATACAAAGGAATAAGAGAAAAACATAGCCAAATTTTGAAGTCGATCTATTCCAAGTGGCTTTTGACTTAAATAAGCTAAAATCTTCCAAAAAAAAGTAGCTAAAAAAGCCAGAAGCTTACAAGATTTGTCCTATATCGAAACAGTTCAAAATTAAGTGGTGGATGGGTAACGCTGACAAAAGAAGTTGACAATGTACAACCTTTACTCGTAAAAGATAGCCACGCTTTGCATACTTGCCAAAATAGCTGACAAACTTTTGGCACGAACCTTGCAAAAGCGCGTGACTACACATATATATTCATATGTTTTCTGCATGCATCTATACGTACCAAAAGTATGACATCCACTCATGAAACCCTTCTAAAGTATGACTGCATTCATGCCTATCTATAATCCTCTTTTGCAACTCCCTGTAATTCAAAATATCTATGCCCCTAATGGGGATAAAATTATTGGTCCTTGTGTATTCATGATGCTATGTAATACTAGTTGAACGAAATGAATGGTAGGCTACTGTGGAACCTATTTTATTTTATATTTTGATCTGTAGTGCGTGGTGATCAAGTGATCCCTCATTGCAAGGGAGCAAAACGAAGTATGGAGCTTTCCCGAATTTTTTGTACAAATAATTTATTTTTTATTCGAAATTATAGAAATAAATCCGCGGAATATTTTCTTACAAAAATAGGCTCCAGTCGACCAATAGAGGGGCGACTAGAGCCAATCGCCCAATAGGGAGGCAACAAAGTTCTAGTCGCCCTACCCTCGAGCGACTGCAACCAGTCGCCCCCCATTGGGTGACTTGTAGTGCAGCCACCCCCCTACCCATTAGGTGACTGCACTCAGCCCTGTGAATTTTTAAAATTTTGCTAATTTTGTAATTTTTAACTGGGAAAAAATCTGCTGGAGTTATAAAAAAAGTTTATTTTCATTGTATGTTGTAGGTGCATAAAAAATTTTGGGAAATTGTTTTTAGGAACAATTGACCGTAGAACGATCGGTACGTACGATGGTAAGTGATATTTTGATGTTACTGAGAATTCGTGTACGGAGAAAACCGCTATGTTAATATTGTTAGATGACTTGCTATGTGAATCATTGAATGCGAAAAGACGAGATAATAGGCTTGTTTGGATTTAAATAAACTTCATAATACAGTTGGGAGTAACATGCTGCGTACTTTTTGATTACATGCATAACATATAGCATCATGTGCGACTAACCCACTCAACTGCTCGTACGACCTACTGTGTGGACCGGGGACATTTTCCCTTCCTTGCCTACTCGGCGTTGAACTCCTCGGTGGCCTCTTTTGCCTTCATCGCCATTTCCTTCTTTCTCTCGCGCTCCCTCTCACGAGCCTCCCGCTCCCTACGCGTGCACGCTTCGAGATGAGCTTTCGTCTCACGTTATATACACAGGGTTTGCTCGTTCTTGCGACGCTCCTCCTCCCGCATCTCCGATGACCTTACGACATTCCACTCCTCGAAGTCGAGGGTCCATTGGTACTCAGGATGGATCTTAAGATTGATCCATTTGCGGAAGGCACATAGGGATTCCAGGGACTGTAAATACAAGGGAGAGATTGTTAGTGCGTGCTGTGAAGGAGAAAAAGTTAAAGGAAAATGGTGCACCTGGTCCTTACCGGCTGCCGACAGGTTGTGGTGTCTAGACGGCGGTCGGGGTAGTCACTGGAGTAGTTTGCGCAACCCTAGTAACGCATACCTAGGCTGATGTGGTACTTAGACTTGAAGAACTTGCACGTGTCCCCGCACCAACAAAGGGAGGTGTCTCCACCTCGGGTGGGAGTTGCGGTGAACGCTCGGTGGTAATGTTCGGGATGGGGTTGTTGCTACGGGGCCCCTCATTGCAGGGAGCTGACCTCGTAGTACGCTGGGCTTGTTCTACCCGGGCCGCAATAGCCCTTATTTTCTCATCGCGGGCGGCAACTGACCGTGCTAGGTCGCAGATCTCCTCCAATGGCTTTACCATCTTGTCCCATTGCTTCTTCTGCCTTTTGTTCATCCCAATGCGATGAAGGAAGCGCGGTGTAGTGTGGGGTTTGGTCGTGTAGTGTTCCCTGCGAAATGGAACGCACCCCAACTTACAGGGTCTGTTTTTCTTCTACTCGTACGTGTAAAGCTGGTGCGTGTGGTCCTGGTACTGAGTAAAGCTGGGCTGTGCTGTCATGTCTCTACAAAAAGCTACGTCGTCATGCCATGTGACTGTGCAAAGCTGGCCTCTTTTGTCATGTCACTGCGCAAAGCTGGCCCCTTTTGTCATGTCACTGTGCAAAGCTGCCCCCGTTTGTCATGTCGGTGCTCAAAGTTGCCCCCTTTTGTCATGTCACTGCGCAAAGATGCCCCTTTTGTCATGTCTCTATGCAAAGCTGACCTCTTTTGTCATGTCACTGCGCAAAGCTGACCTCTTTTGTCATGTCATTGCGCAAAGCTGCCCCTTTTGTCATGTCACTTCGTAAAGCTGCCCTCTTTTATCATATCTCTGGACAAAGTTACCCTCTTTTGTTAAGTTTCTGCACAAAGGTGCCCGCTTTTGTCATGTGGTCATTGCACTAAGTTTTCTCGTTCGATATAAAAAGCACGGTTGGGGTCCCATGAAAGTAGGAGTAGAGAACCCTGTAAATCGAACGAAGAAGTACTTTATCCATCGTGCAGATACTTCCCGTGGAAAGGAGGGAGGACTTGGGTCCTAACTACCACTTGATACCCAGCAGGTGTGCTCAACCAGTGTGGCCAAAATGCAGACACAATGAGGACGCGGTCGTGTAGGTCCTCGAAGGCAATTACGATGGAGGGCGACGTTTCTTCCGATGCGCACACTCTGGGGTACAAATTGCTAATAGTACATTTTTCATTACTGCTTATAGAGCCTCTATGTTTACCATCCTTTCCCGCAGATGGCAAAATGCGACTTCGCCCGCTGGATCGATCCTCCTCATGAACCGTATATTATCAGGTACGTGGATACATTATGGGATCGAATTTTTGAGTTGGAGGAGCGACTCGACACTCTCAATGAGGAGAACAACGTCATCCGCCAACAAATGCAACGCGAGAGGGGCAACGAGGAGGTTGTCAACATAGGAAACTCCTACGATCCGACATGTTGCTGTGCAAACCCTAGCTGCATATGTGCATGCCACCACAACGATGGCCAGCCCTGTCCGAGGCGGCCCCCTCAGCAATACTCCATGTGGGTGCCACGAGGCTCGTTTGACATATAGGCAACGAGGTGTATGGTTGTATCGTAGTATGCAGAACTGTTGTTCGAAATAATGTGCAATGTTGTTAAGCATGTAATAGATTGGTTGTTATCTTTGTGCGGTTGCCATCATTGAAGTTCACTATTCGTTTGGAGCGTGCATCAAGTAGGTAAGGATAAGTACAAGTAAGCACAGCACAATACTAAAAAGTTCACATCATAAATAACAAACATAAACAGTATATGAACAAATGGTGTACAGTCAGCACTACCCTCAGTCGCCACCTTGGCCTGCCCCATCTCCGTGCCCGTGTCCTCCTATACGGCCCCGCTTGGCCGTCCTTCGCTGCAACGGGTGACGATGCCCTGACAACGTAAGACGATTAGGAGACCGTCGCACCAGCCCCTGAGCTGCTGGAGTTGGCTGCACCGCTGCCTGTGTGCCCTCCGGTGCACCGATGAGGGCACTCCTGGAGAGAACCTCTGGTGGTGTGCCGTAAGGTGCAGACCCAGACGCCTGCCCGACCCACTCCGAGAAGTACTAGTCTTGTGCAAGTCCAGGGCATTAAATTGCCCTAATCATTACTCTTCTAACATGATAACTTATTTTGGAATAGTCACGAGATGTATGTGGTTGATAATTTGTGACAACTTGGTTTATGCTTCTCAAAACCCTAAAAACTTGCTATACCTATCTGGATAGATGGTAAGCGTGGTTGTGTGGATGTAACACGACAATCTGTGGTTTGTGGTATGTACCACCCGGACAAATTAAGAACTTAATCCTATGATGACCTCCTCATGTAAAATAGTACTACCACAAGCTGGCAAACTGTAGGCTTGAGTGAATAATTTACTAGACCTCGGAGTCTTTCCACAGGTAGGGGAGTGAAGTTATGCATATGCGGACAAAAAATGTAGCATGATGGGACACTGTGTAAAGGTGATGTGTGCCCATTTCACCAGTGCTGTGAAAAGCAGTGGTCCAGCTGTGCTGAGTGTTAGGGTATGACTTCCCACACTAATTTATGGGGACCACCTTTGGTGGTTCTCCATATGCGTTGATTGGTAATGGGGCGAGGTATTGTAAAGGCTTTGTGATGATCTCTCGATTTGCATGACCAAGGAATCGCGTAGACCCATCGACTTGATTGTCTCTTGTGGGTAAAGATGTACAATCTCTGCAAAGTATAAATTGTTCAAATAGCCATGCCCACAGTCAAGGGTGGACATGGAAACTACTTTGAGTTAGCTCTATTTCAAAACATTTATGGGTGGGATAAAAATCTATCGGAGGGAAGTACTCTGATTTTTGCTTTTCTTGGAAAGACGCACTCCAGTGGTGATAATAACAAAAACTAGCATTTGATGGATGTAACTATGCACTGTAAAAAGTGGATGTAACCTGCACTACTATTATTACTACATTCTCATAATCAACTTTAAGAAAATCTAGTTTAGTTGAAACTGCTAAGTCTCAGGAGCTTTTATACTTATTATACTTTCAAAACAATACCTTTAGCAACTAAAAGAACCTCCAGCCTCCATTGATAGCTTTGCATCTATTATTATTGCATCCTGTGTGGTGCCTTGCTGAGTACCATTGTACTCACTCTTGCTTAATTACCATCATTCAGTCAGTAAGGCAAGAAGGACAAGTCCTGCTGTGCGTTGAAGGATGTCGACAGAGTTGGAAATCAATGAGGCCAAGAACTAGGTCACGAACCCTAGTTGGCTACCTATGGGCAAGCTCTGATGGTCCCACCTGTGTGAAGTTTCCGCTGCTGCATTTTATTGATTTTGGCTTGATCTGCTCATGATTAAGTTATTACTGTATTATCTACGTTTCCGCATGATATGCCTTGGTATATAGTAATGTATCTATGAGCACTATCTACTAATCCAGAGAATAGTATGGTGAAATCATAGAGGATCTAGGTTTGTTAAACCCAAGGTTTGACATATTTGCTTTTAAACTCATTTCAAAGAAGGCTCCCTCTAAACATAAGCATATAAATTTGAGAGGTAAATATTATGCACATGTAAAGATTTTGGAAAATTTTTGGCAGAGCTTCTTTTGGATGATGAACTTGAGGAAGCATTATAAGCATGAGCACAAGGCATGAATATAAAATCATATGGAGAATTATAGGCAATTATAGATTCATGCATACCATCGTAAGCAAAGTGATTACAAGTTCATCATTATACCAAAAGTTACATATCACATCCACATAGAATAGAACATAATACCATGACAAGGTTCATTACACCATAAGACAAAGTTCACAAGTTCATAGATAGATTTTTCTTGCTACATCTTCTTCACTATGCTTCTCCCCATGTGCTTTCTACTTCTTCACTTTGCTTCTCCCTATTTGCGCCTTCCTTTTCTTCTCCCCCTTTGGCATCAAAATACCAAAAAGGGTTACTCCTGCGGTCCTTGAGGTGAAGGATCACAGCGGCAACGGCGGCTGTATCGGATAGGAGGAGGATGAGAGGATACTCTGTCCCCGAGAGTAGAAGCTATGGCAGTCAAGGAGGCAAGTTGTTCCATTGTCTCCAATTGGCATCCCTCCAACCTCAGCACTGCAAAATAGATCTGAGAAAGAGATACTTGGTCTTCTTCTGGTTTCATCTTCTCCTTGTTGAGCTCAGGAAAGAGGAGCTGCAGGAATGGGAGGACCCTTTCGTGGCTTGTACACCTTGTGGGTGGATCCCAATTCTCCACGATATCTGGTCTTCTGAATGATCAAAGCCATGATATATGGTGTATATTATATTCTTTTGACCCAATCATGCTTGCAAGAAGCTATTTCCCGAATGATGAGATCTACCACATCGAACTTCCTACCATGCATGATGTTGTCGATTATGTTCTAAGCATACCCTCTAATGCCATCAAAGTTCCCACTTTTAGGGTGAATGGTGTGGTTGATGATTCTATTGACCAAGCTAGAAATAGGGAGAAGACCGGCTAGCTTTGCTAGAGTATATTTGACATTTCCATCATAGTAATCCATCCAGGCAGGAACCATAAGTGCAGGCCTTTCATAAACTTTCCCATAGCTTCTCGACTCGAACCTGAGAGCTAGCTTAAACTCATGCTTATGGCAATTCAAATAGGTAGTCCCCATCATCCATGCCAAATGAGTGAAATCGGGAGAGAGATATATAATGTGACATAGAACTACCGAATGATCTTCTCATTGTAGTCACATTTCAGAGCAACGAGGTCATGAATACCGGCAAATATTTGTGATCAGCAAATTGCCTGTGAGGGCCATACATCTGTTCATACACTAGCTCCTGAACTCTAGTGTGGAACTTCGGATTTGTAGAAGTCTTTGGGAGCACAAACTGATTTCTTTGACACAGTATGATGATTAAATCACTAGTGATTGTCCTCAAGTTGATTGGTTGCTCCTCAGGCTCTTCCATTTCTTCATCTGATTCCACTTGTGAGCTCTCCACATTTTTAGACTCAGTTTCTATGTCATGAGCATGTCCTTTTCCCCTATCTTTATTTGTTTTTTTTTTTTGAGCTGCCTCTGGAACAGCTACTGAAGCTTGGATAGGTTGGACTTGCAGGGATGCAGAAAATTGCATGGGAAGGATTGGTCGAGATCTTGGAGTGCTATAAAACTTTCATGTGGTGTTCTTAGTCCGAGGCATCTTCAAGCAGAGAGAACAGATAACAAGGACAAATTAGAGATCATCCAAAATAGGTTTAAAATTGAATGGAATGAAGTGGTTATCTTGTCAGAAAAATTGGTAGTACCAACATGCAAATGGAGGTAGTACCAGGCTGCAAAAGTACCACCATTCAATGGCCGAAACGACTGCACCACGGTAGTACCGTACATGACGAGTGGTAGTACAACTTTCTCTGAACATGTTCTAGGGCAAATCAATGTGTAGTTTTTCTTATGTTTCTCATGGATAGAATCCATGGAATTGATACATTAACATCATAGAACACCAATTTTAGCAATTTGCATAAGAGCAACCCACTAAATCATTCGCATTGTCAAAGAAACCTAATTTTGACCCAGGGTTCTAAAGTAAGGTAAAAGAGGAGATCAAGAAGTTCTTTTACCTTAAGAATCGAGGGAGATGAACCCTTAAGCACTAGGAAATCAATAGGAATTGAAAAGAACTCGAGAAGATTTGAAGATCTTTAGAGAGGATTTTTTAGGAGTTCTTCGGGAGAGCAAGTACATATGCGAACTAAAATATCGCTTCTGAGAGGGAGAGAGGAGTTAAAGGCTCGAACGAACACAGTTAATGCACTTCGACCACAGGTCTTATTTCCACCACGTTGGTCTTCAACCACGCTAGTCTTTGACCACGTTGGTTTTTGTTTCACCAATCGACGCGCAGAAACAATGAGAATGAGAGGGATAGAGTGAAGGTATTTTTAATTTCCTGGTCACCTCCTCCCTTTTAACTGTGAACTAGTAACTGACACATTAAACACAATTTACTATATTGTAATGTCTACATTAATGCACACGTTATCAGTGTAAAAAATCAGTTACACGTGCAAGTTAAAAACTTATGCAAGGTGCAAAAGGAAGCAGCACCTCAAGCAGCTAGGCCCCAAATTGCAGCAGCATTCACGTACATGCCACACTCTTCCTTATAAATGGTGTGGCGTGGCATGGTGAGGCGAGGCGAGCTAGCAGGCACGTGTAGTCTTCCTTTGCTTTCCTTCACCATAGTCATACCCACTCTTCCTTATAAATGACTGTGACTATCTTTTGGTGAGTAATATGGGACTATTTGTCCCACCACTTAACATGCATGAGTGGGGCCTTTGTGATTTATAGAAATTATTATTTAGGTTGGGCCCCCAAATACTCTAACAATCCCCCCCCCCACCAAATCTCAAAGGCACCTAGAGATTTCTCACTGTGTTAAAGCACTGTTAATATACCAATTTTTTAGTGGAGATCTAATTAAGTTTGAACATCCACCTAGAGTCCCGAGCTACACTTATCCACAACTACCTTGAATTGACAATTTTGTGTAGACAAGTTTCACTTAGAATCTAATCTAATACTTAGCTGCTGATAGGCTACCCCTCGGGTAGAGCATATTGGTTAAACTCCTATATCTCTTTATGAGCTTCCTAGAGAGTTCTCACATCTCACGGACTATATGCAATAGTTGGGCTCATGTAGGTGCGTTCTTACAAGAATACCCTGCAAGTTGGTATCTTGTTCTTTAGAGCCTCAGAACACATTAAGACAAAAGTCATCCTACCATACAGTAATGAGAGTACTACATCTACAATGGAGTGGTTCATTAACATTAAGGTGTACTCTCTAGTTAAACAGACAGCTTGTTTTTCCCAATAACCTACTTCACGAGATCTCCGATCATATAGGGTGGGTTACCACTATGTGTAACTCAAACATGTCTCAAACCCATCTCCTAAGATGCATTATCAATCACGTTTCGCGACAATCCCTTTGTAAAGGGATCTGTCAGATTTTTAGCTGTCTAAATATAATTCATAGCTATCACTATAGAATTTCTCAACTTTCTGACAACCTTCAGTCGCTGTTTCACATGTCTTGAGAACTTCATGTTATCTTTAGCATTTGTCACCTTTATGATAATTGTTTGGTTATCACAGTACATAAGGATAGCTAGGATAGGTTTCTCGACCACCAGCAAATACATCAAGAGCTCACGCAACCATTCAGCCTCAATGGTTGCTGAGTCTAGCGCTATGAGTTCTACTTCTATGTCTAACCTTATCAAAATGGTATGTTTACATGACCTCCATGAAACAACAGCTTCATCTGGAGTGAATACATATCCACTATATCTATTTAGAATCACTATATTCCTCGAGTACACTAGGATACCTTGTATAGTGAATTCCATAGGTGCCTCTCAAATAGTACAAACCCTCTCAAGTACGTAGCAATGATCATCTCCCGGATTAAAAGTAAACCAGATTATTTTGCTCATAACAAAAGAGATGTCAGAATGGGTAGCATCAACTAGGTACATGAGTGAACCAATGATCTGAGAGTATCTCAATAAATCTTTTCCTAGTCTTTTTTCTTTCAAAGTATTAGACTAGGATCATATGGTGTTGAAGAATGCTTGTTGTACACATAGCCGAATCGGCTCAAGACCTTTTTCACACAATAGGATTGTGTGAGAGTAATCACATTCTCACACCTGATCAGTTTGATGTTCAATATAACATCAGCCTCTCCTAGATCCTTCATATCAAAGTGTTGGGATAGAAATATGTTGACCTCATTTATCACATCAATATCTGTTCCAAAGATAAGTATGTCATCAACATATAAACATAGAATTACTCCTTTACCCCGACCATGGCGGCAGTACACATATCTGTCAGCTTCATTTACCGCGAAGCCAACAGATGTTACAATTCTGTCGAGCTTCTCATGCCATTGCTTAGGTGCTTGCTTTATACCATACAAAGATTTTAGCAATTTACACACTTTGCCCTCTTATCCGAATCCTACAAAACCATCAGGCTGATCCATGTAAATTTCCTCTAACTCTCTATTAGAAAGCCGTCTTTACGTCCATTTGATGGATAAGAAGACCATGTGAGGCAGCCAACGATAGTAATACTCAGATAGTGAGAGACCATGTAGAGGTATCCCCATGTTTGTGATGAGTAATTGATGGTTATGTTAGTGAGTTTGAGCTTGTTTTGGGTATTCTAGGGTTGAGTACCTTTTACTTATGCTGATGTTGTTTATGCTATTTCGTGCGGTGCTATGTGACGGTTTGCTTATCTGTGTGACTGCAGGACTTTGGAGCTAGGTCATGGTGAGGCGAGGAGGACCGGGACTAGGCACAGGAGGTGTTGAGGTCTAGACGGTCGGTGATGCCGAAGATGATCAAGGCTGCTGAGATGGTTGTGAGTCGGGAGACGAGGAATTGGAGCTGGAGCTACCGGTGGTGGACACGACGGGCAACGATGAGCGAACCGGGACTAGGCTCAGGGAGGAGTCGGAGGTCTAGACGGTTGGATGTTGGTTGTGGTCGTGTGCGACGGAACAGACCAGGACTAGACTTAGGTGGAGTCGGAGGTCTCGGTCGGAGTCAGGTGGACACGACGGGCAGCGACGAGGTGGATCGGGACTAGGCTCAGGGAGGAGCTGAGGTCCAAACGGTCAGGATGCCGGGTGCGGTCGTGTGCAGCGAAGCGGACCGGACTAGACTCAGGGAGGAGTCGAGGTCCAAACGGTCAAGGTACTGGTTGCGGGAAGCTTCCGGGAAGGTGCTTGAGGGAAATTTGGGCAATTGACTAAGCCAAAATGGAGTGGTGGTTTTTCCCTCATCCTGATAGAGCTTTGACTTCTTTGCCTCATGTGTGTATGGAGCAAGAGAGTGGATGTTGGCCTACACTTCTTGAATTTCCTCTTGAGGCTATGGTGTTGGCTTTAAGAAGAGAAGGGGTTGTGCAGGAGAAGTAAGCAAGAGTGTGTGAAGCATGTGAGCTGTGTTATCTCCTGCGTGTGTGAGAGCTCAGGAAGGGTGTTCTTCTTTGAGAAGCATGTAGTGAGATGAGATGATTGTATCCCCTGTGTAATCATTCCTCTTAATGCAATCATTCATGTCTTCTCCTCAGTTCTTGAGCTGATTCTCTTGTGTTGGTGTGTCTCTGCTCCTTTCTGCGTTTATTAAGTTTGAGTAGAATCTTTTGCTCTAGT
Organism: Dendrocalamus latiflorus; assembly: GCA_017311315.1. Classification (NCBI taxonomy): domain Eukaryota; kingdom Viridiplantae; phylum Streptophyta; class Magnoliopsida; order Poales; family Poaceae; genus Dendrocalamus; species Dendrocalamus latiflorus. The sequence goes on from CM029672.1 coordinate 19,648,490, forward strand.
AGCTATTTTTTGTTTGCTCTGTGATGGGAAAAATACTCAAGGCCATTTGGCCATTCCATTCCCAAGAGCAAATGAAAGATTCAATGATTCCTGTCATTTCCCAGCCCTACGCTTCATGTACTCTGTTCAGTGTTTATTAGGGTTTGATGTCAGGGCAACCATGAGCTTTTGATTTTCCAGTAGAATGTTTGCTCTAAGGCTATGAATTCTAGTTGTGAGACCTTCTCCAGCTGAAATGCAAAGGTTTATGATCAATAGACATGAGAATGTCTAGACATTCAGCTTTTGGTCTCATATCTCAGGCTATTCTTCAGATTCTAGCTAAAATCTTGATTCCTTGCTCTGTTGATGAAATCTTTTGATTCTTGTGGTCTTCTTGCTGTTTAGAGTATAGTGCTACAAGTATTCCACCAAGCCCCCGATCTTCGATGGGATCGATTATCCCTTGTGAAAGAGTCGGATGGAGACCTATATTCAGGCTCAGGGCTATGCGATCTGGCGCAAGGTTAAAACGCGCTTCGTTGTTCCTGCCGATGAGAACAACAATGTGGCAAACATGCCCGATGTTGAGGCAAATGCTAAGGCAAGGAACATCATCATCCAAGGTTTGAGCTGAAATGAGTTTGATCGTATTTCTCATCTTACGTCGGCCTTTGATATTTGGGTGACCCTCGATGCTTACCATGAGGGCACCACCCAAATTAAGACGGTTCGACAGGACCAATTCAAGCGAGATTACAACAAGTTTGAAATGCTCGCTGGAGGGTCCCTTGATGAGTGCTTTGCGAGGTTCCACAAGATTTTGAGCAACCTCCGAGCGGTCGGTCTCACATACCCCGACTCGGACAATGCTCGTCAAATGCTTTCGGCTTTGGATTTGCGTGTTTGGGAGATGAAAGTGACCACCATCAAGGACACGACGGATATTTCGACTTTGACTCTTGATGCGTTGTACTCATGTCTCAAGACTCACGAGATTGACATTGTCTCTCGCAAGTCGAAGTCAAAGTCAATGGCTTTGGTCACTGATCCCAGTTCAACTTCTGAGTTTCCTTCTGATGGTGTTTTTGGTTTTTCTCTTGCTGTTGTTTGTGAGATGAGTGATGACCTACTAGAACAGCTTCCAGAAAACCAGCTAGCCCTTTTAGCCAGAAAATTCTCCCATGCATATAAGAGGGTTAGGGAGAGAAAGAGAGGTGGTCGTGTGATTTGCTTTAAGTGCGGTGGCCCCAACCACATTCGAGCAAACTGCCCCAAGCTGGAGGGCAAGAACGACTATGGTGGTTCGAGCAAGAACGACTACACCAATAAGAACCACAACAAGAAGCCCCCCCCCCCCCCCCGAGCAAAGAGAAGAAGTTCCGCAACATTGGCAAAGCCAAGAAGCTCTTCCACCGCGTCCTCACCACCTTCGACGACCTCGACCTCAGCGAGGTGGAGGGGTGGAGCGACGATGATGGGAAGGACGATCAAGATCCCAAGGATGGCGATGACTTCAGCGGCATGTGCTTCATGGCCCTTGAGGGCGACATCGAGCTCTACTCTAACTCCAATAAGGTATATCCCTCCTACGACCAACTCAATGAAGCTTTTCTTAAGCTAGGTAAATTTCATGCTAAATCTAGAGCTAGGTGTAGCGAGTTAGAAAAGGAAGTAGAAAGATTGTCATGGGAGCTTACTTCACTTATATCTGCTCCCTCTTGTGACGAATGCGATGTTTACTCCTCTTTGCTTGGTAATATGGAGAAGCTAAGGACCTCTCATGATAGTGTGTCTTCTGAGCTAGATTTGCTTAAGGTGGAGAATGTTAGTCTACTTACTGAACTAGCGATGAGTAGGGTAGCTGCTCTTTCATCTACTATTGTTGAGACTACTTCTTGCACCTCATGTGAGGATAAGGACAATGCCTTTAGAGGTCTTTATACCTTGCTTCTCGATCTTCCTGAGACTTGTGAAAGTTGTAATAATTTAAAAATGAATCTAAAAAGGACAGATCATAAAATTGCTAAATTACAAGCTTCTTTACTTGAGCCTATTGTTTCTCGTACCAACTGTCCTAGATTAACCTTTGAGCTTGAGTCTGTGTCTAAGCAATTTCAAGAAATGGTTGATCATAATAAGAAAATGGCCTAGTATGCTTCTAAGGACCCTGTTAGCTCACCATGCAATAAATGTGAAAAACTAAAATCTGATTTGATTGCATTGGATGAAAAATATGTGAAGCTAACTAAGGACCTTGTAGAGAAGTCACCATCTGCTTGTAATGTGAGTGCTGTTGTGGGGAAGAAGCCTAAGGGTATGGTAGAGACGCTTAGCGATGAGAACCAAATGGCTAGCAGTAGGATTGTTCCTTCTGAGGCGGTTGTGCGTGCACATGCCATTCATTCTTCTGCTATTAGTTCTTCTTCTTCTACTCCCTTACCTTCTGCTATCTCTCCTTCCCCTTCTCTTCTTGCACCTCTCTCTTTCGGGAGTGTCAGTATCTTATGAACACTCTTGAGAGATTTGTAGGAGGCAAGAAGAAGCTACATCTTATTCTAGACCAATTCAAGATTTGCAAATTCAATGAAGGTCTAGGATACGATTTTTCTGAGGATGTTAGGAAGCATTCACCTGTTATTCTTAGACCCAAAGCAGCAGGTGTGATCGAGGACGAGCCCAGAACTAAAAAAGTTCCATTCAAGTCAGCGGGTTTTGTCCAAGGGATTTCTGACAGTAAGGTGGTTTCGACCTCTCAAAAGGCGAAGCCCCATCATGCTACTTCTACCTCTCAGAAGGTGAAGTATCATTGTACCTTCTGTCAGAAGGATGGACACTTGGTCGAGAGATGCTTCAGGCGCGCCAAGATCGCGTGTAAAGACTGTGTTGAGGCTCTTAGACGTATTCAGGGTCAGCCCCCAGACCTTAAGTGCACCTAAGACCAACACGAGGTCGAGAGTTGCTTCAGTTGATGGGTTTGGGCAGCATCGAGGACTTGGCTTTTCTGGTTTTTCTGATTTTCGTCCTCGATATACCTCTGGTCGTGAGTTCCGCCATTTTGAGGGTAGATCTCGCTTCCCCCATCGAGATGGCCATCCGCAGCGAGATCAGCATGTTGTTGGTGCTCTGACTCGCTCTTCCAAAACAGTCGGACCCAACAACAGTTTCAGGTCTGCTCGTAGACCTTTTGGCTCTTTGAGCGAAAGAGAGCGTAGGGTAGTTAGAGGTCAGTCGTGTGTGGCTACTTCTTCTGCTCGCCGTGTGACTCAGTATTGGGTGCCAAAATCTCTCTTGATTTATCCCAGTACTGAGCCATCTCTCTCTATTTGACTCAGGTTCACCGGGCAGGGAAGGGAGAGGTTTGGCTTGTTGACTCCGGCTATTCTCGACAAATGACCGGAGACTCCCGTTGGTTCTCTTCCCTGACCCGAGCTCCAGGTGATGAGACTATCACCTTTGGAGATGCTTCGTCTGGGCGCGTCATCGCTAAAGGTACTATGCGCGTTAATGATTCTTTTATTTTAAAAGATGTTGCCTTTGTGCGTAAGCTGCAATACAATTTGCTTTCTGTTTCCCAGCTTACCGATGACGATTTCGAGGTGAGCTTTAAGAAAAATGCTTGCAAAATTCTTGATTCTTTGGGGAGTCTGGTTTGCGGGATTTCTAGATATGGGAGGATCTTTCATGCTGATTTTGTTGAGTCTTCTGGTGATCCTCTCAGGTGTTTAGTTGCTTTTGAGTCCCGTGACCTCATTTTCTGGCATAGGAGACTTGGTCATATTGGATTTGACCACTTCACTCAAGTTAGTGGCCGTGATCTCATTCGTGGTCTGACCAAACTCAAGATGGTCAAAGATCTAGTTTGTGCTCTTTGCCGGCACGGCAAGATGGTTGCTGCTTCGCATCCTTCGATCACAGTGACTATGACCGATGCACCAGGACAGCTGCTCCACATGGACACAGTTGGACCAGCTCGAGTGCAGTCAGCAGGAGGGAAGTGGTATGTTCTTGTTGTGGTTGATGACTTCCCGAAGTATTCTTGAGTGTTTTTCTTAGCCTCGAAGGATGAGACATTTACCCATTTTTGCGCTCCCGGGTGCCTTACGAGTGATCCGCAGTGACAATGGTACAGAGTTCAAAAATTCTACTTCGAGAGGTTTTGCGGTGAGACAGGTGTAGAGCACCAGTTCTCTTCTCCATACGTCCCCCAGCATAATGGCATGGTGGAGAGGAAGAACCGTACCTTGGTCGAGATGGCCAGGACAATGCTTGATGAGTACTCTACAACGAGGAAGTTTTGGGCTGAGGCTATAGCCACCGCGTGCCATGTTTCAAACAGAGTCTTTCTCAGGGCACACTTGCATCGCACCTCTTATGAGTTAAGATATGGACGAAAGCCCAGTGTCTCTCATTTTCGTGTGTTTGGTTGCAAGTGCTTTATTCTTAAGTCTAGGAATATAGATAAATTCGAGCCACGTCCTTGTGATGGAATCTTTCTAGACTACTCGACTTCTTCGCGGGCTTATAGGGTTTGGAACTGCGAGTCTAGTAAGTTAGTAGAGACCTGTGATGTGACCTTCGACGAGGCCAGTCCGGGGACTAGGCCCGATATCTCAGGTTCTTTAGAGCAGTCCGAGACCATCTTTGTGGATGATGAGGAGGATGGAGATGAGGGTTGTCTACCCGATCCAGTTCCTCCTCCCCTTGAGGTGCCTGCTTCCACCACTGCACCTCGAGGAGATTAGCTCATGCCTTCTGCTTCTTCTAGAACTAGTGGCTCTGTTCCTACCTCATCAGCTCATGAGATAGAGGTCACTTCTTCATCTCATCCAGGACCTCCCCGAAATATCCAAAAAGACCATCCTTCCGAGCAGATGATTGGAGATCTTTTCGAGCGCGTCACACGCTTAAAGTCTGGATTGTCTCATTTCTGTCTCCACTCTGCCTTTGTTGCCACTTTCGAGCCAAAGGATGTTAGTTATGCTCTTTCTGATGAGTCTTGGGTCAATGCCATGCATGAGGAGTTGGAAAACTTTGAGAGAAACAAGGTCTGGTTGCTTGTTGAGCCCCCTAGAGGTGATAATATCATTGGTACTAAGTGGGTGTTCAAAAACAAGCAGAGTGAGGATGGGGTAGTCATTCGGAACAAGGCTAGACTGGTAGCTCAGGGCTTCTCCCAGGTTGAGGGTCTAGATTTTGAGGAGACCTTTGCCCCTGTAGCTAGGCTAGAGGCCATTAGGATTCTGCTTGCCTTTGCAGCGTCAAAGGGCTTCAAGCTTTACCAGATGGATGTCAAGAGTGCCTTCCTCAATGGGTTTATTGAGGAAGAGGTCTATGTTAGAGAGCCTCCAGGTTTCGAGAACCCCAAATACCCAAACCATGTCTTCAAGCTTTCCAAAGCCTTGTATGGACTTAAGCAGGCCCCTAGAGCTTGGTATGAGAGACTTAAGTCATATTTGTTGAGTCATGGGTTTGAGATGGGTAAGGTAGACAAGACCTTGTTCATTCGTAGGCACGGCAATGACCTTCTGCTCGTCTAGATTTATGTGAATGACAACATCTTTGGTGGCTTCTCTCATGCTCTTGTTTCACAGTTCTCGGATATCATGAGCACCGAGTTGAGATGAGCATGATGAGCAAGTTGACCTTCTTCCTTGGCTTCCAGATCAAGCAGACTCGGGAAGGTACTTTCTTACATCAGGGCAAGTACACTCGTGACCTCCTGAGACGCTTTGACATGAGTGATGGCAAGTCGGTGTCAACTCCCATGGCATCCACAGCTTCACTTGACCCAGATGAGGATGGCGAGCCAGTTGATCAAAAAGAGTACAGAAGCATGATCGGCTCCCTCTTGTACCTCACTGCCTCGAGACCGGACATACACTTCTTGTGTGTCTTTGTGCTCAATTTCAGACTTTTCCTCGCGTATCTCACCGCCAGGCGGTGAAGCGCATCCTTCGGTACCTTCGAGCTATCATTGACTATGGTATCTGGTACTCTTCCTCTTCCTGTCTTCCCTTAGAGCCTACTCGGACATAGACTTTGCCGGTTGTAGGATAGATAGGAAGAGCACTTCTGGCACCTGCCAATTCATTGGCTCTTCTCTTGTCTCTTGGTCTTCTAGGAAGCAGTCTGGTGTTGCACAGTCCACCGTAGAGGCCGAGTACGTTGCTGTCGCCAGTTGCTGCAGCCAGATACTCTGAATGGCTTCGACCCTGCGGGACTTTGGGTTAGTTATAGACAGTGTTCTACTGTTTTGTGATAACACTTCTGCTATTAACATTGCTAAGAACCCAGTGCAGCACTCTCGGACCAAGCACATTGATATTTGATATCACTTCCTTAGAGACCATGTGGAGAAGGGTGACATAGTGCTCCAGTTTGTAGAGAGTGACCACCAATTGGCTGATATCTTTACCAAGCCTTTGGATAGCTCTAGGTTTTCAGCCTTGCGGGGAGAGCTTGGGCTGGTTTGTCCTTATGGACTGTAGTGAGGGGGAGCTTTGTGCTTTACTATTTTGGATATAACCCTTAACCACAAGCCGAGTCTTATACTTCTCAATAGTACCATCAGGTCTAAGCTTTTTCTTGAACACCTGCTTTTGCCAAACACTTCCAAGTGCACAAGTAGGAGAATGATGGTTTTCTTCCTCTACATCCTTTGTATGAAGTTGCCTCACTATTTTTAGCAAGGACTCTATTTTGTACATGACATACGGTCAATACAGTCTCCCCCACCATGCCTTAGACATTCCCGCACGTCAGTCACCGTGCGGTTCTTCTTTCAGCAACCCCATTTGATTGAGGAGAATATGGAGGTGTCCTCTTATGGATAATTCCATGTTCCACACAAAATTGAGAAAACTCATTTGAAAAATATTCTCCCCCTCCATCAGACCTAACTCTGTTTATCTTTCTATCTAGTTGATTCTCAACTTCAACCTTATAAATTTTAAAGTAGTCTAATGCCTCATCTTTTGCTTTCAACAAGTACACATAACAAAATCTAGCAGCATCATCTATTAGGATCATGAAATATCTTTTCCCTCCTTTAGTCAATATTCTATTCCTCTCACACAAATTAGAATGTGTGAGTTCTAAAGTTGCCGAATTTCTTTCCTCCTCCACCATATGAGGTTTTCGATGTTGCTTTGCTTGTACACAAATTTGGCACTTAGAATCTTTGACTATGGAAAATTTCATAATTAAATTCAAACTAGATAGTTGGGATATACAACTAAAGTTTATATGACATAAACGTGAGTGCCACACATTGACCTCACCTCCAATAATGTCATAAACAAGGTTCACATACTTATTACATAAATCAGAAATGGAAAGGCAGAATAAGCCTCTGTTCTCATAGCATTTACCAATAAATAATTCAAATTTGGACACAACTACTTTATTGGACTCAAAACCAACTTGAACCCATCACGACATAATAGTGGCCCACTAATTAGGTTCTTGATTATTGAAGGAACATGCTGCACGTTCTTCAATTGCACGATCTTTCCTGAAGTGAACTTTCGATCTACTATGCCAACACTAAGGATAGAAGCATTTGACCTATTCCCCATCAGGATAGAGAAAGCCCGTATGATCTAATAAGAAGAAAATAGAGATGCATAAGTACACATATGAATATTAGCCCCAATGTCGACCCACCAATAGTAGAAAGACATGCAGAGAAAACAGTAGCTAAATTACCATACCCAGATCAGTCTTGTTGGTACTATTCTGCCCTTGCTAAATTTTGATGCCCTTTCGCTTACGGTAATGCTTGGCATAATGCCCATTGTCACTGCAAACATAGCATGTAACATCCTCCATATTTTTGTTCCTTTTGTTGCCATTGGTCTTTTTAGGACTCGTGGTTGGAACCACCTTGGCTTTTCTCTTGTTCTTCATATTGCTAGCCCGCCGCACAATATTAATACTAGACTGTCCCTTGACCACTTTTGCTACATCCTTTGCTCAAGCTTTTTCTTCAATATCAAGACTGGCAACCAAATCCTCAACAGAAATGTCTTGCCTCTTAGCAATTATGCCTCTAGCCACAAACTTGTCTGGCAACTTGCAACCAAAGTATACGAAATCTCTCATGATGAACTGTAGTTCATGATCTTGCTCAACCACAGAATGGTATTGCTCTGTGACATACAATTCTCATCTAGCATCTAAGGCAGTGAACTTATGTTTGAGTGCCTCCCACAGCTCAGCAGCGTTTTGCATGTGCATATACACATTGCAAAGCTGGTTAGACAACACGTTCAGAATGCATCTGACAAATATTGTCATAGCCGTGTCAAACTCTCTCCGTATTTTGATAGTGTGAGGTCCTGGAGACATGACCCAATATACATTCGTAGCCGAGAGCCACAACTGGACTTTTGTCTGCCATCTTTTGAAATTCACATCGGCAAACTTGTCCGGTTTCATTGCCTCAGCAAAGTCAGCCATCACTAAGTGCCAATCAGGTTTTTGAATTGTAGTAAACAGTGCACTTTAGTGACTAATTTAAATCGATAAACAATAGGAAATGCAAATTCGCAAATTGCAAATACGTGTGTACTGCAGGTTCTCAATAGTTTACCAGACAACAAGAACAATAGCATAGTAATCTTGTATATATCGGACAATACATTGAATAAAAAGGACATTGTACTCACAGTAGGTGCTAGGATCAGTTTGAGGGTTACAAGAAACAGTGAGTGGCAAAGTATTTCCCAAAAACCTGATTCGTCCCTTTCCCATGCGGAACTCGAGTGGCGATGGTTTCGGAGACACTGCTCTTCCCACACAGGTGCATGCCGTATTTTTAATTTTCTGGTCATCTCCTCCCTTTTAACCATGAACTGACACGATAAACACAATTTAGTGTGTTGTAATGTATGTATTAATGCACACGTTATCAGTGCAAAAATTTAGTTACAAGTGCAAGTTAAAAACTTATGCAAGGTGCAAAAGAAAGCAGTGCCTCTGAATGCAGCCGAGCCTAAAATCGTAGCAGCATTCACACGCACGCTGTGCATGGGCAATGGCGTAGTGAGGCGAGCCAGTGCGTGTGTGTAGTCTTTCATTGCCATACCCACTCTTCCTTATAAATGGGTGTGACTCTTTTTTGGTGAGCAATATGGGACTATTAGGGCATGTTTGGGAGAGCTCCACCAGCTCCAGATCCACGAAAAACAGCTCCACTCCACGAAATTTTACCCAAACGCTCCAGCTCCGCGAAATCTGGATCCACCAAAATTCTGGATCTGAGGGCCAGATCCATGGATTTCATGGAGCTCCTCAAGTGGTGCTCCACCGTGGAGTTGGGTGGTAATTACCCACCAATGCCACTGATTACACACCCCATCCCACCAAAAGTGGTCATTCCCACCAAAACCTCAATTTCGTGGATCTATAGCTGCTGTACAAGCCAAACACTCCATAGTGGGATCCCAGATCCACGGTGGAGCTGCTGCTCCAGATCCACGTTTTCAGTGGTAGAGCTGCTGCTCCAGATCCATGTTTTCAGTGGTAGAGCTCTCCCAAACAGGCCCTTAGTCCCACCACTTGCGATGCATGAGTGGATCTTTATGATTTATAGGGAGTATTATTTGGATTGGCCCCAAATACTCTAACACGACGCAATTTCTCCATAACTTCTACCAGAAAGAGGCTACTTGGTGTAGATTTATTCACCGAATCACTCGCTTGGTTCAAGATGAAGGGCTTCAATAAAACTTTTTGAACTAGAAGCAATGGCCAAAACATGATTATCATCAAACGCATTTATGCATTCAAGGAAATCATCATGGCCATTTCCTTCAAGCCACATCCAAAAGGCAATTATCTTCACGACAAGAGATGAATCAATCTGATAAGAAAATACTAAGCGAGAGAGCAACTGACGCACGACCTTAAGGTACGGATCAGATGCCATGGACAGTATGGAGGGAAAGTTGAAACATCCCAGAATTTTTAAAAGTTATTCATTTAAATTCAAATAATCATTTTTTCTCTTCCATGTATTTCCAAAAAAATTCTGCTTTTAAGAAAAAGATTTATCTCATTTCCAGATACCAAAACAGAATTTCTGCAATTAATTAAAACCTGGCCAAGGCCTGCTAATAATTCATTTGAGTTCTAAATAATCTCAGGTGCCTTTCCAAAAATTTTCATAATTTGTGAAGTTGGTTTGCTAATTTTAAATTTTGACATAATTTTTACAGCTAACTTAAATCATAAAATAATTAAAATCCAATTCCCTGTTCGTAGGCCTATTTCTCTCCCCTCGGCCTGGTCTATCTTCTGCTTCGGTCCATTCCCAGCTGATGCCATATTGCCCTGAGAGATGTCCTTTTCCCGCTTTCTCCTCTCAAAAGCAGCTTTACACCTGGGTGCCTTCTTTCTCGCCGCGCCTCTCTCCCACACTACCGCGTGGGCCTAGGACTTTAGGCGTACTTGCCAGAATAGTCACGCTTTAGGCATACTTGCCAAAATAGCTGGCAAACTTTTGGCACCAACCTTGGAAAGGTGCGTGACTACACATATACAGAATTAAAGCGTTTTTAGCATTGTTTAGCATCGTATTTATAGAAATATCCATATATACATACAGTATTTACAAAAATACAACTTTTACCGTCCGATGGACAAGCGGCAGTGCTAGCGAGGCGACACACAGCGCTACCGCCGCCGGCAGGCGCTTGCCGCCCCCTCATCAGATGGCAGGCAGCCTGCCGCCTGGTGGGGGGACGGCGGGCTTGCCTGCCGTCTAGTGAGGGGGCAAGGTAGCCGGCTTAATTACATGTTCTAATTTTTTGTTGAGTATTTGTTTAAATTTTTAAATATATCAAATGAGTTCAAAAAATTACAAACATTTATGTACAGTCTCCTAACATAACGTACCTCGTAGTATAATTTTTGGATAATTTTATCCATTGTTAATGTTGCTCCAAAATTCATAAACTTTTGATACTTCACAAGTTTTTACATATAGCAAACGAGTTTCAAAAATTACAAAATTTTATGTAAAGCCTTCAAACGCATTCATAGTTATTGTATAATTTTTTTGGAAATTTTATGTGATCGACATTTGTCATGTTTATTTGTGTTAACTTAATCATGAATTTAATTATCCTCACGCATCTTTTCAAGTGACATGTGTCGGCCAATCATATTGTATTTTGTTTTCTACTATTTGATTCGCACAATTGTCACTATCTATGTATGTGCCCCTCACTCGCACTCTGTCGTTCGCACTAATGTTATTATTCCGTGTCGTCCCCCTCGCCCACTCACTCATTTGCATATTTGTCAGTGTTACAATGTGTCCCTGCTCACCCGAAGCGCTGCTCATGATAATGGGTCCTCAATATATGGGGTGAGCACACCGGGTTCACCTTTCACTCGGCCATAAATACAAACCTGGCGCAGTTCATCATTGCTCATCTCAGTGCTCATCGCAGAAGGTCATTGTCGTGGTCATAATTCAAAATTGGGAGTGCGTAACTCATTACTTCAAGAAGCCAGTGCGTAGCTCAAAATTGGCAGTGCTAATTTCTTCTTCGGAAAGACAGGTAATTTTTGATCGTATGCTTTCGACGTTATTCCCGTAATCCTAGTCAATTAGTGTTATTTAGTTAGTCATAACTAATGTAGTTTGTATTACGAAGTAAGTAGATCATGATTAATGTAGTTTGTGTACGTACAGTACCCATAATTTGGGAAATTTTAACTATTTACCACCCTTATGATTCGAGTGGCAACAGATTTACCACCCAGGCCCATTGTCAGTGACTCAGGTGACCCCACAAGTAAGTGACAGAGTGAATTGGTCAATCTTAAGAGTGGCAAAAAATTGAATCTCCCAATAATTTGTTATTGAATAGAAATATGCAATTAAGTAGTCGTAATTACTGTAGTGGCAATTAGTTAGGGGTAAATAATGAGTTAGTGCTAAGGATGACGGTAATGAATGGCTCGTCATTTTTTCCGATGAGTAATCAAATTATTGGTAAGTAGTGACGTATCCGTATGTAGTTACGCACATGCATGTAATCACTGACTTGTAGTATGTTGCTGTCATTATCAATCTTCGCACTAATATTTCATCTGCCCCATTTGTTGCAAGGTACTCTCAAAAATTGATAGTGTGTAGCTAATTATTTGGAGAATGCAGTGCATAAGTCATTAAGGACGTGGCAGTGCTGATAACTTCTCCTGAAAATAGGTAATTTTTTATAGCATGCTTTCGACGTTATTCCCGTGGTCGTAGTTATAATTATTATTATTTAGTTAGTCATACTTAATGTAGTTTGTAGTATAAAATAAGTTTTACTGTCATTATTAATCTTCGCAATAATATTTCGTCTGTCCTATGTATTGGTAGGTATGGCTTTATTGAAGCTTCTGGAGCACTCGTACGATGAGAAACATCGTTGCCACACATGGATGATGGGTGACACAACTGGCCCTTTGCCGTTCAAGCTGCCGCGGTGGGGGAGCGATCCGGGGCACTGGACGAGCGCTATGTCCCAATCTTGCGGGCCACAGGCTTGTTGCCCTATGCGAGACTGGTCTTCACCAGGCACAAGTTTACCATCAACGGCAGCCTACTCATGGCACTGGTGGATAGGTGGAGGCTCGAGACACACACATTTAACTTTCGTTAGGGTGAGATGACGGTCATTTTGAAGGACATCGCGTTCTTGACCAGTCTCTCTTTCGGGGGTGACGCACTTGTTCCAGCCCTTGCATCAGCTGACTCGAAGGAGAGGCTGGTGGACTGGCTCGGCCAGCCTATCTCAGTGTGTGCCCGTAGGTTACACCGCTGGAGGTCATCAGGACGCACCTCATCTCATTCGTTATCCAGCTCTTTGGTTGGAGCATGTTTCCAGCCACACACGGTGATATTTGCAACACTGAATTCATCGGCCTTGCCGAGTCTTTGGTGGATGCAGAGTTTGGGGCGATGCCTCGATACAACTAGGGATCAGCGGTTCTGTGCGCCACATATCAGGGGTTATGTGACGCTTGCCAGCGCGCCACTGCTGATACCCCCAATCTCGTTATCTGCTACGTGCTCCTGCAGCTGTGGATCTGGGAGCACTTCCTATCGAGGTGCTACTTGTTGTGACACAATGAGTTCGAGTTGTTGCATGACAGCGACGTCATATGGAGTCCATGGATGGTAGATTTTGTGCATCGTGTACCACCGTACAGGCTGTCCCTGCATTGCCTAGAGGATGCGGAGCTATGGGCGACGACACACCATCTAGTGTTCTTGTACATGGTGGAGGCACCATAGCGCATGATGCGACAGTTGGGTTTGCACCAGGCCCTACTGTCGGAACCCGGAGTAACGACCCCTGGATCCTCTGTGTAAATCGCACTAGTCCAGGATCAGCTAGTGCACACAGCGTAGAACAAAGATAAATATCAACCACAATGACATTTATTAACTGAATATGGGCATGAATGCCAACGTTTACATCAACGGCACATAAGCCAAAATTAAGTAATAAGCAGCGGAAGAAAAACTGAAGCGGAAGAATCCCACTGAGCCTGCCCACAGGCAAACGACAGTAAGACGCGGCCTATTCGTCCAGATCTTCACCGTAGTCGACGACATCTTCCTCTGTGTGGAAAAAGCAAGGTGAGTACAAACTTGTACTCCGCAAGTCACACGGGAAAATGCACCATAATGATAAAGACTTCAAAGGAAGGCTTATAGGGTTAGTTTGCATAAAACAGCATTTAAGAAGTACAATAAGTAGATTGAAATTGTTGAATTTAATACCGTAAGTAAAAGCATAACTTGTAGTAGAAAGTAATACCGTCAGTGCCGGCTCCGACCAAACACCAACCTATCCACGGGCATCCCACCCGGACCATCTTTTCCAAAAGATCTCGTATGGATTCCATCCATCCACACGCTTTCACTGCGCAACTCTGATGAATTCCATCCATTCACAAGATTTCAATCTCTCACGGATTCCATCCATCCGCAAGGTTTTCATCTCTCGTGGATTCCATCCATCCACAAGGTTTTCAAAAACATTTTGAAAAACAAAATCTGATCCATGAAAAACTTTTACTCAGCATGCCCATGACCGTGGGCACGGCTATCCAGGATAGATTATACACTCTGCAGAGGTTGTACAGCTTTACCCACAAGACACGATCATCCCATATTGCCACCGGGTTACACACTTCCTTAGGTGTGAGGCGAGGAGTCGTGACAAGGCCTTTACAATGCAAAGCCTTCAACCTGGTCGAGCCAACTCTAAGATTTCACCCCAGTAAGAAATCCACCAGACCGGGACCCCCTCTTGAGCCTAGACGAGACTTCTCATAGCTTAACCACACTCGCCGAAGTGAGACTTCACTGGCACCAACCACGCTCACTTTCAACCTACGACTTGACTCAGGTTGGGACTTCACAAATTATTCGGCCATGGCTATCCCATACCAGCCATGTGGTAGTACGATTAGGGTTTTACAACAGTAGCTCACAGACCGGTCCTTAATCTGACTTAGGCCCAACCACATACCCCCGTGCACGACAATCAACCGCTGCGGCTCCAACCAACAGGGCATGCCTGCACCCACCACTCTAACCAATTGTCTAAGTCTAAACCAGGTTTGATATTTGTTTGCAAAATAATTCATCAACCTCCTTGACTCACCAAAGTCAAGAGTACATAACAAAAGCATAACATTTTATGTGAAAGATATCCCAAAACAAATATTATATCTAAACAGTCTAAGCATTTGATATAAATTCCTCTAGCCAACACTAATGTATTAACTAGAGTATGAATCTAGGGTGACAAGGTATTGAGGAATTCAAATTCAATGGAGGAATTAACAAGTAGGCATTAACTATATTTGAAACAGAATTGAAATACGTTGAACAAAAATATGCATGCAATATAATTTAAACCAACATAATTTTATTTTGAAAACTGGGATCAACATGATCAAGGAGTGTGACTTGCCTTGCTCTTCAAATTGGCTTGAATCTTCGTCGAAGAAATCTCCCGAATCGTCGAAGTCTACACGTGAAAATAACCCACCAAATTCAAATAAACTCAAATTAAATTCAAATTGACATAAAATATTTGAATTGGGGCTAGAAATGGACAGAGGGGAATTTTTTGATGAATTTAGATATTTGAATGGGCCAAATCGGAGTTAGGACGAAGGAGAACGGGCTCCGGGAAGTTTGAAAAGAGAGAAAATGGAAAATCAGGATTTTTGGAATTATTTTTCTAAAGGAAAATATGGATTATTGCGTCAGTAGAGAATTTCTTTTCGGCCGGATTATTTTCCAACGGGAAATTCGGATTTAATGAGTTAGCATGACGTCAGCCGGGGGAAATCATACTGGCATGCAGGCCCCTGGTCTATGGACCAGGTCCACGGAAGTGAGGGGCGGCTGAGGTGGCGTGGCCGCACGGGTGGCGTTGACTGGGCCGGGGAAGGCCGAGGTGGCGGCCACCGGGCGCCACGTCATCTGCCACGTGGGCACATGGCTGACGCGGTCGAGCTGGCCGAAGGCGGCTCGGGAGCGGCACCTCGCCGGCGTTCCGGCAGGCGGCGGCCGGCGGCGAGTGGCGCAAGAGGAAGAGGAGGTGCGGGGGAGTGTGCTGGTGGGGGCGGCGGTTACCGAGGGCGGCCGGGAGGTGGTCGGCGACGAGAGAGGAGGCGGCGGCGCTCGGGTTCACAGCGCGGCGGAGCTCCGGTGATGCTTGAGCCGGGCGGAGGGGCGGGGGAGCTGCGCACGGGCACGGGGAAGCCGAGGGAGGCGACGGCGGACCGCGAGGATGCCGGAGGCGGCCGCAATTCCTCGCCGGAGGAGTTCGCCGGCGAGCACACGTGGTGAGCTCGGTGCGGGGCTGCTCGGGCACCGGGGAGAGAGAGGCGAGGGTAGAGGGAGGTGGGGCGGGGTGTGGTGATGCCGGACGGGGGTTTAAATAGGGGCGGAGGGCGGGGAGTCGGGAGGAATCGCTCGCCGGAGTGGCGCAAGAGCCGCGGCGGTTGCAGGAGGATAGGGGAGGTGGGGCGCGGAGAAGGCGGGGAATGTGGGCGCGTGGGCACGGGGCGGTTAGGGAGAGGGCGGCGCACACGGGAGGTGGGGGAGAGGCCGGGAAGGGCGAGGCGGCCAACGGCCTGGCGGCGGCGCTCGCCCAGGGAAGAAGGGGCGGGCGCGCGGGGAAGAAGGTAGCCCTGACAGGCGGGCCCAAGCGACGGAGAGATAGGAAGGGGAGGCGCCGACAAGTGGGGCCGGGGGCGCAGAGAGAGAGAGGGCGCGGGCGACGGAGATGTCACCACGCGGGGCAAGAGGGGCGGATCGAGCGACCGAGGAAGAGGGGCGACGTGGGGCAATCCGGGCCGGCCACGTGGCGAGTGCGGAGGGAGGGTAGGCGGGATGGGGGCGACGGCCGGATGGGGGCGAGGAGGGAGGACGTAGGCAGCATCTGGCCGTCCACGTGGCGGCCGGAGGGTGGGTTGGGGATTTATTTTTGGAAATTGATTTTGGATTTTCAGAAAAGCCTAGAAATTCCATTAAGCCTCAGAAAAATACCAAATGACCTCCAACAATTCCACAAAAATTCCTAGAACTGCCTGGAGACATTTGTAACTCAAAACAAATATTTTCAACTAGTGTTGGTATTTAATTTGCATACTAAAAATACTTTTTAATTTTCAAAAATACATTTTAAACTCCTGAAAACTCTGAAAACCCAAATAAAAGCCAAATTAACTCCAAATAATTAATTTAACATAAGATTTTTATACAAAATCAAAATATCATTTTATTTAATAATATGTTTAGGTTTTTACTTGAAATACTTTTCAAATACAACTTTTTCAAAAACAGAAATTCAAGGCAAATCCAAAATTAAAACTTAGGCACAAAAATACTTATTTTAATTTAAAATTTTATTTTATTCCATTTTTATTATTTTTATTATTTTTTTATTTTAGCAAAAATCTGGGATGTTACACCTGCCCCCTCTGGACGGCAGGTTCCTACCGCAAGGTGTATACCAGTGAGTCAAACTCCATCCACCTAATGTGTACATTGTGTTTGTCTTGCTGTGTAACGTCGATGTTTTTGGAAATGTAGGCAATCAAGGGCTAGTCGGCATGGTACGGACTAGCGGCCAATGCAGCAGCAGTGGACAACAGCATGGACAGACAGGGTCCACCTCGATGTTGTTATAGAGCAGCGTCCGTATGATGTGCAGACATACAACAAGTGCTTAGAGTAGTACGTACCCTGGTCACACAGCAGACTCAGCATTCCTCCACCAGATCGCCCCAAGTAGATCACGCACGAGGAACGCCTACAACGCTCAATCGATTCCCACAGCGTTTCGCAACAGCATGACAGTGTAAGACGGTTTGAATATCTTATCGTTTCATTCAAGAAATTCATACTGCTCATTACTGAACCTGTTTCATATGTCACTTCAGTTGGAGCGGGCGCAGCGCATCGCAAGTGCGTTGAAGGCCGCCATCAGTAGCCCGGAGACACCACCGGCTCTACAGAAGACTATGAAGTTCACGCTAAAGTAGGCCAAAAATAGTGCACAACCTAAACTGTGGCCATTCCACGGATCACAGTGTGCACATGAGGCACCCAGTGGGGCACCATGCTCACCCACTAGATCATCGTGACCTAGCGAGTCCGGCCGGTCATCGCAATCTACTGAGTCTGCATGGCGTCGTAGTACTAGCCGTCAATCATCTGTGTGCCGCATGGACAAGGAGGTAACTTACGTACGAACCTACATTTTGTTTTCCTATTACGCCTTGCGTTCCACTAACATCATGGCGTTCTCCCACCGTAGGTCCATCATCGAGATGCATCCTTTTTGCCGTCCTCACCACCTGCACAGACTACTGCTCCTCGTTATTCATCTTCACTGCACATTCGGAGGTATGAGATTCGTATTGTACATTTGAATATTTGTTGTGACTGATATCGTTTCATCTTGCAGCCTCCAATTCAACATGGGGGTGACGACGAGTCCACTGATGACGGCACAAGCCTCCCAGATGCTTCCAGAGCGTAGTACATGGCGTCAGGGTTTGCAGCGTACGTATGACAGAGCTCAACGTTTACAACATACCTAGGGTTTGGACACTTCGGTGGGCAGAGCTCCTCCGGCTTCGCTGCCACATCGTATGGTTAAGGTGAGAGCTCCTTCACACCACGAGGGGGATTTCTAGAGTCCTTCGTACATGACATTATTGCGAGTGCAATGCCGAGCAGTAGTGGTGTGATGCCACAACAAGGTGAAGTCGGTGTGAGATCGAAAACGCTGACAGCAGTGCAAAGCTGCTGTGTGGTCGATGGCAGTGTGAAGCTGCCAGGAGGTCATTTCAACATGTGGTCGATGGCGGTGCGAAGCTGCCGTGTCGTCGATGGTGGTGTGAAGCTGCTGTGCGGTCGTTTCAACATGTGGTCAATGGTGGTGCAAGACCACTGCAAGGTGAAGTCGGTGTGAGACTAACAATGCCACAACAGTGTGAAGCTGTTGTGCGAAGTTTCAACTTGTGGTCAAAGACGGAGGAGTGAAGCCATCGTTGCTGGAGAAGTGGTGTGATGTCGCTGCAAAGAGAAGTTGGTGTGAGACCAACGACGACGACGACGAGTAGACGCTACAAGTAGACGTTAGTGAGAGGCCACAGTATACGACCAGAAGCTTCTGCAAGTGACAAGAAGATGCAGGTGATCCGTATCAGTGAGTCAAACCATCAAGATTAAGGGGGAGAATGTTGGAATTAATCTTGATGATTTGTACGTGGTCGTCGGTGCCATGGTCGAAGCCACATGCGAAAAGGCATAGTCGTAGTGACCGTGGTCGAAGTAACCATGGTCGGAGTAGCGCCGTGGACGTGACGTTTGGGTGTGGTCAATTACGATCACGTTGTGTATGGTCTTAACAACCAACGTCGTGGTGCTTATGTGTGGTCGTTACGACCACGTTGTTAAATGAAATGAAATAGTAGCCTACCATGGCATCTGTTTTATTTTAGATTTTGATTTGCAGTGGATGATAATCAAATGATCCCTTCTTTCGTGGGAGCAACACAAAATTATATACCGTAATTCATTCTAAGGCTCCGCTTATTTTGGTTTGAGCTTCTGACTTCTAGCTTATTTTTCACTATTCCTAAATTTCGTATTTTCTGGCTTTTTGGCTTTTTTGAGCTTTTTTGTTGGTTTTTTGTATTCATTTGCATCATCCGTGATGGGCTAACCTGTTTTTTCTTTTTTTTAATTTAGTTACGCTAAATAAGCGATTATCAGCTACATTACAATTTTAGCTAGTTATAGTGTAATTTTAGTTATAAATCAGTTTATTTTAGTCCAACCGAGCGGTATCTAGAACTCACGCCAATCCAATTCCTAGGGTATTGGTTGGTTTCCACGCTACAAAATATCTCTCTTAGGTAGGGATGCAAACGGGTCGGGTTAATCCCGACCGATCCGGCACCAAATACGATTGGTACCGAATCCGGAGAAAAAATATGGGTTAGGATATGGTAACAACAATATCCGTCCGAATCCGATATGTCTTCAAGTTTGATTTCAGGTTAGTGCTACTATTTGACGTTTTATTTTCTTTTCTAATGGTAAAATAAAATCTTCCACGTCAGCTATTAAGTAGTAACATCAAGTTCTTGACAGTACGTCCTCCTACTCCATTTGCTGTACTGCATGCATTCCTTACAAACAAGTAGGGGTGCAAACGGGTCGGGTTAATCCCGACCGATCCGGCACCGAATCCGATTGATATCGAATCCGGAGAAAAAAATATGGGTTAGGATATGGTAACAATAATATCCGTCCGAATCCGACCCGTTTGCACCCCTACTCTTATTATGTGTTTGGTTCATGGGACTATGGGGGATGGGATGGGGCGGTCCTCGTTCCAGAGCTGTTTGGTTCAGAGTCGAGTGGGATGGAGGATATCCCTCTAGGGAATATTCTGCGAATATACTCTCAAATTGGGGATGCTTCTGTCCCCCAGAAATGAGGGGATGGTGAGGGATGAGGTGGGACGAGTGGGCCCCACGAGCTGTTGCAATCCCAGAAAAGAGGCTGACAGGTAGACCCCGCATGTCAGATTTGTCATCCCAAACCTTTTGTCCCTAAACCAAACAGAAAACAGGGACCGTCCTATCCCTTGCAACCAAACACGAAACATGGTTGGTTTTTTTCTTAAAAAATGGGTTGGAACCGTCTCATTCCACTATGACTCTGAACCAAACACACGCTTAGGTCCCTATGAACCTCCCAAAATAAACCACATTTTAAATTGCTTCGAAACAAGTCCTATCGGGCCATTCATGCGTGTCCTCCCAAAATAAACCACATTTTAAATTGCTTCGAAACAAGTCCTATCGGGCCATTCATGCGTGTCCAAATGGGCAGTACGGATGTCTCCGAAAACCGCTCGGTTTGGCTACGTGCATGTGCTGTGTTCCGGAGGCCGGGTATTCTTCTTTGTTCGGAGTCCAATTTGGGCAAACGAGCAATCCAAATTGTAGCCCACGGCACGATCTACAATTTTGTACATGTGTCCATTCATTCTGAGTCCACAAACGTCATATTTCATGTATTATACTAGCTGCATGAGCGCGGCGCACGCCGCGCTAGCTACCGTGTGGACCAAAGTAAAAGAGACGACAATTCGTAGGGAGTTTCATAAAAAAAATCGAGGAGGTGTGCGTAAATTCGGAAAAATCAAAGGATTTTTTCGTAAAAAGCGTAGGACTTGTAAGGACCTGTACGTGAGTAAATAAGGACCTATACGTAATTTCGGAAATCCGCGGGGCGCCATCCAAAAATCTTTAAAAAAAACTGGGTGCAGGGACCTCTTTACGAGGAAAAAGAATCTTTACGTAATTTCCGGAAAATAGAAGGGAAATGGGTCTCCCGACCGTACGCAAAAGGACGGCGGCACGCGTCGGGCGGACGGAGCGGCGGGGCGACGTGGACACGGTGGGAGGGCCGGAATCCCACCGCTTATACTTCGGTTACGATTTCAAATACTAAAATTTATAACGTGGATTTAAATTTTTAAAGCTAAAAGTAAAGAATGATTTTCGTTAGACGAAGAAATGAAATATATTGAGTAGGCTGTGTAATAAGAGCGAATATAGACGAATATTATTTTTTTCATATCATATTTCGTTTTTTTTCCACGGGGTTAGAGTTAAACATAGATAGTATTACATACTCATTTCTACCTTTTGCATTCGCTCCAAATGTCTTCAGTTGGTCGATCTGACAGAACTTTTGTTTTGCACCCGCTACATAGCTATTTAGACAGTAGAGATGCAATTGGATAGGATACTAATGGACATCACTCATCCTGTCTATTGACCAACCGAACTAATCAACTTTTTAAAACGGAGATCAAACTGGTTACTTAATCATTCGTCATGCATGACTTCAACTATCAAGGTTCTAATTCTAGTGCCCACTTTTATGTATACGAGTGAGTTTTAGTAACAACTTTCTGATGTCCTTTTTTTTTTTTGCAAAAAATGAAACTATGTGATATCGTAGGTTTATCGTTGACCTCCGTTTTTCTACATGTGAGTTAAGAATATGTACTAGCGTATGTATACACGCATGGCGTATGTGCGTGGTGGTGTATATACATCCTTATTGTGAGAGAGAAAAAAGCACGCCCATTGACGTCTCGCCAAGCTCATCATGTGGCCCAAGCCCTGCATGTCCCATGTCCAGCCAAAACCGGCCCGGCCTGGGTAGCCATTTGCAGCGACAAAACCCTTCCGCAAACCCCACCGACCGTCGGTCTGCCATCACGGTTCCCAAATCCAAGAAACCGAGGGTGCGGGAGCCCGACGCCGGGTGCCAAGAACCGCCGAAGAACGGAAATGGCGACACTGACGGAGGCCCCGACCTCGTCAGCCGCCTCCTGTACTGCATCCTCACCACCGTCATCTCCCTCCTGCCCACCGACGACGGCGCCCGCACCCAAACCCTCTTCACCCAGTAGCGCCACCTCTGGCGCTCCACCCCCTCAACCTCTGCGACGATAACATCCCCGCCCATTACCGCGATCTTTCTGGCCTCATCTTCCGAATCCTCTCCGCCCACCGGGGCCCAGTCCGCCGCTTCTCGCTTAGACGGTCGCCTGGTTTATTCAACAGCTACCCGAACGCGGATGGTTTGCTCCAGTTACCCACCCTCGACAACTCTAGGAGGTCGAGCTGTGGTTTGGGTTCACCCTGCAAGCTCTGCCGCCAGTCGCGCATCGGTTCTCCTTCTCCCTGCAAAATGGAGATGCTCTTGAAGATGAGGAAGAATATGACGGATACTCATATGAAACCAGCACCGCACTTGTTATCACTAAAATTCTTAGTGTGCAAGTCAAGGAAGAGGAGCATCCACAAAGATTCAACCTTTTTCAAACACAAGCCAAGGTAAATGATAAGGTAATCAAATTAATTAGTGATGGTGGTAGTTGTCATAATCTTGCTAGCATGGAATTATGTGACAAGCTAGGTTTTAAATTGCTAAAACATCCTCACCCATATCATGTCCAATGGTTAGGTGATTGTGGAAGTGTCAAGGTACATCATATGGTTAATGTTACATTTAAAATTCATGATTACATTGATATTGTTTCTTATGATGTTGTACCTATGACTATGCCATTTGCTTTTAGGGCGACGTTGGCAATATGACCATAGTGTTATGCATGACGGACGCACTAATACCTACATATTTAAAATTGACGGTTGAACTAAGAAATTATTTCCCATGACACCTAATCAAACACTAGCCCAAAACATGCAAAAGAAGATGGAAGTTAAGGTAGAAAGTGAAAAGCTAAAATTGAAAGGGAAAAATGAAGAAAAGAAGTTAGTTATGATCACAAACAAAATTGATAAAAAAAGAAATGGGATAAAATCTTGACTTGATGCATATTGTTCTCATTTACAAGGATACTTTAATTTCAACTAAAGACATAACATCTCTTCCTAGTGCCATTTCCAAAGTTTTGCAGTCATTTAAAGACGTGCTTCCTGAAGAAATCCCTGCAGGATTACCTCCCATAAGAGGTATTGAGCACCAAATTGATCTCATTCCCGGTGCATCATTACCCAACCGTCCACCTTACCGCACCAATCTAGAAGAAGCAAAAGAGATTCAACGCCAAGTATAAGGACTTCTTGAGAAAGGGTATATACGTGAAAGCCTTTGTTCTTGTGCTGCTCCTGTCATATTAATTCCTAAAAAAGATAGATCACGGAGAATGTGTGTTTATTGTCGTGCCATTAATAATATAACTGTTAGATATCGTCATCCCATCCCTAAGCTTGATGATATGTTAGATGAACTTAGTGGCTCTACTATATTCTCTAAAATTGATTTGAAAAGTGGATATCATCAAATAAGAGTAAAACTTGGAGATGAATGGAAAACTGCATTTAAAACAAAATTTGGTTTGTATGATGGTTGGTTATGCCATTTGGTTTGACTAATGTTGCTAGTACGTTTATGAGATTAATGAGTCATATCTTAAGAGCATTTATTGGAAAATTTGTTTTTGTATATTTTGATGACATCCTTATATATAGCAAATCCATGGAGGACGTGTTGAACACATGAGGCAAGTCTTAGAAGTGCTAAGAAAGGAACAATTTTACGCTAATATTGAGAAGTGCACTTTTTGTACCAACAAGGTTATATTTCTAGGTTTTATAGTTTCCAGTCAAGGAGTTGAGGTAGATGAATCAAAAATTGAAGCAATTAAAAATTGGCCTACTCCTCTAAATGTTAGCCAAGTTAGGAGTTTTCATGGATTAGCTGGATTCTATTGGCGCTTTGTCAAGGACTTCAGCACTATTGCCGGCCCCACTTAATGAATTAACTAAAAAAGGTGCTCCTTTTCAATGGGGTGAATCACAAAAAAATCATTTCAAGAACTAAAAAAATGTTTGACTGAAGCACCATTACTTGCTAAATTTTTTGAAATTGAATGTAATGTTAGTGGAGCTGGTATTGGTGGTGTATTAATGCAAAAAGGAAAACCAATTGCATACTTTAGTAAGAAATTAGAAAGTGTACAATTGAACTATCCTATTTATGACAAAGAATTATATGCTTTGGTTCGTGTACTTGAAACATGGCAACATTATCTTTGGCCCAAAGAATTTGTTATACATTTCGATCATGAGACATTAAAATACTTAAAAGGGCAATCAAAATTGAATCGTAGGCATGCTAGATGGGTAGAGTTCGTGGAAACCTTTCCATATGTAGTTAAACATAAGAAATTGAGAAGAAAACACAATACTATGCAGCAAAGGCTAATAAACTCAAGAAAAAGATGTTGTTTAAACCTGGTGACTTAGTTTGGTTACATCTTCGCAAGGAGCGGTTTCCTTAAAAACGTAAATCCAAACTGTTTCCTAGAGGAGATGGCCCATTTAGGGTGCTTGAAAAGATTAATGATAATGCCTACAAAATTGAACTCCCATGAGATGACTATGGGGTAAGCACTACTTTTAATGTTTCAGACTTATCTCCTTTCTTTGGTTTTCAAGAAGCAGAGTCAAGAGTGACTCCTTCTCAAGAGGGGAGGATGATGAGGACATCATTAGCAAACACACTACACATCTACTTAAGTGTTGAACCCATTGGACCAATCACAAGAGCTAGAACAAAACAAATGTAACAAGAGGTGAATCTTTTCCTTAGTGATTACTCTTGTACTTATGAGAATTTGTTGCTACCTAGTGCTTCTATTTATGTGTTCTTAGATTTGAGGAAAAATTAACGAATGGAAAAGAAACTTTAGAGACACGGGAAGCATAGCCACAGGAGATCGCGTGGCTACAAAAGATCATCATGAGTGTGATGTAATCGCATATGTCATCATAGCCACAGAAGATCATGTAGCAACAGAAAATCATCATGAATGTGATGTAAGTGCATATGTTATCATAGCCACAGAAGATCATATAGCCACAAAAGATCATGCAACCATGATGTAAGCGCTTATATCATTTCTTTCTTAGGGCATCTGTAGTGTATGAAAATAGAAGGTCTTAAGCCAACTTAAGGTCAACCTTATACATTACAGGGGTAACCTTAAACAGGCTATAAGCAAAAAAGGCTTAAGGCTGGTCCTCAAGCTAAAGGCCTGGCCACAAGCATTAAAATACAATTTTTCTTTATCTGCCAAGTGGGACCGTCTTAAGGCCTCTTGGGTTATATACACTATGAAGTCAGCCTTAAGGTTTAAATGGAACCTACCTTAAGACCCCTTAGGTTATATACACTACAGATGCCCTTAGCCCCTAAGCCATGTAACCCTATAAATAGTAGGGTACCCCCTCTATGGAGGCATAAGTCGTACTTGGAAATGTTTATAGAACACTGTTCTTCTCTGTGTGTGAGCCATTTCCATCACCAATTGAGACTGGGTGTTAATTCTGAGTTGCCACTCCATTGTTCTTGTGATTCGTTGAGATTGCTTGAACGTGTTTGCTCCACGATAGCGAGTGGACGAAGGCCGTAGCGTGTGGTTGAGTAATTTGAGTGATGCAGGTTGCTATATAGAGATAGTGATTGGCCGCATCATTTGCTTGGTTGCACGGGCTAATTATCCATAATCCTACATCGTGAAGATCGGACCACCCCATCTTCCCGCATCATTATGAAGTGGTAAATTGTAGATTACAATATTAAGAGTGGTAAATACTAAAAGACCATTCTTTGCAGCGGCAAATAACAGCCCTCCTGCCCGTTTCCAGTTTTAAAAAAACGGGATAAAGACTTCTTCACCCGGCCTTTGCATCCTGCCCATGGGTCTGCACCTGGGCCATCGAACCAAATGCGCCCAAGTGACCATCATCTTTTGCTGGAACCTCCCATAGGCATGACGTCCTGTAACACCATCACCATCGGGGCCGTATGTACCTACGTAAGTAGACCTGCATTTGAGACTGCACACCTCGATAACCCAAAGCAAATTCTCTGATACTGTAGATTGCCTTTAGGCAATTCTCATCCGTGCGTGCGACTCTGAAACGAACCAATCGCTACAGTGCATCGCTAAAGGAAATACGCTGTAGTGTCGTGTCATTGCGGCTGCTTTTGTAGTGTTCATCCCTGCCCTTGTTGAAGGCAGAGGAAGTGGATCCAGACAAGATGATACCAGCAGTCATCCATGGATACGACGCGCGCGTGCGACGTACGTAAGAGATTACAGGTATGCCGCCAGGCGCCAAATAGCGAAACACCTCGGCACCTCCCTCCTCGCCTCAAATCTCCACCACCCACACCACGGTCAGCTCACCACCACCCGTTTTCTTCTTCTCTAACGCCACCAATTCCTCTGCATGCGACGCCGCGCATGCACGCACGGACACACCCCGCTCTCCGTCTCTACGCCATGCATGCAGCCTACAACTATATACGTACCGACGTGCCTGCCTCTCTTCATCGACCTAACAAAAACTTCATTTAATTGGCACTGGTTTGCGCCATGGCAAGATCCCAAGGCGTCGTCCTCCTCCTCCTCCTGGCCGCCGTCGTCGCGACAGTTGTCGCCGCCGCGTCCGCCACCTCCTCCGAGGAGTCCAAGCCGACCATCCTGACGCCCGTGGCGGATACTCCACTCGGTTCGTTCGACGGCGCCGACGGGCCCGTCGCCGACGACGCCATGGAGGACGAGGAGGCCGCGCCCGTCGGGGCACCCATCGGCACCACCATGACCGAGCCCAAGCCGGAGCTCAGCAACGCGGCCCCCGGCGCTACGGAGGGTGATGACGCCGACACCAACGGCGCCACCACTGCCTCCGTCCTCGCCGGCGCCCCTGCCGCGGCCCTCGCTGCCGCCGTCGCAGCCGCCGGCGTCTTTGCCTTCTGAGGGGAAGGTGTGTACCGCTACAGAGGGATTGATGCAGATTTTGATGTGTTGTACTGCTTAACATGTGCACGCGCTTACGTGCTTTAATTTTCCTTTCTATTTACACACACATATATATACACCT
This sequence comes from Dendrocalamus latiflorus, assembly GCA_017311315.1. Lineage (NCBI taxonomy): Eukaryota > Viridiplantae > Streptophyta > Magnoliopsida > Poales > Poaceae > Dendrocalamus > Dendrocalamus latiflorus. The sequence goes on from CM029672.1 coordinate 19,675,529, forward strand.
CCGCATCTTTTCCTCTTTATCCAACCACTTTTGTTGAGGGATCGGACTTTCTAGCAGGGATCGATAAGAGCAAGTTTAATAAGGCTGACTGCGCTAGCTATAAGGGAATCCATGTCAGCATAGTCCTATGTGGAGGGGAGAGAAAAGGAGAGAGAGAGCCAAGCCGGCTCCCATGCAAGAGTCAGGCTATAGCACAGGAAAAGAGGTGTTATCCATGCATGCACCAATAGAACTAACTGTTATACTCATGCATGTATTAAATGACCAATACCCATGTATGTATTAAATGATTGAGAGCTCTTGTAGAGACAACTTATAGCCAGCTTATTGTATGAGTTGGCTGCATCTTACCTTTTGATGACATGGAAATGTATTGGAGGTAGCAACTATCTATACTATTAAACTTGCTCTAACGAGACAGTTCGTTCTTGTTGACCAATTGACAAGACACTAATAGAATCTATCGCACGTCTAGCTGTGTACACTTCTTCGGAGTGTAGAGGCTGGAACTCTTGTTCCATTATCTAAAAAAAGAATCTATCACACGTAAATTTCTGGTTATTTACAATAATTAGTGCCTAAACACGTAGAATTACTTATGTATTCATGGGTCCTGTCCAGCTCTCTTATTCTTCTTCGTTGTCCTTTGCAGCTCTACCTTATTAATTACTAGTAAGGTGTCTATACGTTGCAACGAAATACCAAAGAAGATGATATATATCAATAAACATGATCCAAATCGTACCATGAATATCAATTTTATCTGACATATATGTGTGTGTGTGTGTGTCTATATATATCAATTTTATCTGACATATATGTGTGTGTGTGTGTGTGTCTATATATATATATATATATATATATATATATATATATATATATATATATATATATATATATATATATATATATATATATATATATATATATATATATATATATATATATATATATATATATATAGGAAAAATACCTTTTACACCCGGGTGTAATTACACTCACCTCTAATATACCACCTAAACAAACATGAAATACTCCTTTATCACTTTAGGTATGTTTGTATACTAATTATAAGATACTCCAATGTGAACCACACGAAAAATTTGTAAAGGAGTTCATAGTTTTTAGCGTATTTTGTAAATACCTTCATATACGTGCATAAAAAGGAGTATGTCGAAAAAATGTACATACCACCTCTGAAAAATTATTCATACCACCTAGATGGTCTTAAATACTCGTATACTACACATACATACCCTCCGTTACGCGAGATACTCCCTACATTGTGAGATACGATATAGGGTGTAATTACACCCGGGTGTAGAAAAGAGGCTTCATATATATATATATAGACACACACAAGCATGTCCACATTTAGTAGGGATAGCGAAACATCTCTATTAATATAAATCGGGTGTTTGTCCATCATCCTTCCCTTCGCGTAGCATGAAGCACATTAAAAAAGGCTCCCGAAAAAAATCAATCAACCAGCTCTCCAGAAAACCAATTCACTCAGCTCAATCAATCAACTCGGCCCATACGCAACCCAAGCCCACGCACAGCATCCCCTCACTCCGCCACCTGTCTCATGACTCACAATATGGCTTCACCTCATGTTGATGTCGAGGGCGCCCTTCCCCACCTTTCTCCTTTCGCACACCTCGCGTCGCAACGGCCACCGCTGCACTCGAGGTTGTTGCTGCTTCGGCCAAGGCTAAGATCCAGATTGTGGGGGCTGCCGCCTCGACACACGTCGTCGTGCCACAATCAAGGCCAATGATGAGGGGGCCCTTCCGTATGCCCACGACGCTACTGATGCACTCGAGGATGACATCGCTCCGACCACGACACTGACACACCCAAGGATGATGACGCTCTGATCTAAGCATTTGTGGGGGGCTGCCACCTCGATTCATGCCATATCCGCTGCAATAGTGAAGGGGCCCTTCCCCATGCCCCCACGTCGTCGCCGCACACGAGGCTGCATCACTCCGACTAGGGCTCAGATATGTCCGGATTAGGAGGACACGGTGATGGGGTCAAAGGTGGAGCTGTGGGAGCCAAACTTGTCAGAGTCCTCATGCATCCCCTACTCGTAGTTCATCCCATCACGTCCGTGCCGCCTCTAGATCTAGGAGCTAAATCGCAGGTGTGGACAAGCTCCATGGGGCAATTGGCAACCCAACTGCCCAACTTCGAGATACCATGATTTCCTCCTACGCCAGTACATATGTAGCAACAATTCTTCCATTTTTTATTCAACTTCTTTCACTTCTCCAACTCAACCATGAAAAAGGACTAGGTTAATATTTTGCTCCTCACTCTAATTTTCTAGCTGTGTTTTGGTTCTCACCATGCTTGATTTCTAATTTTTGCACAATCTTGTTTGTTGTGTTGGCAAATGTTATTAATGCTTGTTGGTTTTCTCACCATCACATTACGTGTTGCATTTTTGTTTGAGACTGTTTGCACATCATGATACAAACGGTACAATACTATGAGGCTAACAAATTTCAATAAGAATTCGAGTAATGAAGATAGAAAAACAAAAGTAAGCAGTGGTATAGCAACATTGCACTAATGGTATTGGATAGATATGACAACAAGAAATAAACCAACTACTGACACTTACATATAGGTGCATGTCAGTAGCATCAAATTTTAACTCTTGAAGAGCCTTTCGTGATAGGAAAGTAATAATAGGAGGTTTTTTTCTTTACATTCAAATCAGACTGATATACTTTCCTGAACATGCCAGTCAGATGTTATAATTGTTGAATGTGTAGTTACAAACTGATGTGGGCAAAAAAAATAGTACATAAGAGTAGGGGTGCAAATGGAGCAGATACGGATGGATATCTCACTCAACCCGTATCCTTTTCCATATTGTTTTCTTGGAGTCAGAATCAGACACGGATAGTACCAAATACAAATACAAATGCGAATATTCTCGGTCATGAATGCAGAGCGAATACATATCACTCCGAATATGGTTAGTCTTGGTCATGAATATTTAGGTTTTTGTCACATGTATAAGATCAATCGACTATACTACATGTACAAAATAGAACTACATTAATAGCTTAATAAGCAAATTTAACTATATGACATGATGACAAGGACTAGTTAAGCAAGTAGTTATTACTAAGTAGTAAGTTCTAACTAGCAAAATAGCAAATAGATGATATAGGCCATGATATAGCATGGAGAATCATCTAATTTTCTGTTTTTTTATATTATTAACGCTATGAACCTCAGTGATGACGAAAGGGAGTCTTGGAGGGTGTTTCTTTTATCATGCTCCATCATTTCTTGATATGATACAGATAAATCAGAAGATGGTTATATGTGTTATCTGTAGCCACTAACAACTGCAAAAACAAGAACTTGATTATGATGTAATGGGCTTACCTTTATGTGATCTTATATTTCTGAATCAGGTAGTCCCTGGTAGCGTATTTGAAGCGTAAGCATCTCTAATAAACAACATCCAAATGACTAGATATGCACTTCCTGCATCAAAGAAATATTTACTTGCATCAATCAAGCCTTTTTTGGGGGGAGGGGGGTTGTTGGGTGTGGGGATAGATATTTGACTAACATACTCTACTAGGTAGCTATGGGCCTATTTGTTGATATTAACATAGTTTATAAATTTAAGTGGATCTTAATTTACTAAATCCAAGTGGATTTACATTGGATACCAATATGCATGCATACACAACACAGAGGATAGCTCCAATTGTTAAAGTAATATTTGAAGAGTCAAGAATGGTTCTCCACAAAAAAGAAGTATGAACATGCATGATTTGCTACTACAAGAAAAGAAGAAAATTGATGTCTCACTCAAAAAACTATGAAAATTACCAAATATTGGTTGATATTCATAGCAAAAACATAGCTAGACCATTTACAATGCAGATTGTTGACAATGCAAATGTCAAATGGTTTCCTCAGCTGGCAGGCATTCAAAAGTCAAAACTACTATTACACTTGTGATGAGAGCAAAAAGAAGGCGAAATTTTCAAAAAAATGTTTACCAGCCCATATTGGTTTTTTTCATGCATAGCCTAAAGAACCTCTGGAGCCATCCAACAAGGTGTCTGTCGGGCCCCCGGATTAACAAACCCGGACCCTCTGTGTATTACTGCACTAGTCCCAGATCAAAGCTAGTGCACACAGTTAAACAGAATGGAAAACATCACCAACAACGATTTATTACAATTATAAAGAGTACTGACCACCAGGTCTCATTATTACATTGGAGGTTTCAAGACCTCGCACAATCAAAACACAGCGGAAGCAAAGTGAAATCAACGTAGACCCATCAAGATGCCACAGGCAGTTGACTGGGGAAGCGCGACCTAGTCCTCCGGGAAGAATCCATCGCAGCCACAAGCGAAGCAGTAGTCGTAGTCACCTTCTTGAGCTTCAACTTCCTCTGAGATTTTTATTTTTAAGTGTAGCATGTGAGTACATAAAGTACTCCGCAAGTCTTGGGAAAAATGCATAGATGCAAGGCTTAACAAAGGAAGGCCATATGGTTCTTTTGCACAAAGCAATATTTGAAATCTCAATTACTACTAATTATTTTCGAAGGCATTAATTTAATGAAGTAAATGTTTTAACAGAATTAACTTTCTAGTGAAGGTTCCAACTACCAACACTAGCTAACCAATTACCATTGGTCAAGCTTTAAACTGCGGGTTCCATCCACCCTCTCTGGCTCCATCCGCCAGGATTCCCTTCCGAGAGTTCCCTCCACCCTCGGAATACAAAACTTTTGATTTTAAAACAAAACCAGAAATCTACCATGTGAATGCATTCCTTGCCCGCCCTTGACCGTGGGCACGGCTATTCGAATAGTTTTACACTCTGCAGAGGTTGTACAACTTTACCCACAAGAGATAAATTATCCTAAAAGTCAACACGCTTCCTTTGGCATGAGACCCAGATAAAATACCACAAAGCCTTTACCTTACTCTAATCTAGCTAGATACCACCCGCTGAGGTTTCACCGCAGAAGGGTTAAATCCGCCCAATCTGAAGCCCCCTCTTGCGCCATATGAGTACAGTAAATCCCTGTCCCTCACTGTGGATAACCAGTCCATCCCTGGCACCCACTTTCCACTGGTGGCACCTAAACTAGACTATCATAAGTTAGTCAGCTAGGTCGTACCCATATAGACTTGTGGCTGTACGGTTAATGCTCAGTTTGGACAAACACAAGCGTCGGTCCTTAATTGACTAGGGTGGAACATACACTTAACAAGTTCTCGTGCTTACTGCACCAACCCAGACAGCCATCCACCCTAATCTAAACCATCTTTCACATTTTTATTTTATTTTAAAATCACAGTGACAACTCCGATTGCCACTTCACTTTCAAACACAAGGATTTAATAATAATTCATAATTTCCCATTTTCAAGATTTTCCAAAGTTATTAGATAGCAAGACTAAGCATTAACCTACCATTCTAATATTCACAAAGATTAATAGTAATCTCATTATTGAGACAAAGGGAGTTCTAGGGTGACAATGTACATGGCAATCAAAGTCAAATGAGGGCATAACAAGGTTGGAATAACTAATTCCTAAAGATTTGAACTAGTGACTTTATGTAAATAGCAATGCACATAATTTAAAATACTTTAAAAACATTTCGAAAGCATAGGCTCAAAATGATCAAAGGAGACTTGCCTTCTTGTGCACTGGTTGGTCCCTCTTGCTGCGGTTCGACAAACTCTTCGGCGACGTCGGGTTCTACGCGCGAAACGACAAAACAAACAAAATAAATTCAAATAAAATTCAAATGAACTCCAAAAACTGCAAACCCAGAACCAAAAGATAGAGCTCAATTTTAGATGAATTTAGGAAGAAGAATCGGGTCGATCGGAGTTCGGACGAAGGAGAACGAGCGATCTAAAGTTTGCCGGGGCGAGAAAATGCTGGAAATTCACATATGTTACTGTTCATCCGAGAACAGTACTTTTGGCGAGAAGGCTAGCGCTGGCGAGAGGAGGCATGGAAGGTGGATCTAACTAGCAAAATGGGTTGCTAGGGACCCAAGGCACACATAGGAACTGACGGCACGCCAAACGGAGACCGTTGACGGCACGGACGGCTACAACGACATGGGTAGGAGAGAGGAATAAAATCCGGGTATGGAACATGGAGAAGTAGGGTGAGCACGGGCTAGAACACGACTTGGTGAAGCTAGGAAAATTGTTGGCTCGGCCAAAGACCCACCGGAGACGGCGCAATCTACATTTGAACGACGCCGGGAAGGAAAAGGAAAAACTTAATATCTTCATGCTCGGTGAACGAAATCTAAAACTATTTAGAGGGTAGCTACCTGGGATGGTTTGGCACAAAGTGACGCGAACGGATTGGTGAAAACATCACCGGGTAGATGGGGGACACGAGATGCCATTGACGGCCATGGCGAGGTTCGGAGGCGAAATTTTGTGGAGGCTTTCTGGGGAAAAGGGAGTGAGCACGGCGTAGAACGCGATGAGGCAAGTCTAGGAAAAATTACGGCAAGGGCTGAAGCTTACCGGAGATGACGAATCGACGTCGGGAAGTGCTCTTGACCTAGATTGGGGAAAACTCGATTCCGGGAGATTGGCTGCACCAAAACCAAATTAACTTGGCAAGAAGGTAGATGGCACATGATGGCACAATGTGACGTGAAAGGATCACAGAAAAACTCACCGAATAGCTCGAGACGCGACGAGCAAATTCGGGACCGAAGGGCCTCGATGCCGACGGCGTCCTGAGCTTTGAGGGACTTGCCACGGCTTGGAATGAGTTTAGAGGGGTCAAGGGGTCCTATTTATAGGCTTGGAAGGGGTAGAAACCGGCTCCAATTCGCGGATTTCGGTTTAGAGTCCGTTTTGGAAAATAGGAGATAAAAGGCAAACGGATGAACAAAATGGAAAGAGGTCAATTGGGATGGATTCCTTGCGTGATTTGGCACAACTTTCCTTTTGGGAGGATATTGAGATAATCTCCGGATTGGAAGTTACGAAGAGAGAGAAAAACGGGAAAAAACTGTACAGAGCAGGGCATCGATCGGGACTCAGCGCGCTGGAGACGATGATGAACAGTACCCCGCGGGTACTGTTCATTCTCTCTCCTGTTTTTTTTTTGGAAATTTCAAATTGAGCTCAAACAAACTCCGAAAAATCCCAGAAAATACAGGAAAATTCCTTGTGACACAAGGAACTCAAATAAAATATTTTTGGCAAATATTAATGTTTGATTTAATCACATTAAATCTTTTTAATTAATGAAAATTCCAATTAAGTTTTAATTAATTCCAGAAAAATCCAAATGGTGAATTTTATTTTAAAAGCTTCAAAAAGGCTCTGAAAATCAGGATGTTACAGTGTCCAACACAAATATTGGGTGGATATGTGCCAAGGTGAGCTATACAACATGTATGGGATAGAGAATGCAAAGGAATGGTTCTGTCAAAATCAGAGAGTTTGACTATTGGTGTGCCATGACTTCTCTTCGAATCCAGATCAACCAAAACATTCTCACTTTTTATATCCCGGTGAATGCTAACTTCTTGTGCAGCTCCAACAATGCACAAGCAACTTCTCGAGCAATGTAAAATACTAAGTCAATATGTACATGCTTCTTGCCCTCTTTTAGTAGTTTTATCAAATAGCCCTAACGAGAAAATAACAGGCCTTGTTATCAACAAGAACATCTAAACAATGAAGATTTTAATGAATACATGAAAACTAATAAACATGACAAATGAATTTACCTTCAGAGAACCTCTTTTTAGACTGCAATACCTTGTACTCTTTATCATTATCAGCTTGAACCCATTTAGAAGAAAGTTGGTGACCGTATATGTCCACTATGGATCTGTGCTTCTTTAGAGCACTCAGCATTCTTACTTCTCCAATAAGCTTGTATCCAAAATTTTTATCTTCATCATTAGAAGCCCAATGTGTATCTAGGTACCGTATCTACATTTTATGACAGTGTCAAGTAACTCCATCAGGCAAAATGAGACAAAGTAAAAGACACCAAAGAAATTAAATAGAAGAGAATATAAACCTTCTTTGCAGCATCAACAACACCAATTTTGCAGTGGTAGACATAACTAGAAGTTGTTGCTTCATCCTCCTCCTCCTGGCCGCCGTCGTCGCGACAGTTGTCGCCGCCGCGTTCGCCACCTCCTCCGAGGAGTCCAACCGACCATCCTGACGCCCGTGGTGGATACTCCGCTCGGTTTGTTTAACGGCGCCGATGGGACCATCGCCAACGACGCCATGGAGCAGTGGCGGACCCCAAAAAAAATCTAGGTGGGGCGAAGTCCAGTGGCGGATCCAGGAAAAAACTAGGTAGGCTGAAGTCGGAAAATTTGAAAAAAAAAGTTGCTGCTGTGCAAATATGCGAAGGACTTGGGTGTCGTTTGGTTGGACTGAAATAAGTTGACTTATAGCTAAAATTGCATTGTAGTTGACTAAAATTACACTGTAACTGATGGTGGCTTATTTGACATAACTAAAATTAAAAAAATTTAAAATAGAAAAAACAGGTTAGTCCATCATAAACAATATAAGCGAATATAGGAAAAAAGAACCAGCAAAAAAGCTCAAAAAAACTAAAAAAGTTAGAAAAATGAAATTCAGAAATAGTGAAAAAAATAAGTCAGAATCTCAAACCAAAATAAGTGAAGGACTTGTTTTCGGCATGCACGGTGAAGCAAGCTCTGATAATGGTTCCTATCCGACTGTCCGTTGATCTAGCAGATCCGACGGTCGGAGCAGCTGCACAGTTTTCCGTTAGATTCGCTGCCCCTAGATCAACAACACCTCTCTCTTCCTAAAAAGGCAGAACCCAACCCACCCTCCTTCGCCCACCGATCGATCACACCTCCATCTCCCTCGCCGATGTGCCCCGTCGCCGCGGGCTCCCCCCTCGGTGTCTCTCCTCCACTGCCTCGGATTGCCGACGCGCCGATACACGCCGCGGGCGCTCCCCCCGACCCCTCGCTGGCCGCCGCGGCCCCCCGTCGCCGTCGATCTAGGGTATGTCCTGCCCCCCCCCCCCCCCCCCCCCCCCCCAATTTCTGTAAAGCACCCGTCTTTCCGCGTTCAGGTGACTGCCTTCCTGCCTGCCTGATTGACTCTGTCCCCTGGCAGGCAGACCCGAGAAAGGAAATCCCCCTGGCATGCGACTTGTCTGTGTTTCTTTTGGTAGAAATTGAGGGTTAAAATCTTGTACAGATTGGGAGAGCATGCCACCCCATTTCTGGAAAGCAATGAACTTTTTGCATTAGTTCGGACGGATAACTAATGCACAAAGTCTTGATTCATGCTGCTGTTCCACCAACTCTACACCCGGGGGTGGGGGTGTGCTTCCACCGGGGGCGGCGCCGGGGGGGTCCGGCCGGCGAGGGGAGCTCGGGCGGCTGCCCGGGCTCACCTGAAGGGCAGGTCCGCCCCTGCCATGGAGGACGAGGAGGCCGCGCCTGTCGGGGCACCCATCGGCACCACCATGACCGAGCCCAAGCCAGAGCTCAGCAACGCGCCCCTCGACGCTACGGAGAGTGATGATGCCGACACCGACGGCGCCACCACTGCCTACATCCTCGCCGGCGCCCCTGCCGCGGCCGTCACAGCTGCCAGCATCTTTGCCTTCTGAGGGGAAGGTGTGTACCGCTAGAGAGGGATTGATGTAGATTTTGATGTGTTGTACTGTTTAACATGTGCACGCGCTTACGTGCTTTTGTTTTTCTTTCTATTTGCAGACACATATATATACACCTCCACATGACCACATCTTTTCCTCTTTATCCAACCACTTTTGTTGAGGGACTTTCTAGCAGGGATCGATAACGAGACAGTTCATTCTTGTTGACCAATTGACAAGACACTAATAGAATCTATCGCACGTAAATTTCTGGTTATTTACAATAATTAGTGCCTAAACACGTAGCATTACTTATGTATTCATGGTCCTGTCCAGCTTTCTTATTCTTCTTCGTCGTCGTTTGCAGCTCTAACTTACTAATTACTAGTAAGATATCTATGTGTTGCAACGAAGTACCAAAAGATGGTGTTATATTTCAGCAAACATGATCCAAATCATACCATGAATATCAATTTTATCTGACACACATGTAGCAAAACATATATATAAATATAAATATAAATATAAATATAAATATATATATATATAGAGAGAGAGAGAGAGACACACACACAAGTATGTCCACATTTAGTAGGGACAGTGAAACATCTCTATTAATATAAATGGGGAGTTTGTCCATCATCCTTCCCTTTGCGTAGCATGAAGCACGTTAAAAAAGGCTCCCGAAAAAAATAAATCAACCGGCTCTCAAGAAAACCAATTCACTCTGCTCAATCAATCGACTCGGCCCATTCGCAACCCAAGCCCACGCACAGCATCCCCTCATTCCGCCACCTGTCTCATGACTCACACCACGACTTCACCTCATGCCAACGTCGAGGGTGCCCTTCCCCACCTTTCTCCTTCCGCACACCTCACGTCACAATGGCCATCGCTGCACTCAAGGTCATTGCTGCTTCGGCCAGGGCTAAGATCCAGATTGCGGGGGCTACCACCTCGACACATGTCGCCGCTGCCACAATCAAGGCCAATGATGAGGGGGCCCTTCCATATGCCACACGACGCTATCGATGCTGAAGGATCGTAAGGGCCTTCTCACCCCAAAAGCTAGCCAATGAGGTGAGGAACTCCCCAACTTTTAAGTTAGGTCCCTTGCCCTTCCACAACCAATATGGGACTATTCTAACAATCTCCCCTTCACACATTGGTGTCCCTTAGCCCTTCACCGCCCCTTCACCGTACACCGACGATCCCTCAGGGTCCCTTCACCGTACACCGACGGTCCCTCAGGGTTACAGTCCATCAGACGTTCACACACTAGTGTCCATTAGGCCAGAGATGTTAGAACCGGGCTCTAATACCACTTGTTGGATCGTAAGGGCCTTCTCACCCCAAAAGCTAGCCAATCTTTCTTTTTCAGCAAAATCATTAAGTGTCTAGTCAAAGCTTCTATTTCGGTGTTAAGCTTAGAACAATTAGAACAAGAAGATATCTCATGATAAAGCATCTGTTGAATTGTTTCCTGAGATGAGTTAAGTCTAGCTTCTAATAACTCACATTTAGAACAAGTTTTAGAATGAATACTTGAAATACTTGATTCTAAACATGAAGAAGAACTAAACTTGAGTTTTCCAGTTTCATCATTAGCACATTTCAATTTTTCATCACAAGGGTCATGTGCAAATCTTAATTCATCAAATTTAGCAGTTACATCTCTAAGTTGATCCATGTTTAAAGCATTAAGTGACCTAGTATTCTCTAACTCAGGATGTAAAATTTGACAAGACTCACAAGATTCATCATCAGGAATTAAAACTCTAAGTCTTGCAATTTCAGAATTTAGAGATTCAATCAAAGTATCGTATTTCTTAATCTTTTTATCTTTCTTTTCTAGCAAAATACCAAGTTTAGTAACAGCTTTAGCTAAATCATCATAAGAAAGTTCTACCTCGTTATAGTTGTCGCTGTCAAGATCATCATTAGCGGTGGAGTTTTTGCTACTTGCCATTAGACACAACCCAGTTAAATCTTTCTTGCCTTTGGGAGTATCATCCTCGCTGTCCGTGTCCACATCACTCAAATTAATTTGCCCAAGAGCCGAAAGAACACGATGCACCACCTTGCGATTCATATAGCCCTTCTTTTTATTCTTCCTTTTTTCTTTCTCCATTTCTTCTTCCTTCTCATTCTCTTCCCTTGCAAAACTTGCTAGAAACTTTGGACATTTGGGACGAATATGATTGAGATCACCACACTCATAACACCTTTGAGAAACAAAATTTCTTCTCTTTCTTGATCTCACATTCTGTAAAGCTCTTGTGAAGCGTGTAGAGAGGAGTGCCAAATCATCTTCCAGAAGTTGCTCTAGCTGTTCATCGGTTAGTGAAGACAATGAAGACAAAGCATAACTAGTAGAAGAATTATCACAATTAGACTTGCTAGATTGTGAAGCTAAAGCAATTGATCTATTACCATTATATTTTCTAGCAAAAATATCTAATTCATGAGTTTTCAATTTAGAATAAAGTACATCTAATGTAAGTGTACTCATGACAGTAGATTCTCTAATGGATGTAACCTTCATCTCCCATATAGACATATCTAATGCTCTAAGTATTTGACGTGCATTTTCAGCATCAGTATAAGTAACATTAACAGCACATAGGTTACTAAGAATTTTATTAAAGCGAGCAAAAAGATCATCTATTGATTCACCATGTTTCATCTCAAAACGCATGTAATCCTTTTTGTACATATCTTGACATACCTCTTTAATAGTAGATGAACCCTCATGATAATCACATAATGCTTTCCATACCTCATATGCGGATTTAAGATGCACAACACGATCGAAATCACTCCTTTCTAATCCTTGAATTATCAAGTTCTTACCATGCTATTTGCCTCCACTTGTGCTATATTTGCTGCTATCACAGCATCATTCTCGGGCACTTGATAAGGCTTGTAAACCTTCTCCCATATTGCAAAGCCTTGAGCTTGAATATATGCCTCCATCTTCACTTTCCAATACTGAAAATCAACACCATCGAAAACACAAGGTTTTGTGGAATACTTATCCATCGACATATTTTCTAATCACCGGTTAAGATCAATTAGAAAAATAAACCTGCTCTGATACCACTTGAAGGATTGTAAGGGCCTTCTCACCCCAAAAGCAAGCCAATAAGGTGAGGGACTCCCCCACTTTTAAGTTAGGTCCCTTGCCCTTCCACAACCAATGTGGGACTATTCCAACAATCTCCCCCTTCACACATTGGTGTCCCTCAGCCCTTCACCGCCCCTTCACCGTACACCGACGGTCCCTCAGGGTCCCTTCACCGTACACCGACGGTCCCTCAGGGTTACAGTCCATCAGACGTTCACACACTAGTGTCCATTGGGCCAGAGATGTTAGAACCGGGCTCTGATACCACTTGTAGGATCGTTGATAGCAATCAGAGGGGGGTGAATGATTGCAACACACAGCGGAAACTTTTTTTCAATTTTTTTGCTTTTTTAATTGTTTAATCTGCAAAAACTAGAAATAAAAAAATTTGATCTGTAGGATCTGTGACTTGTCTACAGTAAAATCAGAAAAAAAATCAATTTTTTTATTTCTGGTTTTTGCAGATTAAACAATTAAAAAGGCAAAAAATTTGAAAAAAAGTTTCCGCTGTGTGTTGCAATCATTCACCCCCCTCTGATTGCTATCAACGATCCTACAGATGCACTCGAGGATGACACCGCTCAGACCACGACATTGACACACTCAAGGACGATGGCACTCTGATCTAAGCATTTGTGGGGGGCCGCCACCTCGATTCATGCCATCGCTGCTGCAATGGTGAAGGGGCCCTTCCCTATGCCCCCACATCGTCGTCGCACACAAGGCTACTTTGCTTCGACTAGGGCTCAGATATATTCGGATTGTGAGGACGCGGTGATGGGGTCGAAGGTGGAGTTGTGGGAGCCAAACTCGCCAGAGAAGGGGCCTACGCGTGGGATTCAAATCCTCATGCATCCCCTACTCACAGTTCATCCCATCACGTCCGTGCCACCTCCAGATCTAGAAGCTAAATTCGTAGGAGTGGACAAGCTCCATGGGGCAATTGGCAACCCAACTGCCCAACTTCGAGATACCACGATTTCTCCTACGACAATACATATGGAGCAACAATTCTTTCATTTTTTCTTCAACTTCTTCCACTTCTCCAACTCAACCACGGAAAAGGACCAGGTAAATATTTTGCTCCACACTCTAATTTTCTGGCTGTGTTTTGGTTCTCACCATGCTTGATTTCTAGCTTTTGCACAATCTTGTTTGTTGTGTTGGCAAATGTTATTAATGCTTGTCGGTTTTCTCACCATCACATTACATGTTGCATTTTTGTTTGAGACTGTTTGCACATCATGATACAAACGGTACTATACTATGAGGCTGACAGATTTCAATAAGAATTCGAGTAATGAAGATAGCAAAACATAAGTAAGCAGTGGTATAGCAACATTACACTTCTAGTATTGGATAGATATGACAACAAGAAATAAACCAACTATTGACACTGACATACATGTGCATGTCAGTAGCATCAAATTTTAACTCTTGAAGAGCCTTTCGTGGTAGGAAAGTAATAATAGGAGTTTTTTCTTTACATTGAAATCACACTGATATACTTTCTTGGACTTGTCAGTCAGATGTTAAAATTGTTGAATGTGTAGTTACAAACTGATGTGGGCAAAAAAACTAGTACATAGGAGTAGGGGTGCAAATGGAGCGGATACGGACGGATATCTCACTCATCCCGCATCGTTTTTCCATATTTTTCTCGGAGTCAGAATCGGACACGAATAGTACCAAATACGAATACAGATGCAAATATTCTCGGTCATGAATGCGGAGCGAATACATATCACTCCGAATATGGTTAGCCTCGGTCATGAATATTTAGGTTTTTGTCATATGTATAAGATCAATCGACTATACTATATGTCCAAAATGGAACTACATTAGTAGCTTAATAAGTAAATTTAACTATATGATATGATGATAAGGACTAGTTAAGCAAGTAGTAAGTAGTTATTACTAAGTAGTAAGTTCTAACTATCAAAGTAGCAAATAGATGACAGAGGCCATGATAAAGCATGGAGAATGCATCTAATTTTTTGTTTATTAGATTATCAACGCTGTGAACCTCAGTGATGATGAAAGGGAGTCTTGGAGGGTGTTTTTTATCATGGTTTATCATTTCTTGATATGATATAGAGAAATCAGAAGATGGTTATATGTGTTATTTGTAGCCACTAACAACTGCAAAAACAAGAACTTGATTATGATGTAATGGGCTTACCTTTATGTGATCTTATATTTCTGAATCAAGTAGCCCCTGGTAGGGTATCTGAAGTGTAAGCATCTCTAATAAACAACATCCAAATGACTAGATATGCACTTCCTGCATCAAAGAAATATTTATTTGCATCAATCAAGCCTTTTTTTGGGGGAGGGGGTTGTTGGGTGTGGGGATAGATATTTGACTAACATACTCTACTATGTAGCTATTGGCCTATTTGTTGATATTAACATAGTTTATAAATTTAAGTGGATCTTAATTTACTAAATCCAAGTGGATTTGCACTGGATACCAATATGAACAATTTTAACATTTATGCATCTCACATTATCCCTAAGAGCTAGCATATTTATCTTGGACAAGGCCAAGGTCACATTGAGGTTTTACCTTGCTCATGATGATTCGACGCTTGTCCTCCTTATTATCATCATCTGTGGACTCCAAAACCTTCTCCTCCCTAGCACTTGAGCAACCAAAGATAAAGAATGTACCACAAAGCTCACACTTGTGGTTTCTTGCAAATAAAATCACTCTCTTGTCGATTTTAAGCCTCATGTCATAAAGCACATCATTGGCAAAAACACTCCAATATGATGCAAAGAAAAGCTCAACTAGTTGCCATGCTCAAGATCGATTAAGATCAAACAAAGAGCCAACATGGCTTTGATACCACTTGTAGGATTGGATAGGCAACAGAGGGGTGGGGTGAATGGTGCCCAAAGATTTTTCCTCCAAATATTCATATATTCCTTTTTCTCCAATAGCTACAAAGCTATGAAGATTAGAATATGATGTCTACATGAAAACAGAGGAACACAGAGCTCAGTACGATTAGATCAGAGCACAACGTGGTCAAGAGACACCAGTCAGCCAAACTGAACACCACTAGACAGCAAAGAAAAGCAACATAGTCGATAGACAGACAACGTGGTTGAAGTAGACAACGTGGTCGAAGTAGACAACGTGGTCGAAGTATACAACGTGGTCAAAACCGACAACGTAGTCGTAACCAACGTGGTCATAACCAGCGTGGTCAAAACCAACGTGGTCGTAACCACCATGGTCGAAACCAACGTAGTCATAACCAACGTAGTCGGAACCAATGTGGTCATAACCAACGTGGTCGAAACCAACGAGGTCATAACCCATGTGGTCATAACCAACGTTGTCGCAACCACTGTGGTCAAAACCAACATTGTCGAAGACCTATATGGTCAATACCAACGTTGTCTATGTCCAATGTGCAGTCAAAAGGCCAGCGTACTTCAGGACCAATGAGTGGTCGGCAACCAGCGCTTGTCAAAGACCAATGTGATCGCAAATTACGTGGTCGAAGACCAATGTGTGGTCGACACCACCGTAGTCAATGACCAAGGTGCACACAGAAAACACATGTTGTCAAAAACTAGTATGTGGTCGTAACAGTTTAGAATGTGATCGACAGATCTACGACCATTGAGCAAACGAAAACAGATGTGGTCATAAACGACTATAAGTACCAGAGGAGGCGCATGACCACCAGACCTGAAAACATTAAAACTTTTGATTCCGAGATCAAATGGCCATGGAAATTTGTATGCAAGTATCTTAAAGTCTTAGGAAGCTAATCCCATCTTGGATTGAAAATTTAGTAAGCGAGTTGAGACCTTTTTAAGATTCGATTAACAACGCACAAGAACAAAGACTTAAGATCGAACAGATGAACCGACCATGCTCGTGGAAAGATAATAGCTAAGATTGCTATACATCCAACCCCACATGTCACAGCAAGTAGCTACATTGGAGAAACCAAATCAAAACTCTTGGATCAAGAAAAGATCAAGAGAGAAGAGAATGATCTCAAAACAGAGCAGCTATATGACGTGGTCAATGACCATCGAGCACTCATAATTGACTGTGGTCGTAAACAACTCGAAAAGCATAGGCGCCCGACCGAGACCATTAAGGAGATCAGGTGTGGTCGTGAACGACTAGAGGTAACAAAAGAGGCACATGACCACCAAATCTACGATCATCGAGCAGTTGAAACCAGATGCAATATGCTCTAAAACTTGACCATGGTCGAAACCAGACACGGTCGAAAATGATCTGGAAGAACAAAGCATCGCACGACCACAATATCTAAAATGCACATATCTTTCGATTAAAAGATCAAATGGTCATGAAACTTTGTACGCAAATTGCTTAAGGTCTCATGAGACTGTTCTAGTCTTGAATTGAAAACTTATTAACCAAGTTGACACCTTTTTGCGATTTGATCAAGCGCACAAGAACTGAGTTCAAGAACCAAAATCGTTGATCAGAATCGCTCGTGGGTCAAAGCGAGCCAAGATGGCTTTGGTTGTGTTCCCACCTGTCACTGCGATTCAGAGCATCAACGAGATCAAGCCAAGAACACCTCCAGATCAAGAAGAGAGAAACCTCCAGATCAAGAAGAGAGAGAAATAGAACAGAGAACGTAGAGGAAGAAACAAATCGAAGCCAAGCAAACCCAAACAGAGAAGAGATACACAAAATATAGATTGAAGATTAATGTATTGCTCAGATGAATGATTTCACAGCCACTCCCCTCGGGAGGACTAAGCTCTAACCCTAGAGGCACACTCACTCTCTAACCTAACTCCCATCGGAGGGAGAGGCGTCAGCCACTAAGGCTTAGCCCACCTTCTCAACCCTAGCACTTGCCTCCCTTCCCCTTTTTATAGGCTCACCAATGAACCCTAAACCTTAATGGATTCTACCAATAATCCAAACCAGGGATAACCCGTTAACCTAACACCAGGTTTTACTCACGCACGCTTGTGAAAGCAGCTTACATGTGGCCCCGATGACTCGTCGTCAAGCCTCTCATGCGTCCGGATCCCACCAAACCGTCCTCGCTTCCAAACGACCCAAGTCACTTAGCACACCACATGTTTCTCCTCGCGCATGACGGCACCCAGCATCCTTGACCGTCCGGACCTTGACTCCTGCCTGAGCCTAGTCTTGATCCATCGCGTCGTTGCACATCATTTCCACCTCCGGTAGCTCCTACTGCAGTTCCTCATTGTCCCGGCTTGCAACCACCTCACTAGCCTCGATCATCTTTGGTGTCTCCCTGACCGTTCTAGACCTCAACACCTCCTTGTGCCTAGTCCTAGTCCTCATACACCTCACCATGATCTAGCTCCGAAGTCCTGCAACCAACACCAACAAGAAAACAATCGCATAGCATAGCACAAAACACAAGAATCATCAACTTGCATAATCAGAATGTATCCAAGTGCACAATCTGAGCAAACCTCTGGTCTAAAATAACTTACGACTACTATGATGCACAAGACAGAGGTACTCGTAGCCCAGAAGTCCTACCTATAGTCTACGACCACTCAGCAATCTGCGACGACCATGTAGCAAACGCTACGACCATCAAATGCACAGGCATACTAAATGCTATGACTATTGCTCATGTTTAGCAGAAGCTACGACTTCCAACAACACGGCTTATGACTACCGATCATGACCAGATAGTAAGCTATGACCATTAATCACCAGGCTATGACCATGAAACAGTCACTACGACCATCGCTCACAGCGGCTACGACTTTACCAAAACTAGTCGCTACGACTATCGATCACCAGGCAGAGCTACAATCATTAACTGCAAGCAAGGACTACCAAGTCGTAGGAGCACCTATCGACCACCAAGTCATAAAAGCCTCTACCGACCAGCAAATCGTAAACTCAACTGCTGACCACCAAGTCAAAAAATAGACTTCCGACTACCAAGTCATAAAATCGACTACCGACTACCAAGTCATAAAAACGACAGCCGACCACCAAGTCGTAAGATCGACTGCCGACTCCCAAGTCATAAAAACGGCTGCCGACCACCAAGTCGTAAAATCGACTACCGACCAACAAGTCATAAAATCAACTGCCAACTACCAAGTCATAAGATCGAATGCCGACCACCTAGTCGAAAGAGCACCTATGACCTCAAAGTCGTAGGAGCACCTATGACCACCAAGTCATAGACCACGAGAACGATAGCCAGAAAGCAAACCTCTTCAAATGCCTTAAAAACCAAACTCAAGCTCTACACAAATTCTAATCCAAAGGTCAATTACTCTTCACAAGCATGGGGTGACCTCCACATGGTCTCATAGTATTCACCCTTACTTAATTATTGTTGCTCAGAGGAGGGATGTTTCGACTTCGGTGAGAACATTGATGAGTAGGCCACATACCACAGTCATTTGCCTGTGTGCAGACTTGATTTGCTTCTCCTCATTATTGTACCTTACGCTATTATTTCTTTTATATTTGGCCTATTTCCACGGAGATGTAAACTTGACCATAAGGCTCTTACTCTTTTATTTTAATAATACTTGTCATTATGGATGATATGTATCTTTGTTACTACTATATGTACTAGCTTTTCCTAGATTAGTGTGATTGACACAGAGGATCCAGATGTGTTGCTTCTAGGTCCAATAAAGTATTTCTCATTTGCATCCTCATGATTTCCATGCTAACCAGATTATTCCTGTTTCTACTGTTGTTCCGAGACATCGTGCTTCTGGTTTTCAAGATCTAGTATTGTGGCATCGTAGGCTTCAACATATAGACTTCGATGACTTGACTATAGTTAGTAGCAAGTACCTTATAGGAGGATTGCTTAGGCTTAACAATTGTAAGGACCTAGTTGCATGCTTGTAGACATGGTAAGATGATTTATGTTTCTCATCCTCCTCTTACCTTAGTGATGACCGATGGACCTGGCCAATGCTTGCACTTAGACACAGTTGGTCATTCCAGAGTTCAATATGTAGGAGGGAATTGGTGTGTGTTTATCATTGTATATGACTTCTCTAGGTATCAATGGGTGTATTTTATCTCTTCTAAAGATAAGGCCTTTGACTGCTTTAGAGAGTTGGCCCTTAGATTAGCTGTTGATTTCCTATGAGCCTTGAGAGTCATCAGAAGTGATAATAGCACCGAATTCAAGAACACGTCATTTGCCATTTTCTATGCTGAGCGAGGTCTAGAACACTAATTCTTTTCTCCTAGTGTCCCCCAATAAAATGGAGTTGTAGAAAGGAAAAATAGGACTCATGTAGAGATGGCTAGGACTATGCTAAGTGAACATAGCATTCCTAGGAGGTTTTTAGTTGAGGCAATTTTCACTACTTGCTATGTGTTCAATTGGGTGTTCTTGAAATTGTCCTTAGGCAAGACTTCCTATAAGTTAAGGTTCAATCATGGACCTATCGTCTTTCATTTCAAGATATTTGGTTGCAAGTACTTCATTCTAAAATATGGTAATTAAGATAAATTTGAATCAAGATGTTATGATAGCATTTACTTGGCTATCCTATTCATTCTTGTAGCTTCCATGTTTTTAATTTATGTACTAACAAGATCATTGAGATTTGTAAAGTCACTTTTGGTGAGGCTAGTTCGAGTACAAGACCTAACAGTACATGTATATAGGTACATGGTGGACAGGAGAGTATCTTCATCGAAGATGACCTTGACTTAAAGGATGAGAATCCAATCCCGCTCTAGTCACTCCTGAGTTGGTTAGAGACTCTGCTTCCACTATTTTGGATTTTGTAGAACAGCCTCCTGCCACCTTCACCAGCGCTTCGAGTGGCTCTGCTTCTACCTCCATAGCCCATGTGGTAGAGGCCACATTTGCACAAGGACCTCCGCTTCAAATTCAGCGATGATGCCCTCAAGAGTAGATGATTGGGGATCTCCATGAGTGAGTTACTTGCTCAAGGTTATCTCTCTATATTCTCATACGTATTTTGCTTTGTTGCGTCTTTTGAGCCCTGAGATATCACCCATGCTTTATATGGTTTTTCTTGGGTCAATGTCATGCATAAACAACTTGGAAACTTTGAAAGAAACTAAATCTAGACCTTAGTTGAACCCTCTCCTAATCATAATGTAATTGGTACAAAATAAGCTTTCAGAAATCGGTAAAGTGGGGATGGGTTGGTAGTTCACAAGAAGGTTAGGTTTGTAGCTCAAGGTTTTTTCCAATTAGAGGGCTTAAACTTTGTAGAAACCTTTCCACCTGTAGCTAGGTTAGAAGACATTTGTATTCTGCAAGCATTTACTGCATCTAAGGTTTTAAAGTTGTTTTAAATGGACATCAGGAGTGCCTTTTTTGAATAGTTTCATAAAAAGAAGAGATCTATATTAAACGACCAAAGCCTCCAAATTTCAATTTCTCAAGCCTGTGTGTAAGCCTCCAAAGACTTGTATGGATTGAAGCAATCCCCTAGAGTTTGGTATGATAGATTTAAGAGTTTTCTTATTAAGAATTATTTCAAAATAGAAATGGTAGATAAAACCCTATTCACTCTTAGGCATGGAAGTGACTTTCTACTTATTCAGATTTATATGGATGACATTATTTTCGATAGCTCCTCTCATGCCTTGGTGTTCAGATTTTATGAGTAGTGAATTCGATATGAGTATAATGAGCGAGCTGACTTTCTTCCTTAGTTTTTAAGTTAAGCAACTAAAGAAAGATACCTTCAATCATCAAAGCAAATACACAAAGAACCTTCTTTAGCATTTTGATATGGAAAGCAGCAAGCCAATGTCTAGTCCTGATGAAGATAGAGAGCCCGTAGACCAGAAGGAGTAGTCTAGCATGATCGGTTTTCTCCTCTACCTTGCGGCTTTGAGGTTGGACATACAACTTTTTGTGTGTCTGTGCACTCAATTTAAAGCTTCCCATCATGCCTCTCATCGTCAAGTAGTGCGTCGTATTTTTAGGTATCTTCAAGACACTTATGACTTTGGACTCTACTATTCTTCTGATTCTGCATTCTTTCTTTGTGCTTTTTCTGGTACTGATTTTGTAGGGTGAAGAATAGATTGAAAGAGTAAATCTGGCACTTGTCATTTCTTGGCCATATCTCTCATCTCTTAGTCTTCTAGGAAGCAATGCTTTGTTGCACAGTCCACTGCAGAAGTGGACTATGTACCTACTGCTACTATTTGCTCTCAAGTTCTTTGGATCTTATCTAATCTGTAGGACTATGGGTTGGTCTGAGATAGTGTTTATCAGTATTGCCCAAAACCCAGTACAACACTCCAGGACCAAGCACATTCACATTAGATACCATTTTCTTAGTGACCATGTAGAGAGGGTGATTTTGTGCTTCACTTTGTAGAGTCAGAGCACCAAGTTACAGATATTTCCACTAAGGCTCTCAATTCTTCTCATTTTGCTTCTTTGCGATGGGAGTTAGGGGCTATTGGTCCTTTTGGCCGACTTTGAGGGGGAGTTTGCTTTTTTACTTTTATTGTATCATAATGCATATTTAAATTTAGCAACTTCTTTAAAAATATTACATGGAGCATTGACTATTATCCATGTGTGACATGATATCTTGTTTTATATCTTGCCATGTCTTTGTGCTAGTTTGATTGATTTATCATGTGTTTCCATGTGTAGCTTAGGTTTTGCCATACTATTTTGCTTAAATATAAAAAAACTTGAACTACAACATGTCTTGTTGGATTTTATGACTAGTTTTTCTCTTTGTGATCCTCTTATGATTCATGCCATATCAAATAAGCTATGCTGAATCTAGAATATAAATTGATCTTTAAATTGATTTATGCTAGTTCTTTGTTGGAGCTTGAGTTTACTTCTCCTAAGCTTTTATGGCTCTAGTCGAGTATAGCTTACAGACATAGAAATAACTTATTGTTCTTGAACTAGAAAATAAAAATGAAAAACGATCTCTTTTATGTGCAAAAAAATCAGTCTCACCAATCTTTTCTCATGAGATAGCTTGCCATTGCACTAGTCATAAACCCACGCGTAATTTCAAATGACCATGATCATTCTCTGCAGCTTCTTGCTTGGGATGGTCAGAATAAGGTTTGAGATCTAGCACATGGCTAAGAAAGCAAAAAATCATGAAAATGGTTGAAACTTAGGAGACAGTTGTGGATGTCTCCTAGTCTAGGACTTGCTTTGCTAAGATAAGGCAAACTGATCCAACCGTTAGAGAGCTGTTTTTGTAATTCTTCAGGCAAACTAGTCTGACCGCTGGAGAGCTGTCGGTCAGACTGGCTGGCAGTTGGACCGTTGAGTTCATGCCAGTCAGATCGACTAGTAGTTTGACCGCTGGGCAATTGCTGGTTAGACCGATCGGTGGTATGACCGCAGATTATTTGCACGTTATGATTTTTGTCTTTAGATGTGCATGGAAGGTTTGGAGTCAACTATGATGAACGGCGAGAATCAGGGCTATGCTCATGGAGAAGCCGAGGACCAGAATTATCAAGGATGCTAGGTGAGATGGTTGAGCTCAAGCATGGCATAAGAAAGGTGAGAAGTGTTGAAGAGAAAGTTCGAGAGATGAGTTGTACCAAGTGCATTGGTCGGTCCAAGTGAGGTATGGTTTAGTTGAACCAGAATGAGAAAGGCTTGCCAATACATGGTAAGCCATTGGTGCACCTACACATGATAAGCATGACAATTACTTGCAAAAAAGATGAAGACCGGGTCAAGGAAGAATATTTTGGTAAGTTGGTCAAAATATTAGAAACTGTTTTGGATCAAAACCGCAGTGCTTGAGCGGTGCTTCAGAAATTGATTTAGGTAAAGGATATGCTGAGAAGATCAAGTGTATCAAAGGCTAAAGACTTAGCGGATTCAAGATCATGTGCTTTGAAAAGCATGCATGAGTGAAGTGTGTGAGTAAAACCCATATTGTGTGATAGTATTTATTAGTGTTAGATGTGTGCTAGTTATCTCATCTATTTAATGGGTTAGTATGGAAGCTTGCAAACCAACTATCTTTCATTCTAGCCTTGTATTTTAGGGTTAGTGTTTGAGTGCTATGGTGTGCTCTCTTATCCTCCAGGTGGAGTGGCTATAAAAACTTTATTCTCAAGTAGAAATACATCAATTTTGTTTATCTCTTATGAAGTCCGCTTGTTATGGTTGATTTGCTCTTGATCTTGTTGGTTTCAATTTCTTTTCTTTTCTTGATCTTGTTGTGTGCCAAGGACATGTAAGTGATGAGGATGATTCATTGAGATCATATCCCATCTATCTAAGCATCAAATCTTGCATATTCTTGAAGTTGTCTGGTTTTACATGAATTTAACCTCATCATGAGATTTCTTAATCACAACGTTCTTGCCTCAAATATTTATGAGTTCTTGCTTACTGTGACATGTGGAAATATATCTAAAGCCATCTTAGTCATCCTTCACCCACGACAAAGTCATGCTCCTAGTTTTTCGTTTTTGCACTATTTTAATGCAACCTTACTTATTCTTGAGAAAGGTTTGAACTTTGATAAGGATTCAAATGATCATTGGATGGAATAGGTTTCTAAGATCCTAAGTAAGGTGTGTACAAAGTTTTATCTCTTATAGCCATGTATTTTTAGAGTTGCACCAAAAGTAGTTTGAATTCAGATTGATTTTCTGTTCTAGGAACAGAGGATCGGTCATACCAATCTTAGGCCTAGTCATACCGCAGACCAATCAAACCGCTAAAGGGTCAGCGGTCAGACCTCTTATCGCCCGCTGGTTAGACCGCTTCGGGGGCCAGCCAAACCAGAACTTGTTAACCAGTCAGACCGCCGGATACAAGGTTTTGGTTCCTTGGCTTTTGAGATTATTTCTTTGTCCTTGGCTTGCCAGACTAATCTTGATAGATATGAAAAATACCTTTTCGTAAACAGGGGTAGAAGATGCAGGAATGAGATCACCTACAATTGCTATTGTGTTTGCAATAGTGACTGCAACAAACCTCAGCTATTCATCTAGAGATTGCACTACACAGACCGACCGCTGCAGTGTCCAATATTCAGTAGTTGCTACAGTACTTCTGTGCTAAAGTGCCATGTGCATCTGGGCCTTCACTACTACAAGAAGCCTAATATTAGCTGTCACATCAGAGACGGTTCCCCAAAACCATCTGTGAAGACGTAATATCATAGACATTGTTGTTAAGAACTGTCTGTGAATTATCACAGAAGGTTCGGATTAAAAATAGTCTGCGATATCAATTATCACATACGGCTTTTAAATAGAACCGTCTATGTTTTGTCCTTTGTCATATGAACTACAGAAGCTACTGTTCGATCAGTTGGAATAGACAAGTGTGACCATTCACTTTTACAAAAAAAAAGTTATGTCGAATTTATTACAAAAGTCCAAAAAAAAGAGATTCCCAGATCTTGGTCTTCTAGGCTTCATATGCTTCCTCTTCTACTTTTGGAGTTGGAGGATTAGCGGCTGAGTTCTCGAATGCCGTGAAGATTGTCCTTGTCCTCTCCACTTCCTCCTCTAACCTAGGCAAATCATTAGCATAGCACATAATCTCAAAGAGGATCCTCAGAATCAGCCGCTTCTGTTTGATCGGCAAGGCTATCCATGTATCTCTCTACTGCCGCAAGAGTTTATTCTGCTTTGCACACATTGAAGAGGAGAATGAGGCTGAGGGCAGTTTCCCTTTCCTGAGCAGCAAGAAGACACCTCCATCGATGGCGGATGATGAGGTCCAACTGACGGATGGAAGCAACTCGAGGAAGGAGAGCAAGGCATGAGCGGAGGAGCTGCTCCAAACGTAAGTTGTTGGCCACCTGTGTAAGGTTGCAGCCGAACAACTCATGACAGATAGATGAGAGGAAGGAGATCAAAAGAATACTAGATGCCATTATTGAGAAATTTGGTGAACAAGATGAGGGAGAGGATAGTTTAGAAGAGATTGAGTTTGTGGTATCAAAGAATTGTACACTGTGCTGCACATAAAGCCAACCGTGTGGAAGTTTATCGCTTGTATCAAAATATTAACAAGGGGGAATAGGGTGCACATTTCTAAGCTTTATCACAGACGGTATGTATTCCAAACCATCTCTGATTGCATTACCACAAACGGTTAGTATAAAAAACGGTCTCTGATACATGCATTATCACAGACGGTTCATAAACAAACCATCTTTGATATGTGCATTATCATAGACGGTTGGTAAAACAAACCGTCTCTAATATGTGCATCATCACAAATGGTTTGTATAACAAACCATCTCTGATAATGCCACGACATCGATCCGTGACATCTCCCCTATGATTCTAATCTCACCCGTCCATTCTCTCGGCATCGAACTCAGGCACCAGTTCCTCCCACCTCTCACCCCTTATTAATTACTCCCTCTCTCCATTTTCCCCAATTTCACTCCAAGATACGTGAGTTCTACCAGCTGTTCCTAGTTCATCCACTCCTAACTTGTTCCTCGACGACGCCGACTACCGCCGTAAGCTAGCACCTCCATTGTGACACCATGGCTCACAGCACAAGACACTCTTCTCGTAAGTGTCATAAGAGTGTCTTGTGCAGTGTCACTGTCATGACACAAAGGTGACGTTACCACCACCTCTCCTTCATTGCAAGGCACTGCGAAAAGCAGCTGGCTACCAAGACGGTGCTCAAGTCGACGTCAAGGATATCCAGCTAGCGCTGTTAGGATCTCTTCTTTTTCTACGTTTTTGCCATGAGTTCGTAGGATCAGGAGATGTGTTCTTGCCATGTTTAAAAGTTGGACTCCCAGGATTAGAAGATATATTCTTGCTGTGTTAGATGGGTAACCTGCTCGTTATCTTGTGATACTGTAATA
Organism: Dendrocalamus latiflorus; assembly: GCA_017311315.1. Classification (NCBI taxonomy): domain Eukaryota; kingdom Viridiplantae; phylum Streptophyta; class Magnoliopsida; order Poales; family Poaceae; genus Dendrocalamus; species Dendrocalamus latiflorus. Next base: position 19,702,151 of record CM029672.1, read on the forward strand.
GTGGATTCTAATGGAATGTGTTGCTGTGTTAGCTACTGTATTTGCTTATTTTCATAGGGTATAGCTAACATTTCTTGAGGCTAGTCGAAAAATAAAAAAATTATTGGTATAGAATAAACTATCACAGACGGTTTTGTAGTATAAACCGTCCATGAAGGACTATCACAGACGGTTCTATATATCAACCGTCTGTGATACTCACCCATCCGGCTGTTGTATTTGCTTGTTTTCAAAGGGTATAGCTAACATTTCTTAAGGCTAGCTAAAAAATAGAAAAATTTTACGTATAGAATGAACTATCATAGACGGTTTGTGGTATAAACTGTCTATGAAGGACTGTTACATACGGTTCTATATTACAACCGTCTGCGATATCACCCATCACAGATGGTTGGTGGCTATAACCGTCTGTGATGTTAGAGTATCACAGACGGTTTTTATTCCAAGTCGTCTGTGATGTTAGAGTATCATAAACAGTTCTAGTAACAAACCATCTGTGTTATATTTATCACAGATGGCTCACAAATCATCTATGATAACTTCTGATTATCACTGACCAAATGGTTCAGAAAATCATCTATGATGACGATTCAAAATTAACTGTGATGATCTTTTCTGTAGTAGAGGTTTTATTTTAGATCCCGCGGTGCTACTCCAACCTTGTACAGTGCTGCTCCAACCTTGTTCAGACAAGTCAAGATGTTTTGCCCATCTGACACGTGCTTTTCTCATCAGTCCATCCAAACCGAATCGTTCCACTGTTGAACACTGTTGATGGCTGACCAACTGGGATCTTCTCTGATAAATTAAAGAGGGTTACACACTTGATTGAAATAAGATAATTAATTTGGAAGATAGCACGTTCTTTAACAAATAATTTTTTAAGTATAACCTTATCAAAAAAGATACGATCCTATCGAAAAATATATTGAAGTACAACTTAACAGTCAATTATAAGTTGAGGCTGAGCTGTTCGTTCGATGGAAGTACACATACATGCACTGACTCATGGCTCAGCGCGAAATTCCCGTCGAATGCCGTGCGGTTATGATGAGATGATGAAACTATATGAGTTAGTTGCTTACCTTCTTTCTTCAAGAAAGAAAAAATCTAAGAAATTTCAGAATATATGTACTTAACGTAATCTATGGCGACATTAGTAGCGTATTTATATTTTAGATATAAAAAGAGATTTTCAATTAATTAATATCGAAGGTATTAAAATAAATTACGGTGCAAACAACCAGAGTGACTACGAAATGCCTCTAATCACCAAGAGCAGTTTACAAAATTGATATCAAGCCTGCGAGAGTTAATGCAACGTAGAAAGTCAGCGTGCACAGTGACATGGATACGCCATACTACCAATTCCGTGCAAGTAACATTCACATAATATAGATATTCGAGATCTCTCACCGGCTGTGCGATGACGTTATGGGGCACCGGCTGTGCGATGACGTTATGGGGCACACCAAATAGTACTACATGCATTTATTTACGTGCATGCATTTGTTTTCTTTCTTTCACTATTAAAAAAAATCATCACAGACAGTTAAAATTGTTATTATAGACGATTTTTTGAACTGCCTAAATTTATGTGTCACATAAAAAGTTTTCTTCACAGACGGTTTGTAAGCCGTCTGTGTTAAAAACAACACAGATTGTTTATAATTAGAACCGTCTGTGAAGAAAACTATTACAGACGGCTCAAACCAAAAACCATCTGTGATACTCATACATCACAAACGGTTCTAGTTACCAATCGTCTGTGATTGGCGAGTGTCACAGACGGTTGGTATATAGAACCGTCTATGATAGTCCTTCATAGACGGTTTATAGCACAAACCGTCCATGATAGTTCATTCTATATCTAAATTTTTTTTGTTTTTTGCTTAGCCTCAAAAAATAATATTACTTATGCCCTTTGAAAACAAGCAAATACAGTGGCAAACACAATAGCACATTCCATTTCCATTAAGATTAGAATTCGTCATTATAGCATAACAAGATAACGAACCCAACTCTTTAACACAGTAATAATATATAAGAAGTAGAGATCCAAGAAGACAGTAGAAACTAGATGCAGCGCGCTATGTCCTTGATGCCTACCATCAAGGAAGAGAGGGGAGGGCATCGGATGACGGCTGGATATCACCGGCAATGGAGAGACGGCGGTAGCGTCACCTTTGTGTCACGACGGTGAGATTGCACAAGACACCCTTACGACACTTACAACAAGAGTGTGTTGTGCAGTCGACCGTGGTGTCACAACGAAGGCGCTAGCTCACGGCAGTAGTTGGTGTCATCGAGGAACAAGCTAGAAGTGGATAAATTAGCTAGGAGCAGCAGTGCACCGTGGTGTCACAACAAGAGGCAGAGGACCTAGCTGGCGGTGGTAGTCGGTGTCATCGAGGGGAGGATCCAGGAAGCTAGTGGATAAACTCACGCGTGAATGCCGATGGGAAGGGAGAGGGTGAGTAATTAATAAGAGCCGAACGGTGGGAGGAACCGGTGTCTACCATTCGATGTAGAGAGAATAGACAAGTGAGATCGAAATCCTGGGGGATACGCCATGGATCGGTGATGTGTCATTATCAGAGACAGTTTATTATATGAACCGTCTGTGATAATGCACATATTAGAGACGGTTTGTTATACGAACCGTTTGTGATAAGTCACATATCAGAGGCGGTTTGTTATATGAATCATCTATGATATTAATATCAGAGACGGTTTGGTATACGAATCGTCTGTGATAATGCTTAAATATGCGCGCCCTAATCTAGCTCTTCTAAATTGTCCTCTCCTTCATCTTCTTCACTAGATTTCCCAATAATGGCATCTAATATTTTTTTGATCTCCTTCCTCTCATCTACCCATCATGAGTTGTTCGGGCGCAACCTTACATAGGCGGCAAACAATTTACGTCTGGAACAGCTCCTCCGCTCACGTGTTTTCGTACACGTCAATTTCTTTCTATTTATTCAACCACTTTGTGTAGAGGTGGCACTACCACACAACGTCATCACAAAATGGCTCTAAACTGTGATCATAGACAATTTCTGAACTGTATGATTTATTGCATCTGTGATAATAGGCAATTATTACAGATAGTTTTAAGCCATCTGTGACAAGTTACATCACAGACGGTTCATATCAAGAACTATCTGCAAAGACCAACTATCACAGATGGTTGGTGCACAGAACCCTCTGTGATAGTAGCCTTTTACAAACGGTTTACATAAGAAAACCATCTATGATAGTTCGTTCTATATATAGAAATTTTTCTATTTTTCGTCTAGTCTCAGGAAATACTAGTCATGGCCTCTGAAAATAACCAAGCAGATCACAGATAATTGCAGATCTTATAGGACACGAGAATCATTACACAGATTTCATAAATGAATTACAACTGAATGAGTTACAATTGTATAAATTACAATTGCATCAAATATTTGAATATCTATTAATTGTTGTTGCTGGAGTTGAACTCCTCCTTCGGGTTAGTGTCGTCCATCATCAAGAAGGTGGAGAACTGTCCTCCAACGTCAAAGTGTTCATTAAGATTGAATGTACTTAAGTTGATTATCATGCCCTATCGCTAGGAGTAAAATCGTAAAGTAAACAATATAAAGTCACAACTCACAACTTGTTCTTAATTTAGATAAATAATGCTCACATATATTATGGTAATACTAACGTAGTCTTATATACCTCACAATTTAAATTAGATAGAGACAAAGTCAGATCCCATATCACACTTGACAACTAAACTTCTGTTAGTCAGAGTAGTAGTTATTTTAAAACACCCTTCTAATGAGATCTTGTAGCAATAATATATGCCAAGATGAGAAAAGAGTACCAACTATCACCAATTTTTTTGGAAAGTAGTTAGGCTACCCAAGTGTACAATGTTTTAATGTTCCTCTTGTAGTTGTTGAGAAATACCAACATGAGCAACCCGACTACTTTTTAGAAGAATTTATGAATAATTGGTTCTCTTTTTCTCATTTTGGCATATATTATTGCTACAAGATCTCACTAGAATGGTGTTTTAAAATAACTACTACTCCGACTAACATAGTTTTATCTATTAAGTGTGATATGGGATTTGACTTTGTCTCTAACTTATTTAAATTATGGGATATACAAGACTATTCTAGTATTACCATGAAATATATAGGCATCATTCATATAAATTAGAACAAGTATGTTATTAGTTGTGATTTTATGTTGTTTAGTTTAGTACTTCAGTGCCAAAAGAAAAGTCGTTTTCCGATCTTGAAGGACCTCTATGATGATCATTTGGCTCCTAGGCATTTTTGATATGCCTTAATCCTCTCGCTTAGTTGCTCCTTTGGTCTGGTCATCGGAGCATACTACAATTTGAGTATAAAAAATTGAATTACACTAATATACTTCTATACTTATAATTGATTAATCAATCATGTTTACAGAAATTTGATCATAAAGTGATAATCATCTAGGATTATATTCAAGTGGATATTAGAAATGTCATAACTTCAAGGACATACTTGACATAAAGAAAAACCTATTCATACTAATGTTTGGGCCAATCCTATGATTCCAGTTTATGAACAGTAGTAACATTCATGTAGCATTGTATGTTCAAGTTGTATTCTCTATGCACATTAAATATTCTATTTTTACTTGCCTTTTATTAGCAAAGAAATTCCAAATGAATTATCACATGGCAGTTTATTAAATTAGATCACCTACGAAAAATGTAGCATCACACTCATGAACATATCAACCATGTATACATGTTATGATACTCACATAAATATGAAAATGTATTAGAAATCAATGTGGACATACACATGATGCACACCTTGAGCTTGGCCGATTGGCAAAATTGAAACTTGGATTTCCTTGCTTCGTAATATTATTTCCAATCAACTATTTCAAACTACAGCAATATTCTCAAGTGAGAAAGTGCAATAGGAATAGAGAAGGATGGCAAATGTATTAGTGTCAGCTGTAGATCCTAAACGCATATAGCAAGCTACATAGATCACTGCATGACAAGGAGCTAAAGAGGAGGCGATGGCAACACGGAGACAGGAGGAGTCGCACGACGAGGAGCCGAGGAGGAGCCACGCGACGGGGAGCCGAGACGGAGGCAGCGGCACTGGAGGAGGAGGAAGGGGGAGCTGAGAAAGCGCGTAGGAATACTGTGAGTTAGATTTTTGCCCCTATATATATAAGAATATTATCATAGATGGTTTTTAAAATAACCGTATGGGATATATCAGATCTCACAGATGGTTCTTATTAAAAACCATCTATGCATTATCACCGATGATTAGGATTAAAACCTGTATATGATGTCCGCAATTATCATAGACATTTATTGGTTAGAAGTGTCTATAAATTATCATAGAAGGTTCTTATTATAAAACGTCTATGATAATTGCATAGGTCATATACAGTTTTTAATCCAAACTATCTGTGATAATTCACAGACGGTTCTTAATGAGAAACCGTCTATGATAATTATATATCACAGACAGGACAATTCTTAACAAGAAACTGTCTATAATAATTATATATCATAAATGGTTCTTGCTATCGCTAGTAATATAAACGGTTATGTTTGTAAAATTGTTTGAGATAATTACAACACTGATGTACTTTGGGAATCGTCTATGATGAGGCATCCATTATAGCATTTTCTGCAGGTGTGTGGGGACTTAATTTATCTTCCTTTTTTCTTTTGAAGGTAAAAGAAAAATGTAAGATAGTTCCTCAAAAATTTAACATTATATATATGCAGTCCTGTGCAGCTCTGTCTTATTCGTCCTCTTCCTCTCCTCTCCTTCTCTATGGCCACCGCTGACATATGTCTGAATCCCTGACATCCCAATAACAAGCCTTCAAAAGTTCAGCATGCAAGAAGAAGAGGCATGCGTTTTTCTTGGACACGAGCGAAAAACCTTGATGGGCTCACTTGAACTAAGAAAAAGAAAAGCTCTTCTATTTCCTTTTGTATGTTGGATTTCTTAGTTTCATTCTTGAGCTCGGCTGGTATACAGATCCGTAGACAACCTAGCTAGAAAGTGTAAAAGGAAATCACACTTTTAGAAGTGCACGATAAGTGCATATCCTTTTATGACTCTCTTTTAAATCATATGAGGTCGACCAAGCATGCCCACGCAAAAGATCCACACAAGTTGTTACCCACGCCGAAGATCCAGTTTGACTCCAAGCTGGAAAAGATTTTTCTTGCTCATCCTGATCTCATAGCTAAGCAAAGCTTTTTAGTTGTGTATATGTACTAAGCTTTCGTTAGAGAGACGTAACATTACAAGCATGTAGTACATATCTGGTCTACTAGCAATGTCCACACCGGAACTAATGCCACATGCGCCCCACATACGCCAACACAAGATTCTCCACGAGCTAAGCAGACACAAGATAGAATACGAAGTTTGAGAATCAAACTCACAATCGGCACATATATGTTCTAATTGTCTGGGTAACGAATTGGACTTAACCCTCTGTAACTTGTTCGGCTTCGAGCTAGGCGCACGATTTTAATTAGCTCCGGAAGGAACTTTCTTCCAATTTGTGAAAGGGGCAAACCATGCAGGAATCAGAGATACCAGACTGTTGGATGCTTGTTGCGTCAATATAATGCACGTATCGAATTATTGGCGGGAAAATGATGGAGAATAAACTTTTAACATTTTCTAATACCAGTGCAACATTTCAATGAGATATATGTTGCCATTCAAATGCTAGCTTAATCGGAGAGAGAAAAAAAGAATCAGACGTGCGTGTGGTGTGATTCTGTCAAAAAGTCGGTGCGCTTGCTTACTTCGTGTCGTTTTCGAAGAATTGCTGCACAGCACGACGTGCACGTGCACTCGTGACAATCAGAATGAGATCACCAAGCTAGTCCGCGTACCGTGCCGTGTCACGATGGGCGAGTGCATGGCGACGCGGACCGACACGCGTCTGGCTTTCCTCTCCCGGCGATCGAGCGAGCGCGCGGAGGCACTCGCCGTCACGCAACAAACAGCATTTGACTTATTCCCTTTCCCATCCCCACCGGCCACCCCTAACACACGCGCTCGATCGCCATACTCATATCACCATCGCTCCTAGCCGAGCTGAGTCATGCATACGTCCGACCACTCCATCAACCATTACTTGTAAGCTATTGCATATATACAAAGGCGTGTGCACATATTAGCAAGGGTAGTTAGCAGCAAGGAGCTGAGGTGCGTCGACCGAGCGATGGCGGGGGACGCGGTGCTGGACAGGGTGGTGTTCGCGTTGAACGGGCGGCGGTACGAGGTGGCCGGCGGCGACGTCGACCCGTCGACGACGCTGCTTGAGTTCATCCGCACCCGGACGCCGTTCAAGGGGCCCAAGCTCGGCTGCGGCGAAGGTACGTACGTATGCGTGCATGCTAGCTCGCTTGTCGCTAGATGTTCTTGCTCTACGTACCCATCATAATCTTGAATTTGTCAGTGCTTTTGCATCGATCTGTCTTCTGAACCTCTGATCCAAGCAACCTTTGATATTCCCGATCGAGACGTGTAATGTGTCCATTTCATGCTTGCATGACCAGTGACCTATAAGCTGAAATGTTTTCGTCTAGTTGGTATCGGAGACGTTTGATATCGAGATCATTCGATTCCATTGGTACCGACATGCACGTCTTTTCCAAATTGACTAGGTGAGTAAGGTACTAGAAAATGGAGTTCTGTGCACTTGTGCTAGCATTTGCATCCAACGTTATCATGATCTTGATCCGTATTGTTGGATCTGAAGATGATATGATGCTGTCAACACAGTTCAATTCAATGGATCAATAGTGTCTTAGTTAGGAATATAAAATAGTTGTGTAGACCGTACAATTATTAAAACTAATTAATCATAATTTTGAAGCCCAACACTTCCGACACAAAAACAGCCCTTCCTAAGATCCTGATCCCAATTACCTTGGCTGCATCAATTATAGTTTGTACGTGAGAATATATATAGTCCTAACTAGAAAAAAAAACTGTGGACTTAGAACTTGTTAGAAGATATATATGTACCTACAAAGTTTTGTTCATAAAGATTATGGTGGTGATCGGTTCGGCTGAAAGCCTCATGGCTTATGGCTGAAAACACTGTAGCTGGCTGAAAAAAGCACTGTAGCTGACAGAGGCTTATTTACCATAATTAAATTTAAAAAATTTAAAAAATAGAAAAAACATATTAGCCCATCATGTATAATGTAAACAAATATGAGGAAAAAAAGAACCGGTAAAAAAACTCAAAAAAGCCAAAAGTTCAGAAAAAGATGAAATTTATGAATAGTGCAAAAATAAGCTGAAGCCATATTGATCAGGGCTATGTGTTCACTATAACAAAGCACAGTTGACAAAAAAACTATAACAAAGTACACAGGGTGGAGCTAGGATTTAGAAATAAAAGGAGGTCAAATAATCTATACAATATAATTACATTTAATAAGGGAATGCCAAATAACAATAACGACAATAAAATTTTTTAAAATATAAAGAGTTATAGTATAAATATATCCAACCATGAGGGGCCTGCCCCCTTCCCTCCGTCCTAAAAGTGCAGGCAAGGGCGCAAGGCTAAATTATATAATTGATTGAAAATACTTTTGCCAAAACTATCATGCATACTAGAAAAAATGGCATAAACATTACAAGGTGCATATACTATACATTTCTTACTGATCAAATAAATGAATATTAATATCTATTTTGATAGAAGGGTCACTTCAATGCTGATTGTACTATTCAATTAATAGACGAGAGGAATGATGCAAATTCTGTAGGGACAGCTTGACAAACCGAAAGCACTACTTTTGCACGTCAAGTTTTGCCAAACAGAGGTACAATAGATGTAACTTGTTTCGTGTGGCAAAGTGCTCGGTGTGCAGTGGTACGGTCGTTAATTATAGTGCGTACGTTTTGGTATCAAGAATTCTACCAATCTCTCAATAAGGTCAATTTTCTAAGAAAATGTCAGATTCTTTTTGGAAAAACGGGTAGTCATTGATAACTAAGCAAATCCCTGTTGATAAGGGTTGTCGTGTTCTTCCATACATCTTTCGACGTCACTTTGCCAATTCTGCTCATGTTTTTTCTCTTAATTTGCAGAAAAGCATATTACACTTCTCTTGTTTCTAGTGCCTTAGGTTTCCTTTGATAGGTTGCAACGTACTGAAAGTTTTGCGTAAGATACGTCTACCTTTTATTGTTTTCTATACTTGTTTATGTAGATGAGTTCATCTTTTGACTTCCCTATAAAATTGTTGAGAAACCGTCGCTGGCGACCAGTCCGAGCGATTTCTCTGCTTAGAACAAGAACGAATCAATCACAGAATCACAGAGAGAATAGATTGAACACACAGAGAGATAGAGAGAACTCCTGGTCTTTCTTTATTGCTTTCATTCATGCGTACATAACTCTCAGGTATGGCTCCCTATTTATAGACTACAATGAGGTGCCCACCATGGGCCATGGGCTGCTGGCCCAGGCCCAGGTTTCTTAACACTCCCCCTTGGGCACTCATCCGACACGTTCATGTCTCACTAAAACTCCATAAAAACCCAGTGGGAAAAATTTGGAGAAAGAGCACATGATACATGTGATGCTGCGATGCACGAATTGCCTCATTAAAAACCTTGGTCGAGAAACTTCATGGAAAACTCGTCAAGGGGAAAAGAGTACAATTCACCCAAATTTATTTGGTCTACAGGACCTATTCCTTTGGGTACTTGATCTTCATGATCAAGATTTATTAACGGGCTTGAGAGAATCCTCCCCCTGAATTCTGCACTTCTCTAAGTCTCATCATTCCAATCCCTCACACGCACCTTTCAAGACTAGATGCGGGGAGTGACTTAGTGAACAAATCTACATGACTTAGTGTGCAGTACTTTAATCTTATCCATCTTTGCAATTCATGAGCATAGAGGAACTTGGGGTTGATATGCTTACATAGCCCGTCTGCACTAGTGCAACGCAAGCTGCATTATCTTCATAGATAATTATGGGGGTTTGCACAATGTTCATTCCACATGACTTCTGGATGTGGTGATCCGTTCAGCAGAACCAAGCGCACTCTCGTGCGGCTTCATACAGTGCTATAATTTCTGAGTGGTTCGTCGAAGTAGCTACAAGGCTTTGCTTAGACGATTTCCAAGGATTTACAGTTCCACCATACAGAAATACATAGCCTGTTTGTGACTTTGCGGTATGCGGGTCCGACAGGTACCCAGCATCTGCGTAGCCAATCAAGTTCAGACCTTGATTCTTTCTATAGAACAATCCAATGTCTTTGCTTCCTTTGAGGTATCGGAAGGTGTCCTTTATGCCCTGCCAATGCCTTTTGGTGGGCTCTGCACTGTACCTTGCTAACAGGTTCACGGCAAATGCAATGTCCGGTCTAGTGCAGTTTGCTAAGTACATGAGCGCTTCCACTGCACTCAAGTATGGGAATTCCGGTCCCAGGACTTCCTCCCCCTCTTCCCTAGGTCGGAAATGATCTTTTTCTTACTGTAAAGACCTCCCGATCATCGGTACTTTCGATGGGTATGCCTTCTCAAAGTCAAGCCTTTCTAGCACCTTCTGGGTGTAGGCCGACTGATGTACCAAGATTCCTTCAGGGACATGCTCAAGCTGCAGGCCTAAACAAAACTTGGTCTTGCCCAAATCTTTTATTTCAAATTCTGACTCCAAGTAGGAGCTTGCTTCTTTTATGTCTTCGGCTGTCCTGATGATATTCAGATCATCTACATACACAGAGATTATACAGAATCCATTCTGGGATCGCCGTATAAATACACAAGGACAGTCTTCATTGTTCGTGTAGCCTTTCTTGCAGAGAAAGTCGCTCAAGCGATTATACCACATTCTTCCAGATTGTTTCACTCCATACAGTGACTTTCTGAGTTTCACACTGTACAAATTTCTATTTGCTCTGTCTTGGTTCGGGAGAGGGATTCCTTCAGGGACTCTCATATAAATCTCCGTATCCAAGTTACCGTAAAGGTATGCAGTCACAACATCCATCAATTTCATTTCCAAATTCAAGTTCACTGCCATTGAGATCAAGTATCTAAAGGTAATTCCACTCATGACTGGGGAGTAGGTTTCTTCATAATCAACTCCAGGACGTTGAGTGAAACCTTGGGCTACCAGCCTTGCTTTGTATCTCACTACTTCATTTCTTTCATTTCTCTTTCGAACAAATACCCACTTGTGCCCAACGGGGTGTATGTGGGGAGGTGTGCGGCATACGGGCCCAAACACCTCTCTTTTATTCAGAGATAGCAATTCAGTTGCTATTGCCTTCTTCCAATCTTCCCAATCTGATATTTTCTTACATTCAGCGAGCGATGCAGGCTCGGAATCAAGATCGATGATGGTGGCAATTTTCTTTGCGAAGTAGATATCGATATTAGCTGTTGTCCTATTCAGGGACTCTCCCGTGTGCACATAATTTATAGCTATTTCTTCATGAGTTGCTTCTTCTGGAGTGATTGCTTCTGCTAGAGTTTTACCTTGCACATCGCTTCTTTCAATTGCGGTGGCAAGTCCCTTTAGTTTTTCGGCTCCGATGTGTGCGCACACATCCAAGCCGATGGGGATATTCAGATCCGGTATGCCCTTTTCTGAAGGTGTCATACTTGTGCCAGGTCTCAACTGGCTCCCCTTCTCATTCTGGGGGACTTCAATGATCGGCTGTGATAAATCCCTCTTATCCTTTTTCACCAGGCGTCCCCGGTTACTAAGGATTCGAGGAACCGGAGTTCTCGTCCTCTTTTTTATTTTTCTGAGGCCTCTGGACGAGATTAGGGATACCTTCTATTTCTTTGGTATTTCAACCCTCTCCAGTGCAGTGCGTGCAGGCACATGCGACTTAGTCACGCTCTTCAAATCACTAAAGTGATCAGGCAGTTGATTTGCTAATGCTCGCAAATCAATTGTCTTCTGGACTTCTGTTGTCTTCTGGACTTCTATTGTGCGCGGGTCATCTGCATGGATTCCCCAGGCTTGCCACGTAATTTCCCGACATTCTTTATCAAGGGGTTGATTTCCTCCCCCTAATGTTGGGAAATATTCGGTGGTAACACTTGCGCTAGTTGCATAGGTGAATGGATGTTGTAGGCCGAAGGTCTAAAGTTGATGAGATTCGCTGCATGGAGGACTTCGTGTCCCCAACATATAGCTGGCAAATTACTTTTATGCAAGAGGGGTCGGGCAATAAACAAAATTCTTTAAATTAAAGCCTCTGCCAGACCATTCTGGGTATGGACATGCGGTACCGAATGCTCAACTGCAATTCCCATCGCCATGCAATAATCATCAAATGCCTTTAAAGTAAATTCTCCGGCATTGTCCATTCGGATGGACTTGATATGATGATCTGGAAACACATTTCTAATGCGAATGATCTGCGAGATCAATTTTTCAAAGGCGAGGTTCCTTGTGGACAACAAAACCCACATATGACAACTTCGAGGAAGCGTCAATGAGCACCATAAAATTCTTAAATAACCCTAAGATGGGCTGAATGGGACCACAAATGTCTCCCTGGATACGTTCCAGGAATGCAGGGACTTCATCCTTCACTTACAGAGTGGAGGGTCTAGTAATTAGTTTCCCGGTGGCACATGCAGGGCACACAAAATCTTCATGATTCGGGAAATTTTTCAAATTAATATTATGCCCATGCAAGTTATTTATTATGTTTCTCATCATCCTAAGACCTGGGTGGCCTAATCTGTCATGCCAGAGACAGAAGAGTTCAGAGCTTCTACACACTGTTTTCAGAACAGTGTACGCTGCAGGCGCTTTAATGTTGGTATAATATAGCCCAGTTTCAAGTGAAGGAAGCTTTTCTAATATTCTTTTGCCATTCGCGCTTCGTGATGAGCAGGTATTCCTTACCGTACTCTTCGTCAGTCTCAACGTGGAAACCATTGGCGCGAATATCCTTAAAACTTAGGAGAGTTCTAGTCGATTCTGGGTACAATAAGGCTTCTTCAATGACCAAAGTTGTGCCCATGGGAAGTATAATTGTGGCTCTTCCGGAACCGATTATACATGCATCGCTTCCGGCGATTGTCGTAAGGCTGCCAGTGCTCTTACGGATCGACTGGAAATACTTAGTCTGTCTTAAGATGGTATTCGTTGTGCCGCTGCTAGCTAAGCACACTTCCTTTATAGGGCGCTACACGTGTTCTAATATAGGGTATTTATTAACATGTATGAGAAGGCAATCAATACATAAAATACTCCAATATCAGAACATATCATGCCATCATAAACTGAATAAATGAATGAATTCTTCAAATATCATCCAACCATCACGAGAAAATAACAATTCTTAAGTACCATCCATGCAAATTCTAACATATTCTTCCATACAAAATAAATGACAATTAAAGTCGAAATGCATTCAGTGCACTGGACTTCTTCTGCTATTTCTCGGGGTGACATTCTCTTCAAGAGAAATCATGACGGTGGCTGCTTCTAGGTCAAGAGGGGTGCTGCTATCGTAATGGTTTCAAACACCATCAGCGCAGGCAGCTGTTCAGAACGCTCCCCCTCAACCGATGCAGAGTGGGCTTCATGTGCCCTTTGCCATCCCGTTTTTGGCTTGTTAGCCTTATTCTCTCGTGGAGCATCTGGGCTGCGGTCTTACCCTTCCTTCCTCTTTTCTCTATCAAGAGCTTTCGCACCTTGTTGCTCCCAACGTTGGCTTCACGGCCAGTGTACCTCCTAGATGGCCGAGTGACTTAGTTCTTGCGGAGAACTTCGTCCTGAGCCTCCGCGACTTGCATCATATCTATCAATTCGGCATATTCCTTATAGCCGTCTTGATGATAGATGCGGGCGGATTGTACGGCATTGGGGTGAAATGTGGACAGGGTCTTCTTGGTCTTCTGCTCATCTGTGATCTGCTTGCCACAGAGTTGAAGACTAGTACAAATCCTGTGCAAGGCAGAATTGTACTCCCTGACCGTCTTAAATTCGGCAAACCTTAGTCTGATCCACTCCTACTCTTCTCGAGGAAGAATGATGTACTTTAGCCTCTCAAACCTGCTTCTTGAGTGCGGTCTGGAGTGCTAGCGCGCTCTTCTCCGCCATGTACTCATTCTTGAGAGTGAGGCAGAAGTGGTGTCTGAGAAAATGAAGTGCCTGATCATTCTCTTCAGGTTTGGGTTGAGCGTCATTCAGTCTGCCAATCCCAATAGCAGCGCGGAGCTTCCTGGCTCCAAGTACAATCTCGACATCGGATGCCTATATCAGATAGTTTTGGCCATGCTGGGCCAGCTCCTCGAACTTCCAGTTCGTGACACTAGTCATCTAAATGTGTATAAGTCTACTGCTGGTAGACATGCATGGAATAATTCACTGCGGGTAAATAAATGGTACAAAAGGTTCTCGCAATGTTTCAGAATTTTCTATGCATTTTCTATAATTTTACTGCTAATTTCAGTGATTAAAAGCAATTTAAACAATTACAATTAACCAAAACAGTAAATAAATACAGAAAATACAGAAAATAATAATGGCAGAAATAAATATGCTTCAAATGCAAAAATTGATGCAAAATTCAGATTCCCGAGGCCCTTTTATGCTAAAATATGAAATTTCAGCAAATTCTGCAATTCCAGAGGGTTTTTACGCAAAATTTCAGTTCAGAGAAAAATTTACGCAATTTCCTGATTTACAGAGGGGTTTTCTGCAAAATTCTGGACCCACTCGTAAATTTAAGGGCTTATTCGTAATTTTCGGAATTACAATGCCTTATTTGCAAAATTCTGGACTTATATCAAAGTTTCAAGGGACAATCGGTAATTACACGAACTTCAGGGTGTTTTCCTCATTTTTACCCGTCCCATCCTCCGGCTGGGCTGATTTCGGCCCATTTTTTTTTTCATCCGGCCACTAGGCCCATTCGGCCCAGGAGGAACCCGGGCGCCTTATCCCTTGGGAAATAGGGTTTCCCCTACCACTGTGTAGGGCAGTGGCGGCGGCCCGAGCTCCCGCTCGGGTAGCGGCTCGGTGGAGGGATTGGTGCCGGGCGGCGGGGCCGGAGTAGGGCCGGAGCATGGCGGCGGGCCAGATGGCGCAAGGCGGCGGCGACCAGTCTAGCAGCGAGGTCCACGGGCAAACGCGCGGTGCGTACGGGCGGCCGAGCGGCGGGACCTGCGGGGCAGGCGCGCGACGCTGGAGGAGGCCGGTGCGGCGGCCTAGGCCATCCGGCCCGGGCGGCGGGGCCGGCATGGGGGCGCTCGGCGGGGCGCAACGGCGCCAGCAGCCGGAACCAGGCAAGCGGCCGGAGGGGTGGCGCACGGGCGCGTGCAGGCGTGACGAGGCGGCGGCGGCCGGAGCCAGGCAGGCGACCGAGGCGACGGGGCCGGCGCGCCATGCGGGGCGGCGGGGAAGCCGAGGCGGCGGAGGCCGGCGCGCCATGCGGGGCGGCGGGGAAGCCGAGGTGGCGGAGACCGGTGGCAGCGGCGGCGCGTCGGGGCCACTGGGGCGGCTGGAGGGTGGCCGTGCGGCGGCGCCGGTGCATGCGGGCACGGGCGCGGTGGGGGGACTGGGGCCGACGGCGCCGTTCGGGGCGACGTGAGGAGGCGGCTGCGCGGTCGCCGGTGGGACCCGGGCCGGTTCGGCGGCGAGCAGGGGCTGGCACTGCGAGGCCAGTGCTTGCGCGTGCGGGCGCGAGGAGCCCGATGCGACGGAGGGTGCATGCAGGCCGGTGTGTGTGCAGGGAGACCGGCGGCGGCGGTGCCAGCGCATGCGGGCGCGGGCACCGGGGAGGCACCATCAGCGGCGAGGGGCCAACCGCATGCGGGCGGCGGCCGGCGGCCGCTGGTGGGGCCAGCAGTTTCCCGGCAGCTTTAGGCCAGGGCTCGGGTTTTTTTCTGTGTGATGCCATGGTCATGCTGGACCGAACAGAAAGAGATGCAATTTTTCACTTCCCCTTTCATGCAATGTCTATGCAGGAAATAAACAGTAACACAATCCATACTTTCCGTACAGTGATCATGCAGGTATTTTTCGATTTCCAATCTAGATGCAATCAACATCTACCCCATTTTCGTAATCTACCGATCGACATTGTGCCGGCGATTTCAGATCTGCTCGCGGTAGATTTAGGGCGGATTTGCATCGTTCTACAGCGCAATCAACATCTACCCCGTTTTACAATCTACCGATCGGCATTGTGCCGGCGACTTCAAGTCTGCTCGCGGTAGATTAGGGCGGATTTGCACCGTAGAATTTCAATCTAGAACGCGAAAAGAAAATACAGATTCAAAAGCGATCTAGAAAATTCAATCTGTGCTTCGATGATTACCTCGTTCACCGGAGCGAAGTCGTGCTGATAACGTGTTGAGAAACCGTCGCTGGCGACCAGTCCGAGCGATTTCTCTGCTTAGAACAAGAACGAATCAATCACAGAATCACAGAGAGAATAGATTGAACACACAGAGAGATAGAGAGAACTCCTGGTCTTTCTTTATTGCTTTCATTCATGCGTACATAACTCTCAGGTATGGCTCCCTATTTATAGACTACAATGAGGTGCCCACCATGGGCCATGGGCTGCTGGCCCAGGCCCAGGTTTCTTAACAAAAATCACATTCGTTTAGCTCCGAAACGTGCTTTTGTCATCTGTCCGTCAGAACAACCCCAACTGATCCAAACACTGTTGATGGCTGATCCACTAATTGGGTCTTACCTGACAAAGACTCAATTCGTTGGAATTGAGCTGTTAACTATTAATTTGGAAGATAGCAGGTCTTTTTCTTAAACAAATAATTTGTTGAATTTCTTGTGCATTTACGCAGTTAGGTACTAAAACATATATATTTATTTTTTGTGAGGATTATGTATGGAAAATACAACTTTAATGCTTATAATTTAAAATATACTTGTTTTCATTATAATGGTCCTGATATATCTTATTAATATGTTATAATTTGGACCCACTATATAAGAGGTAAAACAGATCTTATTTTTCTTATGATTAGTATAGGAATTTTTGCCCTTTCCAAAGCGAGCATGCAACTTTATTTTAATATAATTTATAATAGATCATAAATACAGTGAAACTTGGCACAAGTCCTCTATAGGATATCAGGAACCTATTCCAATTATAGATCATAAAGATCGATGATAAAATTCTGATCTATATATAAAACAAAGAAGGTTACACCAAACCAGGCAAAAGAAAGAAATATTGATCAACTCTTGCTTGTAAATCCTTAATGATCTAGATGATCTTGGATGTGTTCTCATATATCATAGCAAGTTTGATCACACCAAAAACTCAAACCAAAATACCAACATGAGTAAAATCCCAAAAACACCTCTCTCTTGAGGAAAATCAAGCAAACTCAAGAACTTCCTCTTGAACATGCATAGATGGATCTGATCTGATCTCTAAGAGATATCTCCACCTTTATATGTCCTTGACACCAAAAAAGATCAAGAAGAGAGAAATTCAAATAAGAAAAGCAAGCAAATAAAGAAAGTACAAGGAATGATTTATGACACAACTTACTTGAGTAAACTTTATATATTCATTTCACTTGAAGACAAATATATTACAACTGCTCCCTCATGGTGGTAGAGTTCTAAGCTAAGAGCATACACGCAAAAAGTTCCACACAAATAGGGAGGCTCCTCAATCAATCAATCTCTTAACGCACACAAAGGCTTATTCTCTCTTCCTCTCTCTCAATCAATCTCTAAACACACACAAAAGGCTTATATAGTGGAGACTTCTCACTTTCCACTTAACAACCTTAACCTGCATATCTTTAATAGATACAACCACTTACAAATAAAAAAATTGATATCCACATACATACAAACAGGTTTTATACTCACATATATTTGCACGCTTTTTAAAGCATTACTTCTATGGCTCCAATAGCCTGATAAGATACTCTATCTTCTAAGACATGACCTAAACCGCTTAGGTCAACATTGTGGTTTTATAAACCGTACTCTAACTAGTATTGGACAATTTTGTCAATTCCCACCCACTGGACTCCACATAAAGATGTGATGCTCAATGCCTTGTCGCTAAGATCATTCGCCTGTTCTGAGGCCGTCACCACTTAAAACGCACAAGTCTAATTGGCACAACACATGCATACACTGGCCTCCTCACGAACCTTGTCTTTTTTTCCGTGCTTCTCCGCTTGAGATAATGCTTCACTCATATTTATGCGACACATTATATAGCCTTAGAACCCTTTTGTAGCCTTGGTCTTGCCACTGACCGCAACAATCATCAAGTACCACGTACATTAAAGAACAAGCAATCGATACGAACACAAATGACATGCTTTTGACTCTTATTAGCAAAACTCACAATTGCATGGACTTCTGCCATAACTAACACTTGCGTGGACTTTGCCATGACTAACACAACAAAACCAACCCAACTCAGCACAAATCCATAGAGGCCATTCTAACCACCAACCACAGGCTGATGAGATTGCTAGCAACCGACTTCAACCTCTCTCGGTAACCGGGGATCGGTCTGCCCGCATCACCCTTGCCGGTCAAACCGCCCGACACACCGGTCAATCCGCCACTACAAGGCTAATCAGATCGCTCAACACACCAGTCAAATCGCTATCACGGTCGGTACACCAGTCAGGCTTCATCATGGCCAGTCAGACCGCCACTCAGGACCGGTCATATCACCATCTACCTGATAGCAAAAATTATAGATTAAATGATGCAAAATTAAACTCAAATATTAATAACAAAGCACAAATAAAATCAAATACTCATTGCAAAGATGAGATGATCTTCCACGTGGACTTACGTACGCTAGCACAGCGTGCATATGGCGAGCGGGCGTCGGGTGCCTGAAGGCAAGTGAGTGCAGTGGAGGCGAACGACGAATTGGGGAAGCGCGCGGAAACATGGTGGCGGCCACCATCATTGTCATCCCATCGGTTTCTTTTATTAGGGTTCACCTGTGAGATGGGCTATTGCCCTGCTTTGGGCTCTAGATTCTGGTTCGATGTACAGGATACCGTAAAGAACAACGGCCAGGTTTGGACACGCTTTCGCAGAACGTCCAGATGTGGACGCGGCCTGGAAATGCATCGTTCCTAAACACGTAAATTCCAATTCGTTTTGCTTATATTTGTGATTTTGGATTATTTATTTATTAATGATAAAAAAATTCGGTGAAACGGGACTTAAGCTTGCCAAACAGGCCAACAATATATGTGCCTATTCTTTTCGATTACGACTAATGGTTTTTGCCACTATAGTAAGTATTTATGCAAACAAGCTAAATACTGATAAGCCACTTCGAAAAAGTTATCTTAATAAGCCACTTCGAAAAGACGGCGAAGAGACCGTCCTATTTATTTATTCATAAGAAATTATAAGTTATGAGTCAGCAGCTAAAAAAATAACATCTATATTATTCCTTAAAAAAGTATATATCATAAAATCCTTAACATACCTCCACAATTTGGTAAAGACGTTCGTAGTACAAAGGAAAAAAACCCCACAACTTCGTACAAGGCTACAAGCCACTGTTGCGCTTCTATGCACGCTATAATCTAAACTAGCTACGTAAGCGCGGCGACACACTGCGCTAGTTACCGTGTGGACCGAAGTAAAAGAGATGATAATTCACGGGGAGTCTCTTAAAAAAATCGATGACACATGCGTAATTTCAGAAAAACCAAAGGTCTTTTTTGCAGAAAATCGATGACCTGTAAGGACCTATACGTAACTAAATGAGGACCCGTACGTAATTTTGAAAAACCGCGGGGTGCTATCCAACAAAGATTACACAATTTTGGTGAAGTAGAGGGTGCTTTCCCGAAAAAAACCTAACATGGATCTTTTTGCGAGAACGGAGGACCTTTATGTAATTTTGGAAAACGCAGGGACTTTTTCGCATAAAAGCTGACGTGGCCACGATGAAGAGCTGGGAAGTCCCCCGGCTATAATATAGGTATTATGCGCACCTACCTTGTGGCCCACTTTTTTGACAGAAAAAACGGTCATCTTGTGGTCTCATGGATGACTCATTGACTTGGTCTATCTTTCCACGCACTCACCCAGAACTTGTGCTCCTCACAATGACGCAGTACACCCCCTCTTCTCCTCGTATAAGCTAAAATATTGCAGACAAAAAGACGAAATAAAAAGAGAAGTATCAACAAAAGAATTATGCGACAAACCAAGTTGCATGGACTCTTGCTTATTTAAGTTGTCACTAAACCGAAGTTAAACTCTATAGTTGAACATTACAGTCAAAATGAGCGAAGGTACCTTTTCTTATACAACAATTGTTACCATAATTAATATCACCTTCAAAAGGGTAGCAAACACAGCCATGGAAAGCTGCCTACCGAAAATTGATTCCATTTGAGGAGCAAAAAATCTTATCAAAATCCAAGCTAGCCATATCACACCTAGAGGTGCTTCTATTTGCACTAGATGATCAAGTACAGTACAGACAGAAAAAATTAGCAAAACCCATTCTTGATGTACAGACTATAAGAATATAACAGACCCCAAAACAGATTTAGAATTTAATATGCACCATGCACGACACCATAGGTCCTCTAGCTCACTAGTTTGGTGAATGGTGATAGTGTGTGACCTCGGAATCTTGGATGATAGTGAATTCGCTCTCCATACTATCAACTAGCACAACGGCGTAGGTGGGCCCCGGAATCCTAAGTTGATTGGAGCATGCACTGCCAGCTCTGCCACCATGATACACGACCATCCCCACCCCCCACTGCAACGTTGCCTTGTCTGACAGCGAGCTCCTACGCGCGACACAATGCAGGTGTGCATACTGGAAGTCACAACAGCCGAGGGAAGCCAGATAGCCAGTTGCCCACTGACGACTAGCTATTGAGCCGATATGCTTGGAGTGACAACTACAAGCATGTGCGCTCTTGTTGCCGCAAGCTCACCTCTCTGACGCGCCGCGTGCTACCTTTAACAGCGTTGTCATACCACCCCTAGCATCCTACTTACGGCTAGGTCATTGATGTCTGCTACTATGGTAGCTCGAGCTCACCTCTCCGCCACACAACGCCAATGGGAACAGTAACGGATAATTCGTTTTATTTGATATTTGTATCCGAGAAAACACGAATGTGGTAAGCAAAATTCGTATTCAAAAATATTCGTATTCGTATTTGAGAATATTCGTATCCGTATTTGAGAATATTCGTATTCGAGAATATTCGTATCCGTATTCGTATTCGAGACTATTCATTCGTATTCGATCCGTTAGAACCCATATAAAATCTGTACGAATTTTGTGTTTCAAAATTTGAATTTAGACGGTTTAAAACTGGTAACCAGTCAAAAACCGGTGAAAAATAGGTAAAACCGCTAGAAATCCGTTTTATCTGATATTTGTATCCAAGAAATATCCGCTAGAAATATCCGTATTCGTATTCGTATTTGAGAATATTCGAATTCGTATTCGTATTCATTTTAAAAATATAGATTCGTATTCATATTTGAGACTATTCGATCGTATCTGATCCGTTTTCACCCTTAGCCACACTGCTTATTGCCGCACCACCCCTTGGGCTTTGACTCGCAGCGCTGCCTCGCCTCAGGTCTCGCCATGCCAGCTAGCACTAGCTTGAGCGCTATGGTTTCTGAAGTCACCACAGCTTCTTCATCGTGCATTGAAGGCGATGCCATCGCACCACCCTTGGATTTAGATCAAACGCATCGTGTACCCATCCATCACCGTCGCCATATCTGTGCTGCATAGGACTCGCACCCATCTGTCGTCACTCGATCTACGAGGTGAGCTTGCCAGTGATGCCACGCTTTCCTTGTCGCTTAAATAATTATTCTACATCTATTGGTAAACTTCAGTATTTAGGGCAAGTACAATAGAAGAGGTGGCTGCTACCTCTAGGACTAGCCACATAAGCAAAAAGAGTACATATGGCTTATGTGGAGGTAACTAATACAATAAGTTGAGTAGAGGTTACCTCTACTAAAGCACTCAAACATTTAATATTTCGCTAGAGGCGACCCTAACCCTTATTGTACTTGCTCTAAGAACTAGCATCGCCTCCAAGTCCTCGTATGATGTGCTAGAGGTCACCTCTTGCATGAGGGGCAGCTTGTCTCTCTCTCCTCTTGTCTCTCTCTTCCACATAGGATTGTGTTGACGTGAATTTCGCTAGAGGCGACCTAGTCAGCATCATTGTACTTGCTCTTAGAGGGTGGATTTCGCTACTTAAATGCACCGCAAGTCTGTCTATGTACCTACAACAATAAAAAGAAGATAAATGAACATTGACCCCTGATGAATAGTATTAGGCCAGTCTTAGTGGAGTTTTTTATGGGCATTAAATATGCTGACATGGCACTGTATTGATGAAGAGAGAGATGATAAAAGTTTCATGGGAGTAGAGAGGGTTTCATGGGGATAAAACTCTTCTGCACTGTTTCCAAAATATGGGTGTGCTGAAAACTGAGACATGAAACCTCCATTGATACTGGCCTTAAAGATGTCCAAGTTTAACATATTCGAAATGTGAAGAAAGAACATACTGAATAATATCTATGGCACAAAAATGACATGAGCGCCATTCGGGAAGACTCAGAGCTTAGAGGAGGGGTTCATGAGGAAGAAAGCCACGTTCATATTTTTCCCAGGCAGTGGATTGAAATGATATGAGGTGTAGTAGGTACCCTTGTCTTCCAGTGCCATCCACACTTTCTGACTGTCCAGCGAATAAGGATGGTGATATAGTTGCATTGCTACATTAGCACCAAAGAATGATGTGATTAGTATCAATTCTTCATGACTATCAGTCTTGTAATAGCCAATGTGATGTTTTTTGTTGATAAATTACACAGCAGAAATTAAGAGTCTAAGACAGATACCCTACGAATAAAGGGTGCAATATTCACAATCAGAGAGATACTTGATTTAACATTTCATCTGCATACATACACTGGCCAGAATATCTGCTTATTCTTATAAATCCTAAGGAAAATAATAAAAATCACCAATTCTGCCTATCAAATCTTAACAGGAATAACCTGCCTTTCAATGTAAAATCGTGTGACCTTTTAGGGATCAAAAACATAAGTATCAAGAAACCCCTTCAGGTGCTTTAAAATATTTGGAGGAAAAAGAGACTTTTTAAAATCTCACCATTGGACCCACAATATTACGAAACCACCGTGATACACAATCGGGGCTTTTGTAGATTTGCCCCACTTAAAAAACTGCACTTTGTAGATTTGCCCTAGTTGTCTCAATGACATGTGGGTCCTGGACCCACATGTCATTGAGACATCACTAAGGTAAATCTACAAAGCCACTCAACAGTGGGGCAAATCTACAATTTTCCCACAAAAAAAGAGCAAATGGGGAGATGGATAGTATTGTACCTCCCAACGCGCAGGAGGAGTGGGGTGTGGCCTATGGGTAGTAGCGGCGCGGGTGCTGGGATCTGTAGAGAGTGAGTTCGAGGAGTACGAAGAGAGGCTACGGCTAGCGGTAGGAGCTTCTCGATGCCCTGAAGTTATGGGCTGTAGCGGCGGCAAGGTCGAGGGAGTGCAGAGGACAGGTGAGAATGGGGAAAATTGATGGGGGTGGGAATGGTAAGAACGCCTTAGAGCAGTCCCAACGCGCCAGATGGGATCGTTTCCATCCGATTAAATGAGCCTGCCACGTACCCAAAGTGCTGATGTGGAAGGCCAATAAATGAAGAAAGAGATCAAAACACCAAGAAATCGTTTCTCAGGTGAGACACGGTTTCGGCACAATATCCAACGAACGAAGAAACCAACAAGCACGCGATGGGCAGAAGCGATGGTTTCTTCCCGGGCCCACTACCGGACACCTTCCGCCCAGGCCGCGCCGCCGTCGCCCAGGATGGGAGGTGGAGTGCGAGCTCCATCCAGTGCCGCTGCGCCTCGTAGTCGCCAAACTTGGGAGATGAGGAGGGCGGCGGACGAGGAGGGCGGCGAGGGAGATGAGGAGGGCGGTGGCGAGGGGCGGCGCAGGGGAGTGCCATGGGAGGCGAGCGGCGGTGGGTGGATCTGGGCCGTGGGGGCCATGGGAGGTGAGCGGCGGTGGCTGGATCTGGGCCACGCCATGGAGCTTCTGCCAGCCGAGCTCGCCATGGAGCTTCCGTCGGCTAAGCTCGCCAAGGAGCCTCCGCCGGACGAGCTTGCGAGAAAAGGACGATGCAGAGGTTGGGAGGGAGAGAGAAAAGGACGGGGGCGAGAGGATGAAGTGAATGGAGACAATTTATTACGGACCCACCTGAAGACACCATGCGTTGTGTAGGATAGTTTCCAACAGCAATGTCTTGCTGATCTGGCACGTATAGAAACTATGGGGTGATTTCTGCGTTGGGAATGCCCTTATGCCGACTCCCCTGCCCATCGTCACAATGATTGGATCCGACATGTTAGGGTGCGACATGTTAGGGTGTGTTTGATTGTCTGAATCTCCTTCGTCCTGGCTGGGTGGATCCGTATAATCTGAGAAAGAGCCTGTTTGGTTGCCTGTATGAGTGGATGCAGCTTGCATGAGTGGATGCAAAAATACGCCCTCATCCTGGATGGGTGGATACGCTCAAAATGAGCTTCACTGGCCATCCTGGATGGGTTGATGCAGTTTATCTTATGCAGTCCCACGTGTCAGCCTCTCAGGTTTGGTAGACTGCATCCGCTCATACAGGCAACCAAACAGCATCTCAGTTTTTTTGCATCCGCTCATGCAACCTCACCAAACATATTCTTTTTCTGAAATACGATTCCACTCAGCCTGCATCCACTCAGTCAGGATATACGATACAACCTCCATCCATGAACCAAACACACCCAGCTCCCATGCGAGTCCATCGGATGGACGCAAAAGCTAGGCGCTATCGCGCACGGAGTTTTTGGCAGAAATGACCATTTTTCATGTGACATTAGCAAAAAAAATATTCAGAGTGGTATTTATAAGAATAGCATTTCTATCGCACGATCACCATACAACACTCCGTCTCAGACCGACACGTGGCGGAGTGCCACACAGTCACCATGTGGCATTAACCATGGCCCGACACGTGGCAGGCTAATGTTGTACGGTGACCATGCAACATCATCACGTGTTGATCCGAGACGGAGTGTCGTATGATCATCGTATCACAGAAGTAATATTTTTATAAATATCACTTTAAAGATGCTATTTTTCGCTTATGCCGTATAAAAAACGGTCATTTCTGTCCAAGCCGCAACGCGCGCGTTGGAGCGCGCAATAGATTTCGCGAAAAGAAAAGGGAAAATTTGTTTAGTAGCACTGAAAGATCACCTCTTTCGGAAAATACCACTAAAAAAACGGGGTTCCGGAAATTACCACCGAAAGATTCATTTTTCTTCGGGATTTAGCATTTTGGACAAAAATGCCCTTACCCCTCAGCTCCTCCTCCTCCGCAGCCGGTTGACCGAACAAAGAAGGTGTGGGGCGCATGGCGGCGGCGGGGGCTCCGGCGAGGGGGGGGGGCCAGAGGGGCAGGGTGAGCTGGAAAAATGCGTCCCCGGGGAGGTGTGGAAGCCGGTGGGGGAGGCGGCACGGCCCGGGACGGCGCTGGTCGGCGGGGACAGCTGTTTGAGCGGCCGGCGTTGAGGTTGGAAGGGGGTGGCGGCGCCGGCGGGGGGAGGGGAGAAATTGGAGACGAGCAGGAGTATGAGCAGGTCAAGGGGAGCGCACCGAGGCGGTTGGAGAAGGCGGGGGAGACCCAGAGAGAGCCGGCGGCGAGAGCTCAGGGCGGCGCGGCCATGCGCACTGCGCCGGCGACGCACGGGCAGCGGGAGCTTCGGCCGGCGGTCGGGATGGTGTCGCCGTGTCACGGTGAGGCTTCGGTCGAGGCTCTTCTTCGTCGTCGCAGCTCCTCCGCCCGCCGTCCTCCGCCCGTCGCGGATCTTCATCGTCAGGCGCCCGTGGCCGCCCGGATCTCCACTCCTCCGCTCGGATCTCCACTCATCTGCTCGGATCTCCACCGTCTGCCCGGGGTCGGCGCCGGATCCGCCTCGCCTCGTCCGTCCGAGGTCGCCGGAGAGGAAGGGGAGCGGGGAGAAGAGGGAGAGGAGCGGGGAGGCGGGGGCGAGGAGGAGGGAGAGGAGCGGGGAGGCGGGGGTGAGGAGGAGGCGGGGGCGAGGAGGAGGGAGAGGAAGGGGAGCGGGGAGAAGAGGGAGAGGAGCGGGGAGGCGGGGGCGAGGGGAGGCGGGGAGGCGGACGGGGCGGCGCAGGAGGAGAGAAGGTGAGGGAGGGGAGGGAGAGGGGTATTTTTGTCCAGAATGCTAAATCCCGAAGAAAAATGAATCTTTCGATGGTAATTTTCGGAACCCCGTTTTTTTAGTGGTATTTTTCGAAAGAGGTGATTTTTCAGTGCTACTGAACAAATTTTCCCAAAAGAAAAACCACTTACACCTCGATCCCTAGTTCCCGACTCCGTCTCTCTCTCTCTCTCTCTGCCCGCCGCTCCCCGTGCGCGGCACATCGGCGTTCGTGCGCTCAGCTAACTCCGCACGATGAGCATGACTGAACTGGCGGCAGCCACGCCGCCGGCGTTGAGCTCCTTCAGCGCCTCCCCCCTCTGGCGGCTCCCTCGGTTCCGTCTTCCCATTTTCCTTCGCGGCCCAAACCCTCAAAGCTACATCCGCGAGTTACATTGAGGTAACAAAACCATGTTCTGTACTCATAGTGCGAATTGTAGATTCAAATTTCCTTTACGATGCTCGAATGTGGAGAAAGTTTGATCAAACGAAACCATTAACATCTCAGCAATTTAAAAGTTGAATCTTGCGAATGAGTTAT
The DNA here is from genome assembly GCA_017311315.1 of Dendrocalamus latiflorus. Taxonomy (NCBI): domain Eukaryota; kingdom Viridiplantae; phylum Streptophyta; class Magnoliopsida; order Poales; family Poaceae; genus Dendrocalamus; species Dendrocalamus latiflorus. The sequence goes on from CM029672.1 coordinate 19,729,035, forward strand.
CTCCTCAACTAGCGTAGTTCATTAAAATTGGGCGAGGCAGAATTTTTTTCTAGTGGATTGCACTGGGTTAGACCTTAGAATATATAATGTTAGTGTGGTCTATAAACCTGACTAGACCACATTGTGTGGTCGGTTCGTGTGGTCGTTACTACCAGTATGTGCATGGTCGTTACGACCAGTGTGGTCGTAGACCAGGGATCCAAATACCGGCGGTAACCGGCCGGTTACCGCCGGTAACCGGTCTTACCGGTGGCGACCGGGAGAAAAAAAACCGCCGGTTTTTTATTTAATTCAAAATTAAACTTTTGAATGTAAAAATTAGTTTCTCTAATGATATTTATATTGTTTAACACTAATAGAATGTATTAGGAAGATGCATATATTTCCCGTGCTTGATTTCATACTTTTTGCAGTAAATGTATTTGGAATTTTCAAATTTTGAATGTAAATGTTAGTTTCCCGAATGATATTTACATTGTTTAACACAAATATGATGTATTAGGAAGATCCATGCATCTTTCGTGCTTAACTTTATACTTTTTTCCATGAATATGTTAAGAATTTCTAATTTCAAATTTGAAAAACCGGGTTTTAGCGGTTTTTTGGGCGGTTACCGGCCGGTTTTTCCGGTTACCGATTTCAAATTCAAATTTTGGCGCGTGAAATTCGACCGGGTTTTTCCCGGTTACCGGCCGGTTTTTCCGGTTACCGGCCGGTAACCGGTACCGGCCGCCTGGCGGGATTTATTCCGGTAACGGTATTTGGAACCTTGTCGTAGACGACTAGCCTGTATAGTCGTAGACGACTAGGTTGTACATGGTCGTTACGACCCGATCGCGTGGTCATTGCGACCAGTCTGTACGTAGTCGTTACGACTAGTGTGGTCATAAACGACCAGCTTGTGTGTGGTCGGCTATGATCACCTTCTGTAATAGTCGGTGGCCACTGTAGCATATAGTGGTCACTGTAGCAGTCGTTAGTGCTATGCTCGGTGTGGGCAGTAGTTGCGGTTGGTAGGCTCTGTAGCAGTTGTCAGCGCTCAGAGCGGAGCATGGGCAGAGTGGCGGAGCAGTTGAGACCTGTGAAGCCGAGTCGCCGCGAGTCAGAGTTGAGTCTATATAAAAGTTGTATTGTAACTCGAAAGCAAAGAGAGAGAAAAAAAAGGAAAAGAAGCAATGCCGCTATGCAAGAACTCTCTCCCACTCGTACTCCGAAGACTCGGTTCTTCCAGTCCTCTGTTTTCACCACATAGTCGTAGGCAATTGCGAACTTCCGTTTGATTTTTGGGCGTGCAGATCCGGTGCCGTTTCCCAACCGTTTGAAGTTCAGAAAATGTTACAGAATTGCTGTTTTGAACATAAGCATGATTTTTACAAACTCTGCAGATGCAGATTCTGCGACGATGCTCGAATTTTATGACTGTTTTGTTGACTAAGAATCTGTCATTGTGAGGGTCATAACACCCGCAGTTTGTAGGGCATGCAACTACCTGCATTCGTATAATCCTATTGCTCTTGATCTTGTAAACAATGGTGAATAATGTTTTAAAACTGAGGATTGAATTATAGCACTTCATACAGGCATTTCGCTTATCTCAACCTTTGTGTGTAATTTGGTTCTTTCTTTCACTTTTGTTTAGGGCAAGTGCAATTTGGTGTTTTTTAGAGCAAGTGTAATTTGGTTGTTTCGGTTACTTCAGGTTTTGAAATAAAAATCCAATTCAAATGGGACTAAATAAACTAGCAATAAATTTGGTTATGCTAGTCCAGTTAAGGTTCGGTTCTTTCAGTCAGCCAGTTCTAGCTCACCTGAGATGGTAGATAGGATATAGGTTCGGTTCTTTCAGTCAGCCAGTTCTAGCTCACCTGAGATGGTAGATAGGATATAACAAGTTATGACTAATTCATATTATTGTGCTTTATTGCAGGCGGATGTGGGGCATGTGTAGTCCTTATAGCGAAGTATAATCCAACGACAGATGAAGTGACTGAATTTACTGCAAGTTCATGCCTAACACTTCTTTACAGTATAAACTTCTGTTCAATTATCACCACTGAGGGTCTGGGGAACACCCAAGATGGTTTTCATGCTATTCAGAAAAGAATGTCTGGGTTTCATGCTTCTCAGTGTGGCTTCTGCACCCCTGGCATGTGCATGTCTATTTTCTCTTCCCTTGTCAATGCTGACAAATCAAAGAAGCCTGAACCACCATATGGGTTTTCAAAGCTAACAGTGTCTGAAGCAGAAAGGGCTTTCTCAGGCAACTTGTGTCGATGCACTGGTTACCGACCGATTGTTGATGCCTGCAAAAGTTTTGCATCAGATGTTGACTTGGAAGATTTGGGTCTTAATATATTCTGGAAGAAAGGTGATAAGCAATCAGATGTTAGCAAACTGCCAAGTTACACTCTTGGAGGTGGAATCTGCACTTTCCCAGACTTTCTGAAATCTGAGATCAAATCTTCGCTAGATTATCTGAATAATGCTAATGTTACAGTCTCCAGGGAGGGTTGGTACCATCCTAAAAGTATTAAACAGTATTATGATTTAATAAATTCTACCATATTTAGTGAATGCTCTGTCAAAGTGGTTGTTGCGAACACGAGTGCTGGTGTATACAAGGATCAAGACCTTTATAACAAGTATATTGACATAGGTGGCATTCCAGAACTTTCAGCTATTGTAAGGAAAGATGGGGGCATTGAAATTGGAGCAGCTACACCAATTTCTAGGACCATCGAGTTACTCACGCAAGAAAATGAATCCATATCCTCTCCAAATGGAAGTGTGGTTTTCAGAAAACTTGCTGAGCACATGAGCAAAGTGGCTACACCATTTGTGCGTAATACAGCAAGCATTGGCGGAAACATAATCTTGGCACAAAAATACCCATTTCCCTCGGACATAGCAACCATACTTCTTGGTGCTGGTTCAACTGTTTGTCTTCAGGTTGCTTCAGAAACACTACATGTTACATTGGAAGAGTTTCTAGAGCATCCTCCTGTTGGTCCTAATACTTTACTCCGGAGCATATTTATTCCAAATTGGAATTCAGATTCTCAGAATGAAACTAGTTTGATCTTTGAAACTTACCGAGCAGCACCTCGTCCTCTTGGCAATGCTGTTTCATATGTTAATTCTGCTTTCTTGGGGCATGTTTCCTTCGATGAATCATCAGGTGATACTGTATTGAGTAACTTGCACTTGGCTTTTGGTGCCTATGGAACGGAACATGCTATTAGAGCGAGGAAGGTTGAGGAACACCTCACTGGAAAATTGCTCACTGCATCGGTTGTACTTGAAGCAGTTCAGTTGCTTAGACAAACAATTGTACCAATGGAAGGAACATCACATCCCGAATACAGAGTCAGTGTGGCTGTTGGATTTCTCTTCAGTTTCCTATCTCCACTTGCTAAAGGCATAGCAGAGCCTGGAAAAACTCTGAGCATTAGTTCTGGTAATTCTGATGATACAGATGATCTCTGTAACCTGTCATTGTCTTCACGTGGAGACACGGTTTCCAGTGATGAATATAAACCAGTTGGCGAGCCGATTAAGAAGTTCGGAGTCGAGCTTCAAGCTTCTGGTATGTGGTTAAATTACATCATCAGAATTTCTAATACAATCAAGATGATTTTCCCAAAGTGCCCTTGTAGGATTAGATATAAACTTTTGTAGGATTAGAGATAAACTTTCTTTTTTTGTAATGCAGGGGAGGCAGTATATGTAGACGATATTCCTGCTCCAAAGAATTGCCTCTATGGAGAATTTATTTACAGCACACAGCCTCTTGCTTATGTCAGGAGTATTAAATTCAAGCCTTCTTTAGCTGCAGAGAAGATCATCACAGTTGTTTCTGCCAACGATATTCCAAGTGGAGGGCAAAATATTGGGTCAACCTTCATGTTTGGGGATGAACCACTTTTTGGTGCTCCAATTGCTGAGTATGCTGGACAAGCTCTCGGTGTTGTGGTATTCTCCTTTTCATCTTTTCCTTATTCGCTCCTGGGGCTTACTGCTGCCTCAACAATTAACCATTCTAAATAAAATAGATTTACGAATATTATGGATGTGCCTTTGTTCCATACTCATGTCACTAAAAAATAAACTTCTGTACTCAGATTGCAGAAACACAGAGATATGCCGACTTGGCAGCAAAACAGGTTGTTGTTGAATATGACACGGAAGGTTTGAAGCCACCAATCTTAACAGTGGAACAAGCAGTGCAAAACAATAGCTATTTCAATGTCCCCTCTGATAAGTATCCAAAACAAGTTGGTGATTTTTCCAAGGGCATGGCAGAAGCTGATCATAAGATCCTATCAGCAGAAGTATGTTAATTTTAACATCTTTTAAGACCTTTTCATAACGTCATCTCAGTTGCTTTATTGAAAAATGAGTGGAAGTTACGAGATACTCTTCTGTGTTAACAGTTTGACACTTAACTATCCAAACTTCTTAATTTTGATTTTCTATGGAGTCTATTTTGAACTGAACCATAACCATTATTCCATTATATTGATACAGAAAGGAAGTATCACATTTGACCAGTGTGCAAACTTCAAAAGACGAAACTACTTCATCCTCCTTGTGATACTGTTCTAGTGCACAACATTTTTGCTTTCCATGTAACAATGTAGTCATAATAATTTAATTTAATTTAATTTAATTATGAATAGTTCTGGTGTTGTAGTTAAAGTGACTATTGAAACTGTTTTTGATAGGCACCACATAATTTACACTGTAATCGCAATTATAAACAACATATTGCTATGTATAAACGTTTGAAATTGAAGTGATGCAACTTTCTCTAAGTTACATAATAAGAACCATAATTTCCGCTTCCCATAATGCAAATGCTACTTCATGGAATCCAATAGAGATATACCTTGCGTCATGTATTGTCATGGGGGGCAAGACATATTCCAACCATACACCAAAAGGACTTCTAGTCGGCTACCGTGAGACAAAAGAAAACACCTGATGGCTACAGTGGTTCCAGTTCGGTAATTAGAGTTCAGGGTAGTAATAGATATGATATTAAGTGTTAGAGTTTGTTACCAATTCAGCTTAGGAAGTTGAGTCAAGAAAGATTGGTCTGTACGTTATATAAAAGTCGGAGATTGTAATTCAAAGGACAAGAAAAGATCAACTTTCTTAGCTATCCTACCGAATCTGTCTTCCCCTATTTCTAGCAATCTTCCTCTGCACCGTATCTTCCCGTCCTGTTTCCACCAAGACGGCTCCTCCTGGTCGTCGGAAGGGGCCTAGAACTCGGCTTCCAATTCAACACAATTACCTTCTCCGTTCATCACGCTGAGTTCGTGACAACATGGTATCAGAGCAGTCGATTCCTTCCCACGACTTCTGCTACCATATTTCCTGTTGCCGAGTCGTTGGCCACAATAAAAGCTAATGCCAACAAGATGGCTAACATTGACAAAAAGATGGCGAACATCTTCCTTAACATGCATACCACCTTGGAGAAGATCGCGAATTAGAAGAAGGCGCAATAAGAGGTGGCAGCGGCGCTGTTCCCAGTAGCTGCCACGACGCCGCCAGAACATGCCGTGGTAGCCACGGTTCTGTTGACACCTGCCGCAACCCTGCCACGTCCTGCTGCGGCAGCCGTGTTGCTGCCGAAGCTTGTTGCGGCAGCCGTGTTGCTGACGAAGCTTGCTGCGGCAACCATGTCGCTACCTCGACCAGCTGCGGTACTATCGACGCCTGCTGTGACTGTGCCATATCCTATCACAGTGTTGCCGAAGGTCATCATGGCCCTGCCGAAGCCTATCACGGTAACCGCATCGTGGAAGCCTACCACAACGTTATTGTGGTTGCCCCCGCACCTGACTTGGCGATCGCAGGTATCATCAATATTGCTGCACCTATACGTGGAGGTCACAGTCCTCAAAATCACTAGTAAACATCACAGTATCTCGTCAACTTAGGGTCTCCTAGGGCTGCACCCATGGCCACCACCACAGCTTGAGGACAAGTTGTTCCTTGAAGGGCAGCCTTGAAGGGCAGGGAGATGTCATGTGGGGCAAGACATATCCCAAGCATACACCAAAAGGACTTCTAGTCAGCAACCAAGAGACAAAAGACAACGCCTGATGACTACAGTGGTTCTAGTTCAGTAATTAGAGTTCAGGGTAGTAATAGATATGATAATAAGAGTTAGAGTTTGTTACCAATTCAGCTTGGGAAGTTGAGTCAAGGAAGATTGGTCTGTACGTTATATAAAGGTCGGAGATTGTAATTCAAAGGACAGGAAAAGATCAACTTTCTTAGCTATCCTATTGACTCTGTCTTCCCCTGTTTCCGGCGATCTTCCTTTGCGCCGTATCTTCCTGTCGCGTTTCCGCCAAGACGGCTCCTCCTGGTCGCCAGAAGGGGCCTGGAACTCGGCTTCCAATGCAACACAATTACCTTCTCCGTTTGTCACGCTGAGTTGTGACATGTATCATGTAATAACGTATGTGATTTTGATGATTGCAGGTAAAACTTGCCTCTCAGTACTACTTCTACATGGAAACACAGACAGCACTAGCAATTCCAGATGAAGATAACACCATGGTTGTCTACAGTTCATCACAATACCCTGAGCTTGCACAGAGTGTCATAGCTAAGTGCCTCGGCATTCCATTCAGCAATGTACGTGTCATTACAAGAAGGGTTGGAGGTGGCTTTGGCGGAAAGGCATTCAGATCATTCAATGTGAGAAACTAACAACTTAGAACAGTAGTCTAAGTAATTCAAAAGTTTTACTCTTTTACTCCAAAGGAGAATTTATATTAGATTAATATCTTCTAAACCTGTGAGTTCACATGCATGACCTCTTGGTTAGTTTTCGGGCTAATTGGTTCAGAAAGTTCTTGAATGCATTTGCAAATCAAATTATTCCTGATGTTAACAATTGCATTATTACTTCTAGTATGTGCCTACAACGAACATGACAACATAAAACACAGGTACACATTCGATGAACTCATGACCCCAGATCCAAAGAATTGTTATATTGATGATTAATGTTCTATTGACAGTTTTTAACATGAGATTTGGCCATTTGGGCTTCATGTACCATCCATTCAACTTCCCAGAAAGCAATAAACATCGACCATATCAGCTGTTGCTACTGACTTATCCAATATATGCTTTTGTAGGTTGCAACAGCGGCTGCACTTTGTGCATACAAGTTACGCCGTCCCGTGCGGATGTATCTCAATCGCAGTACTGATATGATCATGATTGGGAGTCGGCACCCAGTGAAAGCTTATTACTCTGTTGGTTTCAAGTCTGATGGGAAAATTACGGCCTTGCACCTAGATGTACTAATTAATGCTGGTATATCTGCAGATGCAAGCCCCATAATACCAGACACTATTATATCAGGTCTGAAGAAGTACAACTGGGGTGCTCTTTCATTTGACATCAAGCTCTGCAAAACAAACAATACGTCCAAATCAGTAATGCGTGCTCCTGGAGATACACAAGGCTCTTTTATCGCTGAAGCTATCATTGAGCATGTTGCTTCAGTGCTATCGCTCGATGCTAACAGTGTCAGGCAAAATAATTTTCATACTTATGATAGTCTTGTGTTGTTCTACCCAGAAAGCGCAGGCGAATCTTCTACATACACGTTACATTCTATTTTTGATAGATTAGCCTCGACTTCGAGCTACCTGCATCGAGCTGAATCAATCAAGCAATTTAACAGTCGCAATAAGTGGCAGAAGCGGGGTATCTCTTGTGTGCCCCTCGTTTTCAAGGTAGCACCAAGGCCGGCACCTGGAAGAGTTTCTGTGCTCAATGACGGCTCCATTGTGGTTGAAGTTGGAGGAATCGAAATTGGGCAAGGACTGTGGACAAAAGTACAGCAGATGACGGCCTTCGCTTTGGGACAGTTATGGCCTGATGGGTGTGAAGGCCTTCTTAAGAGAGTGCGTGTTCTTCAGTCTGATACATTGAACTTAATCCAAGGTGGACTTACTGCTGGCAGCACTTCATCTGAATCTAGCTGTGCAGCAACCCTTGAGGCGTGCAACATGCTGATTGACAGATTAAAGCCAGTCATGGATAAGCTCAAACAGCAATCAGGCGCTGTCTCATGGGATTCATTGATTTCTCAGGTGATTTTAATTCCCTCTGATTTCTCTTCATGCTTCATAGAATATCTTGTTTGTCCGTGGAGACTATCATCTTTCTTTGTGCTAATACCTGATCTGCATTTAATTTAATGTTCCCAAACAGGCCTCTCAGGACAATGTTAATTTGTCTGCAAGTGCATACTGGGTACCTGGCCAAGATTCCAATATCTATCTGAACTATGGAGCTGGTATAAGTGAGGTGAACCAAATTTCTAGCTAAATGTCAATTGCATGACTGCAGTCCAATTGTAGCTAGATGTTGTATATGTGATAGTTTTTCCATTGAAAATATTCTGAAAATGCAGGTGGAGATTGATCTTCTTACAGGAGCAATTACTTTACTAAGAAGTGATCTTTTGTATGACTGTGGCAAGAGCTTGAACCCTGCAGTGGACTTGGGCCAGGTTTCCTATAGATTCTTCCTTTTCCGTTTCCTGTTTTTACGCAGTTCAAAAAGAGCATATTTCATTCACCTATGGTCCATCGCATATATTCAGTAAAAGACAACTTAAAACAAAGTACTTGAAAATTTTGAATCCCAATGCAACACCATCTTTTCTATTTGTCATTTTTATACTATAGGAGAGAAGCAAGTGCTAGCATGGAGAAAAAAATAGTATAACTGGAATTATCTACAGGTTCCTTACATTGGAGAGAAATCAGACGGTGACAATTTGAAATAGAACGGCGCTAGGCGAAAGGAGGGGACTAACTGAGGGAGGAACAGATCTAGAAAACCCTGGCAAAGAAAAGAAGCTGAGGAGAGTTAGAGAAGCATTCGGCAAGGAACAGAGGGATAGTTACGTAGTTATTCCATTATTTGCTTATTTTCCAAATATGTTGACCCCTCCTTATATAGGAGACCCTAGCAACAGGAACAAATCTAATAGATAAGCTATAGATATTTGACCAAACAAACCAGCCATCTAAAGATAGACTGAAATCTAAATTAAACGAACAAGACTGAAATCTAAATTAAACGAACAACTTCATAACCATGTAACTATGTTGTTAACCAAGTCATTATCTAGCTGCATGCTGTTGCTCCCGTAGGCCCTATCTGTTGTGGCTGCTGCTTCGTTGTGCTGCTATTAGGGCCGACATCCACAACACTTCCACAGAACACTATCCATGTGCTGTTTGTGTACTGCAACACTTGGTCATCAACTAAGGAATAAACATGTCAAACAAGCAACAAGCCCGATCAGCTTCCTTATCTGACAGTCAGAAGAACTAGGTGCAAGCAAGGAATTGCCAGGCATGGCATTATTTGAGCAGTTTAGCACAAGATAAATACTCCCATGGTCGGCTAAATCTATCAGGGAGGAAGGAGTGAACCACTTCAACCCATTTTCGCTCCTTGGCAATGGCCAATGGGAACCTTCTTGTAATGTGCCTAGGGTTCAAGACAGCGGGTTTTCGTCTGGTTTTTCTTTTTCGAAAATTTCAAATATGTGTTTTTCAAGATTTCATATTTGGATCATGTCTAAGAATAAAATACATTTATTTGTACATAAGGAGATCAAACGGTGTCATTTTGGTCCTGAACCGGCCCTTATTAAAAAACGGTTTCACTGGTTTCAACTCTGGATGTGTCCACTGTGTTATATTGTTGTACACTATTTCTATAGCGAACAAGAATGATCAGACATAACCAAACATCTTACATAGATTTTCCATCACGAGTTTTTCTAATATGTATCCATCTTGCAGATTGAAGGTTCCTTTATACAAGGAATTGGATTCTTCATATATGAAGAACACGAAACAAACAGTGACGGCCTGGTTGTTAGCGACAGTACATGGAACTACAAGATCCCAAGTGTCGACACTATCCCAAAGCAGTTCAATACTGAGGTGCTGAACACTGGATATCATAAGAACCGTGTGCTTTCTTCAAAAGGTAGTAACGTGATTTCCTTTAGGCAATATGATTTTTCCAGCTTGAAATAAACATCGGTCGAAATAATTTAACTACTGATTCTGCCAGCTTCTGGGGAGCCTGCTGTAGTTCTTGCATCATCCGTCCATTGTGCGGTGAGAGAAGCTATCCGAGCGGCGAGGAAGGAGTTCGCAAACAGCACTGGATCTGGAAGCTCACAGCTGACATTTCAGCTTGATGTCCCTGCACCAATGACAGTAGTAAAGGAACTGTGCGGTTTAAATATTGTGGAGAAATACTTAGAAAATCTATCTACGCATGAACTAGCAACTGGGGCATAATCTGCTATTCTGTTGTTTTCAATCATCATAAGGAGTGGTATGGCCATATTGTGTAATGTTGAACGGTAAAATAAACAGAAACGTTTGAAATGTCTAAAATATCTAGGGCTGTGCTTCCACACTTCCGTAGTAGAAACAAAGTGATTTGTATTCGTAAATCCTGATTGAACCTGAAGGGAAGTGGCCATTCGTCGCAAAATTGCCATCCAGTCACTCTGCATGCGCTCTCCTGCTAGGCGTAGTGTGCATGGCCTAGCTCAAGCAAAGACGAAAGAACCAAAAAAAAAAAAAAAAAATCTTTCGAGTATAAAGGAGCTTCCCTGTTTTCACGGATAGGTTTGGATCCTGGATATGACACCGCAGGCTCTGCAGACAGCTGTCTTGTTGGGTTACAGGTAGACTATGTTGATACAAATTCAAAAATTTTTACAACGAATCCTAGAAAGCCATACAAGTAAGAGATTATAGATCGTTACCACTGAACACGCAGTAGAGTGGAAGAAGACTTGAAGAAGCTAATCCAACGAAGTGCGACAACATAGTCGATCAGTCCTCTGCTGTGGCATTGACTTGGTCATCCTGATCACCACCACAATAGCAGCAACACCTGTACCGATATCCACACGTCTCGGGTGGAACACCGCTATAGTATCAGTTATGGTAATTAGAGGGGGTGAATGACTCCGACAATAGGTATTCGATAATGTTTTTACCTCATTAGCTATAAAAAGCTGTGACGAACGAGATGAACTTATGACCAGCGAAAAACAAGACCCATAAGCACAAATCAAAGAACTTAGCAAACCACTTGGTCTGACCACCAATTCTTGGGTAGTTTGACTGGTGACCGGTTTGACCACCAACTCATGGGTGGTTTGACCGGTAGCCGATATGACTGATAAACATTGAATGGTTTGACTACCCCTTTGCTGACAGACCAAAACTTGCACGATTTCAAATAGCCAACTTCACCAAACTTTTCATCTCCTTATTCAAATCACACCAAATTTTAAACATGACTACACTAGATATGAGGAACATATTCCACTCAATAATTTCACGGATTGTTGTCAAAGTGCTCACTTTTATCTATTTTAGGGAAGAATAGTCAGGAACGAGGCAAAAAAGAGAAGATGAGATTTGTTCAAGCTTGTGAGATCTAGATAGCAAATATTATCCTATATGAGTTCCTACGTGTCCTAGCAAGCTAAATCAAAGCATGAATCATACTAGAAAAAGGTGAAACCAATAACCACCAATAGTGCGAGAAAATCAAACAAGACTACAAATAAGACATGGAGGAAGAAGTTTGATCTTCTATTACTACTTAGAAATGAAGGATTACAACCACTCCATCAGAAGGACAAAACCCTAAGGCCAAAATCTAGCAACAAAACCCTAGTTTCTCTCTTGGATGCTTGAGTGCACAATCAACTCTAATGTTCCCTTATATACGGCTCAAAAGAAACCCTAACATAGTCACAAAGTGGACCACATCCACTACACACACCCATGTGAACCTGTTAACCCATTACACAAACAAGTTTTCCACTTGGTTAACTCACGGACACTTTTTAAAGTGTCGTGTTGATCCTTCACTCCAATAACACAAATTCATCATGTCTTATTCTCCATGAAGTCTCCTTGGCCTAATCTACTTAGGGCACTGCTGTGATTTTGCAAACCTCTCACTTATCCAGTTTATGGCAAATGACCACATTACCCTTCAACCAACTTTTCCCCCATTCCTTCTCCTCAAAGCATCACCAATGCCTCGTCACCTTCAATGTGGCCCTAATAACTTTCCTCTAAGCCTCTCACGTGTTTGGATCTTATTGAACCATTCTTACTTTCAAACAGGCCTAAGTCACTTAGTGCATCATATGTCCTACTTGACCTTGACTGCTTGTACCTTCCATGGCCCTTGTCCATCTTGCCTCTTGTCCGAGTCCAACTATCTCACCCCACCTCAATGACCACTCTGAATCACGATTCTTCCAACCAAGTCCTAGTCCATTGCCATTGGCCATAGTTAACACTGGAAGCACCTAAACAACATTTAACAAAACAAACTATTTCCAGGCAAAAGTTCATTCCAATCTGACCCTTGTTGGTACATAAATGCATGATGCAACTCATATGCACTAAACCCACACTCTAGGACCAATTCACAATTTTAGCTCACGACCACAACAGGTGTGATCATCCTCACCATGCTAGTTAGACCGAACTCTATTGCCATACATCTAAGTCTAACCCGTAGGTGCTCCCTTCACCAATGTATTGGGATCAACGCTTGCTAATACAACGATGAATGCTCACTTGGTGAAAGGACACACCTAAGTGAGAGTTTGTCATTCATCAAATTGGTACAAGGTTAGGACTAGGTGATGTAAAGACTTTATGCTAATCACTTCGTCACACGCCCAAGGAAGCATTTAGTTGTCACAGTATATTTGATTATCTCACGTGGGTAAAGTAATATAACCTCTTGAGAGTGTAAAACTATTTAAATAGCCATGGTCATGCTTGGGTGCAGCCACAATCGGTCTAGTTTTTATTTTAACAAAATAGTTTCATTGAAAATGATGGGATGGTATGATGTGATGTATATGCCATGTGTATGGCTAAGTTTTAATCATTGTTCATAGCCAAAGAGGGCTGTGATTTACTTATATTAAAATTATATAAATGTTATTTTCATTACATGTCAACTGCTTTATAAATTTATGTTGCAAATTACTACTTATCGATATTGCAAATGCAAAATTGATGCACCACATGTCTTGCTGTGACAAAATATACTCAACTTTGCTTAAATTATTGTTCAGAGAATGAGGAAGAAGTTATGTTCAACGACACTTATTTTGCTCCTGGTACCAGAGAATACAGTGATGGAGCATTCTGGGTCTAATACTTGTCGGTTGCCTATGGGGTATGGTGGTATACCGTTGGATGCTTTTGGTTTATTTACTTGTCTTTCATTGCGATCTTACTCTAGATACTTATATTTACTTGGTCAGTCGGCCCTTATGTTATAAACTTATTATACATCGCATATATATTTTCTCCTTTGTTGTAAATTAAATGTATGCGATGTGAATGGATGTGATCTTAATGTTATGATTGTGTGTACTAGCTAGTGATCATGGGACTAGTACGGTACACATACGAGGACTTCGGGTATTCAACGTCTGGTGTTCCCATAGTGTTGGTATCAAAGCCATCCTAATTGTACTTTAAGCCCTAGATAGAATGACCATTAGATTAATGATTTATTTTCTAAATATAAATTATTTCAAATAATAAAAATAGCTGTGAAAAATATTGGAATTCCTACGTTCTTACCCATCTTTGCTCTCCCATCTTATCTAAATCATTCTTTTGGTTTCCTTCTCATCTTGTCTTAAAATAACACATGTTTTAAAGAAAGCTGTACCTTCTGGAAATAATTTTTTGGCAACATTTTTTATCTTTAAAGCAGAACAAAAATGTTTTGAAAATGTTCCTAAAACTCTACGCTAAGAGCCTTTTCAAAAATCCTTTTTAAACTATTGCAAAAGCCATTTAAAAGTAGTGTTTGCAATAATTTAAATGCTTTTTGTAATGATTTTCAGAACTATGATGCAAGCTGAAAATGTGTGTTTTGTAACTAATTAAAACCCTCTATCCTCTTCCTATGCTATCATTTTGATTTAAAATTTCCCCTACTATTTCTAGCCACTAACCTCGCTTCAAAAATTTAGTTAACTAAGCAAGGGAGGAGGAGATTGGAATCTTAGGTGAAGTTCATAATAGGTTGCTAATTATTATTATATAGTTCTATTTTGCTACTTATATTTGGTATGGTTGCCTGCTTTATGTTTAAGCAAGAATTATACAAATCATGTAAAACTTAACCTTCGTATTAAAGTTTCATGTATGCTATCCTTATGTCACAAATTTTCATGAATATTAGTTTTAGACGAAGAAATTTAGCATGGGATACCCTTACTTGATGACCTACTTATCTTGTGCTGATTCCCTATTATCTTTCGTGCAAATCATTAAATTCATGTTGTATGGACAGGATGCATGTAACCTGTTCTATGAATCAAATCATGCAACCAGGAGGCGAGGCAACTAATCCTCCACAACCATATCTACTACATCCATCCTCGAGTGTGCCCACCTCACAACAAATCGGTGCTCCTCAAGATGCATTGCATGCTAAAATTAGCGGGTGGAAGAGAATGTGCTAGCCTAGCCGCCCATGATGGCGCAAATGCTCGCCATGATCGAGTAAAGCTAATAAACTGACATCCTCTTCCTGCAGTAACTCATCCAGAACAACACCAACCATGGCATTGTAGCCACAGGAGGTGGAGTTGTCTCATAGACCTAGTTGAAATTGGGTGAGTTCTTGCAAACTCGGCCATCAACCTTCACAACTGCGGTGGATTCATTGAATTCCGATGACTGGCTTCACTCCATCGAGAGCAAGCTAACTATTGCCTAGTGCAATGATGAGTAGAAGGTGCTTTACGCATCTTACCAACTCCAGGGTGCCACGTCTGCTTGGTGCGAGAATTAAAAAGCCATGCTCTTGGAAAGCCATGTTCTCACTTGGGCTACCTTCAAGGAAGCCTTCCGTAAGGCCCACATTCCTGTGGGTTTTATGGACATCAAGAAGTGAGAGTTCTATGAACTCCAACAAGGGAACATGACCATGATGGAGTTCCTCCACTGCTTCAATTATCTTGCTTGGGATGCTGACTCCGAGATACTGAATGAGAGGAGGAAGGTTGCCCTCTATCAGAAGAACCTTAATGAGGAAATAAAGTGGTCTCTCTCTACCCACGATGTCACCGACTTCCAAACATTGGTTGGTAAGGTGATCCGAGTGGAGGATAACACTTGGGTGGTCATGGTGAGCCGCAAGCGCAAGTGATGGCACAAAAATAGGCAAGCAGTGGCTCACCAAAATAGTGTGTTTGGCAACTGTCAGACATTTATCCTCCTGCACCACCAACTTTGAGGTTCCAAGGGAAAGCTCCTCACCTGTAGCAAACCATGGTTCATCTATATAACTACAGAGGACAACCATCTAGAGGGTAAAATCAGGTTGCTGCCGTCACTTGCTACAGTTGCAGTGAGCATGGATACTATGTGAGTGATTGCCCTCAAAAGAAGTCCCAAATGCTTCATCCTCAACCCCAAAATGTCCAACCGAATCCCCAAGGCCTTGCACAAGGTCAAGGAGGGCAGCAAGCTTCCAACCAGCTCAATGCTTCAGACACGGTCGTCATAACCATACGATCACCGAGGAGGCTAATGAAGCACCCAATATGGTGCTGGATACATTCCTTGTGCATTCAACACCTACATTGGTCTGATTTGAATATGAAGCTTCTCATTCATTTCTATCCAAGAAGTTTGCCATACAACAAATTATAAAAACCACACTCTTAGAGGACATGATGCTAGTTCATTCACCCAGGTCAGATATAAAAGCAAAATATGGTTGTTGGGAGTTAAGATGATGATCAACAGAGTAGAATTCAAAGCTAATTTTATGATGATAGATCGATACACCTAGGTTAGATATAATTCTTAGAATGGATTGGCTATCAAACATAAAAGGTTCATCAATTGTACTAACCAGACCATTTCTCTTGTCAATTCTGGCGGAGAGGAAATTTTTTCTCCTCTGCTCATGCCAAGTCCTCGTGGTAGCCCACTCTTAATTCTATCTCAGTTCTAGAGCTTAGTCAAGTGCCCGTGGTATGCGAGTATCTCGACATGTTACTGGATGAGTTGCCGGGAATGTCGCTGGACCATGACATGGAATTCGTCATTCATTTGCTGCTCGGGACAGCACCTATTTCCAAAAAGACCGTATCGCATGCCCCTGGATGAGCTGGTTGAATTAAAGTAACAACTCAAGGAGTAGCTCGACAAAGGATTTATCCATCCTAAATCATCACTGTGGGGAAGGCCCGTACTATTCATGAAAAAGAAAGATGATAGTCGGATGATGAGTGTCGACTATCGGTCATTAAATGAAGTCACCATCAAGAACAAATATCCTTTCCCACAGATTGATGGTTTATTTGATTAAATGAATGTGCATGTGTCTTCTCCAAGATTGATGTGAGGCTTAGTTATGTCCAACTCAAGATCGAGTAGGAGGACATTCTGAAGACTGCATTCACCACCCGTTACAGTTTGAATGAATCAACGCAATGTCATTCAGACTTGCCAATGCTCCTGCTAGTTTCATGAATCTTATGAATAAGATTTTTATGGAGTATTAGACAAGTTTGTGGTGGCTTTTATGAATGATATTCTTATCTATTTCAAGAATGAAGAAGAGCATGAGCAACACTTGCGTATGGTACTCAAGAAACTTCGAAAACATCAACTATACGCAAAAATTTAGCAAGTGCAAATTTTGGTTAATGGAAGTTGGCTCCGTAGGCCATATTCTTTCTGAAGTAGGTGTTGCCATGGATCCTAGCAAAGTTGTGGCCTATGCCTCATGTCAATTAGATCTCATAAGGTGAATTATCTGACTCATGACATGGAATTGGATGTTGTAGTTCATGCTCTCAAGATTTGGAGGCACTATCACATCGATAATTGGTGTGAACTTTACAATTTTCACAAAAGCTTAGAGTACTTCTTTACGCAACTAGATCTAAACCTAAGGCAAAGAAGGTGACTTGAATTGATCAAAGACTACAATCTTAGCATCCATTACCACCCCAGTAAAGCCAACCTAGAGGAGGTTGAGGAGGGTATTCTTGTTGTCCTAGTGCTGCAACCTACCCTCAAATCTCAGATCTAAGCAACTCAACTCAAAGATCCAACAATCGCCAAAATCAAGAGTAATTTCCTAAATGGTGAAAAATTAGATTTCACCAAAAATGCGAGTGGAATGGTTATATGTGGACAACAACTTTATGTCCCAAATAACCAAGAAATAAATGTGCTAATCCTCAGAGAATTTCTTGATTCACCACTCTCTATTCATCCTGGGAGTGCAAAGATGTATCGGGATCTCTAGGAATGATTCTAGTGGCCTGGTTTGAGAAGGACATCACCACACATATTACCATTTGCGATGTGTGCCAAAGAATCAAAGTGGAGCACCAGTAACCAGCA
Organism: Dendrocalamus latiflorus; assembly: GCA_017311315.1. Lineage (NCBI taxonomy): Eukaryota > Viridiplantae > Streptophyta > Magnoliopsida > Poales > Poaceae > Dendrocalamus > Dendrocalamus latiflorus. The sequence continues at coordinate 19,746,554 of CM029672.1, forward strand.
GGATTGCTCCAACCTTTGAAGGTTCTCGAGTGAAAATGGGATAACTTTGGTATGGATTGCATTAGCGGTTTATCAAAAACTTGAAATGGGCATGACTCTATATGGGTTATTGTCAACTGTTTGACCAAAGTGGCCCATTTCATTCCAATAAGCACCACATATTGTGGAGCTAAGCTCACTGAACTCTACATGAGGAATGTCATCTGTTTATATGGTGTGCTAAAGATGATAACTTTCGATTGAGGTCCCCAATTTACCTCATGGTTTTGGGAAAGATTGCATGAGCTTGTGGGAACCAAGCTATTGTTTAGCATGGCATTTCACCCAAAATGGGAGGCTAAACTGAGAGGACAAATCAGGTTTTGGATGATAGGTTAAGAGCTTATGTGCTGTCGTATAGCACAAATTGGGAGAAATGCTTGGCGTTCACCAAGTTTTCCTACAACAATAGCTTCCAATCAAGCATCCAAATGTCTTTGTTAGAAGCACTTTATGGGAGAAAATATATAACACCTCTTTTCGAGTCTGAGGTCGGTGAGAAGCAATTCTTTAGACCGGCTATTATTCAAGGAGCTCAAGAACATGTTGATGCAATAAGGAGCCAATTGAAGGAAGCACAATCTCGTCAAAAGAGCTCTGCTGACCATTGCCAACATGAGCTAAGCTTCAAGATAGATGATTATGTTTATCTGAAGTCTCACTACTATGTGGCATCTACCATTTCTATGTCCATAGAAAATTAGCACCTCAGTACATTGAGCCATACCAAATCATTGCAAGGAAAGGTGAAATGGCATACCAATTGGAGCCATGACCTCAAATTTTAGATATGTATGATGCCTTCCATGCAACCTCAATTGGAAAACATCGATCTGCAACCCGATCTGTCCTATTGGGAGCATCTGATTCGCGTTCTAGATGAAGTGAAAAGATTTACTCACAACTGTGCCATCAAGACGCTAAAGATTCAGTGGAGTAACCACACCGAATATGAAGCCACGTGGGAACAAGATGACCACCTTAGGACCAAATTCCCAAATTTCCTTATCGAGCCCGCCAAATAACGGGGTTGAGATTCTTTGTAAGGGGGTATATATATAACATTCTAAATTCTAGGAAGTTTTAAAAAATAAGTAAAATTTAAAACTTTCTACTTGCATCTTATTTCAGTGGCTTTTAATTGGAACTCCTTTGGAAAATAATTTGTAAACAGTAATTTTTGGAAATGAATGTACAATGGATGAAACTCAATTTGAATTAAAAATCGAATCTGAAAAGATGATCCATAAAGTGGCATAGGAGAATTTATAGTAGAAACCTTTTCAAAAACTCAAAAATAAGATCATGGTGCTTGAAATAAAAATTTGAAGATTTTTGAGCATGTTTCTAATAATTTTCCAAATCAAAATAGTGACTTCCTAATACAATAGTGACCTTTAAAGAATTTTTGAGAAAAATCTAAGATAAATAAAATCTTGGAAAAATGAAACAAGACTCCACACTATTTCAGGAGCCTCCACAAAAATTTTAATAATTTTTGGATCTTATTTACTATATAAAAATCCCCAATCTTAGAGTAAAATGAAAATTTGAAATTCAAATACTCTCGCCCTCTCACTATGGCATGGGGCCCGCCTATAAGGCATCCCCATCCACCACAGCTGGTGCTATTTCTCTATTTTACCTCCTCGCATGCAAACTTATTTACTATCTAAAAATCCCCAATCTTAGAGTAAAATGAAAATTTGAAATTCAAATACTCTCTCCCTCTCACTATGGCATGGGGCCCGCCTATAAGGCATCCCCATCCACCACAGCTGGTGCTATTTCTCTATTTTGTCTCCTCGCATGCAAAGGTGTAATCTAAGATAACCCACCTTCTTTCTCGCCTCATTCCTTCTCTCATCAACCGGTCAGACCGGGACCCACCTGTCAGTTATCGTCATCCACCTTGCGCCCGTGCCATGGAAGACCTCTTGTGAAGCACTGTGCCCTGCTATGCCAAAGCCACAATGCTCATTGCCTACCTCAAACTCCCTTCCCCATGCGCCCCTCTGCCACCCCTGCACCCCCTGAGCTGTCCCGTCGCCAGAGTGGCCATGAACGCCATCTCCTTGTCACGACATGGAAGAATCTCCCAGCCTAGCCATGCCCTTAGTCCATCTTAAAGCTACCCGAGTATGCCATTATCTTCCCCATAGCACGTTGTCCCCATTTCACCCTTTGGCTGAATTCCCCTTCCTTCCTTCGCCTGGAACGCAACGTTGTCTCTAGCTCTAATGCATATGCTCTGCTTTGTTGTGGCCCAAGCCTTTCCCATTGAGTTCCCAACGTTCTATCTACATCGTATCATGGCACTTCTCCCCAATTTGGTTTTCCCTCACTCAAATCTACCTTTTCTGTAGCGCCTTGCCGGATCCGTGCCGCCTTCCTCAACTTTGGCCACTTCCCTTGCCTGAGAAATCCTCCCTCACCGATGAGCTAAAGACTTTGTCGTGCCCTTTTGTCATCCCGTCACCTCCTTGAACTCATCCCTTTCCTCCATTTTAGCTGAAAGCCACTAAGGGTACCTATCGCCATGCATGCCGTCGCCACCGTCGCAGCTCACCATTGTCCGGTCTCGTCGGACCTTCCCTGCCATTGCCATCCCCACTATCATGACTGAGTTGAGTTGGTAAAGCTTTCTCTACTTGTTTTGGCCCGAAGTGAAGTTGTTGCTGTTGTCACCAAAGATCTGCCTAGCACCACCACCCAAAGAACCATTTTGATCCCCTCTTTCCATTCTCGAGGTCACCCGCACCCCTTCGCCGCTCCCTCACCACTGGCGAGCTCAGCACTGAGCTCTGCATGGTGCCATGTTTACTCTCTCTCTCTCTCTCTAGCCAGTAGGGTCTACAAGTCAAAAGGTTTAAATCTGAGTGAAAGTGATTAAAAAGTTAATTAAGTTAATTAGGAAACTAATGAGTATATGGCATTTCGGGCCACATGCATGTGTTATAATTAAAATGATGTTTAAAATATGTGAGGATGACATGTAGGACCCACATGTAAGAGAAGAAATTAGCATTAATGACCAGTTTAAAGTTGATGAGTCTATGATAGGTGGGCCCAACCAAAATGAATTAAGTAGTTTTAATTAAACTAAAATTTAAAATATGTGCTACTTACATATGGGACTAACTTGGTAATTTAATAAATGAAACAAGATTTATAACATGTGAGACTGACATGCATGGTCCACATGTAAGACATTTCAAAAAATAAATAATATGGAAAAGCCTCTTTTAATTCTATGAAAGTTCACTTTCTCAGTAGGAAAACGTACTTTAGCCAAAATGCGCCTTTGATGTCATCACTTTTATTCTTTTTCAGGATTTATAAACTACATAAAATTCAAATGGGCATAACTTTTGCATATGGACTTCAAATTAAGTGGGTTTCTCTCTAAATTTTCTAAAAATCAAGCTCTATCTAAATATGTAAAAAATATTTAAATTTGGTCTTTGTTTGAATTTATTTGGCTCCTATTTTTGCTTATTTGGATTTTATCGAATAGATACTATCGTGCTGGACATCTACAAGGACACTTCTGAACAATTCTCTGAGCAAGCGGAACATGGCAAGCATCCCATTTGAACACGTTGATCCTAATATTTCAATTATTGTATATTTTTTGCAAAACTATTACGCATGCGTGTATATTTTGGATAAAATCGCTATATTTGTAGGTATGATAGTTATATCCATTTGTATGCATTGATCCTCCTCAAATTTGATATTGCAACACCCTAGTTCAACAAGAGACTAAAATGCTACTAAAACAATAGAACATAAAATTATACTATAAGCATTTCTCTAAATTTTTGGTAGCATTTACTTTGAAACATAGATCACTAATGAGGTTAAAAATAATCTAACGAGTAAAAGAGCATGATAACCAAAAGATAAAACAAAGATCTACAACTTTTGTTTCTATCAAAACCCTAGAATCTCCACGGAAAATATTCTAATTCAAATTACAAACATCAGCCCTGAATCTCCCCTAATCCTAAACATCTAACCCTAACTTGATTTCAATCGAACCCTTATCTCACCAAGTAGCCTTGATCTCTCCTCTACAAAACCTAGCCACCATAGCAACCCAGCCACTAAGCAAGGAGAGGGGGAGGGGAGGAGACGACTGGATGGGGAAGGGGGTGGTTGGATGGGTGAGAGGGGGTGGCTGGATGGGGAGAAAGGGGGGCAACTGGATGTGGGGAGGGAAAGGGGCAGCTAGCGGGAAAAATATGAGGGTAGCTAGTGGCTAGAGAGTCAGCCCCACTCAACCTGGAAGAAATAAAATAATTTGGGTGTTACAGATATCCCTACTGTTGTAGCCTTGAGGTCATGGTTTATACAGTAGCTAATGTCATTTGGGTATAATACATTCTGAGAGACCATGTGGTTGTGATCCCATGTGTGTGATGAGTAATGGACAAGGGTTTTGAAAAGATTGAGTTTGGTTTGTGCCAAGATGGCAGTTGGCGCAGTCGGATTTGGTTAGACGGATTTGAGGCATATTCTTCTTCCCGATTGGTCGTTTGGGCAATTTTCATGCTTAAGTACGATTTATTGATGCTAATAAGGATTACCTGTGTCGAGCGGTGCTATGTGATGTATTTCTTGTCTGTGATGGCTGCAGGACATCGAGGCGGAGTCGTGGTGAGGCACGGGATGACCGGACTAGGCGCAGGCGGTGCCGAGGTCAGAATGGTCGAGTGTGTCGAAGACGGCGAGGACTCGAGGTGTTTGCGAGGCTTGGAAGGCAAGGAATGAGGAAGCTTCCCGGAAGGTGCACTAGGGGCGTTTTGGTGAATACGCAAAGCTGCATTAAAGGAAGTGGATTGTGGACAAAGCACTAGAGTTAGTGGGTAAAGCTAAAAAGCTTAATGGGCAAAGCATGTGGTGAACCCATTAAGAGAGGGTATAAAAGGGGAGTGTTTCCTGCATGATGGTATGACTTGAGAGAGAGGGTTTGATGGCTTTGGAGAGTTTGTTTTGCTTTTATCTTTAGTTGGTGAGGAGTGGGTAAGAGCAAGAGGTTGTGTTGGCTGTTGCCATTGTTTTCTCTCATATGTGTTCTCTCGTGTGGTTCTTGGCTTGGGTTGATCTTGAGAGCCCTGGGAATGTGGAAGAGAGGAGATGAGTTGATACTTCATGTAATCATTCCTCTGTATTCAATCATTCATGGGGATGAATCTATTTGGCTTGTGTTTTGTCTCTCTGTGATGTCTTTTACTTCAGAGTTTGCATTCTCTGTTCTTCCTCTTCCCTTTTTGATTTGAGTGATTGATTTCTTCTCAGGATGTTGGATCGGAAATGGCGACAGGGGGGGGGGGGATGGAGCCCTTTTAAAATTTTCCCAAGTCTCCACACAACCCTACTTCTCCAAAAGCTACTGAGCTATGAAGTCTCGGGTTAAAAAGCTTACTGGAAGGCCGACTCCAGTCAAGAGCTTACCCGAACCGACAAAAGAAAATGAACAGTGAATACTGTGGGGTTGACAGCGGAAGAACTCGCAAAGCCAGATTTTCGAGTAACTGAGACTCTCTGGGATTTTGATCCTCAAACTTGAGGCACTTACAGAATCCAATTTCTGGAGGAGAAATTACCAAGAAAATCCAAGGTCTTTGCTACGGTCGGCTAAAGCGACATGGTCGAACTCGAAACAGAGGACTTGAGGCACACGACCATTCAGCCAAGAGAACTTCTCTGATTCGGCTCCTGCTCTCGGGAATGACCTGGCCAAGTGGCCTTGAGACAGATTCCCAGTTCTGAGCAAATCAAAGCACACCAAAACGAACGCAGACTCACACAGAAGAGAAGAGAGAAAAGGATAGCATGAAGAACAAGCTCTCAAAACAGATCGCAAACAAAACAATCACAACATCTCATAATGACAGAAATCAACTTGAGGAAGAGAGATGAATGATTGATCATGGAGGTTTGTACAGCCACTCCATCGGAGGTACAAGAGCAACCGTGCTCTACTCAGAGACAACTCACACAAATAGAAACAAAAAGTTTAGAGTGACTCGGGAACCACCTCACCGAGCACCCGAGCTCTACCCTCTCTATTTATAGCCTTCTGCTGCCAGGGGGGAAACCCGTAAACCCCCACCTAACATCGGGTTTTACCACTCGCTTTACCCACTAGCGAAAACAAGCTTCCAGTGCTTTACCCGTTAAACCCAACGGCTCCACTGCTTTGCTCGTTAGCGCCAACAACTCCTGTGCATTGGCAGAGACACAGCTACCCTTTGCAGCTTTCCGCATTTCTCCAAAATGCCACTCCGCTGCCTTCCCGGAAGCTTCCTCCTGCCTTGCCGATCACGCTTGCAACCACCTCACAGACCTCGTCGTCTTTGGCATCTCCCGGCCGCTCACGACCTCAGCACCCCTGTGCCTAGTCTCGACCATCCATGCCTCACCACAACTAGTCTCAAAGTCCTGCAAACCATCACAGACAAGCAAACATTCATAGCACCGCACAACACAAGGGTAACAACCAATTGCATCGAAAAGAGAACTCAAACTACACTCCACACAGTCGTACATACATTACGACCGGTCGAAATCACTTAAACATTAATGCACAAGGTCTACGACCACCTCATAAGTCTTTACGACCGATTTCCAGCTGATACGACCGCTTCTGGAAGCCATACGACCAGACAACAGAAGCTACGACTCTTAGCCTAAGTCTATAACGTGATCGAATGGGCTTCCGACCACAACCGACCGCGCTACGACTTCACCCGAGTGCTTCCGACCGCTCCCTGCGATAACGTGGTCGTAACTTCGAGCGCCGACTTTCAACCGCTGCGGTCGTAGCTCCGACTAATGTCTTCCAACCACGACCAACGTAGTCATAAGTGCGCTCGACCACGACCAGAGTGGTCGTAAATGACACAACATGGTCGTAAACTGCGAACCAAGTTTTCGACCACGACCAACGTGGTCATAGCAGCGTTCGACCATGGCCAACGTGGTCGTTCACTCGAGCGTCGACTTCTGACCGCAGCAGTCGTAGCTTCGACTTACGACCACAGACCGCGAACAACGTGGTCGTAACAGGCTTCGACCACAGCCAACGTGGTCGAATAGCCTTCCGACCACGGCCAAACCAGTCGTAATCTTCCCTGGTGACCTACGACCATGGCCAGAGTGGTCGTAAACGCCACAACGTGGTCGTACAGCCTTCCGACCACGGCCTCCACGGCAAAACCAGTCGTAGCAGCTCCTAGTGCTTTCCGACCACGGTCAGTGTGGTCGTAGCGACTGCTGCTGCCTTCCAACCACGGCCAGAGAGCTACGACAATGGTCAAAACCGGCCGTACACCCTCTTGAAGACCTACAACCACAGCAAAAGAGCTACGACTTTGCAGAAAACACTCAAACCAAACTCAACCTTTCAAAAGCAACCGTCAATCACTCATCACAAACATGGGGCATGTCCACATGGTCTCTCATAGGAATTCGCAAATGAGATGCTCTGTGGTAGTAAAGACTCCAGGCCATTTGGCCATCCCATTTCCAAGAGCAATTTGAGAAATCAATGCTTTGTGCGATCTTTCTGTCCCTCATCAAAATCTCTCTGTATTTGGTTTTCTAGGGTTTGAGTTCAGGGCTTCATGAATCTTTTGCTTCCTTCAAAATATTGGGCTTTGTTGTGAGATTCTGAAGTACTGATGCTATTGCTTTGTTATTCTCTCCTTCCCTTGATCAAGGATCAAAGATTGGCTGGTATTTTAAAAATCAGTGCTATTCTGGGGTTTGATGTTGTCTCTTGATTTTCCTCTAAAGGATGTGCCATGATTTGTGTTTCTAAGTCCAGAGGGTATTGCTTAGCTTTTCTCAAAATCTCATAATCAAAGGAGTTGAGAATGGCTGGGAATTTGGAAATTGATGTTTCTCTTTGTAAGTTCTTGGTTTTTCTCTCTAATGTTGATTTTTGGTCTTTTGGGTTGTCTTCTCTGATCCTCTAGGGCTCTTAGGCTATTTAGTTTGTAGACTTTTGTTTTTGACTGAAGATCTCAGCAGTAGCTCTCATTTTTCTGTTAGGGCAGCCAGATTCAGTATTTTTGGTTTTTTGCTCGTCAGTCTGCTCTGTTCTCTGCCTTTTGCTCCTGCTAAAATCGAGGCCCGGTCTGACCGCTGTATGGCTTGCGGTCAGACCGGAGTAGACCCATTGGTCAGACCGGCGTCGACAGGGCGGTCAGACCGGCCCACGTCTGGCGGTCAGACCGGCCCTTATCAAGCGGTCTGACCGGCCTTGCCTGAGTGCTCCTTTTGCTGCCAGTTCCTCTTGATCCTTTTAATTGCTATTTTCTTCTTGAGTTTCCAGTGTGCTTTTAGAGTGTGATCTTTTTCTTTCCATAGCTTCTAATAGCTATTGGAGAGAGACTTTTTGTGGATACTCTGAGGGGAGGCATTTTTAAAGGACGACATTCACCCCCCTCTGTCGTCGATTTCGATCCAACACATTCACGTATATGGTTTAGATGCTTAACCACGTACTTGTTTTTCACTATGTTTGAATATTATACCTATGATGTGACGTATGTGCCATATCTATGGCTAAGTTTTAATCACTGTTCATAGCCGAGGAGGGCTGTGATTTACTCATATTGAAGTTATATAAATGTTATTTCATTACATGACAATTGCTCTTTAAATATCGGTTGCAAATTATACTTATTGATATTGCAAATACAAAATTGCTTCATGCTGAAAATAACTTGTAGCACAGAGCCTTATACATTGTTGGGCTTGCATTTATATATGTTGTGATACACAACAAGTCTTGCTATATACACAATATACTCAACCTTGCTTAAATTGTTGTTGAGAGAATGAGGGAGAAGTTATGCCCACCGATGTTTATTTTGCTCTCAATACCAGAGAATACAGTGATGGGTCATTCTAAGCCTAATCCTTGTCAGTTGCATGTGGTGTATGGTGGCATACTGTTGAAGTTTACTGACTTGTCTTCTGCTGCAATCTTACTCTTGATACTTATATTTATTTGGCCGATCGATTACCCTTTTGTTGTAAATTAAATGTATGCAATGTGTATGGATGTAATCTCAATGTTGTGATTATGTGTTGTGCCAGTGAACATGAGAATAGTATGGTACACATACGAGGATTTTGGGTATTCAATGCTCGGGGTCCCCACAGCGTTGGTATCAGAGCCATATTGATTGTAGATTAAGCCCTAGATAGAATAGACGTTAGATTAAGGATTTATTTTCTAAATATATATTATTTTAAATCATAAAAATAGCTATGAAAAATATATGAATTCCTATGTTCTTACCCCTCTTAGCTTTCTTATCTTATCTAAATCATTTTTTGGTTTTCTTCTCATCTTGTCTCAAAATAACACATGTTTTAAAGAAAGGTGTACCTTCGAAAAATAAATGTTTTGACAACATTTTAATCTGTAAAATAGAACAAAAATGTTTTGAAAATGTTCCTAAAACACTACGCCAAAAGGCTTTTCAAAAAAATCTTTTTTAAACTATTGCAAAAGCCATTTAAAAGTAGTGTTTGCAATAGTTTAAATGCTTTTTGCAATTATTTTTAGAACTATGCTACGAGTTGAAAATGTGTGTTTTGCAACTAATTAAAACCCTCTATCCTCATCCCATGCCATCATTTTGAATTAAAATTTTCCCCGCTATTTCTAGCCACTTGCCTCGCTCAAAATTTTAGTTAAGTAAGCACGGGAGGAGGAGATTGGAAACTTGGGTGAAGTTGATAATAGGTTGCTAATTATTATTACATGGTTGTGTTTTATTACTTATATTTGGTATGGTTGCTTACCGTATGTTTAAGTAAGGATTATGTAAATCATGTAAAACTTAACCTTCATGTTAAAGTTTCATGTATGCTATCCTTATGTCACAAATTTTTGTGAATCTTACTTTTAGATGAAGAAATTTAGTATGGGATACCCTTGCTTGTTGACCTACTTATTTTGTGCTCAATCCCTATAATCTTTGTACGAATCATTAAAATTCATGTTGTATGGATAGGATGCCTGTAACCCGCTCAATGAATCAAATCATGGTAAGTGGTAAGGCCTCTGGTTCTTGGTAACCAGGAGACGAGGCAACTAATCCTCCACAATCCAATAGCGAGGAAAGCACCCTCTTTGATCATGTTGATCCTAATATTTTAATTATTGTATATAGTTTATAAAATATGTTATGCATGAGTGTATGTTTTCTTAAAATTGCTATATTGTGGGTAACGATATTTATACCTTACTGCAAATTTGATATCCTTACTATTGTAGCCTTTAGGACATGGTTTAGATAGTAGGTAATGTTATTTTGGGTATATTACATTAAGTATATTGTTTAGATGCTTAGCCACCTACTAGTTTTTCTAAGTTTGATTTTTCAGAAAAATTGCATATGGACATGGAAAATTTTGAAATATTGGAATAGAGGAGGAATCTCTGTTAGTTTGGTATAAAATAAAATAAAAAACCTAGATTTAGATGCGGGCAAGTTATATTATATGAACGGTTAAATGCGAGAAGGTATCTCACATGTCGATAGGGGGAGATTCTTGCCTGTGCCAACTAAGGACCGAACGATATTGTCATAAATCTAAGTCACACCATACAACTACATGTGCTATATGTGCTCTGGCTTTAGTTAATTAAGTTATATAGGACTAGCCTTACATTTTGGTAGGTCGAAGTAGTAAGGGCTGTTGGAAATGTGGGCAATATTTTAATTCCAAGTTTTATTAGGAGACAGAAATAATAAACTAATGATGCAAAACTCACAACCAACAGCAAGCTACTCATCATACTTCACAAATTACACAAGAAAAACAATATAGTAACAAAGTCGAACGTGCGCACGAACGACTTACTTGTTAGCCTGATGAAGAACAGGAAGCCGCGCAGGCTTGACGCAGTGCAGAACGAAGGTGTCGCAGTGCAGTGAGCGGTCGCGCAGATGCGCTGCCCAGAAACCTTATTGCCGCCCCCGTGCAGGTCTTCACGGCAGCAATGGTTCGGAGATACCGCTCCTCTTCTTCGCGGTGGACGCCGGGAAGAAGAGTCGACGAAGTTCAGACGGCGCAGCACAACAGCACACAAAAAGTTTGGAGAAAGAGAATGGAGGCAGTCAGTTTGTCACCTCTACTCTGGACGTCTCCAGGCATACAAATAGACAGACTAGTAACTGACATGATTAAAACAGCCATTTACCCACTGGTAACTGACACATTCAACCAGTCGGTTACACTGTCTGTCATCAAACCCAATAAAGCCCCATTCAAATGTTTGAATCTCATTCAAACAGAGAGATAGAGGTGCAGGATTTAGCAAAAATAGAGATAGACTTGGTCTGCCAAGTGGCGCGCCACGTCACGGCACGGTCGCGCATCGCAAGTCACAAGTCACGCGATTTTCACGCGAAAATACGCGGATACGCGCGCGCGCGTGCATGCGCGTGCGTGCGTGTGTGTGTGACTAGCCAGAGCCCTCGTAATACCATCTCTATCCATCTCTATCCATATTCAAGGAGTGGTGAGAACTCCACCTTATAAATTGGTCTTTCTCACCTAGCCTTAGCAATATGGTACTAACCATGCATGCTTTGGGATTCGCGAAATGGGCCTTGCTCATTGGGCCAATTTCTAACAACCCCCCACCAATTCCAAAGCAGAATTAGATGTCAAAGATATTGTGCTGAAGTACTGTTAATATACCAGTCTTTTAGTGTAAGTCCCGTACGGGTTGAACTTGCACCTAGAATAACAAGATTCATCTTCTCACAGCTGATGAATGGACTATGCCTTGAATTCACAGCCTTTTGTGATCAGATTTCACTTGAAATCTCAACTAGTACTAGGCTGCCAATGAACCACGTCTAAACGGAGCATTTTATGGTCATGCTCCCTTATCTGCTCATGAGCTTTCTAGAGAATGCCCCGTTCTCGTGAACTGCGACCACCCAGTTAAGCTCAAGTAGGTGTATTCTTTCTAGGTATCCTGCAGGCTAATACCTTTTCCTTATTTGGACAACAGAATACATTAAGGCTTTATGCCAACCTTCCATACAGTCGAAAGTACATTGTTTATTAGGACATGGGTACAATAAATATGTACTCTCTTGTTACAACATCAATTTGTTTTTCCCATTGCCTAAGTTACGGGATCTCCGATCAAGAAGGTATGGGTTACCATTGTGATGTAACTTAAATGGGCCTCATTCCCATGTCCATGGATGCAACAGAAATCGCTTTCTGTGCTAATCCCTTTGTAAAAGGGTCTGCCAGATTTTTCTCAGTGTTAATATAGTTCACAGCAATTACTCCGGAGTTTCTTAGTTTTCTGACAGATTTAAGCCTACGCTTCACATGTCTAGAGGACTTCATATTATCCTTTGTACTTGTGACTTTGGCCAACACTGTTTGATTATCACAGTACATCAGGATTGCAGGTATTGGTTTCTCAACCAATGGCAAGTCCAATAGAAGTTCTCTCAGCCATTCAGCCTCAACTGTGGCTGTATCAAGTGCTACTAGTTCTGCTTCCATGGTTGACCTCGTCAATATGGTCTGTTTGCAAGACCTCCATGAAACTGCAGCACCAGCTAAAGTGAATACATAACCACTTGTAGCTTTGATATTTTTCTGAGGCTTATTGAATTTTCTGTGCTTTTCTGGAAAAGAAAATCTAAAATCAAAAAAATAAATTTCCCCAGCCTCCCCCTCCGGTCGCCACGTGGACGACCGGATTGCGTCCACGTCGCCGCATCTCCGCCGCCGCTCAATCCCGCCTTCCCCTCTCCCCTGCCCGCCACGTGGCTGCCCCCGATCCCCGCCACGTCGCCCCCACCGCCCCATCCGGCCGCCCGCGCCTCACCCCTCTCTCGCCCATCCGATTCCCCTCCTGGGCCACGCGGCCAAATCCCCGCCGCCCGCTTCCCCTTCTCCCTCTCTCTTCCTCCTGGCCCCACCCGGCAGCCACTCCCTCCCTCCGCCTCTCTCTGCCCTGCGGGACCCGCCCGTCAGCGCCTTCTCTCGCTGCGCGTGGAGCCCACCCGTCAGCTTCGTCTCCCCCGCACCTTCTTCCCCGTGCGCCTCTTCTCCCCCGGCCGCGCCGCCACCAGGCCGTTGCGCCGCCCCGCCCTATCCGGCCACCTCCCCCTCTCTCCCGCGTACTCCGCCCTCCTCCTTCGTGCGCCGCACGCCCCGCACGACCCGCTCGCGCCTAACGCCCACGCCCCCCATCTTCGGCCGCAACCGCCGCGCCCCGCCAACCTCCGGCGACAAATTCGCGCCGGCTCGTGCCTCCCCGCCCCCTATAAATACCCCCACCCGCTTCGCCTCTCCTCGCTCGTCCTTCCCCGCCACTCCCCTTCCCTCCCCCGAGAGCCGAACGCCCCCGCGTCGTGCCCTCCCCTTGCCGAGCTCCGGAGAAACTCCGGCGAGCTCCCCTCGCCGCTTCGGTCGCCCCCGAGCCCCGCAGGCGCCGCCGTCGTCTTCCTCGCACCTCCGCCGTCCTCAGGCGCCTCTTCCCAGGGCTCGAACGCCGCCGGAAGGCCGCTGCCGCCGTCACCCAAGCACCGCCGCCGCCCCTCCTCGCCGCCGGCTCAATCCCGCCGCCTCCGGTAACTCCCGCGCCCACCCCCGAGTTCCCCGTCCTCCCCTCTCGCTCCTCGACCCCTCGCCGCCGGTCGCCGCTCCGCCGTTCGCCGGCGAGCCCGCCGCCCCCGTGCGCCTCCGGCCGGCGTTGCCTCGGGCGCCCATGTGGCAGCCACGTGGCGCCACATCCCCGCCACCACGGCATCCTCCGCCCCCGTCAGCGCCACGTGCGCAAGACCCGCCACCCGTGCCACCTCAGCCCCGGCCGTAGTCCGTGGACACGGTCCACATGGACCGGGCCCGCATGTCAGCCCCTCCACACTCATTTCCTGTACAAAAATAATTCGGCCGAAATTCAAAATTCCCTGGCTGACGCAATGCTGACGTCATAAATCCTTTTTCAGTAGAAAAATAATTCCAAAAATCCAGTTTTTCCATTTTCTCTGAATTTAAACTTCCCGGAGCCCGTTCTCCCTCGTTTTAACTCCGATTTGGCCCATTCAAATTTCTAAATTCATCAAAAATTCCCCTCTATCCATTTCTAGCCTCAATTCAAATATTTGAGTTCATTTTGAATTTAATTTGAATTTAATTTGAATTTGGTGGGTTATTTTGACGTGTAGACTTCGACGATTCGGGAAATTTCCTCGACGAAGATTCAAGCCAATTTGAAGAGCAAGGCAAGTCACCCTCCTTGATCATGTTGATCCCAGTTTTCAAAATAAAATTATGTTGATTTAAATTATGTTGCATGCATATTTTTATTCAGCGTATTTCAATTCAGTTTTAAATATAGTTAATGCCTATTTGTTAATTCTCCCATTGTTATTGAATTCCTTATACTTTGTCACCCTAGAATCAAACTCTAGTTAATACATTAGTGTTGGCTAGAGAATTTAATCAAATGCTTAGCCCTGCTCAATCATATAATTTTGTTTTGGGATATCTTTCACATAAAATGATAACCATGCTTACATAAAATGATGTACTCTTGACTTTGGTGAGTCAAGGAGGTTTATGAATTATTTTGAAAACGAATATAAACCTGGTTTAGACTTAGGTAATTGGTTAGAGTGGTGGGTGCAGGCATGCCCTGTTGGTTGGAGCCGCAGTGGTTGATTGTCGTGCACAGGGGTATGTGGTTGGGCCTGAGTCAGATTAAGGACCGGTCTGTGAGCTACTGTTGCAAAGCCCTAATCGTACTACCACATGGCTGGTATGGGACAGCCCTGGCTGAATAATTTGCGAAGTCCCAACCTGAGTTGAGTCGTAGGTTGAAAGTGAGCGTGGTTGGTGCCATGTGAAGTCTCACTTGGGCGAGCGTGGTTAAGCCATGAGAAGTCTCGTCTAGGCTCAAGAGGGGGTCCCGGTCTGGTGGATTCCTTACTGGGGTGAAACCTTAGAGTTGGCTCGACCAGGTTGAAGGCTTTGCATTGTAAAGGCCTTGTCATGACTCCTTGCCGCACACCTAAGGAAGTGTGTAACTCGCGTGGCACAAAAGGATGATCGTGTCTTGTGGGTAAAGCTGTACAACCTCTGCAGAGTGTATAATCTATCCTGGATAGCCGTGCCCACGGTCATGGGCATGCTGAGTAAAAGTTTTTCATGGATTAGACTTTGTTTTTCAAAAATATTTTCGAAAACCTTGTGGACAGATGGAATCCACGAGAGATGAAAACCTTACGGATGGATGGAATCCGTGAGAGATTGAAATCTGGTGAATGGATGGAATTCATCAGAGTTGCGCAGTGAAAGCGTGTGGATGGATGGAATCCATACGTGATCTTTTGGAAAAGATGGTCCGGGTGGGATGCCCGTTGATAGGTTGGTGTATGGTCGGAGCCTGCACTGACGGTATTACTTTCTGCTACAAGTAATGCTTTTTACTTACTGTATTAAATTCAGCAATTTCAATCTACTTATTGTATTTCTTAAATGCTGTCTTATGCAAACTAACCCTATAAGCCTTCCATTGAAGCCTTTATCATTATGTTGCATTTTCCCGGGTGACTTGCGGAGTACAAGTTTGTACTCACGTTGCTTTTTCCACACAGAGAAGGAAGACATCAACTACGGTGAAGATCTGGACGAATAGGCCGCGTCTTACTGTCGTTTGCCTGTGGGCAGGCTCAGTGGGCTTCTTCCGCTTCGGTTTTTCTTCCGCTGCTTATTACTTAATTTTGGCTTATGTGCCGTTGATGTAAACTTTGGCATTCATGCCCATATTCAGTTAATAAATGTCATTATGGTTGATCTTTATCTTTGTTGTACGCTGTGTGCACTAGCTGATCCTGGACTAGTGCGATTTACACAGAGGATCCAGGAGTCGTTGCTCCGGGTTCCGACAAAGGTGGTATCAGAGCCATGACGACACTAAGACGCGACCGTAGGTAGATTAGAATGGTTTGACCCTAAGGACTTATTTTGCTAAACAGTAATTTCAAAAGTTTTGCTTATCTTACCCCTTCATCTTTGCTTATCCTTATCTCGATTCTTTCTCGTCTATATGTCATTTTTGAAAAACCTATTTCTGCATCTTCCCTTATTCCAAAACAACTATAGATGGCAACAGCTGGATTTCTTCGACCCTGTCGCCACTTCCATCTTCGCCTCGAAGGATCAAGCTTCGTACCACGAGAGCCATGAAGGATGATTCCAAGACGACCCTTACCCCATTAGGATGAGTTGTTAGGCTAGTAATAAAACGTTGTTATGAGCTGTCAAGTTTTCTCTTTTGTCGACAGCCGTAACTATTACCTATTAGGTGGTTAACAAAGGTTTTAATAAGTTGAAGTTTTGGGTTGTGCAAAATATCCCCTATTCCTTCCTTTGCCTTGAGTCTCTTCTCTCCTAATTCTTAAAAGCAACCAGCAGATGGTGAACACAAGGAACAACGGCAACAGCAGCATGAATGGAGAACCAGGAAGTCAGTCCGTCCTTCCACCGGCAAATGAACCTGATTGGGCTCAAATGATGGCAAACCAGACTCAACTCATTCAACTTCTGACGCAGACCATCAACAACCCTGCACAACCAGCTCCACTTATGCCAGCTCAAGCTCCTCAATCAAGGCTATCAGAGTTTATGCGCTTGCGTCCTCCGACCTTCTCCAGCAGCACTGAACCCATGGACGCAGACGATTGGCTCAGGGCCATAGGCAAGAAGCTGGACATCATCCAATGCACTGATCGGGAAAAAGTTTTGTTTGCTTCACACCAGCTGCATGGACCAGCATCAGAATGGTTGGACACCTACACCGCCGCTCATGCCAATGCTCAAGCTATCACATGGAATGAGTTCTCGCGGAACTTCCGCAAAGCTCATGTTCCCACTGGCACCGTCACTCTGAAGAAAAGGGAATTTCGAGCACTGCGCCAAGGAAGCCGCTCCGTTAACGAGTACTTGCAGAAATTCAACCAGTTGGCACGCTATGCACCAGAAGACGTTGCTACCGATGAAGCTAAGCAGGAAAGATTCCTTGAAGGACTCAATGATGACCTGTCGGTTCAACTCCTCTCCAACGACTACGCTGACTTCCCCCAGCTTGTCAGCAAGGCGATCTGCCAGGAGTCCAAGCATCAAGAAATGGAGAATCGTAAGAGACGGATGCATGCTCAACATGTGAATACCGGCAGCTTCTCCAAGTTCAGAAGGGTTCCACCTCAGGCCAACAGATTCCAGCCGTCGTCATCAACAGGAGAGCTAGTCCCCGCTGACACTGCTCCCAACACTGAAGACAACCAAGTCTTGAAGGACCCAAACCCTGCAGCGGGAATTACTTGCTTCAACTGCCATGAGATGGGACATTATGCCAGCAATTGCCCCAAGAAGCAGCAGGTAGTGAAGAATGGAACCTCAGGAGCATCGACTGCCAACCACCTTCAGGCAGCAATTCGAG
The DNA here is from genome assembly GCA_017311315.1 of Dendrocalamus latiflorus. Taxonomy (NCBI): domain Eukaryota; kingdom Viridiplantae; phylum Streptophyta; class Magnoliopsida; order Poales; family Poaceae; genus Dendrocalamus; species Dendrocalamus latiflorus. Next base: position 19,764,111 of record CM029672.1, read on the forward strand.
GGCCAAAGAAGTTTTTCAAAGGACGCCTGAATCAGATATCAGCTCAAGCCATGCAGAGTAAGATCCAAACCCAATTCTTGCTAGCCAACCCGAATCTCGGGGACGAGATTCTTTTTAAGGGGGGTAGATTTGTAACATCCCAAATTTTTGCTAAAAAAAACTCAATTAAATAAATAATAAAAATGGAATGAAATAAAATTTTAAATTAAAATAAATATTTTTGTGGCTAAGTTTGAATTTGGATTTGCTCTGAATTTCTGTCTTTGAAAAAAGCCTGATTTGGAAAAGTATTTCAAGTGAAAACCCAAAAATAATATTAGATAATATGATATTTTGATTTTATATAAAAATTCTATGTCAAATTAATTATTTGGAGTTGTTTGGATTTTATTTGGTTTCTTGGAATTTCTGGAGTTTAAAAATGTATTTTTGAAATTAAAAAGTATTTCAAAGTATGAAAATTAAATACCAACATTAGTTGGAAATATTTTTATTAAGTTCCAAATGTCTCCAGAAGGTTCTAGGAATTTTTCTGGAATTTTTGGAGGTCATTTGATATTTTTCTGAGGCTTATTGAATTTTCTGTGCTTTTCTGGAAAAGAAAATCTAAAATCAAAAAAATAAATTTCCCCAGCCTCCCCCTCCGGTCGCCACGTGGACGACCGGATTGCGTCCACGTCGCCGCATCTCCGCCGCCGCTCAATCCCGCCTTCCCCTCTCCCCTGCCCGCCACGTGGCTGCCCCCGATCCCCGCCACGTCGCCCCCACCGCCCCATCCGGCCGCCCGCGCCTCACCCCTCTCTCGCCCATCCGATTCCCCTCCTGGGCCACGCGGCCAAATCCCCGCCGCCCGCTTCCCCTTCTCCCTCTCTCTTCCTCCTGGCCCCACCCGGCAGCCACTCCCTCCCTCCGCCTCTCTCTGCCCTGCGGGACCCGCCCGTCAGCGCCTTCTCTCGCTGCGCGTGGAGCCCACCCGTCAGCTTCGTCTCCCCCGCACCTTCTTCCCCGTGCGCCTCTTCTCCCCCGGCCGCGCCGCCACCAGGCCGTTGCGCCGCCCCGCCCTATCCGGCCACCTCCCCCTCTCTCCCGCGTACTCCGCCCTCCTCCTTCGTGCGCCGCATGCCCCGCACGACCCGCTCGCGCCTAACGCCCACGCCCCCCATCTTCGGCCGCAACCGCCGCGCCCCGCCAACCTCCGGCGACAAATTCGCGCCGGCTCGTGCCTCCCCGCCCCCTATAAATACCCCCACCCGCTTCGCCTCTCCTCGCTCGTCCTTCCCCGCCACTCCCCTTCCCTCCCCCGAGAGCCGAACGCCCCCGCGTCGTGCCCTCCCCTTGCCGAGCTCCGGAGAAACTCCGGCGAGCTCCCCTCGCCGCTTCGGTCGCCCCCGAGCCCCGCAGGCGCCGCCGTCGTCTTCCTCGCACCTCCGCCGTCCTCAGGCGCCTCTTCCCAGGGCTCGAACGCCGCCGGAAGGCCGCTGCCGCCGTCACCCAAGCACCGCCGCCGCCCCTCCTCGCCGCCGGCTCAATCCCGCCGCCTCCGGTAACTCCCGCGCCCACCCCCGAGTTCCCCGTCCTCCCCTCTCGCTCCTCGACCCCTCGCCGCCGGTCGCCGCTCCGCCGTTCGCCGGCGAGCCCGCCGCCCCCGTGCGCCTCCGGCCGGCGTTGCCTCGGGCGCCCATGTGGCAGCCACGTGGCGCCACATCCCCGCCACCACGGCATCCTCCGCCCCCGTCAGCGCCACGTGCGCAAGACCCGCCACCCGTGCCACCTCAGCCCCGGCCGTAGTCCGTGGACACGGTCCACATGGACCGGGCCCGCATGTCAGCCCCTCCACACTCATTTCCTGTACAAAAATAATTCGGCCGAAATTCAAAATTCCCTGGCTGACGCAATGCTGACGTCATAAATCCTTTTTCAGTAGAAAAATAATTCCAAAAATCCAGTTTTTCCATTTTCTCTGAATTTAAACTTCCCGGAGCCCGTTCTCCCTCGTTTTAACTCCGATTTGGCCCATTCAAATTTCTAAATTCATCAAAAATTCCCCTCTATCCATTTCTAGCCTCAATTCAAATATTTGAGTTCATTTTGAATTTAATTTGAATTTAATTTGAATTTGGTGGGTTATTTTGACGTGTAGACTTCGACGATTCGGGAAATTTCCTCGACGAAGATTCAAGCCAATTTGAAGAGCAAGGCAAGTCACCCTCCTTGATCATGTTGATCCCAGTTTTCAAAATAAAATTATGTTGATTTAAATTATGTTGCATGCATATTTTTATTCAGCGTATTTCAATTCAGTTTTAAATATAGTTAATGCCTATTTGTTAATTCTCCCATTGTTATTGAATTCCTTATACCTTGTCACCCTAGAATCAAACTCTAGTTAATACATTAGTGTTGGCTAGAGAATTTAATCAAATGCTTAGCCCTGCTCAATCATATAATTTTGTTTTGGGATATCTTTCACATAAAATGATAACCCTGCTTACATAAAATGATGTACTCTTGACTTTGGTGAGTCAAGGAGGTTTATGAATTATTTTGAAAACAAATATAAACCTGGTTTAGACTTAGGTAATTGGTTAGAGTGGTGGGTGCAGGCATGCCCTGTTGGTTGGAGCCGCAGTGGTTGATTGTCGTGCACAGGGGTATGTGGTTGGGCCTGAGTCAGATTAAGGACCGGTCTGTGAGCTACTGTTGCAAAGCCCTAATCGTACTACCACATGGCTGGTATGGGACAGCCCTGGCTGAATAATTTGCGAAGTCCCAACCTGAGTTGAGTCGTAGGTTGAAAGTGAGCGTGGTTGGTGCCATGTGAAGTCTCACTTGGGCGAGCGTGGTTAAGCCATGAGAAGTCTCGTCTAGGCTCAAGAGGGGGTCCCGGTCTGGTGGATTCCTTACTGGGGTGAAACCTTAGAGTTGGCTCGACCAGGTTGAAGGCTTTGCATTGTAAAGGCCTTGTCATGACTCCTTGCCGCACACCTAAGGAAGTGTGTAACTCGCGTGGCACAAAAGGATGATCGTGTCTTGTGGGTAAAGCTGTACAACCTCTGCAGAGTGTATAATCTATCCTGGATAGCCGTGCCCACGGTCATGGGCATGCTGAGTAAAAGTTTTTCATGGATTAGACTTTGTTTTTCAAAAATGTTTTCGAAAACCTTGTGGACAGATGGAATCCACGAGAGATGAAAACCTTACGGATGGATGGAATCCGTGAGAGATTGAAATCTGGTGAATGGATGGAATTCATCAGAGTTGCGCAGTGAAAGCGTGTGGATGGATGGAATCCATACGTGATCTTTTGGAAAAGATGGTCCGGGTGGGATGCCCGTTGATAGGTTGGTGTATGGTCGGAGCCTGCACTGACGGTATTACTTTCTGCTACAAGTAATGCTTTTACTTACTGTATTAAATTCAGCAATTTCAATCTACTTATTGTATTTCTTAAATGCTGTCTTATGCAAACTAACCCTATAAGCCTTCCATTGAAGCCTTTATCATTATGTTGCATTTTCCCGGGTGACTTGCGGAGTACAAGTTTGTACTCACGTTGCTTTTTCCACACAGAGAAGGAAGACGTCAACTACGGTGAAGATCTGGACGAATAGGCCGCGTCTTACTGTCGTTTGCCTGTGGGCAGGCTCAGTGGGCTTCTTCCGCTTCGGTTTTTCTTCCGCTGCTTATTACTTAATTTTGGCTTATGTGCCGTTGATGTAAACTTTGGCATTCATGCCCATATTCAGTTAATAAATGTCATTATGGTTGATCTTTATCTTTGTTGTACGCTGTGTGCACTAGCTGATCCTGGACTAGTGCGATTTACACAGAGGATCCAGGAGTCGTTGCTCCGGGTTCCGACAAAGGTGGTATCAGAGCCATGACGACACTAAGACGCGACCGTAGGTAGATTAGAATGGTTTGACCCTAAGGACTTATTTTGCTAAACAGTAATTTCAAAAGTTTTGCTTATCTTACCCCTTCATCTTTGCTTATCCTTATCTCGATTCTTTCTCGTCTATATGTCGTTTTTGAAAAACCTATTTCTGCATCTTCCCTTATTCCAAAACAACTATAGATGGCAACAGCTGGATTTCTTCGACCCTGTCGCCACTTCCATCTTCGCCTCGAAGGATCAAGCTTCGTACCACGAGAGCCATGAAGGATGATTCCAAGACGACCCTTACCCCATTAGGATGAGTTGTTAGGCTAGTAATAAAACGTTGTTATGAGCTGTCAAGTTTTCTCTTTTGTCGACAGCCGTAACTATTACCTATTAGGTGGTTAACAAAGGTTTTAATAAGTTGAAGTTTTGGGTTGTGCAAAATATCCCCTATTCCTTCCTTTGCCTTGAGTCTCTTCTCTCCTAATTCTTAAAAGCAACCAGCAGATGGTGAACACAAGGAACAACGGCAACAGCAGCATGAATGGAGAACCAGGAAGTCAGTCCGTCCTTCCACCGGCAAATGAACCTGATTGGGCTCAAATGATGGCAAACCAGACTCAACTCATTCAACTTCTGACGCAGACCATCAACAACCCTGCACAACCAGCTCCACTTATGCCAGCTCAAGCTCCTCAATCAAGGCTATCAGAGTTTATGCGCTTGCGTCCTCCGACCTTCTCCAGCAGCACTGAACCCATGGACGCAGACGATTGGCTCAGGGCCATAGGCAAGAAGCTGGACATCATCCAATGCACTGATCGGGAAAAAGTTTTGTTTGCTTCACACCAGCTGCATGGACCAGCATCAGAATGGTTGGACACCTACACCGCTGCTCATGCCAATGCTCAAGCTATCACATGGAATGAGTTCTCGCGGAACTTCCGCAAAGCTCATGTTCCCACTGGCACCGTCACTCTGAAGAAAAGGGAATTTCGAGCACTGCGCCAAGGAAGCCGCTCCGTTAACGAGTACTTGCAGAAATTCAACCAGTTGGCACGCTATGCACCAGAAGACGTTGCTACCGATGAAGCTAAGCAGGAAAGATTCCTTGAAGGACTCAATGATGACCTGTCGGTTCAACTCCTCTCCAACGACTACGCTGACTTCCCCCAGCTTGTCAGCAAGGCGATCTGCCAGGAGTCCAAGCATCAAGAAATGGAGAATCGTAAGAGACGGATGCATGCTCAACATGTGAATACCGGCAGCTTCTCCAAGTTCAGAAGGGTTCCACCTCAGGCCAACAGATTCCAGCCGTCGTCATCAACAGGAGAGCTAGTCCCCGCTGACACTGCTCCCAACACTGAAGACAACCAAGTCTTGAAGGACCCAAACCCTGCAGCGGGAATTACTTGCTTCAACTGCCATGAGATGGGACATTATGCCAGCAATTGCCCCAAGAAGCAGCAGGTAGTGAAGAATGGTACCTCAGGAGCATCGACTGCCAACCACCTTCAGGCAGCAATTCGAGGGCCAAAGAAGTTTTTCAAAGGACGCCTGAATCAGATATCAGCTCAAGCCATGCAGAGTAAGATCCAAACCCAATTCTTGCTAGCCAACCCGAATCTCGGGGACGAGATTCTTTTTAAGGGGGGTAGATTTGTAACATCCCAAATTTTTGCTAAAAAAAATCAATTAAATAAATAATAAAAATGGAATGAAATAAAATTTTAAATTAAAATAAATATTTTTGTGGCTAAGTTTGAATTTGGATTTGCTCTGAATTTCTGTCTTTGAAAAAAGCCTGATTTGGAAAAGTATTTCAAGTGAAAACCCAAAAATAATATTAGATAATATGATATTTTGATTTTATATAAAAATTCTATGTCAAATTAATTATTTGGAGTTGTTTGGATTTTATTTGGTTTCCTGGAATTTCTGGAGTTTAAAAATGTATTTTTGAAATTAAAAAGTATTTCAAAGTATGAAAATTAAATACCAACATTAGTTGGAAATATTTTTATTAAGTTCCAAATGTCTCCAGAAGGTTCTAGGAATTTTTCTGGAATTTTTGGAGGTCATTTGATATTTTTCTGAGGCTTATTGAATTTTCTGTGCTTTTCTGGAAAAGAAAATCTAAAATCAAAAAAATAAATTTCCCCAGCCTCCCCCTCCGGTCGCCACGTGGACGACCGGATTGCGTCCACGTCGCCGCATCTTCGCCGCCGCTCAATCCCGCCTTCCCCTCTCCCCTGCCCGCCACGTGGCTGCCCCCGATCCCCGCCACGTCGCCCCCACCGCCCCATCCGGCCGCCCGCGCCTCACCCCTCTCTCGCCCATCCGATTCCCCTCCTGGGCCACGCGGCCAAATCCCCGCCGCCCGCTTCCCCTTCTCCCTCTCTCTTCCTCCTGGCCCCACCCGGCAGCCACTCCCTCCCTCCGCCTCTCTCTGCCCTGCGGGACCCGCCCGTCAGCGCCTTCTCTCGCTGCGCGTGGAGCCCACCCGTCAGCTTCGTCTCCCCCGCACCTTCTTCCCCGTGCGCCTCTTCTCCCCCGGCCGCGCCGCCACCAGGCCGTTGCACCGCCCCGCCCTATCCGGCCACCTCCCCCTCTCTCCCGCGTACTCCGCCCTCCTCCTTCGTGCGCCGCACGCCCCGCACGACCCGCTCGCGCCTAACGCCCACGCCCCCCATCTTCGGCCGCAACCGCCGCGCCCCGCCAACCTCCGGCGACAAATTCGCGCCGGCTCGTGCCTCCCCGCCCCCTATAAATACCCCCACCCGCTTCGCCTCTCCTCGCTCGTCCTTCCCCGCCACTCCCCTTCCCTCCCCCGAGAGCCGAACGCCCCCGCGTCGTGCCCTCCCCTTGCCGAGCTCCGGAGAAACTCCGGCGAGCTCCCCTCGCCGCTTCGGTCGCCCCCGAGCCCCGCAGGCGCCGCCGTCGTCTTCCTCGCACCTCCGCCGTCCTCAGGCGCCTCTTCCCAGGGCTCGAACGCCGCCGGAAGGCCGCTGCCGCTGTCACCCAAGCACCGCCGCCGCCCCTCCTCGCCGCCGGCTCAATCCCGCCGCCTCCGGTAACTCCCGCGCCCACCCCCGAGTTCCCCGTCCTCCCCTCTCGCTCCTCGACCCCTCGCCGCCGGTCGCCGCTCCGCCGTTCGCCGGCGAGCCCGCCGCCCCCGTGCGCCTCCGGCCGGCGTTGCCTCGGGCGCCCATGTGGCAGCCACGTGGCGCCACATCCCCGCCACCACGGCATCCTCCGCCCCCGTCAGCGCCACGTGCGCAAGACCCGCCACCCGTGCCACCTCAGCCCCGGCCGTAGTCCGTGGACACGGTCCACATGGACCGGGCCCGCATGTCAGCCCCTCCACACTCATTTCCTGTACAAAAATAATTCGGCCGAAATTCAAAATTCCCTGGCTGACGCAATGCTGACGTCATAAATCCTTTTTCAGTAGAAAAATAATTCCAAAAATCCAGTTTTTCCATTTTCTCTGAATTTAAACTTCCCGGAGCCCGTTCTCCCTCGTTTTAACTCCGATTTGGCCCATTCAAATTTCTAAATTCATCAAAAATTCCCCTCTATCCATTTCTAGCCTCAATTCAAATATTTGAGTTCATTTTGAATTTAATTTGAATTTAATTTGAATTTGGTGGGTTATTTTGACGTGTAGACTTCGACGATTCGGGAAATTTCCTCGACGAAGATTCAAGCCAATTTGAAGAGCAAGGCAAGTCACCCTCCTTGATCATGTTGATCCCAGTTTTCAAAATAAAATTATGTTGATTTAAATTATGTTGCATGCATATTTTTATTCAGCGTATTTCAATTCAGTTTTAAATATAGTTAATGCCTATTTGTTAATTCTCCCATTGTTATTGAATTCCTTATACCTTGTCACCCTAGAATCAAACTCTAGTTAATACATTAGTGTTGGCTAGAGAATTTAATCAAATGCTTAGCCCTGCTCAATCATATAATTTTGTTTTGGGATATCTTTCACATAAAATGATAACCCTGCTTACATAAAATGATGTACTCTTGACTTTGGTGAGTCAAGGAGGTTTATGAATTATTTTGAAAACAAATATAAACCTGGTTTAGACTTAGGTAATTGGTTAGAGTGGTGGGTGCAGGCATGCCCTGTTGGTTGGAGCCGCAGTGGTTGATTGTCGTGCACAGGGGTATGTGGTTGGGCCTGAGTCAGATTAAGGACCGGTCTGTGAGCTACTGTTGCAAAGCCCTAATCGTACTACCACATGGCTGGTATGGGACAGCCCTGGCTGAATAATTTGCGAAGTCCCAACCTGAGTTGAGTCGTAGGTTGAAAGTGAGCGTGGTTGGTGCCATGTGAAGTCTCACTTGGGCGAGCGTGGTTAAGCCATGAGAAGTCTCGTCTAGGCTCAAGAGGGGGTCCCGGTCTGGTGGATTCCTTACTGGGGTGAAACCTTAGAGTTGGCTCGACCAGGTTGAAGGCTTTGCATTGTAAAGGCCTTGTCATGACTCCTTGCCGCACACCTAAGGAAGTGTGTAACTCGCGTGGCACAAAAGGATGATCGTGTCTTGTGGGTAAAGCTGTACAACCTCTGCAGAGTGTATAATCTATCCTGGATAGCCGTGCCCACGGTCATGGGCATGCTGAGTAAAAGTTTTTCATGGATTAGACTTTGTTTTTCAAAAATGTTTTCGAAAACCTTGTGGACAGATGGAATCCACGAGAGATGAAAACCTTACGGATGGATGGAATCCGTGAGAGATTGAAATCTGGTGAATGGATGGAATTCATCAGAGTTGCGCAGTGAAAGCGTGTGGATGGATGGAATCCATACGTGATCTTTTGGAAAAGATGGTCCGGGTGGGATGCCCGTTGATAGGTTGGTGTATGGTCGGAGCCTGCACTGACGGTATTACTTTCTGCTACAAGTAATGCTTTTACTTACTGTATTAAATTCAGCAATTTCAATCTACTTATTGTATTTCTTAAATGCTGTCTTATGCAAACTAACCCTATAAGCCTTCCATTGAAGCCTTTATCATTATGTTGCATTTTCCCGGGTGACTTGCGGAGTACAAGTTTGTACTCACGTTGCTTTTTCCACACAGAGAAGGAAGACGTCAACTACGGTGAAGATCTGGACGAATAGGCCGCGTCTTACTGTCGTTTGCCTGTGGGCAGGCTCAGTGGGCTTCTTCCGCTTCGGTTTTTCTTCCGCTGCTTATTACTTAATTTTGGCTTATGTGCCGTTGATGTAAACTTTGGCATTCATGCCCATATTCAGTTAATAAATGTCATTATGGTTGATCTTTATCTTTGTTGTACGCTGTGTGCACTAGCTGATCCTGGACTAGTGCGATTTACACAGAGGATCCAGGAGTCGTTGCTCCGGGTTCCGACAAAGGTGGTATCAGAGCCATGACGACACTAAGACGCGACCGTAGGTAGATTAGAATGGTTTGACCCTAAGGACTTATTTTGCTAAACAGTAATTTCAAAAGTTTTGCTTATCTTACCCCTTCATCTTTGCTTATCCTTATCTCGATTCTTTCTCGTCTATATGTCGTTTTTGAAAAACCTATTTCTGCATCTTCCCTTATTCCAAAACAACTATAGATGGCAACAGCTGGATTTCTTCGACCCTGTCGCCACTTCCATCTTCGCCTCGAAGGATCAAGCTTCGTACCACGAGAGCCATGAAGGATGATTCCAAGACGACCCTTACCCCATTAGGATGAGTTGTTAGGCTAGTAATAAAACGTTGTTATGAGCTGTCAAGTTTTCTCTTTTGTCGACAGCCGTAACTATTACCTATTAGGTGGTTAACAAAGGTTTTAATAAGTTGAAGTTTTGGGTTGTGCAAAATATCCCCTATTCCTTCCTTTGCCTTGAGTCTCTTCTCTCCTAATTCTTAAAAGCAACCAGCAGATGGTGAACACAAGGAACAACGGCAACAGCAGCATGAATGGAGAACCAGGAAGTCAGTCCGTCCTTCCACCGGCAAATGAACCTGATTGGGCTCAAATGATGGCAAACCAGACTCAACTCATTCAACTTCTGACGCAGACCATCAACAACCCTGCACAACCAGCTCCACTTATGCCAGCTCAAGCTCCTCAATCAAGGCTATCAGAGTTTATGCGCTTGCGTCCTCCGACCTTCTCCAGCAGCACTGAACCCATGGACGCAGACGATTGGCTCAGGGCCATAGGCAAGAAGCTGGACATCATCCAATGCACTGATCGGGAAAAAGTTTTGTTTGCTTCACACCAGCTGCATGGACCAGCATCAGAATGGTTGGACACCTACACCGCTGCTCATGCCAATGCTCAAGCTATCACATGGAATGAGTTCTCGCGGAACTTCCGCAAAGCTCATGTTCCCACTGGCACCGTCACTCTGAAGAAAAGGGAATTTCGAGCACTGCGCCAAGGAAGCCGCTCCGTTAACGAGTACTTGCAGAAATTCAACCAGTTGGCACGCTATGCACCAGAAGACGTTGCTACCGATGAAGCTAAGCAGGAAAGATTCCTTGAAGGACTCAATGATGACCTGTCGGTTCAACTCCTCTCCAACGACTACGCTGACTTCCCCCAGCTTGTCAGCAAGGCGATCTGCCAGGAGTCCAAGCATCAAGAAATGGAGAATCGTAAGAGACGGATGCATGCTCAACATGTGAATACCGGCAGCTTCTCCAAGTTCAGAAGGGTTCCACCTCAGGCCAACAGATTCCAGCCGTCGTCATCAACAGGAGAGCTAGTCCCCGCTGACACTGCTCCCAACACTGAAGACAACCAAGTCTTGAAGGACCCAAACCCTGCAGCGGGAATTACTTGCTTCAACTGCCATGAGATGGGACATTATGCCAGCAATTGCCCCAAGAAGCAGCAGGTAGTGAAGAATGGTACCTCAGGAGCATCGACTGCCAACCACCTTCAGGCAGCAATTCGAGGGCCAAAGAAGTTTTTCAAAGGACGCCTGAATCAGATATCAGCTCAAGCCATGCAGAGTAAGATCCAAACCCAATTCTTGCTAGCCAACCCGAATCTCGGGGACGAGATTCTTTTTAAGGGGGGTAGATTTGTAACATCCCAAATTTTTGCTAAAAAAAATCAATTAAATAAATAATAAAAATGGAATGAAATAAAATTTTAAATTAAAATAAATATTTTTGTGGCTAAGTTTGAATTTGGATTTGCTCTGAATTTCTGTCTTTGAAAAAAGCCTGATTTGGAAAAGTATTTCAAGTGAAAACCCAAAAATAATATTAGATAATATGATATTTTGATTTTATATAAAAATTCTATGTCAAATTAATTATTTGGAGTTGTTTGGATTTTATTTGGTTTCCTGGAATTTCTGGAGTTTAAAAATGTATTTTTGAAATTAAAAAGTATTTCAAAGTATGAAAATTAAATACCAACATTAGTTGGAAATATTTTTATTAAGTTCCAAATGTCTCCAGAAGGTTCTAGGAATTTTTCTGGAATTTTTGGAGGTCATTTGATATTTTTCTGAGGCTTATTGAATTTTCTGTGCTTTTCTGGAAAAGAAAATCTAAAATCAAAAAAATAAATTTCCCCAGCCTCCCCCTCCGGTCGCCACGTGGACGACCGGATTGCGTCCACGTCGCCGCATCTTCGCCGCCGCTCAATCCCGCCTTCCCCTCTCCCCTGCCCGCCACGTGGCTGCCCCCGATCCCCGCCACGTCGCCCCCACCGCCCCATCCGGCCGCCCGCGCCTCACCCCTCTCTCGCCCATCCGATTCCCCTCCTGGGCCACGCGGCCAAATCCCCGCCGCCCGCTTCCCCTTCTCCCTCTCTCTTCCTCCTGGCCCCACCCGGCAGCCACTCCCTCCCTCCGCCTCTCTCTGCCCTGCGGGACCCGCCCGTCAGCGCCTTCTCTCGCTGCGCGTGGAGCCCACCCGTCAGCTTCGTCTCCCCCGCACCTTCTTCCCCGTGCGCCTCTTCTCCCCCGGCCGCGCCGCCACCAGGCCGTTGCGCCGCCCCGCCCTATCCGGCCACCTCCCCCTCTCTCCCGCGTACTCCGCCCTCCTCCTTCGTGCGCCGCACGCCCCGCACGACCCGCTCGCGCCTAACGCCCACGCCCCCCATCTTCGGCCGCAACCGCCGCGCCCCGCCAACCTCCGGCGACAAATTCGCGCCGGCTCGTGCCTCCCCGCCCCCTATAAATACCCCCACCCGCTTCGCCTCTCCTCGCTCGTCCTTCCCCGCCACTCCCCTTCCCTCCCCCGAGAGCCGAACGCCCCCGCGTCGTGCCCTCCCCTTGCCGAGCTCCGGAGAAACTCCGGCGAGCTCCCCTCGCCGCTTCGGTCGCCCCCGAGCCCCGCAGGCGCCGCCGTCGTCTTCCTCGCACCTCCGCCGTCCTCAGGCGCCTCTTCCCAGGGCTCGAACGCCGCCGGAAGGCCGCTGCCGCTGTCACCCAAGCACCGCCGCCGCCCCTCCTCGCCGCCGGCTCAATCCCGCCGCCTCCGGTAACTCCCGCGCCCACCCCCGAGTTCCCCGTCCTCCCCTCTCGCTCCTCGACCCCTCGCCGCCGGTCGCCGCTCCGCCGTTCGCCGGCGAGCCCGCCGCCCCCGTGCGCCTCCGGCCGGCGTTGCCTCGGGCGCCCATGTGGCAGCCACGTGGCGCCACATCCCCGCCACCACGGCATCCTCCGCCCCCGTCAGCGCCACGTGCGCAAGACCCGCCACCCGTGCCACCTCAGCCCCGGCCGTAGTCCGTGGACACGGTCCACATGGACCGGGCCCGCATGTCAGCCCCTCCACACTCATTTCCTGTACAAAAATAATTCGGCCGAAATTCAAAATTCCCTGGCTGACGCAATGCTGACGTCATAAATCCTTTTTCAGTAGAAAAATAATTCCAAAAATCCAGTTTTTCCATTTTCTCTGAATTTAAACTTCCCGGAGCCCGTTCTCCCTCGTTTTAACTCCGATTTGGCCCATTCAAATTTCTAAATTCATCAAAAATTCCCCTCTATCCATTTCTAGCCTCAATTCAAATATTTGAGTTCATTTTGAATTTAATTTGAATTTAATTTGAATTTGGTGGGTTATTTTGACGTGTAGACTTCGACGATTCGGGAAATTTCCTCGACGAAGATTCAAGCCAATTTGAAGAGCAAGGCAAGTCACCCTCCTTGATCATGTTGATCCCAGTTTTCAAAATAAAATTATGTTGATTTAAATTATGTTGCATGCATATTTTTATTCAGCGTATTTCAATTCAGTTTTAAATATAGTTAATGCCTATTTGTTAATTCTCCCATTGTTATTGAATTCCTTATACCTTGTCACCCTAGAATCAAACTCTAGTTAATACATTAGTGTTGGCTAGAGAATTTAATCAAATGCTTAGCCCTGCTCAATCATATAATTTTGTTTTGGGATATCTTTCACATAAAATGATAACCCTGCTTACATAAAATGATGTACTCTTGACTTTGGTGAGTCAAGGAGGTTTATGAATTATTTTGAAAACAAATATAAACCTGGTTTAGACTTAGGTAATTGGTTAGAGTGGTGGGTGCAGGCATGCCCTGTTGGTTGGAGCCGCAGTGGTTGATTGTCGTGCACAGGGGTATGTGGTTGGGCCTGAGTCAGATTAAGGACCGGTCTGTGAGCTACTGTTGCAAAGCCCTAATCGTACTACCACATGGCTGGTATGGGACAGCCCTGGCTGAATAATTTGCGAAGTCCCAACCTGAGTTGAGTCGTAGGTTGAAAGTGAGCGTGGTTGGTGCCATGTGAAGTCTCACTTGGGCGAGCGTGGTTAAGCCATGAGAAGTCTCGTCTAGGCTCAAGAGGGGGTCCCGGTCTGGTGGATTCCTTACTGGGGTGAAACCTTAGAGTTGGCTCGACCAGGTTGAAGGCTTTGCATTGTAAAGGCCTTGTCATGACTCCTTGCCGCACACCTAAGGAAGTGTGTAACTCGCGTGGCACAAAAGGATGATCGTGTCTTGTGGGTAAAGCTGTACAACCTCTGCAGAGTGTATAATCTATCCTGGATAGCCGTGCCCACGGTCATGGGCATGCTGAGTAAAAGTTTTTCATGGATTAGACTTTGTTTTTCAAAAATGTTTTCGAAAACCTTGTGGACAGATGGAATCCACGAGAGATGAAAACCTTACGGATGGATGGAATCCGTGAGAGATTGAAATCTGGTGAATGGATGGAATTCATCAGAGTTGCGCAGTGAAAGCGTGTGGATGGATGGAATCCATACGTGATCTTTTGGAAAAGATGGTCCGGGTGGGATGCCCGTTGATAGGTTGGTGTATGGTCGGAGCCTGCACTGACGGTATTACTTTCTGCTACAAGTAATGCTTTTACTTACTGTATTAAATTCAGCAATTTCAATCTACTTATTGTATTTCTTAAATGCTGTCTTATGCAAACTAACCCTATAAGCCTTCCATTGAAGCCTTTATCATTATGTTGCATTTTCCCGGGTGACTTGCGGAGTACAAGTTTGTACTCACGTTGCTTTTTCCACACAGAGAAGGAAGACGTCAACTACGGTGAAGATCTGGACGAATAGGCCGCGTCTTACTGTCGTTTGCCTGTGGGCAGGCTCAGTGGGCTTCTTCCGCTTCGGTTTTTCTTCCGCTGCTTATTACTTAATTTTGGCTTATGTGCCGTTGATGTAAACTTTGGCATTCATGCCCATATTCAGTTAATAAATGTCATTATGGTTGATCTTTATCTTTGTTGTACGCTGTGTGCACTAGCTGATCCTGGACTAGTGCGATTTACACAGAGGATCCAGGAGTCGTTGCTCCGGGTTCCGACAGCATCCAGGAAGGTTTGCTCGTAGAGGCCCCCTTCACCAAGGTGTTGGGATCAAAGGTTGCTAATACAACAATGCATGCTCATTTGGGTAAACGGCACACCTAAGTGAGGGTTAGTCATTCATGGGGCTAGTGCAAGGTGAGGAATAGATCATGTAAATGCTACATGATAATTAATTTTGTCACACACCCAAGGAAGCGTAAAGTTACCGGTAGTATATTTGATTATCTCATGTGGGTAAAATTATATAACCTCTCGAGAGTGTTAAAAACTATTTAAATAGCCATGTTTGCGGTCGTGAACATACTTAGATGCAACCACAATGAGTATAGTTTTTATTTTTTACAAAACTATTTCATTTGATATGTTGGGATGGCATGTACGTGTCGTGTGTACCATGCTACTAGCTACTGATAATGAGACTAGTACGGAACACATATGATGATTTCGGGTATTCAATGCCTTGGATCCCCACAATATAGATGTGATATTTGTCAATGTTATATTGTGTGGGTTAGCTATTGATTAGAGACAACTTAGAATACACAGTCCATTTGGATTGCCGAATCCAGGTCACTACACAGATCTAGTTGTCAACAAATAGATCAAGGTAGTGATGATAGTGTAAAGGAGGACAGTCAACATGTTAGGGCCTGTTTGGATCATTATACTCCCTCTGGTGATAAAAGGGTGACGTCCTAGAATGCGTGCAGCCAAAATCAATTAATTTTGATCAAATATATTATTTAGAGTGTGTAGTTTAGATATATGAAAATAATAGGAGCGAATTTGTCATAAAAAAATACTTTCATAATTTTCACTTTAATTTTTGAATATATGATAATAAAATTTAGTGGGCAACGTTTCGTTTTGTAATTTGGGACGGGGGGAGTATCAATTTTATAGTAATTTGGGAGGTTTTGTATTCTTTTCTTTCTGCGCTGTTCGGAGTAAAAAAACATCCAACGCCGTCCTTCGGAATAAATCTCATTTCTATACTTTTAGGTAAGGCCAATGAACAAATTAAGTTCCTACGATCAGCTTTTGTGCAAAAATGATATGTTTCCTTGCAACTTATGTCTGCACTTACTCATATCCATTATTCACGTGAAACCCGATCACATAGACCTGCAAGAGATAATATGTTAGTTTGGTTTGAGGAATGCTCTCGTCTCAAAGCATATCTTGTATAGTTGTATGGGGTCATACTTTGCGTTTGCTTGTTAGGAGGAATGGCGTGATCTTGCATCTTGAACGAGATGACTTGGCAAAAAGCCATCCAATGATCTAATCGCTCTGAGCAAATCGTCCAATTCCTATTCCAAAACCCAAACGAGGAGATATGTTAGGAACTGACCATTCGCATCCATAAACTCACACAAGAACATTACGTTATGAACTAGAATCGGATGGTCGTACAGGTCAGAACTAACCTGAACTGTTACTACAAACACGGAGATGCACCACCATAAGTGTTCAGGTTATGATTGAATCCGGGTTTCAGCTTGATACCAGTAGACTTAACTGCACTAGTTTTGCATGAAGGTGACCAATTGGTTGTTGGAAATTTTAATCAGGTCGATCTGACCAATTACAATGTTTATTGACACATTTACTAGCGATAGTCATTGTTTCACATCATTGGGTTAGAGAGTATATGGCAACCAATTCTTTATCCTAGCTAGGGGTAGAAAATTAGGACAATGCTATGCTGAGAAGGTGACTGCCATGGGCTCAAAAATAGAACAAAAGATCACATTCACGGTTCATGACATGATTAGATAAAGCATAACAGAAAAGGACATCGACGTAGTCTTTGTTCGTCATTAATAGTTACATCTAAGTACATAATTGCCGTCGCTGCCACAAGTATGACAATATCTCAACACCGGACAAACTCTTGTGACTGAGCGGATCACAGAATCTCAACCAAATGAAGTCCTTGGTCTCTTGTGAAGTCGTTGACAATTCATGTATGTCCTGAAACTTTCACCCGTGTGGCTAGAAATTGAACTCGTGACCTCACACTTGTACACTCCGCCACTGGCGAAATGTTACCTTTTTTTACCGGAGGGCGTTATCAGCGGATCTAAAGTAGTAGTGGAACTAGAAATTGATAACAGTGTTGACAAATATGCAACTCAAGAGCATGACACGTAGAGGAAACTATCATTAGGCTACCTCAAACTACCTGAAGCAAAATTTATAAACACATCAGCGACCTTGTCGTCCGCAGCTGATCTAAAGAGCATCTACAGTGTCTCAAAACAAATGATACTTGTCTCAAAACAAATGATACTTCTGTTTTTTTTAAATGGATGGCAAAAGCTCTGTCCATATTCAATTCGGAGAGGAAATGGGAATTACAAACACAAACACCTATCCGGTAGGACACTCCGAGATAGGTACGTTCGTGGTTCAGCTTTACCATTTAGCATAGGGAATTCAATCTGTCAGCTGATTTGTTACCAAAATTTCAGTCAACTTTGTAGTTATTTCATTTGATGCATCTCTCCTCCATGGCTGGCGTTGTCTTCCTCAGCTTTGTCCGGCAAGGTTCGCAGCCTTTCCCTAGTGGCAGCGGGGGAAGCATATCCTCTGCCTTTCTTTGCCATTTCATAATTGTGGCTGTTGGATTGAGTATCGGAAGGCTAGGATCAGTCCTACAAGAGGAGGTGTATAGAGAATTGGACTATTTTTTATGGTTTGGAGCACTCAAATTTTTTTATGTATATTTATATTATTTTTCGTCTATGTATGTAATATTTTTCTGATGTATGCAACATTTTTCCGATATATGCAACATTTTATAGCTGAGAAATGTTGTATATATGAAAAACTGTTGCATACATGGGTGAAAAATATTGTAAATATAGGCGACAAATATTGCATACATGGAAAAAATAATCTCATTGCTCCGACTCAAAAAAATACTCGAGTGTTGTTTAGCAATTCTCTTATTTTAATTTCTTGTGAGATAATCAATGATGTCAATTTCACTTTTACTTTGATCTTTGCCGTTGGATCTTGATCGTGCGGTCCCCAACGCGTCCCATTCCTCGCCTTGCCTCGCAGAGGTTGCACGTCTGGCAGTGGGTTGGAGGACAGGGGCTTGTCAATGGGCCTTGGGAGTCAGGTGTTGAGGCGGCAAGTGGTGCTCGATCGTGAGCTCATCATTGTAAAATTTTTGCTTCTAAGGCCTAAAATTTGAAAGTTTTTTTACATATAGACCCCTGAAGAAAAGATTTGCAAAAATAGACCCTTACCACGGCGCCAAAGCATATGGCGCCCAGGGTACATAGAACGACGTCATATGCTTTGGCGCCACTCGTGGCCACGTAGGAGCCACGGTGGCACTGCACGGCGCCAAAGCACATGGCGTCGTGCTATGTAACAACGGCGCTAACGGCCGTGGCGCCGTGCTTTGGGACTTAACCCCGGGCGCGGCCCTCTGCCCCCACCCCCTCACTTCCCCCTCTCTTCCCTGTTCAAACAGAGAGCACGCCGCCGCCGTCGCCCCTCTCTTCCCCCTCCAAATCCACTCCATTCCATCGATTTTTCTCACGATTTTGCTTCCAAACCGAGCAAGCAAGGTAATATCCCTCCCCTCTCTTGATTTTTTTAATAGATATGGATTATTTGAGGTACATTTCGTGGGGTAAGATTTGAAACCCTAGATGAAATTAGTTCAATTTGGCTCGGTTTTAGGTTGGATTTGCAATAGATATGCGTAATGTAACAGTAGTAATGGGTATAGATTCTTTTTTAGGATTTGATTTGAGTGAGATTGATGAATATTTAGAAATAGGTATGTTTTTAGGGTTTGATTTGAGTGAGATTGATGAATGTTTAGAAATAGGTATGTTTTTAGGGTTTAATTTGAGTAAGATTGATGAATGTTTAGAAATAGGTATGGTTTTAGGGTTTGATTTGAGTGAAATTGATGAATGTTTAGAAATAGATATGTTTTTAGGGTTTGATTTGAGTGAGATTGATGAATGTTTAGAAATATATATGTTTTTAGGGTTTGATTTGAGTGAGATTGATGAATGTTTAGAAATATTTAGAAATTAGATATTAGTGATATTAGTAATTAAGTTTATCCGATATGGTATATCGGTTTTTGTTAACGTATTTTTGAATGCACAGGATGGCGAGGTATCGGCTGCTAGACGAGTTCTACGAGAGGGAGCACCGCGGCAGGCTCACGGAGGATAGCCAGGTACGTGTGTTGTCTAAATGTACATGTGTTTTCATCACGCAGCTAACTTTTATAGCAATTTTCAGAAGATTCACATACTTCGTCCTCGAACCCATGATGGGTTCAACTTGATGGTCTACGATGACCACTACACCCCGCTGCTTTGCCGTACTGGCCTTCACACGGTCGCTAACCTACTACGGCGGGGCATGCCGGTCTTCAACCCCGCAGCTTTGACCGAACTTGTCGACAGGTGCATTATCTCTATCGGGTCCGTTTGTTTTCGTTTTTATATTCTTACGTACGTAACTAATTCTTTTCTTCGTGTACTATTAATAGGTGAAGGCCAGAGACTCACACGTTCCACCTTCCCTGTGGGGAGATGACTGTCACGCTGTAGGACGTGGCGATGATACTTGGACTTCCCATTAGGGGACAGCCGGTGGTCGGCCCGGCGGCATCTAAGGGCTGGAGGACACGTGTGGAGGCCTTCCTAGGCACGCCATTGCCTCCTATCCCAGAGAATGCCAGGCGAGGCCGCGTCTCGGGGGTCCACATTAGATGGTTGCGGGATACCTTTGGTGTATGCCCTGAGGGCGCAGACGACGCCACGGTGACCTACCACTGCCGCGCTTGGGTCCTCCGCATGTTCGGGGCCGTGCTTTTCCCAGACACCACGGGGGACACCGCTTCGTGGATGTACATCCACTGCCTCCAGGACTGGGTCGACGCTGGACAGTTCAGTTGGGGCTCGGCGTGTCCTCGTGTTCCTCTACCGCCAGCTTTGCGAGGCCTGCAGACGCAAGGCGCCCACGTCGACGCTCGGTGGCTGCGTCTTCCTCCTGCAGGGGTGGATGTGGACACGCATTCCTGTGGAGCGCCCTCAAGTGTTCCAGGCGCAGCCTTGGCGTCCATAGGGTTGGATGACCTCGGCCCCACTGTGGCGTACCTGTGGGATAGTGTCTCAGTCCCATACGCGACCACTCAGCGGGCGTACGTGGATTTCAGCAACGAGTTGGACACCTTGTCTCCCACGATGGTAAGAAATTGGTAATGCATTTATGTTTCGTACAGTTCTTGGTTTTTGTATATGGCTAATCATGTGTTTGCCCGTATGTTTGCTTACTAGGTCTCGTGGGAGCCTTACTCCGAGCCATAGGTTCTAGCTCTACCGCTAAGCACCATGTGCCGTAGGGACTTCCATATTTAGAGGATGAGGTGTCTATTGATTTTCTTCTACGCCGTGGAGATTCACCTCCCCCATAGAGTCGCACGCCAGTTTGGCCTCGTGCAGTTCTACCCCCCGGAGGAGGTGTCGACTTCCGTTGAGTTGCACAAGTAAGTTACAATTTTTGTTTTATTTAAAATTCTGTTGGTTTGTACTCTAACGCCTATTGTTGACATCTGTTATTTCTACAGGTTCGACAGGGTCCGCCAACGAAAGGTGACGGACTTCGCTCATCACCACCGAGACTACGTCCAGTGGTGGAGGAGGATGGAGGACAACTGTGAGCGGGACAATAACCCCCACAGCAACGCCAGTTTCTGGGATTACTTGTCCTGGTACCACACTGCCACCCACTACAGGCTGAGGAAGCAGTGGACCGATGTCGACTACGCGGACCTCGCTTTGTCCGAGGACGAGGACACTACGTACGATAGGCGTGCGAGGGAGGGCACAGTGGTCGAGGCCGCTCCGATTCTCGATCGAGTGGTACGGAAATCATGATATTTGCACTTACTTTGGTTAAATACGTTTATCTCACACTTACTTATGTTTTCTTATTTCTTTAGGGGACATCTCTCCAAACCTCGGTGCGGGAGATCGACGAGACTCTCAGCCACCCAGTTGGCGACCTGGACAGCGAGAGCCGCCTGAGGGACTTCCTGAAGGTACGAAGATAATTCGTTAAGTTAGATCCATTCAGCATGTATACAATTGTGACATATCATTACTTGCAGAGACTTCGACGTCGCCTCAGTCGGGCGGCAGGTCGTTGTGGTTGCCGCGCACGCTCGGATGTGATCATACCAGTGGCCTCCCAGCGCTCGGGTACCTCAGCCGCTGCAGCATCGTCATCACACGTCGGCAGGCGCCAGTCCACGAGGAGCTCGTCACGCACTTCGACTTTCAGTCAGGGCGATGACAACGACGACGACGATGAGGAGGCGGAGCAGGATGACGACGACGAGGAGCACGAGGACGAGGAGGCATCTACCCACGACGAGATTGGGATATCGCAGATGCCCGACGCACCGTCTACTCAGGCTTCGCAGCGGCCTCGTTGTTCGGCCCGTCCCCCGAGCACGTATACTCCAGGGAGTGATGCTCTGGCCAAGGGCAAGGGAAGGGCCAAGAGGCAGTGAGAGTGACTATTTTGTGCGCTGAGACGTGTTATGTGATGTTTCTAGACTTTTGATAGTTATGTGATATTTTGAGACTTATTGATAATTATGCGATGTTGCCATTTAAGTTGTTCAGATGTTTTATGTGTGAATGTATATATATGTGTATGTTATGTTTTGCGGAAAAAACAGCAAGGTTTGCTGTTTTCCTGCAGGTGTAGCTAGCACGGCGCCAGCTCCTTTGGCGCCGAGAGGTTTATATGCGGCGCCAGAACCATTGGCGCCGTAAGAGGCGCCAAAGACTCTAGCGTCGTATATAAACATATCGGCGTCAAAGGGGCTGGCGCCGTGCTAGGTACATACCGCGCTAGATTGTTTGGCGCCTTGATAGGTGAACTTGAACCGAAACTTCAGGTTGGGGCTAAGTCCCAAAGCACGACGCCACGGCCGTTAGCGCCGTTGTTACATAGCACGGCGCCATGTGCTTTGGCGCCGTGCTGTACCACCGTTGCTCCTACGTGGTCATGAGCGGCGCCAAAGCATATGGCGTCGTTTTATGTACCCTGGACGCCATATGCTTTGGCACCGTGGTAAAGGTCATCTATGTTTACAAATCTTTTCTCCAGAGATCCATATGTAAAAAACTTTCAAATTTTTGGCTAAAAAGCAAACGTCATTGGTGGATCAAGAGTAGAGGTGAGCCTGAAAATTGGACGCCCCGACTTCAGCATGAACAGGACCACTCTCATCTTTCCAAGCGATCCAATCAGACACTAGACGATCAATGGTACAGCGAGACGTCGTTTCGAATGCAGATATTGCGAGAAACTCCAAGGGTGTCAACTAATCCTCGCCGCGCTCCATCGTCCTAACCAACTCGAATCGCCAAACTAAATACCTCCAAGGCCTTATGAGATCGCGCCATCTGTGCTGATTCGAATCCAGTGGTTCGCAAGGATGACGCTGGCCGTCAAGCTCCCAGTGGCCACGTCAGCTAGCAGAACCGGGAAAGCCTCTCGGCCACAAGTTCCGGTGGGCCGGCCGACGCCGGTGTCGCACTCGTTCATTCTGTTTCCCGTGAACCTGATCGCAAGTGGGAGCGCTGACATGCGCGACAGAGGACAAACCAACAAGGGAGCTTCACGGGCTAGCCAGCGATCGATGCCAGGGGATTTTGAGCGGCTAGCACCTGTGTTCTTCTGATATTGCTCAGCACTTCAGCAGCGCTCACATTGTTGGCCGCAATAGCAATAGCAACAGCAATAGCAAATGCATGTTACTTTTGTTTTTTGTTCTCTTCCTGTGTATGATGCCTCTGTTCCAAAAGATTGTTCATGGTGTGCCCTGCTATTTTGTAGAGTAATTAAAGAATATTGATGAACTAAAGAAGGCATATTTATAATGATGTTAGAGCACAATCGCAGACGGTTCTTAACTAGAACCGTTCATGATAATAGACTATCACAGATGGTTCTTAACTTGAACCGTTCGTGATAATAGACTATCAAAAACGGTTCTTAATTAAAATCGTTTGTTGTATCTTATCATAGACGGTTCGAAAGTCGTCTGTGATAGCAATCTGTTATCACTGACGTATATATTCAAACAGTTCAAAAATTATTTGTGAGAATCTTTTTTATAATAGTGTAACTACAAGAAGGCTACAACTGAAAGGCAAGGACCCCTTGTCAAAACCACAAACTTGCAAGTCCGAACAGCCAAAATCTGCCACCATCCACGCTACAAATACCCCCCCGCCCGGAAAAACCTGCAGCCATCACATAGCTAGCTACCACCATCATTCCTCCAATCAATCATTCCCACACAAAGCTCTCCTCGCAAAACCTCATCCAGCGAGCCGGAGCAGTGTGCAACATGGCCAAGAAGGCTCTGGCGCTGGCTGCCCTCCTGGTCGTCGCGGTGGCCCTTGCCGCGGCCCCGGTGCCCGCTCACGCTGTGTGCAACATGAGCAACGACCAGTTCATGAAGTGCCAGCCGGCGGCCGCGGAGACGACGAACCCGACGCCGGAGCCGTCGACCGACTGCTGCACTGCGCTGAAGGACGCGGACCTGGCGTGCCTCTGCTCGTACAAGAATTCGCCATGGCTGAGCCTCTACAACATCGACCCGAAGCGCGCCATGGAGTTGCCCGCCAAGTGCGGCCTCACCCCGCCAGCGAACTGCTAGATCCATCCATCGATGCAACATAATTATACTATGTCCTTTGTGCTCTGGCGTTGATATAGCATAAATGGCAGGAGCTATATAGATATGCAGCTAGCTGTTTGTTCGATCTTGTCGTGCGTGTGTCAGTAGTGTGTGTGTGTCAAGTGTGGTTTGGACTGCATGCATGGTGCATCCATGTGTCAACTCAGCTGCGACTCTATGTAGTATAGCTGCTGGCTAATTAACTGTTGCTAGTACTTGCATTGCATGCCATCTATACACTCGTGGTTTTGTTCCAGTGGTATCACTTGCCAGTGGATTAATTTATACAAAAGCTTGTAGCTACTTGTATTGATCATATAGCGGAGAGTACTTTGTGCAAATTTCTATTTGGGGCTAATGGTCTTATCATGCAAACTCCAATTATATTAGCCTTTCTAACGATCTAACGGACATGGTCCACTCCTACACGCTCCAACGGCTGAGTCAAGTTTGCATTCCTGTGCTCATTTTGTCGCCAGTCCTGGCATTGTCTAAGGCTGTTTGGTTGGAGCTAGCCATATCCACTGTGTCTGGTCAAAAGTGGCGCCAAATAGCCACCGGAAGTTTCTAGAATTTCTTCTAGACAAGCTAGGTCCGCCTACTGTTACATTATTTGGTTTCTCTCTTATAATTGTCAGAGCAAATTCTACTACTACTTGTGTCATTCTCCTAGGCGACACACAAGGGTGGAACTAGAATGAAAATAATCCGGATTCACCATTTCTTTTTTTGAAAGCGATCAGGATTCAACATTTGCTCCTACATATAACAACATATATAATTTTCAAATAATATTGTGCTAAATAATAATGTGTTCGACAATTTTTAGCATTAATACTTTAACATAATCGATGGCAGCGTATGATGAGAAGTAGTGATCGAAATGCTTACCAAAATGAAGAAGCTTGATACTAATATTGGTTAGTTGCAGCAAACTGAAGAAACTAAGGGCAAAACCATAGACAAAAGTTGGTTGTTATTAGTAAAATACATCATCTGACTTCAATAGCCTATTAAAAGAGGACAAATTACTCTAAGTTTTTAAGTAAAAAAGTAAAATAATCAAATGTAAGTTAATGCATTACCTTTTAGTATTTACGTTCTTTCAAGCTCATAAAGCGATGAACCACAATATCATTGGTAATTTTTGTCAGTATCATTGGTACCTTTGTGCTCACTGTTGCTCAATTACATTTATTTAGTAAGTCAGAAGGGAAAATTCAAGCCCTGTGATCATCTGAGGATATTAATAAGCCTAGAAGACAATGAGGCCAAGAACTAGGTTACGAACCCCAATTAGCTGCCTGTGGGCATGTCTTGAAGGTCCCACCCGTGTGAAGTTTCTGTTTCTGCTGTTGCTTTTTCTTAATTTTGGCCTAATGTGCTGAGCATGTGCTAAGCTCTATCTACTGATTCAGGAAATAGTGTCGTGGATTACAAAGGATTCTAGATTATAAAATTCGGCCCAACATGATACCATCACCAATTAATTGAAAAGCACTACTGCAAAACAAGCTATACTGGACGTCTTATCATAAAAGGCTCATGTGAAGTCATCTGTGCTTTGATTATTATTGATGGTTCATGTGTAAAACCATATCTGAAACTATCACAAACGGTTATGTTTAAAAGCTGTTTGTGATATATGCATTATCACATATGGTTTTTAATTAGATCCGTCTGTGAAACTATCACAGATGGTTCGTGTAACAAACCGTCTCTGATATGTGCATTATTACGGACGGTTTGTATAACAAACCGACTTTGATAATGACACGTCACCGATCATGGCGTATCCCTCAGGATTTCGATCTCACCTGTCCATTCTCTCCACATCGGATGGCAGGCACCGATTCCTCCCACTGTTCGGCAGCCACGGGTAAGTTCATCTACTATATAGCTTCCTGCATCCTCCCCTCAACGACACCAGCTACCACCGTGAGTTAGTGCATCCGTTGTGACACCACGATCGACTACATAACACACTCTTGTCGTAAGTGTCGTAAGAGTGTCTTATGCAGTCTCACCGTTATGCCACAAAGGTGGTGCTACCACTGTCTGTCCATTGCTAGTGATATCTGGCCACCATCCGATGCATCCAGCTTGTTCCTCGACGACACCGGCTACCGCCGTGAGCTAGTGTCTCCGTTGTGACACCACGGTCAACTAGACAACACACTCTTGTCGTAAGTACCGTAAGAGTGTCTTCTGCAGTCTCACCATCGTGCCACAAAGGTGGCGCTACCGCCGCCTCTCCATTGCCAGTGATATTCGGCTGCCATCCGATGCCCTCCCATCTCTTCCTAGATGGTAGGCATCAAGGACATTGCGCGCTGCATCCAGCTTGTTCCTCGACAACGCCGACTACCGCCGTGAGCTAGCGCCTCCGTTGTGACACCACGGTCGACTACACAACACACTCTTGTCGTAAGTGTCATAAGAGTGTCTTGTGTTGTCTCACCGTCGTGCTACAAAGGTGGCGCTACTGTCGCGTCTCCATTGCCCGTGATATCCGGCCACCATCCGATGCATCCAGTTTCTATTGTCTGCTAGGATCTCTGCTTCTTATATATTCTTGCCGTGTTAAAGAGTTGGATTTGTTATCTTGTTATGCTGTAATGGTGAATTCTAATCTTAATGGAAATGGAATATGATGTTATATTTGCCACTGTATTTGCTGGTTTTCAAAGAGCATAGGTATAGAATGAACAGTCACAGACGGTTTGTGCTATAAACAATTTATGAAGGACTATCATAGATAGTTCTATATATGAACCGTTTGTGATACTCGCCAATCACAGATGGTTGGTAACTAGAACCATCTGTGATGTGCAAGTATCACAAACAGTTTTTGGTTCGAGCCATTAGTAATAGTTTCTTCACAAACGGTTCTAGTTACAAACCGTCTGTGTTGTCTTTATCACAGATGGCTCATAAAACGTCTGTGATAATCTCTGATTATCACTGACACAAAAAAACAGGTGGTTTAGAAAACCGTTTGTGATGACAGTTCTAAACTGTCTAAGATGACTCTTTTTGTAGTAGTGAAAGTCAATTAGATATTTGTATATTCAACCATTCAAAAATGATATAATAGAAACATATGACTAGTGATTTACTTATTAATATTGTAGTCAAATACTATAATTTTGCCTCTGATTTGCAATGATCTAGGGTTTATGTGGTCTCATGATGCGCACGGCCGTGACTAAGGCCGGCTGAATTTGGGTCGGCCAAGAAGCGAAACCCCTCCCTCTATTTCGGACAAGGAATCCGGAACTAAGCCTGATAAGAAAACCGAACTCAAGTTCAACAAAATCATGACCGATAGTAGTTAATTCAGTCGGGGTGTAGCACGCAGGCCATAACATCTTGCTGGCTCAGATGGACCAACCCTGATCGCGGTTGGAGCCTGAACTTGGCCATGTGCCCACATGGCCCTCCATACAGATGATCTACATAGACTGCTTGGCATTGGCCGAATGACTTTCGTTTTGCTTTGCTTCAATGGAATATCTCTCACGTGTATAGATGTCTTGAATAGAAGTGTAGTCTCATGTTTGTACACAAAATTTGTGTTTGGAACAGTACCCATCACGTCTTGGCCATGCATGCATATTGTGTTTCTTTTGGCTTTTTTTTGTCTCAATTCACATGCACATGCATGATTTTCTTGCTCGGCTAATTTCTTCCGGCTTCGGCATCCAACGTCTCCTCATGCACAAACCTGAGATCAATTAAGATACTAGCATTAGGTGGTAGCCAGTTCTCATGTAAATTAAAACCAAATTTAATTAAGAGTGAGTTCACTTGTTGATTAATCTATTTAGCTCGCGCTCGTGTAATCGGTCCAGTCGTGATGTCCTCATCATCCTCCCCCTCTTAAGAAGGAGTCATCCTCAACTCTGATTCTTCCTGGCCAAAGAACGGTGACAAATCAGTAACATTGAATGTAGAACTCACAACATAATTATCACTCGGAAGCTCGATTTTATATGCATTGTCGTTGATCTTCTCAAGTACTTTGAATGGACCATCTCCACATGGCATTAACATGGATTTGCGCTTGTCCAGAAAGCGTTGTTTGCGTAGATGCACCCAAACCAAATCACCTGGTTTAAATAACATTTTCTTTCTTGACTTGTTTTCCTTTTCAGCATAGTAACGTGCCTTCTTTTCGATTTCTTCTTTAGTCTTGACATGAATCTTCTTGACATATTCAGCATGTTTTGATGCCTCCATATTAATTTGTTTATGTAGTGGAAGTGGCAGCAAATCAAGTGGCGTGATTGGTGTAAAACCATACACCACCTCGAACAGGGACAATTGAGTAGTAGAATGTATCGCCCTATTATACGCAAACTCCACATGCGGTAAACAATCTTCCCACTTTTTGATATTCTTCTTACATTGAAACACCACCAATACCTATTCCACTAGCATCACATTCAATTTCAAAAGTCTTAGTGAAATCAGGCACAGCGGCAATGGTGCTTCAATTAATGGTTTTTTAGTTCTTGAAAAGCATTTTCCTGTGATGTACCCTATTCAAACACAACACCCTTTTTAGTTA
The DNA here is from genome assembly GCA_017311315.1 of Dendrocalamus latiflorus. Lineage (NCBI taxonomy): Eukaryota > Viridiplantae > Streptophyta > Magnoliopsida > Poales > Poaceae > Dendrocalamus > Dendrocalamus latiflorus. The sequence goes on from CM029672.1 coordinate 19,792,127, forward strand.
ACTCATTTAATGGGGCAGCAATGGTGCTGAAATCTTCAATAAAACACGATAAAAGCTAGCAAGAACATGGAAGCTTCTGATTTGACTAATATTCACAGGTGTAGGCCAATTCTTAATTGATTCAGTTTTAGATTCATCTACCTCAATGCCTTGTCCAGAAACAACATAGCCTAAGAACACAACTTTATCCGTACAAAAAGTGCATTTATCCAAATTAGCATATAATTTCTCACTTCTAAGCACTTCTAATACTTGTCTAATATGATCAATGTGTTCATCCCTCGTTTTGCTATAGATCAATTGTAATACCCCAAAAATTAAATCGGGAGAGAATAATTAAATCGGGAGAGAATAATTAAAATCGGGAGAATATTTCTTTTAGCCAAGCGATTGAACAGGAGAAAGAGGGGTTTTAATGTAATACTCCAATTTATTCTACGAAAGAAAGCGTTCAAAAGAGAAATTAGACAAAAAAGGGGAGGTTTCTGCAGTTTTTCGGCAACTTGGGCCTTGGGCCTTGGCCCAGGAGGCCCATGAGGGGTCGGCCACCAATAAAAGGAAGGGGGAAAACCCTAGATGCACTGTAGCTACAGTGCCTCCACACTGTAGCACGGCTACTGTAGCACACCTCTCCTCCATGGTGGTGCCCCCCCTCCATTGGTGCCTCCCTTCCTCGCCGTCGGTGCTCCCTGCTGCCGATCAAGTGAAGAAAGGAGAGGAGATCAACTTCGTGGGGAGAGTTCATCATCTTGCTGCGATTCTACAAGGGTAACGTCGCGTGTTCTTCGTTGTTTGATGCGTAGTAGTTGCGGTTGATGTCGTTTGGTAGATTGATTTGCGTCGGTTTAATAGATCGCGTTCTGTCCAGATTATTGCGCGGTCAGTTTCATGTGTTTAGAGGCCGAATTAGGAGTTTTGGTCTTAGATTTCATAATGTTCTTAGATTTCAGTGGCCGCCAAGAACACCAAAATCCGATTAACGGTTAGAAAGTTATGAATTGTTTAGTGCCGCTGTCTGGTTAATCTGTCAACATCCTAACAGTCTGTAGAAAACTGAGTTAATCTATTAGTTAAAGACGAAATCAGAGGATCTCAATATAACGAATATTGTAGGTAATTTCCATACCTTTTCAGAGAGATAAAGAACGCAAGATTTGGACTTTCGTAGAAAAAGTTATGGTGGTTTTAGTGTACTGTCCAGAGAAGCCGACGTGAAAATTGTTGTTCTGTAGTTTGGCTTGGTAGGGGCAGTGGATGGCTTAACCAAAAGGGCTCCCCAAATAAGTTTATTTAGGTAATTTAATTACCTTTCCAGAAAGTCTAAGAACACCTCATTGGACTCCTGAGCAGAAAGTTATGTATTTTAGAAGTTGACTGTCCACAGAGGGGACAAAGCGACATCTAGAAATTGGGGCTGGGTTCGCGCTAAAGGAACTTTCGTGAGTCCGTGTTTACTTTTATGGTTTGAGTGGTCCTCTATTGCTGTCTTAGCATTTCTAAATTGAATGTTTAGGTGGGGGACTGGTTCCGGAGGCGGCACCCTCTTCTCGTCCTTCGTTCCCGCTCGGTTGAGACAAGTGCATTGTTTGATCCTTGTTTGTGATTGCTTGGATATGAATGCGGGTTTGATGCTTGTTAATGTCGTGTGGCTATTGATAAGTGTGCATAATCAGAGTGGTGAATGTTCAAACTATGGATATGCTTTATTCATGAATGTTGTTATTGCCTTTATTCATGAATGTTGTTATCGCCTTAATTCACGAATGTCGTTGTTGCCTTTATTCATGAATGTTGTTACCGCCATTGGTGCTTGATGTTGAAAAGAGATGGTGCATATGCATTTTGATATCATGTTGAGGCCTGGTCTTGTGATGACCAAGTATGCACATCTTTGAGGTCCCCGTCATGAATGTGACGGGCTTGAGATCCCCACACTCGTGGAGTGTGGGCATGAGGTCCCCAATACTTGCGGAGTATTGGGCAATTGGTCCCTGTGCGTGCGCGCACAGGCATGGGTATGCAGCGACGGTTGTATACTTTGCATTACCAGTGTAATGCACAAAGAGATAGAGAAAAGGAATCCTTGAGCATTGCATTTGCATGTGGAATGATTTAGTGATGTGCTCCTGAATATGGATGCTGACACTATGGATTGAATTATGCGTCTGTTTATTTATGTACTTGTTGAGTCTGTGGACTCACTCTTGCTTTCTTGTTATTTTTAGGTACCCAGTTCAAGCGCAGTATGCAAGGGAGGGAGTAGCGTTATGCTTTGCACGCACACTGTCATGAACTTTAATTCTCGGACCATGCCTTATTAATTAAGCTACTGATCAAAGATTTGACCTGTTTATGTTATCGTATCGGATTATTTGTAATAATGATGAGTAGTCTAGTTGGAAGTTTGAGGGTTTGTTCAGTCGATTAGTAAGTTCATGAGTACTTCTTGTTGATCTTGAATATTGCAGTACTCCGTTATAACTCCCTTTTAACTGTTGAAACCCATGTGATGTTAGAAATACAAAGGAGACTCTGCCGAATTTTAGTAAAGTATCTTAGTTTAGTTTTGTGTAAGGTTACTTTAGTAGCATTCTTGGCTCTTGTGGAGTTGGGGTGTTACATCAATATATCATCAAAGTGTACCACAACAAATTTGCCAATGAATGCTCTTAAAACATGATTCATCAATCGCATGAATGTACTAGGTGCATTAGTTAAACTAAAAGGTATTACTAATCACTTATACAATCCAAATTTTATTTTAAAAGCAGTCTTCCATTCATCACCAAGTTTCATCCTAATTAGATGGTGTCCACTTCTCAAATCAATTTTAGTGAATATAACAGCACCACTAAGTTCATCTACCATATCATTTAACCTAGGAATAGGATGACGATATCTAACAGCGATGTTGTTAATGGTACAACAATCCACACAAATTCTCCAGGTACCATCTTTCTTAGGAACATGAATTACAGGGACAACGTAAGAACTAAGGCTTTTGCGTATATACCCTTTCTTAAGTAGCTCTTGCACTTGGCGCTGAATTTCTTTGGTTTCCTCTGAATTGGTGTGGTATGGTGGACGGTTTGAAAGTGGCTGTAACATCCTACAATATGGATGTTTGAAATTTGGAGTAATTTAAAACTTTTATTTGCATCTTATTGGTATTTGAATTTTTGGCTCAAAATCTTATTTGGGTTTTCCCGAATTTTGTGCTGAGCAAAATAAAAGCTGGGAATAAATTTCAAATACAAATAAGAATTATGACGATAAAAGATAAAAAATAGTTTTGGGGACTTTAAAACTCTAAGAATCAAAATACCAAAAATCTTGGATTGAAATCCAAGTCAATGAGATGAAACCAAGAATTCGGTCTTTTAATTTAAATAGCATACAAAAACCCATGGTTGGGCATTCAAAAATTTGTATAAACAATTCATTACCAAATTTAACTGAAAATAGAAGGCTAATAGATTTTGTAGTTGAACCAAGACTTGAACTGAAGATCCAAAATTAGATACAAGGTTTAAATAAAAACATAAATTTTGAATAACATGCAATATTCTAAAAATCAGTAAATTCTATTCTAAAAATCAGTAAATTCTAATGCAAATTAAAGACCCAATTAAAAATCAAAATTTCATATCAGTGCCCTGGCATTTCTTTTTCACTTCCAGGTGGGCCCCACCTTTCCCTATTTTCTCTCCCCTTTTTCCTCTTTTCCTCCCCGTGCGCTGCACTTCTTTTCTCCTTCTCCCTCCTCCCTTCTGCGGCTGAGCACCCTCCGCGTCTCTTCTTCCCTTTTTCTGCGCGTGCCCCGCTTTTCCCCTGACTTCGTAGCGCACTCGAGTACCATGTGCCTGCTCCGTCCCGTCGTCGCCCGCCCGTCACCCTCTGCTCTGCGCCGCCTCATCTTGTCGCCGCCTCCCTGCCATGCGCCGAGCCCCGCGCGGCACCCATGCCCTGCCGCACCTCTGCGTCCTCACGTCCCGTCGCCCGGTCCCCGCCCCCTCTGCAGCTACCAGAAGGCGTCGGCTCAACATACCTTCCCCCGCGCGTGTTGTTCTACTTTTCCCTTTCTTCCCCTCTTCCCTCCACCGAGCGTAGGCTGCCGCCGCCTTGTCCACCGCCGCCACCTCCACAGTTGATCCCTCTTCAATTCGTCGCAGGGGAAGCATCTTGTTAGTGCCTTCAACCTTTCCCCAGCACCAATTGAACCTCCCCGCCGCTACAACTCACCGGCGCCACGCGCTCGCCTGTGCCACCGAAGGCCTCTGCCGCCGGCTCGCCATGGCGTCTTTTCCGCTCGTCTAAGTCCCCGGTGAGCATCTCCGTTGCTTCCCCTTACTTGTGCGCAACTTAATCTTCCCTCCCCTCCACGCCGGCGCCGCCGCCCCCTTCCACCCCCGCCGCCGTCCGCTTTCGGTGCCGCTAATACCTCCTAGCACCGCCTCGAGCTGCGCCACTCCCTCCACTGGTTACCCACCTCCCACACAACTCATTTTGCTAGTCGCCACATTCCCCGGCCACCGCCCCTCGCCGGCGCCGGCGCCGCCTGCCGCATACCGCTGCATCCCCTGTTCTTGGCTGGCAGTGTACTCTGTTTTGCCCCCAACAGTTGCTCAATACTCCTAAATTGAAAACCCCATTAATATCACAGAATGCCCACCGCCCGGTTGGTTAACCCAGTTGAGCTGCGGGTTGAGACAGCAGGTCCAAAGCTCGATTCAGCAGGACTGCACCTTTTTCATCTCTTTTTGTTTTTGTTTTATTAAATCCATTTTAATAAGGAAAATTAGGAAATACTCCTCGGAAGCTAATAAAATTTGGTTGATATATAAAATAAGATTAATTAAGCTTTAATGATGGTTACATGTCGCATATGAGTAACTAATGCAGTTGGGAACATTTGATTAAAATCTAAACTAAAACTAAAGGCATTCATAAAAGATGACTAGGTTAAGTGTTCAAATGTAAATTAAAGATATACAGGTTAAGGTTAAGGGCATAAAGTGGATATTATGTTTGGTTATACAAACAAGACTTTAAAATTCAAGATTTCTTTTAAATTCAATTAAAATACATGCCCTAACATTTAGTATGCCACCATTACATAAATCCCAATGATAAATTTTATTAAATAGCAACATTGAGACAAGACCCTGTAGAGCAAATTCGACCCTAGGTAAATAGATATTTAACTAAAGATCGAACCCTGTCAAATGCTAAGTAAAGATATAAGATATCCATACCAGTAACTCCCATAGCACCTCCCGATTAAAAAGTCATGTTAATATACACGTACCAAATATAATAGCCCTAGGTCCTCAAGCATCACAACAATCCCACAGACATATAGGTACTCCAAAGTAAACATGTAACCATTAACACGAGTAATTAGGACCGCATAAAGTGATATACAGCAAACTCCGCCCAGATAGCTCAACTAGAAATAAGGCTAAGCCTAATGGTAACTAAAGCATAGATAAAATTTTAATGGTACCATTAATTAAATCTTAATACTAGATTTAATAAATAATAATGAAGAGCATGAAATAACAAGATATGACCCAGACAACTGAATCCTAATTCAAGTTGAAATAGGCTTAGTAAAAACTGAACATACATAAAATGTCACCCCATAAAATGTTGTACACCTACACTCTAAAATTAATTCGGTAAGCCAAAATGCCCTGAATAATAGCGCCCGACAAAGTAATACCCAGCTAAAACTTGTACATTAAATCATAGGCCTAACCTAACCCATGAAACTTACTTGATAAATACCAAAATGATAAAAAGGGATTATTAGTAAAAAAGGTCAAGTCATCGTACCCTACCACAGACCTTGCCTCAAATCACCGAATCACCCTATAACCTATAATAAATCTAAATTAAGTTTATTCGGATTTATTTGAATCTCTTGAGTTATTTGCTTTTATTTGAATTCAGTCGTTTGTCGCGTAATTAGAAACTGAAGTCCTAAAGATTCCACGGATCGAGCGAGGTCAGAGCAAAGGGAAGATAAAGAATAGAAGCTCAAGAGAAAGCATCGTGTGGGCTCAAGTCCGTGGTAAACCACGCCAGACGAGTCAATACTTTGATCTTGTTGATCCTACATTTTCTGTAAATTACTTTGGTTTAAATTATCAAATTGCATGCTGTTATTTTATATGCAAATACATGTTTAATTTGAGATTCTAGTCATATGCCCATTGTTTGCCTTGAATAATATTACACCTCCTTTGTAATATCTGAATGTGTGAACCTTGTCGCTCTTGCAAAACAATAATAGTAACCTTTCGAAAATAAGTCCCTAATTATATGCCATGCTTAGTACTGCATAGATATTCAGGGGCGCTGAAATGCCCCAAGCCTCATTATCATTTTTAATCATGAGAAACTGATTTGGACAGTCATGGTGGGAATGACTGGTATATTTTGACATGATTATTTTATGCTCCCACAAATCCCAACTTGCTTAAATATCTGGGCGGATTGTTTGGGGGCTGGTATGTGGTGCAGTGGAAGCACAAAATTGTGGAGTGTGGTAGAACCGCTCAGGTACTCCTAAGGACCGAATCTTGTCATGACCTCCTGTGTAAAACAGTGCAACCACAAGTATGCAAAGTGCAACTTGGCTAAGTAAATTTATCGAAATTCCCGGACTCATCTCACTGGTAGTGGATAGAAGTGGATACGCAAGGGCAAGAGAAGGCCTAAAGGGACACCGAGTGGAGGGTGAAGTTTCGCAATCGTACTAGCGCTGAGGGGAGTGGAGCCCGAATAACGCTAGTAACCGTGGGGAACATCCCGTGCATAGATGGGATCCACCACAAGTGGGCAGTTTCCCACAAGGTGAGATGACAAAAGGGACTAGATACCTTGAAAGGTCACTGTGATGGTCTGCTTAACCACATGGCTAAGGAATCATGTGGGGCAACGAGTTGACTGTCTCTTGTGGTGAAAGTGTACAAACTCTGCAGAGTCAAAACTATTCGAATAGCCGTGCCCACGGTCAAGGGCGGACATGGGAACTTAACCAGATATAGTTCTATTTTAAAAACTTTGTGGGTGGGAATGGAAAAGTGGAGGGCAGTGGAAAGCCCTGATTGAAGTTGTCCTGGGTGTCGTCCCAGTGGTAATGTAAGCGGCTATAACGCTGAAGGTCTAGCATATGGTGCAGAGACCATGTAACGATGGATGGAATCTGGATCACTATTATTACTGCATTCTCTTACACATTATGTCTTCAGTCAAAACTGCTAGGTCTCAGAAAATTTCTATGTATTGTATTTCAAATAATGGCACTTCTATTCTTGCAAAGTAAAATACAAGGGGGAATAAATAGAGTCGTGAGTAAAGGAGATGGATGTTTGTGATGAACACATAACGATATTGGCGGAATCATATCGATCATAAAAAGGACACGATAGAGTGGATTCTGCGATAAATACATTGGTGGATCTTAAATGAATATATAGGCTAGGTAGATGATTTAAATGATTTTGGAGAATTAGGGAGTGCAAAGGTAATTGCTGGATTATAACACTAATAGCTAATATAAATTCTTGGGAGATGTTGACGATAATGGGATGAATAGGATTTGGTCAAATACTAGATGTATGAATGGAATCATGGGAATTTGGAGGAATGATTACAATTATTGGAGTATAAATTTGATCAATGATGTTCTTGGTGGATGCATACTATTGAATCATAGAATGGAACATTGATATTCTTGGTGGTGTTATATTAGTGAATCAGTTAGAGATGGATAATAGAAAAGATTGATTACTGGAAGATCAAATTATGGTTTTGGATCAATAACCGACATGATTGAATTGTTAGAAAGTACTGATACAAATGATATCGGTGGTTTGAAAGTAATTAAGTTAGGGGAGTGTTAGAATTCAGCAGTGAAGTGTTGATGAGTGGAAATTACAAGATTGCGTTTTTAGGATTTTAGAACACCAAAATATATTGGTGGATTCAGAATAAATGGTAGCACACTAGCTGTTTGGAGTTTTAGACAGCAACCAATATAGAGAGTGTATGGTTGGTGGATTAGATAAATGATGATACTCGCTGCTCGGAGTCTTAGGCAGCAATGAATGTATGATCGGTGGATTAAATTAAATGAGGTCACTCGAGACAGCAGACAATATAGAAAGTGTATTTCTGGTGGATTAAGTCAATTATGGCAATCGTCGTGTGGGGTTTAGGTAGCAACAATAACACTATGAATAATTAATAATAATGCTATTAAATCGATTTTTGGCAAATAAACTAACCCGAGCCTCTCCTTTGATAAGCCATGCATACTATTTATTTGCATCCTGTGTATTGGCTCGCGGTGCACGGTGCTTTGTGCTCACACTCGCTTTCACAATAAATCCAGAATCAGGAATCAGATCACTTCGCCTCAGCAACACGATTGGACAAGATGGCAGAGATGATGAAGATGTTAAGGGCTAGGTTGCGAACCTCCAGTTGGCTGCCTGTGGGCATGTCCTGAAGGTCCCACCTGTGTGCTTCGTTCTTCCGCTGCTGCAATTTAATGATTTCGGCCTAATCGACCCATGAGTAAGTCTACTATTATATTTACGCTTCCGCATGATATGTACTTTGATATTCAAAACTGTAATCTGTGAGCACTATCTACTGATCCAGGGAATAGTGTGGTGGAATCACAGAGGAATCCAGATTGCAAAATCTGGGTGCCTGACAGGGATGGTATCAAAGCATATCGACTGCAGGTCGTGACCTAGTTAGCTTGGCCGTTAGTTTCATGACTAGAAATATTTCTTTAAAATACTATTTCCAAAAATATATGCTATACTGCTCATTCTTATCACTCTTAGATGATTCTCTCTCATCCACATGCTGCCTTAGCCATTTTTACTTCTAGAGCTCCCATACCCCGAATTCGAAATGATAACCCAGCGTGAGCGCTGATGTTGATCAGAATATCCCAAAAACTTCCCTTTTCTGTCTATTGATTAGAAGGAAAATTTTGACCCTGTTCTCGTACCCTTACTCCAAAATTTAAGGTTAGGAACGCTGAAGATGTTCATGAAGATAAGGTGGCCCTGTTTTACACGGACTATGCAGACAAACCCCGCACCCTCTTATGTATGTTTTCCCTGAGTAGACGTTGTATTGTTGCAAGATTCTATTTGGACCCTGTGCACTGCCTTTTTGCCCTCGGGCGTCCTATTTCCCAGTCATGGGAAAAGCTTGTTTTTGAAAGTTTGTGTGAAATTGTATCACCCCAGCTCCCTGGGAGCGCTCTTTTAATTTTCATGGGTTAGATCACCTTATCCCCACGACTCAATTCTCACCTCATGCTATTCCCTCTCATCCTGTTGCTACAAACCCAGTCAGGTCTACTCAAGCAAAGTGATAAATAATCAAAACCAAGGCAATCAAGGACAAGTGGAGCCTTTACCGCTTTCCAACTAAGAGATTCAACCAGCACAAAGACCAAGACTCGAGACTCTGTCCTGCTAACATTCTCTCCTTACCTACCTAGAAAACTCATAGATCAAATTGCAGCCAACCATAAGGACAATCGTCATTTACTTAAGGGGGGTAGCACTAAGAGACAGAACTGCCAAAGAACTACTACGATGTATATCCTTGGAACTGCAACAACCTGGACTTAGAGTTAATCAAACCAGTACAAGGAGATTCGCAAGGCCAGAAATCTTCGGGTGATGAGGACTACAAGACGTACCTTTAGAAAAAATCGTTGTGCTTGGCAAAGCCAAAGACTAAGAACGGGATCCCAGTAGAAGTGAAGGACCACCACCTAGATAGGCCCATCGTCACCACTGCATCCCTAAGGCCGTCTGTTCCTTAGGGCACAGACTATTGTTACCTACCTATAAGTGTGAATGCTATAACAATCATATGTCCAATAGATGCTGCAACCACTCCATTTTACGATGACGTAAAGACAACAATGTCAAAGAGCAAGTAATTGGAAGTCTACGAACTGTCCAAGAGAACAAGGTTTCTCTCTTCTCTTTTGATTTCTCCAAGTGCTAACCCCTATTGTGCAGCTTTTCATATCTCTGTGGAGCTAAAGAACTATACGTCGAGTAACACCCCGAAACCCATTGCTAACCAATATAACCCACCTCCATTCTTTCTGCTCTACCGGAATCTCGGGGTCGAGATTCATTTAAGGGGGGTAGGTTTGTAACATCCTAAAATTTGGATGTTTGAAATTTGGAGTAATTTAAAACTTTTATTTGCATCTTATTGGCATTTGAATTTTTGGCTCAAAATCTTATTTGGGTTTTCCCGAATTTTGTGCTGAGCAAAATAAAAGCTGGGAATAAATTTCAAATACAAATAAGAATTATGACAATAAAAGATAAGAAATAATTTTGGGGAGTTTAAAACTCCAAGAATCAAAATACCAAAAATCTTGGATTGAAATCCAAGTCAATGAGATGAAACCAAGAATTCCATCTTTTAATTTAAATAGCATACAAAAACCCATGGTTGGGCATTCAAAAATTTGTATAAACAATTCATTACCAAATTTAATTGAAAATAGAAGGCAAATAGATTTTGTAGTTGAACCAAGACTTGAATTGAAGATCCAAAATTAGATACAAGGTTTAAATAAAAACTTAAATTTTGAATAACATGCAATATTCTAAAAATCAGTAAATTCTAATGCAAATTAAAGATCAAATTAAAAATCAAAATTTCATATCAGTGCCCTGGCATTTCTTTTTCACTTCCAGGTGGGCCCCACCTTTCCCTATTTTCTCTCCCCTTTTTCCTCTTTTCCTCCCCGTGCGCTGCACTCCTTTTCTTTTCTCCTTCTCCCTCCTCCCTTCTGCGGCTGAGCACCCTCCGCGTCTCTTCTTCCCTTTTTCTGCGTGTGCCTCGCTTTTCCCCTGACTTCGTAGCGCACTCAAGTACCACGTGGCTGCTCCGTCCAGTCGTCGCCCGCCCGTCACCCTCTGCTCTACGCCGCCTCATCTTGTCGCCGCCTCGCTGCCATGCACCGAGCCCCGCGCGACACCCATGCCCTGCCGCACCTCTGCGCCCTCACGTCCCGCCGCCCGGTCCCCGCCCCCTCTGCAGCTACAAGATGGCGTCGGCTCAACATACCTTCCCCCGCGCGTGCTGTTCTACTTTTCCCTTTCTTCCCCTCTTCCCTCCACCGAGCGCAGGCCGCCGCCGCCATGTCCACCGCCGCCACCTCCACAGTTGATCCCTCTTCAATTTGTCGCAGGGGAAGCATCTTGTCGGTGCCCTCAACCTTTCCCCAGCACCAATTGAACCTCCCCGCCGCCACAACTCACCGGCGCCACGCGCTTGCCTGTGCCACCGAAGGTCTCCGCCGCCGGCTTGCCATGGCATCTTTTCCGCTCGGCTAAGTCCCCGGTGAGCATCCCCGCAGCTTCCCCTTACTTGTGCGCAACTTAATCTTCCCTCCCCTCCACGCCGGCGCTGCCGCCCCCTTCCACCCCCGCGGCCGGCCGCTTTCGGTGCCGCTAATCCCTCCTAGCACCGCCTCAAGCTGCGCCACTCCCTCCACCGGTTCCCCACCTCCCACACAACTCATTTTGCTAGTCGCCACTTTCCCCGGCCACCGCCCCTCGCCGGCGCCGGCGCCGACTGCCGCATACCGCCGCATCCCCTGTTCTTGGCTGGCAGTGTAATCTGTTTTGCCCCCAACAGTTGCTCAGTTCTCCTAAATTGAAAACCCCATTAATATCACAGAATGCCCACCGCCCGGTTGGTTAACCCAGTTGAGCTGCGGGTTGAGACAGCAGGTCCGAAGCTCGATTCAGCAGGACTGCACCTTTTTCATCTCTTTTTGTTTTTGTTTTATTAAATCCATTTTAATAAGGAAAATTAGAAAATACTCCTCGGAAGCTAATAAAATTTGGTTGATATATAAAATAAGATTAGTTGAGCTTTAATGATGGTTACATGTCGCATATGAGTAACTAATGCAGTAGGGAACATTTGATTAAAATCTAAACTAAAACTAAAGGCATTCATAAAAGATGACTAGGTTAAGTGTTCAAATGTAAATTAAAGATATACAGGTTAAGGTTAAGGGCATAAAGTGGATATTATGTTTGGTTATACAAACAAGTCTTTAAAATTCAAGATTTCTTTTAAATTCAATTAAAATACATGCCCTAACATTTAGTATGCCACCATTACATAAATCCCAATGGTAAATTTTATTAAATAGCACCATTGAGACAAGACCCTGTAGAGCAAATTCGACCCTAGGTAAATAGAGATTTAACTAAAGATCGAACCCTGTCAAATGCTAAGTAAAGATATAAGATATCCATACCAGTAACTCCCATAGCACCTCCCGATTAAAAAGTCATGTTAATATACACGTACCAAATATAATAGCCCTAGGTCCTCAAGCATCACAACAATCCCACAGACATATAGGTACTCCAAAGTAAACATGTAACCATTAACACGAGTAATTAGGACCGCATATAGTGATATACAGCAAACGCTGCCCAGATAGCTCAACTAGAAATAAGGCTAAGCCTAATGGTAACTAAAGCATAGATAAAATTTTAATGGTACCATTAATTAAATCTTAATACTAGATTTAATAAATAACAATGAAGAGCATGAAATAACAAGATATGGCCCTTACAACTGAATCCTAATTCAAGTTGAAATAGGCTTAGTAAAAACTGAACCTACATAAAATGTCACCCCATAAAATGTTGTACACCTAGACTCTAAAATTAATTCGGTAAGCCAAAATGCCTTGAATAATAGCGCCCAACAATGTAATACCCTGCTAAAACTTGTACATTAAATCATAGGCCTAACCTAACCCATGAAACTTCCTTGATAAATACCAAAATGATAAAAAGGGATTATTAGTTAAAAGATCAAGTTATCGTACCGTACCACAGACCTTGCCTCAAATCATCCGAATCACCCAATAACCTATAATAAATCTAAATTAAGTTTATTCGGATTTATTTGGATCTCTTGAGTTATTTGCTTTTATTTGGATTCAGTCCGTTGTCGTGTAATTAGAAACCGAAGTCCTGAAGATTCCACGGATCGAGCGAGGTCAGAGCAAAGGGAAGATAAAGAATAGAAGCTCAAGAGAAAGCATCGTGTGGGCTCAAGTCCGCGGTAAACCGCGCCAGGCGAGCCAATACTTTGATCATGTTGATCCTACATTTTCTGCAAATTACTTTGGTTTAAATTATCAAATTGCATGCTGTTATTTTATATGCAAATACATGTTTAATTTGAGATTCTAGTTATATGCCCATTGTTTGCCTTGAATAATATTACACCTCCTTTGTAATATCTGAATGTGTGAACCTTATCGCTCTTGCAAAACTATAATAGTAATCTTTCGAAAATAAGTCCCTAATTATATGCCATGCTTAGTATTGCATAGATATTCAGGGGCGCTGAAATGCCCCAAGCCTCATTATCATTTTTAATCATGAGAAACTGATTTGGACAGTCATGGTGGGAATGACTGGTATATTTTGACATGATTATTTTATGCTCCCACAAATCCCAACTTGCTTAAATATCTGGGCGGATTGTTTGGGGGCTGGTATGTGGTGCAGTGGAAGCACAAAATTGTGGAGTGTGGTAGAACCGCTCAGGTACTCCTAAGGACCGAATCTTGTCATGACCTCCTGTGTAAAACAGTGCAACCACAAGTCTGCAAAGTGCAACTTGGCTAAGTAAATTTATCGAAATTCCCGGACTCATCTCACTGATAGTGGATAAAAGTGGATTCGCAAGGGCAAGAGAAGGCCTAATTAAAGGGACACCGAGTGGAGGGTGAAGTTTCGCAATCGTACTAGCGCTGAGGGGAGTGGAGCCCAAATAACGCTAGTAACCGTGGGGAACATCCCGTGCATAGATGGGACCCACCGCAAGTGGGCAGTTTCCCACAAGGTGCGATGACAAAAGGGACTAGATACCTTGAAAGGTCACTGTGATGGTCTGCTTAACCACATGGCTAAGGAATCATGTGGGGCAACGAGTTGACTGTCTCTTGTGGTGAATGTGTACAAACTCTGTAGAGTCAAAACTATTCGAATAGCCGTGCCCACGGTCAAGGGCGGACATGGGAACTTAACCAGATATAGTTCTATTTCAAAAACTTTGTGGGTGGGAATGGAAAAGTGGAGGGCAGTGGAAAGCCCTGATTTGAGTTGTCCTGGGTGTCGTCCCAGTGGTAATGTAAGCGGCTATAATGCTGAAGGTCTAGCATATGGTGCAGAGACCATGTAACGGTGGATGGAATCTGGATCACTATTATTACTGCATTCTCTTACACATTATGTCTTCAGTCAAAACTGCTAGGTCTCAGGAAATTTCTATGTATTATATTTCAAATAATGGCACTTCTATTCTTGCAAAGTAAAATACAAGGGGGAATAAATAGAGTCGTGAGTAAAGGAGATGGATGTTTGTGATGAACACATAACGATATTGGCGGAATCATATCGATCATAAAAAGGACACGATAGAGTGGATTCTGTGATAAATACATTGGTGGATCTTAAATGAATATATAGGCTAGGTAGATGATTTAAATGATTTTGGAGAATTAGGGAGTGCAAAGGTAATTGCTGGATTATAACACTAATAGCTAATATAAATTCTTGGGAGATGTTGACGATAATGGGATGAATAGGATTTGGCCAAATACTAGATGTATGAATGGAATCATGGGAATTTGGCGGAATGATTACAATTATTGGAGTATAAATTTGATCAATGATGTTCTTGGTGGATGCATACTATTGAATCATAGAATGGAACGCTGATATTCTTGGTGGCGGTATATTAGTGAATCTGTTAGAGATGGATAATAGAAAAGATTGATTACTGGAAGATCAAATTATGGTTTTGGATCAATAACCGACATGATTGAATTGTTAGAAAGTACTGATACAAATGATATCGGTGGTTTGAAAGTAATTGAGTTAGGGGTGTGTTAGAATTCAGCAGTGAAGTGTTGATGAGTGGAAATTACAAGATTGCGTTATTAGGATTTTAGAACACCAAAATATATTGGTGGATTCAGAATAAATGATAGCACACTAGCTGTTTGGAGTTTTAGACAGCAACCAATATAGAGAGTGTATGGTTGGTGGATTAGATAAATGATGATACTCGCTGCTTGGAGTCTTAGGCAGCAATGAATGTATGATCGGTGGATTAAATTAAATGAGGTCACTCGAGACAGCAGACAATATAGAAAGTGTATTTCTGGTGAATTAAGTCAATTATGGCAATCGTCGTGTGGGGTTTAGGTAGCAACAATAACACTATGATTAAATAATAATAATGCTACTAAATCAATTTTTGGCAAATGAAATAATCCGAGCCTCTCCTTTGATAATCCACGCATACTATTTATTTGCATCCTGTGTCTTGGCTCGCGGAGCACGGTGGTTTGTTGTAACATCCCAAAATTTGGCTTCTGGAAAAATTTAAATTCAAATTAACTATTTTAAAGTAATTGTATTTTACTTGGCTTTTATTTGATTTTTTGGATTTTATTTCAAAATTTAAAGCAAGAAAATGTATTTTTAAATATTTTATTAAAGCCAAAAAGGGAAAATTATATTTTTCGTAGCCTTTCCTAAATTTTTAAATATTATTCGAGAATTGCCTGAAATTTAAAATCAATTTTCAAAGTTAAAAAGTATTTTATAAAATTATTATTTGCAAATCTGAAATTAAAAATATTATTACTAAGTCTAAAATAATTCCAGGAATATTTTATGATTTTTCTGGAATTTTTAGACATTAAATATTATTTTTCGAAGTGTTTATAAAGTTTCTAGTATTTGCTGAAAATTATTCCGAAAATAAAAATCAAATTAATCCAATCCCGCCATGTGTCGCTCTCAGATTAAATCAACCTCTCTCCACGTTTTAATCCTAGCCACACATGATCACTTACCCCTTCATAACCATCCAAAGGCCCTCATCAACCCACTTGCCACGTGTCGCGAATCCGACGGCCCATACCCCTTCACTTCCTCTCCTTCTCTATGACACATGGGACCCATATGTCATATCCTTCTTCAACCTCACCTTCTTCCTCCTCCCACTCTCTCTCCACCTCCATTAAACCGAAAATCAAGCTTTGATTTCGGCCGTTTTTCTTCGCGTTAATTCCCGATTGAAGTATGGAAACGGAAAACCCATCAATTCCCCCTAATCCGCCGGCCGTTTCCCCTCTTTTATTTCCCTTATTCGCGGTTTGCATTAACTCCGGCGAAGTTCCAAAAATCCGGCCACCCCTCCTCCCCTTGCCTATAAATACCGCCCTCCCCTCGCCCTCCCTCACCACCGCCTCCCACCGCCCCTCTCCTCCTCTTCTCGGCCGCCTCCCGGTGCCCCACCGCCGGCCACCCAAACCCCGCCGCCACCACCTCCAACCTCCGCCGCCGCCGGTAAGCGCCGCCGCCTCCCCTCATCCGTCGCCGCCGTTCGCCGCCCTTCCGCCGGTCGCCAGCCGGCCACCTCCCGTGCGGCTGCGCGTGCGCCCGCGTGGCCGGTTGTGCCCGCGTGGACGGCCACGTGGCCGCCACCTCGCGCCTGCATGGCGCCATGTGGCCGGTGTGCCACGTCGGCGAATCCCGTGGTCCGTGGATCCGGTTCACGGTAGACCGGACCCACCGGTCATTCAAATATGTTTTCCCGCTCAGAAAATTCGAAAATGGCTGACGTCATAAATAGCATTTTTCAGTGCAAAATAATTCCCGAAAGTCAGCCTTTCCCTTTTTCCCTCCTGTTAATCTTCCGAAAGCCATAACTTTCTCATTTTAACTCCGATTTGATCCGTTCAAATTTCTAAATTTTTCTAAAATCCTAAGCTATCCATATATGGACTCTTTTTGAATGTTTGAGTTTTATTTTAATTTTGTTTGATTTTATTGTTTTGGTTTGTCTGTCTTTTCGCGCGTAGATTCCGCTGTCGCTGAGGATTTCGTTGAGTCGCAGCAAGAAGACCCAAACAGCACTCAAGAAGGCAAGTCTCCTTTGATCATCTTGAACCTATGATTTCGAAATGTTTTAATTATTTTAAATTATGTGCATTGCTATTCATATAAAATATTAGTTCAAATCTTAAGGGTTAGTTAAACCAACCTTGTTATACCCTCCATTGAAATTGAATGCCATGTACCTTTGTCACCCTAGAATTTCATTTGTCTCAATAATGAGATTATTACTGAATCTTTGTGAATAGTGGAATGGTAGTATAATGCTTAGTCTCGCTATTTAATACCTTTGAAATCTTGAAAATGGGAAATTATGATTTATTGTAATACCCCTGTGTTTATGAAAATTAGTGGAAATTGGAGTTGCCACTGTTCTTTTAAAATAAACTAAAATGTGAAAATTGGTTTAGATTAGGGTGGATGGTTAGTTTGGATTGGTGCAGGAAGCACGAGATCTTGTAATGTGTATGTTCCACCCTAGTCAATTAAGGACCGACGCTTGTGTTTGTCCAGACTGAGCATTAACCGTACAACCACAAGTCTATATGGGTACGACCTAGCTGACTAACTTACGATAGTCTAGTTTAGGTGCCACCAGTGGAAAGTGGATGCCAGGGATGGACTGGTTATTCACAGTGAGGGACAGGGATTTACTGTACTCATATGGCGCAAGAGGGGGCTTCGGTTCGGGCAGTTAGCCTACCTGCGGTGAAACCTCAGCGGGTGGTATCTAGCTAGATTAGAGTAAGGTAAAGGCTTTGTGATATTTTATCTGGGTCTCATGCCAAAGGAAGCGTGTTGACTTTTTGGATAAATTATCTCTTGTGGGTAAAGTTGTACAACCTCTGCAGAGTGTAAAACTATTCGAAAAGCCGTGCCCACGGTCAAGGGTGGGCAAGGAATGCATTCACATGGTAGATTTCTGGTTTTGTTTTAAAATCAAAAGTTTTGTATTCTGAGAGTGGAGGGAACTCTCGGAAGGGTATCCTGGCAGTTGGAGCCAGAGAGGGTGGATGTAACCCGCAGTATTAAACTTGTTCAAGTTGTTTAAGCTAGTGTTGGTAGATGGAACCTTCACTATAGAATTATTGATAATTTCTATTAAAACATTTACTTTATTAAATGGATGCCTTCGAAAATAATTAGTAGTAATTGAATTTTAAAATGTTGCTTTGTGCAAAAGAACCATATAGCCTTCCTTTGTCAAGCCTTGCATCTATGCATTTTTTCCCAAGACTTGCGGAGTACTTTATGTACTCACATGCTACACTCAAAAATAATACTCAGAAGAACATGTAGCTCAAGAAGGTGTTTACGACTACTGCTTCGCTTGTGGCTGTGATGGATTCTTCCCAGAGGACTAGGTCGCGCTTCCCCAGTCAACTGCCTGTGGCATATTGATGGGTCTACTTTGAGTTTCCCTTGCTTCCGCTGTGTTTTGATTGTGTGAGGTCTTGAAATCTCTACTGTAATAATGAGACATTTCGGTCTGTACTCTTTATAATTGTAATAAATACGTTGTTGGTCATGAATCATTTCTGTTTAACTGTGTGCACTAGCTTTGATCTGGGACTAGTGCAGTAATACACAGAGGGTCCGGGTTTGGAAATCCGGGGTCCCGACATTTGTGCTCACACTCGCTTTCGCAACAAATCCAGAATCAGGAATCAGATCACTTCGCCTCAGCAACACGATTGGACAAGATGGCAGAGATGATGAAGATGTCAAGGGCTAGGTCGCGAACCTCCAGTTGGCTGCCTGTGGGCATGTCCTGAAGGTCCCACCTGTGTGCTTCATTTTTCCGCTGCTGCAATTTAATAATTTCGGTCTAATCGGCCCATGAGTAAGTCTACTATTATATTTACGCTTCCGCATGATATGTACTTTGATATTCAAAACTGTAATCTGTGAGCCCTATCTACTGATCCAGGGAATAGTGTAGTGGAATCACGAAGGAATCCGGATTGCAAAATCTGGGTGCCTGACAGTGACGCACCGGGAACTAGATCAATTTGATACTCTATTCCACGCAATGGTGGAAGTCCCGCTGGTATCTCCTCCGGAAACACGTTCTCAAATGCCTGTAAAAGAGAGGAAACACCACTAGGAAGAGAGATTAAGTCATTAGTTGAAAGCAAAATAGTTGCATCTTTGTACATAAGCACAAAGTGCACTTTTGATGGGTCATTGCTCACATCTCTCAAATCTGATTTTGTGGCTAACATAACCATTCCTCCCTCACTCTTACTTTTTCCTCTCATATTTGACTTGTGACTCTCACTCACCGATTTGTGGAAATCTCTCTTTTCTTTCATTTCCTCATTTTCAGCAAGCTTCTTTTGTTGAAATTTAGCTTTTATTTGACTAGGGGTCATTGGATTAAGCTCTTTTGTCTTTCCCTTTCACTTAAATGCATATCTATTGGAACGGCTATCATGTTGCACACTTCTATCATATTGCCATGGCCTTCCCAACAGCAAATGGCACACTGTCATGGGCACCACATCACACTCAACGGTGCACTCATAATCACCAATCTTGAAAGTAACATGCACCACAAATTAAACCTTCACATTCCCACATTCACTAAACCATTGCACAAAAGAATAAAATTTCAGCAGGTGTAAATTAATACCAAGAACAGCCCTTAATGCAATTATCAAAGACTAGTCTCAAAGTTGAACGGCTAATTATGGATATATGTAACAGAGATGGCAGCGCAATTTTTTTGCGGTTACTGTCCACGGGTACTGTAGCAGTACCGTTCATGGTACTGTAGCAGTACTATTTACGGCACTGTAGCGATCGGAATTTTTTTTTGTTTAGACTAAACAAAGGAAATAACATAATGATTAAGCGACGCAAAGGAACACGACGATCAGCATCTAAACAAAATTCTAATGGAAAAAAACTTAACAAAACTCATGAAAATAACAGATGCAAAAACTAGGGTTTAGAGTTTTTTTTGGCTTTTTGTGTATAGAAAAAAATCTTACTACGAGTAAATTGATCCTACCGTGTCAACCGCACTTGATATCAAGATGATGCGGGGGATTGCTCGATCTTCACGGCGTAGGATCGATGGAGATAATTTGGATTCGTGCAACCTGACGAATCGATGATGCCAACCACTATTAGAACAGCAACTAGCAACAAAAGAATTCGCCCAACCACACGCTCGTGATCCTATCTACCCGACCACCAAGTAGACGCATCGTCGCTACTGCAAATTAGAAGGAATCACAAGAACAACGGGGAAGAGAACGCCCAATTCCTCTCTAGGTCGCAATCATATGCCAAACCCTAGGAAGAACAAGCGTATAGCCCTCAAAATAATAGATTGGTTTTCTTTGTAAATTGTGGCCCCTTCAACAATAGGGAAACACAAGGGTTTATATGGTCTCATGATGCGCACAGCCATGACTAAGGCCGGCTGAATTTGGGTCGGCCAAGAAGCGAAACCCCTCCCTCTATTTCGAACAAGGAATCCGGAACTAAGCCTGATAAGAAAACCGAACTCAAGTTCAACAAAATCATGACCGATAGGAGTTAATTCGGTCGGAATGTAGCACGCAGGCCATAACATCTTGCTGGCTCAGATGGACCAACCCTCCTCGCAGTTGGAGCCTAAACTTGGCCATGCGCCCACATGGCCCTCCATACAGATGATCCGCACAGCCTGCTTGGCATTGGCCGAATGACTTTCGTTTTGCTTTGCTTCAATGGAATAACTCTCATGTGTATAGATGTCTTGAATAGAAGTGTAGTCTCATGTTTGTACACAAAATTTGTGTTTGGAACAGTACCCATCACGACTTGGCCATGCATGCATGTGTTTCTTTTGGCTTTTTTTTTTGTCTCAATTCACATGCACATGCATGGTTTTCTTGCTCGGTTGATTTCTTCTGGCTTCGGCATCCAACGTCTCCTTATGCACAACCTGAGACCAATTAAGATACTAGCATTAGGTAGTAGCCAGTTCTCATGTAAATTAAAGCTAAATTTAATTAAGAGCGAGTTCACCTGTTGATTAATCTTTTTAGCTATCGCTCGTGTAATCGGTCCAGTCGTGATGTCCTCATCACGTACTGTTGCACACCGCCGCCGCCTGAGGATGAGGCCACTCTATCCTTCATCTCTTTGTTCCGATCTACTATGTCCTCATGTGTTCAAGTGTGATCCTAATTCAACTCAATTTTGTTGTCCTATAGGACTTTTGTTCTATAGCCTATATGAACCCTTGTAGTCGCATGATAAAGACGCGCTGAAGTTCTCCGTTTTTGTAATTTCTCTTAAAATAGTGAATTCTGTTTTCCTGTATCGGTGGTTTATCTGAAAGGATTTTTCATGTAAAATTCATGTCTCCTACTCTTTTAATTCTCTATTATTTGGATTAGAAACCTTAGGCAATGTCCATAAAGGAGCAATCCCGCCTCCTGGGGCCAACTATCGTGGCATCAAAAGTGGCCATCACTTGACATTGGTGCATCACGGTTGAGGCGACTTCAAGGTGTTATCTAGTCATGACAAGAAAATTGGTAGCCTTGATTTCATCACTGCCGTTCGATCTAATCCCGTGCGTCCATTTTCACTTAACCCATGCCGACGGCAGGGATTCTCTTCCCTTGCCCCGTGTCTTCAATCTTGCTGCCCGCTCTTTCCTCCTCTCTTCTCTCGCCGATGTGTGGGCCCCACTCCACTTCTTCTTCCTTCTCCCCTTCTTCCTCCTCTGCCAGCTGCCATTGCTACTGCCCGAGCTCTTTAATGACACCTGTTACCTCTCTTTAGCCAGAGCAAATGACACCATTAAAAGCCCCCATCACTCCTCACTCAATTCCGCCTGTTTCCCCCTCCTTTAAGCTCACCACTGCCGTTATGCGCCATTCATGGTCAAGTTACTTCGTTGAGTAACTGGTGGCACTCATGGTGACCAGGAGACAAGGCAACTAATCCTCCACAATCCAATTTGCTGCACCCATCCACAATGTGCCTACCTCACAACAAACCGGTACTCCTTAAGGTGCACTGCATGCTGAAAATCATCGGGTGGAAGAGGTAGTGCTGGCCTACCTACCCACGATGGCGCAAGTGCTCGCCATGATCGAGTAAGGGTGACAAACTGACATCCTCTTGCTGCAACAACTCAGCCAAAACAATGCCAAACTTGGCACTGTAGCCGCTGGAGGTGGAGTTGTTGCATAGCCCCAGTCGAAGTTGGGCGAGTTCTTGTGAACTCGTGCATCAATGTTCACAACTGCGATTGATGCATTGAATGCCGATGACTGGCTTCACTCCATTAAGAGCAAGCTAACTATTGCCCAGTGCAACGATGGGTAGAAGGTGCCTTATTCTTCTTACCAACTCTAGGGTGCAACGTCTGCTTGGTGAGAGAATTACCAAGCCATGCTCCCTGGAAGGTCATATCCTCACCTGTGCCGCCTTCAAGGAAGCCTTCCGTAGGGCCAACATTCCCATGGGTTTTATGGAGATCAAGAAGTGAGAGTTCTATATGCTCTGACAAGGGACCATGACCATGATGGAGTTCCTCCAATGCTTCAATTATCTTGCTTGGTATGCTGACTCCGAGATAACCAACGAGAGGAGGAAGGTCGCTCTCTATCAGGAGCACCTTAATGATGAAATGAAGTGGTCCCTCTCTACTCATGACACCACCGACTTCCAAACATGGGTTGATAAGGTGATCCTAGTGGAGGACAGCACTAGGGCAGTTTGGAGAGCCGCAAGCGCAAGTGGATGGCACAAAGATCAGTAAGAAGTGGCTCATCAAAATCGCGCGTTTGGCAACAATCAAATGTTCATCCTTCTACACCACTACCTCCAACGTGCTAAAGGCAAGCTCCTCACCTGGAGAAATCCATGGTTCAACTATATAATTATGGAGGACAGCCATCCAGTGGGCAAAACTAGGCTGTTGCCATCACTTGCTGTAGTTGCAGCGAGTGCAGACACTATGCGAGCGATTGCCCGCAAAAGAAGTCCCCAACGCTTTATCTTCAACCCCAAAATGTCCAGCCACATCTCCAAGGCCTCGCACAAGGTCAAGGAGGGCAGCAAGCTTCCAAGCTAGCTCAAGGCTTCGAGCACAGTCATCATAACCATACGACTGCCGAGGAGGCTAACGAAGCACCTGATGTGGTGTTGGATACGTTCCTTGTTCACTCGGCACCTATATTGGTCTTATTTTATTCTAATGCTTCTCATTCATTACTATCCAAGAAGTTTGCCATGCAACAAAATATAAAAACAACACTCCTAGAGAACGTCATGCAAATTCATACATCCAGGTTGATTATAAAAGCAAAATATGCTTACTTGGGAGTTAAGATGATGATCAATGGAGCAGAATTTGGAGTAAACTTTATCATGACAGATACACCTAGGTTCGATGTAATTTGTGGGATGGATTGGCTGTCTAAACACAAAGGGTTCATCGATTGTACCAACCGAACCATTTCTCTTGTCAATTCTGGCAGAGAGCAAGGTTTTTCTCCTCCACTCATGCCATGTCCTCGTGGCAGCTCACTCTCAATTCTATCTTATTTCTATATCTTAATCAAGTGCCCATGGTTTGCGAGTATCCCAACATGTTTCTCGATGAATTGCCGAAATGCAGCTGGACCATGACATGGAATTCGTCATCGATTTGCTGCCCGGGAAGCACCTATTTCCAAAAAGACCGTATCACATGCCCTTGGATGAAGGTTAAATTGAAGCAATAACTCAAGGAGTAGCTGGACAAAGGATTTATCTGTCCTAGCTCATCACTGTGGGGAAGGCCTGTACTTTCGTGAACAAAGACGATAATCTAAGGATGTGTCTCGACTATCGATCCTTAAATGAAGTCACCATCAAGAATAAATTTTCTCTCCCATGGATTGATGATTTATTTGATCAAATGAATGTGCATGTGTTTTCTCCAAGATGGATTCGAGGCTTGGTTATTTCCAGCTCAAGATCAAGTAGGAGGACATTCCGAATATTGCATTCACCACCTGTTACAGTTTGTATGAATACAACATAATGTTGTTCAGACTTGCCAATGCTCTCGCTCTCTTCGTGAATCTTATGAATAAGATTTTTATGGAGTATTTGAACAAGTTTGTGGTGGTCTTTATCGATGATGTTCTTATCTATTTCAAGAATGCAGAAAAGCCCCTTTGTTGTAAATTAAATGTATACGATGTGTATGGATGTGATCTCAATATTGTGATTGTATGTCCTAGCCAGCGATCATGGGATTTGTTGGTACACATACGAGGATTTTGAATATTCAACCCCTGGGTTCCCCACAGCGTTGGTATCAGAGCCATACTGATTGTAGCTTAAGCCCTAAATAAAATGGCCATTAGATTAATAATTTATTTTCTAAATGTATATTATTTTAAATCATAAAAATAGCTATGAAAATTGTAGGAATTCTTATGTTCTTACCCCTCTTAGCTCTCTCATCTTATCTAAATCATTCTTTTGGTTTTCTTCTCATCTTGTCTCAAAATAACATGTGTTTTAAAGAAAGGTGTACCTTCTAAAAATAAATTTTTTGACAACATTTTAATCTTTCAAACATAACAAAAATGTTTTGAAAAATGTTCCTAAAACACTATGCCAAAAGGCTTTTAAAAGTAGTGTTTGCAATAGTTTAAATGTTTTTTGCAATGATTTTCAGAACTATGCCGTGAGCTAAAAATGTGTGTTTTTCAACTAATTAAAACCCTCTATCCTCATGTCATGCTATCATTTTGAATTAAAAATTTCCCCCACTATTTCTTGCCACTTATCTCGCATCAAAATTTTAGTGAACTAAGCACGGATGAGGAGATTGGAATCTTCGGTGAAGATGATACACTACTAGATTTTCGGCCTAATGCCACGAAAGAAATTGCAACGCCACCAATTTGGTTGTAATAGGTAGGACTTATTGCAACGTTTTTCAAAAACGGTGGCAATAGGTGGACTTTATTGCCACTATTATATTGCATTGCGATATTCGTGAATGTCGTTGCAATAGGTAGGTGTTATCGCAACCATTGTGAAAAAGTGTTGCAATAGGTTGGATATATTGCCACGACACTCTTTTGTTGCGTTAGTGTTGATTTTCGTTGCAATTATTTGCTCCTATTGCAACCATATATAATTTCATTGCTATTGGGTGATACTATTGCCACGATGTTTTTTCGTTGGTATAATCTTCAGCGGCGTTGCAGTAGGTACGTGCGTATTGCAACGAAAAACTAAATCGATGCAATAACATATTTATATTGCCACGTGTAAATTTTGTTGCTATAGAGTAGTGTGTTTCGTTGCAATATGGTATTCTATTGCAACTCTTTTGATTCGTGGGCTTTTGTTTAGCTATCCAGTCATGCATCAAAAAATTATGAAAATTGAAAAAAATGATAAGCCACCTAGGAATCGAACTAGGGACCTCTTGATTGGTAGCCAACGCTCATACCACTAGGACACGAACACAGTTGTGATTATAGCTTCTAACTGTGAGGTGGAAGGTTCGATCCTTTCTGAGCTAGAATTTAATTTTTGTTTTCCTATTTTTTGCTCCCCGACAAATCAATTACAGTATTTTTTCCTCCCCAAAAATTAATTACATGAGTTGCGCTTAGTTACTTATTATTTTTCTACTAGTATTTTATCCCACTATATGCGAACAACCAGCGAAAACACCAAACTTAAGCAAGTATTTTTCTTTTTAAACAATGAAAGCCGTCTTTTATTCACTAAACTGAACCTATATATGTAACATCACAAATTACTCTATTGTCATACCATATTGATCATAAACCCATACATTGTAAATATATGTAGTCAATTTGTTACGTTCACGATTCCATTTAGTTCTAGGATTAGTCGTGCTCCCTCCATGTAATTAATTATTCTATATTCTAGAATGATCTGAAATTTCAGCTAGAAGGTACCTTTCTATTCCGTTTAACATTATCAGCAGACGGACATTATCAGCTTTGATTTTTATTTAAAGAACGATTGCTCGCTTGTATAGGTTGATACAGCCAAACGGTTACGCACTATCTTCCATGATTTCTCATGCGTAGTACAGAATGAACTATGGCGGCGAATTGCAATGGCGTGTCAGCGGTACAGGTGGGAGTCCAGCATGAAATTTTGAACTCATTCAGATAACGATTGCTCGCCCACATAGGTTAATATAGCCAAACAGTGTACGTACTGCCTTCTATGATTTCTCATGCGAAGTACGAAATGAACTTTGGCGGCGAATTCTAATGGCACATCAGCGGTACAGATGGGAGTCTAACGTGAAATTTTCAGCTCATTCGGAGAACGACTGCTCGCTTGTATAGGTTGATACAACCAAACGGTGTACGTATTGCCTTCTATGATTTCTCATGTGCAGTATGAAATGAACTTTGGCGGCGAATTCTAATGGCACGTCAACGGTACAGATGGGAGTCTAACGTGAAATTTTCAGCTCATTCGAAGAACGACTGTTCGCTTATATGCATTGCCGGCTCAGATGGCTTGTATTTGCATCCTGTTCTGGCCGCACCTGTGGCTCTAGCCTAGTCTAGGATAGTGATTCCGTTTGGTAATTGCCGAATGTTTCGGTGGAGATTGTAACGGGTGGGTCGTCATCGGAGCGCAGGGAGCGGCGAAGGATTCGGCGTTCTTGGGTGTTCGTCTCGCGGATCGCCTCAACGTGGTGACCAGTTCGCTGGGCACGCGCACCAAGGTAACTGCATGTATTGTACAGTTAACCGTTTAGTTAAACGTGGAAAACTAAAAATACAATTCCGCCCCTACCAATTGAACGGCCAGATGTGGTGGAGGTGTGAGCACCTCCAGCACCTCCGTATGGACTGAACCAAATCTCATACTTTAAACTATTGCGTGCATGTTATTCATTTGTACCTAATCAAAATGGTTTTAAGTTTCACTCAAACTTATACAAAGTTCATCAAATCATTAATGGTCCACGAACATAATGTGATGACACCCAAACAAAATTTCTAAAATTTGACAAACTGGACAGCTCGCAAATTTATAAACAAAGTTAAATTTCCGCCAAAGTAGAGATCCTACCAATATTCTCCCAAACAAAATCACAAACGCGTCTTCTTCCTGCTAAAAACCGCGAAAAAAAGACAAGCGCCAAAACCCCCGCCTGACCACGTTTTTGCCGCCCCCGCTACCCTCCGCCCAAATTAATCCCCTCCCTAATCTAATGTCCGCCCCGCCGCCTCATCCCCCACCTCCCCCGCCGCCGCCTCGTCCCCCACCTCCCCGCCTCCCCGTCCCCCTCCGCCTCCCCGGCTCGCCCTCCCGGCCTCCCCCACTCCGCCCGGCGCCCGCTCCCACGGGACCCCCTCCCACGCCGCCCCGCCGCCTCATCCCCCACCTCCCCCGCCGCCGCCTCATCCCCCACCTCCCCCGGCCTCCCCGTCTCCCTCCGCCTCCCCGGCTCGCCCTCCCGGCCTCCCCCACTCCGCCCGGCGCCCGCTCCCACGGGACCCCCTCCGCCCAAAGTAATCCCCTCCCTAATCTAATCTGGAGGGGGAGAAAGAGAGAGCCGCCGCCAGATAGTTCTCCGCTCCTGTAGATGGCGACACCTGAGGACTCGACGGGAGCACCTGCGGCCACGGGGGGAGGGGAAGGTGGATCAATCCCATTATTGTTATGTGCTCGTTAGAATGTTATGTTCAGTGCCTGAAGTGCTCACAGTGGACATGAATATCGATAGTTTGTGGTTTTGGACGTTGCGGTATGTGCTCGTTAGAAAGTAAATTGTGATTGATGCTTTCCATTATTTATGTTTTATGCAGATATATCTTAAGTTGAAAATAGATGTTCTGCTGCTGGAACAAATTATTAACCTAGATACTCTTGAAGAGATCACTTCAGTTTCTGACATAGAATCTCACAGTACTGCTTTTTAGGAAAACACTAATTGGGAGGTTCCTTAACAAGTACCAAATATTGTTATTGATGTCTTCAGTTTCTGTGGTGCTTATTTCCTTCACTAGTCATTGAGCTAATCTGAATTGTTATCCTGGTGAAGCTTATTTAGTTATTTATGCAAATTCTTCAACTAATTATCAGGGCCTGATTGTAGGTATGTGCTGTGAAAGTTCCTGGATTTGGTGAAAACAGAAGAGCCAATCTGGATGATATGGCTGTGTTGACAGGAGGAGAGGTTAGCCATTATGACAATAATAATAAAGTTGCTTAACATGAATGACATTATTATGACTGAAATTGACTTATTATTTCATTTTGATTCCAAGGTTGTTAGTGAGGATCGAGGTCTTGATCTTGGTAAAGTCCAACTACAAATGCTTGGCACAGCTAAAAAGGTTTGTCAGCTTGCATAAATTGTTGCACCTGAGAACCATATAGTGACTTCATTTTACATGTTATGATGGATTATATCAGTTTATTTGATGTTATGTGATGAACTTTGTGCTTTCAAAAGAAAAAAAGAAATAGCAAGTGTGACACATGACTTGTCTCAAGGAAGGTGTTATCTTAATAAGTTTAAGGATGCAGATTCCTGGTAGAAGGTGAATTTGTTGTTTTAGCCCCTTCTCCAACCTTTATAAGAATAAACCATAACCCGATGTAGTGGATGGATTTTGTGGTGTGGCACCTAACTGGGGAAGATTGCTTGATAAATGATAAAACCGTATCCCAATGTAGTGACTGGATTTCGTTGTGTAGCGGCTAACTGGGGGAAGATTTTTTGATAAATGACTTACTATAGAATATAAATGATGTTTGCCTAGACTGGAGAAGTGGAGGGTTGTTGTCTGATGTATGATAATACATTTGGGGAGAAACAAAGTTCAGAAAGGTTAACTAGACTGGTATAATGGCCCTGACTGATGAAAAATGCAAGTGAAAATTCGGATTATAGAAACTAGAGTTGTAGGAGAAGATGCAGTGATTTTTGGAACCTTGTCATTTCTTTCTGGCCCCTCTTCCATGCTATATTGTATATGTTACTTTTCCATATGGACCCATAAGCATTTATACATCTTCAAATTTGAAGCAACTCAAACAAAGGCTCTGTTATTGATTGTTAAAACATGCTGTTTTCTGAGCTATGATATGTAATCTTCATAGCAATGGTGAGAATCATGTATTGAATTGATGTAATAATAGTTACAGTTGCAACCTATCACTAAAAAAAAGCTCTCCAATTGTCATTCACAGTGAAAACAGTAGCAATTTTGGCAATGTTTTCTTGTAATACCTCATTTACATGGCAAAGTGTTTGATCATGATTGGTTTCTATAATTCTCTATGCGCCGATTATTTGGGGTATGATTTTACTCCACTGCCTGCTCATATTTATTCATCTTCTCATTTCCATCCTGGTTTGCAGCCTAATTCTCACCAGCATATGAAAAGTAAACTGCATTGATCTGGATTAATTTTCTCCTTGAGTTCACTATATTAACTCTGTTTTGATTGCTTGGCTCCTTTCTCTGTTATGTCACCAATGACGTTAATTGGAATCTAACCTGCTCACTGTAGGATTGCTTGGCTCCTTAACTCTGTTTTTTTGACTACTTACTGTAGGAATAGAAATTTAGTAGAGAATAACAGTCAACACAAAAAGAGTTCCAAATTCATGTAGGCAATCTGTAGGATATTAAGATTTATCACCTTTACACCATTGGTCACTGCTGAAGTACACAATGGGGATGCTTCTGGTGGTTGGCCACTTTTTGATTTTTTGGTTGGGTTATTCATCATCTACCTTTCTAGTGGTTCTTGAGCTCTACATATTTTGACAATCATGTCTATATCTCTAAACAATTGCATTGATGCAGTAATGAACATATGTATTCATGTTACGAAAATTTATTCCATTTACAATGTGTTACTGTCGTGATGAGCTGAACAACTGATGCATATGCCATTTTGAATGATTTTATTCAGGAGGAAGGAACAAATTGAGTGGAGTGCTCTAGCCATGGGAAGCTAAGGTCAATTCAAGCTATTCAGCGAGGTCAAGCCAAGCTTCAATGCAGTGATACCTAGGGACATTTTAGTGATGCTTGTAATACAACTTCAAATTTTTGTCACAATTAAAGTTGGTTTCATTTCAGATATGTGTAGCAACAAATTCTATTTTGATATAATGATTTTACTACATCGGTTGATTCCTGTTGTGACAAACATTAACGGCGTTGCAATAATTCTTGTTGCTACTAAAGCAATGCGTTGCAATATACACTATTCCCTTCAACTTTTGGCGTGGCAATATATGCTATAGCAACAAAAAACAGCGTACCAAAAGAGTCTATAGCAACAAAAGATCAAGCGTGGCATTAGAAGCTACGGCAACGAAAATAGTAAGCGTGGCAATAGAGGCTGTTGCAACCAAAGTATGTGCGTGGCAATTGAATCTATTACCACGAATTCTTTGAGTGGCAATATCACTATGTCCTATTACCACGAATTCTTTGCGTGGTAATTGAATCTATTACCACGAAATCGGTATGTTGCAAATGCTATCTACAACAACGCCTCATTGCGTGGCAATAGTTGTTTTTGCCACGCAATACATTGTTGCATAAACTATGTATTGCAATGCTTTATTGCGTTGCAATAGGTAAACGTTATTGCAACGAACCGAAATACCGTGGCCCAAACTTTAGACCACGCAACTTCTTGCCATGCCTCCCAACGAAAAGTTAGCGTTGCAATAGGTGCTATTGCAACCATTTTGGGCCTATTGCAACGTTTCGACGCCGTTGCAATAGGCCCAAAAATTAGTAGTGATAATAGGTTGCTTATTACATGGTTGTATTTTGCTACTTCTATTTGGTATGTTTACTTGCTTTTTGTTTAAGCAAGGATTATGCAAATCATGTAAAACTTAACCTTCATGTATGCATGTCGTACACCACCGAGAAAAACCAAGCTGTGTTAGCTCCAGCATGCTTGTGAGATCTTGTGGAGCAGCTCCCAGCCATCTCATCCCTATAAAGCCTTCCTTACCATGTTTTTCTCCCAAAGCTCACCCCCTCGGTCTCTTGCAACATTTCTAGAGCACATCGCTCTTTGAAATGCTAAGAAACCGAAGTCCAGCGTGCACGCCACCGTGTTTCAACATCTCCAATGAGCCTCTCCTCTTTCCAACAGTGTGGCAGTGTGTCACATCTACCCTCTTAATTAGCACCATGCTCACTTAATTGCCTTGCTATGTAGTGAACTACCTGAGCCAAGTTTTCTTCTTCATCTCTAGCTAGAAGCACTGCCTTTGCTTGTTCTCTTCCATCGGTAGGACCCTGGCCGATTCCTTGCTCACCGAGCATCTCCACCAGGCAAGCAAGCTATATTGACCATGCTATTGACTTGTCTTTCATGGCAGTAAGCCATAGCCATGCACATCATTGCTGTCGTTGCTACTCCTTGTTGCCCAGTGACCCCAGAGCTTCCCTGACATTGCCAACCCCATGGTAGACTTCTAATAGTCCCTAGATGCTCACACACCCATTTGATTTGGAAATCCCTCATCGTAGACTAGTTTGCACCATAGTCATTTGTGGCACCGCTGCATGAGCATGGTGCTGGTGAAGCCCAGGTGACCAAAGGTCCCCGCGCTTGGCCTATATCATCTCTTAGCATGGCCCACATGTCAGTCAATTTGGAAATTGATTAAACTCTAACTAATGGACACCACATGTCAGTCTAGTAATGCAATACATCCAAGTTTCCTTTACAAGGAAAAATACAAATTAAAATCAAAATTCGAGCACAATACCATTTTTCACTTTCTCAGTATTTTTTACATCGAATAAAATTTAAATAGCCATTACTTTTGCATATGAACTTCAATTTAGTATTTTTGTCTCTAAATTTTGGTTTAATCATTCTCTATTGAAATATGCAAAAATATTTTAATTTTGTCTATGTTTAAATTTGCTCTTATTTTATATTTATTTGAATTTTATCGAATAGACACCGTCGTGCCAGACAACTTCGAGAATGCTTCCGACCATTCTCTGTGCAACAATAGCAAAGGAAAGCACCCTTTTTGACCATGTTGATCCTAATATTTTAATTATTGTATATAGTTTGCAAAATATGTTATGCATGAGTGTTTGTTTTATTAACATTGCTATATTGTGGGTAACGATACTTATACCTTACTGCAAATTTGATATCCTTACTATTGTAGCCTTTATGATATGGTTTAGATAGTAGGTAATGTTATTTTAGGTATATTACATTGAGTATATGGTCTAGATGCTTATCCACATACTAGTTTTTGCTAAGTTTGATTATTCAAAAAAATTGTGTATGGACATGGAAAATTTTGAAATGTTGGAATAGGAGGAATCTCTGTTAGTTTGGTATAAAATAAAATGAAAAACCTATATTTAGATACGGGCAAGTTATATTATGAATGGTTAAATGCGAGAAGGTATCTCACATGTCGATGGGGGGAGATTCTCGCCTGGGCCAATTAAGGACCGAAAGATATTGCCGCAAATCTAAGTCACACCGTACAACCACATGTGCTATATGTGCTCTGGCTTTAGTTAATTAAGTTATCTAGGATTAGCCTTGCATTTTGGTAGGTCGAAGTAGTCAGGACATCCAAGAAGGTTTGCTCGTAGAGGCTTTCTTCACCAAGGTGTTGGGATCAAAGGTTGCTAATACAACAATGAATACTCATTTGGGTAAATGAGACACCTAAGTGAGGGTTAGTCATTCATGGGGCTAGTGCAAGGTGATGAATAGATGATGTAAATGCTACATGATAATCAATTTTGTCACACACCTAAGGAACACTACTACAAAAGAGGCTATACTGGACGGCTACATTACAGACGATTTATACGGAACCGTCTGTGATTAAACTTTCACAGACGGTTTATACTCGCAACCGTCTGTGATATTTTCACAGACGGTTATTAACCGTATAGTTGCCAATAGTATATTTGATTATCACATGTGGGTAAAATTGTATAATCTCTCGAGAGTGTTAAAAATTATATAAATAGCCATGTTTGCGATCATGAGCATACTTAGATGCAGCCACAATGAGTATAGTTTTTATTTTTTTTACAAAACTATTTCATTTGAAATGTCGGGATGGTATGTACATGTCGTGTGTGCCATGCTACTAGCTACTGATAACAGGACTAGTACGGAACACATGTGATGATTTTGGGTATTCAATGCCTTGGGTCTCCACAATATAGATGTGATATTTGCCAATGTTATATTGTGTGGGTTAGTTACTGATCTAAAGACTAACTTAGAATACACAGTCGATTCGGATTGCCGAATCCATGTCACTACACAGATCTAGTTGTCAACAAATATATCAAGGTAGTGATGATAGTGTAAAGGAGGACAATCAACATGTTAGGGCCTGTTTGGATTATTATACTCCGTCTGGTGATAAAAGGGTGACGTCCTAGTATGCGTGCAACCAAAATCAATTAATTTTGATCAAATATATTGTTTAGAATGTGTAGTTTGGATATATGAAAATAATAGGAGCGATTTTGTCATAAAAAGTACTTTCATAATTTTCACTTTATATTTTTGAATATATGATAATAAAATTTAGTGGGCAAAGTTTCGTAGTAATTTGGGACAGGAGGGAGTATCAATTTTATAGTAATTTGGGAGGTTTTGTATCCTTTTCTTTCTGCGCTGTTCGGAGTAAAAAACATCGATCCAACGCAGTCCTTTGGAATAAATCTCATTTCTATACTTTTAGGTAAGGCCAATGAACAAATTAAGTTCCTACGATCAGCTTTTGTGCAAAAATGATATGTTTCCTTGCAACTTATGTCTGCACCTACTCATATCCATTATTCACGCGAAACCTGTTCACATAGACCTGCAAGAGATAATACGTTAAGTTTGGTTTGAGGAATGCTCTCGTCTGATAGCTTAGACGGTGTGGCTTGGTCTAAAAAATTTTTTGGTGATGAATAATTGACAATGATAAATTTGTGATAAATAATTGATAATGTTGTTTACTGTTACTTGAGATGTGTGGCATGAGTGTTGACTGATGTTGGTCAAGTTATGAGGAACTTATGCTGGAAAAACGTTTTTTGGTCTTTGCATGTGTAGATTGAGCGTGGAGACGGTCATGGTTGGTGATGAGAAGGACCAAGACAAGGAGGGGGAGATATGAGGTCCAGACGGTTGAGAATGTCATGAGATGGTAGGGCTCACGCTGAGGCACGTGGAGATTAAAGCTGCATCAGAGAGCCTAGCAAGCTAGCATCACGTGAGGAAAAAATAAAGTCAGGATTTAAAACAACAAAGATCGTTTTGTCTCTTGTTCCTTGGTCCAAGAGCCTGTTCTTTGTTTGATTGTCGTGTCCAGGAGACGTAGCAAGCATTGCTTCTTTCCTTTGAAGCAACCAACCCAACAATGTCTGGATAAGAAAACAAAGAAAAATTACTATTAGCAACAGTACAAAGAAAATGTAAAAATATTATTTTTCTTTCTTCTTTTTGCTGTCTTTGTTTTCTTAGTTAGTGCAATGGCATATTGAAAAATCGGAAGTTAGCAGATTTTAAAGAAGAATCTTCTGTGCGTATTGCAATCATTCACCCCTCTCTAATTGCAATCGATAATCCTACACATATCTTGTATAGTTGTATGGGGTCATACTTTGCGTTCGCTTGTTAGGAGGAATGGCATGATCTTGCATCTTGAACGAGATGACTTGGCAAAAAGCCATCCAATGATCGTCTAATTCCTATTCCAAAACCCAAACAAGGAGATATGTTAGGAACTGACCATTCACATCCATAAACTCACACAAGAACGTTAGGTTATGAACTAGAATCGGATGGTCGTACAGGTCAGAACCAACCTGAACTGTTCCTGCAAACACGGATGCACCACCATAAGTGTTCAGGTTATGATCGAATCCGGGTTTCAGCTTGATCCCAGTAGACTTAACTGCACTAGTTTTGCATGGAGGTGACCAATTGGTTGTTGGAAATTTTAACCAGGTCGATCTGACCAATTACAATGTTTATTGACACATTTACTAGCGATCGTCATTGTTTCACATCA
Source organism: Dendrocalamus latiflorus (assembly GCA_017311315.1). Classification (NCBI taxonomy): domain Eukaryota; kingdom Viridiplantae; phylum Streptophyta; class Magnoliopsida; order Poales; family Poaceae; genus Dendrocalamus; species Dendrocalamus latiflorus. The sequence goes on from CM029672.1 coordinate 19,827,233, forward strand.
TTGGGTTAGAGAGTATATGGCAACCAATTCTTTATCCTAGGGGTAGAAAATTAGGACAATGCCATGCTGAGAAGGTGACTGCCATGGGCTCAAAAATAGAACAAAAGATCACATTCACGGTTCATGACATAATTTGATAAAGCTTCACAGAAAAGGACATCGACGTAGTCTTTGTTCGTCGTTAATAGTTACATATAATTAAGTATATAATTGCCGTCGCTGCCACAAGTATGAGAATATCTCAACACCGGACAAACTCTTGTGACTGAGCCGATCACAGAATCTCAACCAAATGAAGTCCTTGGTCTCTTGTGAAGTCGTTGACAATTCATGTGTCCTGAAACTTTCACCCGTGTGGCTAGAAATTGAACTCGTGACCTTACACTTGAACACTCCGCCACTGGCGAAATGTTACTTTTGTTTACCGGAGGTTGTTATCCGCGGATCTAATGTAGTAGTGGAACTAGAAATTGATAGTGTTGACAAATATGCAACTCATAAGAGCAAGACACGTAGAGGAAACTACCATTAGGCTACCTCAAACTACATGAAACAAAATTTATAAACACATCAGCGACCTTGTCGTCCGCAGCTGATCTAAAGAGCATCTACAGTGTCTCAAAACAAATGATACTTCTGTTTTTTTTTAAATGGACGGCAGAAGCTCTGTCCATTTAATTCGGAGAGGAAATGGGAATTACAAACACAAACACCTATCCGGTAGGACACTCCGAGATAGTTATGTTCGTGGTTCAGCTTTACCATTTAGAATAGGGAATTCAATCTGTCAGCTGGATTTGTTACCAAGGATTCTGGTGTTGAGGCGGCAAGTGGTGCTCGATCGTGAGCTCGTCATTGGTGGATCAAGAGTAGAGGTGAGCCTGAAAATTGGACGCCCCGACTTCAGAAACTAGACGATCAACGGTACAGCGAAACGTCGTTTCAAATGCAGATATTGCGAGAAACTCCTCGTCGCGCTCCATCGTCCTAAACAATTCGAATCACCAAACTAAATACCTCCAAGGCCTTATGAGATCGCGCTATCTGTGCTGATTCGACTCTAGTGGTGCGCAAGGATGACGCTGGCCGTCAAGCTCCCAGTGGCCACGTCAGCTAGCAGAACCGGGGGCCGACCGACGCCGGTGTCGCACTCGTTCATTCTGTCTCCCGTGAACCTGATCGCAAGTGGGAGCGCTGACATGCGTGACAGAGGACAAGCCAACAACGGAGCTTCACGGGCTAGCCAGCGATCGATACCAGGGGACTTTGAGCGGCTAGCACCTGTGTTCTTTTGATATTGCTCAGCACTTCAGCAGCGCTCACATTGTTGGCCGCAATAGCAATAGCAACAGCAAATGCATGTTACTTTTGTTTTTTGTTTTCTCTCCCTGTGTATGATGCCTCTGTTCCAAAAGATTGTTCATGGCGTGCAATGCTATCTTTACTGTTGCCAATGCACAACAGCGCTCATGCTGATAGCCGCAATAGCGATAGCATGTATGTTGCCATTGTTCTCGCTCTCTCTCCCCCTGTGTATTATGCCTCCGTTTTTCTAAAAGATTGTTCAGTAAATTCTACCAACCAAACTCGTCCATGCATCGTGTGCAATGCTATCTTTTATGTTGCCCATGTGGCGAGGCGAGAGAACAAACACGCTCAAAAGACCATTCATGTCGTTGTTACAACTTACAAACCGGAGGTAGTCGACCACAGAGTGCACTAGAATGTAAGTATGTAACACTACTATAAAAAGGATTATTTTAGACGTCTCATCACGGACGGTTCAATACGAAACATCAGTGATAAAATTGCTACATACGGTTTTATAAGATGAATCATCTAAATTTACTTCGATAGAAAGAATCGTCTGTGATGAACTACTTATCACAGACGGTTTTTATTCCAAACCGTCTATAATATTGTACTTATTACAGATGATTGTTGTTTCGAACCTTATCACAGACAGTTAGGATTAAAAACCGTCTATGATGTCAACATACATCACAGACGGTTTTTAATCCGAACCGTCACCGATCCATGGCATCTCTATTAGGATTTTGATCTCACCCATTAATTCTCATCGCATCGAATGGTAAGCACTGGTCTCCTCCCACCTCTCGCCCTCTTATTACTTCCCCTCTCCCTTTCCCTCGATTTCACTTTAAGAACCAACATTTCCTGTTGCTTTTAGTTCATCCACTTCTTATTCCTACTTTCTCCCAAAACCAAAGCGCTCTGTCTCCTCGATGACGCCGACTACCGCCGTGAGCTCCTCCGCCTCCGGTTGTGACACCATGGTTCACTGCACCAAACACTCTTGTCCTAAGTGTCGCAAGAGTGTCTTGTGCAGTGTCACCGTCGTAATACAACGGTGACGCTGCCGCCGTCTCTCCTTCATCGCTGATATATCCCCAATTCAAAATTTTTGGATGGCTATGGTTTTGGCCATGTAAATCTTGATACTCATGCGTGTGAAAATTAATTATTGATGCCTTAGTTCTTGTGATGATCGATGAATGGCTAGGGTTTCGGATATTGTTGAAATTCATATTTTATTGCACGATGAAAATATGACAGCAAAGTTTATTTCACGATGATCTTGTTCTCATAAATGGTTCATCTGTATTCTCTGATTGCGCTATTTTATAGAGCAATTAGAGAATATTGATGAACTGAAGGAGCCCTATTTATAAGAACGCTAGAGCACAATCGCAAATGGTTCTTAACTAGAACCGTTTGTAATAATAAACTATCACAGATAGTTCTTAATTTGAACCGCCTGTGATATTGGAATATCACAAATGGTTCTTAATTAAAACCGTCTATGTTGTATCTTATCATAGACGGTTCGAAAGCTGTCTGTGATAACAAACAAACGTATATATTTAAACAGTTCAGAAATCATCTGTGATGATAGTTTTAAACCATATGTAATTTATAGTAGTGTAACTATAAGATGGCTACAACTGAAAGGCAGGGACCCCTTGTCAAAACCACAAACATGCAAGTCCGAAAAGCCAAAATCTGCCACCATCCACGCTATAAATACCCCGCCCGCGCGGAAAAACCTGCAGCCATCACATAGCTAGCTACCACCACCATTCCTCCAATCAATCATTCCCACACAAAGCTCTCCTCGCAAAACCCCATCCAGCGAGCTGGAGCAGTGTGCAACATGGCCAAGAAGGCTCTGGCGCTGGCTGCCCTCCTGGTCGTCGCGGTGGCCCTTGCCGCGGCCCCGGTGCCCGCTCACGCAGTGTGCAACATGAGCAACGACCAGTTCATGAAGTGCCAGCCGGCGGCCGCGGCGACTACGAACCGGACACCGGAGCCGTCGACTGACTGCTGCACTGCGCTGAAGGACGCGGACCTGGCGTGCCTCTGCTCGTACAAGAAGTCGCCATGGCTGAGCCTCTACAACATCGACCCGAAGCGCGCCATGACGTTGCCCGCCAAGTGCGGCCTCACCCCGCCAGCGAACTGCTAGATCCATCGATCGATGCAACATAATTATACCATGTCCGTTGTGCTATGGCGTTGATATAGCATAAATGGCAGGAGCTATATAGATATGCAGCTAGCTGTTTGTTCGATCTTGTCGTGCGTGTGTCAGTAGTGTGTGTGTGTGTGTGTCAAGTGTGGTTTGGACTGCATGCATGGTGCATCCATGTGTCAACTCATCTGCGACTCTATGTAGTATAGCTGCTGGCTAATTAACTGTTGCTAGTACTTGCATTGCATGCCATCTATACACTCGTGGTTTTGTTCCAGTGGTATCACTTGCCAGTGGATTAATTTATACAAAAGCTTGTAGCTAACTTGTATTGATCATATAGCGGAGAGTACTTTGTGCAAATTTCTATTTGGGGCTAATGGTCTAATCAAGCAAACTCCAATTATATTAGCCTTTAAACGATCAAACGGACATGGTCCACTCCTACACGCTCCAACGGCTGAGTCAAGTTTGCATTCCTGTGCTCATTTTGTCGCCAGTCCTGGCATTGTCTAAGGCTGTTTGGTTGGGCTAGCCATATCCACTGTGTCTAGTCAAAAGTTGTGCCAAATAGCCACCCGAAGTTTCTAGAATTTCTACTAGACAAGCTAGGTCCTACTATTACGTTATTTGGTTTCTCTTTTATAACTGTCAGAGCAAATTCTACTACTACACGTGTCATTCTCCTAGGCGACACACAGGGACGGAATTTGTAACACCCCATTTTCAAAACCTCTGCCTAATGTAAAATCCCAAATTTATGTTAATGAAGTTAAAAGCTTTTATTCCCAGTTGGCTATTCTTTTTGCTTCCAAATATATGTATATGTATATATATGTATATATTCCAGAAAATGCAAAAGTACTTTAAAATGAAAACCTTGTTCCTTCTCCAGGGAAGAAAATCAAGTTAATATTATAAAATCTAAAATATGAAATATATTTCAAAAATTAAGAAGTGGCATTTAATATTGTAAAAGGAGAAAGAATATATGCATATATATGCAAAACCCCTCTCGATCCTGGCCATCCATTTCTTCCTCCATGCCATCCCAGCCATTCAATTTCCTTCTTCATGGTGGCAGAGCCTCCCTCCTCCTTCCTGACTTCAGCACCTCCACCTAGAGCTGCAGCTTGTCGCCATTCGCCACCAACTCCGTCGGCGATAGAATGCGGAGTCAGCTCTCGTCTTCAGCGTCTCTCCTCGCCATCAGCGCCAGCAGTGGCAGTGCTTTCCGACACCTCCCGCGCGTACCCGACTGCTTAGGCATGCTTCCGGCCGTGCGCCATTTCCCTACGCCAAGGTCGCCGTGGTCCTCCTCTGCCACCGGTCACTGTCGCATGCAGAATGCTTGCACGGCTCCCTGCCGTCTTGTCTCCCCCGACGAGCCCGCCCCGGCCTCTTTAAGCGGCACCACTATCGCGCCACATACCCCGCCGAAGCTCGCCGAACGCCACGCTCGGCCGCCTCCTCTGCCTTGCGTGCGCCTCCGGCAATCCTCGCCACCGAGCACCTCCGGTCGTCGCCAGGGCCCATGACCCTCTTCCCCACGTTCGCCACTACCCCCTCTTCCCCTTCCCCGGATTAATCGGCCCCTCCTCCTTTGCAGGCCGCCGGCGACGTGCCTCCACCGCCACCGACGGCTTCGGACCTCCCCGGTGAACCGCGACACCCCGGGCCAACTCCTTGCGCGTGAAGCATCACCGGGACCCCGTGAGCGTCTTCCCCACCTCGCCGGACTCCGCCGCCCTCCCAGACGAGCCGCCACCGTGGTCTTCCTCGCCGCCAAGCCCCTCCCTGTCGCCAGCCTGCTCGGCTCCACTCCGGCCGCCGCTCGAGCTGCAGGTGCGCTCCATGACGCCCCGAGATGCCCTCATGCCGAGCAATTGGGCCCCAATAGCCCGAGCCGCCGGCGCCCTCCTCCCCTGTCCCCGCCGCCGCCTCACCCGCCGTCGCCCTCCGCCCGGCCAAGTCCGGCCGACCCCGGTCAATTCCTCCCTCCCCAAGGTGCACGCCGGTTCGGGCAGCCCATTTGGGCCGGCGCCGCCTCCTCTCCATGCACCCTCCCCCGCCGGCCGGCTCCGCTCTCTTTCTCCCCCGTGCGGACGAAGTGAGCCAGGGCAGAGCACCCTAGCGCTAAATACCAGTCCTTTAAGATGTCTTAACCAGGCTAATTAATTGATGTCTTAACCGGCTAACTAAGGGATGTCTTAACCGAACCCCATTTAATCCCCCTCGGGCCCAGCTGTCTGCAGCCCACTCGCTCTCTTTCTCTCTCTTTCATTTTCTAAAATTTTCAGGATGCTAAAGCTTTAAAATGCTATAACTTTCTAACCCTAACTCCGAATTTGACGAAACCAACTTCTAAAATTTTCTAAAATCAAGACCTGTCTAACGGTTCTAGTTTGGTTCAATTTTGAGTTCGTTTGAGTTGTTTTATTTTATTTGGTCCTTACTCGGCTCTTGTTTTCTCGTGTTGCCTTTTTCCGGTTTCTCCCGTCCGAGTAGAGTTTGACAACGCGAACGAGACCCCGCTTGAAGCAGCACAAGACCCACAAGCTTTCGATCCAGGCGAGTCAATACTTTGATCATGTTGCGCCTATATTTCATGTGAAACTATGTTCATTTAAATTATAAAAATCTGCATGCTTTACTTTATAAGCAAACGTATGTCACTCTTAAGGTAGCTAATAACCTGTATCCACCTCATAACGATATACCCCACTAGTAACATTGAACTACCTGATCATTTGTCGCCCTAGGTATAAACTATAGCTAAGATAGTTATAAGTCATATTGCTGCCATGCTGGTCTTGTCGAATCCAGGGCCTTAGTAGCCCTGATAATCATTCTTTAGTCATGGAAACTAGTTTTGGGTCAGCCATGGGATGTACGTGGCTGAGTATTTATGTTAAAATATGTTATGCTTCTCAAAACCCTGAAAATTGCTAAACCTGTTTGGGCGGATGGTAAGAGTGGTGGGTGTGGATGTAACACAGGGGATTGTGGAATGACCGCCCGAACAAACTAAGGACTTAATCCTGTGTGGACCCTCCGTGTATAACAGTACAACCACAAGCTGGCATATTGTAGGCTGGGCTAAATAATTTACTGAACTCTCTAGTCATTTCACGGAGAACGTGTGTAGGTGGGTAATGAAAGCCCCACTTGGAATGGGACACCGGATGTAGGTGACGTTGCCTAGGATAGCGTATGTGGAGAGTGGAGTCCGACTGCGCTAACCTATGGTGGACATCCCGCACAACCTATGGACGTAACCCCATAGGAGTGATATGCTAGAGTGTGAGGTATTGTAAAGGCCTCGTGATATTCGCTCGAACTGCATGTCAAAGGAATCATGCAGAACCATCGGGACGATTATCTCTTGTGGGTAAAGATGTACAGTCTCTGCAGAGTACATACACAAACAATTCGAATAGTCGTGCCCACGGTCAAGGGCAGACATGGAAATCTTCCTCGAGTTAGTTCTGTTTAAAAACTATTGTGGGTGGGGAGAAAACTGTCAGGCGGATGTAACCTGACTTTGGTAATTTGTCCTGGAGGGATGTACTCCAGTGTTGGTATTAAGGTGGAAGTAACCTGCCATTCAAAAAGTTAAGCATTGGTGGATGTAACCATAAAATATGGTGGATGTAACCATAAAATTTGGAACTGGAAACTACTATGTTTATTGTACACTTTCAGTATTTAAATCATAAGTTCTTGAAAAATGCTAGGTCATAGAAATTTTAAATTATGGTAATTCCAAAAGTCGCTTTATGCAAATAAAAGAACCCGAGCCACCCTTGAATAGCCTTGCATCTATAATTATATGCATTCTGTGTGTTGGCTCGCGGAGCACGGTTGTTTGTGCTCAATCTCGCTCTTAACCCCCCTTTCAGAAGATGTGAATCAAGAGCACTACGCTTATCATGAGGATCAGGATGCCGAAGGAAATAAAGATGGTGGTTATTAGAATAGGCCTCGGTAGTCTTGCCTCTCGCCTCAGTCCAGTTGACCAGGCTAGTTTTGGCGGGTGCCTTCGTTATTAGCCAGGTCCCTGGTTAATAGCATTGGTACTCGGGTTATCCCAGTCGCTTGCCTGTGGTGAGTTGTGCCCCTACGCTATGTACGCTTCCGCTTTCGCTTTTCATGTATTGTAAGACATTTGGCCTGACGGCTCTATTGTAACCCTGGCCCGATGTGGTCTATTTGAACTCTGGTATTGTAATGTATGAACTTATCGTGTATGAAATGATGCAGCGTTGTATCTGTGAGCATTATCTACTGATCCAGGGAATAATGCAGTGTTATCACAGAGGATTCCAGGTCAATAAACTTGGGGTCCGACAGAGCTGGTATCAGAGCATACGACTGTAGAAACCTTAGCTAGGCTGGTCATGATTTAAGGTCCGAGTCCTATTTACAAAAACTATGTAAAACTTTCACAAAAATATAGCGTAATACTGCTTTACTCAACTCTCTTAGTTTCTATACTCACCCAAAATTTCTTTTGTATTTTCATCTGCTCTAACCTATTGGTGTTCAAAATTTTTAGATGGCCGGAGCTGCACCAGTTGGTCCATGAGATCACATCTCCCATGGGGAAAGCGAAGGAGGGTTCGCCGAGATCCTGCGGCAACTGCTGCGTTGTCTGGGGTACACTCGCCCGCCCGTTTACCGAGGTAGGAGAGCCCACATCCACAGCATGGATTTGTGGACCATGGAGGTCTTCATCTACGCACGAGATAGTAACAGGGAGCTCCACTCCCATACTATCCATGCCGAGCCACCACGGATGTACCTCGTCGACGCCATCCAGGATGCAGCACGTCTCGCCGTGGCTCACCTGTGCCAAGTGCACGAGGAGGGGTTGCGACAGTCGCCTTTCGTCCACTCCCCTCGCATCCGCCAGGGGCAATTCCTTCCAGATCGCCTCGACCACAGGGTGGACAACCCCCAGCTATCTCACCAGATCCAGCTGACATAGGCGATGTCAGTCTCCTACGCATTCGCCCTGCAGGAGATTGGGCATCTGCGCATTCTCCTGACTGCAAGCCTGCAGCAATCGGACGTCCTCAGCGCCCAGCTCAACCGCTACCTGATCGCCTTTCAGGCGGCAGAGCGCGAGAGGCTCGCCGCCGAGGCTGGGCTTGAGCGCTTCCGAGCCAGAGCAACCTACCCTCAGTCTACGCCACCAGCACTAGTGCCAGTTCCAGCTCCAGTGCCAGCTCCAGCTCCAACCCCAGTGTCAGCTCCAGCTCTTGCATCCGTACCAGTGTCCGTTCCAGCCCCAGCTCCAGCGCCAGCACCGGCTCAGCGCCAGGGACCTCGCCCCACGTTGACAATACGCACGAGCGTGCGCCCACCGTCCAATGGCGCCCTCACAGAGCCCAGCAGGGGGCGTCGCACGTCCCGCTCCCGTCCTTCCAACAACGGATCGAGCCCTTCTCGGTCCCATTCTCGCTCCCGATCTCCTAGCATCGTCTCCTGCTCCCGCTTTCCAGGTGATTGCGTCTTCTGTGGTCAGACCCACTCGCGATCCCCAGAGGTGGACTGATGTAGGTTAGACAGTAGTATGTCTAGGCAGTCTCTTTTTGGTGTGCACGCACACTCCCCCAGTTGTACCCCCTTATGTACCCCGTTAGTAGACGTTGTGTATGCGGTGTCGTGACTTGTTGTAAGCCGTGTGTTATACCCGGCTGTCGTGTAACACCTAACCCCCCCAAGGTAATGAACAACCTTAGGCATAATGCCTTGTGTTTTTATTGCCTCTCTTTTGCTTGGTTTCTGTTGTGCTAATAGGGGGCTAGCAAACCCTCATATATGTCTTTCCCTCTTTCTTTTAGTCTCTAAAAAGGCTCTAGATGGCTTCCAGGAGGACTGCTGCTCGTGGTAGGGGCCGAGCCCCAAGGGCCGCAGCTCGTGGAAGAGGCCAAGGTAGAGGCTGTGGTTTGAACTTAGCTTGGCCGTTAGTGTTATGACTGGATTTGTTCCTTCAAAATCTAATTGCAAAAAAAAAATATAAGATGTGTTGCTTATTCTCATCCCTCTTAGAAGATTCCCTAAAGCTTTCTTATCCCATATTCAAATAATAAAAGTCCAGCACTCCTCTTATAAACCCCTTTCGAAAACCTATTTTGGGCCAAAATCGCAAAGATTAAATTTGAAATCTATTTTTGAAAGTTGTTTTATCCTTGGAAGTCAATTATCAAATTATTTATAAAAGTTCATTTTCAGACCCCCTTCTTGCAAACCTAACCTTCCGAGGAAAACTTTCTAAGATTTAACTTCCAACCAAATTATTCCAAAGGTTTGCTCTGGTTCCTCAGACCCATGTATAAATCTTGGTGGATTCATGTCAATCATGAGATAGAATCAATGGTATGAATTTCTAGTTGAAAAGTAAGCGGACCAGTTTGAATGGTTGGGTTGGCTACATGAGTACCGATTTGATGATTGGGTTGGCTAAATTAGTGGGCCGATTTAAAATGATTGGATTGACTAAATAATTGGATTGGTTAAATAAACGGGCCAATTTAGACGATTGAAATAGGTGGACCGATGGAATCTTTAGAGAAATATGGAGTGTAATAACAATTGTTGGTCTGTAGCTTTAATAGACAGTATGAATCCAGATGAATGTTTACAATGGTGGGATAATAGAGTATAGTCGACTACCGGGTGGATTATTGGAAATTTTGGAGACAATAGGAGATGTGATAATAACCATTGAATTATAGATTTGATTAATAAATATTGTCTCGGTGGATGTCTATGCCAATAAGTTGTTGGGCACAAGATTGTAAATAGTGGGATTGATCACTGGAAAAATGGATTATGAGTATGCGTTAAAGATGGAATAGATTGGAGTATTAGGAAACCAGAATATAAATGATATCGGTGGATTTAAAAGTAAAGATGCTGGAATATCGCTCAAAGATAAATCCAGGATTGAGTTTATGAATTATGGTGGAAAAAGGTTGGATTATAATACAAATGTTATTGGTGGATTGAAATATTGGAACCATAATACAAATGATACTGTTAGATTTAAAATGTAAAAGATGTGAATGGTACTAGTGGATTTAAAATATAGAATATTGAAACCATGAAGCGATCAAGTACGGGTGGATTCAAAGGTAAAGAAGTTGGAGTAATGTTTAGCTGAATAGTTGGAAAGGATTATTGACAAATGAACCCAAGACTGGATTTATGATTTTATGTAGGAAAGTGAGATTCAATTGAGGAGTAGGAGACCCTGATCTGGTGAATAATAACTACGAATGATGTCTTGGAAGTGATATGATATGTGGATTGAATAAATGATAATATTCACTGTTTGGAGTACTAGACACCAGTTGTGCAGTGATTAAGCAATGAAAGAAGATACCCTATAATCAATCGAGTATAAGCAAGATTAGCAAGGCCTTGGAATAAGAAGCCCACGAATGGAAGGGCTATGAATGTGAATTATTCTGTCAAGATTGTGATATTGGAAGAGGTTAAGATACCATTGCCAAAAAAAGGGGGTATTTCAAAATTCAAGTATTTCAAAACCACTTTCAGAAAATCAGTCTTGCTATAATTTTTTTTTCTATATCAAATATATATAGTGTATCTTCGTTGCAAAGAGCCTTGATTTCAAAGTATCTTTACAAACTTTGCCCCAGTGTTTGAGGACCCAAAAACTTAATTTCTAAGAACTTGCTTTCAAAACCAAAACTTGGGAATGTACCTACTTTGCAAATTTTTGGGGATACTCAAATATTTTCAACCCAGGTATTTAAAAAAAATTCCAAATAATAAAGAGGAGCATGGGCTTCACCGCCAAAACATTTCTCGATGCTTTCCTCCCTCTACTTCCGCCTCCAAAGAGGAAATTTGATTTCTCTTTCCTTTCCCCTTACTTCAAAAAAAAATTTTAAGCTCGAAGACATCAAGGATGCTCATGAAGGTTTTGTGGTCTCGCTTCAGCAAGCCTAGTGCTTAGAACCCTGTGCCCTCTTGTGTGTGTCGTCGTGCTTAGGCGTTGCTTTTTCAAAAGATCTTATTTGGCCCTGTGCACTGCCTTCTTGCTCTTGGGCACTGTACTTCGCAGTCACAGGAAAAGCTTGCCTTCAAAACCTTGGTCTTTCTGTGGGGTTTGTATGCCGCCCCAATTTTCTGTGTGTGCTCTTTTTGGGGTGTGGATTAGAGTATCTCATCCTCGCGATCTACCCCGTATCTAGTGCTATTTCCCCCTCACCTTATTGCTGAAGACCTCGTCAGATCTACAAGCGAGACATGACAAATAGCTCAGTCAAGACAATCAAGACTCAAGTCCCCCTCTCACTGTAAACTCACTAATCAAGACACTGTCAATGGCCAAGGACATGGCTAGAAGCAAGAAGTAGGAACCAGTAGCTCCTACTCGCTTGGGTCCCTATCACCCGTACAAGTATTCACTCAGATCCACTCCAGCATAAAGGAAAGCCAGCAACCAGCGTTGAAGAACAGCAAGCCCTAGAAAATGTCAACCGATGAAGGGAAGCCAGCTGAAATAAACCTACAAGAACACGGTTTCTGCGGTGTGGCGTTGACACCACTTTTGTATGGATATCCTCTCTTCAGGTGACTCCAAGGAAAGGGCGAAGTGTCAAGCAAAACCCTGGAACCCGTTGCTAGCCAGCTTGCCCCACCTCCTTCTTTCTACTCTACCCGAATCTCGGGGACGAGATTCCTTTTAAGGGGGGTAGGTTCTGTAACACCCCATTTTCAAAACCTCTGCCTAATGTAAAATCCCAAATGTATGTTAATGAAGTTAAAAGCTTTTATTCCCAGTTGGCTATTCTTTTTGCTTCCAAATATATGTATATGTATATATATGTATATATTCCAGAAAATGCAAAAGTACTTTAAAATGAAAACCTTGCTCCTTCTCCAGGGAAGAAAATCAAGTTAATATTATAAAATCTAAAATATGAAATGTATTTCAAAAATTAAGAAGTGGCATTTAATATTGTAAAAGGAGAAAGAATATATGCATATATATGCAAAACCCCTCTCGATCCTGGCCATCCATTTCTTCCTCCATGCCATCCCAGCCATTCAATTTCCTTCTTCATGGTGGCAGAGCGTCCCTCCTCCTTCCTGACTCCAGCACCTCCACCTAGAGCTGCAGCTTGTCGCCATTTGCCACCAACTCCGTCGGCGATTGAATGCGGAGTCAGCTCTCGTCTTCAGCGCCTCTCCTCGCCATCAGCGCCAGCAGTGGCAGTGCTTTCCGTCACCTCCCGCACGTCCCCGACTACTTAGGCATGCTTCCGGCCGTGCGCCATTTCCCTACGCCAAGGTCGCCGTGGTCCTCCTCTGCCACCGGTCACCGTCGCATGCAGAATGCTTGCACGGCTCCCTGCCGTCTTGTCTCCCCCGACGAGCCCGCCCCGGCCTCTTTAAGCGGCACCACTATCGCGCCACATACCCCGCCGAAGCTCGCCGAACGCCACGCTCGGCCGCCTCCTCTGCTTTGCGTGCGCCTCCGGCAATCCTCGCCACCGAGCACCTCCGGTCGTCGCCAGGGCCCATGACCCTCTTCCCCACGTTCGCCACTACCCCCTCTTCCCCTTCCCCGGATTAATCGGCCCCTCCTCCTTTGCAGGCCGCCGGCGACGTGCCTCCACCGCCACCGACGGCTTCGGACCTCCCCGGTGAACCGCGACACCCCGGGCCAACTCCTTGCGCGTGAAGCATCACCGGGACCCCGTGAGCGTCTTCCCACCTCGCCGGACTCCGCCGCCCTCCCAGACGAGCCGCCACCGTGGTCTTCCTCGCCGCCAAGCCCCTCCTGGCCGCCAGCCTGCTCGGCTCCACCCCGGCTGCCGCTCGAGCTGCAGGTGCGCTCCATGACGCCCCGAGATGCCCTCATGCCGAGCAATTGGGCCCCAATAGCCCGAGCCGCCGGCGCCCTCCTCCCCTGTCCCCGCCGCCGCCCACCCGCCGTCGCCCTCCGCCCGGCCAAGTCCGGCCGACCTCGGTCAATTTCTCCCTCCCCAAGGTGCACGCCGGTTCGGGCAGCCCATTTGGGCCGACGCCGCCTCCTCTCCATGCACCCTCCGCCGCCGGCCGGCTCCGCTCTCTTTCTCCCCCGTGCGGACGAAGTGAGCCAGGGCAGAGCACCCTAGCGCTAAATACCAGTCCTTTAAGATGTCTTAATCAGGCTAATTAATTGATGTCTTAACCGGCTAACTAAGGGATGTCTTAACCGAACCCCATTTAATCCCACTCGGGCCCAGCTGTCGGCAGCCCACTCGCTCTCTTTCTCTCTCTTTCATTTTCTAAAATTTTCATGATGCTAAAACTTTAAAATGCTATAACTTTCTAACCCTAACTCCGAATTTAACGAAACCAACTTCTAAAATTTTCTAAAATCAAGACCTGTCTAACGGTTCTAGTTTGGTTCAATTTCGAGTTCGTTTGAGTTGTTTTATTTTATTTGGTTCTTACTCGGCTCTCGTTTTCTCGTGTTGCCTTTTTCCGGTTTCTCCCGTCCGAGTAGAGTTCGACGACGCGAACGAGATCTCGCTTGAAGCAGCACAAGACCCACAAGCTTTCGATCCAGGCGAGTCAATACTTTGATCATGTTGCGCCTATATTTCATGTGAAACTATGTTCATTTAAATTATGAAAATCTGCATGCTTTACTTTATAAGCAAACGTATGTCACTCTTAAGGTAGCTAATAACCTGTATCCACCTCATAACGATATACCCCACTAGTAACATTGAACTACCTGATCATTTGTCGCCCTAGGTATAAACTATAGCTAAGATAGTTATAATTCATATTACTGCCATGCTGGTCTTGTCGAATCCAGGGCCTTAGTAGCCCTGATAATCATTCTTTAGTCATGGAAACTAGTTTTAGGTCAGCCGTGGGATGTACGTGGCTGAGTATTTATGTTAAAATGTGTTATGCTTCTCAAAACCCTGAAAATTGCTAAACCTGTTTGGGCGGATGGTAAGAGTGGTGGGTGTGGATGTAACACAGGGGATTGTGGAATGATCGCCCGAACAAACTAAGGACTTAATCCTGTGTGGACCCTCCGTGTATAACAGTACAACCACAAGCTGGCATATTGTAGGCTGGGCTAAACAATTTACTGACCTCTCTAGTCATTTCACGGAGAACGTGTGTAGGTGGGTAATGAAAGCCCCACTTGGAATGGGACACCGGATGTAGGTGACGTTGCCTAGGATAGCGTATGTGGAGAGTGGAGTCCGACTGCGCTAACCTATGGTGGACATCCCGCACAACCTATGGACGTAACCCCATAGGAGTGATATGCTAGAGTGTGAGGTATTGTAAAGGCCTCGTGATATTCGCTCGAACTGCATGTCAAAGGAATCATGCAGAACCATCGGGACGATTATCTCTTGTGGGTAAAGATGTACAGTCCCTGCAGAGTACATATACAAACTATTCGAATAGCCGTGCCCACGGTCAAGGGCAAACATGGAAATCTTCCTCGAGTTAGTTCTGTTTAAAAACTATTGTGGGTGGGGAGAAAACTGTCAGGCGGATGTAACCTGACTTTGGTAATTTGTCCTGGAGGGATGTACTCCAGTGTTGGTATTAAGGTGGAAGTAACCTGCCATTCAAAAAGTTAAGCATTGGTGGATGTAACCACAAAATATGGTGGATGTAACCATAAAATATGGTGGATGTAACCATAAAATTTGGAACTGGAAACTACTATGTTTATTGTACACTTTCAGTATTTAAATTATAAGTTCTTGAAAAATGCTAGGTCATAGAAATTTTAAATTATGGTAATTCCAAAAGTCGCTTTATGCAAATAAAAGAACCCGAGCCACCCTTGAATAGCCTTGCATCTATAATTATATGCATTCTGTGTGTTGGCTCGCGGAGCACGGTTGTTTGTGCTCAATCTCGCTCTTAACCCCCCTTTCAGAAGATGTGAATCAAGAGCACTACGCTTATCATGAGGATCAGGATGCCGAAGGAAATGAAGATGGTGGTTATTAGAATAGGCCTCGGTAGTCTTGCCTCTCGCCTCAGTCCAGTTGACCAGGCTAGTTTTGGCAGGTGCCTTCGTTATTAGCCAGGTCCCTGGTTAATAGCATTGGTACTCGGGTTATCCCAGTCGCTTGCCTGTGGTGAGTTGTGCCCCTACGCTATGTACGCTTCTGCTTTCGCTTTTCATGTATTGTAAGACATTTGGCCTGACGGCTCTATTGTAACCCTGGCCCGACGTGGTCTATTTGAACTCTGGTATTGTAATGTATGAACTTATCGTGTATGAAATGATGCAGCATTGTATTTGTGATCATTATCTACTGATCCAGGGAATAATGCAGTGTTATCACAGAGGATTCCAGGTCAATAAACTTGGGGTCCGACAGAATTAGAACGAAAATGAGGGATTCACCATTTCATCCTATATATAACAACATATATAATTTTGAAATAATATTGTACTAAATAATAATGTTTTCGGTAATTTTTAGCATCAATACTTCAACATAACTGATGGTAGTGTATGATGAGAAGTAGTGATCGAAATGCTTACCAAAATGAAGAATCCTGATAATAATATTGGTTAGTTGCAGCAAACTGAAGAAAATAAAGGCAAAACCATAGACAAAAGTTGGTCGGTATTGGTAAAATACATCATCTGACTTCAATAGCCTTTTAAAAGAAAACAAAATTACTTGAATTTTTTAAGTAAAAAAAGTAAAATAATCAAATGTAAATTAATGCAATACCTTTTAGTATTTACGTTCTTTCAAGCACATAAAACGATGAACCACAATATCATTGATAATTTTCGTCAATTCTTGTATCTCCACATAGCAAATAACCACAATATCATTGTTAGTTTTCATCAATATCATTGGTGCCTTTGTGCTCACTGTTGCTCAATTACAATTATTCAGTAAGTCAGAAGGGGATATTCAAGCCCTGTGATCATCTGAGGATATTAATAAGACTAGAAGACAATGAGGCCAAGAACTAGGTTACAAAACCCAATTAGCTGCCTGTGGGCATGTACAAAGGGTCCCACCCATGTGGAGTTTCTATTTCTGCTGCTGCTTTTTCTTAATTTTGGCCTAATCGGCCCATGTATAAGTCTATTATTATATTTACGCTTCTGCATGATATGTACTTTGATGTTCAGTAATATATCTATGAGCATTATCTATTGATCCAGGAAATAGTGTGGTGGATTACAGAGGATTCTGGATTGTAAAATCCGGGTCCGACATGATATCATCACAAATTAATTTAAAAAGTCAATTAGATATTTTTATGTTTAACAATTCAAAATTAATATAATAGAAACATACGACTAGTAGCTTACTTATTAAATATTGTAGTCAAATACTATAATTTTGCCTCCGATTTGCAATAAGGTAGGTTGGTATTCCAAAAATCAAAATTAAAACACTAAGTCTCAATCCTACAGTTTGACAAAAAATCAATCAATGATCATCACATTGAAACTCTAACTTTCAAATTTGGCCCCTATTCTTGAAACAAATAGGAAGAATTAAGAGATATTTAGAGCAAAGTACATACTGATTAGGTAGACCTAAGATTCCTTTGACTGGCAAGGGTGCGAGGCAACAGGGACCAGGCAGCACTACAGCCGGTGGTGCCGATTTCTCCCACGACCCGTCGTTGCCTGGCTCGGTGCAATGGATGTGGTGCACATCTACTGGTGGACCATATGAGATGAATAGATGTCAAGGGCTGCTTTGAGGTGACACGCTTGGGATCAATGAAACGAATGATGCGTCCTGTTGCGGTCCACCCTCTTAGGCTAGCTCAGCGTGCTATAGTTTCCTCATAGGATGAGGGAAGCAGAGGCTCCTCATGGACTGCCAGCTACTGAAAATTTGAGCTATTAATGCTCTCTTCATTGGGCTTCAAGAAAAGAACTGGGTGCATTGAGTTTAGGCTAGGGGATTCACACATGGGCTAAAGGTGCTAATCCCTCCTAAAAATTTTTTGGATCTAGTGTCCTGTGACACCGGGCCTAATTACTTGGTTCCGCCCATGGTGACACAAGAGGTGATACAACAAATAGGGATGTAAACGGATGGGATACGATCGAATAGTCTCAAATACGAATACTAATCCATATTTTTGAAATGAATACAAATATGAATTCGAATATTCTCAAATATGAATGCGATTCTAATGTCATAACGGATATGAATTCGAATCATATATGTACTTAATTCCGTTGAATATGAATATCCTTGTGCAACTTCTGTAACAAATCTCGATAGAACAAATTCCTAGTGGTTTTTCCAGTTTTTCACTAGTTTTTAACCGCTTACTAGAATGGTTATCAGTTTCAAACCACCCAAATTCAAATTTCAAATCACAAAATTCGTTTCGGTTTTTCTAGGGTTCTGAAAATGGATCGAATACTAATCGAATAATCTCGAATATGAATATGAGCGAGTATTCTCAAATACGAATGAGAATACGAATATTTTCAAATACGGATACGAATATTCTTTAATATGAATATGAATATTTTCGAATATGGATTTTGCTTACTAGATTCGCGTTTTATCGGATATAATGAATTATCCATTACTGTTTGCCACCCCTAACAATAAAGCGTAGAGACACTACCCACCACCTCATCCCTCTCACCGGTGATGACAACACAACCTTCTATAGCTTCCCCTCTCCCTCTATCTTTCCCCCTCCTCTCTCTCTCTCTCTTTCAGATCAAAGCCTAGATCCGCTTTCCCTACTGTTGCACCGTCGTCGCTGCCTGAGGCTAGGGCCACTCTATCCTTTGTCTCTTTGTTCAGATCTGCTGCGTCCTTACACTACTACAGAAAGCCTAATACTAGATAGCCAATCACAGACAGTTTGACAAAACCATCTGTGACTGACACAAACACAGATGGTTTTAATTTGGACACCGTCTGTGTTGGTGGCGTCGGAGAAAACAAGTATCACAAACGGTTCTTACCGATGAACTGTCTGTGATATTTTAGTATCACAGACGGTCTGTATTAAAAACCGTCTGTGATAATCCCAGATTATCACAAACAGTTTTTAATAAAAAACCGTCTGTGATAAGCTGATTATCACAGACGGTTTTTAATAAAAAATCGTCTATGATAAGCTGATTATCATAGACGGTTTTTAATAAAAAAAACCGTCTATGATAATGGCACTGGGCATTTATTGCGCTGCTCAGACCGCATCTGTCTTCATTTCGATCCAGATCTAGCCGCTGCTGCGCACTCTTTCGCTCAGGAGGCAAGGTAGGCAATTTCAGGCCAGTTAATTTGGTGGGAGGAGGCAGAGATTGAGCTTTGAAGATTCATACTTTCCTGGTTGCTCTAGATATGGTTAGTAATAAAATTTATTTTTTCTTTGCATTACAATTTAGATCTAAGTAATTGGTGAGTGTTATTGAAGATGGTTTGCAAAATTGTTGGTCATATAATAGCTGTTGTGTTTATAATATGAATTGAGCTAGCAAATTAAGCCTCAATATAATACATGTGGCCGGTATATATGTAGTAATAATTAGTTAATTTAATTTTTAATACTAACTTGTTATATATGTACGTAACGTAGGACCGAAGCTGGATATATGTCGCGAGCCGTGTGAGTGAAGAGTACATTAATGGCGTGTCTGCTTTTACAACAGCTGCCGAGGAGGATATGTTGAATAAGGGGGTGGAATATATGTATTGTCCATGCACTGACTGCGAGAATTTAAAGATGTTTAAGAACCGAGGGCAAATTGAAGCGCACTTGATTCGGAGGGGTTTCAAAAAGGGTTATACGTGTTGGACCAGTCATGGCGAAGTGAATGATCATATGCCGCCGGATGCAATTGCCGGTGAAGTGAATGATATGCCGCGGGATGACATCGCTGGTGAAGTGAATGACATGCCGTCGGATGATGTTGATTGTGGTTCGGATTCGGATAGGTTGCACGATGATAATCTGGATCAGATGCTTCACGATGTAGAAGAGAACTATGATGAGAGAGTATGTTAAATTCCGGGGCTTGATGGAGGACTCGGAGAAACCTTTGTTCACGTGCTGCAAGTACACGAGGTTGTCGGCCGTGCTTGAACTGTTGAAATTGAAGGCAAGCAACGGTTGGTCCGATAAGAGCTTCACGGCGCTGCTAGGTCTTTTAGCGGACATGCTTCTAGAGGGAAATGAATTACCTAAAACCACGTATAAAGCCAAGAAGGTTCTTTGTTCGTTGGGAATGAAAGTAGAAAGAATACATGCATGTCCGAACGACTGTATCCTCTACCGTAAAGAGTATGCAAACATGCATGTATGTCCGGTGTGCAACGCATCCCGATACAAACGTAACAATCAATCAAATGATGGCGAGGGAACAGAGGTGAAGAAAGGACCTCCTGCTAAGGTGGCATGATATTTTCCTATAATTCCCCGTTTGAAAAGGTTTTTTGCAAATCCAAAGGAGGCAAAACTGCTGCGTTGGCACTCAGAGGAGCGCAAGAAGGATGGAATGCTAAGACACCTTGCTGATTCTGCACAGTGGAGAAACATCGATAGGAGTTTTGCAGACTTCGGTGCAGAACCAAGGAATATAAGGTTTGGACTGAGTACAGATGGAATGAATCCTTTCAATAGCATGAGCAGCCGACATAGTACATGGCCCGTGACTCTCTGCATCTATAACCTTCCTCCTTGGTTGTGTACGAAGCGAAAGTATATTTTGCTGTCGATACTTATCCAAGGGCCAAAACAACCTCAGAATGATATTGATGTGTTCCTAGCACCGTTGGTGGAAGATCTAAAAGTACTGTGGAACGAAGGGGTACAGGTATGGGATGCATACAAACGAGATAACTTCACTCTGCGCTCCGTATTGTTCTGCACCATAAATGATTATCCTGCCTTTGGTAACCTATCGGGCCATAGTACAAAAGGTGCCAAAGCTTGTACTCACTGTTTAGATGGTACGGAGAGTGTGTGGCTGAAACACTCACGTAAAACCGTCTACATGCGTCACCGTCGGTTCCTTCGGAGGGCTCACCCATACCGCAAGATGAAGAAACAATTTGACGGAGAGAAGGAAGACGGTTCAGCTCCAAGGCATTTAAGGGGACACGAGGTTTATGATATGGTTAAGGATTTAGATGTTGTCCTCAGAAAGGGACGTAAATTGAGGGCTCATGAGAAGAACACCTGGAAGAAAAGATCAATATTTTGGGACTTACCTTATTGGAAGTACCTAGATGTTCGACACTGCATCGACGTCATGCACGTAGAAAAGAATGTATGCGACAACTTGATTGGTATCTTACTGAACATTCGTGATAAAACAAAGGACGGCGTCAACGCACAGCTTGACTTGGTTGATATGGACATCAGGCCTGAGTTAGCACCAACACGCACAGATAATGGACGAACGTAGCTTCTCCCTGCGTGTTACACTATGTCCAAGGCAGAGAAAATAGAACTGTGCCAGTGTCTCAGTGCCTGGTAAGATATCGATCGAACTACGTAGCTTGCAACTACTCCACAACTTCGTACGAAGTGAAATGACATGTCGTGCTCTTGCAGGAAGAGCTGAGTGTTGAATCTTCCTAGGGATCATTCCATGGAACAAGGGAGAAAGATATACTCTCCGCGGCCCTGGGAAACAAGGAGTACCTGGGTCGTACGAGAGGCCTTGGGCTTTACGTTCCTTGGAAATATGGTTTCCAAGATGACTTCGAAATGTATCGGCGCAGGAAGAGAAACAAAGCCGAGAATGACGCACGACTGCGAGAAGAGATCAAGGCATCTCTTAGAGAGTAGCTAATGGGTGAGCTGGCTTATGTAGTCAGAGATGAGGTGCGGAAACATACAGAAAGTCAGCAGGCCGCCACCGCCGCTCCTGTGCTAGCTAGCCCGCACAACCGTCCGAGTAGTTGCGCGTCCAATCCGACGCAAACCGATGCCAGATTTCCTGTGGACGACATCCTGGTAATAATTATTATCTCTCGAATGCTTGCTCCATTGATAGGCCTATTCGAGTAGCTAATTCTGTATCGTTATGTAGGAGCCTACGAAGTGCAGGCTCCAAGTGAGATATGCCTCCGTTCCCTTGCACGCTGCTTGGGGCCAGGCATATTTGTCTGGTATCGAGGCCATGCTGCACGGTCAAGCTTTAGCGCCAGGCTTCGCAAAAGTTAATGTGGATGGTGTGCATGTCAATTTTGAGGTCGTCTCGCTACTGAAGCCCCCCAACGACGAGATCGTGACTCTAGGGCAGGCCATTGGAACATTCATCCAGTGGCCCAAAAGCGACATCTCCCTGGAGGTTTCTTCACCGGTGGCAGGACCAGAAGGGCAGTGCGAACCAGATCTACATGCACTGGTGCCATCTCCACTACAAGACTTATCTCCACCACCGCTAGCTGCACCGGTGCTATCTCCACGGGTGCTATTCTCGTCAGAGCAACTTGCACCGCTGCTACCTTTATAGTCGACTGCAATTAAGTCGACCTACAGCCGAGGCAGCAAGGGCAAAGCAAAGAAGACCAATGATGATATCCCGTACCTGCCATTGGCCCGCAAATTCGTGCTTGGCCAGCCGTTGCTCGAGCACAAGGTCCTCCAACCCCTAGCATATAGTTGCCTGCAATTGCACAAGTAGTATATGGAGTAGTCCAATAAGCCAGAGGGAGAACGGATCTCAAGTGTCACTGTCAAATTCACGCCGGATGATTTACATCATAATCTTCAAGAGTGTGTCTTCGTGGTCGCCTTTGAGGATTTATTCGATCTTTTCACGCTCAACGCTCTTGACGTCTCACTCATTCGATGCTGGACGTTGTAAGTGTGTACAATCACAGTCTCTGTTCATGTTATACCGATAAATGTCATATATAATTTGTTGCTTTCGTGTGTATACGTATAGACACATGCTGACTAGAGCTAGAACATCCAAATCATCATTGGTTGGTTTCTTGGACGCACACTTGGTCGCCAAGACTACCATCGACGAGGAGTCATCCATTGTCGAGAGGTACATTGCAGCAGCACTGCTGGAATGCCGCAATAAGGAATATGTACTTATGCCCTTCAATCAGAACTATCATTGAATTTTAATAGTAATTGTACCAAAATAGAATAAGGTATATTACCTATGTGATCTTACCGCACTATTCCCTGGATCAGTAGATAGTGCTCACAGATACAATGCTGATTCATTTCATACACGGTACAGATCATGTTATTACAGTACTAAGGTACACTGGTCCCATATAAGGACAAGTATTACAAAAGGGGCCTTCAGGCCAAATAAGTTCAGTGTACTATTGCAGTATTGATGGAAGCAAAAAGGAGGGGCTCATCTCCCCACAGGTAGGCGACCAGGATAACCTAAGTGCGCTTAATGTTACCCAGAGGGCCTGGTTAACGTTAAGGGCACCCACCAATTAGCTTGGTCTGCCAGACTGTAAGGAGAGGCTAGATCCTAGCCTAACAATCACCATCTTCATTCCCTTCGCCCTCTTGATCCTGGTAGTACTCGTACTGGTCTTGATTGGCAAACTCTGGGGAAAGGGATGGAGAGCGAGGGTGAGCACACACAACCGTGCTCCACGAGCCAACATGCACAGAATGCAAGTAAATACATGTAAATCTTGACAAGGATGGCTTAGGTTTATTTATTTGCGTAGAGCGACAGTTGCAAATAATATAAGTACAAACCCTATGACTTGGCATTTTAACAAAGCGTGATTTCAAGAGTTGAGTGAGGCAATATGTATTTAGTGGTGTCGCCTACCTCCACCGATGCTAAAATTTTGGATTTACTAGCCCATATCAACACTGGAGTATTTCCCTCTAGGAAAAAATTCAAAGGTTGGAGTACTTCCCTCCAATTGGTTTTTCTTTCCCACCCGCAAGAGTTTTAGAAATAGAACTAACTCAAGGAAGTTTCCATGTCTGCCCTTGACCGTGGGCACGGCTATTAGAATAGTTTGTTCTCTACAGAGATCGTACACTCTACCCACAAGAGACGATCCGCTCGTTGCTCCACATGATTCCTTAGTCATGTGGTTGAGTGGCTCATCACAATAGCTGTTCAAAATACCTAGCCCCTTTCATTATCTCACTTTATGGGCTGCTCCCACTTGCGGTGGGTCCCATACTTTGCACGGGATGTATCCCCGGAAACTAGCGCCTTCGGACTCCACTCTCCATAGCACTAGCACGGCTGGAAACGTCACCCTCCACTTGGTGTCCCTTTAGGCCTCCCTTTGCCCTTGCAGCACTTCTATCCACTACCAGTGAGATGAGTTCCGGGGTTTCGATAGATTTAATTAGCCAAGTTGCAATTTGCAGACTTGTGGTCGTACTAGTTGTACACGGATATGTCATCACAAGATTAAGTCCTTAATGCGTCCAGGCGGTTCAATCCACAATCCAATGTGCTACTTCCACACCCACCACTCTTACCGACCGCCCAAACAGGTATAGCAAGTTTTGAAGATTTTAAGAAGTCTAAACAGGTTGTCACAAAATATCCAGCCACGTACATCCCGTGACTAGCCCAACACTAAAGTTCAAGATTTCTTTTGAAAGCTATGATTAGGGCAAGTAATGCCCTAGACTGGACAGAACGCGCATGTCATTTAATTTAGACATATATCTATCTAGCCTAGTAGCAGTAGTACCTAGGGCGACAAGGTACGTGGGCTATCAAATTTCAAGGAGGGCATAGCTATACAAATTTTTAGATCTTCCAATGGGAGGTGTCTACCTTATAGTTCACATACTTTGCACAGGAAATAATGCATGCAGTTTGACTATCTTTTAAACAAATATAATTTGCAAGAAACATAGGGGCAAAATGATCAAAATGTTGACTCACCTGGGTCTAAAGGTAGAGGGTCTTGCTGGTCTTGTGGTAGATCGTCCTGTTGCTTCGGTGTGACTTCAAATTCTACTCGAACGGAGGAAACCGACAAGGCATAAAACAGACATGGAGAACAAATAAACATAAAATAACAAACAAATGAGATCAAAAATAAACCAAACTGAAACCAACAGAAAGATCTTGAATTTAGCAAAATTTAGAAACAAGTTTCGCCCAAATCGGAGTTACGACGAAAGAGAACAAGTCGTTTGAATTCTCATTCCCAGGAAAAATCCCAAAAATGAAAAAGGAGAGAGAGTACACTCTCTGACAAGTGGGTAGGGGTGAAAACGGATCGGATATTTTCCGTCGGATCCGGACGGATACGGATTATGTCGGATCGGATTTTTTTCGGATAGTTCTCGGATCGGATACGGATACGGATTTTTTTATCGGATACGGATACGAATACAGTAAGCCTAGTATCCGTCGAATACGGATACGGATACGGATAATTCGGATAATACAAAAATGGATATCCGAGATTTCAGCCCATAACCAGCCAACCCAAATACGGCCCATGGGCTATGATAGGTGTGAATAGAAAATTGCATTTTCTTTAAGTACATGCTATGATGGAAATTAATTCTCTCTATACGAATCTCAAGTATAATAATTCGTGTACAACAGCAAAGCTCTACACAGTAACAGTACAAAACCGATGTGGTGTACGTATGTACAGATATGGATGTACAGATTACGAGCATCTAAATCTAAACTTCTATTTAATTTCCACGTCAATGGCGACCGTCAAGAAGTGCCGCAAGGCTGCGTGGGTAACCGCGGGGGCGACCCCTATGTGGCCACTCCACGTGCTCCGGCCGCCGTGGCGGAGTCGTTGTCGCTTCCACCGTTACCGTCTTCGGTGCCACCGACACGGCGACACCGCCGCCGGGAGGTGGTTGGGCTTGGGCGCCTCCTGCCATGATCGATGAGAGGGCGGTCGCCAGCGCCTTGGTGAAGCTGGGGTCGCTGGCGATCGCGGCGGTCATCGTCTCCACCGCCGACCACTGCCTGCCGGCCATCCCCACCGCCTCCCTCCGCCGACCGCCTCCGCCAGCCTCCGCCGACTCCATTTTTTCAATGCAATGTGATGTTGGTACAACATTCCTTCAGTTTGGTTCACTGCTTTGGAAGTATCAGATGACTTGATTTACCTGTTGACTGTTGTGCTGGGTAGGTCTTAAGATTATCATGAGAAGCAATTGATTCCTGAAATCTCAAACCTACGTGCGCCCCTTGGAAGCTTTAGCAATTGATTCCTGAAATCTCAAAGACTATGCTTGTTTAGATTTCATGAATGTTTTGACAAGATGAATTATTTACATATTTTCGTTAATTTTGGATGTATAGTTTAAGTGGTTTTCATGTTCCGATAAATATTCGTAACCGTATTCGTTTCGATTCGTATTCGATCCGTATCTGTATTCGATATTATCTGTATTTGTATTCGTATTCGAGTTATCCGTATTCGTTTCCGTATCCGGAAAAAATATGAAAACAAATATGGTAGAGACATTATCCGTCCGTATCCGATCCGTTTTCACCCCTACAAGTGGGTCCCGCGTGTTTTTATTTCAATTTCAGAATAATCTTTATTTGGGAAGATACAGTGTATGACATGTGGGGTCCACGGTTGATTTAAATACTTCTTTTCTGAAAATGGGCCAGAGACCGACATGCGGGGCCTAGGTACTGTGTAAGGGCCCACCTAACAGTGACTTAAGCTTTTACCCCTGGCTTAACTGATTTCTTTTAGACGGAGGGGCCCACGCGTCAGTCTAACCCGGGGGGTTTAAGCCTACTCGGGCCCACTGGTCGGCGACTTGATGAGGCAAAAAAATCCCTAGCGGTTAACGGTTAATCTCGGGACTAAACGCGCGGGAGCAGAGCTCGACCGGTCGGGCGTTGGTGAGGCCTGCCGGCGGTGAGGGAGGCGGCGGCCGCGCGGGAAGAGGCTCAAAATGGGATACCCATCCCGGTGCGCACCCGTCGGGGAAGCTAATCGACCGGAGGTGGACCGGGAGGTCGCCGGCGGTGAGCTAGGCGGCGGCGGAGCCAGGGGACGCTCGGGAAGGCGACTCTGGCTATGGGGGTGTAATTAAATGGTGAGAGAGCTTCTAGAGACGATTTGAAACTCACCGGGGAAGAGAGCGGGCTCGGGAAGCTGTGGAGGCGGCTGGCGATGGCGAGCTCCGAAGGCGGTGGGGGTCGATCGGTGCCGGAGAGGACGAGCGGATGAAGCTCCAAATTGGCGGTGCGGTCGGCTTCACGGGGTGGTAGTGGCACTCTGGCTGCAAGGAATTGGCCGGAGATCCCTCGAATCGGCGGCGGCGAGGGATGGCCGGAACCGGGGAAGAACGAGCGCTGACGAGCTGCGAATGGGAGAAAGACCGATTAAACGTGTGGGGAGATTCTTGGGGGCAAGAGGAAGTAGAGGAGTAGGGCAGTGCCGGCCGAGGGTCGTCGGGGTGAGCTGGCGGCGGTGGCGGCCTGAAGAGCTGTTGCCGGCGGTGGTTTTAGTTTGGGGAAATGGCGGGTGGAAGATACGAGCTATTTGGGCGCAAAGTTCGGCTTTTATAGCGATGAACGAGCGAGTGGAGGATGGGGCGCAATATGGGCGGCGGAGCTCCCATTTCTTGTGGCGTACCCGAGGGGAAGCGAGGCGTAACGGGGCTAGGCGCTCTAGGGCGGACGGACGGCATGGGCGGGGTACCAGCGCTTTCATGGCTGCACGGAGGAGGCATGGCGCGCGGGTATGGGTGGTGCTGTCCGGCAGCTCGAAGGAAGAGTACCATACACCATAGTCAATGGTAGCTCGAAGGTACCGAAGGATGCGTTTTACCGCCTGACGGTGAGATACACGAGGAGAAGCCTGAAAACGAGCACATAGACACACAGAGAAGTGTATGTCTGGTCTCGAGGTAGTGAGGTATAAGAGGGAGCCAATCATGCTTCTGTACTCTTTTTGATCAACTGGCTCGCCATCCTCATCTGGGTCAAGTGAAGCTGTGGATGCCATGGGAGTTGACACCGGCTTACCATCACTCATGTCAAAGCATCTCAGGAGGTCTCGAGTGTACTTGCCCTGATGCAAGAAAGTACCCTCCCAAGTCTGCTTGATCTGGAAGCCAAGGAAGAAGGTCAACTTGCCCATCATGCTCATCTCAAACTCGGTGCTCATGACATCCGAGAACTGTGAAACAAGAGCATGAGAAGAGCCACCAAAGATGATGTCATCCACATAAATCTGGACAAATAGAAGGTCAGTGCTATGCCTGCGAATGAACAAGGTCTTGTCTACCTTACCCATCTCCAACCCACGACTCAACAAATAGGACTTAAGCCTCTCATACCAAGCTCTAGGGGCCTGCTTAAGTCCATACACGGCTTTGGAAAGCTTGTAGACATGGTTTGGGTATTTGGGTTCTCGAAACCTGGAGGCTGTCTAACATAGACCTCTTCCTCAATAAACCCATTGAGGAAGGCACTCTTGACATCCATCTGGTAAAGCTTGAAACCCTTAGAAGCTGCGAAAGCAAGCAGAATTCTAATGGCCTCAAGCCTAACAACAGGGGCAAATGTCTCCTCAAAATCTAAACTCTCAACCTGAGACAAACCCTGAGCTACCAGTCAAGCCTTGTTTCGAATGACTACCCCATCCTCACTCTGCTTGTTTTTGAACACCCACTTGGTTCCAACGATATTGTGACCTCTAGGGGGCTCAACAAGCGACCAGACCTTGTTTCTCTCAAAGTTTTCCAACTCCTCATGCATGGCATTGACCCAAGACTCATCAGAAAAAGCATGACAAATATCTTTGGGCCCAAAGGTGGCAACAAAGGCAGAATGGAGACAGAAATGTGACATACCAGACTTTGAGCGAGTGACGCGCTCAAAGAGGTCTCCAATCATCTGCTCTGAAGGATGGTCTTTTTGGATATTTCAGGGAGGTCCTGGATGAGATGAAGAAGTGGCCTCTACCTCATGAGCTGTGAGGTAGGAACAGAGCCACTAGCTCCAGAAGAAGCAGAAGGCATGGGCTGATCTCCTCGAGGTGCAGTGGTGGAGGCAGGCACCTCAAGGGGAGGAGGAATTGGATCGGGTAGACAACCCTCATCTCCATCCTCCTCATCATCCACAAAGATGGTCTCGAACTGCTCTAAAGAAATTGAGATATCGGGCCTAGTCCCCGGACTGGCCTCATCGAAGGTCATCTCGCAAGTCTCTACCATTTTGCTAGACTCGCATTCCAGACCCTATAAGCCCGCGAAGAAGTCGAGTAACCTAGAAAGATACCATCACAAGATCGTGACTCGAACATATCTAGGTTCCCAGACATCAAAACAAAGCACTTGCAACCAAACACACGAAAGTGAGAGACACTAGGCTTTCGCCCGTATCTCAACTAAAAGTGGTGCGATGCAAGTGTGCCCTGAGAAAAACTCTGTTCGAAACATGGCACGCGGTGGCTACAGCCTCAGCCCAAAACTTCCTCGGTGAAGAGTACTCATCAAGCATCGCCCTATCCATCTCGACCAAGGTACGGTTCTTCCTCTCCACCACGCTATTTTGCTGGGGACGTATGGAGAAGAGAACTGGTGCTGTACACCTGTCTCACCGCAAAACCTTTTAAAGTAGAAATTCTTAAACTCCGTGCCATTGTCACTGCGGATCGCTCGTAAGGCACCCGGGAGCTCAACAGAAAGTCTACTAAAGAAACCCCGAAAGTGGGTAAATGTCTCATCCTTCGAGGCTAAGAAAAACACTCAAGAATACCTCGAGAAGTCATCGACCATGATAAGAACATACCACTTCCCTCCTGCTGACTGCACTCTAGCTGGTCCAGCTATGTCCATATGGAGCAGCTGTCCTGGTGCATCGGTCGTAGTCACTGTGATCGGAGGGTGAGAAGGGTGACCATCTTGCCGTGCCGGCAAGGAGCGCAAACAAGATCTTTGACCATCTTGAGTTTAGGCAGACCACGAATGAGATCGTGGCTGCTAACTCGGGTCAAATGGTCAAATCCAAAATGACCAAGTCTCCTATGCCAGAAAGTGAGGTCACGGGACTCAGAAGCAACTAAACACCTGAGAGGATTACTAGAAGACTCAACAAAATCAGCCCGAAAGATTCTCCCATATCTAGAAATCCCGCAAACCAGACTCCCCGAAGAATCAAGAATTTTACAATTGTTTTTTTAAAGCTCACCTCGTAACCGTCATCGGTAAGCTGGGAAATAGAAAGCAAGTTGTACTGCAGTTTACTCACCAAGACAACATCTTTTAAAATAAAAGAATCATTAACACACACAGTATCTTTAGTGATGACGCGCCCAGACGAAGCGTCTCCAAAGGTGATAGTCTCATCACCTGGAGCACGGGCTGGGGAAGAGAACCAACGGGAGTCAACAAGCCAAACCTCTCCCTTCCCTGCCCGTTGAACCTCGTCGGAGTCAGAGTAGAGCTCGCTGTCGCTAATGTCGCCCTCAAGGGCCATGAAGCACATGCCGCTGATGTCCTCGCCATCCTTAGGGTCTTGATTGTCCTTCCCATCGTCGTCACTCCACCACTCCACCTCGCTGAGGTTGAGGTCGTCGAAGGCGGTGAGGACGCGATGGAAGAGCTTCTTAGCTTTGCCAAGATTGTGGAACTTCTTCTCTTTGTTGGAGGCTTCTTGTTACGATTCTTGTCGGTGTAGACGTTCTTGCTTGAACCGCTATAGTCGTTCTTGCCCTCCAGCTTGGAACAGTTTGCTCGAATGTGGTTGGGGCCACCACACTCAAAGCAAATCACACGTCCTCCTTTCTTTCTCTCCCTAACCCTCTTGTATGCATGAGAGAATTTTCTGGCTAAGAGGGCTAGTTGGTTTTCTGGAAGCTACTCTAGATGATCATCATCAATTTCACACAAAGTAGCAAGAGAGAAACCTGAGAGAGTGTCAGCAGAAGAACCAGAGGCAGGACTGGGATCGGTGACCAAAACCATCGACTGTGACTTCGACTTATGAGAGACAATATCAATCTCGTGAGTCTTGAGGCATGAATATAACGCATCAAGTGTCAAAAACGAAAGATCAGTGGTGCCCTTGATGGTGGTCAACTTCATCTCCCAAACACGTAAATCCAAAGACGAAAGCATTTGACGAGCGTTGTCCGAGTTGGGGTATGTGAGACCGACCGCTCGGAGGTTGCTCAAAATCTTGTGGAACCTTGCAAAGCACTCATCAAGGGACTCTCCAGCGAGCATTTCAAACTTGTTATAATCTCGCTTGAACTAGTCCTATCATACTGTCTTTATTTGGGTGGTGCCCTCATGGTAATATCGAGGGGTCACCTAAATATCGAAGGCCGACGTAAGATGAGAAATGCGATCAAACTCGTTTCAGCTCAAACCTTCGATGATGATGTTCCTTGCCTTAGCATTTGCCTCAACATCGGGCATGGTTGCCACATTGATGTTCTCAACGGCAAGAACAACAAAGCGTGTTTTAACCTTGCGCTGGATCGCATAGCCCTGAGCCTGAATATAAGTCTCCATCCGACTCTTCCAAAAGGGATAGTCGATCCCATCGAAGATTGGGGGCTTAGTGGAATACTTATCTGTTGCCATGGCTCAAGAGACCGGTTAAGATGTATGAGGAAGAGCTAATCGGCTCTGATACCAATTGTAGGATCGGAAATGGCAACAGAGGGGGGGGGGTGAATAGTGACTTTTTAAAAACGCCCCCAAGTATCCACAACCGAATCTCCTCTCTGGTAGCTATGAAGGCTATGAAGATGAAGATTCATGCTCTCTGGATGTTCATACTGAACAAACACTAAAGATGCAAGGAGGGAAATAGAAGAACAAGAAAGAAGATAGAGCACAAAAGAAGCAGCACCAGAAAAAGTTGGAACTGCGGGGGCTTGTTAGACCGCAATGTCATAGCCGGTTTGACCGGTCCTAGAGTGTCGGTCTGACCGCCCCTAAAGCCCCGGTCTGACCGCCATGAGAGCTCCGGTCAGACCGCCCCATCATCACCGATCAGACCGCCGGTGCCCAAGCAGTTGGACCGCCAACCCTAGCAATCTGACCGCCATGAGTGGAGTGGTCTGACCGCCAATACAGGTCCAGTCTGATCAGCCAACTGAGGGCAGAGTGAGGAAATCACACCCGACTGAAAACCACTGCACAGTAAAAACAAAAAGTGCAGATTCTAGGCAATTTGTCGAATTGCAGCTGTTCTCCTCTGGCCAAAGGGTCCAGACCTTGATCTAAACTATAACTAGACCTCAAGAACAAGAGAATGCATATCAAAAGAACAAGATATCACAATCTGAGATGAAATCTGAAAAACAGACATGGGAAGAGACTGATTTCCAAATTTCTTGCTCAACTTGTAAATTTTCTCCATGAAACATGGAAACCATCAAAGCAAAGATCTCACACCACTAAAGCACACACCAAGAACAAACATTTCTCAGAGAATCCAAGAATCCAAGCATGCTCCCTAGATATTCCCAAACAGAGGAGTGAGATCTTAGAGTAACATACATTGATTCTTTCAATTACTCTCAGGGATGTACTTTCCAAAGGGCCTGGAGGTTTTATCCCACCATAGAGAGCAAAGAAATGCTGCTATACTCTCAAGGATTCAACTCAAAGACACAAAGTAGCAGAGAACAGCAGGAAAAACTCAAAGACATTCAAGAACCCAAAATATCTTAATCAGAGCATTTCTCATATCGATTAGGAGAGATGAATGATTACAAGAGGTTTACAACCACTACGTCCCCATATGTAGTTGGAAATAGCAAGAACACACTCACTACATGTTTGAGGTAACACACGCAGGGCTCAAGCATGCACACACTGCCCACCCTTTTTCTTGCCTACACGCATGAGTAACTATTGTTGCCTCCCTCTCCACATTTTGAAGGCAAGAGCTCACTCCAAAGAAGCAAAACAAGAAATGTCATACACTCTCCACTTTCCACCTCTCACACACATGAGGCAAGAAAGTTAAAGTGTCTAGGAGAATGGAGGGAACCAGCCTCCCACTCCAAACCTTGAGTCAATTCTCCAAATTGCCCTCAAGCCTTCCCGGATACTTTCTGCAATCGGTACCTTGACCGTCTGGACCTCGACTCCACCGTGAGTCCAGTCCCGGTCTGCTTCGCTGCACACGACCGCACCCGGCATCCTGACCATATGGACCTCAACTCCTCCCTGAGTGTAGTCCCGGCCCACCTCGCCGCTGCCCGTCGTGTCCACCTGACTTCGACCGAGACCACCGACTCCACCTAAGTCTAGTCCTGGTTTGTTCCGTCTCACACGACCGCAACCGACATCCAACTGTCTGGACCTCCGACTCCTACCTGAGCCTAGTCCTGGTTCGCTTGTCGTTGCCCGTCGTGTCCACCACCTGTAGCTCTCGCTCCGGTTCCTCGTCTCCCGACTCGCAACCACCTCATCAGCCTCGATCATCTTCGGCATCATCGACCGCTGGACCTCAACACCTCCTGTGCCTAGTCCCGATCCTCGTCACCTCACCATGACCTAGCTCCGAAGTCCTGCAGTCACACAGACAAGCAAACCATCACATAGCACCGCACGAACACAACATAATCAATATTAGCGTAAGTAAAAGGTACTCAACCCTAGAATACCCAAAATAAACTCAAATTCACTAACCCAACCGTTAATTACTCATCACAAACTTGGGGATATCTCCACATGGTCTCACAGCATTCTTACTAATCGACTACAAGAATTTTGTCTCTCTTAAGATGGTATTCGTTGTGTTGCTATCGACTAAGCACACTTACTCCACAGGGCGCAACACGTATTCTAATATAAAGTATTTTATTAATATGTAGTAGAAGACAATCAACACATAAATAAAATATTTAAATATCAGAACATATCATGCCATTATAAACTGAATAAATGAATGAATTGTTCAGTATCATCTAACCATTACGAGAAAATAAAATTGTTTGAGTACCATCCATGCAAAACCTAACTTATTCCTTCCACACATAAAGTAAATGACAATTAAAGTCTAAATGCATTATGTGCATTAGATTGAATTTGCTAAAAAGTCAGAGACTTCGGCTGCTATCTTCTCGAGGGAGATATGTTCTTCTAGAGAAATCATGGCGGCGGCAGCTGCAATGTTAAGAGGGGGTGCTGTTGCTGGGATGGAGTCAACCTCCATCGGCACAGGTAGCTGCTTAAAACTCTCCCGCTCAATAGAAGCAAAGTGAGTTTCATGCTGCCCTTTGCCATCCTTCTTCTTCTAAGCTCGGAAGGCATCGATGATATGTTGTGGCTCTTTACAGATCTGCGACCAGTGCCCTCACTTGTCATACTTATAGTAGGATTGGTCTTACTAACCATAGGGCTTGTCGTCCCGCTTTAGTTTGCTTGCCTTATTCTCACATGGAGCATCTAACTTGCTTTTCTCAGTTGTGGCCTTACCCTTTTCTTCATTATGGGCTTTCGCATCTTGTAGCTTCTGGCATTGGCTTCACGGCCAGCGGAGCTCCCAGGTGGCTGTGCGGCAAAGTCCTTGCAGAGAACTTCATCCTGAGCCTCTACAACTTGCATCACATCAATCAATTCAGCATACTCCTAGTAGCCGTCTTGACGATAGTTGCATGCAGATTGCACTGCATTGGGGTGGAAGGTGGATAGGGTCTTCTCAATCTTCTGCTCATCTGTGATCTGCTTGCCACAAAGTTGAAGATTGGTATAAATTATATGCAGAGTAGAAGTGTACCCCCAACCATTTTAAAATCAACAAATCTGAGTTGGATCCATTCCTGCTTTTCCTGAGGAAGAGTGGTGTACTTTAGCTTCTTGAACCGCTTCTTGAGTGTAGTCCACAAAGCTGTCGCACTCTTCTCTACCATGCACTCATTCTTGAGAGTGAGATAGAGGTGGTGCTTGAGGAAGTGAAGTGCCTGATCATTTTCTCAAGGTTAGATTTGGCATCCTGTAGTGTATCAATCCCAATGGCAGTGTGGAGCTTCTTGACTCCAAGTACTATCTCGACATCGGAAGTCCAAGTCAAGTAATTTTGACCATGCTGGGCTAGCTCCTCGAACTCCCGGTTCGTGATGCCTGTCATCTACATGTGCATGAAAAGAATATATAAGTTTACTACCAATAAACATGCATAGATTTACTACAGGTAAATAAATTGGACAAAGGTACAAAAGATTCTCGTAAAGTTCCAGAATTTTCTATGCATTTTTTATAAATTTTACTGTTAATTTCAGTGAATAAAAGCAATTTAAATAATTACGATTTATCAAATCAGTAAATAAATAGAAAAAATAGAAAATAATAATGACAGTACTAAACATGCTTCAAATGCTAAAATAATTCATAATTTGAATTCTCGAGGGCCTTTTATGCCGGAATATGAATTTTTGGTGTAATTTGCAATTTCGAGGTCTTATACACAAATTTTCAATTCTGAGAAACTTTTCACATAATTTCCTAATTCTTCAAGGGCCTTTTTGCAAAATTTAGGAACTGTCTAAAAATTCTAAGTACCCTAACATAAATTACCAAATGCAGGGGCTCTTTTTGCAAAATTATCAGCGCCCCTCGGGCCGGTCCTTCCCGGCCCAATTTCTTTCTTTCGGTTTTAGCCCAGTGGCCCAATCAGCCGTCCAGCCCATGATCGCTCACGAGGCTAGGGTTTTTAACCCTAGCCCGTGTCCCCTACGGTGGCGGTGGCTGTTAAGCATGAAGGCGGCGGCGGGCCCGGGCGACCAGCGACCCGTGTTGGAGCGTGCAGCGAGCGGTGCTCGAGCGCAGTGGTGGGGCTGGCCTCAGCTTTGGGCACGGGCTGCAGCCCGTGCGAGGACGCAAGGCGAGCGGCGGCCAAGCGCAGCGCCGAGGCCAACCTCGGCTTTGGGCACGGGCGGGGCTCGTGCAAGGGCGCGCTTCGAGTGATAGCGGCTCTGGCGAGTGGCCTCGACGGTCGGCTTTGGGCGCCAACGGTGACTCGTTAGTGGCGGCCTCAGGCACCGATGGCAACTCAGTAGTGGCGGCTTTGGGCGGCCAGTGTGCCATGGTACAGAGGCATCAGGCGGGTGTCAGTGGCCTCAAGCGAGCCGGTGGTCTTGGGTGTGTCGACTTTGGGCCGAGCTGAGACTGAGCGGCGATGGTGCACATCGGGCGGATGGCAGTGAGTGTCTCTGATGTGACCTCGAGTGTGGGCGCAGCGGCATCAGGCACGGGGACAGCCAAGCACGGCAGTTTGGTGCGGGCGGCTATGCGGGGCCGACAGTGCGGCGTGCGAGCCAAGATGGCGGCCCTGCTGCGGCTTCAGGCCAGCAATGCCTGGGGAGGCCGGTGGCAGCTTCGGGCCAGCGGCGCGTGGGGAGGCCAGCGGCGCATTCACGTGTGGCGGCCATACGGGGCCAGCGGCATGTTCGGCCGTGCGGGTTTTTTCTTTTTCTTTTCCTTTTTTTCAATCTACAATGCAATCAACATCTACTCTTTCATGTAATATACCGATCAACATTGACCAGCGACTTTAAGTCTGCTCGCGGTAGATTAGAGCGGATTTGCACCACAAAAATAATATAGAAAGTGAAATCTGTGGAATTTAAAGCGATCTAGATATAGACAATTTAATCTACTAATGCTTCGGTGATTACCTTTCGATTCACCGGAGCGATTCGTGCTGATAACGTGTTGAGGAACCGTCGCTGGCGAATCAAGTCCGATCGATTCCTCTCCTATGCAAATAGACAGATCAACCATAGAAAACTAAAATAGTAGATTGGAAACACAGAGATAGGGGGAGAACTCCTGGTCTTTCTTTATTACTTTCTCTTTCACATGCGTGTACAAAATAGTCAATGGCCCTCCCTATATGTGGCCTAGTGGTGATGTGCCCACCATAGGCCAAAACTTTAAGCCCAGACTCAGGTTTTCCAACAGTTTTATGGACCAAGCCACAGCCTAGCGACTGATTGCCTGGACCCAAGTTGTTTTCCAATTCCTTGCCAACAATACTAAAAATAGAAACATACATAAATGGATTACAACTGATCATGTTGATTCGGTCAAGTGCATGGCGCAGACCATCTCCACATCATGTAGGATTTCTCCTGCCTTGTATGTGTCAATACTTTCCTTTGGCGAGCCTAAAAAATCTGCCGTAGAATTAGTACATAACTTGTGTGCATGCATGCGTTTGTATCCTACTGCAGCCTATCTTTCCCCGCACGTAGAATATTCGTAGCTCCCCGGTTGACAACATGACCTCTCGATGCGTAGAACTTGGGATAGCACCGAGCCCATCTCCTGCCTTCTTGTACTTGTGCTACAACCGCTATAGACAAAGTGGCATCGACTCCTGTACCACCTGCGACAGCTCCTCTTCTCTGTCCTCAAACTTGAGAACAAGTAGATTACAAGCATTATATAGTATAAAACGCTCGCTAGAATTAATAACATGCTCTTTAAGAAACAAGATCACCTGATTATGCATCTTCTTAGTTTGAGCACGAGTGATAAGTCCCAGAGGCAAGTCCATTGTAATATCTTCATCTTGTGCTTGTGTAGGAGGCGAAGAAGATGGAGTGATAGGAAGGCCCTCATCATCCTCTCCCTCTTGAAAAGACATCATCCTCGACAGAGAATCATCACCACTAAAGAAAAGGGACAAATCAACGACATTAAATGTAGAGTTCATGCCATGGCCATCCCCTAGCAGCTCGATCTTGTAAGCATTGCCGTTTATCTTCTCAAGCTCATTAAAAGGTCCATCTCCTCTAGGTAGCAACTAAGACTTGTGCTGAGCCGAAAAGCTATCCTTACGATAGTGTACCCACACTAAATTGCTCGGCTAAAATATCATTTTTTTTCTTTTTTGTTCACCTTGTCAGCATAATACTACGCTTAGCGCTCAATTTCTTCTTTCACCTTGATGTGCAATTTCTTCACGTATTCTACTCTCTTTGACGCTTCAATATTTGTTCATCGTTTTTTTAGGGAAAACAATAGGAGAGATTCCTACTATGCTATATTAAAATATTTGTTCGTTGTTGACTTAGAAGCAGCATCAAATCAAGTGGCATAATAGGCTTGTAACCATACACCATCTCAAATGGGCACATCTGTGTAGTAGAGTGGATAACTCTGTTGTAGTTGAAATCCACGTGAGGTAAATAGTCCTCCACTCCTTGATATTTTTCTTGATCATGGTTCTCAGCAGCATCGAAAGTGTACAATTCACCATCTCCGTTTGACCATCAGTTTGGGGATGATAAGTTGTGCTAAATAACAATTTTGTCCCTAGCTTCTCCCAAAGGGTCTTCTAGAAATAATTCATGAATTTGACATCACGATCCGAGACAATGGCCTTGAGCACACCATGCAACCTCATGACTTCCCTGAAAATAGGTTAGCAACATACGAAGCATCGTCGCTCTTGTGGCACGGAATAAAATGTGCCATCTTTGAAAAGTGATCCACAATGACAAAATTAGAATTTCTCCCCCTCTTAGTCCTAGGCAGTCCTAAAAAAAGTCCATACTAATATCCTCCCATGGTGTATTAGGAACTGGAAGAGAAATATACAAACCATGTGGATGCAACTTCGATTTCACCTTGTGACAAGTTATGCACCATTGTACATACCTGTCCACATCACGCATCATCTTAGGCCAAAAGTTAGTATAGACAATATCTTCTCATGTCCAAAATGTCCCAGCAATCCACCTGCATGTGATTCCTGTAATAATAACAAGTGCACAGACGATTCTGGAACACATAGTTTGTTAGCACAAGATAAAAACCCATCATGAATGTGAAATTTGTCCCAGCCTTTTTCATCTTTGCAATGTGCATAAGGTGAACTGAAATCACGATCATTAGCATATAAATCACGCAAACTTCCTAAACTAGGACTTGCACATCTAAGCGATTTAAAAGCACACTTGTCCTAGAAAGAGCATCAACAACCATATTTTCCTTTCCCTTCTTATATTTCACAATGTAAGGAAAAGACTCAATAAATTCCACTTATTTAGCATGTCGATAGTTCAACTTAGCTTGGCCTTGCAAATATTTTAAAGCCTCATGATCAAAATGTATAATGAATTCCTTGGGCCACAAATAATATTGCCAAACTTCTAAAATTCACACTAAAGTGTACAACTCCTTATCATAGACTGGATAATTCAATTGTGCACATTCGAGTTTCTCACTAAAATAAGAAACCGGTCTATCGTCTTGCATCAAAACACCACCAATTCTAATTCCACTAGCATCATATTCAATTTCAAAATTTTTAGTGAAATCGGATAAAACAAGTAATGGTGCCTCAGTTAAGCGCTTTTCAATTCATCAAATGCCACTTGCTATGCTACCCCCCATGTAAAGTCAACACCTTTTTTGTTAATTCATTCAGAGGGGGCAGCGATGGTGCTAAAATCCTTAACAAAATACCGATAAAAACCAGTGTGTCCATGAAAGCACCTAATTTGACTAACATTTACAGGGGTACGCCAATTTTTAAATACTTCAATTTTAGACCCATCTACCTCTACTCCCTGTGCCAAAACCACATAGCCCGGAAATATTACACGATCTTTGCCAAAAGTGCACTTCACTAAGTTCCCAAACAATAGCATCACAGAAAACCTGTAGCACTTGTCTAATGTGGTCAATATGATCAGATTCATTATGGCAGTAAATCAAGATGTCAACAAAATACACGACTACAAATTTCCCAATGAAATGACTGAAAACATGATTCATCAATCTCATAAATGTACTAGGTGTATTAGTTGACCCAAACGATATGACTAACCACTCGTACAAACCAAATTTCATTTTAAAGTAGTTTTCCACTCATCCCCTTCTTTCATCCTAATTTGTTGATACTCACTACGGAAATCAATTTTAGAGAAGAGAACAACACCACTCAATTTTTCTAACATATCAACTAAGCAAGGTATAGTATGACGATATTGAATAGTGATATTATTAATCGCTCTGCAATCTATGCACATGTGCTATAGGAATAGCACAAGGGCTTAAGCTTTCATGTTCGTACCCTTTGTCGAGAAGCTCTTGTACTTGTTTATGAATTTCCTTTGTTTCCTCGGGGTTGCTGCGGTACTGTGGTCGGTTTGGTAGCGTCGCTGCTGGAATCAAATCAATTTGATGCTCTATCCTGTGGATTGGTGGCAAACCAGTGGCACCTCCTCCAGAAAAGACATCGCTGAATTCCTGCAAAACATGAGAGACACCACTCGCAAGAGACGTTAAGTCATTAGTAGAAAGCAATGCATCCTTGTACAGAAGTATAAAGTGCACCAAATTGGTATTCTCACAAAAAGCTCTCATTTCTGGTTTGGTGGCTAACATTACTAAACCTTTCTCTCCCTCACTTTTCTTTTTGCTGCTCAATTTTGGCTTGTGGCTCTCACTCACCGAAGTTGGAATATCTCTATTTGGTGTACTCTCAATTTTCACCTCAACTTTTTTCTTATCAGCATTGACTAGGGCTGCAAACGAAGCGGATAATTTTCGTCCGTATGACCGATCGAAAGCATATGGAAGGGGTAAATGGGTATCCGGCACTGTCCATGTCCGACTCGGACTCTGAGGAAAAAATATGGAATAGGATATGGGATAAGTGATATCCGTCCGTATATATCCGTATGTCAAATGATATGAGAAAGTCTGTTGTGGCCTCACCTAGGAACAAAATAACATATAGGCAGATTATATATGTAAACAAGCAGGAGTATTGAGTGTTCTTTCTTAAACATCTCAGTAATTAGTGTCTTCATGTTCGCTCTGATCGTACCGTACTGTCCAATGTCCTGTGCAAAGAAATGGATAATTTCCGTCCGACCGACCGTCCGAAAGATTATGGAACGGATACGGAATGGAGAAATAGATATCTGACATTATCCGTGTCCGTGTCTTGAAGTGCACCTGTCCGAGGGAATAGGATACAGGATACAGGATAAGCGATATCTGTCCGAGGAAAAAATATGGAATAGGATACAGGATAAGCGATATCTGTCCGTATCCGCTCCGATTGCACCCCTAGCATTGACTCTCTTTGTTGGTGTAAGTGGATACAAAATCACATCTTTGCTGCTCCACTTAAACTTGTAGCAGTTTGTATGCCCATCGTGATAAACATGGTGATCAAATTGCCATGGGTGCCTCAATAACAAGTGACAAACTGATATGGGCACCACATCACAAACAATGGTATTTTCATACTTGCCAATCTTGAAGTGCACCTTCACCATATGATTGACTTTCACCTTGCCCACATTGCTCAACCACTGCACATGATAAGGATGAGGATGTGGTAAATATTTTATGCCCAATTTTGTGCACATCTCCTTGCTGGCTAGATTATGACAACTTCCTCCATCAATTATTACCTTGCACACTTTACTGCCAACTGTCTCCCATGGCTGAAACAAATTGCATCGCTGTGCGGTAGCTGGCTTTGGGACATGGTTAGTACAGGAGGTGTGCACACCAGCATATGCTCTCCATCTGGCGAACCTAGCCTACAATCCAATCTCTCATCCTCTTTGGATCCTCCATAAAATCAGCAAACGGAGTAGTATCATCCTCATCAATAGTAAAATATACCCATCATCAGTAAGTATCATACCTTTATTATTTGGGCAATCTTTCTAAAAATGACCAACTCCCTTGCACTTGTAACATGTCATATCACATGAACGGCCTATAGAACCCATCGAAGATGCCACGCTAGCAGCGGGCGCTGGTGGTAGTGTACTATCTATCTTCCTCTGTGCTGAACTGCACGTCGCTGAATTGGCCCCGGATGGGGTAAACTTGCTCGACTGTCCCATGTTGTACGGTGGTGCCTTGCCCGCTGAATAATGTTACTGTGTAGTATACTTAGCATCTTCAATTACCTGTTTCTTAGCTTCATGTGCCTGATGTATCAACTCAACCATGTTGTTGTATTGGTGATGATTAACGATCCACCGAATAGCATAATTCATCCCAGCAAGAAAGTGATCCATCACATGTTCCTCATTCTCATTCTCATGCACATTAGCATTTATGATAATCTGCTCCATCTCTTTATAATACTCATCAACTGATGTCAACCCCTGTAACAACCCAGTCAGCTTCTCATATAGCTGTAATGTGTAGGTACAAAGCGTGCATGCATCTATCGCTTTAGCTCGTCCCATGTAACAACACATGGCTCATGTCGCTCCATACACTGTTGCACACAGCACTCCCACCATGTAGTAGCATATCTGTCCAAAGCAGCAATGGCAAGATCCAACTTGTGCTGATTAGAATAGCGGTTCATGCTGAATAGCCTATCAACTTTTAGCTCCCACACAAGACAAACCTCCACCTTGGTAGTACCCTCAGAGGACAGCATTGTGAACTTGGGTTTGCATCCAGATCATCGGCATCCTCATTGCATCGGTGATTGTATGTATATTGATTATGTTGAAAACATGGCAAATAATAGTCAAACATGGACTCATCGTCGTCATCGTCAGTGTGGTGGTTGCCACGGCCTCCTCCATGGGTGCCATAGTAGGCACCCCCATAGGCACTATCATGCGCAACTCCATAGGCGCCACCAGGGATGCCATAGTTGGCACCTGGGTGGGTGTTGCCTCCTCCTGCACCATTGCCATGGTAGCGCCCTTGTGTAAGGGGATGCGCTGTGACCTTAGCAACAACAAGGCGCTGTTGTGCTATCTCGCGTACACATGCCTATTCAACGAGTTGTCATTGGCATGGTTCATCCTCGTGTTTCCATCAAGCAACAGCCTCTGCATCATCTTGTTGCATGGCTCGTACGGGAGGTGCACACTCCCTACATCACCACATGTACCTAGCTATACCGAAGCGGTGAGCTTGGTAATGGCGTCCAATAGCACCTTGTGGTTGTTATCGATGGTCACAGACAACTTCTGGAAATCTATCCCTAGGCTGTCCAAGTTATTTCGAACACACCCAAGGTCAACGCGCGCCTGGTCTTAGCCTGGAACTTGTCCCAGGGTGTAGCACAAAGTGTGAGGTAGTGCAGCTTGGTGACCAGATTAGTAAGGTTGCCGTCAAGATCCTTGTCCTGTTCGCTTCCTGACATGGTTATAATAGCAAAAATACCAACTGAAAATATATGTGGAAAATAAGTGCAAATCTCTCAACTACTATTGTCAAACCAAGA
Source organism: Dendrocalamus latiflorus (assembly GCA_017311315.1). Classification (NCBI taxonomy): domain Eukaryota; kingdom Viridiplantae; phylum Streptophyta; class Magnoliopsida; order Poales; family Poaceae; genus Dendrocalamus; species Dendrocalamus latiflorus. The sequence goes on from CM029672.1 coordinate 19,869,892, forward strand.
AAGTTGTATTGTTCCGAAGTAAATTAAGAGTGGCAAAAACTTACACTCATAGCAACGAATGACCAACGAAGATTGTGCAAGCGAATACTAAGAACGGCAACCAATACATGATATGGATGTTTCTAGTGGAGCTTGGTGAGGAAAAACAACCTAGCAAATGCGGAATTGAAGATTGTTGAGCTAGGTAGCAATCCAAATGAGACTCACAGTGCCTAATTGTTGATCGAGAAAAATAAGTGAAGAAAGGACAACAACACACACACAATGATAATGGGGCTGATGCAACCAAAAGAATGAGCAAAAATATACGCTCATGTTGCAATAGCACAAAGAGACATGCTAGCTATTGCTCAAAATAGAAATATGAGGGCACAAGATTGCTCAAACTAAGTGTGCAAATATGAGCGGATACGAAACTTGTAACTTGATGCTCCAAAAACAACGATGGTACAAATGATGCTAGTTCGGCTGAACAACAATGTTTTCTCATTTTTTCTATTCTGTTTTGTTCTTTTTTTGTTTGATCACACAGCCAGCACAACTTATGAATAGGTAGGAGAAAAAACTTGATGAAGACAAACTTGATGCATATGATGGTGCACACAACTTAACAGTAGCAGTCCCTCGAGCAAATTCAGCATCTAGTCTCAATAGGTATGCAAGTTTCACAAATGAACGATGGTTCACAAATGTTAATTTTTTTGTATTTTCTGTGTATGATACTACTACTAGAAAGTAGATGACACAAGCTTTCCAATGGAACAAGAAAATGACGGCAAAGTGTGACACGAATGAAAAACGGTCAGCAACTAAACACGATGAACGAGTGGATTAAGACCTAACAAAATGCACTAAAAATACTGACTTAAACTACAGCGAAGACAAATTTTTTTGTGGCTTTTTCAGTGCATAGGATAGAAAAATAATCTACTAAGATACCACAATGTTATGGAGTGGCTTGATATTCTTGAGTAGAATCGTAGACAAATAGTGCTTGATGAACAATGCTCAGTTGCACACCACGCGCTAGTGTACAGACTTGCAACTCTATGGATATTCGCCAACACACACCAGGTTGATTGCCACTAGACCATGAGCGGAGATCGCCAAGCCCTCAATTCCCAGTGGAAAAGCAAACTTGACCTTGATTTGCAGAACGAACAATGGATCGTCTAATTCTCTCTTAGAAATCCTCGCGTAATCTCTGGTACGAAAGAAACAAGCAATTGCTTTGTCCATTCGGTTTACTCCAAGAGTGCTCTCCCCCATAACCATCCGCTAGACAGTTTTTGTTAGGAAATCTAGGCCTAGGAAATCTGGGCCAGGGCTTGAAGCCTTGGCCCATGGTGCGCAGCTCACCAGTAGGCTATATATAGGGGGTACCATTGGCTATTTTGTACACGTGAAAGAGAAAGCAATAAAGAAAAGAATAGGACTTCTTCCCCCGTACCTCGTGTGTTTCTAATCTACTATTTGCATCATCTATGTTTGATCATCTCTTTTGCATAAGAGGAATCGATCGGACTGGACTCGTCAGCGATGGTTATCAACATGTTATCAGCACGAATTGCTCCGTGGATCGAAGGTAATCATCAAAGTACTCATAGATTGAATTGCCTATATAGACCGCTTTAAATTTCGTAGATTTTTCTTTCTAGATTATTTTCTATGGTGCAAATTTTCTCTAATCTACCATGAGGGATTTGAAGTCACCGACACAATGTCGATCGATAGATTACATGAAAGAGTAGATGTTGATTGCACTGTAGAAAAGATAAGAAAAAAAGGGGAAAATCACACACCACCGGCCCTATACAGCCACTGCACACCGCCCGTACACGGCCATGACTGCCTCCCACAAAAGGCATCGCCGTTGCTCGGCCTCGAGCCCGGTCGTCACCTGCTCACCTCTCACACGAGGTGTGCTGCCATTTGGCTACCACCGGCTCCCGCACGAGCACCGCCGCTCGAAGCCGCTACGCCCAGCCAAATCCGAGCTCGGTCGTAGGCTCAAAACCGCTCACTTGCCACCGCTCGGGTCCACGGGCGAAGATGTCAATGTTGCCTCTGCACACGGCAACCTCGTCACCGGCTCCCTGGCTGCCACTGCTCCCACATGAGCCCCGGCCGCACGCACCTTGCTGGCTCCTCGGCTGTCGTCGCTCCCACATGAGCCCCGACCGCACGTGCTCCACTAGCGCACCCGCAGAAGCCACCGTGCTTAGAGTCGCCATCGGTCGCACACGAAGCTCGGTTGGTCGAATCCCATCGGCACTCGGGGAAGGGCCAAATCCCGTCGTGATGAGGACATGACCCCTATGGATACAACCATATTTGCTATGCTTGTTGTCCTAATTACAAGAGCTCCTACGCATCGCTTAAATTATAAGGTGAGCTCGTTTCAAAGAGGTTTTACTTTGCTTGATAAAGAACTTATGATATTACATAATGAGGGTTTGTTGCGTTTGTTATCATATACCGAGATTTACGATCAAGATCATGCAATACGTGAGGCTACACATACGTTAAAACCGAGGACGGTTTTCTGTCAAGAAGGGGAGGATGATGTGACCACGCCACAAACACATACGACAATAGCGTCCAATATCAAGATTGAACTAAAGGTGAATTCGTTTCTTGAGCCTCAACATATTTTAAATGAGAATATGATGCTACCTAATAATGAAAATATATATTTTTACAGCACCACGTCACTTTTACACCAATTCAAAAGAGTCCTTGTTGGACCCGTACTGGAATCAGATTCGGACTGCTGCAATGGTGCAAGTTTAAACGGACGTAATTTCTCATACGGACTCCGTTTGGGACGTTCTTGGACTTGATGGAAAGCTTATCAAGTCTACTTTCTAAAGGATGCAACCCCATCTTCAAATTCTATCTGAGACAGCCGCAATCATCAAAAGAGTCCGTGTTGGTCACGTGCTGGAATCAGATTCGGACTGCTGCAATGGCGCAAGTTGAAACGAACGTAACTTTCTCATACGGACTCCGTTTGGGACGTTCTTGTACTTCATGGAAAGCTTATAAAGTCTACTTTCGAAAGGATTCAACCTCATCTTTAAATTCTATCTGAGCCGGCCGCAATCATCAAAAGAGTGCACGTTGGTTTCTGAGTCCGAGTCAAAAAAGGTGCTGCGCCACCACCACTTGGGCCCATGGGCCTTGTAACCCTAGGGCATGCTCCTTGGCCGCCACCCCTGGTTCTTATCTCTATATAAGAGCCGCCGTCTCCTTTGCTAGGACTTGGATTTCATTGAGTTTAGGTTTAGCCCTTGTGCAAACTTCTGTTCTTCAGTTGTGTCGGACGACCACCTGTCAAGACAGCCTTCGGAATCCCACCTTTTGATCTCAATTTATATATTTGCAATTTCAGATTGCTTGTTATCTTGTTCTTGCGTGTTCTTCGGTTGCATGCAGGAATAGACCTTCGTGGTCAGGTCAACCGCGTTCTTGGCACGGTTGATAACACTTTGGGGTTGGTTCAGCGATTGCTAAGGCGCAAGCGTCGTCGTACGGTTGTAGTCGGATTGTGAGAGTCACCTCCACCAAAATCGATAGTTATCAATCCTATCGGAAGATCGGGACCCATCGCCTCATCAGTTGGTATCAGAGCTTCAGTTGACCGGTAGGAATTTCTTGTACCCCTAGTTAGTAGATTGATTTTTTATTTCCCATAGTCCAGAAAAATTGCCCCACAAAAAGAGTTAATTTCCGCTGTCCAAACCCCGTTGTGCCTTTCAATCTGTTAGTTTTGGTTTGCTAAATTGAATTTGTGTCCGTTTTAGCTTTGTCTAGTTGCTGGTCATATCTTTGTTCCAATAAAAATCCAAACAAAAAAAATTCCCCCACCCCAAACCCTAATTCCAATTTCGGCTGATCTGTCCTTTCTCTGCAGCCGCCACCAAAAACGCCATATCTTTTGATTCCGAGATTATTTTGGAGTGAGACCACCGCCATTAGATTCACAAATTTATCATACATCTATCTGTAAAATGTCACGTGATTCCAGAAAGGCAGTTAAGAGATATAAGCGGTGAAATTGACCCAAAATTCCAGATTGAATCTGCAACAGTCGGCACTTGTGAATTTTGTGCGAATTGTTTGATCAGTTTCCAGAACTTGGCCCCAAAACAAAAGTTGTACAAAAAGCCGTCAGCAAACGGAGAAAAAAAGAATCATTGAAAAAAAGGCAACTGACAAAAAGTTACGGCCGAAATACCGACGTGCTGTCCAGTGGACAGAAATCTTCAGTTTTCAAGTTTTGGATCAATCCTTGTGCTCTTCAATTCCAGATTGCATTCAATTTAATTATCTTGTATTAACCACTCACATACATTGCCATACACTTATTTTAGCCTTCTTCGATCCTTGGTTGATCAGCAACATAGGCTAAGTGCTAGATACGAACTATAATTCAATTCTGTGCAATTTCTGAAATTAATTGATTGTTTTCCTTTGCTCGAAAATACATAGCCTATCCAAGCTCCACTTTTCTACTAACCGAACAGGTCTCGCTGTACCTTGCAATCACTTTACTCATCACTTGAGTTAGATTTATCACGAACCAGCCACCGGTTGCACCACCTGTTTGCTTTGGTAAGAACTCGTAAGAATTTGGTAAGAGCTTGAGAGATGTGTGACTTGATTTGAGCCTCCATATCCTAGTAGTTGATAGGAACATTTATTTGTGATTTGTTTCCTTGTTTTCTACTAACAATGACAGACTTTGGAAAATGGGTAGATTATGATGTCATCGCGGGCAGATTTGAACTCGAAGGGAAACAATTACCGGTATATATCTTTCCACTCACCGCTGAGAGTACGTCGTCGGACTACTTCTTGTGGGTTACTATGTTGGAGAGCTACTTTGAAAGACAGGATCTTGATCCTGTTGAGAAGATGAGCATGGCAAGGACGGCACTGATTGGTGATGTTCAACATTGGTGGACAAATCTCGATTTCCACTATATATACATATGGGAGCAGATGAAAAAGAAATTGCGACATCGCTTTGTACCTCCAGCACCTACTGTCACAAGCGAGGTGCAACATAAGGTAACCGAAAACGCTGACATTGTATTGGCTCCTACTCCATCTACAGATACAGCTAAGATGCTTGAAGAGATGAAGGATGATCTGCTGCATCTTATGCCATTAGAGGAGAAATTTGAGGTATCTACAGTATCTGATGAGGATGATAATGACAAAGATACTGATTTGGAGCTACAACAAGACATAGAGCAACCTTGTGAGTATATACCTGCTGTAGTGCAATCTATTGATATTCCTTGTGTTGACTTGAATGAAACATGTGTTGATCTAAATTCTCATAATTTTGCACATGTCGAATTAATTACACATAAGGAAGTACTTGCTAGAATTTCTCCTACTAATTCGTTGTGTTACATCATGTTAGATCTACCTATGAAATTGTCACATGTTATGGAGAAGGTTTCTGAACTTGCATGTTCGAAATTTTTGTTTAGTGCCTACACCCCTGGGTATAAGTTTAATTTGATTGGAGATTATGGTGTAGAAAATCAATTTTTTGTATATCGAATATGCATAACTTGTGATCACATGGATGAATTGAAGCTTACTGTTTTGGACAACAATTCTTGTGCGTTGGATCTTGTTCAATATGAGAGGGAAGTAAAATTTAGTACTCATCCAATGCCTATGTGTTCATCTCTTTTTGCACCATCTAGTATGGACAATCTGAATAAAGATTATGAATTATGGCAGAAGATACAAATCTCTTCACCCTTGCTAGATGAATTTGCTATTGTTCGATTGAGATATGATTATATGGATGAACATCGCTTAATTCCAAAAGTTGTAGCTTTGCCCATATGTGCCACCCCTGCAAGTTTACAACTTCAGAGATTTGAATTGCATAAATGCTTTACTTACATTTGCAAATCTAGTTGCAATAATTGCTGTGTGCAAAATTTTGATTTGCTCATTAACATATATGAATACTCTTGGGTTAATAATACAATGAGCTTTTTTGATTGCTGCTGTGTTATAACATTAATTGTGCAACAACGAAGAACTGTTAAAACGGATGACATATACATATACCATGCATACACCTTGGCTTCTTTGTTACCATACTTTCAGTTTATCAAAAGCCGAGGACGGCTTTGTTTTCAAGAAGGAGAGGATGATGAGGACATGACCCCTATGGATACAACCATATTTGCTATGCTTGTTGTCCTAATTACAAGAGCTCCTACGCATCGCTTAAATTATAAGGTGAGCTCGTTTCAAAGAGGTTTTACTTTGCTTGATAAAGAACTTATGATATTACATAATGAGGGTTTGTTGCGTTTGTTATCATATACCGAGATTTACGATCAAGATCATGCAATACGTGAGGCTACACATACGTTAAAACCGAGGACGGTTTTCTGTCAAGAAGGGGAGGATGATGTGACCACGCCACAAACACATACGACAATAGCGTCCAATATCAAGAGATTGAACTAAAGGTGAATTCGTTTCTTGAGCCTCAACATATTTTAAATGAGAATATGATGCTACCTAATAATGAAAATATATATTTTTACAGCACCACGTCACTTTTACACCAATTCAAAAGAGTCCTTGTTGGACCCGTACTGGAATCAGATTCGGACTGCTGCAATGGTGCAAGTTTAAACGGACGTAATTTCTCATACGGACTCCGTTTGGGACGTTCTTGGACTTGATGGAAAGCTTATCAAGTCTACTTTCTAAAGGATGCAACCCCATCTTCAAATTCTATCTGAGACAGCCGCAATCATCAAAAGAGTCCGTGTTGGTCACGTGCTGGAATCAGATTCGGACTGCTGCAATGGCGCAAGTTGAAACGAACGTAACTTTCTCATACGGACTCCGTTTGGGACGTTCTTGTACTTCATGGAAAGCTTATAAAGTCTACTTTCGAAAGGATTCAACCTCATCTTTAAATTCTATCTGAGCCGGCCGCAATCATCAAAAGAGTGCACGTTGGTTTCTGAGTCCGAGTCAAAAAAGGTGCTGCGCCACCACCACTTGGGCCCATGGGCCTTGTAACCCTAGGGCATGCTCCTTGGCCGCCACCCCTGGTTCTTATCTCTATATAAGAGCCGCCGTCTCCTTTGCTAGGACTTGGATTTCATTGAGTTTAGGTTTAGCCCTTGTGCAAACTTCTGTTCTTCAGTTGTGTCGGACGACCACCTGTCAAGACAGCCTTCGGAATCCCACCTTTTGATCTCAATTTATATATTTGCAATTTCAGATTGCTTGTTATCTTGTTCTTGCGTGTTCTTCGGTTGCATGCAGGAATAGACCTTCGTGGTCAGGTCAACCGCGTTCTTGGCACGGTTGATAACACTTTGGGGTTGGTTCAGCGATTGCTAAGGCGCAAGCGTCGTCGTACGGTTGTAGTCGGATTGTGAGAGTCACCTCCACCAAAATCGATAGTTATCAATCCTATCGGAAGATCGGGACCCATCGCCTCATCAGTTGGTATCAGAGCTTCAGTTGACCGGTAGGAATTTCTTGTACCCCTAGTTAGTAGATTGATTTTTTATTTCCCATAGTCCAGAAAAATTGCCCCACAAAAAGAGTTAATTTCCGCTGTCCAAACCCCGTTGTGCCTTTCAATCTGTTAGTTTTGGTTTGCTAAATTGAATTTGTGTCCGTTTTAGCTTTGTCTAGTTGCTGGTCATATCTTTGTTCCAATAAAAATCCAAACAAAAAAAATTCCCCCACCCCAAACCCTAATTCCAATTTCGGCTGATCTGTCCTTTCTCTGCAGCCGCCACCAAAAACGCCATATCTTTTGATTCCGAGATTATTTTGGAGTGAGACCACCGCCATTAGATTCACAAATTTATCATACATCTATCTGTAAAATGTCACGTGATTCCAGAAAGGCAGTTAAGAGATATAAGCGGTGAAATTGACCCAAAATTCCAGATTGAATCTGCAACAGTCGGCACTTGTGAATTTTGTGCGAATTGTTTGATCAGTTTCCAGAACTTGGCCCCAAAACAAAAGTTGTACAAAAAGCCGTCAGCAAACGGAGAAAAAAAGAATCATTGAAAAAAAGGCAACTGACAAAAAGTTACGGCCGAAATACCGACGTGCTGTCCAGTGGACAGAAATCTTCAGTTTTCAAGTTTTGGATCAATCCTTGTGCTCTTCAATTCCAGATTGCATTCAATTTAATTATCTTGTATTAACCACTCACATACATTGCCATACACTTATTTTAGCCTTCTTCGATCCTTGGTTGATCAGCAACATAGGCTAAGTGCTAGATACGAACTATAATTCAATTCTGTGCAATTTCTGAAATTAATTGATTGTTTTCCTTTGCTCGAAAATACATAGCCTATCCAAGCTCCACTTTTCTACTAACCGAACAGGTCTCGCTGTACCTTGCAATCACTTTACTCATCACTTGAGTTAGATTTATCACGAACCAGCCACCGGTTGCACCACCTGTTTGCTTTGGTAAGAACTCGTAAGAATTTGGTAAGAGCTTGAGAGATGTGTGACTTGATTTGAGCCTCCATATCCTAGTAGTTGATAGGAACATTTATTTGTGATTTGTTTCCTTGTTTTCTACTAACAATGACAGACTTTGGAAAATGGGTAGATTATGATGTCATCGCGGGCAGATTTGAACTCGAAGGGAAACAATTACCGGTATATATCTTTCCACTCACCGCTGAGAGTACGTCGTCGGACTACTTCTTGTGGGTTACTATGTTGGAGAGCTACTTTGAAAGACAGGATCTTGATCCTGTTGAGAAGATGAGCATGGCAAGGACGGCACTGATTGGTGATGTTCAACATTGGTGGACAAATCTCGATTTCCACTATATATACATATGGGAGCAGATGAAAAAGAAATTGCGACATCGCTTTGTACCTCCAGCACCTACTGTCACAAGCGAGGTGCAACATAAGGTAACCGAAAACGCTGACATTGTATTGGCTCCTACTCCATCTACAGATACAGCTAAGATGCTTGAAGAGATGAAGGATGATCTGCTGCATCTTATGCCATTAGAGGAGAAATTTGAGGTATCTACAGTATCTGATGAGGATGATAATGACAAAGATACTGATTTGGAGCTACAACAAGACATAGAGCAACCTTGTGAGTATATACCTGCTGTAGTGCAATCTATTGATATTCCTTGTGTTGACTTGAATGAAACATGTGTTGATCTAAATTCTCATAATTTTGCACATGTCGAATTAATTACACATAAGGAAGTACTTGCTAGAATTTCTCCTACTAATTCGTTGTGTTACATCATGTTAGATCTACCTATGAAATTGTCACATGTTATGGAGAAGGTTTCTGAACTTGCATGTTCGAAATTTTTGTTTAGTGCCTACACCCCTGGGTATAAGTTTAATTTGATTGGAGATTATGGTGTAGAAAATCAATTTTTTGTATATCGAATATGCATAACTTGTGATCACATGGATGAATTGAAGCTTACTGTTTTGGACAACAATTCTTGTGCGTTGGATCTTGTTCAATATGAGAGGGAAGTAAAATTTAGTACTCATCCAATGCCTATGTGTTCATCTCTTTTTGCACCATCTAGTATGGACAATCTGAATAAAGATTATGAATTATGGCAGAAGATACAAATCTCTTCACCCTTGCTAGATGAATTTGCTATTGTTCGATTGAGATATGATTATATGGATGAACATCGCTTAATTCCAAAAGTTGTAGCTTTGCCCATATGTGCCACCCCTGCAAGTTTACAACTTCAGAGATTTGAATTGCATAAATGCTTTACTTACATTTGCAAATCTAGTTGCAATAATTGCTGTGTGCAAAATTTTGATTTGCTCATTAACATATATGAATACTCTTGGGTTAATAATACAATGAGCTTTTTTGATTGCTGCTGTGTTATAACATTAATTGTGCAACAACGAAGAACTGTTAAAACGGATGACATATACATATACCATGCATACACCTTGGCTTCTTTGTTACCATACTTTCAGTTTATCAAAAGCCGAGGACGGCTTTGTTTTCAAGAAGGAGAGGATGATGAGGACATGACCCCTATGGATACAACCATATTTGCTATGCTTGTTGTCCTAATTACAAGAGCTCCTACGCATCGCTTAAATTATAAGGTGAGCTCGTTTCAAAGAGGTTTTACTTTGCTTGATAAAGAACTTATGATATTACATAATGAGGGTTTGTTGCGTTTGTTATCATATACCGAGATTTACGATCAAGATCATGCAATACGTGAGGCTACACATACGTTAAAACCGAGGACGGTTTTCTGTCAAGAAGGGGAGGATGATGTGACCACGCCACAAACACATACGACAATAGCGTCCAATATCAAGAGATTGAACTAAAGGTGAATTCGTTTCTTGAGCCTCAACATATTTTAAATGAGAATATGATGCTACCTAATAATGAAAATATATATTTTTACAGCACCACGTCACTTTTACACCAATTCAAAAGAGTCCTTGTTGGACCCGTACTGGAATCAGATTCGGACTGCTGCAATGGTGCAAGTTTAAACGGACGTAATTTCTCATACGGACTCCGTTTGGGACGTTCTTGGACTTGATGGAAAGCTTATCAAGTCTACTTTCTAAAGGATGCAACCCCATCTTCAAATTCTATCTGAGACAGCCGCAATCATCAAAAGAGTCCGTGTTGGTCACGTGCTGGAATCAGATTCGGACTGCTGCAATGGCGCAAGTTGAAACGAACGTAACTTTCTCATACGGACTCCGTTTGGGACGTTCTTGTACTTCATGGAAAGCTTATAAAGTCTACTTTCGAAAGGATTCAACCTCATCTTTAAATTCTATCTGAGCCGGCCGCAATCATCAAAAGAGTGCACGTTGGTTTCTGAGTCCGAGTCAAAAAAGGTGCTGCGCCACCACCACTTGGGCCCATGGGCCTTGTAACCCTAGGGCATGCTCCTTGGCCGCCACCCCTGGTTCTTATCTCTATATAAGAGCCGCCGTCTCCTTTGCTAGGACTTGGATTTCATTGAGTTTAGGTTTAGCCCTTGTGCAAACTTCTGTTCTTCAGTTGTGTCGGACGACCACCTGTCAAGACAGCCTTCGGAATCCCACCTTTTGATCTCAATTTATATATTTGCAATTTCAGATTGCTTGTTATCTTGTTCTTGCGTGTTCTTCGGTTGCATGCAGGAATAGACCTTCGTGGTCAGGTCAACCGCGTTCTTGGCACGGTTGATAACACTTTGGGGTTGGTTCAGCGATTGCTAAGGCGCAAGCGTCGTCGTACGGTTGTAGTCGGATCGTGAGAGTCACCTCCACCAAAATCGATAGTTATCAATCCTATCGGAAGATCGGGACCCATCGCCTCATCACGTCGGCACTTAGGGAGGCGCGCTCACCACCACGCCTGCGCATGGAAGCCTTGCGATCAGGTGCCGCCACCCACGCCAGAGGTGCTTGCCGCTGCCTTGCACCCGCATGAAGCGTCCTCGACCACCCGCAGCGCCGTGCGCCACCACCACACAACAGGGGTAGGGAAACCCCTCTCCTTTAATCCGGTTGGGGTGGGCCATGGGCCAGAGGATGGGCCGGGAAAGGCCCAGCCCGTAGGGGCACCAGGATTTTCACAAAAATCCCCCTGAGAATTTAGAAAATCACGTGAAAAATTTTCTCAAAATTAAAAATTTGTGGATAGTCCCTCAGCAATTACAGAATTCAATGAAAATTCATATCCCAGCATAAAAGGGCCTCGAGAATTCAAATTTCGAATTGTTTTTAACATTTGAAGCATTTTAGCATTGTCATTATTGCTTTTTATGTTTTCTATATTTATTTACTATTTTGATAAATCACAATTATTTAAGTTGTCTCAAATCACTGAAATTAGCAGTAAAATTTATAGAAAATGCATAGAAATTTCTAGAATATTACCAGAATCTTTTGTACCATTATCCAATTTATTTACCTATAGTAAATTTATTTATGTATGTTTACTAGTAGTAAACTTATATATTCCCTTCATGCACATGTAGATGACAGGCATTACGAATCGGGAGTTCGAGGAGCTAACCCAGCATGGCCAAAATTATTTGACTTTGGCTTTCGATACCGAGATAGTACTTGGAGCCAAGAAGCTTCACATTGCCATTGGGATTGCTGCACCGTAGGATACCAAACCCACCCCTAAGGAAAATGATTAGGTAGTTCACTTCCTCAGGCACCACCTATGTCTCATTCTCAAGAATGAGTACATGACGAAGAAGAGTATGCTAGCATTATGGACTACATTTAAGAAGCGGTTCGAGAAGCTAAAATACACCATTCTTCCTCAGGCAGAGCAAGAGTGGATCCGAATGAGGTTTGTTGATTTCAATACAGTCGGGGAGTACAACTCTGCTCTGCACAGAATTTGTACCAATCTTCAACTTGTGGCAAGTAGATCACAGATGAGCAGAAGATCGAAAAGACCCTATCCACCTTCCACCCCAATGTAGTGCAGTCTGCGCGTAACTATTATCAAGATGACTATAAGGAGTATGCTAAATTGATTGATATTAAGTAGGTTGTAGAGGTTCAAGATGAAGTTCTCCACAAGAACTTTGTCACATAGCCACTTCGGAGCTCCGCTGGCTGTGAGGTCAACGTTGGGAGCTACAAGGTGCGAAAGCCTAAAATGAAGAAAAGGGGAAGGAAGGGCAAGGACGCAACCCAAAAAGGCAAGTCAGATGCTATATAGTCCTATGTGGTGGAACTGCAATTTCAATGAAAATCGTCAAAGCAAAGTCTTGTAGCGACTTCGATGAACCACTCAAAAATCATAGCGCTGTATGAAACCACACGAGAATGTGCTTGGCTCCGACGAATGATTCACCACATCCAGCAGTTATGTGGGTTAAATATCATTCAAGCTCAAAAATTATCTATGAAGATAATGCAGCATGTGTTGCACAAGTGCAGATGGACAACGTGAAGAGTCATTTCATAAAGTATATCAACTCCAAGTTCTTCTATGCTTATGAATTGCAAAAGATGGACAAAACTAAGGTACTGCATACTAAATCATGTGAAAATCTTGCAGATTTATTCACTAAGTCACTCTCAGCATCTAGTTTTGTAAGATGAGTATGAGAAATTGGAATAATGAGACTTAGAGAGGTGCAGAATTCAGGAAGAGATTTTTCTCAAGCTCGTTATTAAAACTTGATCACGAAGATCGAGTACCCAAAGAATAAATTCTGTAGATTAAATGAAATTGGGTGGATTATACTCTTTTTTCCCTTGACGAGTTTTCCTAAAAGTTCTCGGCCAAGGTTTTTAATGAGGCAATTCGTGCATCACAACATAACATGTATCATATACACTTTCTCCAAAATTTTCCCGCGGGGTTTTTATGGAGTTTTGATGAGATATGACGTGTCAGGCGGGTGCCCAAGGGAGAGTGTTAGGAAACCTGAGTTTGGCCCATGGTGGACACCTCACCAGTAGGCTATATATAGAGGGTCCCATTGGCTATTTTGTACATATGAAAGAGAAAGCAATAAATAAAAGAACATGAGTTCTTCCCCCATCTCTTGTGTTTTCAATCTATTATTTGCATCATCTGTATTTGATCATCTCTTTTACATAGGAGGAATCGATCGGACTGGACTCACCAGTGACGGCTACTCAACAGTTTTATGGATCAACCCATTGCCTAGCGGCTGATTGCCTAGACCCAAGTCGGTTTCCAATTCCTTGCCAACTATAGTAAAAATAGGAACATGCCTAAATGGATTACAACTGATCACGTTGATTCGGTCAAGTGCATGGCGCTGACCATCTCCACATCATGCTGGATCTCCTGTCTTGTATGTGTCAATACTTTCCTCTGGCGAGAGCGAGACTAAAGAATGTGCCGTAGAATTAGTATGTAACTTGTGCGCATGCATGCATTCGTATCCTGGTGCAGCCTATCTTTCCCCGCACGTAGAATCTTCGTAGCTCCCCGGTTGACAACATGACCTCGACGCGTACCGAGCCCGTCTCCCGCCTTCTTGTTCTCGTGCTGGAACCGCTAATAGACAAAGTGGTGTCGACTCCTGTACTACCTGCGACAGCTCTTTTTCTCCGTCCTCAAATCTGAGAATAAGTGATAGATAGAATAAAATGCTCGCTAGAATTAATAACATGCTCTTTAAGAAATAAGACCACCTAATCATGTATCTTCTTAGCGCGAGCATGAGTGATAGGACCCGGAGACAAATCCACTATAATATCTTCATCCTGTGCCTGTGTCCAAGGCGAAGAAGATGAAATGATAAGGAGGCCCTCATCAAAATGTGTACAGAGGTTGATCCATTGGGCCTACTTTATGTAATAATTTCTTTTATTATTTTCTATTTATTAAGGAAGTCATGAGAGTTATGTAAGACCTATGTATAGCTACAAGTGTCCACATAACATACTAAGTAGCATTTTACCAAATATTATTATTATAGAAATTATGATGCAGGCCCCACATGTCATTTGCTCATTCCACTAAACCATATTTTATTAGGAAACCCTAATGATTTTGGGTCCACCAATTAGTGACACGTTATCTTAATAATTAATTTAAGCAACAATTAATGATCGGGGAGATCACTTGCAGGTGACTATCCAATTTCCTATTTATTTTTTATTTGTAAATTACTAGTGGATATCAACTAAATACCAATTTTACAAATTAATATGTGATTCCTACATGTCACACCATCGAATTAACTTTCAACTAAAATAACAAATCCTAGCTCCATTTGTAATTGGCACTATTCCTAATTTACTTCTTAAAATACCAACAACAATGAGCATGTAGCTTGTCAATGACTCGCATTCTAGTTTTTAATTTCATTTAAATCCTAAAATTTATGTGGGTCCCACCTGCCATAACTTCGCTACAGAACATCAACTTAATTAATTAACTAGCTGAATACCCGTGTGTTGCTTCGGATTTTTAAAATTTATCATACTACATGTTTTAAAACTCACGGGTGGTAAAAATTTTTAGAATATGCATACAAACATGTCCCCTCCGACCACGGCCCTTCGACGCCAACCACTTCCCCCTTCGACCACGGCCTCCTTCAACCACGGCTTTGACTTAGACCAAGAATCTTCGACTTTGACCACGGATCTTCGACTTCGACCACTGCCCCTTCGACCACTGTCCCCTTCGACCACGACCATTCGATGTCAACCATTTCCCCCTTCGACCATGGCCCCCTTCGACCACAGATCTTCGACTCTAACCGTGGATATGCGACTTCGACAACTGTCCCCTTCAACTATGGCCCTTTGACAACCATGGCCCATCGACGTCGACCACTTTCCCTTTCAACCACGTCCCCTTTCGACCACGACTTCAACTTTGACCATGGATCTTCGACTTCGACCATTGCTCCCTTCGACCACTGTCCCCTTTGACCACTATCTCCTTCGACCATAGCCCTTCGACGACCATGGCCCTTCGACATCGACCACTTCCTCCTTTGACCACCGTCCCCTTCGACCATTGTCCCTTCGACCACTGTCCCCTTCGACCATGGCCCTTCGACGTTGACTACTATCACCTTCTACTACGGCCCTTCGACGTCAACCACGGCTTTGACATTGACTACTGTCCCCTTCGATGACCACGGTCTTCGATGTTGCCCACTTCCCCCTTTGACCATAGCCCCCTTAGACCATGCCATCCACTTCGACCACGGATCTTCGACTTCGGCCATGGCCCCTCAACCACAGCCCCTTCGACCACAGCCCCGATGTTGACCACGGCCTCCTCCGACCACGGCCCCGATGTCGACCACAGCCCTTCGACTTCGACTGCGGACTGACTTCGTCCACGGCCCTTCGACTTCGACCACTGCCCCTTCGACCACTATCCCCTTCGACCACGGCTTGGACTTCGACCACGACCCTTCAACTTTGACAACGGCCCTACTGTGAACCGACTTCATCCATGACCCTTTGACTTCGACCACTGCCCCTTCAACCACTATCCCCTTTGATGACAGTTTGGACTTCGACCATGACCTTTTGACTTCGACGACCTAACTTCAACCACAACCCTTCGACTTTGACCGTGAACTGACTTCGTCCACAGCCCTTCGACTTCGACCACCTCCCCTTCGACCATGGCTTCGACTTCAACCATGGCCCCTCGACTTCGGCCATGGCCCCTCGACATGAACCTATTCGACCATGGCACTGACTTCGACGACTAGCTTGGGAGACCAAAATCGCTAGACAGTGCGACGGGCTTTAAGCGAAGAGCAAGAGGAGGTAGAGAGGCTCACTGGGAGAGCGACTGCTGGGCAGTGGCGGCAGGGGAAGAGCCACGTGGGCGAGCGTAGTAATAGGAAGCTGCCGCCATCATCGAGTGCCTTTCTCTCTGATCCACTGGCCGCTGTTGCGAAGCGCCATTCTCTTCGATCCACCGGCTGTTGTCACCGAGCATTGTGCCACTGGTTGGAGGGACGATGGGAGATGGAATTGGTGGCGGTGCCCTGAGAAAAGTTGGGGGGACTACGAACAGACGCTGCCGCGTGGGGAATGAATTGGTGGTGGCGCCGAGGAGGAGGAGCAGGCGTGGCACGAGGGTTCGGGGGAGAAGGAGGCGGCGATTGCAGGAGGTGAAGGTGGGGAGGCGGCGGTGGGCAAATGGGGAGAGGAGGCGGCGAGCAAATGCGTTGGGGAGGCGGCAACGAGGGGATGCAACGCTTGGGGAAGTTGGGGGACTACGACCAGACGCTGCCGTACGGGGAAGGAATTGGTGGCGGCGTTGAGGAGGAGGAGGCGCGACACGAGAGTTCGGGCAGGGAAGGAGGCGGCAGTTGCAGGAGGCGGGGGATGCGGGGGAAGAGAAGAGGAGGAGCGCCATGTGACGGCCCGACCTTTTCTACATAGAGCGGAAGAACTACCTACATACGGATTTGGACGACTGATCTTTGATCAGACGGCTGAGAAGAGAGGAGGGAAAACGGACCGACGATCACCAACTCACGTTTTTATAGTAGTAAAGATTATTGTTTTTAATCTACGGCCTAGGGCCCTCTTGTTAATGATAGATTAACTAAACTAATCATTTTAACAGGTCATAACTAATAAGGGCCCACTAGTCATTTAGACATTACATATAAATATATAAAAATTATATTTTTAAGAGTGGTACAAAATTATATGTTAACAGAATCTCTACTTAAGTTTGTTCTTTAAATTAAGTACTAATGACACACTAATTAACTTAATTAACAAGTAATTAGATGTGCCATTTGGAATTTAGATAATAATTATGCTTTACCATATATATGGAATTACATTTTTGAAACAAATTCTAACAAGATTTTACCTTAAAGAAATACTAATGACATGCTAATTGACTGTATTACCATTTAATAAAGTGGGACCTAGCTGTCATATACATACAAAGAGAGAAGAGAGAACAGTGGAGGCAGATCAGAGGAAAGAAGCAGAGCAGGCGGCGCACTCGGCTCTTGAGGCGACGGCGAGCGGCATCCGGGGAGGTGGCTCCAGTGACTAAAATCGGTCTCTATGACCATGAGGAGTCAAGCGGTGCTAGTGTCGTGGGCAACAGCACCCGAACATGGGTCTGCAGCGGCTCATGGTGGTCGGCCTTGGGGAAGACAGTTGGCGAAGACGCCGGAGGGAGACAAAGAGACATAGGTGGCACATGAGAATAAGCAAGGAGGGAGGAGCGCACCAAATAACTTGATGGAGGCAGGGAACAGTTGTGGCGGCTTAGCAACGTGAGCTACGGTTGGCGCACACGGCTTCTCTGTAAATCCCAAAATAACCCTCAAATAGAGAAAAGATGATAGTGAAAATGAGATGAGTAGATACATAGAGGAGAAGTTAGCTTTTTGAAATGAATAGTACGGGGAGTTGGAGTTTAAGACATTCTTATGCCACGATAAGAGGGGATCGTAGGGAAGAGAGAAGCTACAAAGCAGAATTTAGTACACCAGCCACTATTCATTTTAATTGCAGTTTTCTCAATTGTTGAACTGTTTTGACAGCCTATGAAGTTTGTCAATTTGCAAGGTCGTTCTTTCGTGGTGGTTTTATATTCATTGTGGGAATGCTGGGTATTGTGGGTATTGGAAAAAGGGGATCTTTTGCAAGCTCACTTTCATGTGGATGTTTTAAACCAGTGTGTTTTGGTGATCTTGCATGCCGGAGTTTAATGGCACTATTTTATTAAAGGAAAAATATTAAGATCTTGTTGTGCTGACTTCTTTGGTTTGAATGAGTGGTGTAGCTCAAAAAAAATTGATAAGGCAAGGAGTGTCAAGCTAGGGAATGGTTGTAGTGTATACATGACTTTTTTTTAGTAATATATCATCCTTTATGTGTTAAGCTTGTTAAATCTGATACTGTGATGTAGAAGTTATATGATGAATAGTGACTAGGAGTATGTCCCTAATTACCTGAATTTTTGTGGTATAGGGAAGTGTAAAGTATAACTATAATGTTAAGAATTTTCAAATTATATTGGATAAATTAGGTTATTTGGTCCCAATAGATTGTTCTAATCATTTGTGGAGGTTATGTTATAGATTTGTGTGATTGTTGTCTTTGGTGAATATTAAACCTAAATTAATCTTTTCTAAGGATACTTGGTGTACACATATAGATGCTTGATTTACATGTTTCTTACGATGCTAAATTGATCTAATGTATATAAAGAAATGTGTGAATATTGTTGTATCATCATATGAAACCTTGTTTAGTAGAGACTGAAATATTGATATTTTAATAGTATTTTGCTCTAAGTTTTGAACATAAGAAAAAAATGTTGAATCCGTGTTGTAGATGTTAATGTGATTGCATATAGAAGTAGGACAAAAAATAGATTTCCATAATTAAGGTAATGGTTGATCGTTAATGAGAATCACTATAATATAATTAATGCATGCCAAAATTGGTGTTGAGTATCACTAGGAGTTGAATGAATGAAGATTAATAAATGTGTTTGGTAATAGTTTGTTCTCGAATAAAGAGTTTTGCTAGAATATTATGATTATTGTAGTAATCTTATAGTACTTTGTGGGTTTTAAAAACTTAGGATGTGATAATAAAATATTATGAAACAATCCAATCTTATTTTGGAAAGCTTTAAGATATGTTAGTAGCCTTCAATAATTCTTGTTAAGTGGTTGTTACATTGGTACTTGCATAATCGTTGGTAAGTGCGTTTGAGGGTGGTGTCAAACCTTTTTGAAAAAATAGGTCAACCTTCAAAAAATAATTTAGTGGAATATTTGGAGTTTTGTATTCATAATTCATTTTGGGTTTGTTGGCTTACATGGTAGTGGTACCATATATAAAAAAAAATTGTAGCGATGCAATTATTTGTCTCATAAATGAATTCATTTCGAGTGCTAAAGCTTTCATGTGTGCTATCATTTTATTGTCCTTTCATTATTTAAGCCTGTGGATTATTGAATCTATCAATGGTATGGAATCGGTACATTATTTAGATCATTACCATTGTGTATGTTGCCAAATTTTCTAGATAAAATTGGATCATATCATCTAATGAAGAAAAAAATGACGTAATAATGTAATCAATGTGGTAGTAAATTAAATGGTGAGGAATGTTGCCATGATATACGAATTTTTCCTTGGCGCTTAACTTTTTGGAATTTCAATATCTTTTTAAAGGTAGTTAGTGAAGATCAGATATACTTGTTAGAGTTTCCCTACCACTTGTAACTGAAATTTTAGTGTAGGAATCTTTAAAATTGAAATTTTGAAATCATATTGCTTAGTATCTCTATCCAGCTAGAAGTAATGGAGGAATTTGTTGTTGTGGCATGTAATATTTTATGTTATTTGGGTTTCAAAGTTGCAATTTTAATGTTATTTCCAGTAACAACAAGTGAACTTGGATTTGTGTTGATCATTGATAGAATTTGTTGGTTGTCATAGCTGTGTGTGTGGGAATTCTAAATGGTAATTGTTCTTTAAATGAACAAAGCTGACAACATTCAATGGGGAATCAACATATAGATATAGTTGGAATAAAGAAAAACAAAATAAATGACATTACTTTCATGAGGGAGTCTCGCTAACACATTTGGTGACTTGTGTACTAGAGTCTCTCTAGATTTGTTGTAATAATGCAACAAGGTTGGGTTTAATTTTGAAGTTTCCTATTTGAAAGAATGTGCATGTGTGAAATGCAATATTTTGGAATTTCATGATTCAAGGGAAAAATATACCATAAATTCAAGGAAAGTGAGATTGATTTCTGGTTCATGTTTACTTTATGTGTTTTGTCCAATGCTGTTTGAAAAGAAAAGTGATTTAATGGTGTTATGGGTGGTCCTTTTCTTTTCCTAAAGAAATAGAAAGGGTGTTGTTATTTTGCATATTGGAGTGATTTCATTATTTGGTTTATGTGGCTCTGAATGCATGTTGCTTATTTGGAAGTCGAATGGTTCCTAGTAATTTTTTTGTGATTTTTATAGTGGGTTCTTTTGAAAGAGATTGGTTTAAGGGTATTGGTGTGTTGTTTTTCCCTTGTTGCAAAGGGGATGCGTCTCGTAAAGTGAGGAGATCATATGAAAGATAAAGGTAGATCTCCTAGTGTCACTAAAAGTTAATGGGATGCATCTCGCGAAGTGAGGAGATCATATGAAAGATAAAAGTAGATGTCCTAGCGTTACTAAAAGCTAGGGCATTTGTGCTATGGGGAAGCAAAGATGACATTTGTTTTTTTGGGGTGTGTTTCGAATTTCTGTTTCCTATGGCGGGTTTGTGCCCAAGATATTTGTTTAGTGGGTTGAAATTATTCTAAGTAGAAAGGTTGACTTGGATTATGGGAGTGAATTCTTAAGGAGATAGCGTATTACCCCAAATCTTAATTGAGTTTGAAGTTGACAGGTAAATTTAAAAGATGCAGCTTAGTTGGGTGTAACACCCAGGCTCAACAAAAGCCCAAGATGTCACTCACAACCAGGGTTCAAAGTTTTGTTTTTGGAAAAAATCTCAGAAGGCAGCAAGATGAATGAAAAGAATGAAATTTTGTTCAAAATTTTAAATGAAAATTCAAATGCCATTTTAATTTTAAGCCTTAAAACTAAAGATAAATGGCAAGTAAAGTGACCATCTTATGCAACCTGTGCTCTGGTTCGGTGGTGGGGAGCTATCTTCATGAATGAGTAGTCGTGTGTTCGATACCCAGGCCGGCTTCTTTTATTTTTCATTTGATAGAACTTGCATGGGACCCACATGTCAGAGTGGACCCTCCATAAAAACTTGAAAAAATGGGTGTAGGACGTGGGATTCGATCCCCGGACCTTGGGGGCGTGAGTGGTGAGACTAGCTATTGGGTTAGAAGAAATCTTATGCTCAGTGAGGGATATCAAGATCCATTAACCCTTCATAATTGAAACTAAAACAAAAATATTTGGATGAAATGGATTTTTCTCATTGGGTAGCAAAAGAAACGAAATTTCTAAAATTTCAGCAAGATTTTGCTGAAATTGTGAACCGTGCTCACAACCACAACCACTACCAATTTTAAACCGTAAGCAAGTAATATTGTCACAAAGTTATCAAGAGCAACATTCCTTAAGAATTTAATTATAAATTTCAACACATAAATTAAACTTAATATGAGCTGATTAAATTCCAATGGCAATATAAATAAGACCAAACTACGCAACACATCATCAAGCAATAATATGAATAGAGGAAACTAAGGGAGACCACAAGTTATGCAAATATTATAATGAGTGATGATGAAATGTTCATAACCAAAGGTGACGTAATAATATGTGAGATGAAGATCGGTAGAGTGTAATTATCCATGTGCTATAACCACCCATGCATGTCGCCCTCAACGTTCACCTAAAAATAACAATAAAGCAAGGGTGAGTCCATGACTTAGCAAGTACAAAGCAGAATACTAAACAAGGTATCGTGTTATTAACAATTCATATCTAGTTACCACAATTTAATTCATCATACTCATTCTCATTAGATTCCATTCACATAACTTAAGATCTCAAACCACATTTCACTTCCCTTGAATGCCATGCAACTTTATGCATACGACTTAACTCCTCTTCTACATATACTGGTATAGCTAGGTGTTCACCTATCAATGACACACCTTTGCCCTGTTCTTTTTCATATAGGGTCACAATTTCGACTCTCGCCCTATCCTTTCTCGTACAGGGTCTCAATTCAATACTTTGTCTCATGCTTGGCCCTATCCTTTTTCATACAGGGCCATCCTGTCCTTTTTCATACAGAGTCTCAGCTCACACTGTGTAACATGAATGAATCAACATGCCATACAATAATTATAATTTCTCTTTAATTCATTTCCATCATTTAAACAAAAGGTGCATTCATCATCCAACTACAATTCTCATCTTCGTCGTCATGTCATAACCATAAAGCAATATAAGTAAAACATTGTCATAAGAACAATCAAGGCAAGTAGTCTTGCAACTGCAATTTTAAACCCTCGAACACTATTCTACAACGTACATGCCTTTCTTTCAATTGCGACGACTAAAAAGATTGGAAGATAATAACACACCCGAAGCTACTCCTCCTACAGAATTTATTCACTCTCAATATAAGCTAAAGCATTACAAAATACAAATAAACAACAACGCTCCTACACACCCTCCAAAACAATGACTTCCCCCATTTACCGGACAATCCCTCTTGCTATCCCGGTACTAAAAATATCATTCCTCTCAATTACAACATCGTAAAAGAGCAAACCATACAATTTATAGAATCTACAAAAAATTTCACACACTTTCTTACTTGACACATTTTTCAAATTAATCCATCTAAATCACCGATTTTAACCTGAAAAACAGATTTGTCATTCCTCGAATAGCAGTTATTTTTTTTGTACCTTTTAATCTACAAGGGAAAATATAGTAAGCAATGACATTATTGAAATCCCTTCAAATTTTCTCTAAGTATTCACTTAACCCTTTTCTCCAATAGCTAAGAGCTATGAAGATTAGAGTTAAAAACCCACTTGAAAATGGCAGAAACAAAGAGAATACGGTAGGAAAACACACTGTGGTCAGAAGCTGGCAACGTGGTTGAAATTCGACAATGTGGTCAAAAGCTGACAACGTGGTCATAAATTCAACAACCTGGTCGAGAGTTGACAACGTGGTTGTAAACTCAACTACGTGGTTGAAAGCTAACAATGTGGTCAACGATTCAACAATGTGGTCAGAAATTAGCTACAGAATGGAAATCACCATAGTCGATAACCACTGAGACCAAAATTAACATGATAAAAATTGAGTGCAGTCGGAACCAATGTGCTCGTAAACAATGTAGTTGAACACCAACAAGTGGTCGAACAACCAACGTGGTCGAAACCAGTCGGCAACCAAAATGATCAATGTAGTCATAACCAACGTGGTTGTAAGCCAATGGAGTGGACGAACAACTAACGTGGTCGGAATATGTCGGCAACAAGAATGGTCAATGTGGTCGTAAGCCAATGGAGTGGTCGAACAACAAATGTGGTCAGAACTAGACCACAACCAAAATGATCAACGTGGTCATAACCAACGTGGTCGTAAACCAATAGGTGGTCGAACAACCAACGAGGTTGTAGGCCAACGAATGTTTTGCGACCGGCGAGATCAATTCATCTCAAAAACCAACCAGAGAAAATGAGGATCTGTGAGAAATCGAAAATCCCATGCAGAAAAATGCGAAGCAGTCGGAAGAGTAAATGTGATTGCGGTGCGATGTAGTCTGGAGTTTGACCGTGGTCGAAACCAACATAGTCGTAAAGCTAATCGATTTTCCAGATAGAGAGTAAACGGACTATCGATTGCTTCAGTTCAAATTCAATAGAAGAACACAAAGTAATCGATAGATCTGAATGTGCTCAAAAGCAACACGGTGCAAAGTGATCGAAAGACTGAACGTAGTCAAAAGCAATGCGCTTCAGTCTAAAACTTGACCGTGGTCGTAAAACTGATTTGGAAGAACAGAGCAGTGCACGACCACAAGATCTAAAATCCGTATATCTTTTGATTAAAAGATCAAATGGCCATAAAACTTTGAACACAAAAACATTAAGGTCTCAAGAGGCTGCTCCCATCTTGAATTGAAAATTTAATAAACAAATTGAGAGCTTTTTGCGATTTAACTGTGCGCGCACAAGACCAAGACTTCTAGAACGGAGAAATGAACAAATCGTGCCCGTGGAAGAAGAATAGCTAAGATGGCTTTGAGTATGATTCCGCACAATACAACATATCAGATCATCACAAAACAAGCAAGAATTCCACTATCCTAAAATTGCATAAGTATGCATCCGCTAAATCCTTAGCCTTTATCTATTAGATCCATCTTGACCTAAACCACTCTCCAACGCATTGCTCATGTGCCGTAGTTTTGATCTAAGATGGTTTCCAGTATTTTGGTTAAATTACCAAAATGCGCCTCATTGACCTGGTCATCACCTTCCTTTGCTAGCAAACAACATGCTTGCCACATGTAGGTACACCATTAGCTTGTCACATGCCGCCAAATCTCTCATGTCCCGGTTCCACCGAGCCACGGTTTACTTGGCCCGTGAAAGCCGCCTAGAGTCATCCCGATGTTCGAACTCGCCTTCAACATTCCTACCTTTCTCATGCCATGCTTGAGCTCATAGTCTCACCCGGCATCCTTGATCGTTCTAGGCCTCAACTCCTCCATGAGACTAGCCCCAATCACCGCCATTGATCATAGTTGACTCCAAGCGACTCTGCACATCCAAAGACAAAGAATTCATTTCCAGGCATAAGTTCTTCACAACTTAACCTACATTAGCCAAGCCATACATCATGCAACCTTACCCCAATGACTCAGGTCAACCTAATTAAATCCATGATTCCAATCCCAAATTATCAATATCTGCACAAACTAATCCTAACATAGAGCTATCTTTGGCAAGCCAACTAACCACTCCACAAATATTGCAATGGTTCATCATAACAATGACCGAGATAGTCCATCACCCTTCTGCTCCTTGATTATCCCTTCCTTCTCTAGTTCGGTTGCAAGGGGAGAAAGGGTCAACTACAGGGAGCAGCAAGGGAAGGGGTTGCTACAAGGAGTTGGGCAGAGGGGAGGGGCTGCTGTTGGCCAAGAGGAAGAGGGGGGAGGTGCAAGGAAGGGGGTGGCAGCTGGGTGAATGGGAGGAAGGGGTGGCTAGGGTTTTTGGGGGAAGGGAGGGGCGGCTGGCTAGCCCTATTGGGCCAGGCTGTCGTGGGTCGAAGGCCCACGGCCTAAAACTCCCAAAAATACTAAATTTTTTCCTTTTGAAATTCCCGGAAAATCACTTCTTCAATTCTATTGATTTCTCTCTTTTTAATTCACCGAATCCTCCGAACAACATTTGGGACATTACATTCGGAGTACAAGACATAGAGGTGTAGAGCCCCTCAAGATAATTCTACTCAATTCAGAGTTTGATATGAGACTTTGTGGATACGTCAAGATTAGACAGCTGTGTCTAATCAGAGAGTAAAAAGGGTTGGTCACTCAAGAGAGACATGATGATGTAAGAGGGCGAGGATCGTAGTTCGAGGTGGATGTCCAGATGCTTCTGAGGGTATCTTTCACCAAAGACATGGTTTAGTTCAATGCCAAGGGGAAACTTCGTCTGAGGTACGCTGGACCATTTGTGATAGTGGCGCGTTTTGAAAACTCGCATATTGATTGGATGTCCTTTCTAATTAAGACCATGCATTTTGTGCACAATGTATTCCACACCTAGTATCAAGGAAGTATTTGGAGAAAACCATAGCACAAGATATAATTAGAGTCATTGACCATCAAATGAAATCTCACCTTTGGACCCAACCATTATGGATCATGGGGGGAGCCAGAACTGGTGTTGAGGACATGAGACGTTGAGGAATACCAAGGTACTTCGGTCATATCAATTAGGGTGGGGAGTGAGTTGGGAGTTGGAGTATCACGTGAGTCATCAATATCTGAAGTCGTTTACATCGTGTACATGGGAAAGTTTGTATTGCAAGAGAGATTCACAAGTGTTGAGAGAAAAGATTGCTTTCCATTAATCAATTCTGAATCTGTACATTGCTTTTATATAGATGATGAATGGGAGGCATAAAAGGTGCCTTTATGGAAAGGCATCTGTACATTTTGTTATAACTGTACATTGGGTAGTTGATTGTAACTTGTGTTTAACACTCCCCCTTGACCAATGTGTCTTCACAAGATCACCTTAATTCATCATCTTGGAATAACTCCTCCAAAACCCTGTAGGGAAAAATATGAGGAGAATTGATAGAGTAGATATGCCATGAAAAACTCCTTTAAAACCCGGTGGGAAAATTTAAGGAGAAAAATGATATGGCATATATTTGATTATATCTCTTTAAAAACCCCTGTGGGAAAATAGAGATATATTTACGATTACGTTGTCATATTGCATCATTAAAAACCTTGATGAGAAACCTTAGAGGGAAAACTCATAAAGGGAAAAAGAGTACAATATTGTATTGAACGGGTTAAGTCTTAGGAGATTTCTCCCCCTGACATCTGCAAATCACGTAGTCTTCGCATACCAATTCCATGAACACATTTTTGAAATGTGGAAGTTGGTAATGACTTGGTGAATAAGTCTACGAGATTATCACAAGACTTAGTTTCCAGAATATTTATTTCCCCACTCTCTTGCAATTCATGTGGGTAAAATAGTTTAGGTGCAATATGTTTTGTGATATTGCTCTTTATGTAACCCGTTTGCATTTGAACAACACTAGCAACATTATCTTCGTAGATAATGGTAGGTGATGCAATAGTACCTATACCACATGATTGTTGTATGTGGTTAATCATTCTGCGAAGCCATACACATTCATGTGATGCTTCATATAATGCAATTATTTCAGAATGATTAGGGAATGCAACCACTAGAGTCTGTTTCGAAGACTTGCAAGAGATGGCTGTTCCACCATGTTATTAAATCCATATTTTTATTCTTTTGGAAGAATAGACCAAGATCTTTAGTGCCTTGAAGATATCTAAGGATATTCTTCACTCCTACCCAATGTCTTTTGGTTGGAGCAGCGCTATATCTAGCAAGTAGATTTACCGCAAATGCAATATCCGGTCGGGCGCAATTTGCAAGGTACATAAGCGCTCCGATGGCACTGAGATATGGAACCTCGGGTCCCAATAGCTCTTCATTGTCATCTCGGGGTCTAAATGGATCTTTGTCCCTGTCTAGAGATCGAACAACCATGGGGGTTTTCGATGGATATGCTTTGTCCATATTGAATTTCTCCAATATTTTCTAGACATAGGCTGATTGATGCACTAGGATGCCTGTATGAAGGTGCTCAAGTTGTATACCGAAGCAAAATTTGGTTTTACCCAAATCCTTCATTTCAAATTCCGTCATAAGATGATTACGTGCTTCATCTATATCCTGTGTGTTACCAATGATATTAAGATCATCAACATACACAGATATAATACAAAATCCTGTTGAGGACCTTTTGATGAATACGCATGGGCAATCATCATTGTTGGAGTATCCCTTTTTGGTTAGGAACTCACTTAGTCGGTTGTACCACATTCTACCCGACTGTTTCAAGCCGTATAAAGACTTGTTCAATTTTACACAATACATATTGCGATTTGCGTTTGGATTCGGAATTGAAATTCCATCGGGAACTTTCATATATATTTCCGAATCAAGTGACCCATAAAGATATGCAGTCACTACATCCATCAACTGAAAGGATAGATGATTTTTAACTGCCAATGAGATTAAGTATCGGAATGTTATTCCACTCATTACTGGAGAATAAGTTTCATTGAAATCAATGCCGGGTCTCTGCATGAACCCTTGTGCTACAAGCCTTGCTTTGTATCTCACCACCTCCTTGTTTTCATTCCGTTTGCGAACGAAAACCCATTTGAAACCGACAGGGAATACTTTGGGAGGTGTATGTATCACATTGGTGAATACATTTCTTTTCTTGAGCGAGGCTAACTCCGCTTGAATTGCATCCTTCCATTGATTCCAGTCCGAGCGCTGTTTGCACTTTGCCATGGTCTTAGGATCTGGATCATTTTTAAGGTTATTTGCAATTGTTGTGGAGAAATAAATATCGACAAGTGTAGTCTTACGATCATATGATTCTCCAGAATCAGTATAGTTAGTGGAAATTTCTTGGACCCCTCGTGACTCAATGTTATTTCCCAAAACATTTGAGTCGGGGTATTCCGATGTCCCAGGATCAGTATTTGAGTGCACTGTTGATCTGGGTTCAAGGATCCTTTGGTGTCTATCAACTTGAGGTTGATCTGCATTTACATTCTTTTGTTTCCTTTGTCGCTTGTTAGAAGTTGTATCCGCCATTTGTACCGTACTTCTCCCCCTCTTATTTTGAACTGGGAGTTGAGTGGTATTTTGCGGTACCTCCACTCTTTCAGGTACATTTTTGGCAGGATTATAGTACTTTGTGACACCCTTATAATCAGTAAATGCATCTGGCAAGTTATTTGCAATGTTTTGCAAATGAATGATTTTCTGAACTTGAAGAGCAGTCTCTCTGGTACGTGGGTCTGAGGTAGGAATGCCTTGTACATTCCAATCAATTTTCTGGCATTTTGCTTGGTACTTGTTGTCTCCCCCTAATGCCGGGAAATGTTCCTAATTGAATATGCAATCAGCGTACCGGGCCGCAAACAGGTCCCCTGTGAGGGCTCGAGGTATTTTATAATTGACAGAGATTTATACCCAACATAGATCCCAAGTTTCCTGTGCAGTCCCATTGAGGTACGCTGCGGTGGTGAGATCGGTAGTATGTAGCGCAACCGAACTTTCGCAGATGGAAAATATCTAGTGGATTTTCACGTACTAATTGTAGCGGGGAAGTGCTATGATATGCAGTTGGACGCAATTGGATTAAGTCAGCAGTGTGTAAAATTGCATGACCCCAACATGATGTTGGTAAGTTGCAATTCTGTAGTAATGGTCTTGCAATGAGCTTGATTCTCTTGATAAGAGGTTCTGCTAAACCATTTTGTGTATGGACATATGGAACATAGTGTTGAACTTGTATCCCAAGAGCCATACAATAATAATTGAAGGCATGGGATGTAAATTCAGCAGCATTGTCCATTCGAATTGATTGAATTCGATATTCAGGATAATGTGCTTGTAATTGGATAATTTGACCAATTAACTTAGCAAATGCATTGTTTCGTGTGGATAAAAGACACACATGTGACCATCTAGTAGATGCGTCAATGAGAACCATGAAGTATCTGAATGGTCCACACAATGGTTGTATAGGACAACATATATCTCCTTGAATGCCTTCAAGGACTTTAAGTGGTTCAGCACTGATTTTAAGATAAGAGGGTCTTAAAATCAATTTTCCGGTGGCACAGGAAGTGCACACAAAATCTGAGGATTCTGAAAATTTTGTTTTGTGGTATGTATGACCAATTGAATTGCTAATAATTTTCCTCATCATTCCAATGCCTGGGTGGCCAAGGCGATCATGCCATGTTTGGAATGTGTTAGCGTTTTGGAAAATTACTTTGTACGCAATATGTTGAACGGGTTTGATGTATGTATAGTACAATCCGGAGTTTAAAGATGGAATTTTTCTAGTACTTGTTTGCCATATCCGTTGTGTTTGGTTAAGAGGAGATATTCCTCTTTGTTGTCATTTCGGGTTTTCAACATGGAAACCATTCTGATGGATATCTCTATAACTAAGTAAGGTACGTGTTGAATCGGGATACAAGAGTGCATGTTGAATCGGGATACAAGAGTGCATCCTTAATTTCCAATTGTGTACCCATAGGGAGAGTGATAGAGGCACGACCAGAGCCTACTATTGTTGCATCGCGTCCAGCGATGGTTAAAACATTTTCTTTCCTCCTAGTAAGAGTTAGGAAATATTTTGTGTCCCTAAGTATAGAGTTTGTGGTACCACTATCCACAAGGCATAATTCCTCCTCCATTGGATTAACTCCAAAAATCTATATACACAAAAAAAGAATTTAATGAAATTCTTATAGTAGCATATATAAAATAATACAAACTTTATTTTACAATACCGAATATGTTCGATATATGATTGTACCATACAAGCTTACAATATAGATGACAACATTATTTATATTACAACACTATAGTACTTATGAGCTATGGAACGAGGAGTCTAACGGAGATCTCCAAACATGTCTTGAGAATGACATTCTTCAAGTGTGTCCTCGGTGCACATGAGATCATCCTTCTTTGTAGAAGCACATGTGTCTTTGAGTTCTTGAAGGAACTTTTGAGAGCATCCGACTTCATCATTGTTGGATGTGAGATTGAAGTGTGCTTCAAATCTCTTCTCTTGAGCATTCTTGCCACGAGCCAAAGACTTGAGGTAGATGTTCACAAGATGCTTCGGGGTGCGGCATTTCTTGGTAGGATGGTTGTAGCAACCACATTTTTGACAAATTTCAGTTTTGTCAACTCTCTTACCAGAATTGTCTTTACCTTTTTGAATCCACATGGTTTTTGCTTCTTGTTGCGTTTGTGTTTACCTTTAAAGTTCTTTGAGTGATTGTGTGAACCACTGAACTTGTTGTTATTTTGATTAGCATGTACTTCAGGAAGTGCAGCAGCCCCAATGAGACGTTGCTGATTGTTCTTTAAAAGAAGTCCAGCATGCTTTTCTGCCTGAAGCATAGTATGCATAAGATCAAAATAAGTTTGGTAATTTGCAGCACGCCATTGCTGCTGTAGGACCCTGTCAGATGGGAGCATAGTTGAGAGAGTTTTCTCTATTTTGTCCGCATCCGTTGGTTCCTTGTCACAAAAACGCAATTTGGAGCAAATAGTATGAAGGGCATGGTTATAGTCTCCAACAGATTTGAAATCTTGAAGTCTAAGATGTGCCCATTCATGATTTGCCTCAGGTAAGATAACATCTTTCTGCTGTTCATATCTATTTTTGAGGGCTAACCATTATGTGAGTGGATTCTATTCATACAAATATTCAGCCTTCAAATTCGGATGTATGTGATTCCGTATTATTTTCAAAACGGAATATTTCACAATATCCGGAGGAATTTGATCAGCTGGAGGATCAAATATCACCCGTTGCAACCCACGTGTGGTTAGGTTGATTTTGAGGTCCATAGCCCATGTAGGGTAATTGGTACCATCGAGAGCGAGGGGCTCAAAATTTTTGGTAGCCATGTAAAACCTACATGAAAAGTACACCATAAATAATTAATTTACATGAGGTAAATTAATGTGTATGGTAATGTTGTAATAAAATGCAAAACATGTGGAAAATAATATGAGTATTGTAATCCGAATGAATATATATACCCAATTAAATATAACATGTGGTTATATTTATAATACCGTGTAATCACAATATTGGTGGTGAACACCAATTTATTGTACGGCATAGCGTACAAATAAATGTAGCAAAGTGCCATAAATTGTAATTATGGCATTATTGTAGGTATAATATTTTGCAAAAATTCTAATTTATTAAGTACAATGGTATTCATTAAATGAGAATTTTAAATTTTAAATTTGCTAGTGATAGCAAATTTAAATATGGTCACAATTAATATGGTAAGTAAATTGCAATAAACTAATAATTATGCAAATGTAAAAAATTATATAAATGTGGTTGCACATTTATTTAAATATTTACATAATTTTTAGGTCTTGTAGGGACTGAAATGCTAATTTATAACAGTACAAATTAACGAGTACAATTATAAACAAGCACAAGGATTATACTGCAAAAACTACAATACAAATTTATTTAAAATAAAAATTCTGCATTTTCCATGAACTAGAGGGGGGAAATGCAAAATTTCACCAACTTGGGCTGCAGCCCATTTGGCCTTTTGGCCCATGTGGGATGGTGGGATTTAATGGGCCAAAGCCCATGTATTTTAGCAGCCATATATATGAGATGGGGGGAATTAGGGTTTCCCCCCCATACCCTAGCTGCCATTTTTGGAGCCGCCGCCGCCTGCTCCTTTATGCGCCGCCGCCGCCTGCTCCTTTATGTGCCGCCGCCGCCGCCAACCGCCTCCACCGCCGGGCTTCGGATCCGCCTGCGCCGGGGCCTCTACCGCCGCCGGCCCATGGGGGCGCCGCCGGCGCCCGCCAAGGCTTCCGTCGCCCGTGCCGGGGTTTGCACCGCCGCCTCGGGCGTCGCCGGCCACAGGCGCCGCCGCCTCCACGGACACCGCCACCTCAGACGCCGCCGGCCACAAGCGCCGCCGGCCGTGCGCCGTGCCTCGCCGCGCCGGGCGTCGCGTTGTGTCGGGCCGCGCCGCCCGCTCGCCGCGCCTGCTGCGCCGGGCCGCCACGGGGTCGCCAGCGGGTGGGGCTTGCTGCGTGCCGCCGGCCGCGCCTCCTTGCCGCGCTGGGGCCTCCACCTCGCCTATCCGGGCCGCCGGCTGGAGAACGTCACCCCGGGCGCCGCCGGTCACGGTCACCGCCGACCGCGGGCCACCTCGCCTTGGGCACCGCCGGTCGAGGGCTGCTTCGGGCTTGGTCGCCGCTGGCCGGGAGCCGCCTCGGGCTTGGGCGCCGCCGGCCGTGAGCCGCCTGCTGCGTGGGCCGTGCCTCGCGCCGGTCTGCGCCGCGTCGCCCAGCCACTTCGGCGCCGGCCAAGGGCTTGCCGGCCAAGGGCGGGTGCTGCGCCGGGCCACGCCGGCCGCGCGCCGCGCTGTCCACGTCTGCCCGCGCCGCCGCACCTCGGCCGCCGGTCCCCCTCCCCTTTTTTTCTCGAGTTATGTAGAGGAGAATGCCTCCTCTGCGGAGGAGGCCGGTGGAGGTGTTCAGGCGCAGATGTAAAGGCCGGGACGGCGGTTAGCCGTCGCGGAGGCGTGCGCCGGTCGCTGGTAAGGTCCATAGCGTGGAGTCCGCGCTGGTGAGAAAACGCCGTGCGCTTCCCATGGACGACGGCGAACCGGCCTAGAACCATGTCCGGTGGAGATGATGGTGGTGGTCGCCGGGCGTGGTGGTGGAGGTTGCGCATGGAGAGGGGCAAGAAGGATGTGCAGCGTTTCGTGCAGGGAGTCGACTAATGCAAGAACATCAAGTAATGCTTGTCGGTGATTTGCACATAGTGTCAGCGCCATTACCTTGAATGCTTTCTCTGTTGTATGTGAATGTATTTTTGTGTGCTGGTAACGTTTTGCAAGAGAGATTCACAAGTGTTGAGGGAAAAGATTGCTTTCCATTAATCAATTCTGAATATGTACATTGCTTTATATAGATGATGAATGGGTGGCATAAAAGGTGCCTTTATGGAAAGGCATCTGTACATTTTGTTATAACGGGCAGTTGATTGTAACTGGTGTTTAACAGTTTGATTGTAGTCTTGAGTGGATTTAGTGTAGTGATGTGAGGCATAGAATTCGGGATCGAATTCTATTAAGTGGTTAAAATGTAATATTCCAAAATAACCTTCTTAAGGATCTATGCGTAAATAGAGAAAAGAGGATACATGAAAAGGAAATGTGTGTATTTGTATAGGAGAATTTTGCTTTCTGGGATGAGTACGTAATACGGGGGTTGGAGTTTTTAAGTTATTCTCATGCCACGATAAAAGGATTGTAGAGAAAGACAATCCACAAACCGGAATTAAGTACCCTATTCCTTTTAATCCTCGAGCACCATCTACAGTCCGTCCCACGTGCCGGCCAAGGCTTCCCAGGCGTCGCCGCCACCTGCATGACGCGGCAACCACTCCGCGCACGCGACAGCAGCGAAACTTGGCCACACGTCAGCAGTCGCATGTTTGCCCGTGCGTTGCTCCGTTCCCGCGTGCGTCACCCGCATCTCACTCCAAGCCAGCCCGCGTAGCTTGCGTCTTCCCACATCGGCCGCATTCCCGCACGTTTGCCCGCCGCTGAGCACGCCACGACGCCAGAGCTAGCTGTGCCCACGCGGAAGCCATCCCAGCGTCACCCATAGGCCATAGCCAACACGCTAGCGCCACCTGCATGCGTTGCTTGCAGGAGTGCACGTAGATGCATGCATGCATGGATCAGCCACTGCTGATATCTAGTAACTATCACTACTACAGAAAACCACATTACAGACGGTTCAGAAACGTCATCACAGACGGTTTTCTGAACCGTCTGAAATTATGAGTCAGTGATAATCCAAGTTATCACAGACGGTTTTTGAACCGTCTGTGATTATGCGATATCACAGACGGGTTTTCATTAAAAACCGTCTGTGATTATCCGATATCACAGAGGGTTTTGTACTAAAAACCGTCTGTGATTATCCGATATCACAGACGGTTTTTAGAGGGAAGGGGGACCCAAATGATTTCAAACTATATACTATGTACTATATACTATATACTATATACTAACACAACAAGCAATGTAATATGTACCAATGTAAACTAAGCAACTGCAGTAAACAATGTACCAATGTAGTATGTACTAAATAGCAAACTAATTAAGCTACTGCAGTAAACAATGTAACAATGTAATATGTACCAAATAGCAAACTAATTAAGCTACTGCAGTAAACAATGTACCAATGTAATATGTACCAAGCATCAAGCATCAACCCTAAACACTAACATAAAGCATGAAGCATCAACCCTAAATATGTACTAAGCAACTAACCATAACAGTATGAAGCATCAAGCATCAACCCTAAACACTAACAGTAAGCATGAAGCATCAACCCTAAATATGTACTAAGCAACTAACCATAACAGTATGAAGCATCAACCCTAAACATTAACAGTAAGCATGAAGCTCGGGGAGGGATTTGATGACCTTACGGTTTTGGTGACCTTAGGGACGCAGGAGGAGGAGGCGGCGGCGACGGAGGAGGAGGAGGAGGAGGCGGCGACGACGACGGAGGAGGAGGAGGCGACGGAGGAGGAGGAGGCGACGGGCTCGGGGAGGCGGCGACGGAGGAGGAGGCGACGGGCTCGGGGACGCGGCGACGGAGGAG
Organism: Dendrocalamus latiflorus; assembly: GCA_017311315.1. Classification (NCBI taxonomy): domain Eukaryota; kingdom Viridiplantae; phylum Streptophyta; class Magnoliopsida; order Poales; family Poaceae; genus Dendrocalamus; species Dendrocalamus latiflorus. The sequence goes on from CM029672.1 coordinate 19,904,969, forward strand.
GAGGAGGCTGCGGCGACGTCTTCGTCCGGGGAGGCGGCCGGCGAGGGCTGGGGGAGGCAGCCGGCGAGGGCTCGGGGAGGCGGCGGCGACGACAGGCTCGGGATTTAGATCTAATCGAATAACTGCAGCGCACACGGAAAACCCTAGCGAGAGGGTATACGTAGGAAGATTATCACAGACGGTTCTAAACTTAGAACCGTCTGTGATAACATATCACAGACGGTTTTGAGTTAAAAACCGTCTGTGATAGTTTACTATCACAGACGGTTCTAAACTTAGAACCGTCTGTGATATGTTATCACAGACGGTTCTAAGTTTAGAACCGTCTGTGATAAACCTTTGCCGGCTGTTGCAATTAAGACAACACCAATAACTACACAGCTGCATTCATATCAACTGCCAAACAGCTGTATTCATATACAACACCAACCAGCTGCATTCACACAGTGTATTTCTTGATACATTTTGTCATTCTCAAATACATCACACATATACATTTTCACATATACATCTCAAAATTGACTACATCACACATTTTCACATATACATCTCAAAATTGACTACATCACACATTTCCACATATACATCTCAAAATTGACTACATCACACATTTTCACATATACATCTCAAAATTGACTACATAACACATTTTCACATATACATCTCAAAATTGACTACATCACACATTTTTACATATACATCTCAAAATTGACTACATCACACATTTCCACATATACATCTCAAAATTGACTACATCACATATTTTCACATATACATCTCAAAATTGTCACACATTTTCACATATACATTCTTATTGTACTTGCTTATTTCCTTTAAAAATTAGCCCTTCATCATGATCAATGCGTACGTAACTAGTTTCGTCACGTTGTTCATCGTCGACCCTTATGCCATTTTCAAAAGGAGGTAACTCGTCAAATTGATTGTATTCCTCCTCGTCCACTACATTCTCCACTCCGACAATTCTCCTTTTTCCATGAAGAACTACATGGCGTTTCTTATTTGCCGGGTTGGTTACATAGAAAACTTGAACAACTTGATTGGCGAGTACGAATGGTTCATCTTTGTACCCGACACGTTGGAGGTCCACGGTCGTGACACCGTACTTGTCAACCTTCACCTGTGGGAGATGCACCCAACGGCAGCGAAATAAGGGGATCTTGAAAACCACATAGTCGAGCTCCCAAATCTCTTCTATGAAGCCATAGTACGAGTTTCTCGACCCATCGGTACTGAATGCATCTATGCGGACACCGCTGTTCTAGTTAGTGCTCTTGACATTCTGAGACTGCGTATAGAATGTGTACCCATTTATGTCATATCCTTGCCATGTCACAACTGTAAATGTTGGCCCTTTTGCCAACCATGTCAGCGTCTCACTCGGCGAGCTCCTAGCGATTTGCTCCTTCAACCATTGGTTGAACCGACGGTTGTGTTGCCTCATGATCCAAACATCCGGCCGCACCGGATTCTGTTGCCAAAGCACACTGTCACATCCCAAAAATTCGCGTTCTGAAAAATTTAATATTAAATTAATTATTTTAATGTATTTGGATCTTATTTGGATTTATCTGGATTTTATTTCAAAATTTAAAGCAAGAAAAGGTATTTTAAAATTTTTATTAAAGCCAAAAAGGGAAAATTATATTTTTCCTAGCCTTTCCTAAACTTTTAAATAATATTTGAGAATTTTTTGAAATTTAAAATCAATTTTCAAAGTTAAAAAGTATTTTATAAAATTATTAAATTCAAACCTGGAATTAAAAATATTTTTAATAAGTCTAAAATGCTTCCAGGAATATTTTATGATTTTTCTGGAATTTTTAGACATTAAATATTATTTTTCGAAGTGTTTATAAAGTTTCTAGTATTTGCTGAAATATATTCCGAAAATAAAAATCAAATTAATCCTATCCCGCCATGTGTGGCTCTCAGATTAAATCAACCTCTCTCCACGTTTTAATCCTAGCCACACATGATCACTTACCCCTTCATAAAATCCAAAGGCCCTCATCCATCCACTTGCCACGTGTCGCAAATCCGACGGCCCGTACCCCTTCACTTCCTCCCTCTCTCTATTACACATGGACCCCACATGTCATATGTTTCTTCAACCTCTCCTTCCTCCTCCCCTAACCCTCTCTCTCCTCCACCATGGATGACAATTAAAAGCTTTGAAATCCCGCCGTTTCTCACTCTTAACTCCCGATTAAAGCGTGGAAACAGACGCTCTAATCACCCTCATCAATCTCCCGGCCGTTTCCCATCCTTTAATCCTCTCCAAACCGAAACCCCTTCCCCTCCCTTTCTCTTTCTATAAATTGGCTCTCCACCACCATTCTTCCCTTTCCTCTCTCCTATTCGGCCGGCCCTCACCTCCCACCTCTCCCGCCACCGTGCGCCACCCCCTACCGTCCGCCGCCGCTCGGCCGTCTCCCGCCGTCGCCCTGCAGCCCACCACCGCCTCCCGCCGCCGCCGGCCACTCCGGGCAACCCCGCCCCCTCCGGTAAGCCGCGCCGCCGCCCCGGCCACCCCGTCGCCGTTCGCCGCCCTGCCTCCGGCCGCCGGCCGCCGGCGAGGTCGCCTCCCGTGCGCGCCCCCGCGTACCTCCATGTCTCCTTCTTTAATCATGTTCAACCATGTTTAGGCGATTTGTTGTTGCTCATTTGTCAAGAAATAGCAAGTGCTCACTTGGCTAGGGGGTGCATGTTAGTGCATGCATGCATGAGATTGTGAGTTCAATTCCAAGGCAAGGCAATTTTCGGTTTGGGCTTGCCAAAATTTTTGTTGGCCAATGACAACCGGGCCCCACGTGTTATACACTCCAAAATATCCCATAAATCAGCCAAAATAAGATTCCAGAGAATATTCCCTCGTTTTGCATTTTCTGGAATTTCCAAACCGATCAAATTTCCAATCGCTCGTTCTCCCTCGTCCGATCTCCGAATCCAGTGATTCAAATTTCTAAATTCTTCTAAAATCATAATATATATCCTAGTATATATTTTATAATTTTTGGATTTTATTTCGATTTTGTTTGAATTTATTTGTTTTGTTTATCTGTCTTCTCGTGCGTAGATTCCGCTGTCGTTGAAGATTTCGTCGAGTCGCAGCAAGAAGAACCAGTCAGCACTCAAGAAGGCAAGTCTCCTTTGATCATATTGAACCTATGATTTTGAAATATTTTAATTATTTCAAATTATGTGCATTGCTATTTACATAAAATATTAGTTCAAATCTTAAGGTATTAGTTACCCCAATTTTGTTATGCCCTCCGTTGAAATTGAATGCCATATACCCTTGTCTCCTTAGGATTTCCTTTGGCTCTTTAATGAGATTATTATATTCAGTTGCGAATATTAGAATGGTAGTACAATGCTTAGCCATGCTATTGAATACCTCATAAATCTTGCAAATGGGAAAATTATGAATTATTGTATTACCCTTGCGTTTACAAATTTAGTGGTAATTGGAGTTGCCACTGTTCTTTTAAAATAAACTAAAATGTGAAAGTTGGTTTAGATTAGGGTGGATGGTAAGTTTGGATTGGTGCAGCAAGCACGAGATCTTGTAAAGTGTATGTTCCACCCTAGTCAATTAAGGACCGACGCTTGTGTTTGTCCAGACTGAGCATTAACCGTACAACCACAAGTCTATATGGGTACGACCTAGCTGACTAACTTGCGATAGTCTAGTTGAGGTGCCACCAGTGGAAAGTGGGTGCCAGGGATGGACTGGTTATTCACAGTGAGGGACAGGGATTTACTGTACTCATATGGCGCAAGAGGGGGCTTCGGTTCGGGCAGTTAGCCTACCTGCGGTGAAACCTCAGCGGGTGGTATCTAGCTAGATTAGAGTAAGGTAAAGGCTTTGTGATATTTTATCTGGGTCTCATGCCAAAGGAAGCGTGTTGACTTTTAGGATAATTTATCTCTTGTGGGTAAAATTGTACAACCTCTGCAGAGTGTAAAACTATTCGAATAGCCGTGCCCACGGTCAAGGGCGGGCAAAGAATGCATGCACATGGTAGATTTCTGGTTTTGTTTTAAAATCAAAAGTTTTGTATTCCGAGAGTGGAGGGAACTCTCGGAAGGGTATCCTGGCGGTTGGAGCCAGAGAGGGTGGATGTAACCCGCAGTATTAAACTTGTTCAAGTTGTTAACTAGTGTTGGTAGATGGAACCTTCACTAGAATGTTAATGATAGTTTCTGCTAAAACATTTACTTTATTAACTTGATGCCTTCGAAAATAATTAGTAGTAATTGAATTTTAAAATGTTGCTTTGTGCAGAAGAACCATATAGCCTTCCTTTGTCAAGCCTTGCATCTATACATTTTTCCCAAGACTTGCGGAGTACTTTATGTACTCACATGCTACACTCAAAAATAATACTCAGAAGAACATGAAGCTCAAGAAGGTGTCTATGACTACTGCTTCGCTTGTGGCTGTGATGGATTCTTCCCGGAGGACTAGGTCGCGCTTCCCCAGTCAACTGCCTGTGGCATATTGGTATTTACGCTTTCATGTGTCGAGCGGTGCTATTTGACGTGTTTTCTTGTCTGTGTGACTGCAGGACGTCGAGACGGAGTCATGGTGAGACACGGAGGACTGGACTAGGCTCAGGTGGCGCTGAGGTCAGAACAGTCAGGAGGTGTCGAAGATGACGTGGACTCGAGGTGGTTGCGAGGCGTGCAAGGCAAGGAGCGCGGAAGCTTCCCGGAAGGTGCAGGAGGGGCGAATCGGGAAATTCGCAAGGCTGCACAAGCGGGAGCGGGCTCCGTTCGGGTTTAGCGGGCATAACGGGGAGGAGACCCGTTAGCCAAGGCTATATAAAGGAGTGGAGGGGCTGCATGCCCACTTGAACACTTGAAGGGATTTTAGGGTTTCCTTTAGTCAAAATAGGCTTTAGAGTTTGTTTTGGCTTTAGGCTTTAGTGGTTGAGAGTTGTTGGTGGAGGCAGAGTTGTGTTCCCTCTGTGTCCCCTTCGATGGGTTTCTGAGACCTCTTTGTGTTGGTGTTCCTCCCAAGATGCATGTGTAGCTCTTGGTGTTCTTGAGGATTGAGAGGGTGAGGATGGATTGAGAGACTTGTAATCTTCCATCTTGTTCTAATGTCCAGGCGTATTGGAACTCCTCTGTATTCCTTTTGGTTCAATAAATGGAAATCTGAAGTTTCATTTTCTCAGTTCGTGCTCTGTGTTCTTCGTTTATCCTCTTAGCATGAATTCTTGATTTTCTGTGTTTCTTGTTGTTTGTTGCTTGGGAGTGCCAAAATGGGTTGCTCTATGTTGGGATAGTGCCTCAAGATCATTTGATCAGTTAAAATCCCAAAAACCCATCTCTAATTTCAGTTTTTGTTTTTGAGCCTCCCCTGTTCATGTTTTACCATTCTAGGGTTTTGGTGCTGTTCTTGATTCCCTTGTTGAGATGGCTTGAAATTTGGTATGGAGAGTCCAGAGGCTATTAATTAGCTACCCTCAAAATTTCATAGCCAAAGGATCTACGGTTGAGGAGTAATTTGATTTTTGGCTCAGCTCGGACAAAATTTCAGATTTTTACCCAAATCTGAAATTCTTGTTTCTTGGAGTGGTTTTCTCGTTTTTGGCTCTTGGCTTATTCTTCTGGGAGTGTTCCCTAGCTATCCTCAAAGTTCCCCAAGCCAAGAATCCAAGAATCTTGCGAATTTCTCAGTTTTCCTGAAAATCCTGTTTGCTGATTTTCTCAAGAGGTACTACCGCTCCTCGAGAGGTACTACCGCTCAGAGGTACTACCGCTCGTCCTAGCGGTACTACCGGTTATGTTCGGACCAGTCTGACCGGCAGCGAAGAAACGTTCGGACAAGTCCGATCTTCGTGCGGTACTACCGCTCCTCAAGAGGTACTACCGCTCGTCTCAGCGGTACTACCGCTTGCAGTCAGACTTGCTCTGAATTTATTTTTCTTGGCTGCTTCTTTCTGGATCTGGTTTTCTCTACTGTTGTTCTTCCTGTAAGTACTTGTCTTCTACCTTCATAGCTCCCATAGCTATTGGAGAAGAAGATATTTGTTGGGGGCGATTTTTAGAGATCGACATTCACCCCCCCCTCTGTCGCCATTTTGGTCCTACACTATTTTACACGGAGAGGTCATCACAGGATTAAGTCCTTAATGCGTCCGGGCGGTTCAATCCACAACCACATATTCTCATGTTACCTCTACACCCGCCACTCTTACCATCCGCCCAGATAAGTACAGCAGGTTTTGATGTTTTGAGAAGCATAAATTAAGTTATCGCAAAATATTTAGCCACGTACATCCCGTGTCTATCCCAAAACAAGTTCTCATGTTTTTAAAGAATGATGATCAGGGCAATTAGTGCTCTGGACTTGACAAGACTAGCATGGCATTTTAATATGGCCTATACCTAGTAGAGCTATCATTGACATCTAGGGCGACAACAGTTAGGTGATTCAAGTGTCAAGGAATGGCATATTAAAATTAATACAACATCAAGTGGGCATGTAACTACCTTATGTTTTGATATATATTTGCATAATAAATTAAGCATGCAAGTTGATAATTTAAAGGAATATAATTTTGCATAAAATATAGGAGCAACATGATCAGAGTGATGACTTGTCTTGCTTGGTTTACCACAGCCTTGATTGACCTAGTTCAAAGCCTTCTCAGACAGTGATTTTAAATTTTTGGCCTTCACTTTTACCCAAGTCTTAATCCTGTTCGAATTTGTCGCCTTGTTGAGTCTTCGGATTCTAATACGAGGCAAATGAACGAAAGAAACCAAATAAATCCCAACACTTTAAATGCCCAATTAAATTTAAATTATAAATATATTATGATTTGAGAATAGAAAGATGATCCGAGTTAGTGCGCCGTAAACACAGCAGTTGCTGAATTTGAACAAGCTTAAGAGAACAAGTTGTTTGAGTAGCTTTACCGTGAGGGAAATTTGGGATAAGGAGGGATCGGAGGTGAAGAAGTATCTATAGGAATTATCCACTTTGCAAAAGAAAGTGGCCAAACATAACTGATTGGGGAAAGGTGTGGCTCGATCTTTTATTTGATGACTTTCTTTTTATTGATTTACATTTATCAAGGAAGTTCCAGGAGTCACGCAGGACTTATGGACAGATGGAAGAGGTTATTGGGGATACTAAAGAGGGATAGAACTTTGTGATTTTAGGATGCGGGGATTTTACATGAGATGAGTATAATTTTAATTACTCGATCTAATTTTGATATTTCGTGAGCCAATACTTATCTGAGATTGCAACTACAAATTTAATGAATCATTCTTTTTAATAACTTAATTAAAGTATGGAGTTAATCATTTAACCATTTGTTATTATAGACAAGGTTGATTATTTTATTGATAACCAATCTATTATTAACGGTATGCCTTTTATGGGATGGGCAAGTTATGAATTAACAGGGATCTTCTTTATAAAGTTATTTCTTTCATTATTAATTATTCTCGACCATTAAATTTTAAATCCTTAGATAAAGATTGGAGATTTGGGTGTGAGACAAAGATTAATGGTTACCCTTTCTTGTTTAAATTTTTTTAATCATAAACATCTATTATTTTAAATCTTAGCACTTTGAGATAAATATTGAAGTCTTTATTACAAGTAGTTTAGGCACTTTTGAAGAGGTAGTTTTCGTGATTTAGGGATGAGCAACCCACACTTGATATCATATGTGGCTTGCCAAATATTTTTGAGAGATGATCTTATTAAACAAGGTAAATTGAACTCTCACTATTTGAAGTGTTAAAATTGATGATACATTTATTCAAAAAATTATATTAGTTATCTTTCTTGCCATTTTTTTAGTTGTCATGGTCTTAGACAAGATGAAATGGGGATAATTCTTTCATCAGGCTTCATAGCTAAATCTTTTAGACATGATATTATTATTATTTTATTAACTTCATGTTAATTTCTTGGTAATAGGAAAAAGAGTTCATGGCATAGACTTACTTTAACTAACCTTTTACATGAGGATTAATTTATTAATCTTGATTGGCATATGATTAACAAATGTTAAGTTTTTAATTTAATTGCACAATCTTTTTATTATGAATTCATCTGCAATTTCTTATTCTTATTATTATTCACAATTTATTTTTGTAGGCATGAATATTTCTTACACAAGAATAGAACATTTAGCCAAAAGGGTGAAAAGTTTTGCAATTTTCTCTAGGTGGGCCCACTTGACAGAAGAGAGAGAGACACAGAGGAGGGAGGTCTTCTTAGCTGAGGCAGAGTCGAAACAGAGGAGGGAAGGTGCTAGGGCATGGTAGCAGCGGCGCCAGCGGGGAACGGCAGGGGAGGCGGCGGCGACAGACAAAATGGATGCTCAAGTGACGAGCGGGCTCAGCGTGGCAGTGACTTCGTTTGGGGTGGCGCCCAGACAAGCTAGTGGCGGCTCTAGGCGGCCGACAGTGAGGGGAAATAGGGCACCGGTGGTTGGAAGAGAGAGGGAAGGAGGTGGGCGCGCATGAGCACGAGTAGGATTCCAGGAGCTCACATGAGCATTTGAATTGATCGGAGGGAGACCGAGGTGAGCTGGTGACGTGCACGAGCGGCGGCGCGGTGAGGCTCATGTGGAGGGGCCACACCAGCGGGGAAGGGCTTCGGCCAGCCGTTGGGGGAGTTCCGGGGCACCGATGGACTACTCTCAGCACGCAGAATTGGGCTGGGGGCTGACCGAGGGGGGGGGGACGGTGGCAGAAATGGCAGTGGCCAACCAGAAGCGAAGATGGAAAGGCACAGCATGCACAGGCGATGATTCTCCAATTAACCGAGATGGGAGGCAGTAGACGTCCGGGGGCATGCCGTGACACGAGTGGCTTGGCAGGAGCTTTGCCCATGAGGAGGAATGGCGAAGGCTTACGACGACCAGCACTCAGGTGGCAAGCGCTGAGCTTAGGAGGAGGAAGAGGAGGAATTGGGGATTGGGAAGGAGGTGAGCCCAGGGCTCCTTTTATAGCTAGGAGAGGCCATTAAAGATGGTGCAGGTGGAGTAATGCCGAGTAGAGACGAGCTGAGGAGTAATGCCAGCATGGGCGCTATTGAAGACGAAGCAGGGCATAGTGGAATGGCACCGAGGCTAGGCCGGTGGTAAGGGTAGTAACTAGGCGTACGAAGGTCGAGGCGAGGTCGGGGTAGTTGTAGCTGGTGGGCGTGCGGCGATGGGCCTTCGGCCTGAGCTGCGAGCGCCATGAACAGAGGGAGGAGGAGAAGGGAGGAGGCGTCAGTGGTTGGGCCAAAGGCTAGGTGAAAAGAAGTGGGTTGGGTGGAAGAAGCAGGCTCGGGAAAGAAATAAAACGGGCTGGCCCAATAAATTTTTTTTGGGATTTTTAGGAATTTCAGAATTTGGATTTGTAATTAGATTTTGTATTTGAAAGCTTAGTTCAAATTTTTAGATTCAACAATTTAATTTTAAGATTATCAAGTTTTGAGAGAAATTTTTTAAATTTTAGAATTTGATTTTTCAGATATGCAAATTGGATGGGAAAAATTTTATATTGATTTCCCATTTCTATTTTTGGTTTTGAATATCTAGATTTCCAATTTTTAGATTTGAACTTAAGACTTCCAAGGGGATTTGGATTTTCTTAATTTTAAATTTTCAATCTTGGTTCTTGATTCTAAGGTTTTGATTTTTTATTAATCGAGTTTTTTTGGCAAGAACCCAAATTAAGAAATTCGAGTAAAGCCAAAATTTTTTGAGATACACTAGAAAACAATTAATATATTTTTATAATTTTTAAAATTACACTAGTTCCCTTTTTGGGATGTCACAGATCCTATCCCCCTTAAAATAAATCTCACCCACGAGATTCGGTTAGAGTATAAAGAAGGAGGTGGGAACAAGCTAGCTAGAAATAGGTTCTAGGGTACTACTTGGTACTACGCCTTTTCCTTGGGGTCATCCTGGGTCAACACTTGGAGAAAATGCCTCACAGAAGGAACCTTGTTCTTCTAGATAGATTGCAGCTGACTTCGCTTCATCGCCTGATATTTTTGAGGCTTGCTTATTCTTCATCCTGGTTGCCGACTCCTCTTTATGTTGGAGTGGTAGTAGAGCCTAACACCGAGGTGCTTTAATACTCCCAGTTGATTCTAGATACCCCCTTAAAATGACAGGTGACTGATACTAATTGCTTTTGTTAGCTTCAGTCATGATGAGTCTGATGGTGGTTTGGAGACTCGGTCTTTGTATCTCGGCAGCCTTGGTCAACAACAGGTTCATGGAACAATACTTGGGGTAGTGATTGTGTCCTTCACAGAGAAAACAGGTGACCTTGCTCATTGGGCATTCTCCGGGTTGATGGTCTTCCTCACAATTTGGGGTAGTTTGCAGTGCATTGATCTTTTTGGTGTCCTTTTTCTCCACAGCGTGTATGTCGAAACACGGAGCAACAACTCCTAGATCCTCTATGTAAATCGCACTAGTCCAGGATCAGCTAGTGCACATAGTAGAACAAAAATACATATCAAGCACAAATGACCAACTATATTAAATAAAAGAGCACGGCCTTATGGCCAGCGTTTACATCAATGTTCATTGGCAACAATAATAAAGGTAAATAATTGCGGAAGCAAACTGATAAAAGCGAAGTCCAAATCTGCCTATAGGCAAATGACTGTAAGACATGGCCTATTCATGCAAGTCATCACCGTAGTCGTAGTCGCCCTCCTCTGAGATGAGATAGCAATGTGAGTACAAACTTGTACTCCGCAAGTCACACAGAATATGCAACATAATGATAAAGGCAACAAAAGAAAGCATATAGGGTTATTTGAGCATAAAATAGCATTTAAAGAAATACAGTAAATTAAATAAAAACACTGAATTTAATATAGTAAGTAAAAACAGTAATTGTAAATGAAATTAATAACGTTAGTGCAGGCTCCGACCAAACACTAACCTAACCACAGGCATCCCACCCAGACCATCTTATCCAAAAGATCTCGCATAAATTCCATCCATCCACATGCTTCCAATCACTCATGGATTCCATCTATCCATAAGCTTTCAATCTTTCATGGATTCTATCCATCCATAAGGTTTTCATAAACCATTTTGAAAAACAAAGTCTAATCCGTGAAAAACTTTCACTCATCTTGCCCATGACCATGGGCACGGCTACCTAGGATAGATTATACACTACTACAGAAAAGGTCATCACAGACGGTTCAAAAATGTCATCACAGATGGTTTTGTGAACCGTCTAAATTTATGGGTCAGTGATAATACGAGGTCATCACAGACGGTTTTCAAACCGTCTGTGTTGCAAATATCACAGACGGTTTTTAGTTAAAACCCGTCTGTGATATATAGTTATCACAGACGGTTCTAAATTTAGAACCGTCTGTGATATGTAAATATCACAGACGGTTCTTAACTAAAAACCATCTGTGATATTTATAAATCACAGACGGTTTTTAGTTAAAAACCGTCTGTGATATTCCCTAAACCTATTTCTGTTTATTGGCTAGCTTCAGGAAATGCTAGCCATGCCCTCTGAAACAAGCAGATCAACATGTACATGTATACATCCAATTCACATCTCAATTCATTTCACAAACATAAAACATCCATTTTTTTTAAGATTAGAGCCTACCATTACAATATCCCAAACAACGAGCAGGTTACACAACAAGAACAAAGAAAAAGAGCAAATATCTATGCCTTCTCGCCCCTGATGCAACGCATGAGCTGGATGTCTTTGACGCCCACCATCGTCGGCGTTGATTGAGCGTCCACACGGTTGGCACGCGTTAGTTACTTCTGTGGTGTCTTGCCTCCCGTAGACTTGTGCATCGTCTGCAAGGAGGAGGAGGACAGCAAGGAGGAGAAGAACATACAGCAAGGAGGATGACCGCAAGGAGGAGGAGAACATACAGCAAGGAGGAGGACGACAAGGAGGAGGAGGAGAACAGCAAGGAGGCTGGGTTTTAGTTATATTTATAGGGGAGGGAGAGGCGGGAGTTCGAATTTTTTTGGCGCGGGGATCCGTAGGGTGAGGCTTGGTGGATTTCTTGATGTGACGATGGCCCGATCTTCCGAGAGGTACTGATAAGTCGATTGTGGAGATCTTGACGTTGATGATCCAAAGGCTCCAACCAAAACAGATCGAACCCCTCGCAATCACTACACCACTGCTCCGTTGGTTATCAACCGTGCCGAACACGGTTGACCTCGCCAAGAAGGCTATCTCCTGCAAGCGAATCGAGAACACAACCAAGAGAGTTTAAGATGCAATCTGAAATTGCAAATAATGTTTAAGTTCACAAGTTGCGGTTCCTCAACTGAACATGCGGTGAAACTGCTAAGCAGAATAATCTCTTAAGAAAAACCCGAGGAAAACTAAAGGGGTGCGACCTCCTTAAATAGGAGTGGGGGAGGCCGCACTTATCTAACAAAAGGGGGTGTGGTACTATTAACGGATACTGTTCACGTGAACAGTACACCCATGAACAGGAATGCAGGCCCAAATAGTCTAAGTGTGATTACAAGGCCCAAGGCCCACTTTGACTCGGACTGGAAAAGTGACGCCACTTGTTTTGCAGTTTCTGATCAGCTCGGATGGAATTTCGAGGTGAGACCAGATTCATCTGAAAGTAGATTCCAGGATCTTTCCAACCAGTACTCACGGGCCCCGAGAAACCTTCTAGATCAAAAGTTATGGTCATTTGAAGTAGGCGCTGTCCAGCAGTCCGAATCTGAGTCGAACTCGCGAATATGAGTTGGCTTGCGCTTGACGGTTCCACTTCTACACTTGAGCTCGTGTGGTTCTTCTCCATGGTTCCTAAGGACAAGAAAATCACAAGTCTTAGGAAGTATCGAATGCTCAGCAGAAATATTATTGACTCCTAAAAACGAGTTTACCTGATAGTTGAGTTGACGAGCACGTGCCCGAGTGATTGGACCTTGCCCATCATTCATGGAAGCAGTAAGAGGGGTGTTCATATCAATAGAAGTGATGTCCTCATCATCCTCCCCTTCTTGAATTGGAGTCGTCCTCGACTCAAGCTCATCTTCCACACCCAAGCAAGGTCGCAAATCTGCAATGTTAAAGGTGGGGCTAACCCCAAAATCTGCAGGCAAGTCTAACTTATATGCATTATCATTAATACGTTCAAGTACTCTAAAAGGACCATCTGCACGAGGCATGAGTTTAGACTTTCTCAATTCAGGAAATCGTTCTTTACGCAAGTGTAACCACACAAGATCACCAGGTTCAAAAGTAATATGCTTGCGTCCTTGACTACCAGCAACTTTATATTTAGCATTCATAATCTCAATGTTCTCTTTAGTTGTCTCATGCATCTTACGTATGAAATCAGCACGTTGTTGCGCATCACAATTTACTTTTTCTGAAGCTGGAAGAGGCAACAAGTCGATAGGTGCACGAGGTATGAAACCATAAACAATTTCAAAAGGGCATTTCTTCGTGGTAGAATGCAGCGAACGATTATAAGCAAATTCCACATGAGGCAAACATTCCTCCCACATTTTTAAGTTCTTTTTAAGCACAGCCCTAAGCATAGTAGACAATGTTCTATTGACTACCTCAGTTTGTCCATCAGTTTCGGGATGACAGGTAGTGGAAAATAACAGTTTAGTTCCCAACTTTCCCCACAAGGTTCTCTAAAAATGACTAAGAAATTTAGCATCACGATCTGAAACTATCGTATTCGGAATACCATGCAAGCGAACAATTTCCTTAAAGAACAAATCAGCAACATGTGTAGCATCATCACTTTTATGACATGGTATAAAATGAGCCATCTTAGAGAATCTATCCACGACAACAAAAATACTATCCCTCCCCTTCTTTGTCCTAGGAAGCCATAAAACAAAGTCCATAGAAATATTTTCCCAAGGTACGCTTGGAACAGGAAGAGGCATGTATAAACCATGAGGATTAAGTCGTGACTTAGCTTTTTGGCACGTGGTCCAGCGAGAAATGAAGCGTTCGACGTCACGCCTCATCTTTGGCCAATAAAAATGGTGGAACAGAATGTCCTCAGTCTTCTTCACGCTGAAGTGGCCCATCAATCCTCCTCCATGCGCCTCCTGTAACAACAAAAGACGAACGGAGCCAACAGGAATGCATAGCTTGCCAGCACGGTATATGAAACCATCATGCACGTCTTTAAAATCAGCATCATGCACATATTGCTCCTTTATTGTCTCTAACCCAAAGATTTTGAAATCAAGTTGTGAAAGCATGGTATATCTCCTAGACAATGCATCAGCTATCACATTTTCTTTGCCCTTTTTATATTTAATGACATAGGGAAAAGATTTAATAAACTCAATCCACTTAGCATGTCTACGGTTCAGGTTGGTTTGACTTCGAATATGTTTCAAGGATTCATGATCAGAATGTATTACAAACTCTTTGGGCCATAAATAATGCTGCCATGTTTCCAAAGTTCGAACTAGAGCATATAATTCTTTATCATAGGTAGAATAGTTCAAACTATGACCACTTAACTTTTCACTAAAGTAAGCAACAGGTTTTTCTTCTTGCATTAACATACCCCCAAGACCTATGCCACTAGCATCACATTCTAATTCAAAAGTCTTGCTGAAATCAGGAAGTTGAAGCAATGGGGCATGTGTTAACTTATCTTTGAGAGTGTCGAAAGCTTGTTGATGATTGGTGGCCCAAGTAAAAGGTGATGAGGACATCACTTCATCAGATACACACAACACTCCTCCACTTGACATTCAAGGACCAATCACTAGAGCTCGCGCCCGACAATTGAATTTACAGGTGAGCTCGTTCCTAAGTACTTCTTTTTGTTCATTTGAGAATCGATTGCTACCTAATGATTTAATTATGATTAGAAACCATGGAGAGGACCTAGAAGTATTTAGAGAAGGGCTACGAGGCGCACAAGTCCAGCAAGGGTGTTCGAATCATGATGGAGGTCCAACTCAAGCCGACTTCGAATCCAATTCGGAGTCCAGGACCAGGCCGCACTAAAACAGACGCCCAGATCGCATCCGGACTCCATTTTGGACGTTCCACATATGTATGGAAAGCTGAGAAGACTACCTTTCCAATGGCTCTGGTCCCATGTCAAAATTCCTTCTGAGTCAACAGGAATCGTCGAAACAAGTGGGTGTTCAGAATCTGTCAAGGTGCTGCGCCACCGTGTTTGGGCCGTTCGGCTTTGTATCGTGTTGGAGCCCATTAGGGGCGCGTCCAGGGGTTTTGCACGCCCCTAACTCCTTTATATCCAGCCGCCACCCCCACCATTAGGGTTGGGTTTTGCTTAGATTAATTCTGTCTTGAACAGTTTCGCCGTTCATCGGTTTGTGAGACCCCAACTTTCGAGTGCTAAATCAATACATCTGCAATTCAGTTGTGTTCTTCCTTGTTCTTGCTTGTGTTCTTCGATTCGCAGGCGAGGATTAGCCTTCTTGGCGAGGTCAACCGGGCCGCGCACGGTTGATAACCTGAGGAGACGTGGTGCTGCGATTGCGGGGTTCGGGACGTGTTGTTCGGAAGCCGGATCGATTTGTGTCGCGCCTCCACCAAATCGAACATATCCAGAACCTGTTGGAAGATCGGGACCCCTTCCCCATCAAGTGGTAATCAGAGCTTCAGGTGTTCCTTCAGGTTCGCGTTACCCTCCTTTGTTGTTTCGGTTTCATCCTAGAGTCCATGAAAAAGCCCTACAAAAAACAGTTGTAGTCATAGGTTGTTTCCTGTCCTAGATCTCGTTTAGCCTTTGCACAATTTGATTCCAGAGTCCGTAGTGTTGAGTTTGTGTCCTTAGTCGAGTTGTGTTGCTGGTTTAGATTGTGTTTTTTTTTCGGGTTGTCTTGCTTCCGCTTCATCCCATACAAACCCGAGCCGTCATCCATCGCGTATTCCACCCTCTGTTTTTGTTTTCCCACCCATATCCCACCCTCTGTTTGAGTCATCCTTCGTGTCTCGTGATCACACAGTATCATCCCCCACCATTCCCCAAGCTTCCGCCACCAATTTCCACCAATTCCCTCCACCCGATTTCGTTTCGGCCTCCACAAAAACCATAACTCGGAGTCCCATCTTCAAACAGCCATAACTTTTGCATACGGACTCGAAATCAGGAGAATTTTTTTGAAATTGGGTGAAATTAAATTTTGCATCCGAAACCGACTTGTCTCAGTCGGGTTTCGGCGAATTTATTTTGCCCAAATTCGGCCTGGAAAGTGCAGTACTCGAGCTCTGAACTTTCATTACCAAATTTACAGCACATTCATCATTTTCTGTAGGCCACACCTTACATTAGATTGAGGTGAAACTGTGTGTGGTTCCTATTTCTGTGCTCTGCTTTGTGAAAAAAATAACAGAAAAAAGAAACAAAAAAGAAAAATTTCGGCACCTGGTTTTGCCTGAGAGCAAAGGCACCTGAGTTCTGTGCCTAAAAGAAAAAAGAAAAAAAAGAGCACAGTTTTAGGTGACAGAAATTTATTTGTTTTGTGCTTATGTTGCATTAAGTCTCTCAGTACCTGGCCATCTTTGTTGCTGTCTTTGCCTTACTATTCTGGTCTTGACTCCTTGTTCATCATATCTTAACTCTGATATAGGACACATTTAGACCAGCAACTAGGACCATTGCTTTGGACATTTATTCAGCATTACTATCTGTTATTGACTTGTGTTCCACTAACATATTTGGCCTTCCAAGCTCCATATACATACTTCCGGACAACACAGTTTTTGACCCTTGCAATCGCCAGGTCACACTCTCTAGGTATCACGAACCAGCCACCGGTTGTACCACCTACTGTTTGCGATGGTAAGA
This sequence comes from Dendrocalamus latiflorus, assembly GCA_017311315.1. Taxonomy (NCBI): domain Eukaryota; kingdom Viridiplantae; phylum Streptophyta; class Magnoliopsida; order Poales; family Poaceae; genus Dendrocalamus; species Dendrocalamus latiflorus. The sequence continues at coordinate 19,921,812 of CM029672.1, forward strand.
ACACTTGTAAGAGCTTGGTAAGCCACTTCCTTTGCGGGTTTCCACTGTCCTTCCTTTCTAGTTGATAGGGATAATCCTTTTGTTTTCCCTGTGTTTGCACTAACCATGGCAGGAGACAAAGGAAACGAGACACCGGTCGATTTCAACGAGTGTGTTAGTCGCGGCCATCTACAAGCTGCGCTCGACAAACAAAATGCTTCAATCACTGATCTCGGCGCGAGAATGGACACAATCGTCGCCGCCATTGCCAAGTTGAACACTACGGAAGGCATTGAGCGGGTGGAGCGGCGGTTGGCTGACCTCACTGGTCGGATGGACACATTGGAAGCACGCCTACCACCTGTCAATGATGGCCATCATCCTGATGAAGACGCCGTGTATGATGCAGATGGCAACATTGATCGGCGAGCGACACAAGATGCACGACTACGTCGGCGTCTTCAGCAAAACCGACAGGGTATGGGAGGTAATAACCAGAACCGTCATGGTAACGACGACCCTTTTGCTAAAGTCAAGTTTACCATTCCATCTTTTGCTGGTCTTTACGATGCTGATATATATCTTGATTGGGAGATGACGGTAGAGCAGAAATTTAATTCTCACTTGGTTCCTGAACAACATAGAGTTAGACAAGCTACTAGTGAGTTTAAGGACTTTGCTATTATCTGGTGGAATGAACTAAGTAACATGCGCTTACAACCTGATACATGAGAACGGTTAAAAGAAGATATGCGTAATCGTTTTGTTCCTCCCACATATAAACTTGATTTGAGAAAAAAATTGCAGCGCTTAGAACAAGGTGATCGTTCTGTTCAGGACTATTATGCTGAGCTTCAAAAGGGTATGATGCGTTGTGGGGTTGTTGAGGACACGGATGATAAGATTTGTCGTTTCTACGGGGGGTTACGGCGTGAAATTCAGGACATTGTTGATTATAAAGAATTTACTACTGTCAACCAGTTGTTCCAGCTTGCTATGCTTGCAGAAAAAGAATTGCAGGGACGCAAGGAATCAGCGATGGCAAGCACCGGACGACCCTTCTACACGCTGCGCACGACTACATCGATGGGACTGCCCAAATCTTCTTCGAGTTTTCGTTCTCCTCCACCACCTGTGAACAAGATTGCAGCAGCGCCACCGAAGCCACCTTCCACGTCACGCTTTGCAGATGCTTCAAAAAATTCCTTGCAGGTTCCAGCCAAGAGTTCTTCTTCCGTGGCTTCAACGGGCCGCTCCTCCGACATTCAGTGCCACCGCTGCCATGGGCTTGGTCATGTGCAGAAGAATTGCCCTAGCCAACGGGCATACATCGCTACAGAAGATGGAGGTTACATCAGCACTTCGGATGTCGAGGAGGATGATGATGCTGTTGCTGCTGCCTCGAACGACAATGGTGGTGGTGATGACGACTTGGTCCTTGGTGGGGCGTCCACAGCGACGCTACGGAGCATCATTGTGCAGCGAGTCCTCAGCACACAGGTACAACAACCCGATAAGCTTCAACGCCATAATTTGTTTCAGACTTTCTTCGCAATCAAGAACCGTCGCGCACGTGTCATCATTGATGGAGGAAGTTGCAACAACTTGGTAAGTTCTGATTTGGTCAAGAAGCTTGGCTTGACCACGCGACCGCATCCACATCCATACCATATTCAATGGTTAAATGACTCTGGAAAAGCTAAGGTAACACAAACATGTCGAGTCCATTTTTCCATTGGTGGTTATGTTGATCATGTTGATTGTGATGTGGTTCCTATGCAAGCATGCTCTCTTTTATTGGGTCGACCTTGGGAATTTGATAATGATGCTTTACACCATGGTAGTAGTAACAAATACACTTTTATGCATAAGGGAAAGAAAGTTACTTTACTGCCTTTGACTCCAGCTGAGATTATAGAGGCCGATAGGGAGCGAGCTGCTACTACTAATGATCCAAATAAACATGATAAATCTGAAAAACAGCAAGTACTCCATTTAAACAATTCTATTATGCTTGCCACCAAATCAGACCTTGCTGAAATTGATGATGTTAATGATATATGCTATGTTTTTGTGTGCAAAGATGCTTTATTTTCTCTTGATAATATGCCTTGCACTTTGCCTGCTCCTGTCACTAACCTTTTGCAGGAGTTTAGAGATGTTTTTCCTGATGAGCTTCCTCCAGGACTTCCACCCCTTCGAGTGATTGAGCACCAGATTGACTTGATTCCTGGAGCGAGCTTGCCAAACCGTGCGGCGTACAGGACCAATCCTGAAGAGACTAAGGAGATTCAGCGACAAGTCCAAGACCTTTTGGACCGTGGGTACGTACGTGAGAGCCTTAGTCCTTGTGTTGTTTCTGTTCTTTTGGTTCCCAAAAAAGATGGTTCTTGGCGTATGTGTGTAGATTGTAGAGCCATTAATAACATTACTATAAGGTATCGTCATCCTATTCCTAGGCTAGACGACATGCTTGATGAGTTGTGTGGTGCTATAATTTTCACAAAGATTGACTTGCGTAGTGGATACCACCAAATAAGAATGAAACTTGGCGATGAATGGAAAACTGCTTTTAAAACTAAGTTCGGCTTGTATGAGTGGTTAGTCATGCCTTTTGGTTTAACTAATGCACCTAGCACTTTCATGAGATTAATGAACGAGGTTTTACGTCCTTTCATTGGCAAATTTGTGGTCGTTTACTTTGATGATATCTTGATTTATAGCAAGTCCATGGATGAACATTTGAATCACTTACGTGCTGTTTTTAATGCTTTGAGAGATGCACGTTTGTTTGGTAACCTTGAGAAGTGCACCTTTTGCACGGATCGAGTCTCTTTTCTTGGCTATGTTGTGACTCCACAGGGAATTGAGGTTGATAAAGCCAAGGTGGAAGCGATATGGAGTTGGCCCACGCCCACGACGGTCTCCCAAGTAAGGAGTTTTCTTGGCCTTGCCGGATTTTATCGCCGCTTTGTCAAGGAATTCAGCACCATTGCGACACCGTTGATTGAGTTGACAAAGAAGGCCATCGTGTTCCATTGGGGGCCATCACAAGAGGAGTCCTTTAATCTTTTGAAGGACAAGCTTACACACGCACCATTGCTCCAACTTCCGGATTTTGGTAAGACTTTTGAGCTGGAATGTGATGCTAGCGGAATTGGTATTGGTGGTGTTTTGATGCAAGAAGGCAAACCTGTTGCCTACTTTAGTGAAAAATTGAATGGTCCTGCTCTTAATTATTCCACGTATGATAAAGAATTGTATGCTCTTGTTCGTTCTTTAGAGACGTGGCAACACTATTTATGGCCTAAAGAATTTGTCATTCATTCCGATCATGAATCACTTAAGCATATTCGTAGTCAAACCAATTTGAATCGTAGACATGCTAAGTGGGTTGAATTTATTGAATCTTTTCCTTATGTCATTAAACACAAGAAAGGAAAGGATAATGTGATTGCTGATGCTTTGTCTCGACGCTATACCATGTTGTCTCAACTTGATTGTCGCATTTTTGGTCTTGAAACTATTAAAGCACAATATGCTTTTGATGATGATTTTAAGGATGTCTTGTTGCATTGTAAAGAGGGACAAGCATGGAATAAATTCGTGATCAATGATGGATTTTTGTTTAGAGCTAACCGCCTATGCATTCCAGTTGGTTCCGTTCGTCTTTTGTTGTTGCAGGAGGCGCATGGAGGCGGTTTGATGGGACATTTTGGTGCTAAGAAGACGGAGGACATTCTGGCCACACACTTCTTTTGGCCAAAGATGAGGCGAGATGTTGAGCGGTTTGTGGCTCGCTGCACTACATGTCAAAAAGCTAAGTCTCGCTTGAATCCACATGGGTTATATATGCCTCTTCCTGTTCCTTCTATTCCATGGGCCGATATTTCTATGGACTTTGTTTTAGGATTGCCCAGGATTAAGAGGGGGGAGGGATAGTATTTTTGTTGTTGTGGATCGTTTTTCTAAGATGGCTCACGTTATACCATGTCATAAAACCGATGATGCCGTTCATATTGCTGACCTCTTTTTCAACGAAATAGTTCGTTTGCATGGTATGCCTTCTACTATTGTTTCAGATCGTGATGCCAAGTTCTTGAGTCACTTTTGGCGTACTCTATGGAACAAGTTGGGTACAAAGTTGTTGTTCTCTACAACATGTCACCCACAAACTGATGGCCAAACCGAGGTGGTGAACCGCACATTGTCTACCATGTTGAGAGCTGTTTTGAAGAATAATTTGAAGCTGTGGGAAGAGTGTTTGCCGCATGTTGAGTTCGCATATAATCGAGCGGAACACTCTACCACCAAGGTAAGTCCTTTTCAGGTAGTGTATGGATTCAATCCCCGTGCCCCTATTGATATTTTGCCTTTGCCTACTAGTGAGAGAGTTCATAATGATGCTAAGGAGCGTGCTGATTTTATTGTCAAAATGCATGAGACTACTAAGGCAAACATTGAAAAGATGAATGAAAAATATAGGATTACTGGTAGTAAAGGTAGAAAGGAAGTTAAACTTGAACCGGGTGATTTTGTTTGGTTGCACTTGAGAAAGGATAGATTTCCTGAGTTAAGAAAGTCGAAATTGATGCCTAGAGCTGCATGTCCTTTTAAGATAGTTAGGAAGATAAATGATAATGCATATAAACTTGAGTTGCCTCCCGAGTTTGGGGTTAGTCCCACCTTTAACATTTCAGATTTGAAGCCATACTTGCGAGAGGAAGATGAGGCCGAGTTGAGGACAACTCCGCTTCAAGAGGGGGAGGATGATGAGGACATCACTTCGTCAGATACACACAACACTCCTCCACTTGACATTCAAGGACCAATCACTAGAGCTCGCGCCCGACAATTGAATTTACAGGTGAGCTCGTTCCTAAGTACTTCTTTTTGTTCATTTGAGAATCGATTGCTACCTAATGATTTAATTATGATTAGAAACCATGGAGAGGAACTAGAAGTACTTGGAGAAGGGCTACGAGGCGCACAAGTCCAGCAAGGGTGGTCGAATCATGATGGAGGTCCAACTCAAGCCGACTTCGAATCCAATTCGGAGTCCAGGACCAGGCCGCACGAAAACGGACGCCCAGATCGCATCCGAACTTCGTTTTGGACGTTCCACATATGTATGGAAAGCTGAGAAGACTACCTTTCCAATGGCTCTGGTCCCATGTCAAACTTCCTTCTGAGTCAACAGGAATCATCGAAACAAGTGGGCATTCAGAATCTGTCAGGGTGCTGCGCCACCGTGTTTGGGCCGTTCGGCTTTGTATCGTGTTGGAGCCCATTAGGGGCGCGTCCAGGGGTTTTGCACACCCCTAACTCCTTTATATCCAGCCACCACCCGCACCATTAGGGTTGGGTTTTGCTTAGATTAATTCTGTCTTGAACAGTTTCGCCGTTCATCGGTTTGTGAGACCCCAACTTTCGAGTGCTAAATCAATACATCTACAATTCAGTTGTGTTCTTCCTTGTTCTTGCTTGTGTTCTTCGATTCGCAGGCGAGGATTAGCCTTCTTGGCGAGGTCAACCGGGCTGCGCACGGTTGATAACCTGAGGAGACGTGGTGCTGCGATTGCGGGGTTCGGGACGTGTTGTTCGGAAGCCGGATTGATTTGTGTCGCGCCTCCACCAAATCGAACATATCCAGAACCTGTTGGAAGATCGGGACCCCGTCCCCATCAAAAGGAACACCCTTCTTTGTAAGCTCATTCAATGGTGCAGCGAGGGTGCTGAAATCCCGAACAAAACGCCGATAGAAACCAGCGAGCCCGAGAAAACTCCGCACTTGTGTGACCGTTTTAGGAGGCGGCCAACTCTGGATAGCGATAATCTTGGCTTGATCAACCTCAATTCCCTGCGGAGTAACAACATAGCCAAGAAAACAAACTCGATCGGTGCAAAAGGTGCACTTTTCGTGGTTACCAAACAAACGTGCATCTCTCAAAGCAACAAAAACAGCACGTAAGTGTTCAAGATGTTCATCTAGTGACTTGCTGTAAATCAATATATCATCAAAGTAAACTACCACAAACTTACCAATGAAAGCACGTAAAACCTCGTTCATTAATCTCATGAAAGTGCTAGTGGCATTAGTTAAACCAAAAGGCATCACTAGCCACTCATATAACCCGAACTTAGTTTTAAATGTCGTCTTCTATTCATCTCCAAGTTTCATTCTAATTTGGTGGTATCCACTATGCAAGTCAACTTTAGAAAACATTGTAGAGCCACTTAATTCATCAAGCATGTCGTCTAACCTAGGAATAGGATGACGGTATCTAATGGTAATATTATTAATAGCTCTACAATCAACACACATACACCACGACCCATCTTTCTTTGGAACCAAAAGTACAGGAACAGCACATGGACTAAGGCTCTCACGTACGTACCCTTTGTCAAGCAAGTCTCCCACTTGACGCTCAATCTCCTTAGTCTCCTCCGGGTTGGTTCGGTATGGCGCACGGTTGGGTAGGGAAGCTCCTGGAATCAAATCAATTTGATGTTCAATACCCCTAATTGGTGGCAGCCCTGGGGGTATCTCAGCAGGAAACACAACCTCAAATTCCTGCAAAAGGTTAGTGACAGCAGACGGCAAAGAGCTAGATATATCATCAAGTGAAAATAAAGCATCTTTGCATATCAAAGCATAGCATGACATTTCATCATGACAAATTTCAGCAAGATCAGATTTGGTTGCAAGCATGACACAACCCTTTAATTTAATTCCCTCGGTCCTAGAACTAGATGGCAACCTCTCTTTCTTAGGTGGGAAAACATCCTTCACTACTTGCTGATTTTCAGATTCATGTTCAAGTTCTTTCTTCTTATTTTCAGCTAGCTCTTTATCACAATTAGCAATTTCAGTAGGTGTCAAAGGTAGCAAAGTTATTTTCTTTCCTTTGTGCACAAGAGAGTATTTATTACTTCTACCATGATGAGTTGCATCGGTATCAAATTCCCATGGGCGACCTAATAAAAGTGAGCATGCTTGCATATGTACTACATCGAAATCAGCAACATCATGATAGGAACCAATGGAAAATTGCACTCTCGCAGATTGTGTTACCTTCACCTTACCGCTGTTGTTGAACCACTGAATGTGGTATGGGTGAGGATGCGCACGTGTGGTCAAGCCAAGCTTCTTGACCAATCCTGAATCCACCAAGTTATTGCAGCTCCCGCCATCAATTATAACACGAACACGGCAATCCTTGACGATGAGGAACATCTGAAACAAATTATGACGTTGTAGCTTCTCCTCTTGCTCTCTTTGAGTGCTCAGTACTCGCTGCACAATTATGGTTCTATAACTCGCCGTAGCAGCGGCACTTAAAATCTCCTCACCATCACTATCTGTCTCATGATCATCATCATCACCTGCAAGGTTAGCTGCAAGAGCATATTCATCCTCAACATCACTAGCACTTACATAACCACCATCTTCTGTCGCAATGTACGCCCGCTGACTTGGGCAATCTCTCATGACGTGGCCCATCCCTTTACAACGGTGGCACACAATGCCCGTCGTACGGCCCGTGGAAGCAACCGATGAAGAGCTCTTTGCTGGTGCTTGCACACTGGTAGATTTGCTCGCCTCGGGTGCTCGTGATGGTGGTGGCGGTGCTGCTGAACGCGCCCTACTCACAGAGGGGGCAGCAGCTCGAAAAACAGGAGGTGCGGCTGTCTTGGGTTGCTCCTGTGTTGGTCTCGATGTAGACGTACCTCCAAAATTGCTCCTTGTCCTTTGTTGCCTACCCTGCAATTCTTTCTCTGCCAAACAAGCAAGCTGGAACAATCTATTGATATCATTATACTCTTTGTAATCAATTATGTCCTGAATTTCACGCCTTAATCCCCCATAAAAACGAGCCATCTTATCCTCCTCATCCTCTTCAACATTACAACGCAGCATGCCTATTTGTAGTTCTTGATAATATTCCTCAACAGATCTATTACCTTGGTCTAAGCGCTGCAATTTCTTACGCATTTCACATTTAAAAGCAGGAGGAACAAATCTAGCACGCATAGCTACCTTCAATCTATCCCATGTATCAGGGGCTAAGCCAGAATTAACTACTTGAGTCCACCAAATGATAGCAAAATCTTTAAATTCACTAGTAGCTTGTCTGACTCTATGCACTTCAGGAACTAGATGGGCATTAAATTTTTGTTCAACTGTCATCTCCCAATCTAGATAAGTTTCAGCATCATAGGTACCCGCAAAAGATGGTATGGAAAATTTAACTTTAGCAAACGGGTCATCATGAACATGAGCATTGTGATACTGAAAATTATTGTTACCTCCCATACCATGACGGTTCTGATGAGGATGGTGTCGTGGCCGTGCAGCACCGGCGTCACGGTTTTATCTCTCATTATCATCTCCCTCCTCATGATCTTGGCCTCCATTGTTTGGTGGCCGATTCACCATTCTTTCAAGGCGTGTAGTGAGTGTTGCAATGCTCTCATTGATGGAAAATTGCATTGTATCCATCTTCCTATCGATGTCATCAGTAATGGCAGCGCGTTGTTCATCCAAAAGCGTCGTGAGCTCTCCCTTTAAAACACACTCTTGCGCATCAGACGTCTCACCTGCCATGGTTAGTAGCAAACAAAAGACAACACAAAGGTATTATCCCTATCAACTACTAGGTGGCGAGAAGTAGAAACACACACTCTCAAGCGTCTTATCACACTCTTACAAGTGTTCTTACCAATGCAGCAGGTGGTACAACCGGTGGCTGGTTCGTGACACCGTGTCGAGCGTGGGTACGATTGCAAGAGGGAATCTGTTCTGATCAAGAGTAGGTGTAGCTTGGAAGGCACAATATGGTAGCAATGGAGAACAATCAGTTCATTTCAGAATTGCATAGAATTGAATTATAGTTCGTATCTAGCACTTAGCCTATGTTGCTGATCAACCAAGGATGGAAGAAGGCTAAAAATAAGTGTATGGCAAAGTGTAGGAGTGGTAAATACAAGATAATTCAATCCAATTCAATCTGGAATTGAAGAACACAAGGATTGACCCAAAACTGAAAACTGAAGATTTCTGTCCACTGGACAGTAAGTCGGTATTTTGGCCGTAACTTCTTGTCAGACGCCTCTTTTTCACTGATTCTTTTTTTCTCTGTTTTCTGACGGCTTTATACAGATTTTATTTTGGGGCCAACTTCTGAAACCCGACACAGAAATTCGCACAAAAATTACAACTGCTGACTGTTGCAGATTCAAAACAGATAATTGGGTCAACTTTCACCGCACATATCTCTTAACTTCCTTGCTGGAATTACGTGAAATTTTACAGATAGATGGATAAAGAATTTTTGAATCCAATGGCAGTGGTCTCACTCAAAAATAATCTCGGAATCAAAAGTTATGGCATTTTTGGTGGCGGCTGCAGAGAAAGGAGAAATCAGCCGAATTTGGAAATTAGGGTTTGGGGTGGGGATTTTTTTTGTTTGGATTTTCAATGGAACAAATATATGACCAGCAACTAGACAATGCTATGACGGAGACAAATTCAATTTAGCAAACCAAAACTAACAGATTGAAAGGCACAACGGGGTTTGGACAGCGGAAATTAACTCTTTTTGTGGGGCAATTTTTTTCTGGACTATAGGAAATAAAAACCAATCTACTAACTAGGGATACAAGAATTACCTCACGGACAACCGTTGCTCTGATACCAACTGATGTGACGATGGCCCGATCTTCCGAGAGGTACTGATAAGTTGATTGTGGAGATCTCGACGTTGATGATCCAAAGGCTCCGACCAAAACAGATCGAACCCCTCGCAATCACTACACCACTGCTCCGTTGGTTATCAACCGTGCCGAACACGGTTGACCTCGCCAAGAAGGCTATCTCCTGCAAGCGAATCGAGAACACAAGCAAGAGAGTTTAAGATGCAATCTGAAATTGCGAATAATGTTTAAGTTCACAAGTTGGGGTTCCTCAACCGAACATGCGGTGAAACTGCTAAGTAGAATAATCTCTTAAGAAAAACCCGAGGAAAACTAAAGGGGTGCGACCTCCTTAAATAGGAGTGGGGGAGGCCGCACTTATCTAACAAAAGGGGGTGTGGTACTATTAACGGATACTGTTCACGTGAACAGTACACCCATGATTAGTGCAGGTCCAAATAGTCTAAGTGTGATTACAAGGCCCACTTTGACTCGGACTGGAAAAGTGACGCCACTTGTTTTGCAGTTTCTGATCGGCTCGGATGGAATTTCGAGGTGAGACTAGATTCATCTGAAAGTAGACTCCAAGCTCTTTCCAACGAGTACTCACAGGCCCTGAGAAACCTTCTAGATCAAAAGTTATGGTCATTTGAAGTAGGCGCTGTCCAGCAGTCCGAATCTGAGTCGAACTCGCGAATATGAGTTGGCTTGCGCTTGACGGTTCCACTTCTACACTTGAGCTCGCGTGGTTCTTCTCCATGGTTCCTAAGGACAAGAAAATCACAAGTCTTAGGAAGTATCGAATGCTCAGCGGAAATATTATTGACTCCTAAAAACGAGTTTACCTGATAGTTGAGTTGACGAGCACGTGCCCGAGTGATTGGACCTTGCCCATCATTCATGGAAGCAGTAAGAGGGGTGTTCATATCAATAGAAGTGATGTCCTCATCATCCTCCCCTTCTTGAATTGGAGTCGTCCTCGACTCAAGCTCATCTTCCACACCCAAGCAAGGTCGCAAATCTGCAATGTTAAAGGTGGGGCTAACCCTAAAATCTGCAGGCAAGTCTAACTTATATGCATTATCATTAATACGTTCAAGCACTCTAAAAGGACCATCTGCACGAGGCATGAGTTTAGACTTTCTCAATTCAGGAAATCGTTCTTTACGCAAGTGTAACCACACAAGATCACCAGGTTCAAAAGTAATATGCTTGCGTCCTTGACTACCAGCAACTTTATATTTAGCATTCATAATCTCAATGTTCTCTTTAGTTGTCTCATGCATCTTACGTATGAAATCAGCACGTTGTTGCGCATCACAATTTACTTTTTCTGAAGCTGGAAGAGGCAACAAGTCGATAGGTGCACGAGGTATGAAACCATAAACAATTTCAAAAGGGCATTTCTTCGTGGTAGAATGCAGCGAACGATTATAAGCAAATTCCACATGAGGCAAATATTCCTCCCACATTTTTAAGTTCTTTTTAAGCACAGCCCTAAGCATAGTAGACAATGTTCTATTGACTACCTCAGTTTGTCCATCAGTTTGGGAATGACAGGTAGTGGAAAATAACAGTTTAGTTCCCAACTTTCCCCACAAGGTTCTCCAAAAATGACTAAGAAATTTAGCATCACGATCTGAAACTATCGTATTCGGAATACCATGCAAGCGAACAATTTCCTTAAAGAACAAATCAGCAACATGTGTAGCATCATCACTTTTATGACATGGTATAAAATGAGCCATCTTAGAGAATCTATCCACGACAACAAAAATACTATCCCTCCCCTTCTTTGTCCTAGGAAGCCCTAAAACAAAGTCCATAGAAATATCTTCCCAAGGTACGCTTGGAACAGGAAGAGGCATGTATAAACCATGAGGATTAAGTCGTGACTTAGCTTTTTGGCACGTGGTGCAGCGAGAAATGAAGCGTTCGACGTCACGCCTCATCTTTGGCCAATAAAAATGGTGGAACAGAATGTCCTCAGTCTTCTTCACGCCGAAGTGGCCCATCAATCCTCCTCCATGCGCCTCCTGTAACAACAAAAGACGAACGGAGCCAACAGGAATGCATAGCTTGCCAGCACGGTATATGAAACCATCATGCACAACAAATTTATTCCAACCCTTTCCCTCTTGACAATTTAGCAACACGTCTTTAAAATCAGCATCATGCACATATTGCTCCTTTATTGTCTCTAACCCAAAGATTTTGAAATCAAGTTGTGAAAGCATGGTATATCTCCTAGACAACGCATCAGCTATCACATTTTCTTTGCCCTTTTTATATTTAATGACATAGGGAAAAGATTCAATAAACTCAATCCACTTAGCATGTCTACGGTTCAGGTTGGTTTGACTTCGAATATGTTTCAAGGATTCATGATCAGAATGTATTACAAACTCTTTGGGCCATAAATAATGCTGCCATGTTTCCAAAGTTCGAACTAGAGCATATAATTCTTTATCATAGGTAGAATAGTTCAAACTAGGATCACTTAACTTTTCACTAAAGTAAGCAACAGGTTTTCCTTCTTGCATTAACACACCCCCAAGACCTATGCCACTAGCATCACATTCTAATTCAAAAGTCTTGCTGAAATCAGGAAGTTGAAGCAAAGGGGCATGTGTTAACTTATCTTTGAGAGTGTCGAAAGCTTGTTGATGATTGGTGGCCCAAGTAAAAGGAACACCCTTCTTTGTAAGCTCATTCAATGGTGCAGCGAGGGTGCTGAAATCCCGAACAAAACGCCGATAGAAACCAGCGAGCCCGAGAAAACTCCGCACTTGTGTGACCGTCTTAGGAGGCGGCCAACTCTGGATAGCAATGATCTTGGCTTGATCAACCTCAATTCCCTGCGTAGTAACAACATAGCCAAGAAAACAAACTCGATCGGTGCAAAAGGTGCACTTTTCGTGGTTACCAAACAAACGTGCATCTCTCAAAGCAACAAAAACAGCACGTAAGTGTTCAAGATGTTCATCTAGTGACTTGCTGTAAATCAATATATCATCAAAGTAAACTACCACAAACTTACCAATGAAAGCACGTAAAACCTCGTTCATTAATCTCATGAAAGTGCTAGGGGCATTAGTTAAACCAAAAGGCATCACTAGCCACTCATATAACCCGAACTTAGTTTTAAATGTCGTCTTCCATTCATCTCCAAGTTTCATTCTAATTTGGTGGTATCCACTACGCAAGTCAACTTTAGAAAACATTGTAGAGCCACTTAATTCATCAAGCATGTCGTCTAACCTAGGAATAGGATGACGGTATCTAATGGTAATATTATTAATAGCTCTACAATCAACACACATACACCACGACCCATCTTTCTTTGGAACCAAAAGTACAGGAACAGCACATGGACTAAGGCTCTCACATACGTACCCTTTGTCAAGCAAGTCTCGCACTTGACGCTCAATCTCCTTAGTCTCCTCCGGGTTGGTTCGGTATGGCGCACGGTTGGGTAGGGAAGCTCCTAGAATCAAATCAATTTGATGTTCAATACCCCTAATTGGTGGCAGCCCTGGGGGTATCTCAGCAGGAAACACAACCTCAAATTCCTGCAAAAGGTTAGTGACAGCAGACGGCAAAGAGCTAGATATATCATCAAGTGAAAATAAAGCATCTTTGCATATCAAAGCATAGCATGGCATTTCATCATGACAAATTTCAGCAAGATCAGATTTGGTTGCAAGCATGACATAACCCTTTAATTTAATTCCCTCGGTCCTAGAACTAGATGGCAACCTCTCTTTCTTAGGTGGGAAAACATCCTTCACTACTTGCTGATTTTCAGATTCATGTTCAAGTTCTTTCTTCTTATTTTCAGCTAGCTCTTTATCACAATTAGCAATTTCAGTAGGTGTCAAAGGTAGCAAAGTTATTTTCTTTCCTTTGTGCACAAGAGAGTATTTATTACTTCTACCATGATGAGTTGCATCGGTATCAAATTCCCATGGGCGACCTAATAAAAGTGAGCATGCTTGCATAGGTACTACATCGAAATCCAAACAACTAGTCCGAAAAGATAAAATAGCAAAGTTCTATATGACTTATATATACTCATTTGAAAGGTTTCGACGAGATCTACAACTTTTCAGTTGAAGCAAAATCCAAATTCCAAAAGGAAGACCAAGCAAAAGAGCAAAAACAGAAACCAAAAACTTGCGACGTAGATTTAGGTTTAAAGATGGCCAATTTTCGGGGTCTTGGAGGTTGACTAGCGCAAGCTGGTCATGTTTTGGATCGGGCTTGTCGTTAGCTTTCCAACGAGTACAAGAACGTCGAAAACGGACACCGTATGCAAAAGTTATGCCCGTTTTACTGAAGGTGTGTCAAAATTGAACCATATTCGGACTCAAGCGGGAAAATATGAAATTTTGAGGGATTGCAAGGCGGGAAACATATCACAGATGGTTTTTATTATAAAACCGTCTATGATACTGAAATATCACAGACGGTTTTTATTATAAAACCGTCTGTGATATTCCAGATTATCACAGATGGTTTTATAATAAAAACCGTCTGTGATATTCTAGTATCACAGACGGTTCAGCAGTAAAAACCGTCTGTGATACTCCTTTTTCCCGCCACAAACACCTTAGACGGCCTCCAAATTAAAACCGTCTGTGGTAGTGTACATCACAGATGTTATTTGGCGTCTAATATTAGGCTTTCTGTCGTAGTGATACACTCTGCAGAGGTTGTGCAGTTTTACCCACAAGACATGATCATCTCATATTGCCACGTGATTAATACACTTTCTTAGGTGTGCGATGGATACATCATGACAAGGCCTTTACAATGCAAAGCCTTCAACCTGGCCAAGCCAACTCTAAGGTTTCACCCCAGTAAGGAATCCACCAGACCATGACCCCCCTCTTGAGCCGAGTGAGACTTCACATGACCTACGCCACGCTCACTTTCAACCTACGACATGACTCAAGTTGGGACCCACATATTAATCAAGCAGAACTATCCCATACCAGCCTTGTGGTAGTATGATAGGGCTTTGCAACAGTAGCTCACAGACCGGTCCTTAATTGACTTAGGACCAAACCACATACCCCTCGTGCTCGACAATCAACACTGTGTCTTCGAACAACAGTGCATGCCTACACCCATCACCTAACCTTTAGCCTACGTCTAAACCAAATTTTGTATTTTATTTCAAAACATTTGATAATCTTTCTGGACTCACTGAAGTCAAGAATACTTTTCAAAAGCTTATCATTATATGCGAAAAGGTATCCCAAAACCAATATTATGTCTAAGCAAGTTTAAGCTTTTGATATAAATTTCTCTAACCCATAGTAGCGTGCTAACTAGAGTTTGATTCTAGGGCGACAGGGTATCGAGGAATTCAATGTCAATGGAGGAATTAACAAGTAGGCAATAACTAAATTTAAAACTGAATTGAAATATGTTGAATAATATTAAGCATGCAATATAACTTAAAATAACATAATTCTATTTGCAAACTAGGATCAGCATAATCAAGGACTATGACTTGACTTGCTCCGTGGTTTGGTGTGAATCGTCGTCGTAGAATTCTGCCAAATCGTCGTAGTCTACATGTGAAAATAACCCACAAACTCAAATAAAATTCAAAATAAATTCAAATAAACTCCAAATATTTACATTGAGGGCATAAATGGATAGATTAGAATTTTTCATGAATTTAGGAATTTGAACGGGCTCAATCGGAGTTAGGATGAAGGAAAACGGGCTCTCATAATTTTAAAATCAGAGCAAAAGAAAGAGGCTGATTTTCTGGAATTATTTTTTAAAGGAAAATAGATTTATGACATCAGCCCTGGGATTTTCTTTTTTGGCCGAATTAGTTTTATAAAGGAAAATCGGTTTGTAGCATCAGCATGATGTCAGCCCTGACTGATTTTTCGGACCAGAGACTGACAGATGGGCCCTAGTCTATGGACCAGGTCCATGGACTAGAGGGGTGGCTGTGGTGGCAGGGAGGGTGACATGGTGCTGACATGGCATGTGACTGGGCTATTTTGCTGATGTGGCAGCTGTAACATCCAAAAAAATTTATTTGCATTTTATGGGTTTTTTTGGATTTATTTCGATTTATCTGGATTTTATTTCAATGCCTAAAAGTAAAAAATTTTACTTTAATAATTTTTCTTCATCCAAAAAGAATTTATTCTTACTTATCCTAAATTATCCTTTATTTATAGTATTTTTGAGATTTTCTAGAATTTAAAAATCAATTTCAAAGCTAACAAGTATTTTTGTAAAAATTAAAATACCAACGATAAGTTGGAAATATTTTTCCTAAGTCTAAAATGTCTCTAGAAATTTTTATGAATTTTCCTAGAATTTTGACACTTTAATTATTATTTCCTAAGTGTTTATAAAGCTGTCTGGCATTTCTGAAAATTAAAAATGAACTTTAAATCCAAACCCCACCCCATCTGACACGTGTAAGGCCCAGATTCAATCCACCTTACCGCTTGATCTAATCTCAGCCCGTCCTCCTCACTTACCCCTTCGCTTTATATCCAATGGCTCTGATCCTCTTGGCGACACGTGGCGCTTATCCAGCCGTTCGCCCCTCCCCTTCTCCTCTCTCTCTCTCTCGTTGACATGCGGGTCCCACATGTTAGCATCTCCTTCTTCCTCCCCCCTTCTTCTCCAACGCGCCAGCCGCCATTAACGCCATCAACCGAGCTTTAAAAGTTTCGGTTCCTACTCATTTACTTCGAGAGAAACTATTCATTCACTCGCTGGCTCTCTGCATTCACACCATCGGTTTTTCCCCTCTTTTACCCCCGTTAAACTGCCTTTACTCGCATTTGCGTTGGCCTTCACTCCAGTGAGCTTGTGCCTGGCCATTACCCTCGCCGCCCCCTATATAAACCCCCCGGAACACTCTCTCCTCACCCTGCGCCCCGTCCTCCCTTTCACTTCCTCCCTCCCACGCCCGAGCCTCCTCATTGCCGAATCCGCTTCTCGCCGCCCGACCGAGCTCCAGCAAGGAATTGCCACCGCCCCGGTCTCTCTCACGCCTCGCCGACGTTGTCTTTATGTTCCCCGTGCTTTGGCGACCGTCCTTTGCCTTTCTGCCGAGTGAAACCACCGCCGGAGACCCCTCACCGCCGACACCCCTGTGCCGCCATTGCCACACCTCATTGCCGACTGCCCTCCGGTCATCGCCAAGCGTCGCCTCAGGAACCAGTGAACATCCCACCTTCTCCTCTCACATTTGTGCTACTCGTCGGCCACCGCTAGGCGCCGGAGCGCCGGCAAGCCCGAACGCCGCCTCCGGCCAGTGCCGCCACGTCAATGCTCATGCACGCGCGGCAGCTGCGTGGTGCCGCGTGTCCGCCTCGTCAGCGCACGGCTGCCACCCCCTCCTTCTTGGGCATGTCAGCCGTGGACTGAATCCAGGGTGGACCAAGCCGAACGGTGGACCCAGTCCACCATGAACCTGGCCCCACCTGTCAGTGAAATAACACCTTTTCAATATAAAAATAATTCAGCCAAAAAATAAAAATTGATGTTGATGTCATAAATTGAATTTTTACTATAAAAATAATTCTAAAAATCAATCTTTTCTTTTTCTTTAGATTTAATCTTTCAGGAGCCCGTATTTTTCATTTTAACTTCGATTTGACCCGTTCAAATTTCTAAAT
This sequence comes from Dendrocalamus latiflorus, assembly GCA_017311315.1. Classification (NCBI taxonomy): domain Eukaryota; kingdom Viridiplantae; phylum Streptophyta; class Magnoliopsida; order Poales; family Poaceae; genus Dendrocalamus; species Dendrocalamus latiflorus. The sequence continues at coordinate 19,939,157 of CM029672.1, forward strand.
TTTTCAAAAATCCTAAACTATCCATTTCTGAACACTTTTTGAATCAAATTTGAAATTGGACAATCATACCTTATCACCATAGATGAAAACCTAGTTAGTACATTAGTATTAACTGGAATTTTATAGAGTTGCTTAGCCATGCTTAGAATGATTTAGGTGGGAAGAATGGTTTCACACAAAACGATGATTTATAACATTTATTCTTGACTTTGGTGAGTCAAGAAAGTTTATGAAATTTTGATAAAATAAAATTATAAAACCTGGTTTAGACTTGGGCATTGGTATGGTGGTGGGTGCTTGCCAGCATGCATTGTCGTTTATTGACACAATGTCGACTGCCAGGCACAAGGGGTATGTGGTTAGGCCTAAGTCAAGTTAAGGACCGGTCTGTGAACTACTATTACAAAGTCACACCGTACTACCATAAGTCTGGTATGGGACAGACCTGGTTAAGCAAATTTTGAAATTGCATTTTAGTTTCACTATAGGCTGAATGTGAGCATGGCGTAGGCAATGAGAAGTCTCACATGGCACAGCAGGGGGCTCCAACATGTGGACTCATGTTGTGATGAAACCTTTGTGGCGGCGTAATTAATTTGGTAATAGAACATTGTAACAGCCTTGTCATGAGCTCTCAGCCGCACACCTAAGGCAGTGTGTTAATCGTGTGGCGAAACGAGAGGACATATGTTGTGGATAAAGTTGTACATCTCTGTAGAGTAACAAACTATCCTAGATAGCCATGTCCACAATCAAGGACAAGCTTAGTATGGTTTTTTTACGGATTAGACTTTGGTTTTCATAAACTCTGGTTTGTGGACTCTTTTGGAGAATTGGTCCGGGTGGGATACCCGTGGATAGGTTAGTGTAAGGTTGGTGCCTGCACTAACGATATTATTTCAATTATCAAGTATTACTTTTACATACTGTATTAAAATTCAGCTTTTGCACTTAATTTATAGTATTTACTTCAATTGTTGCTTTTGTGCAAATAACCATATTATTCCTTCCTTTGTGTACATATGCATGCATTGCTCCGTTAAATCTCCTAGTGTAACTTGTGAAGTACTTTATGTGCTCACCTTGCTAAACTCTATTGCCAGAGGATGTCAGCTTTGACTTCAGTGAGGATTGCGATGAATAGACCGCATCTTACAGTCGTTCGCTTGTGGGCAGGCTGGATGGGCTGTTCCTTTTATTTATCTTCCGCTGTTCATTTTGTGGTTGGCCATGAGCCCTTTTATTGTAATACTTGGACATAAGACCGTACACTTTGCTTTATAATAAAGTGGTGATTATGCATGGTAATCCTTGTTATTAATGTGTGCACTAACTTTCCTGGGATAGTGCGATTATCACAGTGGGTTTCGGAGTTGTTGCTCCAGGATCCGACAACAACTAGGTGGCGCTGACGTGTATGCCACGTGGCTCAGGAGGGCTTTGGTGTTGATGTGGCATCCACGTGTCACTGATGTGGCAGCCACGTAGACTAGTGAGCTGAGGTGGCCTAACACAAGGCTGCCACGCAGACTAGAGTGCTGACTTGGCTTGGGACTCTTAAGGTGGCTACTGACGGCACTGCCTTGTGCCAAGGTGGTACGCCACACGGTGCCATGTTGCATCCACATCGGGGCATCATGCTGAGGTGGAGTCACTAGCCAAAGGCCGTGCACGGGGACCGAGAGGCTCCGGTGAATGGCTACATGGCAGCGCCCAGCAAGGGGTGCAACAGAGAGTGAGAAGGATGAGGAACTTGGGGGTGGGTGCGGATTTTACCAGAAACAGTCGGAAGTGGGCCGGTGGTGAGGATGGCGGCGGCATTGTTCGGGGCTCCGATGAGGACGGCGCTCTGGTGATGCTTGAGCTCAGAGGAGTGACGTTCGAGAACGGCAACGGCTCGGGGAAGATGAGGGTGCTGACACCGAGGCTCGGGAAGGCTTCCTTCTCCGACGATTGCTTGCTGGAGGAGCTTTGGCGGCTGAGGCGGAGCCGCACGGCGAGAAGAGCCTTGGGAGCTCGGGGGTGGATTCAGGAGGTGGGGCGAGGGGTGGAGTGAGGAGAGGAGGCTCAGGGAGGGTTTATAGGGGGCGGAGGCAGCTCTGGTGAGCTAACGGCCTATGCGAAAATGGTGCCAGCGGCGGCCGTTGAGGAGAACTGTGCGGGAGTGGGGGAGGTGGGGCGGTGCACGTACGGGAGAAGTGGGGCAGGTAGGGTGGAAGTGGCGCAACGGCCTGGCGGCGGGGATGGCGCGGAGGAGGCAGCGCAAGGAGGAAGAAGGAGGCGGGGAAGACGGGCCTGATAGGCGGGTCCCGCAGCGTAGGGAGAGAGAAGATAGGGAAGGGAGCAGGTGGCGCCGATTACAACCACGTGGCAGGAGAGTAGATTGGGCGGCCGATTGGAAATGAGGGGGTTAAGTGGAAGGGGATGGCCGAGATTACATCAGGTGGCGGGAAGATGAAATCCAAACCGTTGATCAGAAATGAAGGGGTAAGTGGCTGCAAACGGCTGAGATTAAATTGGGCTAGGGCATATTGAATTAGGGCTTGACACGTGTTAGCCTAGGGAGAGTTTTGTCTTTAAAATTTGTTTTTGATTTTCAGCAACATTAGGAAGGCTTAGAAATTAGCAAATAAAGTCTAAAAATTCCAGACAATTCACTGAAATTCCTAGTGATGTTTCCAACTTAATTTGGTATTATATTTTTATACTTGAAATACTTTTCAATTTCAAAATAGATTTTAAAACTCTAGAAAAACCAGATAAATCCCAATAAATCCAAATAACTAATTTAAATTAGGATTTTCTTTTACAGAAAATCAAGATATCCTTTTGTTTAATAATATTTTTAGATTTTTACTTAAATTACTTTTCAAATCCAGCATTTTTACAAACATAAAATCAAGTCGATTCAAAATTAAAATTTAGGCACCAAAATACTTATTTTTTTTAAACCAAATTAACTTAATTTAATAATTTTTTCACCTAAAATTTGAGATAAATAGTGGGCTGTTACAGTGTACGTGCCACTAGGTTCTTGAGGCAGTCTTCTGTTAGATGGTGTTTCTTGCAGTAAAGACAGTAGGGAACTAGGCAATTGTAGCTGTAGTGTTCTGTTTGTACACAGGCAAAGCATGTAACATGTCATTGTGGAGGGCATGATTGGGCGCCATGTCCTATCTTGCCACATTCAGCGCATGCAGTAGTTGGCAAAGCTTCTGGACCGGATAGTCGAATTCTGACATTGGCAGTCCTTTCCTTTATGGGGTACTTGAAGTTGATGGTTTCTTCTATGCTGAAGCTGGGGTTGGTGGTGACAGCCTCCTAGACTAATTCTACTAGATTCCATTGGGGACATTTGATCATGGAACATACTTTGTTGCTACAAAGGGAATAAGCACCATTACCGTTTCTTTTCTCAGGGCATCTATGAACATCATGTCCCCTCCTTCCGCAGTAAAAAGTAGATGTTATTCTTTCAGGGTCTGCCTGATGTATTGGTACAGTATCCATCACGTGGCGGCCCTTTCTCAAGAGTCTTTGCGGAGTGGATCTGAGCATTGGCTTATGCAGGTGGTGACGATTGAAGCGAGTAGAAATTGTTGGTTCCTTGTTCTTGTTTCTAGCCTTGCTCTTAGCCATTGCTTGCTTGTTGATGATTGGATTAGTGAGTCTACTACAAGAAAGATACTTGAGTGTTGATCCTTTTGCGTGATGAGGCTTCCAGGTCATTGTCTTTTCCAAGGATGTTGTTTCTTTCGGATCTCACAGCCTTAATTGTCTTTACTTGGCTATCTACTACTTCTTGCCTGTAGACCCGACTTGGTTTTCAACAATAAGGCGAATGGGAAAGAAGCATGAGATGCGCAAAGAATCGCAGAGATTAGATACTCTAACCCAAAACTAAGAGCAAGTATTATAAGAGGCTGTAAGCTGGCTGTATGCTGAGGTGGAGGAGAGAGAGGAGGAGAGAGAAGAGAGGTGGGCTGTAAGCTTACAGCCAGCTGAAGCACAAGAACCAAGAAACTTTGTGAGAGGAAAGGGTAGATCATACAGCCTTCAGCTGGCTGTAACTACTATATGAGTAGGCTGATAAGTGGGCTGTAAGTATCCATACAGCCAGCTGAAGGCTGTATTATAAGACTTGCTCTAAAGAGAGCACACCCAGGAAGCTGGGGCGGCACACAAACCACACAGAACGACCAAACTTTTGAAAACAAACCTTTCCAGTGACTACGAAATACAACACCAAGGGCATGAAGGCAGTGCATAGGGCCAATAAAATATTTTTGATCAAGCAACGCCTATGCATGGAGACACACAAAAAGGGGTAGGGTTCCGAGCACTAGGCTTGCTGAAGCAAGGCCACCAAATCTTCACGAGCATCTTTGACGTCTTCAAGCCTTAAACCTTTGAAGTAAGGGAAAGAGAAAGGAAAAACCAAGTTTCTTTTCTTTTGTAGATGGAAGTAGAGAAAGGAGAGCATCGTGAAGTGCTTTAGCAGCGAAGCTCATCCTTCTCATTATTACTTTGAAAATAGCGTTTTTTAGAAAATAGTTTTAAAAAATGCTAAGGTTGAAAATATTTGCTTCTCCAAGATAAGCCCCATCAAGAGTTTCTAGAAAAAGTAGATTCCCAAGTTTTGGTTTTGAAAGCAAGTTCTTGGGAATTAAATTTTTTGGTGGTTTTTAAACACTGGGGGCCAGGTTTCAAAGTAACTTGAAATCAAACCTTTTTGCAACGAAGATATACTATATACATTTAATATAGAATTTTATAACCAGGCTAATTTTCAAAAAAATGGTTTTAAAATACTTGAATTTTTAAAATACCCTTTTTTGTAAAGGTGTGCATTCTCCAAGGTCACAATATCAGCAAACTAATTTACTCCCATAGTCTTTCCATTCATGGGCGCTTTAATCCAAGGCCTTGTACAGTCTACTTCTACTTGACTGAATCTAGGGTATCTCCCTTCATTGCTTAGTCACAGCACGACTGTTGTCTTATACTCCAAACAGTGAGTGTTATCATTTATCTGATCCACAGATCATCTAACTTCCAAAGCATCATCCGTAGTTTCATTCACCAAATCAGGGTCACCTATTCCTCACATGAATCTCAATTTCCTTCATAACTTCATAAATCCAATTTTGGATTCACTATCCAACACTCCCATTCAACTATATATCTGAGCACCACTCCAATATCCTTACTTTTAAAATCCACCCATACCGCTTGTATTATGGTTTCAATATCTTTATATTTTTAAATCCACCAGTACCATTCAACTTCTTTTACATTTTAAATCCACCAGTATCACTTGCATTACAATCCAACCTTTTCCCCCATTGATGTATATTCGTAATCTGTTTATCAAGTAATCAGTATCACTACCCGCAATTTTTCTTCCAAGTGACTTCATTGCCATAAACATCCACCGGCAATAATGTTACTACTCAAATTTATAAATCAATGGTTATTGTAACCTCTTCTAATTTCTCAGAGATTCCAATAATCCATCCGGTAGTCAACTATATTCTATAATCCCACCATTGTAAACATCCACCTAGAGTCATACTGTTTATTAAAGCTGCAGACCAACAATTGCTATTACACTTCATATTTCTCTAAGGATTCCATTGATCCAGTCATTTAGTCAAATCAATCATTTAAACTGGTCCACCCATTTTAATCAATCCCATCACCTAAATTGGTCCACCTATTCAGTCAATGTAATCATCCAATTTGGTTCATTTATTTAACCAATCCGATTATCTAGCCAATCCAATCATTGAAATTGGTCGTTTATTTGTCCTCCAGAAATTCACATCATTGTCTTTCCCCTAATGATTAACACGAACCCACTAGGATTTACACATATTTAAGAATCCAAAGCTCATTTTGGAACAAAATTGGCAGGAAGTTAAATTTTAGAAGATTTTCCTCAAAAGATTAGGTTTGTTGAAATGAGCTTTGCAAATAATTTTGATAATTTAATCTTCCAAGGATGAAAAACTTTTACAAATAAATTTTCACGCTAAATTTTATAATTTTGGACCAATGCAGGTATTCAGAAAATTTTTTGAAAGGAGTCTTGGACTCTTGCTAGTTTGAATTTGGGATAAGGGAGCCTTTGAGCTAAAAATGGCCAGGGCAGCAAGTGAGTGAGAGGGAATCATCTAAAAGAGATGAGAATGAGCAACACTACTTATATTTTGGCAATTAGGTTTTGAAGAAATAATTCTAATCATAAAACTAACGGACATGCTATCTAAGGTCATGACCTATAGTCGATATGCTCTGATACCAACTCTGTCGAACGGCGGGTTAGCAAACCCAGGTACCCTGTGATTCCACTGCATTATTCCCTGGATCAATAGATAGTGCTCACAGATACATTACTGTATATCAAAAATATATCATGTGGAAGCGTAAATAATACAGTAATAACTTACTTATGGGCCGTTCAGGCCAAAACACAATGAAATGAGGTAGCAGAAACTTCACACAGGTGAGACCCGTAGGACTTGCCCACAAGCAGCCAACTGGGGTTCGCAACCTAGTCCATGGCCTCTTCGTCTTCCAGTTGTGTCGACCCCTTCTTAAGCACCGCAGGGATTGACTTTCTTTTCTTTCTAACTGAGTAATGGTAATTAAGCAAGGGTGAGCATGATGGTACTCAACAAGCCACCACACAGGATGAGATAATAATTAGATGCAAGGCTATCAAGTGAGGCTTGAGGTTCTTTTATTTGCTTAATGTCACATTTGCAGTAATCATAATTAAAATTCATATCACTTGGCATTTTATAAACATGCTTTAAAGAGTTTGAAATTATGAAGTATTTATAGCGGTGTAGGTTCCATCCACCGATTACATGGTTCCATCCACCTATGCTAGCTTTTGATCATTAGCTTACTTTCACCTTATCAATAACGCTGGAGTACATCCCTCTAGGGGAATTTTCAAACTCAGGTTTACATCTGCCTGACAGTTTTCTTCCCACCCTCAAAGTTTTGAAATAGAACTAACTCGAGAAAGTTCCCATGTCAGCCCTTGACCGTGGGCACGACTGTTCGAACAATTGTATACTATGTAGATTTTGTACATCTTTACCCACAAGAGACAATCAACCTGATGGGCCCGTGCGATTCCTTAGTCACGTGGATTGAGAGATCATCACGAGGCTTTTACAATACCTCGCCCTTTAGCATCTACCCATATGGGGTTGCCCCACATCCAGTGGGCCCATACGTTGTGTGGGATGTCCACCACAGAATAGTGCAGACAGACTCCATTATCCTCGAACACTAGTCTTCGTAAAGTCACCTTTACTTGGTGCCCCATTCCAACTAGATTTTTATTATCCACCTGCACCAATCTTCCATGATGACTAGAGGGTCTGGTAAATTATTCAGCCCAGCCTACAGTTTACCACCTTGTGGTAGTACTGTTTTACATGGAGAGGTCATTATAGGATTAAGTCCTTAACACCTCTGGGCGGTTCAATCCACAAACCACATATTCTCGTGCAACAATGGTCAGGTGATTCAAGTGTCAAGGAATGGCATATTCAAATTAATACAACATCAAGTGGGCATGTAACTACCTTAAGTTTTGATATATCTTTGCAATAGAAATTAAGCATGCAAGTTGATAATTTAAAGGAATATAATTTTGCATAAAATATAGGAGCAACACGATCAAAGTGATGACTTGTCTTGCTTAGTTTAACACGGCCTTGATTGACCTAGTTCAAAGCCTTCTTAGACAGTGATTTTAAATTTTTGACCGTCATTTTTACCCAAGTCTTGATCACGTTCGAATTTGTCGCCTTGTTGAGTCTTCGGATTCTAATACGTGGAAAATGAATGAAAGAAACCAAATAAATTCCAACACTTTAAATTCCCAATTAAATTTAAATTATAAATATATTACGATTTGAGAATAGAAAGATGATATGATTTAATGCGCCATAAACATAGCAGTTGCTGAATTTGAACAAGCTTAAGAGAACGAGTTGTCTGAGTAACTTTACCGTGAGGGAAAATTAGGATCAAGTGGGATCAGAGGTGAAGAAGTATCTACAGGAATTATCCACTTTGGAAAAGAAAGTGGCCAAACATGGCTGATTGCGGAAAGGTAAGGCTCAATCTTTTATTTGATGACTTTCTTTTTATTGATTTACATTTATCAAGGAAGTTCCATGAATCACGCAGAACTTATGGATAGATGGAAGAGGTTATCGGGGATATTAAAGAAGGTCAAAACTTTGTGATTTTAGGATACGGGGGTTTTACATGAGATGAGTATAATTTAAATTACTCGATGTAATTTTGATATTTCATGAGGCAATACTTATCTGAGATTGCAACTGCCAATTTAATGAATCATTCTTTTTAATAACATAATTAAAGTATGGAGTTAATCATTTAACCATTTGTTATTATGGACAGGGTTGATTATTTTATTGATTAACCAATCTATTATTAACAGTCTGCCTTTTATGGGATGGGTGAGTTATGAATTAACAGGGACCTTCTTGATAAAGCTACTTCTTTCGTTATTAATTATTCTCGACCATTAAATTTTAAATCCTTAGATAACGTTGGAGATTTGGGTGTGAGACAAAGATTAATGGTTACTCTTTCTTGTTTAAGATTTTTGAATAATAAACATCTGTTATTTTAAATCTTAGCACTTTAAGATAAATGCTGAAGTTATTTTTACAATTAGTTTAGGCACTTTTGAAGAGGTAGTTTTCATGATTTAGGGATGAGCAACCCACACTTGTTATCATATGTCGCTGGCCAAATATTTTTGAGAGATGATCTTATTAAACAAGGTAAATTGAACTCTCACTATTTGAAGTGTTAAAATTGATGATACATTTATTCAAATTATTATATTAGTTGTCTTTATTGCAATTTTCTTAGTTGTCATGGACTTAGACAAGATGAAATGGGGATAATTATTTTATCAGGCTTCATAGCTAAATCTTTTAGCCATGATATTGTTAGTATTATTATTATTTTATTAACTTCATGTTAATTTCTTGGTAATAGGAAAAAGAGTTCATGGCATAGACTTACTTTAACTAACCTTTTACATGAGAATTAATTTATTAATCTTGATTGGCATATGATTAACCAATGTTAAGTTTTAAATTTAATTGCACAAATCTTTTTATTATAAATTCATAAGCAAATTCTTATTCTTGTTATTATTCACAATTTATTTTTGTAGGCACGAATATTTCTTACACAAGAATAGATGATTTAGCCAAAAGGGTGAAAAGTTTTGCAATTTTCTCGCAACAACTACGGAGAGTCTAGTACACAAGTCATGAAATGCATTAGCAAGACAACTTCATGAAAATAACACCATTTTTTTCTTTATTCCAACTACACTTATAAATTGATTCTCCATTGAACCCTGTTAGCTCAGCTCTTTTTAAAAGACAAATAGCCATAAATGTACACACACAAATATCACAACCCAACAAATTACATCAATGATCAATGCACATCTAACCTCTATTGTTATTACAAAATAAAATCATATTAAGATTGCAATTTTGAAACCCTGATGACTTAAACATTACATGCCACCACAATAAATTTCCCATTATTCTAGCTAGACTGTGTTACTAAGCAATATCAATTCATGATTTTAATTTCAAAGATTCCTATAATAAAATTTCAGTTGTAAATGATTGAGAAACACTAACAAGTGAATCTAGTCTCCACCATCCACCTTTAAAAAGATATCTAAATTCCAAAAGGGGCCATTCACCAAGAAACAATTTGTATTCCGATACTATAGTTCATCATTCTTCACTATCCAATTTACTAGCACATTGATTAGGTCATTACACCATTTTCTCTTTCATTATATGACATGATCAAATTTCATCAAGACAATCTGGCAATGTAAACAGTGGTAACATTCTTAATAATGCATTAAGTTTGCATATTTTTGATAAATTCAATAATCTATAAGCATAAATAATGAAAGGACACTAAAACATCAGCTCACGAGAAAGCTCTAACAAATTGCAATGAGTTCATTTATAAGTTGAATAATTATTTTACTATACATTCATTCTTATAAACATTCTATTAAAGTTTTTTATTATAATACTACTACCATAGAAACCAATAAACCTGAAATGAATTATGTGTACAAAACTCGAACATTACATTAAATTCTTGCTGAAGATTGGCCCATTCTTTTGATTAATTTATTATTATTGTTATTATTATTATTATTTTCCTAAGAGGTTTAACACCACTCTCAAATATACTTACCAACGATTAAACAAGTACCAATTCAACAAACTATTAACAAAGATTATCAAGGCAACGACCATATCATAAAACTTTACAAATTCTAGCTAAATTGGTTCATAATATTTTATTATCCATCATAAGTTTTAAAACTCACAAGGCATCACAAGATTACTACACTAACCATAATGTTCAAGCAAGACTCTTTAGTCAAGGACAAACTATTAATCAATAATCTCAGAAAGTACACAGATATGAAACATTTATTAAATATAATCCATTCAACTCTAGCAATTCATAACTCCATTTTTACTCTAGCGATCCACATTATCAATCAACAATTATATTGTGTGAGGAAATCTATTTATTGTCCTACTTTTAGATGCAATCACAAAAAACATTTACAAACACAAATTCAATATTCTCACCTTATGTTTAAAACTTAGAATAAACTATGATCGAAAACATTAACAATATGATCTCTACTAAATAAGGTTCCACACGATCATATAACAATATCCATCCATTCCTTTATACACACTAGATCAATTTAGCATGGAAAAAAACATATAAATCAAGCATCAACACATGTTCATCGAGTACCCCTAGGATAGATTAATTCAGAATTACTTTTTTTTTACCAATGACAAAAATCACATATATATTCAGTATAACATTTACAAACAATTAGAATAATCTACTGGAACCAAATAACCCAGTTCATCCAATACGGATTGTGCATTTCTTAACATTATAGTTATATAACCAATTCAACCATGCTCCACGCTTACCTTAACCACAACAATTCATGTTATAATGGACATAATACAACTCACTATTCATCATAAAACTACCACAGGATACTATCACATTTAATCAATTTCACTCACAAGATGTTACTTGAAATCAGTTACATACTACTTCTTTTCCCTAACTTATTATTCCACGCCTTATATATATATATATATATATATATATATATATATATATATATATATATATATATATATATATATATATATATATATATATATATATATATATATATATATATATATATATTCAACCGAAGAAATCATCACCACAAAAGCTTTAATATTTTTCCCTCACCATTCCAAGCATTAAAATTCAACATGCAATATACACGAAAACACAAAGGTTTAAAACTTTCACATAAACGTCATGGTGCTGGGGGTGCTAGTCTGTCATCACAATATTTTGATCCCCTGGTCAAGCTGAAAAATGATCAAGAACATCTCTTCAGAAATATTCAAAGGAATGTATACCATAACCTCTTCAACTTTATCAGTTGTAAGCAATTGAAAATCCTCAATCTGGTGATTGGCACAAAAGGCATGGACATGAGATGCCTGTACTTCCAGAAACCACTTTTGGAATCTGGAACATTGGGTGCAAGGTGTTATACACAAGTGGTAATTCCTCACCTTACTGAAAACTATGGAGCTTCACGAGATCCTCCTGAGAAGCAGGCACCCATGTGCACAGTCCATTCTTTTCCGCACAATATTGACCATTGTCTGACATGGGCTCATTCAGAGTTTGAGGCTTTGCTAGAGAAAACTCCAAATGAACTGAACTCTTTTATGTCTAATCCTGCCCAATATGTTGCTGCTATGAGAAAGGCAGGTGATGCTCAATTCAGGGAATTGCTCCAACGTGTATGTGAATGCCTTTACAAGGAGCGATGTGAAAGATTTGAGGATTGCATAACCTGGGTAACACTGAAATTTGAAGATTACTTCGCTAATCGTGGGAAGCAGCTAACATTCACATTCCCTGAAGATGCTGCCTCTAGCACGGGTGCTCTTTTCTGGTCTCCTCCCAAGCGTTTCCCTCACCCGCTGCAATTTTCAGCTGTTGATTCATCTCACATTCATTTCATACTGGCTGCTTCCATATTGAGAGCGGTGTCTTTCGGGATCCCCATACCTGACTGGGCAAAGAACACAAGTGGTCTGGTTGATACAGTAAGTAAGGTTGTAGTACCTGAATTTGAGCCAAAGAGGGGGGTTAAGATTGAGACAGATGAGAAAGCTACTAACCTCTCCAGTGCCTCAGTTGATGATGCTGCTGTTATTGAAGATCTTTTAACTAAGCTGGAAATGAGAGCTTTACCTTGCAGTGATAGAATGGTGACTCAGTTGGGGAGGGGGGGGGTACAATGGGAGAATCTGCTTCCAGAAGAAGCAACTTGGGAAGATGCCTGTTGTAACTACGGGCTAAACAAAGAAAGAGGGGACTAGTAGGAGAGGAAGAGGAGAGCCAGATCTGTGGAGAGGTGGTGAGAATGAGAGGAGTCCCCCCCCCCTTTGCCCCTCCTGGGGGTTATATATATATGAGTGGGGTAGAATGGGAAATCTCCATTCTACCCCTTAGTACTTACAAGGGATGAGGGTACATTGGTATATTTACACTGTCATATTCCTCTACACTATTGGGCCTATTACATGTTGGATTAGTTGCACGGCCCAGTCACGGGGGGTTGGGCCACCCCTACAACAGTACTCCCTCGACAGCAAGCGCTGAGGTCCCGATGGGCGAGCTGACGTGATCAACCACACAAGCCCCCCGTTTCCCGAGAGCAAGCGTGAGGGTGCCAAGTGGTGAGCCGTTGCAACCGGTAACATGCAGACCCCAGAGGCAATGCCTACGACGACATCAGTGAGCTCCTGTGCTGAATCCCGCGCCGTCCCGCCGAGCCGACGCCTACAAGGCGGACGGGGGAGTCGAGCGCCGGAGCCGTGCCGTCCCACCGAGGTGATGCCTACGAGGTGGACGACGCAGTCGAGTGCCGAAGACGTGTCGTTGAGCGCCGAGGACGCGCCATCCCGCCGAGGCAATGCCTACGAGGCGGATGGCGAAGTCGAGCGCCGAAGACGCGCCGTCCCGCCGAGGCAATGCCTACGAGGCGGACGGCGAAATCGAGCGCCGAAGACGTGTCGTCAAGCGCCGAGGTCGTGCCGTCTCGCCGAGGCGATGCCTACGAGGCGGACGGCGAAGTCGGCGTGCCGTCCCGCCGAGGCGAAGGCGGACGGCGAAGCCGAGCGCCGAAGACGTGTCATCGAGCGGCGAAGACGTGTCGTCGAGCGCCGAGGTCGCGCCGTCCCGCCGAGGCGATGCGTACGAGGCGGACGGCCGCCGTTCCCCTACCTTGAAAAAGGGTGCCCGCGAAGAGCGGGCCCTTGCGGCATAGGCCGAGGGCGCTACGCACGCTGAAATAGGGAGGCGTCGCCGCCGTTCCCCTACCTCGAAAAAGGGTGCCCGTGAAGAGCGCGCGCTTGCGGCGTAGGCTGAGGGCACTACGCACGCTGAGGTAGGGAGGCGTCGCCGCCGTTCCCCTACCTCGAAAAACGGTGCCCGCGGAGAGCGGGCGCTTTCGGCGTAGGCCCAGGGCGCTACGCACGCTGAGGTAGGGAGGCGTCGCCGCCGTTCCCCTACCTCGAAAAACGGTGCCCGCGAAGAGCGGGCGCTTGCGGCGTAGGCCGAGGGCACTACGCACGCTGAGGTAGGGAGGCGTCGCCGCCGTTCCCCCGCCTCGAAAAAGGGTGCCCGCGTAGAGCGGGCGCTTGCGGCGTAGGCAGAGCGCGCTACGCACGCTGAGGTAGGGAGGCGTCGTTGCCGTTCCCCTACATCGAAAAACGGAGCCCGCGGAGAGCGGGCGCTTGCGGCGTAGACCGAGGGCGCTACGCACGCTGAGGTACGGCGGCCTCGCCGCCGTTCCCCTACCTCGAAAAAGGGTGCCTGCGCAGAGCGGGCGCTTGCGACATAGGCCGAGGGCGCTACGCACGCTGAGGTAGGGAGGCGTCGCCGCCGTTTACCCACCTCGAAAAAGGGTGCCCGCGAAGAGCGGGCGCTCGCGGCGTCGGCCGAGCGCGCTACGCACGCTGAGGTAGGGAGGCGTCGCCGCCGTTCCCCTACCACGAAAAATGGTGCCCGCGGGGAGTGGGCGCTTGCGGCGTAGGCCGAGGGCGCAACGCACGCTCAGGTTGGGAGGCGTCGCCGCCGTTGCCCTACCTCGAAAAACGGTGCCCACGCAGAGCGGGCGCTTTCAGCGTAGGCCGAGGGCGCTACGCACGCTGATGTAGGGAGGCGTCGCCGCCGTTCCCCTACCTCGAAAAACGGTGCCCGCAAAGAGCGGGCGCTTGCGGCGTAGGCCGAGGGCGCTACGCACGCTGAGGTAGGGAGGCGTCGCCGCCGTTCCCCTAGCTCGACAAACGGTGCCCGCGCAGAGCGGGCGCTTTCGGCGTAGGCCGAGGGCGCTACGCACGCTGAGCTAGGGAGGCGTCGCCGCAGTTCCCCTACCTCGAAAAATGGTGTGCGCGCAGAGCGGACGCTTTCGGCGTAGGCCGAGGGCGCTACGCACGCTGAGGTAGGGAGGCGTCGCCCCGTTCCCCTACCTCGAAAAAGGGTGCCCGCGAAGAGCGGGCGGTTTCGGCGTAGGCCGAGGGCGCTACGCACGCTGAGGTAGGGAGGCGTCGCCGCAGTTCCCCTACCTCAAAAATGTGTGCCCGCGAAGAGCGGGCGCTTTCGGCGTAGGCCGAGGGCGCTAGGCACGCTGAGGGAGGCAGGCGTCGCCGCCGTTCCCCCACCTCGAAAAAGGGGTGCCCGCGTAGAGCGGGCGCTTGCGGCGTATCCCGAGGGAGCTACGCACGCTGAGGTAGGGAGGCGTCGCCGCCGTTCCCCTACCTCGACAAAGGGTGCCCGAGCAGAGCAGGCGGTTGCGGCGTAGGCCGAGGGCGCTACGCACGCTGAGGTAAGGAGGCGTCGCCGCCGTTCCCCTACCTCAAAAAAGGGGTGCCCGCGAAGAGCGGGCGCTTGCGGCGTAGGCCGAGGGCGCTACGCACGCTGAGGTAGGGAGGCGTCGTCGCCGTTCCCCTAGCTCGACAAACGGTGCCCGCGCAGAGCGGGCGCTTTCGGCGTAGGCCGAGGGCGCTACGCACGCTGAGGTAGGGAGGCGTCGTCGCCGTTCCCCTAGCTCGACAAACGGTGCCCGCGCAGAGCGGGCGCTTTCGGCGTAGGCCGAGGGCGCTACGCACGCTGAGGTAGGGAGGCGTCGGCGCCGTTCCCCTAGCTCGACAAACGGAGCCCGCGCAGAGCGGGCGCTTTCGGCGTAGGCCGAGCGCGCTACGCACGCTGAGGTAGGGAGGTGTCGCCGCCGTTCCCCTAGCTCGACAAACGGTGCCCGCGCAGAGCGGGCGCTTTCGGCGTAGGCCGAGGGTGCTACGCACGCTGAGGTAGGGGGGCGTCGCCGCCGTTCCCCTACCTCGAAAAAGGGTGCCCGCGAAGAGCGGGCGCTTGCGGCGTAGGCCGAGGGTGCTACGCACGCTGAGGTAGGGCGGCGTCGCCGCCGTTCCCCTACGTCAAAAAAGGGCGCCCGCGAAGAGCGGGCGCTTTCGGCGTAGGCCGAGGGCGCTACGCACGCTGAGGTAGGGAGGCATCGCCGCCGTTCCCCCGCCTCTAAAAAGGGTGCCTGCGGAGAGCGGGCGCTTGCGGCATATCCCGAGGGCGCTACGCACGCTGAGGTAGGGAGGCGTCGCTGCCGTTCCCCTAGCTCGAGAAACGGTGCCCGCGCAGAGCGGGCGCTTTCGGCGTAGGCCGAGGGCGCTACGCACGCTGAGGTAGGGGGGCGTCGCCGCCGTTCCCCTACCTCGAAAAAGGGTGCCCGCGAAGAGCGGACGCTTTCGGCGTATGCCGAGGGCGCTACGCACGCTGAGGTAGGGAGGCGTCGCCGCCGTTCCCCTAGCTCGACAAACGGTGCCCGCGCAGAGCGGGCGCATTCGGCGTAGGCCGAGGGCGCTACGCACGCTGAGGTAGGGAGGCGTCGCCGCCGTTCCCCTACCTCGAAAAACGGTGCCCGCGCAGAGCGGGCGCTACGCTCGCTGAGGTAGGGAGGCGTCGCCGCTGTTCCCCTAGCTCGACAAACGGTGCCCGCGCAGAGCGCGCGCTTTCGGCGTATGCCGAGGGCGCTACGCACGCTGAGGTAGGGAGGCGTCGCCGCCGTTCCCCTACTTCGAAAAACGGTGCCCGCGTAGAGCGGACGCTTTCGGCGTAGGCCGACGGCGCTACTCACTCTGAGGTAGGGAGGCGTCCCCGCCGTTCCCCTAAGTCGAAAAAGGGTGCCCGCGAAGAGCGGGCGCTTTCGGCGTAGGCCGAGGGCCCTACGCACGCTGAGGTAGGGAGGCGTCGCCGCCGTTCCCCGACCTCGAAAAACGGTGCCCGCGGAGAGCGGGCGCTTGCGGCGTAGGCCGAGGGCGCTACGCACGCTGAGGTAGGGAGGTGTCGCCGCCGTTCCCCCACCTCTAAAAAGGGTGCCCGCGGAGAGCGGGCGCTTGCGGCGTATCCCGAGGGCGCTACGCACGCTGAGGTAGGGAGGCGTCGCCGCCGTTCCCCTAGCTCGACAAACAGTGCCCGCGCAGAGCGGGCGCTTTCGGCGTAAGCCGAGGGCGCTACGCACGCTGAGGTAGGGGGGCGTCGCCGCCATTCCCCTACCACGAAAATGGGTGCCCGCGAAGAGCGGGCGCTTTCGGCGTATGCCGAGGGCGCTACGCACGCTGAGGTAGGGAGGCGTCGCCACCGTTAAAAGGGTGCCCGCGAAGAGCGGGCGCTTTCAGCGTAGGCCGAGGGCGCTACGCACGCTGAGGAAGGCAGGCGTCGCCGCCGTTCCCCCACCTCGAAAAAGGGGTGCCCGCGAAAAGCGGTCGCTTGCGGCGTATCCCGAGGGCGCTACGCACGCTGAGGTAGGGAGGCGTCGCCGCCGTTCCCCTACCTCGAAAAAGGGTGCCCGAGCAGAGCGGGCGCTTGCGGCGTAGGCCGAGGGCGCTACGCACGCTGACGTAGGGAGGCGTCTCCGCCGTTCCCCTACCTCGAAAAAGGGGTGCCCGCGAAGAGCGGGCGCTTGCGGCGTAGGCCGAGGGCGCTACGCACGCTGAGGTAGGGAGGCGTCGCCGCCGTTCGCCTACCTCAAAAAACGGTGCCCGCGGAGAGCGGGCGCTTGCGGCGTAGGCCGAGGGCGCTACGCACGCTGAGGTAGGTAGGTGTCGCCGCCGTTCCCCTAGCTCGACAAACGGTGCCCGCGAAGAGCGGGCGCTTGCGGCGTAGGCCGAGGGCGCTACGCACGCTGAGGTAGGGAGGCGTCGCCGCCGTTCCCCTACCTCGAAAAACGGTGCCCGCGCAGAGTGGACGCTTTCGGCGTAGGCCGAGGGCGCTACGCACTCTGAGGTAGGGAGGCGTCACCGCCGTTCCCCTACGTCGAAAAAGGGTGCCCGCGAAGAGCGTGCGCTTTCAGCGTAGGCCGAGGGCGCTACGCACGCTGAGGTAGGGAGGCGTCGCCGCCGTTCCCCTACCTCGAAAAACGGTGCCTGATAGGAACGGGGTCCCGATCTTCCAACAGGTTCTGGGTAAATTCGATTTGGTGGAGGCGCGACACAAATCGATCCGGCTTCCGAACGACACGTTCCGAACCCCGCAATCGCACCACCACGTCTCCTCAGGTTATCAACCGTGCACAGCCCGGTTGACCTCGCCAAGAAGGCTAATCCTCGCCTGCGAATCGAAGAACACAAGCAAGAACAAGGAAGAACACAACTGAATTGCAGATGGATAGATTTAGCACTCGAAAGTTGGGGTCTCACAAACCGATGAACGGCGAATTGTTCAAAGACAAATCAATCTAAGCAAAACCCAAACCCTAATGGTGGGGGTGGCGGCTGGATATAGAGGAGTTAGGGGCGTGCAAAACCCCTGGACGCGCCCCTAATGGGCTCCCACACGATACAAAGCCGATCGGCCCAAAAGACGGTGGCGCAGCACCCTGACAGATTCTGAATGCCCACTTGTTTCGACGATACCCGTTGACTCAGAAGGAATTTTAACATGGGACCAAAGCCATTGGAAATTTGGTCTTCTCAGCTTTCCATACATATGTGGAACGTCCAAAACGGAGTCCGGATGCGATCTGGTCGTCCGTTTTAGTGCGGTCTGGTCCTGGACTCCGAATTGGATTCGAAGTCGGTTTGAGTTGGGCCTCCAACATGATTCGACCGCCCTTGCTGGACTTGTGCGCCTTGTAGCCCTTCTCCAAGTATTTCCAGGTCCTCTCCATGGTTCCTAATCATAATTAAATCATTAGGTAGCAATCTATTCTCAAATGGACAAAAGAAAGTACTTAGGAACGAGCTCACCTGTAAATTCAATTGTCGGGCGCGAGCTCTAGTGATTGGTCCTTGAATGTCAAGTGGAGGAGTGTTGTATGTATCCGAAGAAGTGATGTCCTCATCATCCTCCCCCTCTTGAAGCGGAGTTGTCCTCAACTCAGCCTCATCTTCTTCTCCCAAGTATGGCTTCAAATCTGAAATGTTAAAGGTGTGACTAACCCCAAACTCGGGAGGCAACTCAAGTTTATATGCATTATCATTTATCTTCTCAATTATCTTAAAAGGACCAGCAGCTCTACGCATCAATTTTGATTTTCTTAACTCAGGAAATCGATCCTTTCTCAAGTGCAACCAAACAAAATCACCCGGTTCAAGTTTAACTTCCTTTCGACCTTTACTACCAGCAATCCTATATTTTGCATTCATCTTTTCAATGTTTGCCTTAGTAGTCTCATGCATTTTGACAATAAAATCAGCACGCTCCTTAGCATCATTATGAACTCTCTCACTAGTAGGCAAAGGTAAAATATCAATAGGGCACGGGGATTGAATCCATACACTACCTGAAAAGGACTTACCTTAGTGGTGGAGTGTTCCGCTCGATTATATGCGAACTCAACATGCGGCAAACACTCTTCCCACAACTTCAAATTGTTCTTCAAAATAGCTCGCAACGTGGTAGACAATGTGCGGTTCACCACCTCAGTTTGGCCATCAGTTTGTGGGTGACATGTTGTAGAGAACAGCAACTTTGTACCCAACTTGTTCCATAGAGTACGCCAAAAGTGACTCAAGAACTTGACATCACGATCTGAAACAATAGTAGAAGGCATACCATGCAAACGAACTATCTCTTTGAAAAAGAGGTCAGCAATATGAACGGCATCATCGGTTTTATGACATGGTATAAAGTGAGCCATCTTAGAAAAGCGATCCACAACAACAAAAATGCTATCCCTCCCCCTCTTAGTCCTGGGCAATCCTAAAACAAAGTCCATAGAAATATCTGCCCACGGAATAGAAGGAACAGGAAGAGGCATATATAAACCATGTGGATTCAAGCGAGACTTAGCTTTTAGACATGTAGTGCAGCGAGCAACAAACCGCTCAACATCTCGCCTCATCTTTGGCCAAAAGAAGTGTGTGGCCAGAACATCCTCTATCTTCTTAGCACCAAAATGTCCCATCAAACCGCCTCCATGCGCCTCCTGCAACAACAAAAGACGAACGGATCCAACTGGAATGCATAGGCGGTTAGCTCTAAACAAATACCCATCATTGATCATGAATTTATTCCATGCTTGTCCATCTTTACAATGCAACAACACATCCTTAAAATCAGCATCAAAAGCATATTGTCCTTTAATAGTTTCAAGACCAAAAATGCGACAATCAAGTTGAGACAACATGGTATAGCGTCGAGACAAAGCATCAGCAATCACATTATCCTTCCCTTTCTTGTGTTTAATGACATAAGGAAAAGATTCAATAAATTCAACCCACTTAGCATGTCTACGATTCAAATTGGTTTGACTACGAA
Organism: Dendrocalamus latiflorus; assembly: GCA_017311315.1. Taxonomy (NCBI): domain Eukaryota; kingdom Viridiplantae; phylum Streptophyta; class Magnoliopsida; order Poales; family Poaceae; genus Dendrocalamus; species Dendrocalamus latiflorus. The sequence continues at coordinate 19,959,158 of CM029672.1, forward strand.
TATGCTTAAGTGATTCATGATCGGAATGAATGACAAATTCTTTAGGCCATAAATAGTGTTGCCACGTCTCTAAAGAACGAACAAGAGCATACAATTCTTTATCATACGTGGAATAATTAAGAGCAGGACCATTCAATTTTTCACTAAAGTAGGCAACAGGTTTGCCTTCTTGCATCAAAACACCACCAATACCAATTCCGCTAGCATCACATTCGAGCTCAAAAGTCTTACCAAAATCCGGAAGTTGGAGCAATGGTGCGTGTGTAAGCTTGTCCTTCAAAAGATTAAAGGACTCCTCTTGTGATGGCCCCCAATGGAACACGACGCCCTTCTTTGTCAACTCAATCAATGGTGTCGCAATGGTGCTGAATTCTTTGACAAAGCGGCGATAAAATCCTGCAAGGCCAAGAAAACTCCGCACTTGGGAGACCGTCGTGGGCGTGGGCCAACTCCATATCGCCTCCACCTTGGCTCTATCAACCTCAATGCCCTGTGGAGTCACAACATAGCCAAGAAAAGAGACTCGATCCGTGCAAAAGGTGCACTTGTCAAGGTTACCAAACAAACGTGCATCTCTCAAAGCATTAAAAACAGCACGTAAGTGATTCAAATGTTCATCCATGGACTTGCTATAAATCAAGATATCATCAAAGTGTGCCCGCGAAGAGCGTGCGCTTTCAGCGTAGGCCGAGGGCGCTACGCACGCTGAGGTAGGGAGGCGTCGCCGCCGTTCCCCGACCTCGAAAAACGGTGCCCGCAGAGAGCGGGCGCTTGCGGCGTAGGCCGAGGGCGCTACGCACGCTGAGGTAGGCCGAGGGCGCTACGCATGTCGCCGTAGAGGGACTGTGATGGCGACATTGATCGGCGCGGTGCAGGATGGGGGCTTGTGTGAAGTAGGCTTCGCCGAGAAGACGCCGTCGTCAAGCCACCCTAGGTGCCTGGATGGAGACTTGTGCCTCGGTCCGTCGTCGTGTGTAGTCACTGGACACCGCCCCTGCGAAGTCCGTCACGCAGAGACAGAGCTCAGGTCGCCAGAGTCGGAATTCAGGTCGCGGACGCCGTGCAGAGGCCGACGCTGCTCCTGCGGAGTCCGGAGAGCGGAGTCGGAGCTCAGGTCGAGGACTCTGTACGGAGGCCGACGCTGCTTCTGCGGAGTCCGGAGAGCGGAGTCGGAGCTCAGGTCACGGACTCCGTACGGAGGCGAAGTCGGCGGGCGTGCCTCTTGCACCCGGATTCACGCCTGCAGCGTACGGAGGCCGACGCTGCTCCTGCCGAGTCCGGAGAGCGGAGTCGGAGCTCAGATCGCAGACTCCGTACGGAGGCCGACCTCGCCTGTGCGAAGTCTGTCGCGTGGAGTCGGAACTCGGGTCGCGGACGCCATGCAGAGACCGACGCTGCTCCTGCGGAGTCGGGAGAGCGGAGTCGGAGCTCAGATCGCGGACTCCGTACGGAGGCCGACCTCGCCCCTGCGAAGTCTGTCGCGTGGAGTCAGAACTCGGGTCGCGGACGCCATGCAGAGGCCGACGCTGCTCTTGCGGAGTCCGGAGAGCGGAGTCGGAGCTCAGATCGTGGACTCCGTGCGGAGGCCGACCTCGCCCCTGCGAAGTCTGTCGCGCGGAGTCGGAACTCAGGTCGCGGACACCGTGCAGAGGCCGACGCTGCTCCTGCGGAGTCCGGAGAGCGGAGTCGGAGCTCAGATCGCGGACTCCGTGCGGAGGCCGACCTCTGCCCTGCGAAGTCTGTCGTGCGGAGTCGGAACTCAGGTCGCGGACGCCGTGCGGAGGCGAAGTCGGCGGGCGTGCGTCTTGCACCCGGATTCACGCCTGCAGGGATGTAAACTTCGAGTGCATGGATGGATAGATGTCCTCTGTCGCGGTGGCGAAGCGGGCGTAGTTTCTTGCGCAGGTGAGGCCGCGCCATAGACCCTGCCCGCGACGTTGAGGCCGGCACGGAGACCTTGGGGCGCGGACACGCTCGGCCTCATGCGCTCGTCTCAGAGCTGAGAGGAGGTCACCGAAGTTGCCGTGCGAAGGTCGTCCTCCGTCCTGGCGGCCTTCCACCGAGAAATGTAGGAGCACGCCTGTCACACCAGGCTGATTGCTCTCCTGATTTCGCCGGCGTCGACGGACCCATCGCCGTCGTGGCCGAAGATACGAAGCGCCGCCGTGGCCGGCAATCTCCTGATTTTGGCTTCCTTGAACACTCCGACGGGGCGCGCGCGGGATGCGAGGCCAGCTTCTGTGCGCCTTGGCGAAGCAAAGGTCGAAGTCGGGGGCGCTGTCGCGGACGCGAAGCCATGGCGAGGTAGACACGGACAGTCTGGACTTCGGCGGAGCGAATCGATGCCGTCTGCGATGTCGCCGGCCGAATCTCGTAGCTTGGCCCCCCACGTTTCTCCGTGGCTGCGAGCTTTGGTCGCAAGTCGTCCATGCTGCTCAGCTCGCACCGGAGGAACTCGACGCCACCGCATACCTCCCTAGGCAATTTGTACTCGTCGCTGAACAGGCTGCCTCCCTCGATATGTGCATGCGATCACACATGCAATCATAGACATAACAACGATAAGCTGCACGCATGCGGGAACGGATGCTTCAATGCTTATACGTGATTGCATGCATGGATGTAAAAATATACGTGGAAGGATGTTTCATGCATGCACTAATGGATGGATACTCCATGTAGGCGTCGTGGATGCAAAGGCGTGGACGCGAAGGCGGGGGCAGATGCGGAGGCACTGCGCGGGGTAGACCTCGCCGAGGACGTGCGGAGACCTGCCTTCGGCAACGCGGAGGCGGGCGAATGCGCAAGGCGCGGAGATGATGTCGTTGGTGCCGAACACGGGGTCACTGCGTACTAAATCCCGCGTGCTTTTCCCTGCGGTCGGCAGACGAGGTGTAGCCCTTCGACAGCGACGCAGCGTGATGGCTAGGCTGGTTTGTTAAGTCACCCCAGCAAACATCACATGCTCACAACACCTTTGTAGCTTTTATCTTAAGCAAATATCACCCAACATAATTAAAGGTGCCGTCCCTGCAGGAAACGTGTCAGACAAGCAATTATATCTGTACCCGAAACGTGTTGGTGAGGGTACAGCAATCATAGCACAGAGGAACTTTGGCCATCGGCACGCAGTTCTAAGTAGGGGTGGAAAACGGTAACAGATAATTCGTTTTATCCGATATTCGTATTCGGGAAAACGTGAATGTGGTAAGCAAAAATCTGTATTCGAAAATATTTGTATTCGTATTCGACAATATTCGTATTCGTATTTGAAAATATTCGTATTCGTATTCGTATTCGAGAATATTCGTATTCGAGAACATTCGTATTCGCATTCGTATTCGAGAACATTCGTATTCGTATTTGTATTTGAGAATATCCGTATTCGTATTCGTATTCGAGAATATTCGTATTCGTATTCGTATTACCGGGCGTCCGGACCCATGGCGCAGTGGCACAGGCCCGATTTGGCGGGCACTAAAGCTAAAGGCGCCAAGGCGCATGCCAACTGCCAAGCGGGAGTCACACGTGCGGGAGTGGGATGGCGGGAGTCACGCCTCACGCGCGGGCGTGCGGCGCGGGACGGCGGGAGTCGCGGCTCGGTCGACGGTTGGACACATTCGGTCAACACTGACTCAACCGACTAGGCAACTCCCGAGTCCCGAGTGCGACTGTGCGAGTGGCGACCTCAGTCCTCACTCCTCACTCCTCAGTGACCTGGCTAGCTGGTTCTCTGATCTCTCCAAGAAAACGCAGCCCAGGAAGCAACGCCTAATCCGGTAATCCCCAAGAACTACTCCTGTACTCCAAAACTAGTGGGTTTACTCCCCAATTTCTAGGAGATTTTTCCGAGTAAATCAGCGGTGGAGCAGCAAATTTGTAAGCATTCTCTTCCTCCTCTCCATCCGTCTGTGCTTTTAGGGGATTTTTGCCTTTTTGGTGTCTTGTGGACTCAGATGGAGTCCGTTCCGCCTGGGAAGAAAAGAAGCAAAAGAACACTTTTAGGAAAACATATTACTCAATCACGAATTTGGCTTCTTTTCTGTTCGACTAAATTGGCATTTTCACCAAAGTTTAATCAAGAACTTCATAATCAGGTCTAAACATCCATATAATTTGAATTTCACATGGCATGCAAACTTATAAGGTATTTGTTTCCTTTTGTTTCAGGGACTTATCCTACAACATAAACTTGGGAGGCCCTGTTCCTTCATCCATTGGAACCTTGAGTAACCTGCAAAACTTGTGAGTAGCTAAACTTGGAGGAATTCAGTTGGTTCATTAGCTTCAGAATTGCAGTGCATGGATTCTTCTTTGGCTTATTTACTTTCTCATTTCTCTGCAGAATTCTTGCTGGCTGCAGCTTTTCTGGTGAAATACCTAAAGAGATTGGCCAGCTCTCAAAACTGATATTTCTGTAAGGAGTTCAAACTAATATTTACATCTAACATTTTAGACCTTGCTTGTTAATTTGCCATACACGAGGACTTGATCGAAATTAAGTGGATACAATGAAAAAACTAGTAATTCATAGTGTTAACACATGCAGATATATAGGCTTGTGTTTGGTTATTTCTGAACATTACAGAAATTCAAATTGAAGTCTGTTTCCCTTGATTGAAAGGCTGTTTCTGAACATTACAGAAGCTGGAGAAATATACCAATTTTTTGCACTGCATTTTTACTTAAATACCCTGAAGTTATTTACTGAAGTTTGATTCTGCAGGTGGACATAGCTCTGAAGCACGATCTACCAGTTCAGCCCGCAGATCACTAATAATGTTCTGATCACCATCAAAATTTGAAGAAAGCCCCTCTGATCATAATGTGGACACATCAAAACTTGAAAGGGATGGGGCCATCCTTATCGCAGAACATGAGGTTACAGCTGAAAAATGCCTTTTCCCAAAAGAAACATGTAATGTTACCAACTCACTGGTGGTACGTGACATCTTATTCTTCTCATTCAATCATATATGTGTTTGTGCTTATGGTGTTTAATACATACTGGGAGATGAATTTCTCAAGTGCCATATACAATTGCATAACTAAATAACAAATGTGTTTGCTCGCATTAGCATTCCTTTAAAAACTTTACTGTGTAATGAAATACCTGATAGTTGTTATGTCATTTTGGTCTCGTTAACATGATTTTGATGTTAATTGTGTCAAAAAGACCTTTTAATTACCTTCTTCTAAAGCAATAGTCAAGGTAGTAGCCTAAGTGGACCGTTCAGTCATACTAAGAAGGTTGGCATTGTACTAATCAATTCTACGGTTCATTTCTTTGTAGGTAGAATGCTTGGTTTTGTCGAAGGGTAGAATTGCAGTATAAGCAAGAACAAACTTATCTTTGACGCTTCTCTTCATTTTCTGTATTTTTTGCCGTGGTGGATGGCCAACAGAAGGCTTGCTTTTAGCACCTTTTCTTTTGTAACAGAACAGAAGACTGAAAGCCTCGTACAAGACTCGTACACAGCATTAAACAAGTACCAGATCAGAAATCAGTTCGGGAAAGACTCGTACAAGACACATGAGATAATACGATCCGTGCAAAGCCGAAGAATCTACAAAATTTGTATGTACTACTAATGTTTCAGGAGTTGACCAGCTGTGTTCCAACTTACCATCATGAAATCCTCTGGATTGCTCATTTCTGCTTTTACTATCGAGCAGCAACAAGCGTGGACAAGTCTCCATGCATTTTTACTGAACCTTGATTTAGCTGGTTTCTCTGTTGTCTTCTCACTGAATGCTGTAAGCGTGGATTGGACCGAATGGTTGTGGGAGTTGAATTCACGCCATGGAGCACTGAACGCTTCCTACAATCCTACTTACCAGTTATCACTGGCTGCATACATGCTATAATTTGAATGTTAAAATTTCAAAATTTGAATTTAAAACCGCTAATCGGAAAAACCGCTAAATTTCAGCTAAGTTGGTTTCAGCATCTAAGTAGTTTACTTTGAGTAGAGTTCATTGTTCTGTTATTCTGGGGTTAAACCGCTGTAATCACCACTTAAGCGTTAATGTGTCGTTTTGTACTCATATACATTCTGGTGGAAGGAAAGGATATGTTATGAGCTGTCATTTGCTATCTTTACAGTAGCTCTAGTTCTTAGTGTTCTCTAGTTCTTCCTTTTTCCCTTTTTGGTTCCCAGATTTCCACTTGATTTCACGTTTGATTCGTCTATTGGGTTGGGGATCTGACAGGGGGGAGATGCTGCTGCACAGGGCAGAGGAGGAGGCACACAGGGGGAGGGGCAGCTAGCTGGGGGAAAAGGAAGGGGCTAGGGTTAGGCAGATTATAAGGGGTGGTCAGCTGCCCTAATGGGCCTAGTTGCCATGGGCCGAAGGCCCACGACCTAAAACCCTCTCAATACATTCTGGCTTTTCCCCCTTTAAAACTTTAGAAAAATTTACTTCTTGAATTCCATTGATTTCCTTTCTTTTGAAAACACTTAATCATCTGTACGCTGATCGAGATATTACAATAGAGCTCTCTAAGTCTACCCAGTTCAGATTTTTGGGATAAGGCTTTGCAGAAATATGAAGATTAGACAACTGTGTCTAATTAGAAAAAAGGGATTAGACACTCGGGAGAGCTTAGACGAGGTGAGAAGGCAAGAATTGGAGTTTGAGGTGGATGCACTACTATAGACACCGTCATCACAAACGGTTCCTGAACTGTCTGTGTTTATGTGTTAGTGATAATTGGTGGTTATCACAGACGTCTCCCACACCGTCTATGATAACATACAATACAGACAGTTTTTCAGAAAAATCGTCTGTGATAGTTGAGTATTACAGATGGTTTTAATAAATTAAAAAAACCGTCTGTGATTTGAGCGAGATCACAGACGGTTTTTGTTATTAACCGTGTGTGATATGGTTCATATCGCAGACGGTTTGGAGTTCCGAACCATCTGTGATATACACCATATCACAGATGGTTAATAATAAAAATCGTCTATGATAATCGTTCATATCACATACAGTTTGGAACACCGAACTATCTGTGATAGCTATTTCAACAACGATTGTATTTGCTGTTTTTCGGCTAGCCTCAAGATATACTAGCCATGCCATCTGAAAACAAGCAAGATCACGTATATATAGCATAAGACAATCATTACATAAATCACACAGATGAATGAAATAACACAAGCAGATCACATATATATAGCATGACAGTCATTACACAAATCTCACAAATGAATTAAATTGAATGAATTGTTTGATTACAATTGAATCTAGTGTTTCAACATCTAATCACCATTGCTGGGGTGGAACTCTCCAGTCTTGTTTTTGACCTCTGCTAGCAAGAATTGGGAGAGGTTTCCATGAATTTCGACAAGTTTGTCAAGATCAAATGCACTTTCGTCGAAGACCACCCGCAGTCGCTAGGAGCAATATTAAGTCATTAATTAGCATGTATGTTTATATATACACATATATATAGCCAGAAAATAATAATTATTGGAAGGTTGACAAACTTCTGGATCATTCATCTTAGTGTACATGATTTTCTTCATATGGCGGCAAACATAGAATCCACATACATTGCCCTATAGCTGCAGGTGGCACTGCAAAAATAGAATTACACATCTAGGTATTGTCAATTCTAATGGCATTATAACAAAGTGTAATATAGAATTATTATGTTGTAGCGGGTACTAGAAATCGTGTCCTGTGTTGCAGCGTGTCACTGGATTCCTTGTGCCTCCCTCCCAGGGCAACATAAGTGGTAAACGACCTACGTGATTCCAAAAAAGTTACTGTCGTAGGGATGGCCCCACCTAAACCCAGCAGGCCTGGTAGGAGGTTATAAGGCCCAGAATAGGCCATGTGTAATGACATAACTGCCCCAGAGGGGATAACCAGATGTAAGGGTATAACTGTAAAAGCACTCCTCATGTGCATATATATATGGGTACAAGCCATGGGGAGAACCCAGGCCATGACACTTATCTTCATCACTCTCCACTACCATCTCTATCTCTGTTTGGTCTGTAGCCACAACAGTTGGCGCCGTCCATGGGGGGGACAAAGACAAGCCTGAAGACCGAAGGAAAAAGATGGCACCGAAAAAAGCTTCTTCAGCGGCGGCGAAGGGAAAGAAGGCGGTCGGCCCGGAGCGTCGTATGAGTACCAGGGCTTCGGCATCGGCAGCGGCGGACGCGGGCGTCGACGCAGGCGTGGTGGCCGACGACGCCGGCGTTCGCGCGGTGACGACCAACCTCGTCACCGGCACCGCGACGACCAACCTCATCACCGGCGACGCGACGATCGCCCCCGGCACCGGCACCGCGATGACCCGCCCCGCTACCGGCGTTGCGGGGACGGGCCCCGCGGCCGACCCCGCGGTCGAAGACGTCGACGCGGGTGCGGCGACAACCGACCCCGCTGACGCAACGGCAGCCGACCTCGCCGCCCCCACGGCAACCCTCGCTGGTGGCGCGGACCGGGTGGTCCGAAGTAGCCACGACGGAGCGACCGGCAGCTCGGGACCTCGCGACGCAGTCGTCCCCGCGCCGATCCGCCCGCCGGGAGTATCGGCGACCCCGCCTGCACCGGCGATGGAAAGTGCCCTGCTAGCGGCTCTCAACGCGTTCCAGCGGGAGCTAGGGGACCTTCGCGGAGCCGTCAGAGATATGCAAGAGGCTCGGAGTCAGCAGGCCGCGCCAGGGGTCGCGTCCGAGCCCACGCCGGAGAGGGCGGACAGTCGCGAAGCCCCCACGTCCAGCCGCGTGCCGCTGCGGCGCGTGGATCCGGAGTCCCCGCTCTCGGCGGGGCTGCAGCAGGCGGCATGGCCCGAGGACTTCAAGTTTCCTAGCGCCATCGACTCGTATAAAGGCGACACGGACCCCCGTGAGTTCGTGCGCGTATACGAAACCGCGATCGAAGCCGCGGGCGGAGACGACACCACGAAGGCAAAGGGACTCCCCCTCGCGCTACAAGGAGTGGCGCTCTCTTGGTTTTTTACCATAGAGCCGGGCTCCATCTACGCGTGGGAGCAGCTCCGCGTCCGCCTCCACAACAACTTCCAAGGAAACTACGTCGACCGGGTCGATGCGGACCAACTCTTTGCCGTGAAGCAAAAACCCTCGGAGAAGCTTCGGGACTACTTCAAACGCTTCGCCAAGATTCGATGTCAAGTGAAAGACGTCAACGAGACCACCATCGTCAATGCAGCCATCCAGGGCCTTCGTCCGGGCCCGATGGCCGAGTACAATGCGCGAAAGCCGATCAAGACGGTGGCGAAGCTCTTCGACAAGATGGAAGAATATGCCAGGGCGGAGGAGGATGCGCGTCGAAGGCAAGGTGACGACTCCGACACTAACCAGGCCGGAGCCTCGGCAAAAGCCGAAGATCCGTCGAAGGGCGGCTCTTCGAAGGGAAAGCGTAAGCAGGAGTCGTCCAGGGACGCGCCCGACCGCAGGGACAACTCGCATAAGGAGTCGTCGGATCAGCCCAAGCGCGGCCAGCAAAGGTCGAGGCGAAACCGGTACGTCCTCGACATCGAAGGCGGGTCCGACGAGGGTGCTCCACGACGATAAGGGTCGTGGAGATTACGATGACCAGCATCAGGGACTGTGGTGCTTAGTCCACGGCCGCGGCAATCATGATACCCGCAACTGCACCTCCATCGCGGCGCTCCGCGACAGCGTCGCTAGGGACAGGAACCCGGAGGCGCGCCAGCCTGCGGTGGCCCACGTCCAATTCCCGTATGAGGCCCCCATGCAGGTACAGACGCAGGGGATGCAGGTACAGGCGCAGGGAATGCAACCCCAGGAAGGCACCTTGCGGATCCAAGCTCACGTACAGCAGCCTCGGGAGGGCCTCCTGTCGTTGCAGGCCCCGGATGCAACCTACCGCAGGGTCATTAATGTCATATCCGGAGGCTCTGCGCTGGAATTCGCCTCGGCACGGCAGCAGAAGGCCTACGCGCGAAGACTACATCACGTGGCGGCATACCCAGCGCAAGCACCGCCGGAGTGGGCGCGGCACGAAGTTACATTCACACCCGATGACGCCCAAGGTGTGGACTTCCCTCATCAGGACCCCCTGGTCATCCGGGTCACCATCGCGGGATGCGACGTGGGGCGCGCCTTGGTGGACGGGGGTAGTTCCGCGAACGTATTGTTTGCGGCGGCCTTCGACCAGATGGGGATCCCTCGAAGCCGCCTGGGGCCCTCGGGAATCCCACTGCAGGGCTTCGGGGGACAGCCCCTGCGGGCGCTGGGCCAGATCGGCCTTCAAGTCTCCTTCGGCCGAGATGACAATGTGCGGACCGAAGATGCCACCTTCGACGTGGTCGACCTTCCGTATCCCTACAACGCTATACTGGGGCGCCCAATCCTCAACTCCTTCGGCGCGGTACCACATCACGGCTATCTGTGCATGAAGATCCCGGGTCCACGGACCATCATACCGTCCGAGGTGACCAGGATATGGCCCGGCGCATCGAGCCAGGCACCAGGTGCTCGCGTCGCGAAGCCCAACGACGCTCTTAAAGCCGGCGTCACAGCGCGGAGGTCCGCGGGGTCATCCATACGCACCTGCGCAGACCCTGCAGATGTCTAGCGACTAGAGGCTGCGGCCGCACCAATGGCAAACGGTCAGTATATTCACCCTTTGTAGTTGCTCACCCGCGCAAACGGGGATGTAATGAAGATTGCCGTTTGCCGCTAATTTTACTCGTTACATGCAAGCACGCGGTAAGGGCGCGCGCCGGCTCGGCCAACGCGCGCGTCCCCGCAGCGTACACCAAAGACGCACGTTCGCGTGTGCACTCGCCGTCGCCAAGGTGACGGGACTGAGTATAAACCAAAGACGCACGTTCGCGTGTGCACTCGCCGTCGCCAAGGTGACGGGACTGAGTATAAACCAAAGACGCACGTTCGCGTGTGCACTCGCCGTCACCAAGGTGACGGGACTGAGTATAAACCAAAGACGCACGTTCGCGTGTGCACTCGCCGTCGCCAGGGAGGGCGGGACTGAGTATAAACCAAAGACGCACGTTCGCGTGTGCACTCGCCGTCGCCAGGGAGGGCGGGACTGAGTATAAACCAAAGACGCACGTTCGCGTGTGCACTCGCTGTCGCCAAGGTGACGGGACTGAGTATAAACAAAAGATGCACCAGGGGGACGCCCTCGCGCGCACAAGTCTCCAGACTATAAAGAAGACGTAGCGTCGAGCCTAGCTCCGCACGCACAAGTCTCCGGACTATAAAGAAGACGTAGCGTCGAGCCTAGCTCCGCACGCACTAGTCCACGGACTTTAAATAAGACGTAGCGTCGAGCCTAGCTCCGCACGCGAGAGTCTGCGGACTATAAATAAGACGTAGCGTTGAGCATAGCTCCGCACGCACTAGTCCACAGACTTTAAATAAGACGTAGCGTCGAGCCTAGCTCCGCACGCGAGAGTCTGCGGACTATAAATAAGACGTAGCGTTGAGCCTAGCTCCGCACGCACTAGTCCACAGACTTTAAATAAGACGTAGCGTCGAGCCTAGCTCCGCACGCGAGAGTCTGCGGACTATAAATAAGACGTAGCGTTGAGCCTAGCTCCGCACGCACTAGTCCACGGACTTTAAATAAGACGTAGCGTCGAGCCTAGCTCCGCACGCGAGAGTCTGCGGACTATAAATAAGACGTAGCATTGAGCCTAGCTCCGCACGCACGAGTCCACGGACTTTAAATAAGACGTAGCGTCGAGCCTAGCTCCGCACGCGAGAGTGTGCGGACTATAAATAAGACGTAGCCTTGAGCTTAGCTCCGCACGCACCAGTCCACGGACTTTAAATAAGACGTAGCGTCGAGCCTAGCTCCGCACGCGAGAGTCTGCGGACTATAAATAAGACGTAGCGTTGAGCCTGCCTCCGCACGCACCAGTCCACGGACTTTAAATAAGACGTAGCGTCGAGCCTAGCTCCGCACGCGAGAGTCTGCGGACTATAAATAAGACGTAGCGTTGAGCCTGCCTCCGCACGCACCAGTCCACGGACTTTAAATAAGACGTAGCGTCGAGCCTAGCTCCGCACGCGAGAGTCTGCGGACTATAAATAAGACGTAGCGTCGAGCCTAGCTCCGCACGCGCGAGTCTCCGGACTATACAGGAAGTCGTAGCGTCGAGGTCCGCCTCCGCACGCACTAGTCTACGGACTCTAAATAAGACGTAGCGTCGAGGCCTGCCTCCGCACGTGCGAGTCTCCGGACTATAAAGCAAGGCAAACTGCGGAGGTCTGCCTCCGCATACGTCAGTCTGCGGACTGTCCGTTCTACGGAACCCTGGCACAACTACGTCGCCAACGGCGGCATCAACACACAGCACACATCTTAAAATGCCAGGAGGTCTGCTTACCGGAAGAATCGCATGTACAAAGGTCCGCCAACATCCCGGCCGCTCTAAGCCGCTACCCCACGGGTTCGTCCTTAACACGCGCCAAAGTCGGGGCCTCGCTCGAAGAAGGCCGGCTCGCCCAAAAGTCGAGCGACTCTTCGGCCCTTCGCCAGTGTCGAAGGCGTCGTCGGGTTGAAAGGTCGGCTGCCCGAAGCCGGCCCCAGCAAGGAAGCTGCCCGGGATATAGGTGAAAATCAGCATGCATGCAGAAAGAGTGCGCTTTATTAGAAAAAGCAAGGGACAGTACAACGCACGCCTACACCTAGGCGTCGCGGCATCAGACCTGCGGATTCCCAGCGCCTTCGGAGGGCCCAGCGCCGCCATCATCGCGTCGAGGGACCCCGTCCAGAAATTGGCCGAGCCTCCCCGTCCCGTAGAGCGACTTCCGGAGCTCGATCCGTACAGCTTCCGCCCCGACGGGATCCCAGATCCGGTCGCAGAAGGGCCCAAGGGCACGGTGAGCGGAGCGGACGGCGCCGGACATTACTCCGGCCCGGCCAGGCATCTCCAGCTGGGGGTCATTCAGCTCGGCGACATGCGTACAACCGCGGTGCTGGAGGAGCGCGCACACCAAGCAGGCCGAAGTGTACGCGTAGTGGGTGCCGAAGGACGTCGCCGCGTCGCGCGCGACGTTGGTGGCATCCCCGACCCAGCGGAGCGTCCGAGATAGCTCCTCCGGACCGAAGGCGCGTCCCGGCACCTCCGCCACCAGCCCTTGAAGATGGCTCTCCAGCGCTTGCATGGCGTCCCAGGCAACCACCGAGGCGTCGCCCAGCGTCCGGTTGCGCTCCGCTAGAGTCAAGGCAAGCTCGCCTTTCTCCTTCTCTAGCGCGGCGACCTGCTCCAGGAGCCCGTCCCGCTCCGCCGCGAACTTTTGATCAGCAGCTGCTGCGGCTGACTCCTGCGCTGACGCAACAAGCCCCTCGGCGTGCGCCCACGCTTCGGCGCATTCCGCTTCGAGATGACGGATGCGGGCGTCCTGGGCAGAGCGGGCGCCAGAGGCTTCGCGCAGCTCCCCCTCGGCGGCCTGCAGCCTATCCTCGAGCGCTTTTTGGCTACGAGCATAGGCCGTTTGCAGGGCCTGCCCCAGCACGAGTGTTTGTAGAAGGGAAAAGACTCAGCAAACTCAGCTAAACTCAGGCGTGGTCGCATGAGTACCTACCCTCACCCCAGACACCTCGAACGCGTCCTCGAGGTGCCCCGCACCGTAGGCCTGCAGCACTTGCGGGTCGACGCTCGTGGCTGCGTCATTCACAATCCCGCGCCACGCCCTCAGCGTCTCCGGAGGCGGCACGAAGTCCGCAGGACTCACGTGCTCCGAGGCCCCGTGTTCCGTCGGATACTCCCCCTCCGGAATGAGCAACGATGTGCATAAGCATACGAGTGACCACTCCAAGGCATAAAAGCATACACCAGAGTAAGCTCGGCCACCTTACCTTCGGTAGCCGAAGGAATGGTTCCGCCGCGGGCGGAAGCCTCCGCGTTCGGGGAGGCCAGCGGCTGTCCCCGCGCGGTGAACGGCGTCGTCAGGGGGGCAGAAGGTGCATGTGCCGCAGGGCCTCCGGCGCTTGCGCTGGCGTCCCATAGGCTTCTGATGCCCGTGGCCACAACAAATCCCCGCGGTGTCCGGTGGAGCTCCGGCCGCACGCACGGCCGTTTAGCCGGGGCAGCCATCAGCGGCACTGCCCCCGTAGCCGCGGTTAGCGAAGCCCCCGTCGCTGCCACGCCCGGGGGTGAATGTTCCATGGTGGCGGGAGCCGCAGGGGGCACCTCGGTTTCTGTTGCCGTCGGTAAAGGCAGCACAGCTTCGTGCGCCCCCGCGGGAGGCGCCACCAGCACCACAGTGGCTATGGCCGAAAGCTCCACCTCGGCATCGCTGGTCTGCACGGGTTCCGCCTCGGTGACTTCGGCGGGCGGTGAGGCTTCCCCCCTTCGGCCGCTCGCGGCAAGCCCGCCGTCCGGGGCGCTCGCCGAAGATACCTCACCTTCGACATCTGCGCCGCCCAAACCGGAGTCGGCATATCTCGCCGAGTCCGACTCCGCGTCCGCCGTGCCCTCGGAAACACTAGCGGCAGGCGCCCCGCCGCGCCCCCTCTTCCGAGACAAGGCCTTCCTCTTCTTCTTCTTCTCCTTCGCTGCACCGTCGTCCGGAGCAACACGGTCCGGCGCGGCAAGGCCCAGAGCCTCGCACACGCGGTTGATCCGCCCCAGACCCGCCTCGGCAACAACCGCCGCACGCTGCTTATGCTCCCTGCCGGTGTACGGCCCCAGGAACACGCGCGCGGCTTGCTCCGCCTCCTCTAAGGGAATCTCTGAAACAAAGGAGAAGACCATCAGCATACAACGCATTCTGCGTTGGCAAAGGACAGACACGAGCAAGCAGACCGAGGGCAAGACATTGTCGTCTCGACGCCTCTCGGTGGCGAGACACCAGTCGCGGGCAAGCAGTGCCACGCCGTACATCACGAACTCTTCGGCGAGGTCGCGCATGTTGAAGCGGGCGGCCAAGCCTACGAGCCGTCGGACCCTCTGCTTGTCCTCATCGTCGAGCGTTCGGCCGGGCGAGGGCTTGAACGCGATGGGTCGGCCTGTGCACTCAAGGCCGCTCCCGCTCTCCACGCGGTGGTAGAACCACCGCTTCATCCAGTAAGACTCCCACTTCCCGCGAGTTGAGTTCGCGGGGAAGAGCCTCTTGCACGATGGACGAAGGATAAAGGTGACGCTGCCGAAGCTCGACACCGTCCCGTTCTTCCGGTCCTTGGGTTGGTGCCGTGCCTCGTGCAGGTAGGCAAACAGCGAGGCGCTGGGCCAACACGCTTCCGAGCGCAAGGCCCAGCTATACACCGCGAGCCGGGCCACGGCGTTCGGAGTCAGTTGCGCCAGCTCCAGCCCGAAGGTCCGCAGCACGTCGCCCACAACAGCCGTCGCGGGGATGCGGAGCCCCGCGTCAAAAAAGGCGACGAACACGACCGCCTCCGATCTCTCGGGATGCGGTTCCGTCTCGTCGGTGGTAGGCAGTTGTACATCCTGGCGCTCGGACAACTTCCCCGCGCGCAGAAGCCCCTGGATCGTCTTCTCAGTCACGAGCGAGGGGCCCAGCTCGCCGGAGAACGTGCCTCCCTCCTCCACCGCCAGCCGCTCCTTGTCAGCCGCCGCCGGGTCGCGCTCTTCGAGCACGTATTTCACCTTTAGCTGCGCGGGTCGCCGGCGAACGTTAGAGCCACCAACCATCTGGCCGTGCTTGCCACTGGAAGCCATCGCTTTCCACGGAAAGGTTGCAGCGGTGAGCGTAGCGCGAAGGTGTGGAAGGCGGAGCAGACAGGAAAGAGGGCGTAAAGGTGCGGGGACGCTGTTCGGGGGGGCTATTTCAAGCCACCTCGCCCATGCCGCCGCTACCAAAGCGTCACAACGGTCCGTGTGCCGGATGCAACCGCAGCGGTGTAAAGGCCCGCCCCGCACGATTCCCCGTGATTAAAAGCGAAGGGTCGCGAAGGCCCGTGTACGAGACGCAACCGCAGTCGTACAAGCGCCCATCTAGCGCAACCCCCCGCCCACCGCTGGAAGGACGCGGCTCACAGGCGCCAAGGGCCGTCACAACAGCTCCGGCGCGCGCCATCCACTGCCCGCCCCGTGTCCCCCTTGCCTAGGGAAGAGGCGAGCGGCTACAAACATGCAACCGTCCACATCCTACCACCCACCAGTCATAGGCCGCCGCGTGCCCCGGACGCGCCAGGTCGCAGAGTATGGAAACCTAACCCTGGCAGATCAGGGGGCGGCGCGATTCCAGGAGTCTTTATAGCGCAAGACCGCATCACAAGGCCCCAAGTCACCGCCCAGCGGCGGGGTTCGCGGGGCTTAGGCGCCAGCTCCGCTGCCACCCGTTCGAAGGGAAGGGAACAGAGCGCGCGCGTCTACTTCGACTTAGGCGTCAGCTTCGCTGCCACCCGTTCGAAGGGTCGGGGACGGAGCGCGCGCGTCTACTTCGACTTAGGCGCCAGCTCCGCTGCCACCCTTTCGAAGGGAAGGGGACGGAGCGCGCGCGTCTACTTCGACATAGGCGCCAGCTCCGCTGCCACCCGTTCGAAGGGAAGGGGACGGAGCGCGCGCGTCTATTTCGACTTAGGCGTCAGCCTCCGCTGCCACCCGTTCGAAGGATAGGGGACGGAGCGCGCGCGCGTCTACTTTGACTTAGGCGTCAGCTCTGCTGCCACCCGTTCGAAGGGTAGGGGACGGAGCGCGCGCGTCTACTTCGACTTAGGCGCCAGCTCCGCTGCCACCCGTTCGAAGGGTGGGGGACCGAGCGCGCGCGTCTACTTCGACTTAGGCGCCAGCTCCACTGCCACCCGTCCGAAGGGTGGGGGACAGAGCGCGCGCGTCTACTTCGACTTAGGCGCCAGCTCCGCTGCCACCCGTTCGAAGGGACGAGGACGGAGCGCGCGCGTCTACTTCGACTTAGGCGCCAGCTCCGCTGCCACCCGTTCGAAGGGAAGGGGACGGAGCGCGCGTGTCTACTTCGACATAGGCGCCAGCTCCGCTGCCACCCGTTCGAAGGGAAGGGAACGGAGCGCGCGCGTCTATTTCGACTTAGACGTCAGCCTCCGCTGCCACCCGTTCGAATGGTAGGGGACGGAGCGCGCGCGCGTCTACTTTGACTTAGGCGTCAGCTCCGCTGCCACCCGTGCGATGGGTGGGGGACGAAGCGCGCGCGTCTACTTCGACTTAGGCGCCAGCTCCGCTGCCACCCGTCCGAAGGGTAGGGGACGGAGTGCGCGCGTCTACTTCCACTTAGGCGCCAGCTCCGCTGCCACCCGTTCGAAGGGAAGCGGACGGAGCGCGCGCGTCTACTTCGACTTAGGCGCCAGCTCCGCTGCCACCCGTTCGAAGGGAAGGGGACGGAGCGCGCGCGTCTACTTCGACATAGGCGCCAGCTCCGCTGCCACCCGTTCGAAGGGAAGGGGACGGAGCGCGCGCGTCTAGTTTGACTTAGACGTCAGCCTCCGCTGCCACCCGTTCGAAGGGTAGGGGATGGAGCGCGCGCGCGTCTACTTCGATTTAGGCGTCAGCTCCGCTGCCACCCGTTCGAAGGGTAGGGGACGGAGCGCGCGCGTCTACTTCGACTTAGGCGCCAGCTCCGCTGCCACCCGTTCGAAGGGAAGGGAACGGAGCGCGCGCGTCTACTTCGACTTAGGCGTCAGCTCCGCTGCCACCCGTTCGAAGGGTAGGGGACGGAGCGCGCGCGTCTAGTTCGACTTAGGCGCCAGCTCCGCTGCCACCCGTTCGAAGGGAAGGGGACGGAGCGCGCGCGTCTACTTCGACTTAGGCGTCAGCCTCCGCTGCCACCCGTTCGAAGGATAGGGGACGGAGCGCGCGCGTCTACTTCGACTTAGGCGTCAGCTCCGCTGCCACCCGTTCGAAGGGTAGGGGACGGAGCGCGCGCGTCTACTTCGATTTAGGCGTCAGCTCCGCTGCCACCCGTTCGAAGGGTAGGGGACGGAGCGCGCGCGTCTACTTCGACTTAGGCGCCAGCTCCGCTGCCACCCGTTCGAAGGGAAGGGAACGGAGCGCGCGCGTCTACTTCGACTTAGGCGTCAGCTCCGCTGCCACCCGTTCGAAGGGTAGGGGACGGAGCGCGCGCGTCTACTTCGACTTAGGCGCCAGCTCCGCTGCCACCCGTTCGAAGGGAAGGGGACGGAGCGCGCGCGTCTACTTCGACTTAGGCGTCAGCCTCCGCTGCCACCCGTTCGAAGGATAGGGGACGGAGCGCGCGCGCGTCTACTTCGACTTAGGCGTCAGCTCCGCTGCCACCCGTTCGAAGGGTAGGGGACGGAGCGCGCGCGTCTACTTCGACTTAGGCGCCAGCTCCGCTGCCACCCGTTCGAAGGGTAGGGGACGGAGCGCGCGCGTCTACTTCGACTTAGGCGCCAGCTCCGCTGCCACCCGTTCGAAGGGTAGGGGACGGAGCGCGCGCGTCTACTTCGACTTCGGCGCCACCCATGAACGGCAAACGGCACATACGACCACCATAACTCGAATAGGCAAAGGTCGATGTTGCGGCAAGAGCAGACATGATCTCGTAGGCAGATATGAATCGCCACACCAGGGTATGCTCGTTCGCACGAGCAGAGCGTACGGATAACTCCATATCTGTCTACGAGAGCAAGTCAGGCCTTGCCATTTCTGCATCGAGCGGTGAAGCATTCCCACAAACGCGGCGTATTTGGTTCACCGGCGCTCGCAGGCATGGGCGCCGGTCGACGCAGTCATCAAACACAGGTGCACAAAACTTTTCCTACATATGAGAAGTTAACCATGGACAGGTACGGGATGTACAGCAAGGAATGTCTAGGCAGCGGCCCCTGGCGCCACCATATTTATACTCAGCCTCACTAGGCGAAGAGTCGCCAGCGTGGAGGCAAGCCAACCGACGGAAGCACAAGCGCAAGGCGTCGGGCGGTGCAGCTACCAGAGGCGCGTAAGAGCAACCGACCGCACCCAACCGTGGGCTCTCCGGAAACCGTCACACGCTCCACTTACGAGAAGGCACACTACGCGATGCGACAGCTTGCCCCCTAGCAAGCCAACCGTCATTAAAAAGCACCCAACCAGGCGGCAAGGTCGCAACGGTTGCGGAACGCGCGCCTCAGAAGTCCAGATGCCGGGTGTCCACCGTCACATTGGCGGTCACGACGCCTCAAGGCCTGCACCGCGCCGAGCACGCTTCACCACGTGGACGGCCAGAAGAGCACGCATCTGCTTCGGCCGCAGCGCAGCCCCGGGTCAAGTCTGGACAGGTTCACAGGCCGCGGGACGGAGGGGGCCAAAAGGACTCGGCAACATGGCTTCGGCCTTGTGAAGCCCTTTACCATGAGAGGCTCCTGTCGTAGGGATGGCCCCCACCTAAACCCAGCAGGCCTGGTAGGAGGTTATAAGGCCCAGAATAGGCCATGTGTAATGACATAACTGCCCCAGAGGGGATAACCAGATGTAAGGGTATAACTGTAAAAGCACTCCTCATGTGCACATATATATGGGTACAAGCCATGGGGAGAACCCAGGCCATGACACTTATCTTCATCACTCTCCACTACCATCTCTTTCACTGTTTGGTTTGTAGCCACAATAGTTAGCCTTGGCCATTGCAAATGAAGGAAAGATTACAATAGAGTTATGTATGGAGGAAATGAGTTTACCTATTAATTGCTTCTTGCACACGAGTGAAGTCGTGGTTGCTCCTAAGTAGGAAATCAAGGTATTTTACCTTACTCCACTTTGGTACAATCATAATCAGAATCCAGTGAGACCTAGTCATGTGTGTCGCTAAAGTGATTAATCCTAAGTTCATGTTGCATATAAAGTGCAAATGAAACTTGTGTGACAACTAGTTAAGCACTTAACCTTGGTTGAAGGGTACCATGTGTACTCCTCACTGTGAGCAATCAATCCTCTCGTTATGTAATCCTGGACATAGGATGCACTTTCCTTGATGTACTGCTTAGAGATCAAGTGTGGGTCGAGGAAACCCGCCGGTTGTCGCTGTCGCCGGACTTGTTGGATCATGTATCTATACGTAAGGAAAGAGTAATGACATTTGTTGGTATGACATGAATGTAGAACTTCATTGTACAGTATACTTACAGTATCCAGCATCATAGAAGTGAGGCGTCGAGTTTGTTGAGGTTTAATAGTAAGAATAAGTCTTCAAATGTCATGACGAAGTAGCCCAAGTTGTGGAGGAAATGCGCCTCCGTGTTTCTCACAGTGAATCCACAGTACCGGTTTGGCTTCATGTTGGACCACTGCATGTACCAGGTATACAATGTATTGCAAACCAGACCAAGCTAGGGTAATTGTGACTCGGGGACCAACAACACTCCGAGAATGAACTTCCATGGCTCGGGACGTGCCTTAATTTTCTTCGGTTGAGTCTTAGAGCCTCACTTATGATTCTTTTTCGGCGGCATCTCCACGGGAGCCGATGCAACAGCTCCAGGACGATGTCCATCTTGGGCCACTGGATGTGAAGATCGTGGTACAAACGAGTCGAGGGCGATGTCCCTCTTGGGCCACTGGATGAATGTGTGGACGACATCCCCTAATGTCGTAATCTCTTCGTTTGGGGGCTTCTCAAGAGGGACGGTCTTGAAAACATCATTAATCATGTCTACCTGAACCTTCATGAAACCGGTCTCTCCTTGTACACTGTGCACCAACGTCCCTGCTAGCCATGGATACACCATCCCCTATCCAGTGTCAATGGGAATGGAGCCAATAAGCCTGACTTTGAGAATGCAAGGCGTGGGCTCTTACATAACGATACAAGATGAGCTAAGGCGTCCACCAGAGAGATCTATGTAGCATTTTAAAGAGGTACATTACCTGGATGTCATCGATAGGTAAGTGGGTGTCGCTATGTTCAGTAATTGGCGTGGACGCGCAGCTACTCCGACGTTGAGGGGGACTGGGTACCGCATTAACGAGGGTGGGTTGCGATTGGTTGTAGACTTGTCTCAGTTCTTCCCTTAATGAATCTATCTCTCCTCAAAGTGAGGCAGTCTGCTCTTGAAGTGAGGCAGATAGTTGTTCCTCAAGTTGTGCACAAAGCTCCTATTTTATTTGTTCGTTGCAATAGGCCTTGGATCTCTTCCTACTCCTATATGTCTCGAAGTCATTTGGGAATCCGTACCTCCAAGATACATAAACCCCAGGCCTCGTGTCCGACCTAGGTGCTCCTTATTTCCCAAGGCCTATGATAGTATATCTCTCTCCCTGTATTCTTGAAAGGAGCCTCAAGAAGATTCGGTAGTCAATGATTGCTGCAATAGGCAATCATGTTATTTTTGAACCTATGAAGTTCAAAAGATATTAACAACTATATAGTTTAACATATTTTACCAGGCATTAGGACACTTCCTTGTCTACGGGGTTTTTGAAAGAGACACCCGAAGACGTGGTTGATGGCCTCGCTCTTAACCAGTTTCAGGCGCGCTCATTTGCGATCCCAGCAAATGGCGGGGAGACCTCCGATTGGATTGAGATCTCGTCCTGCATCCTCCACTTCAGGATTTTACCCACGTACCCAGCGGTGCCGTGTCTGTGAGGGTGAGTGTTTTGTGACTGGAGATCCTTGTGCGCCACACTTTGTTGTTCGAATTCAGTCATTGTCTTCATCTGCACAAATACCTCCCATGTTTCTGGCTGTGTGGACGCCAGATGACGATGACGACGATGACTGTGTAGACGCCATCTCTCTTCTAAGAAAAACTAACTGTGGTAAGCTATGGGCGTAAACAAACTTCTATGAATCAAATTACATAATCCAGTGTCTCAAGTTCATTGAACCTGATACACTAGAGTGTGTAACTTGTTTCATGCCCTTTGAAGGTCTATGTAAAATATATTATTACTACAAGGTCCCTTTGGAACAGTAACATGCCATTCCAAATAGATCTTATAGCTAACAAGTAAAGCATATATCATGAAATACTAAACGTCATAAAACAAATTAGCCAACTACTGAAGATCACAAAATAAATTAGTCAACTATTGAGACAAACCACAAGATTGACAAATGACAGTAATAGTAAAAAATTTTAGATGACAACTGTGTGGACGCCATCTCTCTTCTAAGAAAAAACTAACTGCGGTGAGCTATAGGCGTAAACAAAGTTCTATGAATCAAATTACAGAATCCAGTGTCTCAAGTTCATTGAACCTGATACACTAGAGTATGTAACTTGCTTCATGCTCTTTGAAGGTCTATGTGGTATATATAATTACTACAAGGTCCCTTTAGAACAGTAACATGCCATTCCAAAATAGATCTTGTAGCTAACAAGTGAAGCATATATCATGAAGTACTAAAGGTCATAAAACAAATTAGCCAACTATTGGGACAAACCACAAGATTGACAAATGACAGTAATAGTAAAAATTTAGAGCTCAAGCTTAAATATCCTATTTTAATATTAGATCTTGTAGGTAACAAGTGCAGCATATATCATGAAGTGCTAAAGGTCATAAAACAATTTAGCCAACTATTGAGACAGACCACAAGATTGACAAATGACAGTAGTTGTAAAAATTTAGAGCTCAAGCTTGAATATTCAATTTTAGTATTAGATCTTGTAGCTAATAAGTGAAGCATATATCATAAAATACTAAAGGTCATAAAACAATTTAGACATCTACAGAAGATCACAAAATAAATTAGCCAACTACTGAGACAGACCAAAAGAGGGAGAGGCGAATGGCGTCGAGAAGGAGAGGCAACGGCATTAGTTTGAGGTGGCCGACATCGGGAAGGAGAGGCGGCGGCGTGAGGTTGAGGCGGCCGGCGTCGGGAGGGAGAGGCGGACGGCGATGGGAGGGAGAGGCGGCATCAGGAGAGGTGGCGTCGTGAGGGAGAGGCATACGGTGATGGGAGGGAGAGGCGGTGTCACGCGCGAGTGAGCAGTCAGATCTAGCAAAACCTAGCAGTGGCGGTGGAGACGGAGTGAGTGAGTGAGGACTCTGTGAGCAGAACCTATTGCAGAATATTTATAAGGAAACTATCACATGGAACCATCTGTGATAATACTATCACAGAGGTTCTTTTATGGAACCGTCTATGATAATTCTATCACAGACGGCTCTTTTATAGAACCGTTTCCGTCTGTGATAATCGATGTTGCTCCACATGATTCCTTAGTCATGCGGTTGAGTAGATCATCATAGTAACTTTTCAAATTATTTGACCCTTTTGTCATCTCACCCTATGGGCTGCTCCCACTTGCGGTGGATCCCATACGTTGCGCCTGTAACCATGGAAACTAGCGCATTCGGACTCCACTCTCCACAATGCTAGCACGGCTGGAAACTTCACCCTCCTCTCGGTGTCCCTTTAGGCCTCCCTTTGCCCTTGCAATATTCCACTCCTTTCCACTACGGGTTAGATGAGTTCTACACGCGAGGTGCGTCAAATTAATCTTAGCGTTTATATTTCTAGCAATTTGGCAGGTAGTATTTTATGGGGTCTTAATATTACCTTGCCCATTAAAATGCAATTTAGCGAGATTATTTTATTTGTCGATGGCCTCGGGAATTTCAATAGACATGCCAACATGGTCTGTAATTAAAGATTCCCTTCGGATTTGGCATCATTAATATTTTATCTATACTTTAGTTATTATTAGGCATAGCTTTATTTTTAGTTTAAATTTATTTATCTAGGGCCGAGCTTGTTTTACAGGGTCATATTTCAATATTGTTATTTAATTATTGAGATTAATTTAATTGTGGCATATTAAATGTTAGGGCATATATTTTAATTATAATTAAGGGTAATCTTTAATTTAAAGCCTTGCTTTTACAGTTAAACATAATATCCAATTTATTTCCCTTAACTTTAACTTGGATGCATTTTTAATTGGGATCGTTATTAAATTTGGACATTTAACCAAAGCCATCTTTTATTACTGCCCCTTTATTCATATTTAGATTTTAAATAAATATTCAAGCCACATTAATTACTCATATATGATAATTAATCCAATATTAAATCTTAAATAATTTTATTTATATCCTAATCAAATTATTAGTTTCCATGGATTAATTTCTAATTTTCCTTAATTTGTTTCTTAATTGAAATGGATAAACTAAAAGTTAAAGCAAAAAGGGTGGGGAATGGGATTCGAACTCGCAACCTGCTGTTAGCGAACGACGGTGATGACCAACTTGGCGGAGGCCCCCAAAACAGGGGGAATTTGGTGGCGCTCAGTGCTAGGCTCTCCACCGGTGAAAGCTAGCCGGACTGGTGGTGGTGGTGGTCAAAATGGAATGCACAGGGCTAGTGGAGACCAGGAGAAGCCGCGGCTCTGGTTGGGAGGTGCCATGGGCGGCTGGCATTGGCATGCGGCGGCCGGGGTCGAGGTAGCCACGGGACGACGGAGTCGAAGAGGACGGGGAGGAGAACGGAGGAGATCATGAGCACGAGGGGGACCAGCAAAACTTACCCAGGTAGTTGGCACGACCGGAGGGATGCCGAGGCGGGCTGGCACTGTGAGCCTATGGTGATGCGGGCATGCGTACAATGCTAGTGAGCTGGGGTGGAGGGAAGTCATAGCTGATGCTTGGGTGAGCCTCGTGGCGCCTTGGTGATGCTCCTGAAGGAAGGAATCGAGCCGAGGGTCACCGAGGAGGGAGTGGCACTGGCGGCGGCGATTTTGGCAGGTAATGGGGAAGATGAGTGTTCCAACGTGTGGTGGTGATGGAAATGAAATTAACTGGCAAGGGTGAGAAAGCAATCCTGGGGACACATTTTGACATGCTCACCTTGGACAATGATTGCCGGATGGCTGAGACGTCGGTAGCTCGCGACGGCTAGCGCACGGGCAAAAGAGGAAGAAGGAGATGGGGGAGGAAAGGGAGGAGTGCAGGTGCAAGGGAGGCCGGGGCTGATACTTATAGCCCAGTGGGGGGGAAATGCCATGCTGGTGCTGTGGTCGACGACCGAAGAGCAGGGCTCAGCGTGGAGCGCTAACGTTGCCTCAGGTTAGACGTCGAGACGGCCGCAAAAGAGTAGGGCATGGTGAGGGCAGCAGCAGACTGACCACTACAGGGCGTGGGTGGCGTTGTGGCTAACGCGTGCAAAGAGACTGGAGAGGAAGAAGAAGATGCGGCTGAGCGCGACGTGGTGATGGATGGCAACGAGGTGCAAGCGCTGTGTTGTGACGGAGGCGCAGGGCGGCTGACGCGGTGCTGACGCGGGTGTAGACGTGGTGACGCACGCACAATGGTGCGGTGAAGTGTGCACAGGAACAGCGGGACTGGCCGGTTGGGGCAAAGACAGAGGAGGATGGAAGGAGAAGAAAGAACAGGGAGGGACCGGCTTGCAGAGAAAAGAAATGGGGAGCAGGAAGGAGAAAGAAGAGAGGACAGGGAGACCGGGCCCACGCGCAAAGAAAGGGAACAGGGGGAGGAGAGAGGAAAAACGGTGGGTTGCCCACATGTAAGAGAGAGAAGAAAGAAAATGAAGGAAAAGAAAGAGAGAAAAAGAGAAAGGCTTAAGCATAATTTTGGAATTTTGATTTTTAAATTTAAATTTTAATTTACATTAGGATTTACAGATTTCAAGTTTTGCATGATATTCAAAATTTTGAACTCTCAGTTTAATTATTTAAAAGCGAGTTTTTAATATTCCTTTAGCCATTGCTTTTTCTTTATCTAGGTAAATTGAATTTCAAATTTTTATTTCCATTATCTAATATTTAAATTTTAATTTGTGTGTAGATCCTCGGATTTTCCATTTTTATTGTTTGCATGACCATTATTTGCACTTGAGATTATTCTTGATTATTAATTTTGCATAGCACGAAACTCAGAACATTTCAAATAAATGTTTATAGGACCAAACAGGCAACAGAGTGGGTGAATGGTGCCTTAAAAACTCCGTAAGTATTCACACAATCCTCTCTTGGAATAGCTACAGAGCTATGAAGAAAGATATTGACAGCTTACTGGAAACTGAGAGAAATAGATCGAGAACAAAAAGCAGATAGAGAGTAAAATAGACTCGGTCGACAACAGAGGAGGAGGAGGACTCACGACCGCGACACCCGATTTCCAGATAACTAATGATTCACGATTCTTCTAGTCATGAGACTCTAAACATAGAAAGAACACATCCTCTAGCCACGAAAATACAAAGAAATCAAGACTTCTCTACCGTGACCAAATCAGACAACGTGGTCGAACTCAAAATAGAGGAGGCGCAAAGCTCACGACCGCTAAGTCCGATTTCCGAATAACTCGTGATTCTCGAATCTTTCGGTCATGGGACTTTAAATACTACAAGAACACATCCTCTGGCTGAGAAAATACAAAGAAGTTGAGACTTCTCTGCCGAGAACAAAACAGAAGCAATGGTCGAACTCAGAATAGTGGAGGTTAGAGGCGCACGACCACTTGCCAAAGAGACCGATCAAAATCTTTGCTCTCGGGAAGGAACTATCCAAGATAGCCTTGAGAATGATTCCTAATTCATAGCAAAACAAAATCGAGGTTACTCGAGCCAAGAACACAACTCAAATCAACATGGGCCAGAGCCGACCAGAGAACCAGAAGAGGAAAGATAGAGCAGAGAAAATGCAATCAAAACATCACAGATAAAACAACTCAAAGATAGAGGAACATAGATGAATGATTGCATTAACGGAGGTTTCTACAGCCACTCCATACAACCTCTCAATCCAGAGCAACACACACAAAAATAGAGAGAAAAACCCGAGCGCTTGCCAGAAAACCTCTCCCTCGCACTCGAGCTCTACCTCCTCTATTTATAGTCTTCAAATACCGAGGGGGACCCGTTAACCCTGACCTAACACTGGGTTTTACACGCAGACAACCCGCTAGCACCGACAACAGTGCTTTAACTAGAGATCAGTTTCCTTTGCAGCTTTGCGCATTTCTCTAAAATTCCCCTCCTGCACCTTCCCAGAAACTTCCTCCTCTCTTGCTGTCCAAGTGTTGCAACCACCTCGCAAGCCTCATCGTCTTCGGCATCTCCCGACCGCTCTCGACCTCAGCACCTCCTGTGCCTAGTCCCGGCGTTCCCATGCCTCACCACGACTTAGCCTCAAAGTCCTGCAACCATCATAGACAAGAAAACATCACATAGCACCGCACAAAACATTGTGATCATAAGTCTGCATTAGAAGAAAGTTATCGAAAATACACCACCAGAGTCATATACCCATTATGACCAGTCGAAATCATAGGATCAGCCATGCACATAGCCTACGACCACCTTGCACGTCGTTACAACCACATCAAAGGTCAATACAACCGATTCTTAGGTGTTAAGACCGCTTCAGGAGGCCATATGACTGGTTGGACCGAAGCTACGACCACGACCAAGGGTTCCAACGTGGTCGAAGGGACTTCCGACTACGTCCGACCACACCACGACACCATCCGAGCGCTTCCGACCACGTCCGACCGCGTCTCGAGCCTGTCCGACCTCGTCCGACCGGTATCGACCACGTTCGACCTCGTCCGACCGGTATTGACCGCGTTCGACCGCGCCAGACTGCGCTACGACCACGTCCAACCGCGTCACAACATGGTCGAAGTCCACCGACTTCCCAATGTGGTCGTCAGTCCGACTGCCGACTATCGACCGCAGCGGTCGAAACTTGATCAGCAGGCTTCCGACTTTCGACAAAGAGGTCGTAAACTCTCCTGCTACCATCCGACCACGGCCAAATGAGGCGAACGACTTCCGACCACTTGAGAAACACGTCTGCTGGCTTCCGACTTCCGACTAAGTGGTCGTAAAAGGTTTAGTGGGCATCTGACCATGGCAGGGAGCTACGACTTGGCAGAAAACGCACAAATCAAACTCAATCTTTCTAAAATAAGAGTCAATTACTCGTCACTAACATGTGATCACCTTTACCTGGTCTCTCAATGTTCAGAAAGAATTCGAACGTCAATATAATGCAAGAAAAGTTTTAAAAATCCTATATTTTTGAACATTCGAATTTTAGAATGTTATAGTTTGTTACTCTAAGAAATAGCCTTTATAACGCCATGCATAGTCATGTAACAATAGCAAGATGAAGAAGCTAAGATAGAGAGAGAAATAAGAAGAAAACGGAGAGCAGTTGGTGCTCGGAAAAACTATACGTGTTCTGTGCGTTTCGATTGATTTCGTTTCTCTCGGCGCATCACATGGAGGTAGTAGGAGGAGAGGTGCTGCGTGGTGCTACGCGTACGGATGGAGGCGCCGTTCCATTAGGTGACCAGGCGGGTCGCTCCAAGGACCCCACGTGAAAAGGCACGTGTCTCTGGATGGTGCAGCATCGAGGATCCAGAAAAATTCCTACATTCAGCTCCATCTTGGCGCCACGTAATTTCTCTGAGCCGCCGGCGACGGTTCTTCAAGCAATACGGTAGACGGCGGAGTGAACTATCGTCCTGATCGGTGTCAGCATGGCGTGGCTCTCGATGGCGTTGAAGCCAAGCGACTGCTGCGAGGTGCCTGCCGTGGTGTCTTTTTGACGTGGAACTTTGGAAGGATCTCTGTGTGATGGCTGTCGACTGGAGGGAGAGTCGTGCCGTGATCAGGGAAAAACCTTCTGGTCTAAAAAATCTTTCACAGGGGAACGAAACGAGCGAAATTTCTTTATTTCGGCTAAAAATTCATATCAAATAATCAAACAACATTTAAATTTTGATAAAATTTAACCAAAATTTAGACTAATTTTGAACAAATATCAAATGATGCCAAATTCGGCCAAAACTTAGCCGAATGCTTCACCTTTTGCTACCCTCTGAAAGGAACAAAATCGGAATTTCGTTGAAGTGTTGTAGGGCCTGTTCTTTTCGGCTGCGGCTTATGACTTTGGTTGAAATTTTTGAATTTTGGCTGTTTACGGTACAGATTACAGAGAGACAGCCAGACAGGTACTCACTTGCGATTTTGACTGATACAGATATTGGGCTTTTAATGTGTAGATCGTTTAACTTGTAGACCTTATCTTAAGAAAATACTCCGTTTAAAAGTTAAGTACTACAACAGAAGCAAAAACATATTTAAAAAGGGAGATTGGATCATATACCCTCCCTTTAGTTGGGAAATTGAGGATTTACCCTCCACATCTCAATGACACGTGGGGTCATCATAAGTCACTGACACGTGGGTCAGGAGGGTAAATCCTCAATTTCCATCTAAATGGAGGGTATATGATCAATTTTTTCATTTAAAAAAACCCAAAAGAACAGTCCCTTACCCAGGCCGTGATCCTATGGGCTCAGCGGGTACGCGCGCCCCGGCGAAGTGATGGCTCTGATGGGGCCTTCCGGCTGTGGCAAGACAACCCTAGCTGGTAACTTGAAAGGAAAAAAAATTAAATTGTGCAGCTTCGTCTGGGAAATACGAGATCATTGATGCGTGGAACTCTTCAAGTTGGTTTTGTTTTACTACTCAGTTGCCCAGTTTGATGTTTCAAACAAGACTTGGTAGACGCGTGAAAATTAGGTAGTTATGTCAAATTAGAAAAGAAAAGTGGGATTGGTTACTCAGTAGAGTTTTGTTGAGGTGACAAGATGAGGATTGGAGTTCGAAATAGGTGCTAATATCCAAATATCTAAGATCAATTCTTAGAACTATCCAAGGAAAACTCAAATATATCTGTCATTGAAGGATTCCTTTTTCATCGAATCCATATATGATAAAAAAAATATCTCTATTGACCCTGAACATGGAAAATAACGACATGCCTTCCCGAATCTGATGCGAAGTGGGTCTGTCGATCGAAAAATATCTAATCGATTGTACACCTAATTGGGGGAGGAGAGTTGAGGTTCGAGAAGTCATTTTGGGAGGACACAAAGACGCAATGATTTTTGTGCTCGTTTTGACTTCAATTTCTGGCTTCCGGCTTATTTTTCACTATTCATAAATTTCGTATTTTTCTGAACTTTTCGCTTTTTGTTGAGCTTTTTTGTCGGTTCTTTTTTCCCGTATTTGTTTGTATTATACGTAATGGGCTAACATATTTTTTATATTTTTATTTTTGTAAATTTAATTATGCTAAATAAGCATATGTCAGCTACAGTGTTTTTTCAGCCAGCTACAGTGCTTTTCAGCCATAAACCACTCAAAAAAGCCCAAATGAGCACCACCACGTGCAGACAAATTAAAGTAGCAAATATCTGTATGACGGTGTGCGTACTCATCGATCAGGTGGTTACAATACAACAAAAACCTAACGTAGAGGCAATTTCTTATAGATATTTTTTTATTTGTTTCTATAAATTGCCAGATTATAAAGAAACTTTTTATACCACTTTAGAAGGTGCCTTAAATGTAGAGACACTATTTGAGACGTTTTTAGATGAAAAACATGGAACGTGGACTGTAGAGGCATTTTTTGAGGCAATTTGTAAATTATCAAAATAAAAATCATGTAGAGACATTTTTTTAGACACTTAAATCGATCTTATCGTGTAGAAACATTATTAGGTGCACTTTTGATTCGCTAGAGACATTTTTTATGTTTGAGATATATGTTGTGCACTACTCATAACAATTAAAATATGAGTCAAAACGCATGTTCTGATTTGAGGCAGGGTTGGTTAGTTTCGCTACTTGATTTTTTGCAAGGTCTTGAGTACGATGTTTGGTTTCAACATTTTTTTTCTCATTCTACTAGGTGCTAGAGAGTATAAAGATACGATGTAGTGCCTTTACAAAATGTCTTATAGAATGTAAAGACATTATAGTAAATGTCTTTTTGGCCATAGCAACAGTACATTTTGAAAGATGTCTTTATAATCACATAGAGACTAAAAACTATGTCTCTACTATACAATAAAAATATCTCTACATGATATTATTTGTGTAGTATTAAGCTCGAGTCTCCTTGATCCAATAGTAGATGTGGACGTCTGTTGCATAGAGATTTTAGCTAGGAGTGTGGGTGTGCACTCAGTTCATCAGAGATTAAATTCTAGACTTTATATTGGTGTTCCTCAATTTTAGAAGTACTCGTGTGTACGCGGTCAGAGAAAAAGCATGTATCCATGCTCCGTGAGTCTTTGGATGCCTTCAATAAATTTTAAACGTGTGTGTGTATATATGAGTGTATTATGTGAAGTGTTGAGTGTGTGTATGCATCTTGTACTTTAAAAAATGCTATGAATGTAATAGATATACGTGAGACAAAGGAGTACAGGTTGTTGGACAAATCAACGCATGGCGATAAACGAGACATGTTCCGCATCATTTGCCCACAAGGTGACGATACGCACAAATGGTTCACTTAAGACGCCACTGCAGCATACAATAAATGCACCACAGCACACAACTACTTACTATAAAACTACTATATCTACCGTATAGTAAAGTTGGGGGACTTCCCGGCCGCTCGTCTGTGCCACGTGTGCGTGTTGCGCTTGTTGGCTGACGCGTGGTTGCGTGGGTGTGCGCTGTGCATTCGGGCTGGTTGCGCTCACTGTGCATCGGTAGCGACACGCGGGTTCGGTTTGTGCTCGCGCGTTGCCTTCTCTTTGGCGCTAGAGAAACAGTTCTGCTGAAAGCTTCCAGGCGAAGGGTGAGCTGGCTTCATTGCGAGCTGGGTTGGTTTTTTTACGCGATTTAGTGACGGGTTAGTGTATGATGTTTGGGTCCCGCTTTTTGGGCGTCTGTTGTGGTCGGCTTTTCCGGTGTGCAGGTCGTTTTGCTCTTATTTTTATTGTTATCGTGTGCACAGCTTGCGGATTTTGTCAGGAGGTTTTTCGTTTCGCCTTTCATTTGGTGTGGTGCGTCCGTTTGTTGTTGGTTCTTGTTTCGTTCGTTTGCTTTTCGCTGGTGTTCCTCGTGTGCTGGATGGATTTTGTTCATTGAAGGTAAGATGAGCGAGCTGGTCGGTGCATTTCGTCGGCTCTTTTTTTATAGCGGTTTAGCGTTGTTTTTAGGGCTCTTGTTGTTCTTTGGTTTCTATTTTGTTTTTGCGCTTTTTGTTGGCGTTCTTGTTCGCTGTTCGTTATGTTACTGCTGAGAGCTTCTAGCGTGTTCTTTTGGTTTCGTTCTTGTTAACATGTGGTCTTACTTCTTGTTTCGTTCTTGCGCTTTTCGTTGGTGTTTCTCGTGTGCTGGGT
This sequence comes from Dendrocalamus latiflorus, assembly GCA_017311315.1. NCBI lineage: Eukaryota > Viridiplantae > Streptophyta > Magnoliopsida > Poales > Poaceae > Dendrocalamus > Dendrocalamus latiflorus. The sequence goes on from CM029672.1 coordinate 19,991,205, forward strand.
GGATTTTGTTCGTTGAAGGTAGGTGAGTGGGCCGACTGGTGCATTTCGTCGGCCCTTTTTTTTAAGCGGTTTAGCGTTTTTTAGGATCCTTGTTGTTTTTTGGTTTCTGCTTTGTTTTTGCGCTTTTCGTTGGTGTTTTTGTTCTGCTTGTTTCTGATAGTTTTGTTCTGCTTTTTGGATTTACGGTTCCTGTTGTCGTATTTTTGTTGTATTTAGCTGCGATTAAAATGTGCCCTCACGTTTTATGTGTTCTTGTTTCTGACGGTTGAAAAACACTTTTTGGATTTGCGGTTTGTGTTGTTGTATTTGGTGTCGATTAACATTTGGGCTCATGATTTACGTATTTAGGCTAGAATATTTGTTTTGTTCTTTCGTTTTCGTTTTTGTTAAGTGTTTTGTTTTGTCATGTTTGCAGTCCGCTTTTTGGATTTATGTTTTCTGATGGTTGTAAAACGCTTTTTGGATTTGTGGTTCCTGTTGCTGTATTTTGTTAGACTAGAATACTTGTTTTTGTATACTCCTATTTTGTTTTTATGTTATCGTGTTTAGATTGGCATGCTTGCTTTTCTGTATTTAGATTAGGATGTTTGTTTTTCCATACTCCCATTTTGTTTTTTTTACATTGTCTGCATATTTTTGCAGACACTTATTGGTGGCTCGTTTGTCCTGCTTGAGAGTGGATCAGGGGAACGCTTTTGCGCGCTATTACTAGATCGCTTCTGAAGTGTAGCGCTCTCATTTGGTCTGTTGATTAAAATGCTTGTTGTTACATACTTTCAGTTTGTTTAGACTAGAATTCCTATTTTTACATGCTTGCGGTTTGTTCTTACGATATTATCGTGCGTTTACATTAGAATGCTTGGTTTTACGTATTTCCAGTAGCGCTCTCCTTTGGTCTATTGATTAAAATGCCTGTTCTTACACACTTTCAGTTTGTTTAGATTAGAATACTTATTTTTACATGCTTGCGGTTTGTTCTTACAATATTATCATGTGTTTATATTAGAATGCTTGGTTTTACGTACTTCCAGTTTGGTTTTATGACATTATTTACATACTTTTGCAGCTGCTTTATGCTAGAATGCTTAGTTTTTCGTACTTCCAGTTTGGTTTTATGACATTATTTACATACTTTTGCAGCTGCTTTATGCTAGAATGCTTAGTTTTTCGTACTTCCAGTTTGGTTTTACGACATTATTTACATACTTTTGCAGGTGCTTTATGCTTTTGTGTTTTCGTCTGTTATTGGCTGACCGAAAGTAGGTTACGAGAGTATTCTTGTTTGCTGGTGTTAAGTTGCTGTTGAAGCATAGCGGTTTGTTGCCCAGAAGGACGACATTCCATTGTGCGCTCTGTGAGGGTGAGTTTTGATACGTTTTTTCCTTACATGTAAGGTGTTTAAATATGTTGTTCATATTGTGGTTTATATATAGTCTACAATAGAACATGTATATTTTCTCATGAAGCATATCTGAATTTGTTTATATTCTGTTTGTGTTATAATTTACGTATAGCCTACAATAGAGTGTGTGTATTTTCTCATATAAGATATCTGAATATGTTAACTTATTGTTTATAATAGAATATGCATGTTTTCTTATGTAGGGTGTCTAAACATGCCATTCGTGTTGTGATTTGCATATAGCTTTTAGCATTGTTTATGTGCTGTTTAGATTGTAATATGGCATCGGTCAAAAAAACTCGAGGTTTATGTGTTTGCATTCATTGATGTTTTTACAAGATGTGGTATAGTAGATACATATCCTCTTATATAATATACTTCAATATCTTATTCGTGTGGCGCTTTATATATAGCATTTAATGTTGTTTGCTCATTAGCAAAAAAAAAACTTTATGCCAACGTTTGTATGAATTATTATAGTTATACAGTTTTCTAGGATTCTGCTGTTTCTAACAATGTTAGTTTATAATAGAATATGCATATTTTCTTATGTAAGGTATCTAAACGTGCTATTCATGTTGTGGTTCACGTATAGCTTTTAATATTATTTACGCGTTATTTAATCTACAATATAGCATCGACCAAAAAAACTCGATGTTTATGTGTTTGCATTCATTGGTGTTTTTATAGAATCTGGTATAGTTGGAATATATTCTGTTATATAATATATTTGGACTTATTATTCGAGATCTATTGATTGCTCGCCTGTTAGCATTCCATATATAAGTAGTATGTGATGTACATGTTTTTAGTTACTATTGTATCTATAGATCTTGCTATAATTCTATTGTTCTCATTGTGTTTTGGTTCCATTATTTGTGTGTTAGTTCTTGCTATTTTATTTTATGGATTCGTCGGCCTTTGCTAAAGCCCACCGTGAAGAAATTTTACGTGGAAAACAACCAATTGTCTCCGAAATTTCATCGGTCCCTTTTGTAGATGTTTTGTCTGATGACTTTACACCAGCACCTTTGCAAGCAACATCTGATTCATGTATGTTCATCATTACCATTGCGTAGCCTGTGTACACCGAGTGCTTTCTGTTTTTCAAGATTTTTAAACACTTCTTGTTTCTTACTATTTTTTTTGTTTAATTTACTGCTCTATAGTGCTTTCCACAGACATTAGTACACTTTTTCCATGGAGGCATCAACATGGTTATGTCCATTCTTTGTAGCTATTTGCTTTCTGCTTTTTTAAAGCCTGTGGTTTAGATTCTTGTTTTTTAACAATTTGTTTTCTTGCCTGTCAACATGGCAGGAGACCATTTCTTACCGTTGGTTAGTTCTGTTGATGCAACCAATAATAGAAAAAAGGAGGTTATCCAATTTGCTGCACAATATTGCTAGAACATGTGCTTTTCTTTTCTTTGAATCATAGAGATTTAAGCATGCTTTATTATCAGATTTAAGCATGCTTTATTATGGTTTTCCCAAATTTATTTTTTTTCTCTGTTTTATCCTTACGTGCAGCCATAGATATTTGACAGTAGCCTATTTTGCAATTTATCTTTCCTTCTGAATAATTACTGCGTTATTTATTTTGTTCTTTGTTCTAATCATAAAGATTTCAGCATGTTTTCTTCTATAGTTTCTATTGCATTCTATTCTCTTTTCAGGTAACGTGTACTCTTTTAATCGAATTTCATCTAGAGAGGCAGACGTTTCTCTTTTTAAGGAACAAATTTCTAACCTCAAAGGTTTGACAATATGCTTTAACTATGCTGTTTTTCGTTTTTTTTCCCTCTGCATACTCTCTGTGTGTTTTACATTGCTATATCATTTCCTTCTTTTCCTTCTTTCAATAGACTTTTTCTTACGTTGTTTCGGCATGTATGCCAATCAATCATATTATGGCGGTTCAGATTACGAATGTAATAGGTGTGGTGCTGTTTTTTGGTTTCAAGAAAGGTCTCAACATAGGAGTTCCTCTAGGCATCATCGAATTGTTTATAATAAGTGTTGTCGAGGTGGAAAAGTCTCCCTTCCACCACATAAAAAATTGCCGCATCCACTTCGAGAACTTATTGGTTTTAATAAAGGTGCCCGTTCAAATGAATTTATGCGTTTGATACGCCATTACAATTCCTTGTTTGCGTTCACCTCTTTAGGCGTAGATGTTGATAGAACCATTAACACTAGTGAGGCTCCTTATGTTTTTCATATAAATGGTGTTGTTCATCATCATATTGGTTCATTAATGCCAGTTCAAGGACGGAAACCTCAGTATGCTTAGCTATATATTTATGATACGTTTAACGAAATCGAGAATAGATTATCTTTGTTCAATAAAGAGGATAATGCACAGGATGAAGCAGATCCTAATATTGTTGCTGCCTTGATTAGCATGCTTGACTGTTGCAATGTGTTAGTCAAAAAATTCAGACTAGCACGTGATCGATTATTTTCTAAAGAAAACCCAGAGATTTACATTCGGCTTATTGGCTCATCTGATAGCCATGGTGATAGATATTCTCTGCCAACCGTTCCTGAACTAGCTGCTTTAATTGTAGGTGACCTATCTTTAGAGAACAACACATTTGACATACTTGTTGAAACTCACTACAGTGAACTAAAGCATGTTTCGCCTCTGAATCCAGTCTTATGTCTCTTCGATATCCATTGCTATTTCCATATGGGGGAAAAGGATTTCATCTTGGTATCAAATATAAAGAGTCTGATGACAGTGTATCTTCAGCCAGGGATGAAGTATCTATGCTTGAATACTATTGCTATGAATGTCATTATCGAAGAAACGAACCAAATCCTTACACATGTTATGGTCGACTTTCAAATCAGATAGAGGTTGATTGTTATTCATGTCTTGAAGCAAACCGTCTTTCATTTAATTTTTTCAACCAAGATGTGTTAAGGTCAGAAACATACCAGGGTATTTCAGACACACTTGGTGAAGACACATCGCAAGGAAAAAACATTGGAGTTAAAATTTTGCTTTCTGCGAGTTTCACTGGTGGACCTCGATATAATGCACTCAATTATCAAGACGCTATGGCTATCTGCCGTGAATATGGTGCTCCTGATTTGTTTTCTACTTTCACATGCAATGCACGATGGCCAGAAATTGTTGACGCATTGAAATACGAGCCTGGTCAGAAATATATTGATCATTCTGATATTGTAACTCGAGTGTTCCATATGAAGTTTACTGAGTATATTTCTGACATTAAAGCTGGCCACACCTTTGGTCCTGTGCGAGCAGGTTAGTCTGTTTTTTTATACATATGCTTTTTTGCCATTTTAAAAGTAATACATTTTTTTCCCTGCTCTAAGTGTTTTTTTTGTGTGTAATAGTTTTATACACTATTGAATTCCAGAAGAGAGGATTACCTCATGTTCATACTCTTATATGGCTTGCTCATCATGACACAGACCTAACTGCTGAGTATATAGATAGCCTTATATGTGCTGAAATTCCTGATCCAGCTATTGACCCACTTGGATATGCTCTTGTTGATGAATTTATGATGCACGGTCCATGTGGAGATTTAAACAAGAAATGTCCATGTATGAAAGATGGCCTGTGCTCAAAACAATATCCTAAAAAATTCAACCTAGAAATAACGATTGATAAATCTGGTTTTCCAGTGTATCGTCGATGAGATGACGGTCATTTCATTACCAAGAATGGAATCAAATTGGACAACAGATGGGTAGTTCCATACAATATTACTTTGCTCAAAACATTTCAAGCTCATATCAATGTTGAATGGTGCAATAAAACAAATCTTGTGAAGTATTTGTTTAAATACCTTACTAAAGGTCAAGATAGAGCAAAGATGAATTTCTCCAGTGCTAACCAGCCATCAAACTTACCTAATTCAGAAATTAAACAAGGAATAGATGAAATCGCTGATTATATTAAATGCAGGTAATAGCTTATGCATTCAACGGACTTTGCTTTCCTACAAGAAGTTATTTAGACTTCCTTATTTTTTGCACCTGTTGTTAGTGCTTTTTTATACGAATCCATATAGGTTTGCCTATATAAGTTTTAGTTTTCAATACTCCTGCTTTCTCATGTTGTGGTGCTGCTTTGTTGTATAAAACTATATAGATTTATGTTCATGAAGATGTTTTTTACTGAAAACTAATATTTTTCTATTTAAAAATATAGATATTTGTCTTCATGTGAAGCAATCTGGTGATTACTTGAATTTGAGATACATGGTTAGAATGCCTTCTTTTGAGCGATTAGCTGTGCATATGCCCGGTATGAACAAGGTTATGTATCATGAAGAAACAAATTTGGAACAAATTATTGCTGATCCAAGGACTTACAAAACTACGCTAACTGAATGGTTTACTGCTAATCAACAATTTGAAGACGCGAGACCTTATACTTATTATCAGTTTCCATCAGGATGGACATGGGACGTTACTAATAGAAAATGGAAAAAAAGAAAACGGGCAGCCTCAAAGATTGGTCGAATATATAATGTGCATCCAACTACTGGTGAGCTATTCTATTTGAGAATGCTTTTGATGGTTGTCTGTGGAGCACAAAGTTATGAAGATGTTAGAGTTTTCAATGGTGTATGCTATCCTACTTTCAAAGAAGCTTACAGAGCTCACGGTTTAGTTGGTGATGATACAGAATGGTATATGCTATTTGATGAAGCAGTTGTTTGGGCTACACCACATCAGCTTAGACATCTTTTTATGGTGGTGCTCTCTTTCTGTAGTATAATTAATCCTAAGAACTTATTTGACAAATATTGGACCTTTCTTGCTGACGATATGTCGGACCTCGGGTTAGCAATACCCAGATCCTCTGTGATTCACCGCACTATTCCCTGGATCAGTAGATAGTGCTCACAGATACATTACTGTATATCAAAAACATATCATGCGGAAGCGTAAATAATACAGTAATACTTACTCATGGGCCGGTTAGGCCGAAAATGATAAAATGCAGCAGCGGAAACTTCACACAGGTGGGAACCGCGGGACTTGCCCACAGGCAGCCAACTGGGGTTCGCGACCTAGTCCATGACCTCATCGTCTTCCAGCTCTGTCGACCCTTTTTAGGCATCGCAGGGCTTGACTTTATTTCCTTTCTGACTGAATGATAGCAGTTAAGCAAGAATGAGTACGATGATACTCAGCAAGCCACCACACAGGATGCAATAATAATAGATGCAAGGTTGTCAAAGGAGGCTTGAGGTTCTTTTATTTGCTTAGTGCGACATTTGCAATACTCATAATTAAAACTCCTATAACTTGGCATTTTATAAACATGCTTTAAAGAGTTTGAAATTGTGCAATATTTATAACGGTGTAGGTTCCATCCACCAATTACATGGTTCCAACCACCTATGCTAGCTTTTGATCCTTATGCCACTTCCATATTATCAACCACGCTGGAGTACGTCCCTCCAGGAAAAAGCCCAAAATCAGAGTACCTCCCTCTGATAGGTTTTTGTCCCACCCACAAAGATTTTTGAAATAGAACTAACTCGAGGAAGATTTCCGTGTCCGCCCTTGACCGTGGGCACGGCTATTCGAATAGTTGTATACTCTGCAGAGTCTGTACATCTTTACCCACAAGAGGTAATCGTCTCGATGGTTCTACATGATTCCTTAGCCATGCAGATCGAGAGACTACCACGAGGCCTTTACAATACCTCGCTCTCTAGCATCTCACCCCTATGGGGTTGCTTCCATAGGTTGTGCGGGATGTCCACCACAGGTTAGCGCACTCGGACTGCACTCTCCACCATACGCTAGCCTCGGCGACGTCACCTATATCCGATGTCCCATTCCACGGGGAATTTTATTACCCACCTACACACGTTCTCCGTGAAATGGCTAGAGAGTCTAGTAAATTATTCAGCCAAGCCTACAATTTGCCAGCTTGTGGTTGTACTGTTGTACACGGAGGGGTCATCACAGGATTAAGTCCTTAATTTGTCCGGGCGGTTCATTCCACAGACCACAATCCTTGTGCTACATCCACACCCACCACTCTTACCATCCGCCCAGACTGGTATAGCATGTTTTAAGGGTTTTGAGAAGCATAAAATAAGTAGTCACAAAGTATTCAGCCACGTACATCCCGTGACTGTCCCAAAAACAAGTTCTTATGTTTTTGAAGATTGATGATCAGGGCAATTAGCGCCCTGGACTTGACAAGACTAGCATGGCATTTAATATGACTTATAGCTAGTAAAGTTATCATTAATATCTATGGTGACAAGGATCAGGTGATTCAAGTATCAAAGGATGGCATAATAATTTTAATACAGCATCAAGTGGGCATGTAGCTACCTTAAGCTTTGACATATATTTGCATAACGAATTAGGCATGCAAGTTGATAGTTTAAAAGAACATAGTTTTGCATAAAATGTAGGATCAATATGATCAAAGTGATGACTTGCCTTGCTTGGTGTACCATGGCCTTGATTGATCTAAGTCAAAGCCTACTCAGTCAGTGCTTATAATTTGTTGATCTTCGCGTTCACCCAAGTCTCGATCCTGTTTGAATCCGTCGCCTCGTCGAGTCTTCCGATTCTAATACGCGGCAAAGGAAAGAAAGGCCAAATAAACCCACACACTTTAAATGCCCGATTTAATTTAAAGTATACATTTATTATAATTTGAGAATAGAAGGATGATTCGGATTAATGGGTTGTAAACACAGCGGTAGATGAATTGGGCAGGAGAATGAATTATCTAAGTAGCTTTACCGTGAGGGAAAATTTTAGGATGACGAGGGGTCAAAAGGGAAGGTGTAACTTATCGGAGATAGTAAAGAGGAACAGAACCTGGTAATTCTTGGATGCGGAAGCTTTACAGGAGATGAGTATAATTTTAAATATTTAGTGTAACTTTGATATTTCATGTGGTAATACTTATCTGAGATTGCAACGGCCAATTTAATGAATCAGTATTTTTAATAACTTAACTAAAGTATGGAGTTAATCATTTAACCAACTATTATTATGGACAAGGTTGGTTATTTTATTGATTACCAACCTATTATTCATGGCTTGCTTTTTATTGAGTGAAAGAGTCATGAATTACCAGGAATTACCTCGATGAAGCTATTTCTTTTAATATTAATTATTTTCAACTATTACATTTGAATTATGAGATAATGTTGGAGATTCGGATGTGAGGCAAGCACTAATGAGAGGGATGATATGATTCTTGAGATGAGTGATTTATGGTTAACATTTTATGTGGCAAAATCTTGTTAAATTGATTTGCTTAATTTGTTTAAATATAGTTAGATCGATGGATGAAGGATAGTATCTAAACTACTCGAGATAGGATTAAATGTATTATTCGAGTTTCTAGAGTAAAGTTTGAAAGCATCGAAATATTCGCTATAAAGCTCCAACATATACCCTTACTCAATCGGGATCAACTTCTCGTACATTTGATTTGTAAGAGAGAAACTTTTAACTCGTTTTACACATTTGATTTCGTTAACATCAACATGCATTTAACCCATGTCGATTTCCTGTTATTTGAAAATAGACCATGTATGATCTTGTCTTAGTTTTACATGGGGATTAATATATTAACCTTAATTGGCATATAGTTATCCCATGTTAAGTTTTAGTTCAATTTCATCAACCTTTTCCATTATAAATTTATAAGTAAATCCTTATTTTTATTCTCATGCACAATGTGTCTTTACATGCAGCTAATTAAACTTAAATTTTTAATTTCAATTCATATCCCTTTTAGTTTAATTTCACAATTTAAATTATTATCCCCATCTTTATTTGCAATCCATATTCTCAGATTGATCTTAGCAATAAATGGAGAGGCTGCAAGTGTTACACATTTGCTAGAGGTTACCTTTTAGTGGGGCCCACATGTCATAACAGAGACATAAAGGGGAAGGCATTGTCTTCGGCTGAGCTGACAGAGAAGGGGCAGAAGCAAAAGAAACAGGGGAGGTGAGGTGGGCTATGGGGCCGTGCGGCGTCGCCGGCGAGGAGCGGCCGGGGAGGCGGCGGCGACCGGCCAAATGGGTCCCTCCGGCGATGAGGGAGCTCGGGGAGGCGGCAGCTTCGGCCAGGGTGGCGCCAATGCGAGCGGCCGATGGCGTTAGGCGGCCGGCGGTGAGGAGGAGATGGGCGCCGGCGGCCGGAGGAGAGAAGGGAGGAGTTGAAGTACACGCAAGCACGGTTGGGCCATGGGGAACTCACCCAGGGGCTTGGTGGAGCCGGAGAGAGGCCGAGGAAGGCTGGCGTCGAGCTCAGGCGGCGGCGCGGGGAGGGCTCTGTGGACGGCTCGCCATGGGGGAGGAGGGCCCAAGGTGGCGGTGGGGATGGCTTCCGCGGCTGATGGAGGAGCTCCAGGCGCCAGGAATTGAGTCGGGGCTCGACGAATCGGCGGGGAGCTCGGGCGCCGCAGGTGGGGATGACGGCAATCGCCGGCGGCCTACAAGGCATGGGGGATTAATAGCAATGGGTGGAAGCGCGAAGGAGGTGAGGCGAGCTCAAGGAGAGGATCGGCACGGCTCGAGGCTCACCGAGCGGCGCTGTCGGCGGAGACGGTCACAGGGAGCTCGGCGGCGGCAGGGAGCTCAGAAAGAGGAAGCGGGGAAATGGGGAGGAGGCGAGCTCGGTTCTTATAGCTGCGGAAAGGGGTTCTGTGGCGGAGCTGTTGCCGGAGACCTGGGAGCAGGGCACGGTATGGTGAAACGACGGTGAGGCGACGGCCGTAGCAGGGTGACGTGCGTAGGGCATGGGCGCAGTGTGCGGCCGCACAGGCGACGGCATGGGCGCGGCATGGCAAGGTGTACCCTGGGTATGGCAGTGTGTCCGGCGGCATGGCGAGGCGTACTAGGGGCAGAGAGTGGCGCGGCCGGGGTGCTGGTGCGGGCGGCGAATCGGAGGAACAGGGGAGGGAGGTAGGAGACGAACGCCGACCGGGCCAGGAGAAAGGAGGGAGCGGGCTGGGCGGAAAAGAAGAAGTGGGCCGGAGGCCAGAGAAGGAAGAGGCCGGCCCAAGAGGATAATTTGGGGATTTAAAGGATTTTCCGAATTTGGATTTTTAGATTTGGTTTTGCAATTATATTTTCAGTTTGGAAACTTGGTCCAAAACTTGGATTCGACAATTAGATTTTTAAGGTTGGCAGATTTCAGAGGAATAATCCTTTTAAATTTTCAGAATTTTGAATTTCCGGATACAAAAATTAGATGGAAGGGGTTTTTTTTTTTATTGATTTTCGATTTCTATTATTGGCCTGGAATGACCAGATTTAAATGTTAAGGTTTGAATTTAATACTCCCATGGAGTTTTGGATTCTCCTTAATTGTAAACTTTAAATTTTGTTCCTTAATTCCAATATTTGGATTTTCATTAATCGGGCTTTTAGCAATAAATCAAATCAAGAAATTTGAACTTCGCCAAAAACTTTTTTTAGAAACGTAGGAGAAACAATTTAAAAGATTTTAAAATTTTCGTAATTACACTAGTTCCCTATTTGGGATGTTACAGATCCTACCCCCCTTAACAGGAATCTCGTCCCCGAGATTCGAGTGGAGTAGAAAGGAAGTAGGTGGGAACAAGCTGGCTAGCAAAAGGTTCTAGGGTACTGCTTGATCCTATGCATACTACTCTTGGTGCTGACGGAAAAGAGGGAGGCTACACAACTTGCTCTTCTGGATAGATTGCAGCTGACCTTGCTTCATTACTTGATATTTCTGGGACTTGTTGTTTCACCAGTGATGATTGCTAACTCTTCTTTATGCTGGGGTGGTAGTAGGGCCTAACATCAAGGTGCTCCAACACTTCTTATTTATTCAGGCTACCCCCCCTTAACATGAAGAGTGACCGGTACTAATTGCTCTTGTCAGCTCCATTCATGACGAGACTGATGGCGACTTGAAAGCTCAGTCTCTGTATCTCAGCAGCCTTGGTCAGCAACAGGCTCATGGAGCAATCCTTGGGGCAATGGTCTTGTCCTTCACAGAGAAAACAGGTAACCCTGCTCATGGAGGATTCTCCAGGTTGATGATCTTCTTCGTAGTTGGGGCAGTTTGCAGTACATTGACTTTTCTCATATCCCTTTTCTCCACAACGCCTACATGCTATTAGGTTCTTGAGACAGCCTTCTGGTAGAGGATGTTTCTTGCAGTAAGGATAGTACGGAGCTGGGCAATTATAGCTGTAGTGCCCTGTTTGTCCACAAGCAAAACATGTAACCTGTCGCAGTGGAGGGTATGATTGGGCGTCATGTCCTGTCTTGCCACATTCAGCACATGCAGTAACTGGCAGAGCTCCCAGACCTGGTAGTAGGGATTTGTTGGGTCTTGTTGGTCCCTGGATAATGCATTTGGAGCTACTACACTTTCCTCTGCCAAGACTGAGGTTGGTGGCGTCGCCATCCTTTTCTTGCTTGTTCGATTTTCGTAGAGGGCAGTCTCTCACATAATGTCCTGGGTCACTGCATTTGAAGCAGTTGAACCCATGGCCTGGCTTCCTCTGAGGGCCTTGGTTGGTGGTGATAGCTCCCCAGGCTGATCTTTCTAGCTTCCTTTGGGGATATTGGATCACGCAACATCCTGTGTTACTGCAAAGGGGATAAGCACCCTTACCATTCCGTTTCTCAGGGCAACTACGAATGTCATGTCCTTTTCCTCCGCAATAAAAGCAAGTGGTGTTCTTTTGGGGTCCACCTGATGTAGTGGTACGGTTGCCTGTCATGTGACGACTCTTTCTTGGTGGTCTTGGCGGAATGGATCTGAGTATTGGCTTGTGACGGTGGTGAGTAGAAACTGTTGGTTCTAGTTTCTTGCTTCTAGCCTTCTTTTTGGCCATTGACAATGTCTTGACGATGACTGTATCAGCGAGTCTACTGTGGAATAGAGGCTTGAGTCTGGATCCTTTTTGCAGGCTAAGGCCTCTTAGTTGTTGTCCTTTTTAAAGATATTGCCTCTTTCCACCTCAAAACTTGAAGTGTCTTGTCTTGGCTATCGGCTACCTCTTGCCTGCAGACCTGTCGAGGTTTTTAGCAATAAGGTGAGGGGGAATTAACACGGGGTACGGAAAAGATTACAGGGAGGAGATATTCTAACCCATTCTATGGAGTGCACACCCAGAAGCTGGGGCAGTACACAAGCCACACAGAAAAACCAAGCTTTTGAAAACACGCTTTTCCTGTGACTACGAAATAAACGCCCGAGGGCAAGAAGGTAGTGCACAGGGCCAATAAAAATCTTTTTCGATCAAGCAACGTCTATGCACGAAGGCACCCACAAGAGAGCACAGGGTTCTGAACACTAGGTTTGCCGAAACGAGGCCACCAAATCTTCACGAGCACCTTGATATCTTCGAGCTTAAATTTTTTTGAAGGGGGGGGTGAAGGGGAAAAAAGGCAAATTTCCTTTTCGTAGATAGTGGTAGAGGAAGGAAAGTGTCGTGAAGGGCTTTGGCAGCGAAGCTCATGCTTCTTATTATTATTTTGAAAACAGAGCTTTTTAGAAAACAGCTTTCAGAAATACTGAGGTTTAAGACATTTGTTTTTTTTTTTTTTTGCAAAGGTATCTTAGCATCCTCCAACATCACAAATCCAATGGACTAATTCTATTCCCATAATATTTCTATTTGTAGGCCATTAATCCAAGGCCTTGTTAATCTTGCATATACTTGATTGAATCTAAAAGTAACTCCTTTTAGTAATTAGTCTCAGCACGACTACTGTCTAATACTCCAAACAGTGAGTGTTATCATTTATCTGATCCACCGTGCATATAACTTCCAAGATATCATCTATGGTTTTATTCACCAAATCAGAGTTACCTATTCCTCAAATGGATCTCACTTTCCTATATGAGTCATAAATCCAGTCTTGGGTTCATCATTCCATAATCCCATTCAACTATTTACCTACACATCACTCCAAAAATCTTTACCTGTAAATCCAATCATGTTTGTTTGCATCATGGTTTCAATATTTCAATCCACCAGTAGCATTTGTATGATAATATAACCTTTTCCACCATTGATGTATACTCATAATCTGTTTATCAAGTGATCAGTCTTACTATCCGCAAATTTTCTTCCCAGCGACTTCATGGTCATAAACGTCCACCGAGAGTAAGGTTATCACTCAAATCTATAAATCAAGGATTATTATTACTTCTCCTAATTTCCTCAGAATTTTCAATAATCCATCCAATAGTCAAGCTATATTCCATGATCCCACTAGTGTTCTTCGGGAGCCATGCTATTTATTAAAGCTGCAGACCAACAAATGTTGTTAGACTCCCCACTTTTCTAAGATTCCATCGATCCACTTATTTGAGCCAATCCAATCTTTGTGAGTTGGTCTACTCATTTGATTAATTCAATCATGAATATCGCTCTATTTATTTAACCAATCCGATTATTTAGCCAATCCAGTCCTTTTTACATGAGTTGACTTATTTAACCATTTTAATCATTGAAATTGGTCCACCCATTCTAACCAATCCAATCATCTAACCTGATCTGTCCATTCAGTCAATCCGATCATTAGTTTGGTTCACCCATTTTAACCCTTCCAACATGTTAACTGATCGATCCATTGAATCAGTTCAATCATCCAAGTGGGTTCACCCGTGTAGCTGAGTCAAACACCCAAATTGATTCGCTTATTTTTCATCTTGAAGTTCACAATATTGATCTTCTCTTATGATTGACATGAATCCACCAAGATTTACACATATATCTGCGAAACCAAGGCGAATCCTGGGAATAAATTGGCAGGGGTTTAAATTTTTGGGAAACTTTTCCTTGGAAGCTTAAGTTTGTTGAAATGAGCTTGGAAATAAGCTTTGCAAATAATTTTGACAATTTAAACTTCCAAGGATAAACAACTTTTGTTACTAAAACTCAATATAGGTTTTATGATTTTGGCCCAAGGTAAATTTTCAGAAGAGAACTCAGGCACGCGTTAGTTTGAATTCGGGATAAGAGAGCCTTGGAGTTTAAAATGGCCAGGGCAGCAAATAGATGAGAGGGATTCATCTAAGAGGGATAAGAGTAGTAATACTACTTATATTTTGCAGTTAGATTTTGAAGAAATAATTCCAATCATAAAGCTAACGGCCATGCTAACTAAGGTTACGACCTACAGTCGATATGCTCTGATACCAGCTCTGTCGGACCTCGGGTTAGCAATACCCAGATCCTCTGTGATTCACCGCACTATTCCCTGGATCAGTAGATAGTGCTCACAGATACATTACTGTATATCAAAAACATATCATGCGGAAGCGTAAATAATACAGTAATACTTACTCATGGGCCGGTTAGGCCGAAAATGATAAAATGCAGCAGCGGAAACTTCACACAGGTGGGAACCGCGGGACTTGCCCACAGGCAGCCAACTGGGGTTCGCGACCTAGTCCATGACCTCATCGTCTTCCAGCTCTGTCGACCCTTTTTAGGCATCGCAGGGCTTGACTTTATTTCCTTTCTGACTGAATGATAGCAGTTAAGCAAGAATGAGTACGATGATACTCAGCAAGCCACCACACAGGATGCAATAATAATAGATGCAAGGTTGTCAAAGGAGGCTTGAGGTTCTTTTATTTGCTTAGTGCGACATTTGCAATACTCATAATTAAAACTCCTATAACTTGGCATTTTATAAACATGCTTTAAAGAGTTTGAAATTGTGCAATATTTATAACGGTGTAGGTTCCATCCACCAATTACATGGTTCCAACCACCTATGCTAGCTTTTGATCCTTATGCCACTTCCATATTATCAACCACGCTGGAGTACGTCCCTCCAGGAAAAAGCCCAAAATCAGAGTACCTCCCTCTGATAGGTTTTTGTCCCACCCACAAAGATTTTTGAAATAGAACTAACTCGAGGAAGATTTCCGTGTCCGCCCTTGACCGTGGGCACGGCTATTCGAATAGTTGTATACTCTGCAGAGTCTGTACATCTTTACCCACAAGAGGTAATCGTCTCGATGGTTCTACATGATTCCTTAGCCATGCAGATCGAGAGACTACCACGAGGCCTTTACAATACCTCGCTCTCTAGCATCTCACCCCTATGGGGTTGCTTCCATAGGTTGTGCGGGATGTCCACCACAGGTTAGCGCACTCGGACTGCACTCTCCACCATACGCTAGCCTCGGCGACGTCACCTATATCCGATGTCCCATTCCACGGGGAATTTTATTACCCACCTACACACGTTCTCCGTGAAATGGCTAGAGAGTCTAGTAAATTATTCAGCCAAGCCTACAATTTGCCAGCTTGTGGTTGTACTGTTGTACACGGAGGGGTCATCACAGGATTAAGTCCTTAATTTGTCCGGGCGGTTCATTCCACAGACCACAATCCTTGTGCTACATCCACACCCACCACTCTTACCATCCGCCCAGACTGGTATAGCATGTTTTAAGGGTTTTGAGAAGCATAAAATAAGTAGTCACAAAGTATTCAGCCACGTACATCCCGTGACTGTCCCAAAAACAAGTTCTTATGTTTTTGAAGATTGATGATCAGGGCAATTAGCGCCCTGGACTTGACAAGACTAGCATGGCATTTAATATGACTTATAGCTAGTAAAGTTATCATTAATATCTATGGTGACAAGGATCAGGTGATTCAAGTATCAAAGGATGGCATAATAATTTTAATACAGCATCAAGTGGGCATGTAGCTACCTTAAGCTTTGACATATATTTGCATAACGAATTAGGCATGCAAGTTGATAGTTTAAAAGAACATAGTTTTGCATAAAATGTAGGATCAATATGATCAAAGTGATGACTTGCCTTGCTTGGTGTACCATGGCCTTGATTGATCTAAGTCAAAGCCTACTCAGTCAGTGCTTATAATTTGTTGATCTTCGCGTTCACCCAAGTCTCGATCCTGTTTGAATCCGTCGCCTCGTCGAGTCTTCCGATTCTAATACGCGGCAAAGGAAAGAAAGGCCAAATAAACCCACACACTTTAAATGCCCGATTTAATTTAAAGTATACATTTATTATAATTTGAGAATAGAAGGATGATTCGGATTAATGGGTTGTAAACACAGCGGTAGATGAATTGGGCAGGAGAATGAATTATCTAAGTAGCTTTACCGTGAGGGAAAATTTTAGGATGACGAGGGGTCAAAAGGGAAGGTGTAACTTATCGGAGATAGTAAAGAGGAACAGAACCTGGTAATTCTTGGATGCGGAAGCTTTACAGGAGATGAGTATAATTTTAAATATTTAGTGTAACTTTGATATTTCATGTGGTAATACTTATCTGAGATTGCAACGGCCAATTTAATGAATCAGTATTTTTAATAACTTAACTAAAGTATGGAGTTAATCATTTAACCAACTATTATTATGGACAAGGTTGGTTATTTTATTGATTACCAACCTATTATTCATGGCTTGCTTTTTATTGAGTGAAAGAGTCATGAATTACCAGGAATTACCTCGATGAAGCTATTTCTTTTAATATTAATTATTTTCAACTATTACATTTGAATTATGAGATAATGTTGGAGATTCGGATGTGAGGCAAGCACTAATGAGAGGGATGATATGATTCTTGAGATGAGTGATTTATGGTTAACATTTTATGTGGCAAAATCTTGTTAAATTGATTTGCTTAATTTGTTTAAATATAGTTAGATCGATGGATGAAGGATAGTATCTAAACTACTCGAGATAGGATTAAATGTATTATTCGAGTTTCTAGAGTAAAGTTTGAAAGCATCGAAATATTCGCTATAAAGCTCCAACATATACCCTTACTCAATCGGGATCAACTTCTCGTACATTTGATTTGTAAGAGAGAAACTTTTAACTCGTTTTACACATTTGATTTCGTTAACATCAACATGCATTTAACCCATGTCGATTTCCTGTTATTTGAAAATAGACCATGTATGATCTTGTCTTAGTTTTACATGGGGATTAATATATTAACCTTAATTGGCATATAGTTATCCCATGTTAAGTTTTAGTTCAATTTCATCAACCTTTTCCATTATAAATTTATAAGTAAATCCTTATTTTTATTCTCATGCACAATGTGTCTTTACATGCAGCTAATTAAACTTAAATTTTTAATTTCAATTCATATCCCTTTTAGTTTAATTTCACAATTTAAATTATTATCCCCATCTTTATTTGCAATCCATATTCTCAGATTGATCTTAGCAATAAATGGAGAGGCTGCAAGTGTTACACATTTGCTAGAGGTTACCTTTTAGTGGGGCCCACATGTCATAACAGAGACATAAAGGGGAAGGCATTGTCTTCGGCTGAGCTGACAGAGAAGGGGCAGAAGCAAAAGAAACAGGGGAGGTGAGGTGGGCTATGGGGCCGTGCGGCGTCGCCGGCGAGGAGCGGCCGGGGAGGCGGCGGCGACCGGCCAAATGGGTCCCTCCGGCGATGAGGGAGCTCGGGGAGGCGGCAGCTTCGGCCAGGGTGGCGCCAATGCGAGCGGCCGATGGCGTTAGGCGGCCGGCGGTGAGGAGGAGATGGGCGCCGGCGGCCGGAGGAGAGAAGGGAGGAGTTGAAGTACACGCAAGCACGGTTGGGCCATGGGGAACTCACCCAGGGGCTTGGTGGAGCCGGAGAGAGGCCGAGGAAGGCTGGCGTCGAGCTCAGGCGGCGGCGCGGGGAGGGCTCTGTGGACGGCTCGCCATGGGGGAGGAGGGCCCAAGGTGGCGGTGGGGATGGCTTCCGCGGCTGATGGAGGAGCTCCAGGCGCCAGGAATTGAGTCGGGGCTCGACGAATCGGCGGGGAGCTCGGGCGCCGCAGGTGGGGATGACGGCAATCGCCGGCGGCCTACAAGGCATGGGGGATTAATAGCAATGGGTGGAAGCGCGAAGGAGGTGAGGCGAGCTCAAGGAGAGGATCGGCACGGCTCGAGGCTCACCGAGCGGCGCTGTCGGCGGAGACGGTCACAGGGAGCTCGGCGGCGGCAGGGAGCTCAGAAAGAGGAAGCGGGGAAATGGGGAGGAGGCGAGCTCGGTTCTTATAGCTGCGGAAAGGGGTTCTGTGGCGGAGCTGTTGCCGGAGACCTGGGAGCAGGGCACGGTATGGTGAAACGACGGTGAGGCGACGGCCGTAGCAGGGTGACGTGCGTAGGGCATGGGCGCAGTGTGCGGCCGCACAGGCGACGGCATGGGCGCGGCATGGCAAGGTGTACCCTGGGTATGGCAGTGTGTCCGGCGGCATGGCGAGGCGTACTAGGGGCAGAGAGTGGCGCGGCCGGGGTGCTGGTGCGGGCGGCGAATCGGAGGAACAGGGGAGGGAGGTAGGAGACGAACGCCGACCGGGCCAGGAGAAAGGAGGGAGCGGGCTGGGCGGAAAAGAAGAAGTGGGCCGGAGGCCAGAGAAGGAAGAGGCCGGCCCAAGAGGATAATTTGGGGATTTAAAGGATTTTCCGAATTTGGATTTTTAGATTTGGTTTTGCAATTATATTTTCAGTTTGGAAACTTGGTCCAAAACTTGGATTCGACAATTAGATTTTTAAGGTTGGCAGATTTCAGAGGAATAATCCTTTTAAATTTTCAGAATTTTGAATTTCCGGATACAAAAATTAGATGGAAGGGGTTTTTTTTTATATTGATTTTCGATTTCTATTATTGGCCTGGAATGACCAGATTTAAATGTTAAGGTTTGAATTTAATACTCCCATGGAGTTTTGGATTCTCCTTAATTGTAAACTTTAAATTTTGTTCCTTAATTCCAATATTTGGATTTTCATTAATCGGGCTTTTAGCAATAAATCAAATCAAGAAATTTGAACTTCGCCAAAAACTTTTTTTAGAAACGTAGGAGAAACAATTTAAAAGATTTTAAAATTTTCGTAATTACACTAGTTCCCTATTTGGGATGTTACACGATATAGCATACAAAATACGACAAGGATTACAGAATCGAACATATTCAATACCAGATAGTTATCTACAGTGCCAGCTGATAAAGGATATGTTTCTTATGTTCTGAAAGAGTGGTCTTAACTTTGGTACATATAATATAGTCAGTGAATTAGCACATGATGATCCTACATTTGGTAATCGACTTGTAACCGAAGAGCTAGCATATGACCGTGTTGTTTTGACAACAGAAGTGCAAACAATGTATGCTAAGCTAAATGCTGAACAGTGTGCTATATACAACAAGATTCTATCGTCTATTGCTGATAGTAAAGGTGGATTCTATTTTGTGTCAGGGCATGCAGGTACTGGGAAAACATTTCTTTGGAATGCTCTTATAGCAACCCTAAGAGCTAGAGCTCAAATAGTTCTTGTTGTAGCTTCATCTAGAATTGCTTCACTCTTACTTCCAGGTGGTCGCATGGCTCATTCCCGTTTTAGAATACCTCTTGATATTAATGAAAGAAGTTTATGTAGTATACCACGTGCAACAATGCTAGCTGAACTTATTATGAAGACTTCTCTAATTCTCTGGGATGAAGCTCCTATGACACATAGACATTGTTTTGAAGCACTTGATAGAACACTATGTGATCTTATGTCTGCTGAAGATACTACCTACATGACTGTACCCTTTGGTGGAAAGCTTCTTGTTCTTGGTGGAGACTTCCGACAAATCTTACCTGTCATTGAAAACGGTACCAAAAGAGAAATTATTGAAGCATCGCTTATTAGATCTTCACTCTGGCAGCATGTTGAAATACTAAAGCTAACTACAAATATGAGGCTTCATAATCCAAATCTTTCAGCTGCAAAACGTGATGCTCTTGCTGCTTTTGCTCAGTGGATACTTGACATTGGAAACGGCCAAATACCAATGACAAAAAAACGAGGAGAAATTCAACCATCTTGGATAACTATTCCAAAAGATCTTTTGTTATTGCCAATTAATAACAATCTAGATGCCCTTGTGAACGCTACCTATGATTCATTATCTACCAACTACCAAAATAGTCTGTATCTTGCAGAGCATGCAATTATTTGCCCAACTAATGATGTTGCTGATGAGCTAAACATGGCTGTTTTTACCAAAATTCTTGGTCATACAAGAGAATATCTTAGTTTTGATTCTATTTCTTAGTCTGACAGCCATATTGGTGATGTTGATCTGTTATATCCACCTGAATTTTTGAATTCTATAACAGTCAATGGTTTTCCACATCATGCTATCTCTCTGAAAACAGTTGTTCCAGTAATGCTGTTGAGAAATATAAATCAATCTATGGGCCTTTGCAATGGAATACGGTTGATTGTAACAAAGCTTGGTGACCGAGTGCTTGAAGGCCGTATAATTACTAGCACTAACATTGGTCAGTCTATTTGTATTCCTAGAATCGTTCTAAATGCAAGAAGCCCTCATTGGCCTTTTACTCTTCAGCGGCGACAGTTCCCAATCAGGCTTTCATATGCAATGACTATAAACAAAAGTCAAGGGCAGACTTTAAACAAAGTTGGCATATATCTAAGAAACCCAGTCTTTTGCCATAGACAGTTATATGTCGCAGTATCCCGTGTTACATCACGTTCGGGCTTGAAGATACTTATTGAAGACCACAATGGTGTTTCTTGTACTGAAACAAAAAATATAGTATACAAAGAAGTGCTCACTTCTATATAATACTTTTTGCTATTAGTATTTATTCCCCTTCTTATTTAACCTTGGTCCTTCAAAAAGCTATCCCATGCCCCTTCATATAGAATAACCAGACCAGCTATACACAAGTAGATTTCTCCTTATGTACTCCATATATGAATCTAGATGTCCATACTTTATCATAGATATAAACTATATACTCCCTCTTTTCTGCTCTGTGGACTTTCCTGCTACTTCAGTGTGTTCTTAAAACCATTCAACGCAGGTGGGCTTTAGTAGTTTCAAATTTGTGTCTTTTACTAAAAAAAAACACAATATATGCATACTTATTTGCTCATACATAACATAACTGCTTTCTTTGCTTTATTGTTTACCAGTCTGTTATAAACATGTGTCTTAGCATTTTGTAATACACATATGTTTGTATAGTATTTACTCTGTAACCTCATCTCTTATGCAGATTTTCCAGTATGTATACACCATTAAATCGTATCAATCAAAGCTCACACAAATGGAAAATCCTTGTTCGTCTAGCACGGCTTTGGGAATTTTGCAATCCACAGAATCCAGCAGATGTATACCATCTAGACTTCGTTATGCTCGACGAACAGGTTTTTAGTTCTGAACTCGTTTACCTATTCCTTCTATACAACTGTATCACTTTTTCTTTTACAGTGCTTCTCTCCTTAATATACATAGTGTTATTATTAAATTGGTATTTCTCTTTCTATTTTCTTATATATACAATAGAGTTATTTCTTATCATCTAAAAACAGTTACAATCCTTTTTAGGGACATCTTATGGAAGGAGTGGTCCCCCAAAGATGGCTTGATAAATTTACGTCTTTGCTAAACGAAGGATCTATTTATGAATTTGAGTATTTTGAAGTTCTTGAAGCAAAGCAGACATATAAGGCAGTTGATAATACCGTTTCTGCTCGGTTTTCAAAGTATACTAGAGTTAACCAAATATCACCAGAACCAAATGATTTTCCTCTTTACGCATACGATGCGGTGTCTTTTTCTGTTTTAAACAGTCATATTGGCAAAAAAGATTTGCTATCAGGTATAAATGCGCCTATAGTTATACAGCTAAGATCTTGTTTTTATACAATTACATTATTTTCTTTTTTGTTTACTCATTTTGTTTCCACATGTGTTAGATATCGTTGTTCTCATTACTGCTGTCTCACCAATTATGCAAACAACAACAAAGCTAGGTCCAACAGTTAAACGCACTGTCAAAATAACAGATGGAACGTATAGAAACTTTGTGCAACGTTTTACTCCTTGATAATTTTCTTACTATTAATAATCTATGCCAATGCTATTAGCATATCAGCTTTCATAAAACAATTTGCCTTATATTTCATTCACAGTGAGGCAGCAACTATAACATTATGGGGCAAGCATGCCGAATCGTTTGATGCTGAAATCCTTGGCACCAACTCTCAAACGACACCAATCATTGCTTTATTTATAGGCATGTCTGTTGGTACGTACTCAGGTTTATATCATAATATCTTTCATTTATCAGTTATACACAAACAAAAACTAATTTTTGTGTTTTTCCTGTCCCCCTACATTACTAACGCATATTCTTTGTTTTATATGTATGATCAGGTCAGCTCGCATTACAGACCAGTTCAACATCAAAGTGGTATATAAATATACCAATACCAAAAATCCTCGCTCTACAAAACACATACTATTCGTCATCCTTTCTCCAATCGATTAGCCAATTATTGAATAAATGAAACACTTTTAGAACACTCTTTATGCGTTCTTTTTCCTTTTATTAACAATGTGGTATGCAGAATCACCAACCATTCACACGAGATTGAATGGCAAGGAGATGCTCATAACCATAACGCTCCAATTTTCATTACAGTCCGTGAGCTAATAGGCCTCACACCTCACGAAGTTTTGGTACGAGAAAAAAACTATAGTTCAAACTTACGTTTAAAGCCCAGCCTTTTCGTAGACTACAAGCTTATGCTTTTCAAACATATTACATACCGGGGCCAGTGATACAAACTTACCATTCTTATCACCGACTTAGTGCCAACACAATCGTGGTGGTATATATCATGCTCTGCATGCTGGAAAAAGACTTTCCCAGACGGAGATGGATACAAATGTCGAAGATGCGATGGCACAGCAGCAGAACCAAGGTATACAAATATTCACACACCTACACGCTTCGGATTATTATTGTTATTAATGCTTATCTAATCAAAACCATATAGTACATAACATGTTTTTCAAATTTTGCAAGAGGTACAAGATAAACGTCTATGGTACTGATCCCGATACCAATGAGGAAAGCACACACGTGTATGCAGAGTTTATGTTTTTTGGTGACATAGGCCAGCAACTAATTGGAAAACCCCCTATGCTTTTAGTTGCGGCAACTAAAGGCCAACCAAATCATATTCCAGCTGAGATCAAAGCAGTTATTGGCCAACAGTTTGAAGTTATTGTTCAGATGTCACAAGGGTCCTTACAAAATGATGCTCCAACATTCCATGTACGATCAATAGTAGCTCAACCAGACCAAAACACGCTATTATTGACAAATAAGCCAGAGCATACACTATTACCACCTACAGAAACACAAAGCTATGGACATCATGAGCAGCACCTTCTTCCGGTTCCAGCAACGCCGCCACCTCCTGCTACTACCTATGCAAAGATATCGACTCCACTGACAGCAAGGGCTGCTCATACCCCACAGGTAAAAAATACACAACTGTTTGCTTTCCAACAACTCTCTATACATTATGCAGTTTATATACAGACTGCTTCTTACATATATTTATCCATCTCTAACCATTTACATATCTATCAGAAGATGCCATCCCCAGCACACTATCAGAAAACACCGTGTCCAGCGTGCATGCCTACCAGAACTGACTTACCGACCTCATCCACAGAAGAAAGCAAAAAGTATTCTTCTTCAGTATAACACATTGTTATTAACGCTATTATCAAACAAATAACAAAAGATATGCTCTAGGTCTATAACTATTCTTCTCAATGTCGATTTGCAGAATAACTCAATCTGCCAAAAAAAAGCAGAGCTGCAAAGGAGTTATTCCCAGGCGGAAAACAGTAAGGCATGATCCTAGGTACATACTCATGTGTTCTTTAGTGCACCTGCTTGCTACTCAAAGCAAAAAACGAACACAACACACATTACTTATTTTGAATCATCTATTTCTTTCAGGGAGGACCCATATTTTGTTCCTGCCACAGCCTGCATTTCGTCCTCACATCAGCGTGTTACAACGGTGTACGTATGTTACTAAAAATTG
Organism: Dendrocalamus latiflorus; assembly: GCA_017311315.1. Taxonomy (NCBI): domain Eukaryota; kingdom Viridiplantae; phylum Streptophyta; class Magnoliopsida; order Poales; family Poaceae; genus Dendrocalamus; species Dendrocalamus latiflorus. The sequence continues at coordinate 20,015,520 of CM029672.1, forward strand.
CACTAATATCGCTGCGCTCGTTGGTAGAAGGAAAACTTCCATCGCGTTGACAAAAACGTTTTGCTATGTAAACTGATTTTAGTCATGCTGCCCCCTGAACAAACTCACCATAACTGAATAGTGTTCTAATGTAATAAATAATGTATTGGTTACCTCAGCGTACCCAGAAAAGTCTTTACTTATTTTGTATTCCATACCATGCCCAGTCGCTAAACAAAACATATACGATACAAAAAGGGTTCCATTCCTATATTGACATACAATAAATTACACTCGGTAGCTCACGTATATAAACCATTACATAACTACATAAAACAGAACTAACGCGTGTACAATCACGCACACAAACTGCTTACATAAATGCTGGTGCTCATGAAATAACTCAATGCAACTCATTCATCTTCTCATCCAGCTGTTTAGCACAAAAATCCTACATCAAACGCTGCTTCCCAACAGAAATCTGCTCAAAAAAAGTTTTATTTACACACATACCACTCCTCGCTACCCAGTCACTGACAAAATGAGCCCAGTTCGCTTCGTATTCCTCCCCTTTTTTCCTTCCCTTCACTCATCATTTTTTGCGCTATTTGCTTAAATGAAGACCAGATTTTGTCAGACAAATTTACATTTTGGGTTTCACATTTCACACGTCCGGTTGCTTTTCCATCTAACTTCTTCTTCGTCTCCTTTGCTTTGCTTTTTGCTTTGTTCATTCTCTCAATCCGGCTATTCATCTACTTGTTCTTCGTTTCGCCCAACCGTAAGCATTACTCTTTTCTCTCCGTTCCTATCCAGAACTACTGGTTTGCATTTTGATCTTTGTTCATACACCAGGTATTGCTTACTGTTCTCTTACCGTTAATATACTCAGAACCCAATTTGTTTACAGTAACAACAACTTTTTTTGATATACATACATGCAATCCCTCTCTGCTTTCCTTTTTCTCTGATTCAGTTTTTTGCATGGTTCTAGACAAATTTGCGTACTTACCTTTTTTAGCGCTTTGCAGCAGTGCTTAGAAGAATCTTCGTAGTCTTACGCTTCTGCACCTACATAGCTCTCACGGTAATTTCTACATCCTGTTATCAACAAGCCTTCCTTCATATTATGCTAATGCTTTTTATCTGCTTCCATCAACTAATTACATGTTGTTTTAGTAATAGTTTCTTATTTTCTCCTAAATGCAGACATTATTATGAACTAGCACACCTTTCTACACGACTACTATCAACCGTGTTATATAACATTAGAAAAAACTCTCTTAGTTCACTGTTCTAGTAATCTATGTTTACGCAATTTCACTTAGTCTTTCCTCTCATATCTAACTTTTTTATGTACTCGGCTTCCTCCACATTACCTATTTTGTTTGTGCCTTATACTCTTTATGTTTACTCTTGTCTTTGTACTTTTCCTGAATGTCTCGTTCCTAAACAAATGGTTCATATCGTCCACTCAAAACCAGAAGACCTCCGAGGTTTAACTATGCATTTATGGAAAATGCAACAATACCTTGGAGCTACTAAGAAAGAAAGGCCCATTTTTCACTCAATTGCTCAATACATAGACAGTCAGAGATATGAATGGAAAACATGGGTAATCTTACAGCCGTTACTAGTCCGCCCAGATGAACCCCAACGCTTCTATGGCAACAGAATCGAAGAGAGAGATTCCATAGAAGACGCCGCAAGGAAAGCAATTCATTATCTCCGACGTTATTACAATGAAGAATTCAACCAGTCCCCATATGATCTTATTCCCCAAAGAACAAATCAAACAATTTATCTGTCTATCCACCAGCCACCAGAACATGATGATCCGCGCCTGAAAGGGGTAGCACAGTATATTGCTGACCAAGAGGAATTATACTCAAGAACACTAGATGAAAACGAGATTCTACACTATGAACTTCACACAGCTTGGCAAAACCTTCAGCGCCTCACAGAAGAACTTCGGCGTTTCCACATGATTGAGGCAGGTGAAGTATCAGCTACTGCAGAATCTCCCAATGTTCCTTCTACCACCAAATTCCATCCGTTTACATTCTGAACAGCGCTGCCACCGCCACCAGGCTACACCAGCTAGATGCAAGAAACTTTTGATTACGCTTTTGCTTTTCCATAATCACAGCAACAAAAGCACTTCCTGTCAGTTATAGTGCTTACAACTGTAAAATTACGTACTTATAACACTAGCACTCCTACGTTACTCGGTTTCTACCTTTTAATTACTCATCTGTTTCCTCTTACCGCGTATTTCTTCTCGAGTTCCTGTTAGTTTCTTCAATCTACACCATGATATCTCAGACTTTTTGAGCTTTTGTCTATTCACTTATAATTCACATGATTACAACCAAGCAACAGCCATAGCATTAACAAATCATTGTACTACACCGGTTCATACCATATAAGCGCTTACTGCTTGCCACCATACATTAGCTATCATTCTATTTATTATCATGTTTATTAGTGCAGATTCAAATACAATACACTACATGTTCTCGCAAAATAAAAGTATACCATTTTTTACTATTACATATTTTACTATTTAGCTACACTAAAATAAAAAACACATTGCTCTGGCAAATGTATATTATATCTCTATATTAAATTCACTAAATTAAACAACAAAACAACACCAGTATAAATATGCAAACACTAATTAACTTTTTACACAGAATAGCTTGCGTGTCGTCTCGCCATGCCAACGAGGCTAGTATAATGCAAGTAGACGTGGCAAGCACGAATTAAGCACCACGCATCCCGATATCTCTTTGGAACTACAGGCACTAACAGAGATAGAAATAAATCGAATACGATTGAATAGAGCCAAATATAAATACATAATCATATATTTAAAATAAATATAAATTTAAATATTCTTAAATATAAATATGTTAGTGATATGTCCTAGAGGCAATCATAGAGATGATTGTATCACTTCAATATTTATGATTTTTTGAATAATATATTGTCTCTTGAATAAATATTTTTCGTATTGATCAACAACTATGTGACTTATTCGTAGAACTCTTTATTCATTTTTTGATGTTATTCTAAATTCTCCCTAATCTTATATCATTATATGGGACAATTATGATTTATAGATCAGCACATGTATTGATTGATGATCATATTCCACAGATCATGGATATGGGGTATCAAATCAATAATGTAGATACATACTAAAGAATATCATGTTGGATTGACCCACCATGAGACACTGCGGGAATTGTTATATTTTTTAGTGCTATCAGTTGGTCTCATACATAGTGTATATACGATCCTTAGACATGAGATCATCATTGTTTTCTACATGTGTAATAGTTTGCGTAGGGGTTACCAAACACTACTCCATAACTGGGTGGTTATAAAGCTAGCTTTCAGGTTTACTATAAAACATGCAGAGGAATATGAGCGATCAAGATGGAATTTTCTCCTCTTATATAACAAGAGAGATATCTCGGGACCCCTCGATGTGGTTGGATTAAGAAAGTGCATGGCCGTGCCGAGTGTGGTTGAAGAGTCAATCAAACTGAGTAATCTACCGTAGGATCGAGTGAAGGATCGAGCTATCATAGGATTGCACACTTCTCGCCTTGAATTCGATCTAGTATCATGAGGCAAAAGGATTGGTATATAAGCACTATATAGGTTCATCCAATATGATCTTTATGTATGTTTGAGAGTTGTTATGTCCTATTAGGGACCACTACCGACTTATAGGCCAGAAAGAAGATTTTCAGCCTATGGCCAAATACACATGAACCTACAGGGTCACACACTTAATGGGTTGAAATGATATGGATCTATATGATAGTTCCGGAGTGGAATTCAATCTTTACTCGTATCAGATAAGGATCAAATTGGAGGCTATATAAAGAGAGGTGCGGGGCAGAGGGAGGCATCCTGAAACACACCTATCGAAACCCTAGCCGCCACCTCTCATATCCTCTATCGTGCACGCTGGTGCTAGCACGCTGACACATGGTACTCCGTCCCTAGACATGTGGACCTCGGCAGAGGCGCTGCTACGACTGCGGTGCTGATCAAGATGAACGCGAGGAGGAGACGATTGGCCAGAGGTTGATTAACTACTACCACCACATCGACGTGCTCTTCATTGAATCAGCTACTTCAACTCTACTTTCGCTGCACTACGCGTCTAGTAGTAACGATCTATAATCTCCTACTTGCATGGCTTCCTAGTTTATGCAATAGAAAATTTTAATCTGCACTAGTGTAGCCTACATACACGTATCCTAACAGTGGTATCAGAGCCATCCTGTGTAGTTTTTATCTAGATTGGTTGCATACAGTAGATATGTGGTGGTACCTTAGATCAGTTCATATTATTTGATTGGTTTAGGCACTGGTTGATAAGATCAATTAGTTTCGACAGTAGTAGATGGGACTAGAGGAGGTATGAATTGATAGCACCGAGTTGTTGTTCTTTCTGGAAACCTCCCGTGCCAATCAGTATAATTGATCAATGGAAAATCAGGCCAATCAGATTTGTTTGAAATTGGGTTAATGTGATTAATCTGATGAAATTTTCAAAGGCAATTTCACAAATATGATTCATGTCCCAAAAAAATTCGAAAGATGCATGCTAGATAATCGTATCGCACATTATAGGTGTTATGCGTTCATATCGGGCGATAGAATTGAATTCTGCACATAAGACATTTTCGCAGGGTTTTGTGAATAGTATGGCCCATTGTGTATGTGATGCATGTATGAGTTTTTCGTGGCTTGCGTGTCATGTTGACTGTAGCCATGGGCTATGTAGTAGGGGTGGCCCCCACCTGAGCCCATCTGGCCCTGTTAGGAAATTTTAAGGCCCAATATGATATATGTAATGACCTATATACCCTTGTGGGAGGTGTATGACTGTAAGGGCAAGGTTGTAATTGCGCTTTATGGAAAATATATATACGTCCTGCATATGGAGAGGGGCAAGCATTGTTCATCCATCTCACAACTCCACTACTCTCCTACTTTACTGTTTGGTAAGTAGCCACAACAGTTGGCGCCGTCCATGGGGACGATGGAGAGCAAGCCGCAGATTTTGAGAAGTGATGGCACCCAAGAAAGCTTTATCGATGGCATGGTGGTGGGCTTCGTTAGCGGTGCTTGGGTCAGTGGGAGCAGCGACGCCGATACTCGCACCGACATGCCCAATGACCCAACATCTAGCACGGGGGTGACAGGTGGCCCCGACGGCTGCGCTGGCCTCATCACCGACCTTGGGGCCCACCGCATCGGTGCACCAAACAACTCTGGTGAGCAAGCCGTAGTCACTAGTAACCCGGCAATGCGCACCACCACGCAGGCCGGTGCAACCGCCCCAATGGTGGAAACGCCTTTCTGGCGACCCTTGGTATGCTGCAGCGTGAGCTAACAGATCTCCAAGGTGCCGTGCGGGAAATGCAAGAGGCTCGGAGCTAGCAGGCAACGCGGAGCCAGCAAACGCCACTGACAGCGGTAGCGGAAGCCACACCTGATCGGGCGAACAGCCCTGACGCCCCCACCTCCGACCGTACTTTGCTCCAACGTGTAGATCCGGAGTCCCCCCTCTCCGCCGGCCTGCAGCAGTCGGCATGGCCAGAGGACTTCAAGTTCCCTACTATCGAGCCGTACAAGGGCGATACGACCCCGGGAGTTCATTCGCGTGTACGAGACCGCCGTACAGACTGCCGGCGGGGATGACTCCACCAAGGCGAAGGGGCTACCGCTCACTCTGCAGGGAGTAGCGATCTCCTGGTTCTTTACCATAGAGCCGAACTCCATCTACGCATGGGAGCAAATCCGCGACCGCCTGTACAACAATTTCTAGGGAAACTACGTCCTCGGACATGCCCTGCTATGGCCGAGGACAGGGTCACAGAGGTCGCGGATGCGGGCGAGGCCCGGGCCAGGACAACAGAGCGTGTGGCGAAGGGGAGCGCCAACAACATGGGTTGTCGTGCGAGGTACACGGCCGCGGCGACCACCTCACGCGGACATGCCCCACTATCACGATGCTCCACCAAAGCATCACCAAGGATAGAGCCATTGAATCAGGGACCCCAGTAGTGGCCCATGTGCAGCAGCCACTTGAAGGCCTTTTGCGGATACAGGCCCCGAAGGGAGGCCAACGTCGCATCATAAACGTCATATCTGGGGGCTCCTCACTAGAATTTTCATCTGCGCGGTAGCAGAAAGCCTACGCTCATTGGCTGCATCACGTGGTGGCGTATCCTGCCCAAGCACCGCCAATCTCGGCACAAAATGACATCACCTTCAACATCGCCGACGCAGATGGAGTCGACTTTCCTCACCAGGATCCCCTAGTGATCTAGGTTGCTGTCACAGGATGTGATGTTAAGCGTGTTCTGGTCGACCGGGGTAGTTCCGTCGATATTTTATTCGTGACAGACTTCGACCAAATGGGAATTCCCTGAAGCAGGTTAGGTTCCCCTTGAATCCCACTTCAAGGCTTTGGTGGTCTACCGTTGAAAGGCCTGGCCTAGATATGGTTGCAAGTATCTTTTGGGCAAGGTGACAACGCGAGGAGTGAGGACATCACCTTCGACGTCGTCGACTTTCTGTACCCATACAACGCCATCTTGGGATGCCCGACCATCAATGCCTTTAGAGCGGTCCTGCACCATAGCTTTCTTTGCTTGAAACTTCTGGGCCCGCAAGGCATCGTCACCGTGTTCAGGGACCATGACCTCACCCTCCAGATAGAGCTTGGCACCCGAGGCCCCCACTGGAAGGTACACGTGCTCACTGATACCCCCAAAGCAGGCACGCCCTCTGCCCCGGGGTGGACGCCCAAGCCTAGGCTGGACGGCGGAGTCAAGGGAGTCCCCTTACATACCATCGACCAACAAGTGTCCATCGGTGAGGGCCTCTCTCTAGAGGTCGAGCAGGACCTACTCCGAGTGCTTCCGGACAACGTGGACGTCTTCGCGTAGTCGCCAACCGACATAAAGGGTGTGGACCACGCCATCATTGAGCACACCCTCGCGGTCTGCCCTGACACCAAGCCAGTCAAGTAGAGGCTCCGGCGCATGTCTCTCGAGAGCTAGCAGGCGGCAAAGGTAGAGGTAGCGAAGTTACTCCAATCCGGGGTCATCTATGAAGTTTAGCACCCGGACTGGCTCACGAATCCCGTGCTGGTGAAGAAGGCCAGTGGCACATGGCGCATGTGCACTACCCGCTGCCTCGCATATATCAGTTGGTGGATGCCATGGCGGGATGCGAGCTCATGAGCTTCATGGACGCATATTCCAGCTACCACCGGATTCATATGGCCAAGGACAACGAGGTCAAGACGAGCTTCACAACACCGGTAGGGACATACTGCTTCATCAGAATGCCCTTCGGCCTCAAGAACGCAGGGGCCACCTTTACACACCTCTTCGCTCTCACCCTCATCTCCCAACTCAGAAGGAATGTCGAGGCCTATGTTGATGATGTCATCGTCAAACTAGACAACTTGCTTCCCATGGCCAAGACCCCAGGAAACCTTCCACAACCTCCGACGGGTGGGCATTAAGCTGAATCCAGACAAATGCATCTTTGGAGTGCAAGCTGGGAAGCTTCTGGGCTTCTTGGTGTCCACGTAAGGAATCCAGGGGAAACCCGACAAAGTTGACACAATCCTTTCCATGGGGCTACCCAAGACGACAAGGTAGGTCCAAAGGCTCACCAGTCACATGGCCGCGTTGAGCCGCTTCCTATCCAGGGCGGTCGAGCGAGGCCTCCTGTTCTTCAAGACCCTTTGCAGATGCGATAGGTTCCATTGGAATGATGACTACGTGAAGGATTTTGACAAACTCAAGAAGCACCTCGCAAGCCTTGCCACTCAAGTAACCCCCGGCACCAAAGGCTCCGCTGTTGCTGTACCTCGCCACCATGGAAACAGTAGTCAGTGCAGTTCTCGTTCTAGAGGAGGGCTCTCTTCAGCGACCAGTGTACTTCATGTCCGAAGCCCTCTAGGACACTAAGACACGGTACACCAAGCTCGATAAATTGGCCTATGCTCTTGTCATTGCCTCAAGGAAGCTTCGGCATTACTTCCTCACTCATCATATCACTGTGCCTTCTTCATTTCCCCTGGCAGAGATGCTGCATAACAAGGAGTCCATGGGTTGCATCGGCAAGTGGGCGGCTAAACTCGCGCCCTTCTCTTTGGCATACACCTTGCGCACGGCCATAAAGTCTTAGGTCCTTGCGGACTTTCTTGCCGAGTGGACCCCATCAGCTTAGCCACAAGCAAGCCGCCAGCAAACCTGGTGTGGACCCTTCACACCGATGGAGCCTACGGTGCCCCTGGCGCCAGGGTGGGCGTAGTGATAACTACACTGGAGGGACATCGCCTGCAGTACTAGGCACGTCTCGGGTTCCAGGCGACGAATAACATAGCCGAATACGAAGCGTTATTCTACGGCCTTGCCAAGCTTAAGGCCTTAGGTGCACGGAGGGTCCTCATCCACACCAACTCACATCTGATCGCAGGCCACGTCGACAAATCCTACCAAGCCAAGGACCCCGACTTGGCCAAGTACCTAGCTGTGGTGAGGGTGAAGGAGCGCCATTTCTTAGGTGTCACGGTAAAAGCCATTCTGAGGGTGGACAATGAGCGAGCTAACGCGCTCGCCAAGGTTACCAACCAGCAGATTCCTCCTCTTGTGGGGGCATTCTACGAAGTTCTACCCACTGCGGCCATCGAGCACGACAAGTGTGACACAACACTCGTCCATCAAATCGCCCAGCAGGGTGACTGGCAGGAGCTGATCTACGGCTTCCTGCAGGGTCCTAGATGACCACCTTGAGCTGTAGCATTTACAGCATCGCGCTAGGACCCTACAAAAGAGTGTGTGTTGTCTTTGGATCTTCTCGATGGCGACTAGATCAGCGCCACTGAACACGTCGTGAAGTATGCATGCCAAGCGGCACGTGCATATGACCGCACCGTGTTCTCATGAGAATTCTAGGTGGGAGACCTTGTCCTCAAAATGGCATTGCACACAACGACGGTGGGCAAGCTGGAATCCAGTGGGAGGGCCCATACATCGTCACAGCGGCTCTGTAGCATGGAGTGTATCATCTCACGACATTGGAGGGATGGACTCTCCACCACACGTGGAATGTTAACCGGTTGTGGTGATATTACGCATGAAGGCGAAGGATTCCACGCAAGACACGCGGAGGTGAGCCTCCACGTGTACTCTTTGGAGTATAAATAAAGACACACTAAGGGAAGCCTCGGCGAGCACTCTTTGGAGTATAAATAAAGACACTCCAAGGGAAGTCAGCATGCACTCTTCGGAGTATAAACAAAGACACACTAAGGGAAGCCTCGGCGTGTACTCTTCAGAGTTTAAATAAGACACGCCGAGGGAAGCCTCCGCGTGCACTCTTCGGAGTATAAATAAAGACTCACTGAGGAAAGCCTCCGCATGCACTCTTCAGAGTATAAATAAAGACACGCCGAGAGAAGCCTCCGCGTGCACTCTTTGGAGTATAAATAAGACACATCGAGGGAAGCCTCGGCGTGCACTCTTTGGAGTATAAAGAAAGACACGCCGAGGGAAGCCTCGGCATGCACTCTTCAGAGTATAACACAAAGACACACTGAGGGAAGCCTCTGAGTGCACTCTTTGGAGTGTAAATAAAGACACACCGAGGGAAGCCTCGGCATTCACTCTTCGGAGTATAAATAAAGACACGCCGAGGGAAGCCTCGGTGTGGAATCTTCGGAGTATTATGACACACGGAGGGAAGCCTCGGCGTGCACTCTTCAGAGTATAAATAATGACACATGGGTATCCTTTCCATCACATGATGTGGAGCAAGCTTGTTGCGTGCGCCCAGCACAAGTCTTGCCGCCACTTCTATTGGTTAGGGACGGAGCGCTTGTGTGTCTACTTTATCTAGCCACCAGCTCTACTACCGGCACTTCAAATGGTTAGGAACAGAGCACTCACGCGTCTACTTCTTCTAGCAACCAGCTCTACTGCCGCCAGTTCGAATGGTTAGGGACGGAGTGCTCATGCATCTACTTGTTCTAGCAGCTAACTCTGCTACCTCCACTTCCAATGGTTAGGGACGGAGCGCTCACGCGTCTGCTTCTTCTAGCCACTAGCTCCGCTACCTCCACTTCCAATGGTTAGGGATGGAGCGCTCGCACGTCTACTTCAAAGTGCCACCAGCTCCACTTTGGCCACTTCGAATGGTTAGGGACGGAGCACTCACACGTCTACTTTTTCTAGCCGCCAGCTCCACTGCCTCCACTTTGAATCGTTAGGGATGAAGAGCTCATGCGTCTACTTCATCTAGCTACCAGCTCCGCCGCTGCCACTTCGAAGGGTTAGGGATGGAGTGCGCTTGTCTACTTTATCGCAAGATGAAGGGGCTCGTGTCGATCCTTTGTCCCTACCCTACTTCACACATGTTGCATTTCAGGTGTCTGAGGGTACAACCCGCAGCACTCACGTCACCCTCGAAGTCCTACTTATCGATGATCTTTCCAAGGCTTCTCGCCATGCCAAGCATTATCAAAAAGCGAACATGATCATAAAAGGGACATGAGGCACAAATTGTTTGCCTTGGACAATACTTCAATAAAAAGTGCAAAGCATAATGTTTACAAGTACATTTATTTGGATTTGTTCAGATGCACTACTCATCCGATTTGTCCTCTACTTTAATGCACTCTTGCCCTAAGGCCTCCCCTGTCGAATGACACACTCTCCAAAAATGCAGAGAATCCTCCGCCCAGCCCCAGTGTCGAAGGCGCTGCAACCATAAGGTCCAAAACTAGCAAGCGGCCCCTGTCAAGCACCTGCTTGCCACAAGCACCAAATATGAGAGCAAGCATTGAAATTTTTTTTATTACATTGCCGAAAAGGCGGAGCCATGTAGCGCTATTTTACATCAGATAGACACGAGGTACATAGTGGACTACATGTGTGGGCGTGGGACTTCGGCATCACACCTGCGGATCGACGCCATGCACGGACCCAGTAGCGCCACTTTCGTCACACCGCGGGACTTCATCAAGCCAATCCCCAAGGTCCCTGCCACCTTGTAGGCTCCGCCTCATGGCTATCTTCGCCGATGTAGTACCAGATGCGCTTGTGGAAGGTCCGTGCGGAGCGCCGAACCGCATGCACCACTCTGGACATAACCCCGCTTCCGACGGGCAGCTTCAGCTATGGGATGGCCAGCTCAGCAACGTGCAGGCAGCCCTAGTGGTGGAGATGGCCAAGGACAATGCGGGTCGTCACTAGTGAGCAGTGGGTGCCAAAGGAGTGCGCGGCACTTAGCGCAAGGGCCGAAGCCTCTCCGATCCTCCAGAGGGTGCTCGACAAATCCTCGGGCCTGAAGGTGCAAGGTGGCACCATGACGGCAAGATCAGAGAGCACGCTCTCCAAAGCTTCCATCAAGGAAGCGGATGCGCTCATCCTTTGAGGCGCATGCAGCATGATCGTCTTCGACGGATTGCCGCGCCGTGGTAGCCTCCAACTCCACCGCTTGGAGTCGGCCCTCTAGGCCACCCCGATCGCGAGCCGGGGCCACCTGCAGAGCACAGGCAATGGCAAGGGCCTGTACAACATGGCAGTTAGTGACATCCCTACAAAGGCAAATGCAGCCGAAGAGTGGGTGCAGGTACATTCATCTCTGCAGCTTCCAAAGCGCTCTCCAAGAGCTTCAGTCCACATGATGATAGCGTTCGCGGGTCTAAACTAGCATTCGCGCAATCTGCGGCCCCTTGCAAAGCTCGCAGCGCCTTCGGTCGAGGGACAAAGTTCGCCACCATCAGGTGTCGGGCCACTATGCCGGCGGCTTCCACGGGGGCAGACATCAAAGACATATCCAGGGTAGGTACGCCCGACCCCCTGTGGCTGTTTCCATCGGTGGAGCCCTGTGTGCGCCCCGGAGATCGCCGGTCTGGTGATGCTGACGATAGTGTCAGCAAGCAGATCAGAGAAAGTCTTGCGAAGTCACGAGAAGAGGAGGAGTTGTTTTTACCTATGTTGCGGACGGGCAAAGATCGTCAAGAAGCCACGCCTGTCTCCATAGAAGGGGCAATGGTGGGGGCATCACCAGCATCCCGCACGACGGACTCCACTTCAGGCCCCATGGCTTCCGCCTCGGAGTCTGATTTCTCCAAGAGCGCCGCCACTGCCACTTCGCCCCCGTGGGTGAAGCTACACGAGCGCGCTTTGCCATTCATGCCTCCGGACGTGCCTCGTCGGCCCCCACAGCTGGTGTAAGCGACGAGGCCTCGCATTCCCCGACGTTAGCGTCAGGTTCAGCGTGGCCTTCACCCCCCGCGCCCGCATCTCTCATAGGCCCCTTGAACACTGGATGCATCATGCTCTGCCTCCACCTCCAGGTCAGAGTTGTGTACTCTGCCAAGTTGGAGCCAGTGGCCATGGTCACCTTAGCATCGGCGGGCCCTTCAGGGAGAATGGCCGCCAGACTTGGCGGTGGAGCTGCAGGCGACCGAACCTACAGCGAGAAGGAGAGGCCTCCTCCTTGTCATTACCATCCCGAGTGCAAGCCTAGCATATAGTTGGCATAGCACGCTCCGACACAGGGATGCCGAGAGCTTCGCACACGCGGTTTACCTGGCCGACGTTAACCGTTACCGCCTCACGGAGACTATGCTCCTTGGCCACGTACAGCCTAAGGAACACCACTACGGCATGCTCCGCATCCTTGAGGAGTAGCTATTCAGACAAAGAGAATAAAAACGACATATAGCATAGCTGCTTCATCATCAACAGGTGTGGTCGAATGCTTACTTGGCTCGGTGGGCCTCGGCAATGACGCCACTGTCAGCTGAACACAATCATTACGGGCAGGCCTAGGTTACACGTGCCAGGGGCAGGCCAGCAAAGCCACCCCAATCATTAAAAACTCCTCTGCGAGGTTCCGCATGTTGAACCAGGGGCAACCCCCAACAGCCTCTGTGCTCGATATTCATCGTCGTGGTCCAGAGCCACAAAAGGTGAAAGGTTGAACTCCATCGGATGACCCGTCCACCTCAGGTTGCTCCCGTCCACCACACGGTGGTAGTACCACCGCCGCATCCAATTCTATTCCCACTTCGCACGGGTTGCATTCACCGGGAACACTTCATGCACGACAGACGCAACACGAAGTTGACGCTCCCGAAGTTTGAATACCCCCCCCCCCGTCTAGCTTCTTCAGTTGGCAGCGTGTGTCATGGAGAAACGTGAACAACGTGGACGCTATCTCCATCTGCGAAACCCAGCAGTACACAGCCAGGCGGACCAGCACATTCAGAGTCAGGTGTGCCAACACCAGCCCGTACACCCACAGCACTTCATCGACAAATAGGGCGAACGGGAACCAGAGCCCAGCCTCAAGAGACGTGACGAAGACTATGGCCTTTGACTCCGTAGGGTGCAGTTCGTCTCGTCGGCGGAGGGTAAGCGAACAGCATTGCGGTCCGAAAGTTTTCCTTCGCGCAAAAGAGACCAAATGGTCTCCTTCGTCATTAGGCCCTACCCCAGCACGTTCGAGTTGATGCAATTAAATTTCTCACCACGCTCCAGCGCTTGTTCACTAGTGAGGGGTCGCGCTCCACCAGCTCATACTTTATCTTCGTCGCCAATGAGCTACGCCGGCTAGAGGAGCCGCCGTGGTTCGACGATGTGACACCGCTCAGTCGGCGAGAACGATCGTCACCACGGGCCATTTTAGCTACAGTCCTTTAGACGACAGCGGGAAGCAGAAGATGATAGGCACTCGGGTCAACCTCTCATGGCACCGGTGGCCAAATGGGATTGGCGAGACGAAGAATCGCGACGGCAGACGACGGTGAAAAGCAGTGTATACGGTAGCAGTGCGCACGGAAGCAGTAGGCAAAAAGTAGTGTTGTCACAGTTAGCCAAGAGTGAGGGATAGTGACGTGATAGTAACCGCACTTTCAAAGCCTATTCGGCTACCCCATGATCGGGAAGCCCAACCAGCGGAAACTGACATCACACAACCTCCCAACCGTGCCCGCACACGTGTCCCAGACATCGTGAACGCATGCATGACCACGATCAAACACCGACTGGCAATGCACGGCGCGCCAACAAAATTTCGCCATGTGTCCCACTACGGTCGAAGGCTGGTACAACTTCGAGGAGGCAACGTCATCACTTCGGCCCAACACAGAATGCATCACAGGCCGTAGGGACGGAGGGGGCCAAAGGGCTCGGTGGCACGATTTCAGCCCGTGAGATGCCCTTTACCATGAGAGGCTCCTGTAGTAGGGGTGGCGCCCACCCGAGCCCATCCGGCCTATTAGGAAATTGTAAGGCTCAATATGATATATGTAATGACCTATATACCCTTGTAGGAGGTGTATGACTGTAAGGGCAAGGCTGTAATTGCACTTTATGGAGAAATATATATACGCCCTGCATATGGAGAGGGGGCAAGCATTGTTCATCCATCTCAACCACTCCACTACTCTCCTACTTTACTGTTTAGTCAGTAGCCACAACAGGCTACATATTATTGTATAACGGCCTACATGTTGATTTGTGATGCTTGATTTTTTATATGTAATTCATTGTTAGCTATTAGGAGTAATAGCTAAGTAGATAGAAGTGGTGAACTCAAGCATTGATGGATCGGTGGACAGGAAGTGTGGTGATGGAGATTGTCGTGCTAAGGGCCATACTATCTCACTGTTTAATATGATTTAATTGTGAATGTTTTTATGTTCCTGATATGCTATTATTCATGTTATTATTATATTGGGTGATTTTAACATGATATAATAGTATCCCTCTAGAAAAATTAAGTAGAACTTGATACCTTTCCAATAGTTGCGCCTATCAAGATTTTGATCATTAACTGGTAGGTCTACCAAAGTAGGGTGCCATTAATTATCTCAATAAGATAGGATAAAGTGTTGGACACTTCAAGCATAATATTGGTTTTACTAGGCTATCAAAATGGTTTTGGGTCTAGGGGCATAATGTTGAGGCCAGGACATATGGATGTCACTCAACAAACAAGAGTTGCATGTGATGTAATTAACAAGAGTTGCTTATCTACGTCGTTAGGTTTCTAGTAGTGACGCCAAAGCTCACTAGTATTTGATTTTTAAACATGTTGTGAGAGTATCTTTTATTAAATTGTTTAATGAGAGATTTCACATAAACATAGTGCTGATTTTTTACATATACTTTTTATGTTGTAGACAATGCCACCATCTACTTCCTCCACACCAAGTTTTAACCTACGATGTATTCTTGAGAATAAACTAAATGGATCAAACTTCATTGATTGGTATTGCAACTTGAGAATTCTTCTCAAGTAAGAAAAGAAGGAATATGTTATAGAAGTTCCATATCCAGATGAATCAGCCGAAGATGCTACTCATGCTCAAAGAATGAGTACAAGAAATATTGCAATGACTCACTTGATGTTACCTGTCTCATGCTTGCCACCGTGAATTTTGAGCTTCAGAAGCAATACGAGAATACGGATACCTACAATATGACTAGTATAGTGCCCGTGCTAACGCCACGACGGCATTTCGGGAATGCACATGAAAACAACCAAATGATGATTTTTTTTCATAGTTTAAGTTTCACGCAATTGTATATCACCATGTATATAATCTAGAAAAAACTCATGTATATCACCAGCAAGTTCAGGTCATGAAATTACAAGCCTAGGCCAATTATAATGCATAACAAGGCAATAATAAGTCATGTCTCGCCTGAACCATCTAATTTCTAATTTGCTTAAGTAGGTCTTGGAGTTCTCCAGGGATAATGTCTTTACATTCATTTTCACTGCTCTTCAAAATGTCCACCAAGAAATTCGTCCTCAGTGAATGTGATCGCTGTGCATGGCAGATAATAAGTTAACTTATCAATTTGCTATGTAGTCTACAAAATATACATAGAGAATATTATATGCTCACAGTGTTGATAACTGGTAATCTTACGCCATTCCACGACCACATGAAACTGTATACAAGGAAGCCTGACAGGTTGCTGCAGAAGAGCACGTGTTTAATTGTTATAGATAAATCAAATGATATTTGATAATAAAGATGAAACATATTATAAGTTATTACCAGTCCGTAGTTTTTGGAACCCATGTTGGGAATTTACGACGCCAGTAAAAAATATCGTCTTTCCACGCAGGATGTGCCAATTCCATGGCGAGTTTGAAATTATTGGCAATGTTATGTAATTTGTGTATATATGGCATGCATGGATCAGAACCCTTAAACATTCCATTTTTAGGATGAGGATCCATAATGGACACAGTTCTGGTACCCATGTCTAGTATGTATAATGTGTAGTGCTTCATTTGACGGTATGGCAGTAGAACCTATAAACAAACACCGAGTCTATAAGTGACAAATGATAAAACACAAGTTTTTAAAGGAGTATATAGAACATATCTTACACTGCTGCAATGTGAAATATCGTACTCCATATCAGGCCAGCATTCAAGCAATTTTGCGAGTTTTTTGCAGTCTAGCTTGTCACACCGCCGCGGATCTCGTCCAAACTGAGATATGGACTGTTCATTTTGCAAAATTTAGAATTATTTGTTTATATATATATATATACACACACACACACACACACAACAAGGGAACAATTATATCAACTTACGCAGAACTGGAGGTCTATGTAGTGGAATTTGTCATCTAACCACAAAGGCTTCGTTGCACGCAACCGTCCGAACACCCATGTTGAAGCAATCACAATCAATGGGTTTATTTGCATCTAAAATATCTCTAAGTGTTCTGAGAGACAATGCAATATGGAGCTAAGCTGCAGCAAAGTGAACCAAAAAAAAAACCCTAACCTTATTGTCAAATGTAATTAGGGCCAGTGCCTGGAAGTTTCAATTAAGGGGGGTCACCTAGAATGAGGTGGATGTTAAAGAAGAGAAAATAATTAAGAGCCATGGCACCATCATATGAGCCACCCCAAATTACCATCGACCATTATCAAATGTGCTAATCAAGGAAAGCTGGATTTTGAAAATTTACCATAGCTAGGCCGGTAGCCAGTAACAGTATTTTCCGGTCTATTCTGGTTCGACCTTTCTATTTAATTTGTTTTAACATATTTTTCCCCAAAGTATTGTGTCTGTATTGTGCAATCTACCTCTTACCAGCCGGTATGGTATCTACCGGTCCTAGCCGGTATGACCGATTACCTGCAGTAACTGGCTAGTTATCGCCCATTTTTTTATCCCTGGTGCTAATACAACAATCCAATCTAGACCCTAGCAAAATCGTTGCAGCTAAAACACTATCAAGATGTGATCCTCTATATCTTAGCTTTCCACTCACAAGCATACAACTCCAATCAGCAATCTTTCTGGCCAGACATAAGGTCAACATCTTCCTCACAAACGACAGTCAAATAGGCTGCATTTCACTGACAAAACAAATCCACCAGGGCCAGGAAATTTCTGAAACTGTCACAACCTGGGCCGCTGAAGAAGTGAAGATGCTTTCCAACCAGTGCTCCCTCAACTATATCATTCACATGGTATAAAAGAAAGATTCAAATGAACCAACCAAATTTGACGAAGATATCCAAAGATGTGTAACAAAATTTAAGCCATATCTGATCAAGTCCAACAATTTTCTCCTTCCCACTTCTCTTACAATTCGCTCTCCAATTTATCCACCTTGTTTACCTCATTTCCTTTCATTCAGTCGTATTCGCTGAAAACCCCCAGTCTTCTGTTGTCTAACTAACCTTACAATATGAGCTCCCCTTGAGATCAGTTTCCTTAGCTGAAATACAGGATAAGTTTCGTCAGGTGCAGATTCACCCAACATAATAAACAAGAGTTTAACAGAACTAAACTAAATAAGGTAGTCAAGTTCATACGTTTCACACGACAAATATCAAAAGGATTATCGGATGGCTGCTGCCTAACTTAACAAATAGATTAATATTGTCATCCATGCTATATCAATATAAAGATGTACATGTAAAAAAAGCTCAAAGTCACATACCATCCTTGAAAGGTCTCTTGAATTCTTGCACCACCTTGTTGCTCATGACAGCATCCCATACAGCCTTATCCGTTGACAAGGCCATAACCATTTTCTGCATGGAGGGAAAAGAAAAGTCACGGCAAAGCAGGAAAAAGGGGATTTTTGTCAATATTTGGTGGTACTTAGTAACAAGTTCAGGATTGATATACATGAATACCATTCAAATTAAGCCACATTCACCTGAACAGAAGAATCTACTTGCAATAGGTGGAACGCATCCAGCACATTCCAATGTTCCCTTGTAAAAAGAGCAGTTGATTAAGGACAAGTGCAGCAGTATAAAGATGTACATGTAAAAAAAGCTCAAAGTCACATACCATCCTTGAAAGGTCTCTTGAATTCTTGCACCACCTTGTTGCTCATGACAGCATCCCATACAGCCTTATCCGTTGACAAGGCCATAACCATTTTCTGCATGGAGGGAAAAGAAAAGTCACGGCAAAGCAGGAAAAAGGGGATTTTTGTCAATATTTGGTGGTACTTAGTAACAAGTTCAGGATTGATATACATGAATACCATTCAAATTAAGCCACATTCACCTGAACAGAAGAATCTACTTGCAATAGGTGGAACGCATCCAGCACATTCCGATGTTCCCTTGTAAAAAGAGCAGTTGATTAAGGACAAGTGCAGCAGGCTCAATCCATTCCTCTAATCCAGTGTAGGATGGAGAATGCTCTAAGTTGGCTAATTGGACAATTTGGTTCTCCGATGCACAAGAATTCTCAGCGAAATAGTTCACAAACATCCCAGATGAAGGAAGTCCTGAGATGGGCAATGCGAGCGCCTGTAACTCAGGTGCGTCAGAATCCACACCAGAAGGATTCTCAAATACTCTGCATACGACAGGCAATTTGTTCAGATAGGACATCTGTAAACCCAAATTGAATCAATTAAACAACTACGGAGCAAAAAAGCTCTATCTAACACCAAAGGAGGATGTGCGTTCTACACAGGACAGGAGGTTGTAACTACGCAATGACGGAGGACGTGTATTGCAATTGGACACAGTACAAGCAAAACTTGCTCCTTTTAGCATGAAAAGTGGATAAATTGGAGATCCAACTGTGTGGGGTAGTATTCCACATCTAGACTAATATGCGCACTCCCTCGAACAATTTCACAAATGCAAGAAACATAGCATGATTGGGGTGATTGGGGCTCCAGTCGTGATTTCCAGAGACAAATCACGGTAAGTTCCCAATCTAATTCCAGGACAACCAGAAGATTAAAATAATCAGCAAGTAGTTACACAAGACAGTTCCGATCTTAACCAATTATACCACGATGATCATCAGCAACCTAAAACATAAAAAAATATAACTTGATCAGTCTAAATGGATGATTTAAGCAGAATCTTACTGCTGGATGCTGGCGACGGCGGACCTCGTCGCCGGTGGGCGGGGCCCCGAACACCACCCCGTAATCGTCCGCTACCCCCTCGCCGGCGTCGAGCGCTGCATCCTCCGCCCCCACAGCGACGACCTCCTCCCAGTCCTCCTCGCCATCGAGGAGCAGCGCGCGGGAATCCCAGCACGCGGCGGAGGCGATGGAGCAGGGTGGGGGCGGGGACGGGGGCGGCGGCGAGGTGGCGCGCAGAGTGCGGCCCCCACTGTGCGCGCAGGGACGGCCGCTGGGGGCCGCGGGGGTGAGGGCGGCGCCGCCGCGGGGCGACGAGGAGCCGACGGCGCCGCTGGCGAGGCGGACGAGGTGCTTGCCTGAGGGGTTGCTCATGGCGGCGCCCTGGAACCTCGCGTCGCCTCCTCTCCAGCTATTCTCCCTCCTCCTGTACACAACATGGACCACCATGAGACCAACCTTGCTGCTGAAGCTCCGCCCCGTGGCCCCTCGCCTAGTCTCCAACTTTCTTCTCTCCCTCTCCGCCGCGCCTTGTGTACGGGGTTTGTTTGGCTTGCCAAGGAATCGTTTTCTTTGGAGCGATCTTTTTAAAGGTAAACTAATTAATCGAGCATCACTGAGAACGTTTGGGGGGGGAAAATCCAAGAGTCGCTAAGCAAGAGCTAACGCAGAAGCAAACCATCCTTAGATAATCGAAGTGAAGAATAAACGGAAGCGAGGCATCGGGAAAGGAACCGACCCGGGTGGTGAGGTTGTAGTCGCCCTTGGCCTTCCACATGCCGGCGCGGACGTAGCGGTCGGCCTGCGGGATCCGGCAGAGCGCGGCGATGGCGAGGCCGACGGCGAGGTCGGCGACGTCGTCGGTGAGAACGTCGGGGTGTTGGTGACGCGGATCCCCCGCTCGCGGCACTTGGAGAGGTCGACGCGGTCGATGCCGACGGAGAAGGACGCGCTCGCCTTGAAGCCGCCCGGCCGGGCCACCTCGCGCCTGACCGCAACCACGCCGCACCGGCCCGCAGCCAGGCCTCCCCGCGCGCGCGCCCCGCAAGGCGCATGTACCCGGCCACGCCGCCGCATCGGCGCCGCCACGCGCCGTAGCCTGCAGCCGCTCGCCGTGCGTGCGCCCCGCAAGGCGCATCTACTCGGCCACGCCGGCCGCTCGCCCGCATGGCGTCGCCGGCCCTCCCCGCAGCCGTGCCGACTCGCCTCCCAACGCGCCGACCGCACGCACGCGCTCGCCTTGAAGCCGCCCGGCCGGGCCACCTCGCGCCTGACCGGCCGCCCGGGCCAAGCCTGCCGCCGCCACCAAAGGTGAGTAGGGTGGAAACCCTAATCTGCGTGGGGTTATGCCGCCAGGTGGGCCGAACGGCTTTGAGCGAAACTACAAGGGCGGGGGAGGAGGCGGGGCGGAGCGAAGGAGCGGGGGAGGAGGCGGCGGCGGAGCGGAGAAGTGGGGGGAGGAGGAGGCGGCGGTGCGAAGAAGTGGGGGGAGGAGCAGGCGGCGGTGCGGAGAAGTGGGGGGAGGAGTAGGCGAGGGCGCAGCGGCAGATGAGGGAGGGGAGGCGGCGCGGGCGGAGGGGGAGGGGAGGAGGCGGCGCGAGCAGAGGAGGGAGGGGAGGAGGCGGTGCGGAGAACGGGGGGAGGAGAGGAGATCGTGGGGAGGCGGAGCGGCGGATGAGGGAGGTTTGGTCCCAGCAATCTGATCCGTTGGATCTGAGTGAGTAAGAGAAAGACAAGGTTAGATGGGATCTTGTCCCTTCATTTCAAACGTTGGTTGTGTTTGGTGGTAAATTTTTAGGTGTACTTAGGATAGCTAATGACTGTGTTGTACAATTTTCTGTGTGGCTTTAGGATTGTTTTTTAGGTGTATTATATGTGGTATAGATATAGATAGATAGATAGATTACGGGTCTTAAAGGCATGTTTGAGAACCAAGTAAGGGCTGAAAGGTACAACACCTCTAAGTTGTTGTTTGTGTGCAAGTTAGTTAAAGGAAGTTTGGCCAGCCCTCATGTGATCAACATGATTGGATACATTGGGAGTTTGGAAAATATGGTTTTCCCCTTAGCCAAGCGTTGGCTACTGATGTGATTCTCCAGTCACTCCCTTCGAGCTTTGAGCCAGTCATTTTGAATATTCATATGAATGGCATGGAGAAGTCAATGACCAAGTTGCATGGGATGCTCAAGTGAGCAGAGGAGAGCATTAAGAAAAGCTCTTATCATGTGATGATGGTTCAGAAGACTACCAACTTCAAAAGAAGTCTAAGGCTATGAGCAAAAGAAAGGACACATGCAAAACTCAAGATGAGATCTCGAGTATCAAATCTAAGCTTCAGAAGCTCAAGATTGGAAGAGGAAATGCAAAAAGTACTTGGCAGAATTGGAAAAGACGAAGGGAAGTAAGACTTCTACTTTAGGTATAAATGTTATAAAAATAAATCTTGCAACTTCTTATATTAGTTCTTGGGTATTTGATACCGGATCAAATGCTCATATTTGGCAAGAGGCGAGGTCGATCTTCGTGTAGGCAATGGAGCAAGAGTTGCTGCATTGGCTGTTGACACTTTACCATTATCTTTACTCTCAGGATTAGTTTTGGAATTAAATAATTCTTATTATGTTCCTACCTTAAGAAAAAATGTTATTTCTGCTTCATGTTTGGGAGAAGAAGGTTATGAGTTCACAATAAAGAATAATTGTTATTCAATTTATTTGAATGATATGCTTTATGGTCATGCTCCATTAATAAATGGATTATATATTTTAAATCTTGAGGATATGCCTATCTATAACATTAATGCTAAGAGGCTTCGGCCTAATGACTTGAATCCCACTTATATTTGGCATTGTCGTTTGGGTAACAAAAATGAGAAGTACATGGTGAAGCTCCATAAAGATAGTCTTCTAAACTCATTTGATTTTGAATCATTTGAAATGTGTGAGTCTTGCTTACTTGGCAAAATGACTAAGACAACTTTTACTAGTATAGGTGAGAAGGCTAATGACTTGTTGCCTTAGTACATTCAGATGTATGTGGACCAATGAGCTCAACATCCAGAGGTTGTTTTTTGTACTTCTTAACTTTTACCGATGACTTGAGTAGATATGGATACATCTATCTAATGAGGCACAAGTCTAAATCATTTGAAAAGTTCAAGGAATTTCAGAATAAGGTACAAAATCAACTTGGCAAGACAATTAAAGCCCTACGATCAGATCGTGGAAGTGAATATTTAAGCCATGAGTTTGGTGATCATCTAAAGCAATGTGGACTTGTTCCATAGCTCACTCTGCCGGAACACCTCAATGGAATAGGGTGTTCGAATGAATCGAACCTTGTTAGACATAGTTTGATCAATGATGAGCCAATGTAATCCACTATTATCTTTTTAGGGGTATGCTTTAGAAACAGCTGTGTTCACATTAAATAGGGTTCCATCAAAAGCTGTAGAGAAGACACCACATGAGATATGGACTGGGAAGCATCCCGGATTGTCTTTTCTCAAAATATGGGATGTGAATTATATTTAAAACGTTTGACATCTGATAAGTTCACACCTAAATATGATAAATGCATCCTCGTGGAGTATCCTAAGAAAACTAAAGGATATTATTTTTATAAAAGGGATCAAAACAAAGTGTTTATTGCCTGAAATGGTGTATTTTTGGAGAAAGAGTTTATCTCAGGAGTTAGTGGGAGCATGGTGAGACTAAAAGAAATTTGAGAGACATCAGAAAATACTTCAACTGCTATTAAACCTCTATAGAGTGTACAAGATATTGTAAAACCTGTGGAAGAGGCACTAGCCCCACGTAGGCCTGGATGGCAACATCAATTACCAATAAGGTAGCGACATGATATTTTATTGTTAGACAATGATGGGCTTAATACTTGTGAGGAAGCGATGATGGGCCCAAGCTCAAAGAAAATGGCTTGGAGCCACAAGATCCAAAATTCAATCCATGTATAACAATCAAGTTTAGAACTTGGTTGATCTACCCGATGGTGTAAAAACCAGTGAGTGCAAGTGGGTTTTTTAAGAAAGAGATAAGCATGGATGGAAATATTCAAAACCACAAGGCACAATTTGTGGCGAAGGGTTTCAAACAAATTCAAGGTGTTGACTTTGATGAAACCTTCTCGCCTGTCAATATGCTTAAGTCTATCCGGATCATTCTAGTTATGTAGTATCGTGAACGTCGTTTCGGCGCAGGTTTTAAAATAATTGCGGAGTTGCCCGGGGTTTCGGTAAAGCGCAAGAAGAAACAAAAAAATATTGTGGGATAGCATTAAATTAAAAAAATGAATGGAAATGTTTATAATTAAAAAACATTTTAAGGAGAGAGGGCTTGCCACCTTGGGCCAAAGGGTCTAAGGGGGTGGCCACACCCCCTCCCACTTACCCTAGCTACCCCTCCCCCTTACCCTGGCCGCATCCCCCTCCTTCTCCCTCTTTCCCACAGCCACCACCCCCTTTCTTCCCCCCTTGTGCACCACTTTCTCCCCGTCCTCCATTTTGTCCCTTGGTGCTAGGAGAAAACAAGAAGGAAGGAGAAGAAGAGGGGTGATCCCAAGGGGATCCCCTAGGTAACTCTCCCTCGTTCCAAATCCCTCTGATCTTTATGTAATTAGGGTTCTTAGCCTAAGAATTGGTGGGGATTAGCAATTAGATTCTCCAATTAGGGAATTCTTGTTGTCTGCCTGTAGATCAATTGGCGTAGCACAACTGTTTGCGTCTGCCCAAAAGAAAAATTGTAGAGGACATCGAGACCCATCTACTGTATTTTTTCCAGAATTGTTTGGCTGCGGGATTTGGTGTAGCAGGGTCGGGAACCTCGCTATCCGTCAAGGTTGCAGACTAGGGCAGATTGCTGTTCAGGTGTGAATTAGGGGGAGTAAATGATTTTTATGTTTTTGGTCACAATTGAGAAAAATGTAGGGAATTTAGTAATCTAACTACTGTATAAAAATCAAAATTTTTAGAGCCGGTCACTTTGGCTGGGATGCACTACAATCTGGCTACCCAGATTGCCAAAACAGAGAAAGTCCTCTGTTTTGCGCATTAAGTTACACCTTGATAGGAATAAAATAAAAATATGTGATCTACATGAAAAGTGAAGGTATTTAAGTGAGGAATCTAGACATATATCTCTCTCTGTAAAAGGTTTAATCATCTTAAAGATACAAAACAGTTAAGCAGCGCTGCTGCAGTGGGTAGAATGTAGAACCGTTAAGCGGAGAGGGATGTTGTGGGGTTTTGGGGGTTAGCGATAACTTTACTTCTTAAGTCGCGTTTTCTATGCTATAGCATTGTGCTGAGAGGTACCTTTTGGACAGGTGGTTTTGAAGGAACGCGCGTAGGCTACGATAGCAGAAAATAAAAAATTTCTACCGCGCACACCAGGACATCATGCTAAGGAGGGATCATAGATCGTTACCACTAGACGCGCAGCGCAGCGCAAGAAGAGTTGGAGAAGCCGATCCAACCACGCGCGTCGAGGTAGTAGTGGAAGTAGCTGATCGTCCCGAACAGATCGTCTCCTCCACGCGATCAACCACACCACGAGCAGATCCAATCTGTAGTTTGTTGATGCCGATCAACGCCGCAACGAGCAGCGCCTCCACCGGTATCCACACGTCCGGGGCTGGAACGCCGATCGCGAGTGTACCAGCACTCGCGAGCGGCTAGGGTTTGGCTCGGGAGGTGGCGGCTATGGTTTTGCTCGGGAGGAACAGAAGCGTACATCCCTCAGCCCCCCGCCTCCAAATATATAGACCTCCTCACTTGGGCCTCGTGGACCAAGGCCCAATACGAGTCTATCCGGATCTCTATCCGAATTGAGCCCACATCCGAATCACATTCGAATTAGTGTTCCAACCCGTTAAGTGTGCGACCCTGTAGGTTCACGTATACTTGGTCGCGACCCGGAAACACCTTTCCGGTCACCCTGTTAATAGCGGCCTCTAGCAAGACATATTAACCCCAAAGTATACGTAAAGATCATATCGGCTGAACCTGTAATGTTCTCATGTACGAATCCCTTTGCCTCACGATATAGATTAAGCTCAAGGCGAGACCTGTGTCATCCTCTTAATAGCTCAATCACTCTCTCGATTCCGTGATGGATTATAAACTTGTGATTGACTCCTCAATCACATTGGCATGGCCATGCACTTTCATAATCCATTACATCGAGGGGCCCACAGATATCTCTCCCATAAGGAGGGGCAAATTCTATCTTGATCATTCACATCCCACTACATGTTTCATAGCAAACCCGAAGACTACTTTTATGACTACCCAGTTACGGAGTAGTGGTTAGTAGTCCCAAAAAAGGCTACTACACATGTTGGGAACCATGATGATCTCAAGTCTAAGGATTCTACATAAACACTACTTGAGACCAACTAATGACACATGGAATCTCTGCAGTGTCTCATGGCGGGTCTATCCAACATATGTTCACTAACACATGTCCATATTACTGATTTGGTATCTCCATACCATGATCCATGAGACATGATCATCAATCAATACATATGCTGGTCTTTGAATCATATTTGTTCCTCATATGATATATGATCAGGGATCATTTAGAAATAGCAACATTTTGGCATTAAGAGTCTCATGAATAAGTCACATACTCATTGATCAATAATGATAATGTCTATTTCAAGGAACAAAGCAATGTATCATAAACATAGTATGTGATATATTCAACATCTCCATGTTGCCTCTAGGGCATATCACCAACAGGTTTTGCTCCTGAACGCGCGTGACTTCTTCGCTTCGCTTGTAGAGGCAAGTAATTGTAGCGGTTGTGCTACGGTTTAATTCGTTATTCTTACTACTTGCAACCTATATGTTTCTCGTATTTTGAAGTAATATGCCATGGTTGCTTGATTTATAAATGAGGTTGTAGTGGCAAAATAAGAACTGATTGCTATGTTTTGGATGACTTGCTTGTAGTCATGTGATAGTTGCTATATGTGCCAAATGTGGAACATCGATATAAATTCATGGTGGATATGTTGATGTTTCCTTGAGGTTAAATTTATGTTAATCATGTTGATGCCCTTTGAGGTTGGAGATCTTGTGGTTTATGATTATCATATCATTCATAACATGTCATAACATTTGCATTGTGGATGTCGCCGCTTATAGCCACGACTGTACTGGTACAGCATCGTACATTGCCCGTAGTACGATGCACACGTTTACCTTGTTGGGTAAGTGTGCAGTGGAGCATAGCATGCATATGCATTTAAGGAGGAATTGCATTCATATGCCAATGGTTTTAATACTATATGAGGCAGGACTCGTGGTAGTCCTTGTGGTTTAATGAATGAGGAAGTAGAATGTGGTTGTGGTCATATAATGACATAAATGTTGATGTAGCTTGTTTGTTGTTTGGATAACCTGTTGAATAATTTACTTGCTGGGATTTTATCTCACCCTTGTTGTTCCCCCCTACAGGTGATTCTTGAGCATACATGGGATGGGTAGAGCAGCACCACAATAATGTACTTGGTTCATCAATTCATGCTGTAATAAAGTCGAGAGGATTCTAGCCAATTGACTAGCTATTCGTGGATGTTTATTTTTATTTAATAATGTTGAACTTGTGGACTATTTTTTTGGTTAAACTGTTAGAGCATGTTTTAATTGTTGATTTTGACATTATTATCTTGGTCTTCCTTAGTTGATTATGTTTCCGCTTAGTTCGTCATGGTTGAAAATTGTTGTCGGTTTAAATTATCTTGTAAATTGGGCTAGCTGTGAGTGGTTTAGTAGCATCCCAGGGTAATGTGGGCCCTGGGGTGTTACAAGTTATTGCTGCATATTTCAATTATGAGGTATGGCAAATAGATGTCAAAACGGTTTTCCTAAATGGAAACCTAAGTGAGGATGTGTACATGACACAACCTAACGGTTTTGTCGATCCCCAAAATGCTAAAAAGATATACATGCTTCAAAGATCTATCTATGGACTGAAGCAAGTCTCTTGGAGTTGGAACATTCATTTTGCTGAGGTAATCAAAGGGTTTGGCTTCATCAAGAATGAACAAGAGTATTAGGTTTACAAAAAGGCTAATGGGAGCGCACTTGTTTTTCCTATGCTTGAATCTATCAAGTCTTCATCAAGAAATATTTTCTCTATAAAAGATTTAGGAGAGGCAGCATATATTTTGGGCATAAAGATGTATAAAGATAGAACTAAAAGGCTAATTAGATTAAACCAAGATATGTACATTGACAAAGTGTTGAAGTGATTCAACATACATGATTCTAAAAAGGGTTTCATGCCTATGTCACATGGTATTAGTCTTAGCAAAACTCAGTGTCCTTCGACACCAGATGAGCGAGACCGGATGAGTAAGATTCCATATGCTTCTACCATTGGGTCTATCATGTATGCCATACTTTGTACACACCCAAATGTGTCATATGCTCTAAGTGTTACGAGCAGATAATAGTCAGATCCAGGTGAAAGTCACTGGATAGCTGTAAAAAACATCCTGAAATACTTGAGAAGGACTAGAGATGCGTTCCTTGTTTATGGAGGTGAGGAAGAGCTAGTTGTAGGACCCAAAATTTTCAATCCGGAATCCTCTGTGATTCCACCGCACTATTCCTTGGATCAGTAGATAGTGCTCATAGATACAATACTGGTCATCAAAATACATATCATGAGGAAGCGTAATTAAAATAATAGACTTACTCAAGGGCCGATCATGACGAAATCATTAAATTGCAGCAGCGGAAGAACGAAGCACACAGGTGGGACCCTCCGGACATGCCCACAGGCAGCCAACTGGAGGTTCGCGATCTAGTTCTTGACATCTTCATCTCCTTCACCATCATGACCAAGTGAAATATTGAAGCGTTGAGATCTGACTCCTGGTTCTGGATTAATTGTGAGAGCGAGGGTGAGCACAAATCACCGTGCTCCGCGATCTAATACGCAGGATGCAAATAGATATCATGCATGGCATATCAAAGGAAGGTTGGGTTATTTTATTTGCCATAAATTATCTTTGAAATAAGATACATAGAAACTTTTTGAGACCTAGCATTTTGAACTAAAACTTAGTATGCAAAAGAATGCAATAGTAATAGCGATCCAGACTCCATCCACCGTTACATGGTTTTTGCACCATATGATAACTTTCAACGTTATAACCGCTTACCATATCACTAGGACGACACCTAGGACAATTCAAACTAGGGTTTTCCATGGCCCTCCACTTTTTCAATCCCACCCATAAAGCTTTTTGAAATAGAACTATATCTGGTTAAGTTCCCATATCCACCCTTGACCGTGGGCACAACTATTCAAATAGTTTTGACTCTGCAGAGTTGTACACTTTCACCACAAGAGACGATCCGCTCATTGCCCCACATGATTCCTTAGTCATGTGGTTGAGTAGACCATCACAATGATTTTTCAAAATATCTAGCCCCTTTTATCATCTCACCCTCTGGGCTACTCCCACTTGCGGTGGGTCCCATACGTTGCACAGGATGTTCGCCATGGATACTAGCTCATTTGACTCCACTCTCCACAGTGCTAGCACGACTGGAAAGCTTCACCCTCCACTCAGTGTCCCTTTAGGCCTCCCCTTGCCCTTGCATGTCCACTCCTATCCACTACCGGTGAGATGAGTCCGGGGGTTTCGATAAGTTTACTTAGCCAAGTTGTATTTTACAGACTTGTGGTTGTACTGTTTTACGCAGGAGGTCATGACAAGATTCAGTCCTTAGTGGTATCTGGGCGGTTCTACCACTATCCATTTTATGCTTCCACTGCACCACACACACCCCTGATCCATCCGCCCAGATAATTAAGCAAGTTGGGATTTTTGGGAGCATAAAATAATCATACCAACATATACCAATCATTTCCACCATAACTTCCCAAACCAGTTTCTCTTGATAAAAAGTGATGCTTGGGGCACTTTGGTGCCCCCGAATACCTAAGTAGTACTAAGTATGGCGTATAATTAAGGACTTATTTTTGAAAATGTTACCATTATAATCTTGCTAGGGTGACAAGGTTCACGTATTCAATGTTCCAAAGGAGGTATAATACTAACAAGTTAAATAATGGGCATATAACTAGAATCTTAAAACAAACATATATTTGCATCTAAAATAACAGCATGCAATTTGATAATTTAAACAAAAATAATTTGCAAAAAATGTAGGTTCCACATGATCAAAGTGTTGACTCGCCTTGCGCGGTTTACCGCGGTCTTGAGCTCATACAATGCTTTCTCTTGAGTTTCTGGTCTTTATCTTCACTTCGCTCTTGATCACGCTTTGATGTGGCACCAAGTAGCACTACAACTTTGGTTAGTGCTTGCAGTTCTGTGCACAATATTCAAGAAGCTTTGAATACCAATTCTAAGGTTTCTAACGTGCACAAAAGACATATTTGGAAAGCTAATGAAGTCTATTTTCCAACGAATCAAACGGCACTTGATTTGGAGCTTCCTACACAAAGTTATGGCAATTTCATTGGATGCTGCACGAGCTGTCCGGAGAGACGCGTGAGACTTGCAAAACATAAAGAGTTCGAGTATTGCAATGCAAGTAAGGGTAAAATCCGA
Source organism: Dendrocalamus latiflorus (assembly GCA_017311315.1). Classification (NCBI taxonomy): domain Eukaryota; kingdom Viridiplantae; phylum Streptophyta; class Magnoliopsida; order Poales; family Poaceae; genus Dendrocalamus; species Dendrocalamus latiflorus. The sequence goes on from CM029672.1 coordinate 20,045,572, forward strand.
CCACACCATGACTTTATAAAGGTTGAGAAGGATTCCTTTTCAGGTTCCAAACGGATTTGGAAGCCCCTTGAACCAGAAAACAAAACATATAAAGATTTGAAACCGATTCGGACTCGGATTGGGACAGCTGGCAAGACCGATACTAAAACGTCCATAACTTTCACAAACGGAGTCCGATTTGGGCGTTCTTGGACTCGTTGGAAAGCTATTTTGAAGCCCCACATAATGGACAAGGTGCCAGCCATGAAATCCTCATAATCAGTTCGCAAATTAAGAGAGAATCCAGAGGTAGCAGTTTATGTTTTTCCTTTTTAGTTCGTATTGGAGTTTGTTTTGGCCTTAGGCCAAGTAGTGCGTGAGTTGTAATCAAGGCCGTGCATTGTGCACCAATATAAGGCCAGGGCCTTAGCCCCATTGGAACTTAGACTTTGATTTGAGAAATAGAAACCAGAAAATCACCATGGTTTGGTGGCCATTGTTGGCGTGTTCTTGAGATTTCCATCGAGGAATTGCTCTTGGTGTGTTGAATCCAATTGTGGTGTTGGATTCTACTCGCTGAAACTTCGGTTTCTCTACCCTTTGTTCACGTGCTGCGGTGTGCGTGGGAGAAGGCTTATCTTGGAGAGGGCATCCAACAAGGCGTATCGTGAAAGATCAGGGCCAAAGCAACGGGGTTCAGCTAGCTTGCTAGTGGATCCGCATCACGCTTGATCCCTTGATTTTTCAGGACTCCAGTATCTAATTACGCCAAAATACAAAAACTCAAAATCTCACAGAGAGGGCATCCAAGGACAAAAAACCAACAGAGAGCCAATGACTCAATCAAACTCAAACAAAGACATCTCAGATTGATAATGAGGAAGTGAGATGAATGATTACATAGAGTATCAACTCAATCCATCCCTACAACCCCATACATGATTGGATTGAGATCACAAGCTACATGTCTCTTCTCAAGAACACATGAGCACACACACTCAGAGAAGCATCGAAGGAGACAAAACACACATACTTCTGCCTCTCCTCAACCACTCTCAACAACTAAAGCCTCAAATTGACAAAGCAAAACCAACCCCCTTAAAGACATGAAGACCATGCAGGAGACACCCTCTTTTTATAGCCTCCCACTAATGGGTTTGATCCTCTCTTTACCCACTAAGCCTCCACCAACTCTAGTGCTTTATCCATAATCCGCTTCCTTTAGTGCAGCTTTGCGTATTCACCAAAACGCCCCCTGCACCTTTCGGGAAGCTTCCTCCTTTCTTGCCACTCAAGCCTCGCAATCACCTCGAGTCCACGTCGTCTTCGGCACACCTCGACCGTTCTGACCTTGGCACCGCCTGCGCCTAGTCCGGTCCTCCGTGCCTCGCCACAACTCCACCTCGACGTCCTGCAGCCATCACAGACAAGAAACACATCACATAGCACCGTTCGACATATGTAAACCTCATTAGCATCAATAAATCGATCTCAAGCATAAAATGACCCAAACGACCAATCGGGAAGAATAATATGCAGCAAGACCGTCTAACCATACCCGATTGCACCAAATGCCATCCTGGCACAAAACACTCAAACCAAACTCAATTTTTGCAACAAACTTGTCAATTACTCATCATAAACATGTGGTCACCTCCACATGGTCTCTCACTTAAGTATTATTAGTTGGTCTCATACATAATGTATGTAGGACCTTAGACCTGAGGTCGTCATTGTTTCCTACATGTGTAATAGTTTGCTTAGGGGTTACCAAATACTACTCCATGACCAGGTCGTTATAAAGGTAGCTTTCGGGTTTACTATGAAACATGCGGAAGAATATGAGTGATCAAGATGGAATTTGCTCCTCCTATATAATAGAAAATATATCTCTGGGCCCCTCGATGTGGTTGGATTAAGAAAGTTCATGGCCATGATGAATGTGGTTGAAAAGTCAATCACAACTAAACAATCCACTATAAGTTCGAGTGAAGGATCGAGCTATAATAGGATGGCACGCTTCTCGCCTTGAGTTCGATCTGGTATCATGAGGCAAAGGGATCAGTACATAAGCACTATATAGGTTCGTCTGATATAATCTTTATGTATGTTTGGGAGTTGTTATGTTCTGCTAGGGAACGCTACCGACTTATGGGATGGAAAAGAGTTTTTCAGCCTATGCCAAATACACATGAACCTACAGGGTCACAAATTTAATAGGCTGGAACGATAAGGATCCGGATGATAGTTTCCAAGTGGGATTTGATCTCTACTCGTATCGAATAAGAATCCGATTGGAGGCTATATAAAGAGAGGTGATGGGCTGAGGGATGCATCCTCAAACACACCAATGAAAACCCTAACCGCCACCTCTCATATCCCCTACCATGTGCATTGGTGCTAGCACACCGACACACAGTGCTCCATCCCTAGACATGTGGTCCTCGGTAGGGGTGCTGCTACGACTGCGGCATTGATCAGGACGATCGCGAGGAGAAGACGGTTGGCCAGAGGACGATCGATTGCTATCACCACACCGACGCGCTCTTTGTTGAATCAGCTGCTTCAACTATATTTCCACTGCACCACGCATCTAGTGGTAACGATCCATGACCTCCTACTTACATGGCTTTCTGGTTTACGCAATAAAAAATTTTAATCTGCGCTAGTATAGATTATTCGTATCCCAACAAAATATGAATAGAATGTCGTAACGAATACGAATTCGAATCGGATATGTACTTAATTCAGTTGAATACGAATATCTTCCTATAATTCTGTAACAACTTAATTTGGTCGAATATGAATATGAATGCCACTGGACTTAGCTGCTTGGCGACTGGCCGGCATGCAAAATGGATCGAATACGAATCGAATAGTCTTAAATACGAATACGAATGTTCTCGAATACAAATGTGAATATGAACATTCTCAAATATAGATACGAATATTGTCAAATACGAATACAAATATTTTCAAATACGAATTTTGCTTACCACATTCATGTTTTCTCGGATACAAATATTGGATAAAACGAATTATCTGTTACCATTTTCCACCTCTAAGACACTAACACACACAAACCTCCTACTACAAGCTACAGGAAACTTGAACAAAGAAAAGCAAAAGAATATATACATGGCCATAGCCCATAGGGTATAGTCATATATGGCAGCGTTACCTCTGCCGAGATGGGCTCTGACGCCAATCCCCACAAGGCCACTAAGGTCGACGTCAAGCACTGCCCGAGCAGCTACGGCTTTATGGCGCAGCTGGGTGGCGTGCCCGTTCAGCTCCATCTTGGCGTGACGGCGGAGTGAACTGTCGTCCTGATCGGTGTCACCATGGCGTAGCTCTCGATGGCGTTGAAGCCGGCGACCACTGCGAGGTGTCCTGCCGTGGGGTCTTTCTGACGTGGAAGGATATCTCTGTGATGGCTGCCGATGGGAGGGCGGGCCGTGCCGTGATCCTCGATGGGCTCAGCGCGTGCGCGCGCCCCGGCGAAGTGATGGCTCGGATGGGGCCTTCCGGCTCTGGCAAGACCACCCTACTTGACGCCCTAGCTGGTAACTTGAAAAGTTCAACCTTCCTAGACTTCATTTCACATAAGTACCTCTAAGGATACTTAAATGTAAAAGTACTATTATAAAAACACTCTCCATATATATATATATATATATATATATATATATATATATATATATATATATATACACACACACACACACACACGTACACACACACACAAGATACCGGCCATAGGGAAATCCTAAGCACTTGCTCACCTAACTCTCCACTACCATGCTCTCTCTCTGTTTGGTTTGTAGCCACAACAGTAGGTATTGTAGAAGTCATTTACTATAGAAAACAGATTTTATGAGCCAATACAAATATGGCCTAAAACTAGCCAAATATTCTTTGCAATTATACGACTATATTTGCAAATGGTATTAAGTGAAACTAGCTAAATTGTTTCTCTTTTGAAACTTTTAGTGTATTAGCGGTGCAGGCTGAAAACAAAGTACTTTTATTTTTTAGCTGAAAATAAATCGTAGTGCTTTTAGAAAGAGATGATGAGTGATGGAGAAAGTAAGAGAGATACGTACGTGAGATGGAAGCTAAAGGAGTAGGGTGCATGATACGCCCGTAATCCATTCTTTATCCCTGGAGCAAGATAGAGGTAAGAGCAGTGGAGAAACCACTTTAAAAATAGATATTCATATTACCTTCTGACTTCTTTAATAAGAAAACAAAAACAGAAATCAATACCAACATACCCTGTATACACATGTATCGAGAGACGGTATTGAATTGGATCACTGTAGGGCGCATGCGATGGATGCTATCAGCCGACCGGTCGTTCTTAAAAAAAATAATGTCGAAACAAGAATAGTGCCAACATGGCATAAGGGCCAATTTTTCACAGGTTTCGTACAACATTCTACAATCGTATATGTGAAATAGTAGTCAATAAAAAACTAAAGTAATAGCCCAGAGCAACAAATTCTTTAATTTGTAACAGTGACTCAAATTTCCTTTGGTTTTTTTACTTTTTAATTCTACAAACAATACTACTGCATGGTATATATATTTATTCAATTAAAATAACGCAGAATTACATAAAATACTTCTAGTTCTATTGACATGCATCATATATATAATAGAATAGAATAGAAGCAAACGTGTTAAAAAACGACGATATGAACTTAATGAGAAACATTGATCAGAATGGGATGAATATAGTCAGCACATCAACAATATTTCAATACTTGACACTAACCCTATCCTCCCTTTGCCTTGACTCTATTATATCATTGTAAAACATTGCGACCGTAGTGTGTGTTCTGCTTAATTACACGTTTACAAAGGACGACTTGGCCCCAACATTAAAGGAAGCGGAGACATCCTGATCAATGGCCGGCGTGAGAAGCTTGCTTTTGAGACCTCCGTAAGTTGTACATAAATTGGGATCGATAGAAACAATGTTTTGACGTCTGCATACAACTAACTGGGAACATGCATTGAATGTCAGCAGGAACTCAGGATCACAGCAATGGACAAACCCAAACTCAGCCGATTCAGCTAATTGCCGAACTATGAACAACAGCGCCAAAAAATTGAATTCAGCCAAGAACCTCAAATTCAGAGAAAGCATGAGACAACTTCTTTGGTGGTGCTCAATCACACATCACCTTTTCTGGTTTTACTCCCTTATATAAGAATTACACAAGCCCTACTTTTACTCTTACACGGAATCAAAATCAGAAACGGAAAACAAAAAACGAAACTAAAACGGAAAACTGAACTTGTTTCCCGGTCGGACCAGCTTCTTCAGCGGTTAAACCGGCAAAACAGTTTAATTCAAACATTCACCTCCCTAAACTGGTTTGCCTTCTTTCTGCACAGCATGCATCCCGATCTCCTTTCTCATCTCAAGAAATTTGAGTTTGCTCAACGGCTTCGTTAGAATATCCGCGAGTTGATTGCTTGTGTTGATGTATTTACATCAATCTTCCCTTCATCAACACATTCCCGAATATAATGAAATCGGGTATCAATATGCTTACTTCTGTGGTGATGCACTGGATTCTTACTCAAAGCAATTGTGGACTTGATGTCGATGTTGAGCTCTACCTTCAATGGATCCTTACTCAACATATCTCTGAGGAGTGATCCCAACCATACTCCTTGACACGCCGCCATCGCAGCGGCTATGTACTCAGCTTCGTACGAAGACAATGCCACCACCTTCTATTTTTGAGACAACCAGCTGATCAAACTTGAGCCTAGGAAGAACACCACTCCCGTTGTGCTCTTGCGATCGTCTATGTCTCCTGCCATATCGCTATCGCTGTAACCAACCAACGAACTTCTTCATCATCCTTCCTTGCTTCATAATACCAACCCAAGTTGAGAGTTCCTTTGACATATCTCAAAATATGCTTCACAACACTCATATGTTCAGTTGTAGGTGATTCCATGAATCGACTCACCATACCAACTGAATATGATATGTCGGGTCTTGTGTTGGTCAAATACCTCAAGCTCCCCACTATGCTTCTATACATAGTTTTGTCCACTGGTGGTGCTGTACTTTTCTTGCTTAATTTGAGTCTTGCCTCCATTGGTACTTGAGTCGGATTGCAATCCTCCGTGCCACAACTTTGAAGCACCTTTCTTGCATATGCTTCTTGACAAAGTGTGATCTTTCCTTGCTTTTGACAAACTTCAATACCAAGGTAGTAACTCAAATGTCCCAAATCGCTCATCTTGAAGGCTTCATGCATTTGTTTCTTGAAGTTGCTTATTTCAGTCTCACTACTTCCCGTAATGACCAAGTCATCAACATAAACACCGACCAACAGCAAATTCCCATCTTTCTTCCTTTTATATACTCCATGCTCCAAATGACTTCTCTCAAAACCGAAATTCACTAAGGTTTTGTCCAGTTTTGAATTCCATGCTCTTGGCGCTTGTTTTAGGCCGTACAAGGCTTTATGCAATCTCAAGACCTTGTGCTCCTTGCCTTTTTCAACAAATCCTGATGGTTGGCTTACATAAACTTCCTCTTCCAAGTCTCCGTTTAGGAAGGCCGACTTCACATCCATATGATGAAGTCGCCATCCTTCTTGAGCCACCAACGCAATGAGTAACCTCACCGTCTCCATTTTTACGACTGGTGCGAATACCTCTTCAAAATCAACTCCTTGTCGCTGCACATAACCTTTTGCAACTAGGCGAGCTGTAGGACCGAAATCAGTGACAGAGGGGGGGGGGGTGAATGTTGATTAAATAAAATTTTGTTCCCCACAAGTATCCACGAGAAACTTGGTTCTCCAATAGCTATAGAAAGCTATGAAGACCAAGATACTAGGTCACGGAAAATCAATAAATATTAGATGACTTGCGCGGAAGACCTCCCAAAGAAAATAGAACAAGAAGGACTAGAACTAAATGAAATGCTCACTAGAGACACTCCCTAAGACAACCAACAACTGATCAAAGGAACGTACTGCGGATGGCAAGGAGAAATAACGTGCTGCCGAGAGAAATGAAGCAAACAAACCTTCAAACCAAATGAAGAAGGAAACATAAGCTGGACAACATGTACTCCTTGCTGATTAAATCAACAAATATTACTTGAAGAGGGAGTACTACTTTGCCGACCAAAGCATTAAAGCACTAAAGCATTGCAACCTACTGCCGAATCAATGAGAAGATGAAATGCAGTTCGGCAAGAGAAAGTAAAAGAAGTAGCTACCAAAAATCTGCAGGGAAGAAAGAAGTTTTGCTGCTCTTGACCAATCAAAAAGAACATGCAAGCTGAAAGCAATAAAGGAAAAGTACTTGGCAATGCATGAATGTCCTGGCCGAACACAACCAAGAAATGAAGATGCTACTTGAGATTAGCATTAAATGCTGCTCCTTTGCTGCAAGGAACTATAGACTACTAGCTGTTTATGCTGTCCACTAATTGCGCACGACAAAGAAGAGGAGAATGCAGATTTTTGTGCTAGCCGAACCAATCAATGAAAACAGCAAGGAGAGCAAACTTAGCAAGAAGGCAAATAGAATCAAGGTCTACTGCAAAAATATTCGAGAGAAAGTAGAGACTTCAAAGAAGAATATAGAACACAATCAAGACACGAAGAAGTGCTCGGAACCAAATCATCTTAACATGAAATCTCTAGAAAATGATACGGAGACATACATGATTGAACGAAGTGTTTACATTCAGCTCACTACTCTCTCTCCTTCTCTCTCAAATTTCATACATGAAGAGAACCAAATAAAATCCTAACTCTTACACACATTCTCTCAATTTTAGCACTAGAGAGCACCTCTCTATTTATAGCCTCCACTAATGGGTTTGCCATTGCTTTACCCATTAACCTTTTGAACTTTACCCACAATCCACTTCCTTTAGTGCAGCTTTGCATATTCACCAAAACGCCCCTCGCGCACCTTCCAGGAAGCTTCCTCATTCCTTGCCTTGCAAGCCTCGCAGCCACCTCCAGCCCTCGCCGTCTTCGGCACACCTCGACCGCTCTGACCTCGGCACCGCCCGCGCCTAGTCCGGTCACCCGTGCCTCGCCACGACTCCACTCGATGTCCTGCAGCCAACACAGACAAGAAATACATCACATAGCACCGCTCGATACATGAAAGCGTAAATATCATAAGCACATCATACTTACTCATGACGAAGTCCAAACCTGTCGAAACAATGGAATAAGCATCCTAATCCCATATGACCCGGTTTGACCAAGTCCGACCGAGCCCGTTGCACCGTGCAACGACATGGTCCGACCTCACAAACCAAACTCGTCTATCCTAAACCTTTGTCAATTACTCATCATTCACATGGAGTCACGACCACATGGTCTCTCAATCTCCCCCTTGATGAGTATATTGACAAACGCAGAAAAAACACAAAGAAGAGATTGAAATGCAAGAAGGAAGTCAAACATGGTCCACAAGAAGATAGTGAAGCTAATGACCATGTCGACAGAAGGAACACTAGAGCAACAAACAGAAAGAGCAAATTTTTCTCTAAAGCTCTAGAAGGCTCCCAAATGACTTTTTTTCTCCAATATTCTCCCCCTTTTGGCAATAAACACATCAAGATGCAAGGAAGAGAATAATGCATGAAATTGGATGAAATGGCAGAAGTTTGTTTATTTTAAGCAATTAGAGCCATGAAGATTATCCAATTTGACCAAATGAGTACTACACCAAGGCATAACTCATAAGAAAGCTATCAAGATCATGACAAGACATGTATAATCAAGCTAAGCCGTAAGATCACAATCTGAAATTTAGTTGAAATGCTTAGCATGTCAAGTTATCCATGATCATAGTCTAGCTAAAGGTATCCAAGGATGATGCAGGCCATGTCAATAAGCTAAATGGAACCAAGAAGCTAGAATTGAGCAAATTAGAGTGCTACAAGTTCAAGAATGAGACACTTGTTCAAGTACTTGTAAATTTTGATAATTAAGCAAATTGAGCACATTTGACATGTTTTTCTTTTGAAATCTCAGGATTGTTTCTAACCAGATTTTTGTTTTGTCATGTGCTAGATCTCAAGCCTTATGCGACCACTCCATGCGATAAGCTTAAGAAGATGATCTAGGTCATCCAAAACTCCCCATGAGTTCATGCCTAGTGCAATGGCAAGCCGTCTCATGAGAAAGAATTGGTGAAATCAGTTTTTTCGCACAAAAGAGATCTTTTTGCTTTCTTTAGAAGATTGTACTAACTCATGTGCCATCAAGATACTAGCATAGCTCAATCTAACGCCCAACAAAGATTCAAGGCTCAACTCAGCCTATTTGACATGGCATGAATCATAAAGGGATAACTAAAGGCAGACTAGTCTCAAATGCTAACATGACATGAGTTAATTCAAGTTGTGCAGTTTTAAGCAATTAATCATGGCAAAGACTAAACTACAGATATAAAGTCATGATCAATCTAGCAAGTAAGCACAGGTCATGGCAAGGTGCAACGCATTGTAAATATGTCATAACAGGATAATAATCAAGGCTCAATGTAGTTATATTACAATGCGAAATGCTAAAATGCAAGAAAATCCAGCTCCCCCTCAACATGTGATGCAACTTTTAGTTCAAATTGAGTTAGGTCAATATTAAGCTCCAGAAGCTCCCAAATGAACTCTCCTTGAACCAAAGCAATAAAATCGAGAAGCTGGCAAAGAAAACAGAAACAGGCAGTCCTTAAAGCATAGATAAGATATAGAGGATACTATAGCTCAGACTGACTCTCATCTACCCCATATGACTCTAGGACTATTAGCCGGTAATCTAGCACACTAAGGAGCAAGCACATACCCTGTCTACCCGAGGGTGGCCCGACCCTCGCTAGAACCTAAAAGCAGTGAGTAGGCTCAACCTAGTGAAACAGGAGAAGCGGCTAACAGAGCAGAACCCTAGATCACAAGACGAGAGGAAGACGTCTAAGCAATTAGACTAGAGAAACACTCTAACCTGTGCTAAAAGGACTAAACCCGAATGCACCCAAAATGCAATGCAACAGATAAGAGTAAGAGCATAATCAATATAATAAAGCAGTAAAGCACAAAGCTCCCCCTCACAACAGTCCATAAGGACAAACCACCCCAAGCTCTCCCCGCAGAGCTGAAAACCTCGAGCTATCCAAAGGCTTTGTAAAGATATCAGCCAACTGGTGGTCACTCTCCACAAACTGGAGCACAATGTCACCCTTCTCCACATGGTCTCTAAGGAAGTGATATCGAATATCAATATGCTTGGTCCGAGAGTGTTGCACGGGGTTCTTAGCAATGTTAATAGCAGACATGTTATCACAGAAGAGTGGAACACTGTCTAGAGCTAACCCAAAGTCCCGTAGGGTCGAAACCATCCAAAGTACCTGGCCAGCAACTGGCTGCGGCAAGGTACTCGGCCTCTGCGGTGGACTGTGCAACACCGGACTGCTTCCTCGAAGACCAAGAAACAAGAGAAGTGCCAATGAATTGGCAGGTGCCAGAAGTGCTCTTCCTATCTATCCTACAGCCAGCAAAGTCTGCATCCGAGAAGGCTCTCAAGGAAAGACAGGAAGAGGAAGAGTACCAGATACCATAGTCAATGGTAGCTCGAAGGTACCGAAAGATGCGCTTCACCGCCTGGCGGTGAGATACGCGAGGAGAAGCCTAAAACTGAGCACACAGACACACTGAAAAGTGTATGTCCGGTCTCGAGGCAGTGAGGTAAAGAAGGGAGCCGATCATACTTCTGTACTCTTTCTGATCAACTGGCTCGCCATCCTCATCTGGGTCAAGATAGGCTGTAGAGGCCATCGGAGTTGACACAGGCTTACCATCACTCATGTCGAAGCGTCTCAGGAGGTCACGAGTGTACTTACCCTGATACAGAAAATTAAAGTACCCTCCCGAGTCTCCTTGATTTGGAAGCCAAGGAAGAAGGTCAACTCACCCATCATGCTCATCTCAAACTCAGTGCTCATGACAACCGAGAACTGTGAAACCAGAGCATGGGAAGAGCCGCCAAAGATGATGTCATCGATATAGATTTGGACGAACAGAAGGTCATCGCCAAGCCTACGGATGAACAAGGTCTTGTATACTTTACCCATTTCAAAATCATGACTCAACAAGTAGTACTTAAGCCTCTCATACCAAGCACGAGGGGCTTGCTTAAGTCCATACAGAGCTTTGGAAAGCTTGAATACATGGTTTGGGTATTTGGGGTTCTCAAAACCAGGAGGCTGCCTCACATAGACTTCTTCCTCAATGAAGCCATTGAGGAAGGCACTCTTGATATCATCTGGTAAAGCTTGAAACCCTTAGAAGCTGCAAAGGCAAGCAGAATTCTAATGGCTTCAAGTCTAGCTACAGGGGCAAAGGTCTCCTCGAAGTCTAGACCCTCGACCTGAGAAAAGCCCTAAGCTACCAGTCTAGCCTTGTTTCAAATAACGACCCCATCCTCACTCTCCTTGTTCTTGAACACCCACTTAGTCTCAATGACATTGTGACCTCGCGGGGGCTCGACAAGCGATCAGACCTTGTTTCTTTCAAAATTTTCTAGTTCCTCATGCATGGCATTGACCCAAGACTCGTCAAAAAGAGCATGAGAAACATCTTTGGGCTCGAAAGAAGCAATGAAGGCAGAATGGAGACAGAATTGAAATAAGCCAGATTTTGAGCGGGTCACACGCTCGAAAAGGTCTCCAATCATCTGCTCTGAAGGATGAGCTTTCTGGATATGTCGGGGAGGTCCAGGATGAGAAGAAGAAGTGTCCTCTACCTCGTGAGCTGACGAGGTAGGAACAGAGCCACTAGCTCCAGAAGAAGCAGAAGGCATGGGCTGATCACCTCGAGGTGCAGTGGAAGAGGGCACCTAAAGGGGTGGATGAAAGACGGGATCGGGTAGCCAACCCTCATCTCCATCGTCCTCATCATCCACGAAGATGGTCTCGGACTGCTCTAAAGAACCTAAGATGTCGGGCCTAGTCCCCGGACTGGCCTCGTCAAAGGTCACCTCACAGGTCTCTACCATTTTACTAGACTCGCAGTTCCAGACCCTATACGCCCGCGAAGAAGGCGAGTAACCTAGAAAGATATCATCACAAGAACGTGACTCGAACTTGTCTAGGTTCCTCGACTTCAGAATAAAGCACTTGCAACCAAACACCCGAAAATGAGAGACACTGGGCTTTCGCCTGTATCTAAGCTCATATGAAGTGCGATGCAAGTGTGCCTAAAGAAAAACTCGATTAGAAACATGGCACGCGGTGGCTATAGCCTCAGCCCAAAACTTCCGCGGTGTAGAGTACTCATCAAGCATCGTCCTGGCCATCTCGACCAAGGTACGGTTCTTTCTCTCCACGACGCCATTTTGCTGTGGGACGTGCGGAGAGGAGAACTGATGCTCTACACCGGTCTCATCGCTGAACCTCTCAAAGTAGGAATTCTTGAACTCCGTGCCATTGTCACTGCGGATCGCTCGTAAGGCACCCGGAAGTTCAACAGAAAGCCTACTAAACAAACCCCGAAAGTGGGTAAACGTCTCATCCTTCGAGGCTGAGAAAAACACCCAAGAGAACCTCGAGAAGTCATTGACCACAACAAGAACATACCACTTCCCTCCTGCTGACTGCACTCTAGCTGGTCCAACTGTGTCCATGTGGAGCAGTTGTCCTAGTGCATCGGTCATCGTAACTGTGACCGGGGGATGGGAAGCGGCAACCATCTTGCCGTGATGGCATGGAGCACAAACAAGATCTTTGACCATGTTGAGTTTCGGCAAACCACGAATGAGATCGTGGCCGCTAACTCGAGTCAAATGATCAAAACCCATATGGCCAAGTCTCCTATGCCAGAAAGAAAGGTCGCGGGACTGATCAGAAGCAACTAAACACTTGAGAGGATCGCCAGAAGACTCAACAAAATCAGCACGAAAGATCCTCCCAAAACGAGAAATCCCGCAAACCAGTCAACCCAAAGAATCAAGAATTTTGCAATTGTTTTTCTTAAAGCTCACCTCGAAACCGTCATCGGTAAGCTGAGAAACGGAAAGCAAATTATATTGCAGCTTACTAACCAAGGCAACATCTTTCAAAATGAAGGAATCATTAACGCGCACAGTACCTTTGGCGATGACGCGCCCAGATGAAGCATCTCCGAAGGTGATCGTCTCATCACCTGGAGCACGAGCAAGGGAAGAAAACCAACGGGAATCTCCGGTCATGTGTCGAGAACACCCGGAGTCAACGAGCCAAACCTTTCCCTTCCCTGCCCGGCGAACCTGAGTCAACAAGAGAGTAAAGTCTCAGTACTGGGGTAAATCAGAAGTGATTTTGGCACCCAATACTGAACAACATGTCGAGTAGAAGAAGTAGCCACACACGACTGACCTCTATCTACCCTACGCTCTCTGTCACTCAACAAGACAGAAGGTCTATGAACAGACCTGAAGCTGTTGCTGGGTCCGACTGCTACAGAAGAGCGAGTCGAAACACCGGCAACATGCCGATCACGCCGCGGGTAGCTATCTCGATGGGGGGAAACGAGATCTAACCTCAAGACGACAAAAATCACGACAAGGAGCAGCATAAGGACGAAAAACAGAAGACTCAGAAAAACCAAGTCCTCGATGCTGCCCAAACCCCTCAACAGGAGAAAAACTAGACCTCGTGTTGATCTTAGGTGCACTCAAGGTCTGGGGCTGACCCTGAATACGCCTAAGAGACTCAACACGGTCTCTATGCGCGATCTTGGCGCGCCGGAAGCATCTATCGACTGAATGTCCATCCTTCTGACAGAAGGTGCAGTGATACTTCACCTTCTGAGAGGCCGAAGCAGCAGGTGGAAGCACCTTGCTGTCAAAAATCCCCTGGACAAAGCCCGCAGACTTGAATTTGACTTCATCAGATCTGGGCTCAACCTCGATCACACCTCCTACTATGGGACTGAGAATAGCAGGAGGATGCTTCCTAATGTCCTCGTAGAAATCATATCCTAGACCTTGATTAAACTTGCAAATCTTGGACTGGTCTAGAATAAGATTCAGCTTCTTCTTGCCGCCTACAAACCTCTCGAGAGTGTTCATAAGGTAATGACACTCCCGAAAGAGAGAGGTGCAAGAAGAGCAAGGAGAAGAGGGAACGGCAGAGGGTAACGGAGCAGAAGAAGAACCAACAGTAGAGGAATGGATGGCTTGTGCACGCACAGCCGACTCTGAGGGGACAGTCCTACTACTAGCAGGTTGGTTCACGTCACTAGGCGTCTCCATCTTACCCTGGGGCTTCTCCCCCACCTCAGCAATCACATCACAATGAGTTGATGGCTTCTCTAGTAAATCCTTAGTTAGCTTCACACATTGTTCATTCAAAGCAACGAGTTCAAGTTTTAGTTTATCACAACTAATGCATGGTGAGCTAACAGGGTCCTTAGTCGCAAATTGAGCTATTTTCTTTTTAGTGTCAATCATTTCTTGAAACTGTTTTGAGACAGATTCAAGTTCAGCAGTTAGCTTAGGACAGTTTAAACATGAAGCAATCGGCTCAAGCAAAGAAGCACTCAACTCAGCAATCTTGTGATCTACCCGTTTTAGGTTCATCTTCATATTATTGCAGTTTTCACATGACTCGGGCAGATCTAGCAACATGGTATAAAGACCTCTAAACGCATTGTCCTTATCCTCACATGAGGTGCATGCACTAGTCACAACAGTAGTAGATGAAATAGGCGCTACTTTACTCATCTCAAGCTCAGCAAGAAGACTAATGTTCTCCACCTTAACAATATCAAGCTCAGAGGACAGACTATCATGCGAGGTCCTTAATTTCTCCATGTCACCCAACAGAGCACATCAAGTATCACAATCATCACTAGAGGGAGCAGATGTAAGAGCAATAATCTCTAGTGACAATCTATCTACTTCCTTCTCTAACTCAGTACACCTAGTCCTAGCTCTAGCATGAAATCCACCTAGCTTAAGGAAAGCATGATTGAGCTGGTCGTAGGTGGGGCATACCTCGTCCGAGTCGGAGTACAGCTCGTTGTCGCTCAGTTCGCCCTCAAGGGCCATGAAGCACATGCCGGAGAAGTCGTCGCCGCCCTTGGGTTCTTGATCACCCGTCTCGTCGTCATCGCTCCATCCCTCCACCTCGCTGAGGTCGAGGTCGTCGAAGGCGGTGAGGACGCGGTGGAAGAGCTTCTTGGCCTTCCCAAAGTCGCGGGACTTCTTCTTGCCTTGAGGGTGCGCTGGAGGCTTCTTGTTGCGGTTCTTGTCGGTGTAGTCGTTCTTGCCCAAACCACCGTAGTCGTTCTTGCCTTTCTCCAGCTTGGGGCAGTTTGCCCGAATGTGGTTGGGGCCACCACACTCGAAGTAAATCACGGGTCCTCCTCTCTTTCTGTCCCTCCTCCCCTTGTAAGCATGGGAGAATCTTTGAGCAAGGAGGGCCAGTTGCTCATCCGCGAGCTGCTCTAACTGATCATTAGTTATGTCACAGAGAGCAGTAAAGGAGAGACCGCCAAGAGAATCGGAAGATGAGCCAGAAGCAGAAGTGGGATCGGTGATTAGAGCCATCGACTGTGACTTCGACCTACGAGAGACTATATCAATCTCGTGAGTCTTGAGGCGTGAGTACAGCGCATCAAGAGTCAAGGTCGAGAGGTCCATGGTGTCCTTGATGGTAGTCACCTTCATCTCCCAAACCCGAAGATCGAGTGCAGCGAGCATCTGACGAGCATTATCCGAGTCGGGGTATGTGAGACCGACCGCTCGGAGGTTGCTCAAGATCTTGTGAAAACGCGCAAAACACTCATCGAGGGACTCACCAGCGAGCATTTCAAACTTGTTGTAATCTCGCTTGAACTGGTCCTGTCGCACCGTCTTTATTTGGGTGGTGCCCTCATGGTACGCATCGAGGGTCTCCCAAATATCGAAAGCGGACGAGAGATGAGATATGCGGTCGGACTCGCTACGACTCAGGCCCTGGGTTATGATGTTCCTTGCCTTAGCGTTTGCCTCAACATCAACCATGTTCCCGGCATTGATGTTCTCATCGGCAGGAACAACGAACCTTCACCTTCACCTTGCGCCAGATGGCATACCCCTGAGCCTGGATGTATGTTTCCATTCGACTCTTCCAGAAGGGGTAATCCATGCCATCGAAAATGGGCGGCTTGGTGGAGTACTTGTCCGTCGCCATGGCTCTTGAGATCGGTTAAGATCTATTGAAAAGAGCTAACCGGCTCTGATACCAATTGTAGGACCGAAATCAACGACAGAGGGGGGTGAATATCGATTAAATAAAATTTTGTTCCCCACAAGTATCCACGAGAAACTCGGTTCTCCAATAGCTATAGAAAGCTATGAAGACCAAGATACTAGGTCACAGAAAATCAATAAATATTAGACGACTTGTGCGGAAGACCTACCAAAGAAAATAGAACAAGAAGGACTAGAACTAAAAGAAATGCTCACTAGAGACACTCCCTAAGACAACCAACAACTGATCAAAGGAACGTACTGCGGATGGCAAGGAGAAATAACGTGCTGCCGAGATAAATGAAGCAAACATACCTTCAAACCGAATGAAGAAGGAAACATACAGCTGGACAGCATGTACTCCATGCTAATTAAATCAACAAATATTACTTGAAGAGGGAGTACTACTTTGCTGACCAAAGCATTAAAGCACTAAAGCGTTGCAACCTACTGCCGAATCAATGAGAAGATGAAATGCAGTTCGGCAAGGGAAAGTAAAAGAAGTAGCTACCAAAAATCTGCAGGGAAGAAAGAAGTTTTGCTGCTCTTGACCAATCAAAAAGAACATGCAAGCCGAAAGGAATAAAGGAAAAGTACTTGGCAATGCATGAATGTCCTGGCCGAACACAACCAAGAAATGAAGATGCTACTTGAGATTAGCATTAAATGCTGCTCCTTTGCCGCATGGAACTATAGACTACTAGCTGTTTATGCTGTCCACTAATTGCACACGGCAGAGAAGAGGAGCATGCAGATTTTTGTGCTGGCCGAACCAATCAATGAAAACAGCAAGGAGAGCAAACTTAGTAAGAAGGCAAATAGAATCAAGGTCTACTGCAAAAATATTCGAGAGAAAGTAGAGACTTCAAAGAAGAATATAGAACACAATCAAGACACGAAGAAGTGCTCGGAACCAAATCATCTTTACATGAAATCTCTAGAAAATGATACGGAGACATACATGATTGAATGAAGTGTTTACATTCAGCTCTCTACTCTCTCTCTTTCTCTCTCAAATTTCATACATGAAGAGAACCAAATAAAATCCTAACTCTTACACACATTCTCTCAATTTCAGCACTAGAGAGCACCTCTCTATTTATAGCCTCCACTAATGGGTTTGCCATTACTTTACCCATTAACCTTTTGAACTTTACCCACAATCCACTTCTTTTAGTGCAGCTTTGCGTATTCACCAAAACGCCCCTCGCGCACCTTCCAGGAAGCTTCCTCATTCCTTGCCTTCCAAGCCTCGCAGCCACCTCGAGCCCTCGCCGTCTTCGGCACACCTCGACCGCTCTGACCTCGGCACCGCCCGCGCCTAGTCCGGTCACCCGTGCCTCGCCACGACTCCACTCGATGTCCTGCAGCCAACACAGACAAGAAATACATCACATAGCACCGCTCGATACATGAAAGTGTAAATATCATAAGCACATCATACTTACTCATGACGAAATCCAAACCTGTCGAAACAATGGAATAAGCATCCTAATCCCATACGACCCGGTTTGACTAAGTCCGACCGAGCCCGTTGCACCGCGCAACGACATGGTCCGACCTCACAAACCAAACTCGACTATCCTAAAACTTTGTCAATTACTCATCATTCACATGGAGTCACGACCACATGGTCTCTCACGAGCTTTATGTTTGACCACATTGCCTTGCAAATCTTTCTTCACTTTGAAGACCCACTTGAGGCCAATTGCTTGATGGTTTGCCAGAAGATCTACAAGGCTCCATGTCTTATTGTCTTGTATACACTTCATCTCCTCCTGCATAGCCACCTTCAACTCTCCTCTGTTTCTGCTTTTTAAAAGTTCCTTGGCTCTTCGGCACTTAGAAAGCATAACCTTGAATATTCAATTTGCACGGGCTCCGTCGCTTCATACAACTCCTGCAAAGTCCTCATCTGAACTGGAGTCCTCCTAGAAGAATCCGGACTGCTCTCATACTGTGAATCCTCTTTAGATGCGGTCTGTACTGAGAATTCTTCGCTTCGTGCTTCTGAAGGCGGTCTAACCGGTGTAGTAGGACTGGTTTGATCGGCGGAGGGCGGTTTGACCGGTGAAGGAATCCCGGTCTGACCGGCTGGGGGCGGTCTGACCGGGGAAGCAAGGTCAGTCTACCGCCGTGGGGCGGTCTGACCGCTGAGGCAACGCCGGTCTGACTGAGAGTCCATGTGGAGGTGACCACATATTTGTGATGAGTAATTGACTCTTGTTTTAGAAAGTTTGAGTTTGGGTTGGGCTCTTCCTGCCAAGTCATAGCCTTAGAAGTGATCGGAATCGCCTTCTGTGCAAAGTCGTAGCTTCTGACTGTGGTCGTAGGCTCTTACGACCACATTGGTTGTGGTCGGAAGCCTGTCGGGCAGGTTATGAACTTATTGTCGTCAATCGGGAGCCAGCCGGGTTGTTTACGACCACTCTATCAGCAGTCGAAAGCCGGAAAACAATGTTTTACTCTTTCTGGCCGTGGTCGGAAGGCTGTACGACCACATGGCGTTTACGACCACTCTGACCTTGGTCGTAGGTCACCAGGGAAGTCTACGACTGGTTTTGCCGTGGTTGAAAATCTATTCGACCACGTTGGCCGTGGTCGAAGCCTAGTACGACCACGTTTGGTCGTGGTCAAAGGCAGTTACGACCACACTGACGGAGAACGCGGTCGTAAGGCGTAGTCGGTGGTCGAAAGCAGTCATACGACCACGTTGTCGCAGACTTCACTTCCTAAGAACGAAAGCGGGTTTCGACCACGTTATGGGCGAACATGGTCGTAGCTCGGTCGGATGCGGTCAGACGAGCTTGGAGCGTGGTCGCAAGTGGGCGACTGCGGTCGGAAGTGTTCAAACGTTGTTGGAAGGGCTTCGACCACAGTGAACCAAGTCGTACGTGATCGAGAAGGGTTTCGACCACGGTGGAAAGCGATGAACGTGGTCGGAAAGTGGTTCGACCACGATGGAATCTCTGGTTTTGGTCGTAGTCTCTGGGAACCGGTCGTATGGACTTCGGAGGTAGTCGTATCATCTTGCGATATGGTCGTAGGACTTAAGAAAGTCTTGATCTATGGTTTCGACCAGTCATAAGTTGGTACAACTTGGTCGGTAAGTTGGAACTGAAACTTGTGATGGTCGTAGCAAGCTTTAAGGCGGTCGTAAGGACCACTGGGGTGGTCGTATGGTCTATGGTAACGATCGTAGGTCTTGAGAATTAATGTTTAAGTATTTTTGACCGATCGTAGTGAATGTACGACCTTGTGAAGCATGATTTGAGTTCCTTTTATGCAGATGTCTGTACACATTGTGTTGTGCGGTGCTATGTAACGGTTTGCTTGTCTATGTGGCTGCAGGACTTCGGAGCTATTTCATGGTGAGGCGTGGGAGGACCGGGACTAGGCACAGGAGGTGTTGAGGTCCAGACGGTCGGAGACGCCAAAGATGATCAATGCTGGTGAGGTGGTTGTGAGCCGGGAGACAAGGAACCGGAGCTAGAGTTACCGGAAGTGGACACGACGGGCAACGGTGAGGTGGACCGGGACTAGGCTCAGGGAGGAGATAAGGTACAGTCGGTCAGGTGCCGGGTGAGGTCGTGCGCAGTGGAACGGACTGGGACTAGGCTCTGGAGGAGTTGAGGTCCGATCGGTCTGGAGGAGTTTATGACTAGGATCTTGAGACAAGTCTTGGTGAGGCTTGGAGTGGTCGGGACTAGACATGGGAGATGTTGAGGTCCAGAACGACTGGGTGAAGCCGAAGAAGACTAGGGGCTCAAGGTGGTTGCAAGCGTGATCGGCAAGGCAGGAGGAAGCTTCCGGGAAGGCAGTGGAGTGGCATTTTGGAGAAATGCGGAAAGCTGCAAAGGGAAGCTGTGTCTCTGCCAATGCACAGGAGTTGTTGGCACTAACGGGCAAAGCAGTGGAGCCGTTGGGTGTAACGGGTAAAGCACTGGAGCTCGTTCTCGCTAGTGGGTAAAGTGAGTTGAAAACCCGGTGTTAGGTGGGGGTTTGCGGGTTTTCCCCCTCTTTGGTGTGTGAGTGTGTGGCTATAAATAGAGAGGGTAGAGCTCGGGTACTTGTGAGATTCTGATCCCCGAGTTGCTCTGTTCTTTCTTTGTTATTTGTGAGTGTGTGGGTTCTCGGGATGGAGCAAGTGTGCTCATGTATCTCCCAGTTGGAGTGGCTGTAGAAACCTCCATTATCAATCATTCATCTCTCTTCCTCTATTTGTTTTCTGTCGTCTTGAGATGTTGTGATTGACTTGTTTGCGATCTGTTTTGAGAGCTTGGACTTCTTGCTATCCTTTTCTCTCCTCTCTTCTTCGTGAGTCTGCTTTCGTCTTTGTGTGCTTTGATTAGCTCAGAACTGGGAATCTGTCTCAAGGCCACTTGGCCAGTTCATTCCCGAGAGCAGGAGTCGAATTAGAGAAGTTCACTTTACCGGATGATTGTGCGCCTCGAGTCCGTCTGTTCTTAGTTCATCCTCTCAGTTATCACTGTTTGATTTCTTTTGTCGGCTCAGGCAAGTGTTCGACCACGTGGTGTTCGACCATCAGTTGGCTTACGACCACGTGTGTTCGATCGAAGAAGCTAGTTCTTTCGCCCGATTTGTCGTGTGAGTACTTGGGGAGTTTTTAGAAGGCACCATTCACCCCCCCCCCTCTGTTGCCATTTCGGTCCTACAATTGGTATCAGAGCCGGTTAGCTCTTTTCAATAGATCTTAACCGGTCTCAAGAGCCATGGCGACGGACAAGTACTCGACCAAACCTCCCGTCTTTGATGGCCTGGATTATCCCTTCTGGAAGAGCCGAATGGAAACATATATCCAGGCTCAGGGGTATGCCATTTGGCGGAAGGTGAAGGTCAGATTCGTTGTTCCTGCCGATGAGAACATCAATGTGGCAAACATGCCCGATGTTGAGGCAAATGCGAAGGCAAGGAACATCATTATCCAGGGCTTGAGTAGAAGCGAGTTCGATCGCATCTCTCACCTGTCGTCCGCTTACGACATCTGGGTGACCCTTGATGCATACCATGAGGGCACCACCCAGATTAAGACGGTCCGACAGGACCAGTTCAAGCGCGAATACAACAAATTCGAGATGCTTGCTGGAGAGTCCCTGGATGAGTGCTTTTCGCGATTTCACAAAATCTTGAGCAACCTCCGAGCGGTCGGTCTTACATACCCCGACTCGGATAACGCTCGCCAAATGCTCGCGGCACTCGATCTTCGTGTCTGGGAAATGAAAGTGACCACCATCAAAGACACGACAGACCTCTCGACCCTGACTCTTGACGCGCTGTACTCGCGCCTCAAGACTCACGAGATTGACGTTGTCTCTCGACGGTCGAAGTCACAGTCGATGGCTTTGGTCACCGATCCCGTTTCTTCTTCCGGGCTCTCTTCGGATTCTTTTTGCGGTTTCTCCCTTGCTGCTCTCTGTGACATAACTGATGATCAGTTAGAACAGCTTGCGGATGATCAGCTGGCCCTCCTAGCCCGAAGGTTTTCCCATGCCTACAAGGGTAGGAGAGACAGAAAGAGAGGAGGACCCGTGATTTGCTTCGAGTGTGGTGGCCCCAACCACATTCGAGCGAACTGTCCCAAGCTGGAGAAGGGCAAGAACGACTACGGCGGTTCAGGCAAAAACGACTACACCGACAAGAACCGCAACAAGAAGACTCCAGCTCAGACGCCGGGAAAGAAGAAGTTCCGCAACTTCGGGAAGGCCAAGAAGCTCTTCCACCGCGTCCTCACCGCCTTCGACGACCTCGACCTCAGCGAGGTGGAGGGATGGAGCGACGACGACGGGACGGGTGACCAAGAGCCCAAGGATGGCGGCGACGACTTCTCCGGCATGTGCTTCATGGCCCTCGAGGGCGAACTCAGCGACAGCGAGCTGTACTCCGACTCGGACGAGGTATGTCCCTCCTATGACCAACTTAATGAAGCTTTCCTTAAGCTAGGAGGTTTTCATGCTAGAGCTAGGACTAGGTGTACCGAGTTAGAGAAGGAAGTAGATAGACTGTCACGGGAGCTTACTTCTCTTACATCTGCTCCCTCCCGTGACGACTGTGATACATGCTGTGCTTTGCTGGGTGATTTGGAGAAGTTAAGGACTTCGCATGATAGTGTGTCCTCCGAGCTTGATTCTATTAAGGTGGAGAATGTTAGTCTGCTTGCTGAGTTAGAGTTGAGTAGGATGGCTGTTACCCTACTTACTACTGATGAGACTACTTCTCCCACCTCATGTGAGGTTAAGGACATTGCTGCTAGAGGACCTTATGCCATGCTTCTTGATCTGCCCGAGTCTTGTGAAAACTGCAATAATTTGAAGATGAACTTAAAACGGGCAGATCATAAAATTGCTGAATTGCGTGCTTCTTTACTTGAGCCCATTGATTCATGTTTGAATTGTCCTAGATTAACTGCTGAACTTGAATCTGTCTCAAAACAGTTTCAAGATATGATTGATCATGATAGGAAGTTGGCTCAGTATGCTTCTAAGGAACCTGTTAGCTCACCATGCAAAAACTGTGACAAACTAAAATCTGATTTGATTGCATTGGATGAGAAATGTGTGAAGCTAACTAAGGACTTACTAGAGAAGCAACCATCAGCTTGTATTGTTTGTGCTGAGAAGGGGGAGAAGCCCCAGGGTAAGGGTGAGACGCCTAGAGACGCGAACCAACCTGCTAGTAGTAGGACTGTCCCCTCAGAGTCGGCTGTGCGTGCACAAGCCATTCTTTCCTCTACTATTGGTTCTTCTTCTGCTCCCTTACCTCCTGCTGTTTCCTCTTCTCCCTGCTCTTCTTGCACCTCTCTCTTTCGGGAGTGTCAGTATCTTATGAACACTCTCGAGAGATTTGTAGGAGGCAAGAAGAAGCTTAATCTCATTCTAGACCAATCCAAGATTTGTAAGTTCAATCAGGGTCTAGGATATGATTATTATGAGGACATGAGGAAGCATCCACCTGCCGTGCTCAGACCCATAGCACCAGGTGCGATCGAGACCGAGCCCAGGACCGAGAAAGTCCAATTTAAGTCAGCGGGCTATGTCCAGGGGATTTCTGACAGCAAGGTGGTTGCACCTGCTGCTCCGGCCTCTCAGAAGGCGAAGCCTCCCCGTGCTACTTCTACCTCTCAGAGGATGAAGTATCACTGCACCTTCTGTCAGAAGGATGGACACACGGTTGATCGATGCTTCAGGCGCGCCAAGATCGCGCGTAGAGACCGTGTTGAGTCCCTTAGGGGTATTCAGGGTCAGCCCCAGATCCTGAGTGCACCTAAGACCAACACGAGGTCTAGGTTTGCTCCTGTTACGGAGTTTAGGCAGCATAGAGGACTTGGTTTTTCTGAGTTTTCTGTTCTCCGTCCTCATGCTGCCTCTGGTCGTGACTTCCGCCGTCCTGAGGGTAGATCTCGTTTCCCCCATCGAGACAGTTACCCGCGGCATGATCAGCGTGTTGCCGGTGTTCCGACTCGCTCTCCCGTAGCAGCCGGACCCCGCAACAGCTCCAGGTCTGCTCACAGACCTTCTGCTTCTTTGAGTCTCAGAGAGCGTAGGGTAGATAGAGGTCAGTCGTGCTTGACTACTTCATCTGCTCGACGTGTTGTTCAGTATTGGGTGCCAAAATCACTCTTGATTTACCCCAGTACTGAGACTTTACTCTCTGCTTGACTCAGGTTCGCCGGGCAGGGAAGGGAAAGGTTTGGCTTGTAGACTCCGGGTGTTCACGACACATGACCGGAGACTCCCGTTGGTTTTCTTCCCTTGCCCGTGCTCCAGGTGATGAGACGATCACCTTCGGAGATGCTTCATCTGGGCGCGTCATCGCCAAAGGTACTGTGCGCATTAATGATTCTTTCATTTTGAAAGATGTAGCCTTGGTTAGTAAGCTGCAGTACAATTTGCTTTCAGTCTCTCAGCTTACCGATGACGGTTTCGAGGTGAGCTTTAAGAAGAATGCTTGTAAAATTGTTGATTCTTCGGGTAGTCTGGTTTGCGTGATTTCTCGTTATGGGAGGATCTTTCGTGCTGTTTTTTCTGAGTCTTCTAGCGATCCTCTCAGGTGTTTAGTTGCTTCTGAGTCCCGCGACCTTTCTTTCTGGCATAGGAGACTTGGTCATATTGGATTTGATCATTTGACTCGAGTTAGCGGCCACGATCTCATTCGTGGTCTGCCGAAACTCAAGATGGTCAAAGATCTTGTTTGCACTCCATGCCGGCACGGCAAGATGGTTGCCGCTTCTCATCCTCCGGTCACAGTTACTATGACCGATGCACCGGGACAGCTGCTCCATATGGACACAGTTGGACCAGCTCGAGTGCAGTCAGCAGGAGGGAAGTGGTATGTTCTTGTTGTGGTCGATGACTTCTCGAGGTATTCTTGGGTGTTTTTCTTAGCCTCGAAGGATGAGACGTTTTCACATTTCCGAGGTCTTTTCAGTAGGCTTTCCGTTGAGCTCCCAGGTGCCTTACGAGCGATCCGCAGTGACAATGGCACGGAGTTCAAGAATTCCTACTTTGAGAGTTTCTGTGGTGAGACAGGTGTAGAGCACCAGTTCTCTTCTCCATACGTCCCTCAGCAGAATGGCGTTGTGGAGAGGAAGAACCGTACCTTGGTCGAGATGGCCAGGACGATGCTTGATGAGTACTCTACACCGCGGAAGTTTTGGGCTGAGGCTATAGCCACCGCGTGCCATGTCTCAAATCGAGTATTTCTTAGGGCACACTTGCACCGCACTTCTTATGAGTTGAGATACGGGCGAAAACCCAGCGTCTCTCATTTTCGTGTGTTTGGTTGCAAGTGCTTTATTCTGAAGTCCGGGAACCTAGACAAGTTCGAGTCACGTTCTTGTGATGGAATCTTTCTAGGTTACTCGCCTTCTTCGCGGGCTTATAGGGTCTGGAACTGCGAGTCTAGTAAAATGGTAGAGACCTGTGAGGTGACCTTTGACGAGGCCAGTCCGGGGACTAGGCCCGATATCTCAGGTTCTTTAGAGCAGTCCGAGACCATCTTTGTGGATGATGAGGATGATGGAGACGACGGTTGTCTACCTGATCCTGTCCCTCATCCACCCCTTGAGGTGCCGTCTTCCACCGCACCTCGAGGTGATCAGCCCATGCCTTCTGCTTCTTCTGGAGCTGGTGGCTCTGTTCCTACCTCGTCAGCTCATGAGGTAGAGGCCACTTCTTCATCTCATCCTGGACCTCCTAGACATATCCAGAAAGCTCATCCTTCAGAGCAGATCATTGGAGACCTTTTCGAGCGTGTTACCCGCTCAAAATCTGACTTATCTCAATTCTGTCTCCATTCTGCTTTCATTGCCTCCCTTGAGCCCAAAGATGTCTCTCATGCTTTATCTGATGAGTCTTGGGTCAATGCCATGCATGAGGAGCTAGAAAATTTCGAGAGGAACAAGGTCTGGTTGCTTGTCGAGCCCCCGCGAGGTCACAATATTATTGGGACTAAGTGGGTGTTCAAGAACAAGCAGAGCGAGGATGGAGTGGTTATTCGAAACAAGGCTAGACTGGTTGCTCAGGGGTTCTCCCAGGTTGAAGGTCAAGATTTCGAGGAAACCTTTGCCCCTGTAGCTAGACTTGAAGCCATTAGAATCCTGCTTGCCTTTGCAGCTTCTAAGGGTTTCAAGCTTTACCAGATGGACGTCAAGAGTGCCTTTCTCAATGGTCTTATTGAGGAAGAGGTCTACGTCCGACAGCCTCCTGGTTTCGAAAACCCCAAATACCCAAACCATGTCTTCAAGCTTTCCAAAGCATTGTATGGACTTAAGCAGGCCCCCAGGGCTTGGTATGAGAGGCTTAAGTCCTACTTGTTGAGTCATGGGTTTGAAATGGGTAAAGTTGATAAGACCTTGTTCATCCGCCGGCTTGGCGCTGACCTTCTGCTCGTCCAGATCTATGTGGATGACATTATCTTTGGCGGCTCTTCCCATACTCTGGTTTCCCAGTTCTCGGATGTCATGAGCACCGAGTTTGAAATGAGTATGATGGGTGAGTTGACCTTCTTCCTTGGCTTCCAAATTAAGCAGACTCGGGAGGGTACATTTCTTCATCAAGGAAAGTACACTCGTGACCTCCTGAAGCGCTTCGATATGAGTGATGGTAAGCCGGTGTCAACTCCCATGGCTTTGACAGCCTATCTTGACCCAGATGAGGATGGCGAGCCAGTTGATCAGAAAGAGTTCAGAAGTATGATCGGCTCCCTTCTTTACCTCACTGCCTCGAGACCAGACATACACTTCTCCGTGTGTCTGTGTGCTCGTTTTCAGGCTTCTCCTCGCGTATCTCACCGTCAGGCGGTGAAGCGCATCTTTCGGTACCTTCGAGCTACCATTGACTATGGTATCTGGTACTCTTCCTCATCCTGTCTTTCCTTGAGAGCCTTTTCGGATGCAGACTTCGCTGGCTGTAGGATAGATAGGAAGAGCACTTCCGGCACCTGCCAATTCATTGGCACTTCTCTCGTTTCCTGGTCTTCAAGGAAGCAGTCTGGTGTGGCACAGTCCACTGCAGAGGCCGAGTACGTTGCTGCAGCCAGTTGCTGTAGCCAGGTACTTTGGATGGTTTCGACCCTACGGGACTTTGGGTTAGCTTTAGACAGTGTTCCACTCTTTTGTGATAACACGTCTGCTATCAACATTGCTAAGAACCCAGTGCAGCACTCTCGGACCAAGCATATTGATATTCGCTTCCACTTCCTTAGAGACCATGTAGAGAAAGGTGACATAGTGCTCCAGTTTGTGGAGAGTGACCACCAGTTGGCTGATATCTTCACCAAGCCTTTGGATAGTTCGAGGTTTTCAGCTCTGCGGGGAGAGCTTGGGGTGGTGTGTCCTTACGGATTGTAGTGAGGAGGAGCTTTGGGCTTTACTGCTTTACTATATTGATTATGCTTCTGTCTCATTTCTGTTGCATTGCATTTGCGGGTGCATTTGGGTTTAGTCCTTCCAGCATAGGTTAGAGTGCTTCTCTTGCCGAAATGCTTAGACTTCTAACTCTTATCTTGTGCTTCCAGGATTAGCTATTTCTTATCTCACTAGGTTGAGCTCACTCACTTCTTGTAGGTTCTAGCGAGGGTTGGGCCACCCTCGGGTAGACAGGGTACGTGTTTGCTCTCTAGTGTGTGTTCGACGATCAGCTGTTAGTCCTGGAGTCATTTGGGGTAGATGAGAGTCAGTTTAAGCCATAGTTGCTTCTATATCTTTTCTATGCTTTAAGGACTGCCTATTTGGTTTTCTTTGCCAGCTTCTCGATTCTATTGCTTTGGTTCAGGGGGAGTTCAATTGGGAGCTTCTGGAGCTTAATTCTGACTTAACTCAACTTGAACTAAAAGTTGCATGTCATGTTTAGGGGGAGCTGGATCTTTCGTGCATTTTCAGCATTCTAGTATTGTAATATAACTACATTGAGCCTTGATTATTATCCTGTTATGACATGTTTACAATGCTTTACACCTTGCCATGATTTGTGCTTTATATGCTAGATTGATCATGACTTCATATGTGTAGACTAGCTTTTACCATGATAAGTTAATTAAAATTGCCAAACTTGAAGTAAAACTTGTCATGCTAGCATTTGAGTTTAGTCTTTCTGGAGCTATCTCTGTATGATTCATGCCATGTCAACTAGGCTTAGCTGAGCGTTGAATCTTTTATTGAGCCTTAGATTGAGCTATTTTAGTCTCTTGATGTAGCATGAGGTAGTACAACATATTTACAAAGCAAAAAGATCTCTTTTGTGCGAAAAAAACTGATTTCACCAATTCTTTCTCATGAGACGGCTTGCCATTGCACTATGCATGAACTCAGGGGGAGTTTTGGATGACCTAGACTATCTTCTTAAGCTTCTCGCTTGGAGTAGTCGCATAAGGCTTGAGATCTAGCACAAAAATGTGCGAAAAAACTGATTTCACCAATTCCTTCTCATGAGACGGCTTGCCATTGCACTAGGCATGAACTCAGGGGAGTTTTGGATGACCTAGACTATCTTCTTAAGCTTCTCGCTTGAAGTAGTCGCATAAGGCTTGAGATCTAGCACATAAAAAATTGGGTTGGAAACGACCATGAGCTTTAAAAAGAAAATATTTCATGTGCTCAATTTGCTTAAGCTACAAAAAGAACCAAGTACTTGCGCCAATGTTTCATTCTTGAGCATAGCACTCTAGTTGGTCTCAATATTAGCTTCTTGGTTCCGCTTAGCTTACTTGACATGGCCGGCATCATCCTTGGGTATCTCTAGTTAGACTTTACCTCTTGATGACTTGACATTCTCACTTAATGCACTATATTTCAGATTGTCATCTATGTGTTCTAGCTAGCTTATACATGTCATGTCATGATCTAGATAGCTTTTTATAGAGTTATGGCTTGGTGTATCTCATTATGGTCAATATGGATAATTCTCATGGCTCTAAATGCTTAAAATAAACAAACTTCAGCCATATTCATCCATTGACATGTCATATTCTCTCTATTGCATCTTGATGCGTTTATTGCCAAAAGGGGGAGAATAGAGAAGAAAAAGTCTGTTGGGAACAGTTTAGAGCTTTGGAGATCAATTTGCTCTTTCAGTTGTTGCTCTAATGTTCCTTCTGTCGACATGGTCATTAGCTCCATTCTCTTTCTTTGGACCATGTTGGATTCTTAAAACTCAAACTCATCTTCATGGTTTTTCTGGGTTTGTCAATATACTCATCAAGGGGGAGATTGAGAGTCCATGTGGAGGTGACCACATATTTGTGATGAGTAATTGACTCTTGTTTTAGAAAGTTTGAGTTTGGGTTGGGCTCTTCCTGCCAAGTCATAGCCTTAGAAGTGATCGGAATCGCCTTCTGTGCAAAGTCGTAGCTTCTGACTGTGGTCGTAGGCTCTTACGACCACATTGGTTGTGGTCGGAAGCCTGTCGGGCAGGTTATGAACTTATTGTCGTCAATCGGGAGCCAGCCGGGTTGTTTACGACCACTCTATCAGCAGTCGAAAGCCGGAAAACAATGTTTTACTCTTTCTGGCCGTGGTCGGAAGGCTGTACGACCACATGGCGTTTACGACCACTCTGACCTTGGTCGTAGGTCACCAGGGAAGTCTACGACTGGTTTTGCCGTGGTTGAAAATCTATTCGACCACGTTGGCCGTGGTCGAAGCCTAGTACGACCACGTTTGGTCGTGGTCAAAGGCAGTTACGACCACACTGACGGAGAACGCGGTCGTAAGGCGTAGTCGGTGGTCGAAAGCAGTCATACGACCACGTTGTCGCAGACTTCACTTCCTAAGAACGAAAGCGGGTTTCGACCACGTTATGGGCGAACATGGTCGTAGCTCGGTCGGATGCGGTCAGACGAGCTTGGAGCGTGGTCGCAAGTGGGCGACTGCGGTCGGAAGTGTTCAAACGTTGTTGGAAGGGCTTCGACCACAGTGAACCAAGTCGTACGTGATCGAGAAGGGTTTCGACCACGGTGGAAAGCGATGAACGTGGTCGGAAAGTGGTTCGACCACGATGGAATCTCTGGTTTTGGTCGTAGTCTCTGGGAACCGGTCGTATGGACTTCGGAGGTAGTCGTATCATCTTGCGATATGGTCGTAGGACTTAAGAAAGTCTTGATCTATGGTTTCGACCAGTCATAAGTTGGTACAACTTGGTCGGTAAGTTGGAACTGAAACTTGTGATGGTCGTAGCAAGCTTTAAGGCGGTCGTAAGGACCACTGGGGTGGTCGTATGGTCTATGGTAACGATCGTAGGTCTTGAGAATTAATGTTTAAGTATTTTTGACCGATCGTAGTGAATGTACGACCTTGTGAAGCATGATTTGAGTTCCTTTTATGCAGATGTCTGTACACATTGTGTTGTGCGGTGCTATGTAACGGTTTGCTTGTCTATGTGGCTGCAGGACTTCGGAGCTATTTCATGGTGAGGCGTGGGAGGACCGGGACTAGGCACAGGAGGTGTTGAGGTCCAGACGGTCGGAGACGCCAAAGATGATCAATGCTGGTGAGGTGGTTGTGAGCCGGGAGACAAGGAACCGGAGCTAGAGTTACCGGAAGTGGACACGACGGGCAACGGTGAGGTGGACCGGGACTAGGCTCAGGGAGGAGATAAGGTACAGTCGGTCAGGTGCCGGGTGAGGTCGTGCGCAGTGGAACGGACTGGGACTAGGCTCTGGAGGAGTTGAGGTCCGATCGGTCTGGAGGAGTTTATGACTAGGATCTTGAGACAAGTCTTGGTGAGGCTTGGAGTGGTCGGGACTAGACATGGGAGATGTTGAGGTCCAGAACGACTGGGTGAAGCCGAAGAAGACTAGGGGCTCAAGGTGGTTGCAAGCGTGATCGGCAAGGCAGGAGGAAGCTTCCGGGAAGGCAGTGGAGTGGCATTTTGGAGAAATGCGGAAAGCTGCAAAGGGAAGCTGTGTCTCTGCCAATGCACAGGAGTTGTTGGCACTAACGGGCAAAGCAGTGGAGCCGTTGGGTGTAACGGGTAAAGCACTGGAGCTCGTTCTCGCTAGTGGGTAAAGTGAGTTGAAAACCCGGTGTTAGGTGGGGGTTTGCGGGTTTTCCCCCTCTTTGGTGTGTGAGTGTGTGGCTATAAATAGAGAGGGTAGAGCTCGGGTACTTGTGAGATTCTGATCCCCGAGTTGCTCTGTTCTTTCTTTGTTATTTGTGAGTGTGTGGGTTCTCGGGATGGAGCAAGTGTGCTCATGTATCTCCCAGTTGGAGTGGCTGTAGAAACCTCCATTATCAATCATTCATCTCTCTTCCTCTATTTGTTTTCTGTCGTCTTGAGATGTTGTGATTGACTTGTTTGCGATCTGTTTTGAGAGCTTGGACTTCTTGCTATCCTTTTCTCTCCTCTCTTCTTCGTGAGTCTGCTTTCGTCTTTGTGTGCTTTGATTAGCTCAGAACTGGGAATCTGTCTCAAGGCCACTTGGCCAGTTCATTCCCGAGAGCAGGAGTCGAATTAGAGAAGTTCACTTTACCGGATGATTGTGCGCCTCGAGTCCGTCTGTTCTTAGTTCATCCTCTCAGTTATCACTGTTTGATTTCTTTTGTCGGCTCAGGCAAGTGTTCGACCACGTGGTGTTCGACCATCAGTTGGCTTACGACCACGTGTGTTCGATCGAAGAAGCTAGTTCTTTCGCCCGATTTGTCGTGTGAGTACTTGGGGAGTTTTTAGAAGGCACCATTCACCCCCCCCTCTGTTGCCATTTCGGTCCTACAATTGGTATCAGAGCCGGTTAGCTCTTTTCAATAGATCTTAACCGGTCTCAAGAGCCATGGCGACGGACAAGTACTCGACCAAACCTCCCGTCTTTGATGGCCTGGATTATCCCTTCTGGAAGAGCCGAATGGAAACATATATCCAGGCTCAGGGGTATGCCATTTGGCGGAAGGTGAAGGTCAGATTCGTTGTTCCTGCCGATGAGAACATCAATGTGGCAAACATGCCCGATGTTGAGGCAAATGCGAAGGCAAGGAACATCATTATCCAGGGCTTGAGTAGAAGCGAGTTCGATCGCATCTCTCACCTGTCGTCCGCTTACGACATCTGGGTGACCCTTGATGCATACCATGAGGGCACCACCCAGATTAAGACGGTCCGACAGGACCAGTTCAAGCGCGAATACAACAAATTCGAGATGCTTGCTGGAGAGTCCCTGGATGAGTGCTTTTCGCGATTTCACAAAATCTTGAGCAACCTCCGAGCGGTCGGTCTTACATACCCCGACTCGGATAACGCTCGCCAAATGCTCGCGGCACTCGATCTTCGTGTCTGGGAAATGAAAGTGACCACCATCAAAGACACGACAGACCTCTCGACCCTGACTCTTGACGCGCTGTACTCGCGCCTCAAGACTCACGAGATTGACGTTGTCTCTCGACGGTCGAAGTCACAGTCGATGGCTTTGGTCACCGATCCCGTTTCTTCTTCCGGGCTCTCTTCGGATTCTTTTTGCGGTTTCTCCCTTGCTGCTCTCTGTGACATAACTGATGATCAGTTAGAACAGCTTGCGGATGATCAGCTGGCCCTCCTAGCCCGAAGAGCTTCTTGGCCTTCCCGAAGTTGCGGAACTTCTTCTTTCCCGGCGTCTGAGCTGGAGTCTTCTTGTTGCGGTTCTTGTCGGTGTAGTCGTTTTTGCCTGAACCGCCGTAGTCGTTCTTGCCCTTCTCCAGCTTGGGACAGTTCGCTCGAATGTGGTTGGGGCCACCACACTCGAAGCAAATCACGGGTCCTCCTCTCTTTCTGTCTCTCCTACCCTTGTAGGCATGGGAAAACCTTCGGGCGCAATCTTTCTGTCCCAATCGGTGCGAAGAGCCTTTAGCTTCCTGTCAGCTTCGTTTTCGGCCGCAATCTTGAACTTTTTGAAAGCCGTCAATGCTTCATCTTTGGTTTTCGGCAGGACGATCCACATGAACCTGCTGTAATCATCAACAATTAGGAGAAAAAACCGATTTCCAGCTGGTGTTGAGGTGTAATCGGTCCACAAATGTCCCCATGCACTAGTTCCATCACTCGAGCAACCCTGAAATTTGAAATTTGTGGAAACGGAGTCCGTTTTTGCTTCCCAACAAGACAACTGTCACAAACCTGCTCAACATGGTTTACAAGTGGTAGTCCTTCAACCATTCCTCCTCGAGCTAGTTGCTGCAATGCTTGAAAGTTTAGATGTCCAAACCGAGCATGCCATCTCCAGTCGTCATCGCCTAGACGAGCCAAAAGACATACCGGTTGAGCATGGTCCAAATTGAGTTCATACAACCTGTTTCTTGCTCTCTTGACGTGGATCAATAGCTGGTTTTGTCGATCGAAGACCTCCAAATGTCCTTCTTCGATGACCACCTTGCAACCTCGCTCTTCCAACTGCCGCAAGCTGATTACATTACTAGTCATCGCGGGAATGTAATAGACATCCGTGAGGATCTGATGTTCTCCGGTCCGCCCTTTGATTAGAATGGAACCTCGGCCTTCAATCCTTACGGTCGATCAATTGCCAAACCTCACGGAGCCTCGAACTGAAGTGTCAATTTCTGAAAATTGACTTATGCTGCCACTCATGTGATTGCTAGCCCCTGAATCCAGGTACTAGACACTTGCAACATCTCATCGTTCACTCCGAGTTGGAGTTGCATATTGTATTCAACTAGTGTCACTTCTTCGGTGGAGCATTCTTCCTTCTCTTCCATCAGTTCGCAAGCTTCAAGCATCAACAGGACTGGCGAATCATCATTCTTCTCGGTTGCATTTGCTCTTCCCTTCTTGGGCTTCTTGCACTCGGATGCAAAGTGCCCAAATTCCGAGCAATTGTAGCATTTGATCTTCGTCTTGTCAAACTTCCGGTATGTCTTCTTTTCTTTTGTTGCCAATGCCTCCCACTGGGCTCGGCATAGTAGAAGCATCTCCCCTTCTTCCTTGCCTTGTGTCGCCAATGCCTCCCACTGGGCTCGAGATAGCAGCAGCTGCTCCCCTTATTCCTTGCCTTGGCGTCACCCCTACTGATTTTCTTCGAAGACTCGTAGACGGCCAACTGCCTCGGTCAGCGTCATCTTCGTCATGTCTCCGAATTGCTCAATCGTACTTATGATCTAGAGAAACTTGTCAGGGACAGCGCTGAATAACCTTTCGATGACCGTTGAATCCGGCAATTCAACACCCAACGCCCGAATTTCTCCAGCCAGGCTCATGAGCTTTTGAGAAAACTCACCAACACCTTCAGTTTCTCCCATGATCAACCAATCAAATTGCCTCTTCAGCGCCTGAGCTCTTGCTTTCTTGACACGATCCTCGCCAATGCGCATCTCCTTGATTGCTTCCCACGCCTCCTTTGCAGTCTCCTTTTCTGTAATGGTCATCAAGACCTCGTCGGGGACAGCCTGAGATATGGTGGCCAGAGCGCCTTGATCTTTCTCCTCTTCGACCGGTGCATCTCCTTCAATTGCCACCCATACTCCAAGAGAGCGCATGACGATCTTCATCTTCACAGCCCACAGGCCGTAGTTCGTGTCAGTCAGCATGGGGAATTGGATCGGTACCAATCCCCCTCTTGTCGGAGCTCACAGCGGCGCCAGCGATTTCTTTTCGCCGGAGCGTTCTCCTGCCGCCGCTTGCTTCTCTGCAATCTTCCCGTCCATCGCCTCCTTGCTCTGATACCAAATGTCAGTAGGAACTCAGGATCACAGCAATGGACAAACCTGAACTTAGCCGGTTTAGCTAATTGCCGAACTATGAACAACAGCGCCAAAAAACTGAATTCAGCCAAGAACCTGAAATTCAGAGAAACCACGAGACAACTTCTTTGGTGGTGCTCAATCACACATCACCTTTTCTGGTTTTTCTCCCTTATATAAGAATTACACAAGCCCTACTTTTACTCTTAGATGGAATCAAAATCAGAAACGGAAAACGAAAAACGAAACTGAAACGGAAAACTGAACTTGTTTCCCGGTCGGACCGGCTCCTACGTTGCGATCAGACCGCAGCTTCTTCAGCGGTTAAACTGGCAAAATAGTTTAATTCAAACATTGAAGGCCTGGGTCAGCGCCGAGGGGCGCAAGGCAGCGGCGTAGGGAAAGTGCCATGGCAGGAGACCGGATGGCAGGCTGATGGTGGCATAGCAGCTTGATCAGAGTCGAAACCGTGGAACGCCATGACACAGGGAGGAGCCGGCTAGGCTGGAGATGCGACGGCGCCAGGAGCAGAGGCCGGATCTGCGTAAGGGGAGGCGACAGGGAGGCCAGGGTCGGAATAGAGACGGTGCAGGTGAGCCAAAAGGGGGGTGTGGGGCAGCAAGGGGGAGGAGGAAGAAGAAGATAAGGGTGAGAAGGGGAGAAGGAATAAAAGAAGAAAAGGAGAAGAAATGGAGTGACGGGAGTGTTCGGCTGAATAGACAAGGGAAGAGAGAAAAGGGAAGGAAGGAAAGAAGTGAAGAAGGAGAGAGGAAGAAGAAGAAAAATAGAAAAAGGGGGAAAAAGATTTGGTGTGTATAGAAAAAAATTTATATTCTTAAATCCTTAATTAGAGAGTTTCAAGTACTACCCATGTGGAATGATGTGGACTCGTAATATGAAGAGTAGGAGGCCGACACCCTGTATAGAGGTTGAATGGAGTACGCGGCGGTCTAGAATTATTCCTAGTGAACCCAATTTGCAATAAGGTGTAGCTATATTATCTTAGTTTTAGAGACACTATAGTTTGAACATTTTTATTTCTAAATATTGTAATATTTGAGCCTTCGAATCAGGCCTAGCCCTACGTGTCTATGTATGTCTAACATTAAGTAAATACATAATAGTTAGCGAGGAGCGGATATATCTAGCATGCAAACATTAGGGTCACATGGCCCAATGACTTCTTTTTTAACAATGTAGTAAAATTGTATTTCTAAAATATCAAAGAAATTCTACTTTTCCTCAAAATATTTATTTCATTGCATGGCCATATTTTTATGTTTTTTTGCAACTAATTCAATTTTAACTAGTTTTTAACAAGGCGGGTACGAGAGAAAGGAAGATGGTGGCCGCCACCACCAACGTCACCGCTGACTTTATTGTGTATAGTTACTCGGGCTGGACTAGGGCTAGCATGGCACGAATGCTGGTATGACGGGCTTTGGGCCGTGCTTGGGTCTAGCCAGAGACGAGGTGGGTTGGCACGGTGGGATGACTAAGCTGAGCCAGCATGACATGAAATGATCCAAAGCATGATGAGCCTGGACCGTATCGACATGGTATGGTCTAACTCTTAGCTCTACTTTATGAATGGTGTTAGTAGATGGCATTTATGCACGCTTCTTATTTGCGCATCATCCCCACCCTCCTTTTTTTTTGTTAAAGTACGTATTTACTTCTTACTTAAAAGCAGGCACGTACCTATTCTTCACGGAAAAAGTATAATCTACAATATTATTCCATACACATTTTTGGTGACATAAAACTCTCATCAGAATTACTCTCTCTATTTCATTATATTTGTCCATTGTCCATCGTATCACAGACTAAAAAAGCAATAAATCTAAATATACTTAATAAGAAATAACTGTACATACGTCTATTAAATAACATGCCATAACCATTTAACTTAATCCGAAGTATTTAAATATGGGTAGAAAGAGAAAAATTTGCAATAACTATACTCTACATTCTCTCAATAGACAAATATATTTAAACATGTACTCCAGATGCCATGAACAAATATAGCGAAATGAAGGGATTATTAACTAAGCAATTGGATAAAATTCTTTTAGTCACTGCTAATCAACTTTATTGTTTTATATATGCAATTATAAATTCAGTATGGGCAATTAAAAGCATTATAGCATGGTTATACACAACTTATAAATGTAACCCTTTTTTTCAACAGATAAATGCGAGATATCCTATCTGATAGTTTCTGCGGTGCTTATGTGGTGAAAAGACGACGCCTCTCAGAATTTAAATTATTAATCTTTACTATTATAAAAGAAGGAGTTGGTGGTTGGTACGGCCTCCCCACATTTTCTCCAGAAAAAACTGGTTGACATGTGGGCCCTCACCCTCCCCACGAAACGCACTCTCCTGCCTCCTGTGCGCTGCCTCCCCAACTTCCGCCCTCGCCTCCTCCCCCGCTGCGCCGAGTCTTCCGCCTCCTCCCCTCCCTCCCACCCCGCACCGACGCCTCCCCCTCTTCGCCGTCGCTTGCCTCCTCCTCGCCGCGGTCTCCCTCGCGCTGTCTCCACCTGCCGCCTCCCCGCGCCACTCCAGCCTGCCCCCGCCACCATCGCCTTCCGCTGCGGCCGCGCCGAGGACTGCCTACGATCCTTCCTCGCCTCCTCCGATCCTCCCTCCTAATCACACGCGGAACCGCTAGCCAAGCTGCAAATCTCAGGTTCATCCCCTTCTCTCACCTTGGCTTGATTCAGTAGGCCGGGAGATTTGGGCGGATCCGGCCGCTATGGTTCCGGTGATTCGAGCTGCTCCAGAGTCGCCTAATCGATCACCGCCGGCTTTTAATTTTTGTTATTTTCTTGGGTGTTTTGGTTGGATTCGATCTGCTTTCTTCGGCTCGATTGTTTTTACTACTGATTAATCGCTGGGTCTGTATTGGAGCCAGGTTTTTGTGAGGCCTAGGAGAGATGGGGATAGTTGTTCGATTGTTATTCATTTGTATCTCTGTTGACGCTTTTCTGTGCTTAATTTGATTTGAGATTCGTATTTTTTGTAAGGCCAATTATGTGATTATTTTCATTTAGCTTTATTGTGGTTTCAGGCCAAGTAACTAAACAATATTTAACAACCTAGCTATGCAATTTCAGGGTAAGGCAAAGAAAATTGTTTCAGCACAAGCCCTCTGGTTTGATATTCTGAAGGCACGGATAGAAACTGAACACCATATATGCTTTATAAGGTATGTAATTCATAAGGAAATGATGGGTTGCCTCTAAATTTGCATTTCTATTACCACATATGCCTTCTTACTGAAAGATCCAATGCTTTGGCTTTAAAGACTCTTCATGATCTGCAGGATGCTTGCAATAGAAAAAGTAATCAACAAAATCTTAGCACTGATAAGTCTTCCAACTTGTGTACTGAGATAATTGAATTCACAGGTCCCACTGAAACTGCTGTGTGCAATCTAGCATCAATTGCTTTACCACGTTTTGTAAGGGAAAAAGGTATGCACTGATGGCTAATGAATTCTTTGATTAGTTGTTGTAACTCAGTAACTTGCGTATATTACATGGCAAGTATTGCGGATATTTGAAGGTCAAAGACATTGTCCTGCTGCCTGTGTTATGCACGTTCATGAATTATGATTCCAGTGTTCATTAGTTCCCAGTAGTAATCAAATATGTTTATGATTTATGAATTTACATATTAGAGAAGAAAGTTTTATAGAGCACATAAACTGTTGTCTTTAGAAATTTATGGTTTGTCACATTTTCCATTTGGCCCATCTAAGTGACTCAAGACACCGTCTTGAGTTACTTTACTGTTAATTGTTTAAAAACCATGCTATTTCTTGCCTTCTTTAGATAGCTGTGCGAGAACGGACATCACACCTACCCTATATCTTTTTTTGTCAGACATGCTATTAACATATTTAATGTGTGAGGTCTACTACTATGAACTCCACGTTCCTTTCTCCCATTACTGTTTCGATCTATTAATCTCTAATGCAAAGTTGATCCATGCATGTTGACGTGCTTTCGTGTTGTTTAATGTATTTTGCCTTCCGATCGTTTTATTGAAATTCACTCGGTCATTTGTATGTGCTAAATGCATTGAGTTCACTACCATTGTATTGCAGGGCTCATTAGGTAATGATTAATTGAAAATCCTCATTCTATTCTTCGTATGGATTAGCAAGTGGTATTTGGCTGATCTCTTTTGCATATGAGGTCATCATTGTTGAAGTATAAGTTAATTGCATGTCTTTCCTTATCAGTTTATTGAGTTGCATGCACCAGCCAGTTCACCTAAAATCTTAAGCTAATGAGGAAAGGCGGGCAATTAAATTATACTTAGCACTCCCCACATGTGTAGGCTTCCTCAGGCTTAAGACGTGGAATAGAAGTGGGCTGCAATTTTTCTAATTACGCCAACCGGGTCTTAAACTCAAAACATCTTGGCTCTGATACCATATTGAGTTCGTATGAAGTCTGAATATGTTGCAATAGCCCAAAGGGCAATATATAAGAATACATGGACTCAAACCCTAAAATAAGAAAAGACACTAATACCCTTAACAATCATATCACTCCCTTTTCCGATTGAAATTTAGCATTTAGTTTTACTCTTGCTAGATTCTTTCCCGATGTTTAGTTTTGGATTGCCTATTGTTACAAATCTTACTATTCATATTTCACTATTTGATTTTTCCACTCTTGCATTAACTAGGCCACCTGTAGCACTGACAATTCATAACATAGTTCAATATCTGATCGGTCACGGTTTTCTATAGTCTTGTTAGCTCATTTTGTTTCACTTTAATATATTTTCAGAATGTGTTGGCCTCCCTAGCTCTACAAAGCAAGAGTGTGAAAGGAAACTGAAATGTTACTTCCATTATGAACTTTAGTCTTTATCTTTTTTGTAGGCTCAACAAGGGCACATGCAGAGTATGAGGAATTTGATTAGGTAAAACAAAGAAGACAACAAGTGGATAGGACTTACTAAACAGAAAAAAAAACTCAACTGCCTAGGGTGTAGTGACCTACAACAATAACTACAACCTTGCCAAGCGGGTTTATGGCCGTCCTCCATTGATATTTACAGTTTATTCATATTATTCAAGGTACTTAAATGGCCAAATAGACGCCTTTCAAATAATGTATAATTGGTAAACTTAGGTAAATGCATGGTATATTTTCTTCCTATTGTGGTTTTTGGCTAGCAACCTGTGAGTATTTTGTATCCTTTTTTTAGAACATAAGAGTAATAATTTTTCTGCGATGTGATTTTTGTAGTAATATGCTAACCTTTATTGGTAATACCAAACTTTATGTACTGTAATTTCCATATTTTTTGAGTTCCTTACCTATGAATTTTTTGAGTCATATTTCCAGACCATGGTGCAAATTAAATTGCAAGGGGAATCATTTCTTTGTGAATTTCATTGTACGGTATGGGTGATATTTTGGTTACTTGGTATTTTTACAGTAAGTATCTGAGAGGGATTCATAAACTTGGGTCATATTATATTACAATAGACATACATTGAAAACGTGCTAGATTAGCATTCAACTTCTCACCATTCTTCACTTTTCAACTGATCAGAGTAACTCTCTTCTATATCACAATTCTCTGTATATTCAATGAGCTCCGTTGCAACGCACGGGCATGTAACTAGTAAATAACTACATATTTCAATAAAAGTGGGGCATAGTCTCACCTAGAAAATATGTACTATCCAAACCTAAAATGCTGGTGTGTATCTAATGTACAAAAAGGACTCATTTATTATGCAACCTATATTTTGTATCCCAAAAATATGCTAGAAGCGTGACATGCCCATCGTAGTTTTCAACATCATAAATTTTGAATACAGGAAAATTACAGCGAAACGTCACTTCGTTTTAAAGATCTTAATATCATGATGTCTACGCCTAGGTGTGTTAGCTACTACTTCATCCATCCAAATTTATATAATTTATTTTTTTAATGGTATTATCCATAAATATATGGTATATTTTATATTCTAATGCAAAATTAGTGTGATCTCACTACTGCAGAAAAGGTCATCACAGACGGTTCAAAAACGTCATCACAGACAGTTTTGTGAACCGTCTGAATTTATGGGTCAGTAATAACACGAGGTCATCACAGACGGTTTTCGAACAGTCTGTGGTGCAAATATCACAGACGGTTTTTAACTAAAAACCGTCTGTGATAACTATATATCACAGACGTTTTTAACTAAAAACCGTCTGTGATATTCCATTCTACTCCTAAACCTATTTCTGTTTATTGGCTAGCCTCAGGAAATGATAGCCATACTCTTTGAAACAAGCGGATAGTTATACATGTATATATCCAATTCACATCTCAATTCATTTCACAAACATAAAACATCCATTTTTATTAAGATTAGAGCCTACCATTACAATATCCCAAAACAACGAGCAGGTTACACAACAAAAACAGAGAAAAAGCAAAGATCCCCTGATGCAACACATGAGTTGGATGTCTTTGACACCCACCATCGTCGGCGTTGATTGAACGTCTGCACGGTTGGCACGAGCTAGTTGCTTCTACGGTGTCTTGCCTCCCGTAGACTTGTGCGTCGTCTACAAGGAGGAGGACATCAAGGAGGAAGAGAACAGCAAGAAGGAGGACAGCAAGGAAGAGGAGACCAGCAAGGAGGAGGACAACAAGGAGGAGGATAGCAAGGAAGAGGAGACCAGCAAGGAGGCTGGGTTTTGGTTATATTTATAGGGGAGGGAGAGGGAGGGAGAGGCGGGAGTTCGAAATTTTTGGCGCGGGAACGGAGAGGCGGATTGGTGGATTTCTATTGGCTAGGATTGGGTTGAGCAGGATCGACAGGCCCATCGGTCAGATTATCATAGATGGTTCTATATATAGAACCGTCTGTGATGAATGAATATCACAGATCTGTGAATTAAAGTACAAAATTTTATATACTAATGCAATATAAAAAATTAGTCTGAAAAGATAAAATAGAAAAGTTTTATATGGCTTATATATACTCATTTGAAAGGTTTTGACGAGATCTACAACTTTACAGTTGAAGCAAAATCCAAATTCCAAAAGGAAGACCAAGAAAAAGGGTAAAAACAGACACCAAAAACTTGCGACACAGATTTAGGTCCAAAGATGGCCGATTTTCGGGGTCTTGGAGGCTGACTAGCGCAATCTAGTCATTTTTTTGGATTGGGCTCGTCGTTAGCTTTCCAACGAGTACAAGAACGTCGAAAACGGACATCGTATGCAAAAGGTATGCCCGTTTTACTAAAGGTGTCTCAAAACTGAATCATACTCGGACTTAAGCGGGAAAATATGAAATTTTGAGGGATTGCAAGGCGGGAAACGTATCACAGACGGTTTTATAATAAAAACCGTCTGTGATAATCTGGAATATCACAGACGGTTTTTATTACGGTTCAGCGGTAAGAACCGTCTGTGATACTCCTTTTTCCTGCCACAAATACCACAGACGGCCTCCAAATTAAAACCGTCTGTAATAGTGTACATCATAGACGGTTTCACAAAACCGTCTGTGATTTGGCGTCTAGTATTAGGCTTTCTGTAGTAGTGTCTTCTCTTTATTCCCTTAATAAATATGCATTTTTATTTATTATTTCTACATGCATGCATTAAATATAGTGCTTAAAGATAATAATTAGGGGTAATCTAGCCATTTTGACTATCTCCTTTGTCTATGTGCCAAGAGAAAATATGCCTTGTAAATTTGAATGTACAAAGTAATTAGCTATCAACATAAGATAAGAGATGATATGGCAAAGAAAAAAGGAGAGAGGAAAGTAGTATCTTGTATGAGAGTACATAAAGCAACAATGAAGATATAGCTAAAATATACACTGGGGAGGAGGATTGTGTGTATCACATTAAATATGTGGGATGGGTGAGGGAGAAGAGAGGAGACAGAAAGATGGGAGAAGGTGTAAATTTATTAATTGAGTCTATTGGTAGATATTTTCTACTGGGGAAGTTATATCTGTAGTTATTTTTAAGTGATAGAAAGAGCATTAGACATAGCAAAATAGTGTCCCTATTTTTTTTCAGCTTTTGGCTTCTGTTTTTGACTTTTCTGCAGTAACTAACTTTTAAAACGAGTGTTTTTTTAAGATAGGATCTACTAGATAATTATAGTACATACTGTATCAACTTTATTTATATCGTCAAAAACCGCACATGAATTTTTGTTACTCTGTAATCTCTTTCATGTACAATCTAAAAATTATAACCACAGCTAAAAACCATAAATTCCAGCCAAGAAAAAGGCCCATTATCTTGCATTGAAATGCCTTTTGTGAGTGCGGTCACCAGCAGCCGTGTGGTTGTGGACAGATCTATGGCTGGTGTGCAGTTAAGCCATAGACTATATTGGCCCACATGTAGCATTCTGGCATCTTTGTAGAAGACGCCACGAAAATTTGACGCATTTATTATCATATCCGTCCACACCGCCAACATGAACGGAAGTATGGAACTCCTTTTAGAATATATGCTGGTCAAATATTTATAGATTTAAATATTAATATATAAAGAATTACTAAGAGTGATAACATCAAATTAGTATTATTAGGTTTATTATGAAATATACTTTCGTAATGTATAATTATTTTTATTTGAAGAAATATATTTGCATAGAAATTAATGGTCAAAAGTGTTATATGGGCGATCGTGTCAATGTCTAAATCTACTTATATTTAGAATAAGAGAAGTAGAACTCAACCGGCACTTCGCTTTACCTACCTTGGTTGACATATGGACTTGTCCTATTGGCTTTGATTGGCTGAATTTTGGAAGTATCTAGCATTGTACGTCTTTTAAATTCCAGATATAGTACTTTGTGTATAAAAATTCCGTTTCTGACCCCGTTTCGACTGCGCGACTCTAGAGCATCGACACGTGGGCAGTCGTGCGGTCCGGCACTGCACGATCGAGCTACAGTCGAGTCGTGCGGTCCGGGACCGCACGTCCTCACTGTAGCAGGCGATCGTGCGCTGCTAGTCCGCACGTCTTTTTTTTTTGCCGGTGATCGTGCGCTGCCGGTCCGCACGTCTATTTTTTTGCCGGTCGTGCGCTCCCGCTGCCGGTCGTTTTTGTATTCTAATTTTGACTAGGCATGATTTTACAGGGCACTTCTCTAATTCGGCAAAGGCAAGCTACATTTTTTTTACCAAATCAGTTGTGCTAACCAAGAGATCAATCCTTAACATACACAGGGACATGGGCTATTATTGGTTGCGATTTGCTATATACATTGCTATTTGTGTAAGCATTGGCACCATTTTCTTCAATGTTGGTTACAGTTTTGCATCAATCCAAGTAAGTGATCTTAAACCTATATGATAAAAGTAGTGGAAAATATGGGTAGGTAATGCTATAGAACTCTTTGTCGAGCATTTTAGGCAAGAGCATCCATGCTTACGTTTACGTCAACCCTGTTGACAATGTTGTCAATTGGAAGATTCCCACTGTTTGTTGAGGATATGAAGGTAGAAATTTTACTTTTTTAGGAAAATAAAATCTGTATTGTTGTAGGGGTGGCCCCCACCTAAACCCTGCCGGCCTGTTAGAAAGTAGTAAAGCCCAGAATAGGGCATGTGTAATGACATAAATGCCCTTGAGAGGGATACTTGGGTGTAAGGACATAACTGTAAAATACTCCCCATGTGAATATATATAAGCCATCCAAGCCATGGGGGGAGCCCCAAGCATTGCTCACCTAACTCTCCACTACCATACTCTCTCTCTGTTTGGTCCGTAACCACAACAGTTGGCGCCATTCGTGGGGAAGACAAGAGCAAGCTCCAAGATCTAAAGAAGGATGGCAC
This sequence comes from Dendrocalamus latiflorus, assembly GCA_017311315.1. Lineage (NCBI taxonomy): Eukaryota > Viridiplantae > Streptophyta > Magnoliopsida > Poales > Poaceae > Dendrocalamus > Dendrocalamus latiflorus. The sequence continues at coordinate 20,089,851 of CM029672.1, forward strand.
TAAAGAAAGCTTCATCATCGGCGGCAGAGAAGAAGAAGAAGGGCGCGACAGGGCCCCGTGTCAACACTAGAGCTTCGGCGTCGGTAGTCGCGTGCGCGGCAGCTATGAACATCAACGCTCATGGCGCGAAGATTGACCCCACCGCTGGCGTGGTGACCGACCCCGCCCCGCGCGCGACGATTGATCCCACCGCTGGCGCGACGGTCGACACCGGCAGCACCAGCCGGGTTGTTGGGAGCAGTAATGCCGACGCCCATGCTGGCATGGCCACCGTCCCTACACCCGGTGCGGGAGCAGCGAGCGGCTCCAGTGGCAATGTCGGCCTTGTCACCGGCTTCGAAATCCACCGCACCGGCGCATCGGGCAACCTAGGAGCGCAGGCCGTGGTCGCCGCTGTCCCGACGGTGCAAACAGGTGCGCTGATAGCCCCAGCCGTGGCAACGGTGGATAGCGCCCTGCTGACGGCCATCGGCACGCTCCAACGGGAGCTAGCGAACCTCCATGCAGCCGTGCGGGATTTGCAAGAGGCTCGGAGTTAGCAAACCCCACCGATGGTAGCGCTGGAGCCCACGCCAGAATGGGCGGATAGCGCGAGGCCCCAACGTCCAGTCGCGTCCCGTTGCAACACGTGGACCCGGAGTCCCCCCTCTCCGCGGGCCTGCAGTAGTCGGCATGGCCGGAGGACTTCAAGTTCTCCAGCGCCATCGAGCCGTACAAGGGCGACACAGACCCTCGGGAGTTCGTGCGTGTGTATGAGACCGCCATCGAAGCTGCAGGCAGAGATGACACCACCAAGGCGAAGGGCTCCCCCTCGCGCTACAGGGAGTGGAACTCTCGTGGTTTTTTTACCATAGAGCCAAACTCTATCTACGCATGGGAGCAGATCCACGACTGCCTCTACAACAACTTTCAGGGGAACTACGTCGAGCGCGTCGACGTGGATTAGCTCTTTGCTGTCAAGCAAAAACCCTCAGAGAAGCTCCGAGAATACTTCAAGCGCTTCGCGAAGATCCACTGCCAGGTCAAGGACGTCAACGAGACACCATCATCAATGCAGCGATACAGGGCCTTCGCCCGAGGCCGCTCGCCAAGTACAACGCACGAAAGCCAATCAAGATGGTGGCGAAGCTCTTCGATAAGATGGAAGAGTATGCCAGGGCAGAGGAGGACGTGCGATGGCGCCAAGGCGACGACTCCGACACCAATCGGGCGAAGGGCTCGACGAAGAACGGAGATGCGCCGAAGGAGGGCTCCTCGAAGGGCAAGCGCAAGCAAGAGCCCTCGAAGGATGCTCCCGAGCGCAAGGACGCCTAGCACAAGGAGTCGTCGAGCGACAAGCCCATACGTGGCTAACAAAAGTCCTGGAGAGACCGCTACGTCTTCGACATTGAGAGTGGCTCCGAAGACAGCGCCCCCGCCGGTCGCGGCTGGGGTAGCCGAGGCCAGGGGCGGGGGCGCGGTTGGGGCCGCGATGATAGGCCCCGTGTGGAACAGGAAGACCAGCCCTACGGCCAGTGGTGCGAGGTGCATGGTCGGGGTGGCCACGACACGCGTGCGTGCACCACCATCGCGGCACTTCGACAGACTGTCGCTAGGGATAAAACCCTCGAGGCATGGCCGCCCATCGTGGTCCATGTCCAGCAACCCCTGGAGGGCCCCATGCGGATCCAAGATCACGGGCCGCAGCCCCAGGAGGTCCCCTTGCAGATTCAAGCCCACGTACAGCAACCCCAGGAAGTCCCCCTCTGAATCCAAGCCCCAGAGGGAGCCCAGCACCGGATCATAAATGTTATCTCCGGGGCTCTTCATTGGAATTCCCCTCAGTGCGGCAACAGAAGGCCAACGCGCGGAGGTTGCACCATGTGGCAGCGTACCCAGCGCAGGCACCGCCGGAGTGGGCACAGCACGAAATTACCTTTACGCCCGCTGATGCTGAAGGCGTGGAGTTCCCTCATCAGGATCCCCTGGTCATCCATGTCGCTATCGTAGGATGCGATGTCAAACGCGTCCTAGTCGATGGAGGCAGCTTCGCGAACATCCTGTTCACGGCAGCCTTCGACCAGATGGGGATCCCCGAAGTCGCCTGGGTCCTTTGGGAATCCCGTTGCAGGGCTTAAGGGGTCAACCGCTAAAGGCGATGGGCCAGATATGCCTCCAAGTTTCCTTCGGCCAAGCCAGTAATACGAGGAGCGAAGACATCACCTTTGACGTCGTCGACATCCCATACCCATACAACGCCATACTGGGGCGCCCCACCCTCAACTCCTTTGGGGCAGTGCCGCACCACGGTTTCCTATGCATGAAGCTCCCGGGCCCGCATGGTATTATCACCAGCTTTGATGATCAAGACCTCGCCCGCCGCATAGAGCTTGGTGTGCGGAGTCCAGGATCGATGTTCAAGCCCTGGCCGGAGAGCTAGTCCTAGAGGGTGCCCCTGCACAAAAGCGGACAGCGCATGCCCGGTGGCGAAGGCCGAGCCCAGGGAGCAGAGGCTTCGGCACAAGCTGATCGAGCGACAGCTAAGCTGGTCACAGCGAAGCTCCTCCAGTTCATAGCTATCCGCAAGACTTCTTGCCCTGCCCGTCTAGCACCAGAGGCTCCCCACTTGCGCCATCGCGGGAGCGGCTGTCGCCGCACCTCCTCTCCTCGAGCGCAAACGGGACAATTAATAAAGTCCGCTGTTTTCAAAAAGCTTCTCACTCTATGTCAAGTCGCGCGGGGGGACGCCTCCGCGCGCACTCTCAGTGAGTATAAAGAAAGACACACGGTAAACGCGCGCACTCTCCGTGAGTTTAAACAAAGACACATGGTAAACGCGCGCACTCTCTGTGAGTATAAACACCGTGAGTATAAACAAAGACACGCGGTAAACGCGTGCACTCTCCGTGAGTATAAACAAAGACACGAGGGAAACACGCGCACTCTCTGTGAGTATAAACAAAGATACGAGGTAAATGCGCGCACTCTCCGTGAGTATAAACAAAGGCACGCGGTAAACGTGCGCAGTCTCTGTGAGTATAAATAAAGACACGCGGTAAGCGCGTGCACCTCTGTAAGTATAAATAAGACGCGGATGTTGTCCCTGCACACTCTAGGGAGTATAAAAAAGACGCGGATGTTATCCCTGCGCACTCTGCAGAGTATAAATAAGACACGGATGCTGTCTCTGCGCACTCTATGGAGTATAAATAAGACACGGATGTTGTCCCCGTGCACTCTACAGTGTATAAACAAGGCGTAAGGGAGTTGTCCCCGCACGCACTCTACGAAGTGCAAAATAAGACACACGGAGGCTTTCCTCCGCGCGCACGTGCGCCCACGCACGCACACCCTGCGGGGCACAAATAAAGCGCTCGAGCATCTACCTTGGCTAGGCGCCAGCTCCGCTGCCACCACTTCGAAGGGTAGGGGACGGAGCGCTCGAGCGTCTACCTCGACTAGGCGCCACCTCCGCTGCCACCACTTCGAAGGGTAGGGGACGGAGCACTCGAGCGTCTACCTCGACTAAGCGCCAGCTCCACTGCCACCACTTCGAAGGGTAGGGGATGGAGCGCTCGAGCGTCTACCTCGACTAGGCACCAGCTCCGCTGCCACCACATCGAAGGGTAGGGGACAGAACGCTCGAGCGTCTACCTTGGCTAGGCGCCAGCTCCGCTGCCACCACTTCGAAGGGTAGCGGACGGAGCGCTTGAGCTTCTACCTCGGCTAGGTGCCAGATCCACTGCCACCGCTTCGAAGGGTTGGGGACGGAGCGCTCGAGCGTCTACCTTGACTAGGCGCCGGCTCCGCTGCCACCACTTTGAAAGGTAGGGGATGGAGCGCTCGAGCGTCTACCTCGGCTAGGCATCTGCTCCGTTGCCACCACTTCGAAGGGTACCTCGGCTAGGCGCCAGCTCCGCTGCCACCACTTCGAAGGGTACAGCACGGAGCGCTCGAGCGTCTACCTCAGCAAGGCGCCAGCTCCGCTGCCACCACATCGAAGGGTAGGGGACGAAGTGTTCGAGCGTCGACCTCGCCTAGGTGCCAGCTCTGCTGCTACCACTTCGAAGGGTAGGGGGCGAAGCGTTCGAGCGTCCACCTCGGCTAGGCGCCATCTCTACTGCCACCACTTTGAAAGGTAGGGGACATAGTGCTCGAGCGTCTACCTCACCTAGGCGCCATCTCCGCTGCCACCACCTCGAAGGGTAGGGGGCGGAGCGCTCGAGCGTCTACCTCTACTAGGGGCCAGCTTCGCTGCCACCACTTCGAAGGGTAGGGGACGGAGTGTTCCAGCATCTACCACGGCTAGGCGCCAGCTCCGCTGCCACCACTTCGAAGGGTAGGGGACGGAGTGCTCAAGCATCTACCTCGACTAGGCACTTGGGCGTTTGCGGAGCACCTAGTTCTACGAGGTGACAGAGGCAGGCGCAATTGTGAAAAGCGATGGGGGCATATACTCCAACCAGTCTTTATCACACTCGTAAAAGGAAATGTTTACAAGGGCGTCCGACGATCAACATCCCTGAGGACCTAATGTACAAGCATCCTTGAGCGCCTAGGATCACTACTCATCCGGCTCCACCTTGATGTACTCTCGCGCCAGAGCATCGCCCGCCGAAGACCGGGCCGCCCAAAAATCCAGCGAATACTCGGCCCTTCTCCAGTGCCGAAGGCGCCGTCAGGTCAAGAGGTCAGAGACTAGCAATCGGTTTCTGTCAAGTAGCTGCTCGGAGCACAGCGACACACATGTTCAGAACATGGGACAATTTCCATTTTATTCTTAAAAAAGGGGGAGACACGTACATTACAACGCACGCCTACACACTAGAACCCTGGCATCACACCTGTGGGTTCGCGCCATGCCTCGCGGTGGCGGCACCGCCTTCGTCGCGTCGCGAAACTTCATCAAGCCATTGGCCGAAGTTCCCCTTGCCATGCATGGTCTGCCATAGCTCTACCTTCGCCGCAGCCTCCCTGATGTAATCCCAGATCCGTTCATGGAAAGTGCGGACGGAGGGACGAACGGTGCGTACGGCGCCTGACATCACCCCAGCCGCCACTGGCATCTCTAGCTACAGGTCAGCCAGCTCGTCGACGTGCCGACAGCCTCGGTGCTGGAGCAGAGCAAAGGCTAGGCGCGTAGTAACAAAGGATCAATGGTTTCCAAAAGACCTTGCGGCATTGAGAGCAAGGTTGGAAGCCTCCCTGATCAGACGAAGCATCCGCAACAGCTCTTCGAAACCGAAGGAGCAAGGCGGCACTTCGGCAATGAGGTCTTCGAGGGTGCCCTCCAGAGCCAGCATGGCGTCCCACGCCGCCGCCGAGGCATCGCCCAGAGTTCGGTCCTGCTCCCCAAGAGACGCAGTAATGTGGCCTTTCTCCACCTCCAGCGCAGCGATTTGCTGGAGCAAGCTGTCGCGCTCCTCGGTGGCCCCTCGCTGTGCTGCCTCGGCAGCCGCTCGCTGCGCCGCCGCCGTGAGCGCCTCGGCGTCCGAAATCACCTTCGCAGGCTTCGCCTCCAGTAGTCGGATGCGATCATCTTTGGTGGAGTGGGCCTCCTCGGCCGCACAAAGGGCCTCTTCGGCAGCGCACAGCCAGACCTCCAACGCCCCCGCTCACGGGCGTGAGCCACTTGCAACGCCCGGCCAAGGGCGAGGGTCTACACGACGCAGCGGTCAGCAAACTCCTAAATGACGACACACCGCTCAAGGTTGAGCACTCACCCTTATCTCCGAGGCCTTTAGCGCGCCTCCAGGTTCGCGTCCGCGCTGTCCGCGGCACCCCGCCACGCCCCAAGTACCTCCGACCGAGGGATGAAGTCTGTTAAGCTCGGACACGTGGCCTCCGCGACGATAGTTTCAAGGGCCCCGGGCGTCGATCCCAAAGGAACGCCCTCGCCCCCCAAAGATTGTCCTCGCCCAGGGGATCGGGCCACTGCGAAGGAACGTAGTGGTTAGAACCCTATGGATGCACCGCAGGATCGGGCGAAGGGAGTTGAGCTTACCTTCGGCAGCAACCGGTAGGCTCCGATTGGGTGTCCCCCGAACCTCAGAGGGAATCATAGGAATACCAGCGCCCCCTGAAGAAACCGGCCCCCCAGATCGGGGGGCCTCTGTGTTGGAGTCTGACTCCAATAGGCTCCTGACTCTCGTCGCCACAGCGAACCCGCTCTCTAGATGAGATGGCGATCATATATGCGGCCGCTTTTCCTTCGGAGAACACAGCAAGGACTCCACCTCGGCAACCGCCGCAGGTGATGACTCTGCCTCGGCAACCACCACAGGCGAGGAAGCCTCCCCCTCCCGGTTGTCTGTATTGCACCCGTGGTCCTGGGCACCACCCAAGGACTCCTCGCCCTCGCCCTCCGCACATGCCTCCAGTTCTAAATCGGCATACTTCGCCGAGTCGGAGTCGACGTCCGCCGCGCTGTCAGCACCCACAGGAGCAGTAATCGACGGACCAGTTACGACCGCGGAAGACCGGGACCTCCGACGAGAAACCAACCATTTCCCCTTGCCGTCGTCGTCACGGCAGCGGGGCTGGCTCGAGGCCAGAGTGGCGCGCTCCATCACACGAATGCCCAGAGCTTCGCACACCCAGTTTATCCGGCCTACGTTCGCCTCCGCGGTTGCAGCAATGCGCAGGCTGTGCTTCTTGCCCACATACGGTCCAAAGAACACGGCCACCGCACGTTCCGCGTCCCCCAAGAGAAGCCCTACAGGCAAGAAGAGCTGAGGTAAAAAAAAGGCTCCACAAAGACTTACGAGGGTTGGAGGGCCTCGGCAGTGAGGACACGGATGGGCGGACATTGTCGAGCGGTGCCACACCATACATGACGAACTCCTCGGCGAGGTCACGCGTGTTGAAGCGGGCGGTGATCCCCACAAGCCTCCACGCAGCGATCGGCGTGCCAGGCGAGGTATTGAATGACACCGGCCGGCCCATGCACTCGAGGCCACTGTCGCTCGCCACACGGTGGTAAAACCACCATTTCATCCAGTTCGGCTCCCACTTCGTCCGAGTCGAGTTGCCAGGGAAGATCTTCCCGCACTGCGACCGTTGACGCTGCCGAAGTTAGAAAAAGTTCCCTCTCTCAACCTCTTCGGCTGACACCGTGTGTCGTGGAGGAATGCGAACAGCGAGATGCTGGGCCAGCATGCCTCCGTACGCAGGGCCCAACTGTACACGGCAAGGCTGGCTATCGTGTTCGGAGTTAACTGCGCTAGCTCCAGCCCGAAGGTTCGCAAGACAGCACCGACGATCTTGGCCGCCGGGATGCGAAGCCTGGCTTCATAATAAGCAACGAAGATGATCGCCTCTGACTTCTCCGGGTGTGGTTCTGTCTCATCGCTGACGGGCAATCGCTCCTCGCGGCAGTTCGACAGCTTCCCTTCGCGTAGTAGGGTCCGAATCGTCTCCTCCGTCGTGAGCATCGGGCCCAGTACATGGGAGCACAAACCCTCCATTTTTTCCGTCACCACCCACCGTTTGTCCACCAGCGAGGGCTCGCACCCCTCAAGCATGTACTCCGCCTCGATCGGCAATGACCGCCGGGATGAGGCGCTACCGCCGCCCGGTTGAGCGCGTTCTTCACCGTGAGCCATTGTTCTCCGAGAGCTAAACGGCGACGGGGGCAGCACGATGGCAAAGAAGGCGAGAGCACAGGGTGCAAGAAAGCAAGGGACAGAGAGGTATGAGAAGGAGGGCGCCAACGCAGTGCCAGAAGGGGTATTTAAAGCCCCTTTACCTCCCACACCGCCGGTAAGCGTAACCGGCGGAAGACGAACTGCTTGCCTCCCCCACGATTGGCAAGTGCAACTAATGGAAGCTGAAGTGGCGCACCCGCCCACGCGCGTCGTGCCCTATTAGAAACAGACGCATAACTGCGGTCGTGCGGCAGCCTGACAGTGCACAATGCGCCAATCGTGTCCTGCCACGCGTGTGCTCCCTCGGGAATGAATGCGGGTCGCATGACGTGGCTCACCTTCCGTTGCGCATCGGTGGTAGCACGATTCTCGGGGCCATCAATGCAATGTCAACAGGCTATTGACCAATCACTCTGGCTTCAACTTCGGCGTGGACTCCGCCCCCATGGAGCGACTATGGCTCCGACTTTAGCTTCGACCCCGTGAAGCGGAACTTCACTGCGCCTTCACAAGTCTACGCGGCGAGCCCGGAGACCACCTCGACTTCGAGCGCGCGGGATGACCCCGACGCCTAATCCAACCCATGTTCGCGGGGTCCAGCCGGGCCTCCGACTCGGCCTTGCACACGGGGGGGGGGGGCAGCTTCGTATCCCGCTTCTAACATTCTAAATATCTACTTTGTGCGATTAACATTTCACAAATAAAATCATGGAAGGAGGTCAGGTGCAGATTCGGCTTTGTCTTGATAGGCCACCCTTGGCGGGTGGTGTCCGGAAACGTGCAAACACTGGTCTAACCCACAACACCATCAGAGCACCGTTCTCGAGCCACAGGATACCATGTGGCCCTCCGATCTCCAGCCCGCGCGAAGACTTTGGAGCCTGCTCTGATCGAACCCGTGCAACAACACCAGCAGCCACCTTGGCTTCGAGGTCTGTGCGACAACCCCACGGCCCCAACCGGTGGGGATCCATCCGTCTGCGCTCCCCACAATCGGGAAGCGCGACTTCTGATTTACGACAAGTTTTGCCTTGTTCTCATAAATACGCCTCCTTCAGTCCATCAACATTCTCTGATATTAGCGCCAATCGACGCGATCAAAGAATGTAGATGAACCAAAGTAGGCCTACTTGTGAGAACAGGTCAAACCTTGTCATCAAATATAGGAACGCGGTGCGCTCGAGCAGAGAGCAACAAAGCGAATAGCCAGGGATGCGGAAGGGCGATGTTGCGATAGTAGCATATATACCTACCTCCCCCCGGCCAAACCAGCGGAAGTTCAACTGGTGGAAGATCAGCTGGCGGGAGGCGAGGCGCCGCGGTCGAGTGTGTGCATGGCGCACCTGTCCCGCCACGCCACGTGTCCCACGCCCTCGGGAAGACGCATACAGCACCCGTCGCTTGGTCGCACGCGCACGCCTCCCCCAAGGCGGCCCCCTGACAGCGCATGACGCCCCAATCAAGCATCGCCACGTGTCCCAACGCCTCGACAACGCGGGTCGAAAAGGCCCCGTGGACACGGCGCAATCCTCGGCGCCATTAAGACACCGTCGTCGGGACATGGGCCATCGGGCTGTACGTCGGCTTCCCGCCTGCAAGATAACCTCGCAACTCACCCTTGGCTCTGACATTACACACGTGGGGCGGACCTGCCCCGTGCCTTGATGATGTGCCCACCGAAGGAGCCTGACTTCGCCTCATTTTCGACTCAATCAGGCGGCTCCGCCGGAATCTTCGACTCACGGCTAAGAGGACTCCGAGGTCGAAGACGACTTCGGTAACCAACTCGATTCCATACCCTCGGTGCGGAGCTAGGCCGACTGGCAAACAAGGATTCTACCCAACATCGTTGAAGGTCACAGGCCGCAGGGACGGAGGGGGCCAAATAGCTCAGCGACATGGCTTCGGCCTGTGAAGCCCTTCACGATGAGAGGCTCCTGTTCTAGGGGTGGCCCCCACCTGAGACCAGCCGGCCTGTTAGAAGGTAGTAAAGTCCAGAATGGGGCATGTGTAATGATTGTTGCTGCAATTGTGCCCGATTTTCTCCTAGGTATCATCACGGGTTCTGGACTACAAGGGGTACAAATGCTCAATGCTGGTTTCTTCCGGCTTCAAGTGACCTCCCAAAACCTGTGTGGAGGTACCCAACTTACTTCATCTCCTACCACAAATATGCAGCTCAAGGACTGTACAAGAATGAGTTCTTGGGTTTAGTATTTGAAGATTTAGGAGGTGGAGGACTCGCAATTGGTGGTGAATACATCCTAAAGAACTATTTACAACTGGACTTCGCTTACTCTAAGTAGGTGGATCTTGCGATATTACTTGCAATGGTCGTGATCTATAGGGTGCTTTTCCTAGTTATTATAAAGGTTTCTGAGATTGCAAAACCCAGGATAAAATGTAACACTAAAATTGTAGCGATGTTTTCTTTTTCCAGTAAAAGTTTATGTTAGCTGTTACTTGTTACTGAGTTACTTAATGGCACACGTAGAAGTCAACTTAGATGTAAGTGATTCACTCTTAGAGTTAATCATTGGGATGCTTGTATTAATTTAATATTTTATACATTATTGAAAAATCAATATATCCCTTGAATAAACAATTTTCGTTGACCAGTAAGTATTGACTTTACTGGTGAAACGTTTTGTTTACTTGATCATATTTAGGGCCTATTTGGCAGAGCTCCACCAACTCCAGATCCACCAAAAACAGCTCCACTCCACGAATTTTTACCCAAACGCTCCAGCTGTACGAAATCTGGATCCACCAAAATACTGAATCTAGCTCCAGATTCATGAAATCCATGGAGCACCTCAAGGGGTGCTCCACGAAACCTTGTTTCATACCTACTCGTGGAGTTGGGTGGTAATTACCCACCTTTTGCCACTGATTACATACCCCATCCCATACCACCATAAAACCCATGGGCAAAACAGGCCATTCCCACCAAAAACTCAGTTTCGTGGATCTGGAGCTGCTGTGCAAGCTAAACAGTTTTGTCTAGCTCCATGGTGGGATCCCAGATTCACGGTGGAGCTGTTTTTGATGGATCTGCTGCTCCAGATTCATTTTTTTCAGTGGTGGAGCTCTGCCAAACAGGCCCTTATTCCCAACTATCACTGGAATTGGACAACCGCCTTGAATCAAGCGAGTCGCACGCGTAAATGACACGTGGAAGTATCCAGAGGCTATCACCCGTGAATTTGTTTTACGAATAATCTATTTTTTATTCGAAATAACAGTAATATACCCTGCCAAAATTTTTTTAGAAAAATAGGATCCAGTTGCCTAACCGTGGGGTGATTGCAGCGTATCGCCCAACGGCCAAGCGATACGCAAGCAATCCGCTAGCCGTTGGGCGAATCATTGCAGTCGTTGAACGGTCGGGCGATTACAATTGCTGTCGCCCAACAATTAGGCAACTGCGCTTCCAGTCGCCGAAGGATTAGGCGACTGGAAGCACAGATAAAAGGACAGCGCAGCCGAGCGGCCGAGGCTACTTGATGAGGACATCACTTCTTCGGATACATACAACACTCCTCCACTTAACATTCAAGGACCAATCACTAGAGCTCGCGGCCGACAATTGAATTTACAGGTGAGCTCGTTCCTAAGTACTTCTTTTTGTTCATTTGAGAATCGATTGCTACCTAATGATTTAATTATGATTAGGAACCATGGAGAGGACCTAGAAGTACTTGGAGATGGGCTATGAGGCGCACAAGTCCAGCAAGGGTGGTCGAATCATGTTGGAGGTCCAACTCAAGCCGACTTCGAATCCAATTCGGAGTCCAGGACCAGGCCGCACTAAAACGGACGTCCAGATCGCATCCGGACTCCGTTTTGGACGTTCCACATATGTATGGAAAGCTGAGAAGACTACCTTTCCAATGGCTCTAGTCCCATGTCAACATTCCTTCTGAGTCAACGAGAATCGTCGAAACAAGTGGGCGTTCAGAATCTGTCAGGGTGCTGCGCCACCGTCTTTTGGGCCGTTCGGCTTTGTATCGTGTCGGAGCCCATTAGGGGCGCGTCCAGGGGTTTTGCACGCCCCTAACTCCTTTATATCCAGCCGCCACCCCCACCATTAGGGTTTGGGTTTTGCTTAGATCAATTTGTCTTTGAACAGATTCGCCGTTCATCGGTTTGTGAGACCCCAATTTTCGAGTGCTAAATCAATACATTTGCAATTCAGTTGTGTTCTTCCTTGTTCTTGCTTGTGTTCTTCGATTCGCAGGCGAGGATTAGCCTTCTTGGCGAGGTCAACCGAGCTGCGCACGGTTGATAACCTGAGGAGACGTGGTGCTGCGATTGCGGGGTTCGGAACGTGTTGTTCGGAAGCCGGATCGATTTGTGTCGCGCCTCCACCAAATCGAATTTATCTAGAACCTGTTGGAAGATCGGGACCCCGTTCCCGTCACTACTTAACCGCGCGGTGAACAGAATGCAGAAGAGAAAAGGAGACGGGGGAGGAGAGGAGAAGGAGAGGAAAGAAAAGAGAGGAGAGAAGAGGAGAGGGATGAGAAGAGGAGAGGGAGGGGAGGAGAAGAGAGGAAGGAGGAGATGAGAGGAAGCGATTTCTGTGAGGTAATTTTTTTTACGTATTTTAAATGTTGTATATGCAGTAGATATTTTATTTAGTATTAGTCTGAGTAGAAAATTGTAAATGTAGACAAAAAATAGTTCAACTTTGATATAGAAAATTTAGTCAATTTCGTTTTAGAAAATTAGTAGCCATAGTATCTTGTACTTGTGTATAATGTAATGAACATGTTGTACAAAATTAGCATCATTAGCAAATTGGCATGCGTACAAAATTGTAGTTGTAGAAAATTCAGTCAACGTTACGTAGAAATTAATCGTCCGTAGAAATTTGTGGGTATTACAAATTTCAGTCAATATTTTTGTTAGAATTTCATAATTTGCTATGTAAAAAACAATAATATGTAATATTTATGATTAATTATGAATGAATGTAATGTCGTTAGTACGTTGAAAAACATGTGTACCATTGTAACTGGTATATAGGCATTTAAATAGATATGCCACGTAAATTGTCGAAACCGGTAGGATTATTTGCAGTAAAGGACAGTTCGAGTAGCGAGAAATGTGCGGCGTCGGTGCGTGGGCTGCCGATAGGAAGTTAATACTACGAGGTTTGTGTAGTTGGTTACAACAAGTGAACGATCGGTGAAATGTGAATTACAGTACATTAGTACTTTCGTAGTATGCGATGCGATTTGACATGTTGCAAAATTTAATCATATATGCAGGCAGACATCAGTAATGCCGATACCCACTACATTGAGTGTGCATTATGGTGCTAGAACCGTTTGTGGAGGTTCAAATGGTGTAGATTTAAGTGGTTTTGCGCAAGCCACTCTGGTACACTCGGACGGTGAGAATGTTCGAATATCAGATGTGATGCATTAGCTTACCCATACTTTTTCATTGGACCCTGAGGTGTATAGTATTGTCATACAAGGGCTTTGGAGCCAGTCTCCCACGGACATCAGATAGGGGTTGAGAACATTAATGCACACTGTTGTGTGGAAGGGGTTTGTGCAAGAGTGTCGGTGCCATGGATACAAGTGTGTGATTCTTGTACAACCATACCCAGTAGAAGCTGTGCAAGGTCGTGCGTATGGCCATCATCCGGAAGGTACGAGCAGCTCGAGTGGCCCATATTTTGGCAAAGAGAAGGAAGATGCTCTTGACGAGGCTGATGTAGTACATGGAGGAGAGGGAGAATGGTCACACCATGGTGAGGGAACAGGACAAGCCGATGAAGGGGAGCATATGGAGTACATAGTGCATCAGATGGATTGCGATGACCAAACAGTATGGGCTGAAGAGGAAGCTGTATAGGAGGACGATAAGGACAGTTCAGATGAGGATCAAGCTCCCGTCCCGCAGGAATGGAATCGGTTTGATGCTGAGGGTGTTTCCGCACATGACAAGCACGAATCACCATGGGAGTATTATGGCACAGAGGTTCGGTTGCATTCAATGTTTGCTAACAAGGCATCGCTGCAGGATACCATCAAGCTGTGAGCCCTTTCTATGCAGCGGACTATTCAGGTTGTGAAATCTAGCCAGGAGCAGTACACCGTGAAGTGCGAGCAGGCCAGTTGTCCTTGGAGGGTGCACGCACATAGACCCAAGTATGAGACTCACTGGATTGTGTCGAAGGTGGAGCCGCACTTTTGCATTCTCATTAGTGTTTTGGCAGAGCATCATAACCTAACGTCCGCCTTTATAGCCAATCTGATGTATGGAGAGGTAGTAGAGAAGAAAGATGTGGAGGCCACGCACATCGTGGTAGCTATCGAGAAGAAAATCAAGTACAAGATTAGCTACGCGAAGGCGTGGTGTACGAAGTAAAAAACAATGGAAAAACAGTTCGGGTCTTTCGAGGTGGTATACAACAATCTTCCTCGTATGCTTCAGGCATTGCAAGATCGAAACCTGGGCACATATATCAGTGTGAAGGATAAGCCTTGTACAAGGCCACCAGGTTATGCGATGTTACAGAGGGCCTTCTTAGCATTTGGTGCGTGCATCAAAGCATTCAGGCACATGCTGCCTATGATCTCAGTTGACGGAACCTTTTTGACTAGCAAATACAAGGGCCAAATCCTGACGGCTATAGGCATTGACGGAAACAGTCAAATATTACCGCTGGCTATCACATTCGTGGAAAGTGAGAATTATTAAAGCTAGCTCTTGTTCCTTAGACATGTGAGGGTTGGAGTTATTGGCGCTCATCCTGGTGTGTGCGTAATCCATGATCGCCACGCTGGGATTGTGAAGGTCATAAAAAAACTTCAGGAAGACCCCGAGGAGCCCTTCCCGTGGTCGAATATGAGGAACAGGTGGTGCATTCGTCACCTAGGGGCGAACTTTTTCAAGCAGTTCCCAAAACAATCGTTGATGAAGCTATTCAAGAGGCTTGCTATGCAAAACTAGCAGATAAAATTTGATGCTTTGTGGGCGTTGTTGGACGAGCACAGTAGGAAGCCCGTCAATGAGAGGAATAATGGGTCGTTCATGCTTGGGGTGGCACAACCGGAATGCCTAGCAACACTTGATGAGCCTAACCCAGCTGGTCCGAGGAGGAGAAGCTCACGGAACATCAAGTGTTTCTTGTAGTGGATCGAGAGAGAACCATTAGAGAAGTGGTCGCTGTTGCACGATATGGATGGCACAAGGTACAGCATAATGATGAATAACCTTGTGGACGTGTACAATTGGGTTCTTAGGGGACTTCGTCCTCAGCCTCTCGTCGCCATCGTGGAAGGTGTTCTGCACAGCAGAATCGGCTACTTCAGGAAGAGGCATGCGAATGTTGCACTTCATGTGGCCAACCCACGAGCATTGTACTTGTCAAAAATTGTGGCATACATGGAGACGAAGGCACAGAAGGGCCAATTGTACACGGTGCATGTCATTGGCAATAAGGAGCATCATTTCAAAGTGGCTCGGTCAGGCGACGGGCTCTGCACCTCAGGCCACACCCCCGGATGTTCTCTCCGAGAGTGCCCTCACCAATGCACCGGTGGCCACATAGGCGGTGGTGCAGTCCACTCCACCAGCTCAGGGACATGTGCAACAGTCTCTTGATCATCTTACCTTATCAGGGCGCCATCACCCGACGCTGAGGAAGACGGCCAAGCGGGGCCGTATGGGAGGACGCGGACGTACTTATGTTTCTTGTTTACGTAGTGATGTTTACAATACTGTGGCAAGCTTAGTTGTACTTTTCTTTACCTTGTTGACACCCGTACCACTAAATGGATGGCAATCGCACCACTCAAATAGTGAACTGAAATCGTACCAACGTACGAACCATTCAATTACATGCTTAACGACATTGCAAAATATTTCGAATAATATGTGAGAGTACAATGGTACAACCATACATATCGTTGCCTATAGGTCGAAGGAGCTCGTGGTACCCACATGGATTGTTGTTGAGGGGGACACCTCGGACGTAGCTAGCCATCGTTGTAGTGGCAAGCACATATACAACTAGGGTTCACGCAGTAGCATGTTGGGTCATACGAAATCACGTTGATGACATCCTCGTTGCCCCTCTCGCGCTCCATCTGCTGACGGAGGTCATCGTTCCGCTATTCGAGACTTTCAATCCATGCCTCTAATCAGTGATTCGCTCTCACAACATATGCATGTACCTTGCAACATACCATTCATGGGGAAGATCAATCCATCACACGAAGTTGTATTTATCCATCTGCTACAAACGAACGTTAACATCGAAACTCTATTAGTAGTACTACAAAATAGATGAGTGCCTACTTGTATCTAGGAGTATGGTCATCCGAAGAAACATCACCCACCATCTATATGGCCTTCTGCCACCTGTGACATCGCGTCATGCATGTGTTTCCATTTCGGCCACATTGGCTGAGGGCACCTGTTTGGCAGCAGGCAATACTAACGCTGAAGTCCTCCTTCCATTCGAGCGGAAGGTTCCGCTTGGTGACCCATATTCGACTGGCCCCTCGGTGTCTATTATGATGGCTTACTCTACGACGGAGAAGATAGTTGTTCCTACCATCAATGCCTTGGCCATTCATTTTATAGCGTAATTGCGGTGTCGCGGCGTCATTTTTGACACAGGGCAGCTTTGCGTATCGACAAGACCACAAAAGTCAGCTTTGCACAGTGACATGACATGACGTGCTAGCTTTCAGTAGCGACAAGACTACACACGCTAGCTTTGCACAGCGACATGACTGGACAGGCCAGCATTGCTTAGTGACATGACATGATGGCCTAGCTTTTCAAAGTGAGATGATAGGACGGGCCAGCTTTGAGCAGTGAGAAGATCGCACGTGCGAGCTTTGCGCAACAACATGACCACATGGGCCAGGTTTGCGTATTAATTTTTCCCTTGATGGATAGAACCAAGTGAATATAAGGGTGGATAGGACCCTCATAGCAAAAAATAGCATTGGTGGATAGAACCATGTAATAGGTGGATAGAACCTTCATTACTCTTAATATTGCATACTCTTATACTCTTTTAAAGCATGATTTAATTAATCTGCTAAGTCTTAGGAATTTCTGTATATACTATAACTTTCAACTATAGGCTTGGCAAATAAAATAACCCCAGCAATCCTTTGTCTAGCCATGCATCTATATAATTCTAATCTGTGTATTGGCTTGTGGAGCACAATGGTTTGTGCTCACATTCGCTCACTCCATTAACTCAGAACCATGAGAACCGGATCACTACGCTTATAATGATACTCCTACAAACAAAGGTGAAAAAGACAGAGGGAATTATGATGCTCCTTAGTTGCTCTTGCCCTAGCCAAGTAGGCTATGATGGAGATTGTGCGCACATAGATTATCATAGCTTGGATAATATCTTTTATACACATTTTACCCCTAGTCGCTTACCTATAGCAACTTATGGCCTTATCTTCTGTTCACTACTTTTGCTACTGCTTTTGTAATGTAAATATTTGGCATGGTGGCCCTTTATGTAAACTATACCCGACATAGAATATTTAAGCTTTGATATGTAATATTAATAATGTATGGTATGGTTCATGTCATGTATAAAACGATTCAACAATGTATCTGTAAGCACTATCTACTGATCCAGGGAATAGTGCGTTGGAATCACATAAGATTCTCGGTTGGCAAAATCCAAGTCTAGCACTAGCATGGTAAACACATAGGGCTCGAAATTCAAATTCTGGGTCCCGACATAGCACAACAAGAGCATTTTGTTTGCAATAACAATTAGTAGATTGTATCCAAAATTTGTAAGTGTAGGATCGGAAGTGCAACAGGGGGGGGGGGGTAAATGGTGCCTTCAAAAATCACCCCAAGTATTCCGCAAATTTCTTCTCCAATAGCTATAGTAGCTATGAAGAAGAAGATTCGTGCTTACTGGACGACGAAAACAATTTTGCCGATTGACCGAAGAAACTCAAGGAAGAGGCAAGACTAGACCGACATAATTTTCAGAAAAATAGACTTCACTATCAAACCAAGGAAACGGACTGGAAATTGCAAGAACTGAACATAGGGAACTAATGCAGACCAGAGAGCAGTGACAAGAAGCATAACAGTAAGCAGCTGGCCGAAAGGAGACTGCACAGAGATTATCAAAGAGCGAACTGAAAACAGACTCTGCAGCTGAAAACAGTATAAACAGTGACTTCTTTTGCTACTGAAACTGCAGCTAAAAATAGTCTAAACAGTGACTACCTTTGCTGCTGAAACTGCAGCTGAAAATAGTCTAAACAGTGACTTCCTTTGCAGCTGAAACTACAACTGAAAATAGTCTAAATAGTGACTACCTTTGCTGCTGAAACTGCGGCTAAAAATAGTCTAAACAGAGTCTGCCTTTGCTGCTGAAACTACAGCTGAAAATAGAGAGGAGCTGCACTGAAACAGTGAATACTGCTATGCTGCCGAAAACAGAGAAAAGATTATCCGATAGCTATGCTTCTTCAGGACAGAGAACTAGAAATTCAAAATAAATAGCTGACTTTACTCAAGAAGGGAACAAACTGATTGAGAGAAAGATTCAGCAGAGAAATAGACAAACAGGAGGCAAGAGATTTGAAAGCAACACTGAACCGAAAGCAAACTATAGAAATAAACAGTAAATGCTGAGATAACTGCTGAAAACAGCGAATACCGAAGAGAAAACAGAGGAAACTGCCAATGGTTCACTTCTCTTCTCAGGTTAACTAATCAGTACTTCCATCAAACAGCGAGCTGACCTCAGGAATAAGAAAGAGCAAACAGAAGGAGATTCGGCTGAAGAAAGACATCAAACAGAGCAGAAACTAAAACTAGACCAAATTCTAAAAAAGAGACCGTAATCCATAAAGCTTGTGATTCTTCTATTCTTTGGCACATGAGGCTTTGAATCTCAGTAGGAAATGATCTCACAACACGAAAGCACAAACCTAGAACAAGCATTTTACTGAGATAACAAGAAGCCAAGCATACTCTGCCTCAAAACCCTAGCATTTGTGAAAACAGAGGAAGAGTAGCAAAACAATTTCTTGGATGGAAAACTCTTTTTGAAATGTTTGCTCTTGGGAATTAGCTAGCCAAGGGGCTTTGAGGAGATTCCCAAACCAGAGCAAAACCATTCTGCAGCTCCTTGCTCAAAGATTTAACTCAAGAAACAAAACGGCAGAGAGGAACAGAGAAGAACAAAGCAGGAGAATAGAGCAACCAATAACCTGTAGAGAGACACGAGATGAACCAAATAATCAAAGCATCTCAAACAGAGACTTCTCATATTGAATCATAGAGATGAATGATTACACAAGGGTTCTTCTACAGTCATCTCACTACATGCTTCCAAGCTGAGATGAGCACACGCACACAACTCCCTACTAAGCAACACACTCTTAGCCAGTACCCTTCATGAGCTCAAGATATAAGCCACCAGACTCACACACTCCAAATAGCAAATCAAGAAGTGCAGACCAACACCCACTACATGGCTCTTGCACAAAAGAGAAAGGAGGGAACCAGGATGGAGGGAAAACAAGCATGCTACTCCAAACCCTAAACCCTCTCTCTTCACTACCGAGTTTCCAACCCGTTTGCTACAGCACTTTACCCATCAGCCTCAACTGAATCCGCTTCCATTTTGCGATCTTGCGCATTTTACCAAAATGCCTCTGCTGCACCTTCCTGGAAGCTTCCTCTTTTCTTGCTGTCCACGCCTCGCAACCACTTCGAGTCCTCGCCGTCTTCGGCATCTCCCGACCGCTTTGACCTCAGCACCGCCTGTGCCAAATCCGGTCATCCATGCCTCGCCACGACTCAACCTCAAAGTCCTGCAGCCATCAGAGACAAGAAAACATCACATAACACTGCTCGAAACAGTATAAACATACGTTAGTATCAGTGAAACATACTCAAGCACGAAATAGCCCGAATGACCGATCGAGAATAAGAGCAAGTGTCCCAAGCACGTCCGACCACATTCGACCGGGTCCAACCGAACTGGACTGCGCCATGCACCGACTTGGCGCGAACCAACCAAATCAAACTCAAACTTTCCAGAACACGAGTCAATTACTCATCACAAACATGGGGACACCTCCACATGATCTCTCAGTAAGAGCATTTGATATTGATAAAAAAATAATAATAAGGCATAATTAACATAAATTAGAAGAAGAGGCTTGCTGCCTGCCCCAAGATTTAAAACAGTGGCATTATCCTTGCTGAACAAGCTATGCATGGACTCGCTGTCCATACATTCCAATAACCATTGTACAAGACATAAAACTACTAATTGTGCGATATGATCAAGCATTGTCCATGGCCAGGGACATAGATATTCATATAGATTTAACACTTTACAGAGGTTGTAGAACTTTACCCATATGACATAAACATCTCACCTTATTATACATATCACGATATACCATTGATACCGATTTGAGAGTTCATGGTGATGTTTTTACATTACCAGCTCTAGCAACAAGTGCGCTATGATACCTTCTTAAGACAAGGAGTACCCTCTTGTTCCAAGACTTATACGATATGTTGGTAAACCTTACCTAATCGGCAAGGTTCCAACAAACATGTATACCCTCCGTGCCCTCACTAGCCCAAAATACCTACAACTACCACCTACGGTTTGATTGCTAGAACATGGCAACTTATTATGCTACGGCATTCTTATAAAGGCACATGCAGTTGTACAAATGTACTTGGGTTAATGGCACAACAGAATTGTTCCTTAATGGCAAGGGTGAGACCACCATAATCCAAGGTTTCGTATAACTTCATCGATCTCTACACCACTCGCCCAATCTAAAATATAGTTTTCATTTTATTTGCTAGCCGAAATAACAGATGTTCTATCTCTGGACCAATATATAAGTGTTTTCCATTTTGAACAATTGACCAATTTCCAACCTAGCACAACTAGTACCGATATGAGCTTTGCTAAGCATGAACTATTCGCTTCATACACAAATTTGGAAACGAAATATACGAGCAATGGATAGAAACACTATTGTGAAAACAGTGAGGGTATCAATTTATCAAGGTAGAGCCAATACAACAATTGGATACAACTATCAATCTTACCAACATAACAATTTTAACAAAATTACGTGAAGCATAATAATTTTGAATCATGATATACATAGTAGTAAAATATGGAATCAATATGGTCAAGTGGAGTGCTCACATTACTCGTTGGATGCTTGATCCTGCTCTGGAACAAATTTGTGAACTTTCAGGACGTCGGTATCTGTTCGGCAAAAGCTAAATAATTCAAACAAGAGCCAAATGAATTCAAACAGAGAGAAAATTCAAATATTTTTGTAGAATATTAAAAATAGCATGAGTTTAGAAAATTTTAGAGACAAAAATCATTTAATTTGGAGTTCGTGGTAAAAGTTATAAGTATTTGAATTTGGTTCGATTGGAAAATGTTGAAAACAAAAAAAGGAAAACATTGTGCTAGCGGGTGACGTTGACTGCGTATTTTGGAAAATATGCTACCCTTCAGAGAAAGTGTACTATCGTTGAACTGAAAGCGTATTTATTATTTTTTCAGGCTTTTAAAACGATTTAACATACCGGACTCATATGTCATAGACTCATTTAAATAAAATATTTTTAAAAGAAAATTGACATGGGAGACCCGCATGATAGTGATTAGGTGTGATGTTAAGGCCGGCTGACTAGCAGGTCCCACCTAGCAAAAAGAGGAGAACAACGAAGGTCGACGGTGGTTGTGGCCAAGCTCATTTGCCAACCTCGTCGGTGACGATGCAGCGATGGAGCGGCCTTGGAGACTATCAAAATGGAAGGGCATGGTGAGGAGAACTTAGAGCTAGTGGTTGTGGACAGAGATGGCGATGTCGCAGTGGGATACAGTGGGGAAGCTTAGCCATGCGACGGTGTTGATGTAGGAGACCACAAAGAGCGAAAAGAACCGTAGCGCATGCTAGAGAGAACTGGGGCAACACTAGAGCGACTGGCTTACCAACCAAGGCTCACGGAGCTGGCCCAGTGACATGCAGCCGTGGCGACGCCATGGTCGGCAACAGTAAGGACAGCGAAAGGTACTTACTCGAGCCAAAAGAAAGGTCATTCGACATAAGTAAATATATAGTAAACAAGCAGTAACATTGCATCAGCCTCAGAAGAAATATTATAATTGAGACTAGTTATGTTAGCTTTAACTGATGTAATTTGATGCGGTAGATTATTTACGTTTACCTCACGCATAATCTAACCCAACTATTGCATTTAGTGAGACTAACATTTTGGCATGGTCTTATCAATCATTCAAGATTCATGCATGGGAAGTCATTTGCACTAAAAACAAAAATACTAGACAACCTTATAACGTTGGTAAAATTACTCCTATACCATTATGTATCGTGCATATTGCCAAAATAACACTCATTCATCCCGTCTTGCCAAAATAACAGCAGTCCGTTATAGGTTTCGAGGGAAAAAAAGCAACAGTCAATTCTAGCCATTTTATCCCTGTTGGATCCAGGGGCGTAGCCAAGGGGAGGCTTGGTTAGGCTTCAGCCTCTCCTCCTCCTTGGCAAGAATATATTATATAGGTTAAGCTTAAGAGATATCATTATGATGGCAAATTACAAATGGTTAACAGCAAAAAAGGGGCAAAGAAATAAAAAATACTAGAAAGGTATCAAGCTCTCCGTTCGGTGTCCAAACAGTCTTGCTAGAAAGAACTTCTGGTGGAATCAGCACTTCATTTGTTAAAGCCAAAAAAAGTAGAATACTCATTGAAGCAGACATTGGGCAAATTCTACAAATGAAAAAAAAAAGCTAATAATAAGGTAGGATTAAACTCCACATGTATATTTATATATTTTCAGGATGTGCTTTCTATTACTGAGATAATTTCATTGTATTTCTCTCTTTTTTACTTTATTTCTCTTATATTCATACATGAATTTTAATTGAGCAAAAGTAAAATATTGTATTTGTGACAATCTAGTTTGGCGCCTTAGCCCCACCTCGATTTTTTTTCTGGCTTCGCCACTGGTTGGATCCCTAGAAGCGTGGTGTCTTCTTCCCCATTCGTGCCTGGCCTTCTCATCCTCCTCACCTGTTCTTCAGTCACTTAATTTGGTCTAGCCGGAGAAAGTCTGGTAGGGGTAAAAAGGGAATTCCAGCATCTAAAAACAAGGAATTCCAGTGTATGCTCTGTACTTCCCGCACGGAAAGAAACCAGAAGCGCAAGAACGGCAATGTCTTTTAACTAGGGGTAAGGAGGACAATTTTCTGGGACGAACAAGTAGTTGGTATTTTTGCAATCTGCATAACGTTATGGTATGAGAGCAATTTCCTTTAACTATAACGTGTCATTGCCTCATGGGCACATATGGTGAAACCTACCTAAAACACCATGTAAATGGTTACACACAAAAAATGTGAGCGTTCCTACAAAATATATTTACCATCTTACAAAATTTCATTTAATTCTTAATTTTGATCGGACGTAGAGAAATACAAGATACAACTTTTACTTGAAAGCTAAATCGAAAAATAAAAGAGAAAGATACAACTTAATATACTTGTGACTCTTTGTTTAACCAAATATTTTGAGATTAGATTTAAAATTTTCAGGATGCTTGATCGTCACATAACTCATCTAATCAATTGTTTTTTGGAATTATTATGACTATTTTGATGGTATTTTGTGGTGGGATATGCATGGGTACATAAAAAGGGTTGGACGCTGAAATGGGACACCATGGTGTTGGAGCACCAAGCCTCCCTGCCTTTATATTGCTTTTAAATGCGTAAAAGTACAATGATATATAATAGCAGGATGGAAAGTCTTAATCATGAATGGAAAGTCTTAATCATGGATGCAAAGTCTTAACTATGGATGGAAAGTTTTAATCATGAAGCTTGGGCACCATGGTGCCCCTGTTATATATATATATATATATATATATATATATATATATATATATATATATATATATATATATATATAGACACACACACACAACGAAGTTTATGGTTTACCTTCAGCACTCAACCATACACAAAGGTTACGATTTTTTTTAGAACAAAAGGTTATGAATTTTTGAAGCGCAAATATAGTGACGATTTGCTCTATAGTTATGTCTCCTTAAGGTCAAATTGTTACTCCCTCCATTTTGCTATATTTGTCCATGTACTTGGAGTATATGTTTCGATGTATTTATCGATTGAGGGAATCTAAAGTATAGTTATTATAATTTTTTCTTGCTATACTCCTACCTAAATATTTTCATAGAGACTAAATGGTTGTGGTATATCATATAACAGAGTATAGTCATTTCTCGTTAACTATTTTTATATTTAATTTATTATTGATCTATACGTATGGTAGACTATGGACAAATATAGCCAAAAGAAGGTGGGGCTCAGTTTACTGGGAGTGCGGCGTCGCTCCCAGCCCGCTCATGTTCGAGCGTTGCTCGGCGCGCACTCGCCAAATAATTTTTCAGGATACCGTTCATTGAATAGTACTCTCTAGAAAAGGTATATACCACTATAATAGAAAATGTCATCATAGACAGTTCAAAACCGTTATCATAGACGGTCTGAATTTTTTGTGTCAGACGGGTCTTAAACTGTCTGTGACAATTCAAAAAACCATCCGTGATATATCATGTATCATAGATGGTTTTTAAACATAGCCGTCTGTGATATTTGAATAATTACAGATGCCTAATACCAAAACCGTCTGTGATATATCATATATATATCACAACACACTCTTTTGTGATATCGGTAAATGGTGGGGAGGCCTCCGATCGGATTGCGACCTCATCCTCTATCGTCCATTGCGGGATTTTACCTGTGTACCTAGCGGTGCTAAGTCTGTGGGGTGAGTGTTTCATGCCTAGAGAGCCATGTGCGCCATACTTTCCTGTTGAAATTCGGTCGTCATCTTCATGTGCACAAAGGCCTCCAATATTTTCGGTAACATGAAAGGATACCTCGTGAAGGGCGTGTGATCATTGCTCATGTACTGCTGATCATTGAAGGTCTTTAACAATTTTTCCATTGTGAGGAGCGTATGCCATCGCACGAGTTTCTGGACTTCTATTGGGATCTCTAACGAGTTTGAAATTTCTATCCATAGCACATTATCTAGCAGGTAGTCTGAAATGCTATAGCTGCTTTCTTCGGTTGTAGAGACGCCCCATCTAGAGAGATGTCTATGATGGTCATTCGACCATTTGGCCTTTTAGGCACTTATCTGCCATGCTCAGTTATCTCGGTCTTTAGAGCATCAGACCCATTCGACGACGTCGATGGTGACGACAACATCTCTCTTACAAGAAAAACTAATTACAGTGAGCTGTAAGTATAAACATTGGTACATGGTTGATCTTACAAGAAGTAAGAACATTCGACGACGTCTATTTCTCAACAACTACGAGATGAATATTAAAACATCGTATACTTGTGCTTCAAATGGCATGACACAAGGTGTATAGAGCTGTAATGTTCCTCTTATACAACTACTACTCTGACTCATGCTTTTTTTTTACTTGAACCAGCAACTCACCCATAGAAGTAAGGAGAGGAGAGTCGGAGGACGGGACATGTATTTCTCAACAACTACAAGATAAACATTAAAGCACCATACACTTGAGTTTGAAAAGGGCTGAAGCAAATTAATTTGCTTCAACCCTTTTGAATCTCAAGTATATAGTGATGTAATATTTCTCTTGTACAACTACTATATCGACTCACAGTGTTTCATGCCCTTTTTTACTTAAACTAGTAGCCCACTCATAGAAGCAGCCCACCCACTACTTATTTAGATCAAAACTGTGATAACGTGTAACTACTGTAGATCTTTTTTTGCTGATGTATAATGTTTCCTTGTCTTGCCAATTCAATGCTGACTTTTTTTGTAACAACTTCTATTCTAGACTAGAATCATCATTTAATTTTTTGCTTGATTTATCTTTGTTTGTTTTTAAATTTGAATGAACCTTAAAAAATAGTGCCTATAAGGGTTGAGATTATAGCACTTCATGTTAGCATCCTATACCTGTACTTCTTGATTTCACAATATCACAAGATCTTCCACCCATAGTGTTAGGTACATATCAATATCATTTCTAGGTTGCTTCGGTTCTTGGATAAGTAGTGACATCAAAATACACTTCCGCTTCGTACACAACCAAGGAGGAAGATTGTACATGCATACATTTACGGGCCAGATTCTATGTCAGCTGCTCATGTTACCGAAAGGATTCATTCCATTTGTACTCAACCCAAACTTATATTTGTCAGTTTCGCACCGAAATCTATAAACATCCTATCAATTTTCCTCCACTGGGCAGAATCGGCAATATGTCTTATCATTCTATCTTTCTTACACTCCCCCGAGTGCCAATATAGCAATCTTGCATCCTTTCCTCGCAGAAGGTCCTTGTTTCGCCTCGATGCCCTCGTCGCAATCGGAGTCATTCTTACACTTGTATCGGGATACTTTGCATACCGGACAAACATGTAATTTTGTATACTCTTTACAGTAAAGAATACAATTATTCGGACATGCATGTATTCTTTCTACTTCCATTCTCAATGGACAAAGAACCTTCTTAGTTTCATAGGTGGTTCTTGGCAACACATTTCCCTCTGGATTTTCGTTAGGAGACCTAACAACCTTGTGTATTGCGGCTTGCAGCCTAGGAATAAAGGTTTCTCCAGTTCCTTCATCAAGCCCACGAATTTTTCAAACTCTCTCTCACTATAGTTTCCTTCTTCATCGCGTAGCATCTGATCCAAATTGTCATCACACAACCTATCCTCATCGAAAACATCGTCTACAACTAGCATATCGTTGTCTCCCTCGATGATGTTATAATTACATTCCTGTATAATCTTGTCTTCACCGTGATTGGTCCAACATGTATACCCATTTTTGAAACCCCTTCGAATCAAGTGAGCTTCGATCTGCGTTGAGTTGATAAATATCTTCAGATTATCGCAATTAATGTATAGATAATACATATATTCCATTCCCTTCTTCAACATATCCTGCTCAGCCGCTCTTCTAAAACTAGACATGCCATTAATGTACTCTTCACTCACATGGTTTTGAACGTACATCTAGCTACGGACCTTCTACGTTATGCATGTAACAAATTAGTGTCAAATTGGATTATTAATGCTACTATAGCTGGCTATAGTAGCTACGTACTACTCATGAAGTAAATTATATATCAACCAAGAATATATTAAAGTAAACTAGGAGTAGTGACCCATTCTTAAATTGAAGCAAACTACCAAATATAAAAGTTAGATCTAAATCTAGCTATCATCTCTTTTTATTACAAGGCATATAATTAGAAGTAAATACTAACCTCTAATCATCAAGAATAAATCGATCTACATACAGGTAGCTTGATCTACAAGCAGAATGCTTTCACCAAACTCCCCAAAATAGGCCGTCTCCTTCAATGCAGTGCAATAAAGACAGATCTGTTGAGACCGGTCTGGTTAGGAGTTAATTAATAACACAGCGTACCGTAGACACGTTCAATCATGAACCGTCTGTAATACGTAATTATCACAGACAGTTCGTATTAATAACCATCTGTGAACCATCACAGATGGTTAGTATGTATAAACGTCTGCGATATCTGTAATTATCACAGACGGTGGTTTGTATTAATAATCATCTGTAAACCATCACAGATAGTTATTAACACAAACCATTTGTGATGTATGCAACTATTACATACGATTATTAACACGAATTGTCTGTGATAATTGTGTATCACAAACAGTAAACAGTGACGCTTGTAAAACCGTCTGTGATAATAACAGTATAGACGATTCCCCATGAACTGTCTGTGATAAGACGTCCAATATAGATTGTTTTGTAATAGTGTACACATGCGTGTTCAGTGGGACAGTATATACCCGCGCTCTCGAAGGTTGGGCATCCGTGCACATCCTAGCATGTATAGGAGATGCGCACGCGTGGGTGTACATGTGATGTGAGTGAGTATACGTGAGTTGGGTTTATCTACCTTGTGCCTTTCAAAAGAAAAAGTTTTTTTTTCTCATTGTTTGAACCCTAAGCAGCTGTCGTCCTGCTAACCACAATATCATTTCCAACCTATTAATTGTTTTTCCTTTATCACTTAGCAACAATAATGATTGCTGTGCGTACACTGTACAGTTTACTTATGTTTTTCATTTAAAACACTATGTTTTCGTTTGAAAACATCTATACAATTCTTCTTCAAGTGAGACTATCCTAAATATTGGGTCATGAGGTACGGATATCCTCGTATTAAATGAAAAGGACAAAAACGTGCTGCGTAATGTGGTCGATTTAGTGATGCGTGTGGTCGGTATGGGCAAATAGTGATCCGTATAAATAATTGCTATTTTGCAGACAGCTACAAGTAATTAATACTAGCTATGTAGGTGCGGCGCCACGCCACGCCAGCCACCGTGTGGGCCGTAGTGAAAGAGACGATAATTCGCAGGGAGTTTCGTAAAAAAAATCAAGGGCAGATGCGTAATTTCAGAAAAATCAAAGGGTTTTTTTGTAAAAAATCGAGGGCCTGTAAGGACCCGTACGTAAGTAAATAAGGGCCTATACGTAATTTTGGGAACCCGCGGTGCGCCATCCAAAAAAAATTTTTGAAGAAAAAACTTGCAGGGACCTTTTCGCGAGGAAAAAGGACCTTTACGTAATTACCGAAAAGTCGGAGGAAAGTGCCTCGGCCGGCCGTACGCAAAACCCGTCGCCACGCGCCGGCCGGCCGAGCGCTGGGGGCGACGTGGCCTCGCGCGCGTCCAGGAAACCCGCGGGGTATTGGGGGGTTGGGATTTCGGGCAAAACATCAGCCACACAATCCGGACCCACCGACTTGTTTTCGCCGGCTCACTTTCCAGGAACAGATGGAGAGCGGGAACCCGAACTACGTGAGATAAATAATACAGCGCTGGATATAACGCCTGCTCTAAATGATTTTAACTTTTAATTTTTTTAACTTTTAGTTTAATTAAACCAAAATTTATTTGTAATGTTTTGATTTCTAATTTTAGCTTATTTTATTTTTTTAGCTTTTTTATTTTTTACTTTTGTTTTTTCCCTATTTCTTTGTATTGTAAACGATGATATAACTGTTTTTTTTATTTTTTTAGTTTTCTCTATTTTTTCTTAGAAAAGGTAACAGCAGCTACGGTGCAACTTTAGCCAAAAGCCAAAATTCAAAATCAGAAACCAAAGTCGTTGGCCACTTGGAGCGGCCCGTGATCGCATGATATTCCAAAAAAAATAGCAAGAGATTGCTAATGATATTTTTTTGATTTGCTTTGAAACCAAAAAATTATTTTGTTGTGGATTTTTGGCACAAAGATGTTGTAGTTTAATTGAATGTTTATCGACAAACTAAATGTTGGATATTCGTGTAGCCATACATTTCGCCACTTTTAGCAATGTATACATTTGTGGAAAACATTGTTTCAACTATTTTATTTCGAAAAAAAATATAAGGCTATATAGATTGCAATATTAGTTTATGGAAACTATAATTAAGCGTGCCTAATTTTGCGAGGAATCTTTTTCGCTTGTTTGTTAGGGCTTAGGAGATATTAATGTGCTCAGCAACTTACAATCAGACTTTAGCTGTCCATGAAAGCAATGTGTGTGGACAAGGCGCCATTCACTGCTAGGAAACGGATCATCCCTCACGGTTCAAAACCGTCAAAAAAATACAAAAAACCATCAGATTAAATTTCCCTGAAAGGTTCCCGTCAGGCAAAACCCCTCAGGGCTGGATGGAAAGGAAAATTAAATTTGGCTGACGGTTACCCGTCACGAAAAAATGAATTTTCTTCAGGGGCCAAACTGTCAGCCAAAATAATTTAACCTGACGGTACTACCCATCACGAAAAAATGAATTTTCCTCAGGGGCCAAACTGTCAGTAAAATACATTTTACTGACGGTTCAGTCACCATCAATACAATAGCCCGTCCCGCAAGAAAAATGGATTTTTTTGAGGGGGCCAAGCTGTCAGCAAAATTAATCAGACTCGCCAGAAAAAATAAATTTTCCTGAGGGTCAAATCGTCAGCAAAATTTATTTCATTAACTGTTTGTGTTACCGTCAAGAAAATATAGGCTGACGTTTTGAACCATTAGCAAAATTGATTTCCTATGGCAGAAAATACTAGCATGCTTGTTATAACAGATTTTTTCAGCCGAAAATGAAGTAGCAAACAACTTACGAGATAAGCATTGATATCTAAATCTTACACATCCGTGCATCATATAATCAAATTAACCACAACACCATCCTTGCATCAATCAAGAAACATATAATTGAACAAATATACAAAAGTTCAGTTTTCATAAACAATCCCTAGATTGATTCATGTTTACACAAGCATACCAATTCGTAAACTTCACCTCCAGATTGGTTCATCCATCCAAAAGACATCTAAAATCAAGTACCACATACAAAAGTCTCTATTTTCATTACATTCAAGTTTAGCTAGTCAAAAGAACTACAAAAGATCATTGAAAATCACATGGCAGCATGGTTGTTGTCGCCATCAATGTCGCCACTGCAGTTGTCCCTGTCGTTTACATCAATGTTACCATCGACAGCACCGTCATCCGGTTGTGAGCCCACATGAGAGGATCTAGTCCCAAGCCCAATCCCAGTCCCTTGCTGCAAGGTAAAAACATTATGTCAACTTGAGTTGAAGAAGTTGTAATAGCTTGTAATGTTGTTTGAATTATCATAGTCCTATATTAAATACACATCCCATAGTATCATGTCTTGTACAACATGCACGGTAGCTAGTTTTCATAACTACACAAAAGACCATAGCAACAAAAAAAAGGAGAGTTGGATAGAGAAATCCACATGACTATATGTAATCAGTACAGAAATGCATGTGAAGATCTAAGTGTTCTTGTTAATTCAGCATAAAATTGTGCAAAGAAGGTAGCTATATATGCTACTGCTTTTACTAGTTGTAGGTTAGCATATACTCAAGATTAGTTTAGCCTCGTAAACAACTCATAAGTATGGGTGTACTAACTAGTAGAAAAGTCATTTGCCACCTTACCATCAACTATAAGTAAATGAGATTTAGATTATGCCCATGTTTAGAACATTCAACATGAGTCCACTCGCTCACTGCTGTACTGCTTGTTGACAGTATGACACACCAAAAAAGATTAGTTGTACAGTACAAATGGTCCTCTGTATGACAAAGGTGACAGATGGAAAGCATCTACAGTTGGAAAGTACCATTTGAAGTTGAACTATATAATCTGTACTAACCATGCAATGCAAGTTAAGACATGTACAATCTATACTAACATGGCAATGAGAATTTTATTTCTAAATGCATAGCAAAGTTATGCTGCATGCATATTTATTGTTGACTAATCATTTAACACTACAATTCATGTCAAAAGGAAGTGATGTTTCTGAGTGAGATCATAAACAAAACATTCACTGGCTGTCCCGTAATAGCTAGTTTAGTTTTGGTCCCTTCATGTGCCTAATATTTGTAAATTATTACTTGTGGAAAAGACAAATGAACAATAGATGTGTGATGATCTGAAATAAATGTGGACAATAATAGTGGGCCATCCTGTATAGAAAACAGATTGTCAAATTGGTCTCTCACAAACACAGCTCATGTGCACACTCATGGATAATGCATTGGTATGACCACAATGTGTGTGAATGAACATTATTTCCAAGATCATCTGGCGGTGAACTTCTTGTGTCTGGAGTAGTTCTTGATTATGTCGAATCACATTTCGATAAGAGATGGAATTGGATGGCCTGATGTTTCTTGATTTGGCAGCTGCTAGAATAGCATTCTTCTTGATAGCACCATTCCCTATTGGTACACGGCCATGGGGCATGCCACCATTGATGTTGTACAATATACTTCCATCGAGTGGTCGCTGCTCCCAATCATCTTCGTGTTGAGCCATAGCAGCAGCAGAGTAATCATCCTAGAACAAAAGCAACATTTAAGCATCTTTCCTGAAAGCTAAGTTCACTTGTAAGAATACAAACAAGTGAGCACTTATAATGTATTTCTGTGCTTTCTGGCTGCTGACTGGACCACTACTACCACTACTATCCACATTCTTCATGCCTGATTTCATTACAGCATATGTGTTTAGCCAAGTAGCCTTCTGTAGTCCATATTTGTGTTCCTACAACATGGTGAAACTCCAGGTTATAGCCTTGAATAGTGTTATAAGTTGTAATGTGACATGTTTTGTTAATTGTCATGATCTAAAGAGCTTGATTCATACCAGGTATTGTTGGGTCTCCACGTATGGTCGCGAACATCCTCGATTTTGAGCAACATCGTCAGATTTCAACCGTGCTTCCTGGCCTCTCTTTCGTTTTGTCTTGAATTTCTCCGTGTACCAATGACGACAAAGAAGTGGCCATACTATGTCATTGCACCACCAAATCTTACCATCCAAGTATTGCTTATACTGGAGTTCCCTTGGACGTGCCAATGTGTCATCAATTTCCTCTCCTTATTTTCTGTAGTACTCCTTGACTGCATCAACACAAGCTTGATACATCATATGCTTTACACGATCCACAGCATAATTTTCGAACACAAGATCTGCTTCTTCCTTGTCGTTTGTGCTTACTTCGAACAAATGCTACATAGAGAACAAGGGTAGTTACTAGCTAGTAGACGACTAAAGTATTTATGTATATGAACTAACAAGTAAATATTAGTTACCCAAAACTCTCGCTTTACTCGATCTGCAGCGGTTATTCCGTCATCGTCTTCATTGACTTAATAATCATCCCATGTCAATGCAGGACGGGTATCGAAGATAGTACCATGCTCATCCTTGTCACCACAACACCTGGGTAATCATGTTTGATAATAACTCTAAACTGTGCTTGATATGTGTAGTCTTTCTTGGGCTGGTAATTGGTATACTTGAATTGCCTACATAGGAATTAACCACGGCAAGGTCAGTTAGCACTATAGTCATATATATGTTAATAACAATTGAAGATTTATAGTGCAGTTCCTATAATTGCTATGTATGACCTCAAGTTCCCATAATGCAGTTTGTACTCACTTGTCACCCTCAGGTATTAGGGCAATCTTGCCGGCACGCGACAGCATTTGTAATTTGGTCCGTGACTTCTTCTTTGTCCCCCTTTGTTGAGCAGCTTCATTGCTCCTTTGGGAGCCATTGCCACTGCAATTACTGCCAACACCACTTCTCCTTTCCGAGGTAGAACCTCCAGGTTGGCGACCTCCACGTCGAATGGGACGAATATGATTCATATCCTGCATTATTAAAATATGAAGTTAGTGCCAATTTATCAATATTTACGTATACAAAGCATGAAATAAAATGCAATCAAATGACCATTTGTTACCACCACATGGAAAATCAAAACAAAAAGATATCATGAAACAGAGAACAAGTTAATTGGTAGTTTCAATAGTCCAATTCCAAACATCAAACAAACATGTACAAACTACATAAGGTATTTTACAAGAAACAATTCAAGCACAACAACAGGAAATTTAGAAGTCATTTGGATCATAAGTTGGAGGTTGGAGCTCCTCATCTTCATCCTCATCATATTCATATTCATCTTCGTCTTCACCAATTTCTTTTTGAGGATCAACATTTTGGTGATACAAAATTTCCAAATCTTTTGGATTTGTTATTTCGTCTGAGATCAATGGAAGTGTAACTTCGAAGTCATTCCCTAAGTCGATGACAAAGGTGCCTTGCAAACCATCCTCCTGATAGAACTCCATTTGTTCTATTGGTCCTTCAGAAGGGTTGAAACCACCATCCGTACTATTTGGAGGAATATATCCATGTGGGGCTACATGATATGCTGCCCACCATTCCAATATATCCGGTCTAGTCTTACACGGGTATGGCAGGTAATAGACTTGTGTAACTTGACTTGCCATGACAAATGGATCAAAATTTGGAAACCTAGATGTGTGATTGACCCCTATCAAGCCCAAAATTTCAGTTCGCCTAACTCCATTTGGTGCTGGATCAAACCAATGACAATCTGAGAGACCATGTGGAGGTCATCCCATGTGTGTGATGAATA
Source organism: Dendrocalamus latiflorus (assembly GCA_017311315.1). Classification (NCBI taxonomy): domain Eukaryota; kingdom Viridiplantae; phylum Streptophyta; class Magnoliopsida; order Poales; family Poaceae; genus Dendrocalamus; species Dendrocalamus latiflorus. Next base: position 20,123,647 of record CM029672.1, read on the forward strand.
ATTGACATTGGTTTAGGGAAGTCGAGTTTGATTTGGTTGGTTCGGACCATGTCGTTGTGTGGTGCAATAGACTCGGTCGGACTTGGTCAAACCTAGTCAAAGTGGTTAGTATGCATATTATGTCGACTTGTCAGGTTTGGAGTATTTCATGCTTAATATGGTTCATTGATGCTAATGTGCTTTCATGTATCGAGCGGTGCTATTTGATGTGTTTCTTGTCTGTGATGGCTGGAGGACGTCGAGACGGAGTCGTGGCGAGACACGGGGTGACCGGACTAGACACGGGCGGTGTCGAGGTCAGAACGGTCGAGATGTGTCGAAGACGGCATGAACTCGAGGTGGTTGCAAGTCATGGACGACAAGGAACACGGAGGCGATGTCTACAAGGAGAACGGCGAAGCCCTACGCCGGAGCCATGTCGTCCCGCCGAGGCGATGCCTACAAGGTGGACGTCGGAGTCGAGCGCCGAAGACGTGCCGTCCCGCCGAGGCGATGCCTACAAGGCGGACGTCGGAGTCGAGCGCCGACGACATGCCGTCCCGCCGAGGCGATGCCTACAAGGCGGACGGCGCCGTCGAGCGCCGAGGCCGTGAAGTCCCGCCGAGGCGATGCCTACAAGACGGACGACGAAATCGGGCGCCGGAGACGTGCTGTCCCGCCGAGGCGATGCCTTTGAGGCGGACGGCGCAGTCGAGCACCGAAGGCGTGCCGCCCCGCCGAGGCGATGCCTACAAGGCGGGTGACGAAGTCCTGCGCCGGAGCCGTGCCGTCCCGCCGAGGCGATGCCTACAAGGCGGACGGCAGAGTCGAGCGCCGAAGACGTGCCGTCCCGCCGAGGCGATGCCTTCGAGGGGGACAGCGCAGTCGAGCGCCGAAGGCATGCCGCCCCGCCGAGGCGATGCCTTCGAGGCGGACGGCGCAGTCGAGCACTGGAGCCGTGCTGTCCTGCGGAGGTGACGCCTACAGGGCGGACGACGGAGTCGGGCGCCGAAGACGTGCCGTCCCGCCGGGGCGATGCCTACAAGGCGGGTGGCGAAGTCCTGCGCCGGAGCCGTACCGTCCCGCTGAGGCGATGCCTACAAGATGGACGTCGGAGTTGAGCGCCAAAGACGTGCCGTCCCACTAAGGTGATGCCTTGGAGGGCACGGCGGAGTCGAGCGCCGAGGGCGTGCCGCCTCGCCGAGGCGATGCCTTCGTGGCGGACGGCGCAGTCGAACGCCGAAGGTGTGCCGCCCCGCTGAGGCGATTCCTACAAGGCGGGCGGTGAAGTCCTGCGCCGGAGCCGTGCCGTCCTGCCGAGGCGATGCCTAGAAGGGGGACGGCGCAGTCGAGTGCCGAAGACGTGCCGTCCCGCCGGAGCCGTGCCGCCCCGCTGAGGTGATGCCTACAAGGCGGGCGGCGGAGTCGAGCACCGAAGACGTGCCGTCCCGCCAAGGCGATGCCCACAAGGGGGACGGCGGAGTCGAGCGCCGAAGACGTGCCGTCCTGCCGAGGCGATGCCTTCGAGGGGGACGGCGCAGTCGAGCGCCGAAGGCGTGCCGCCCCGCCGGTTCGATGCCTACAAGGCGGGTGGTGTGGTCGAGCGCCGAAGGCGTGCCGCCCCGCCAAGGCGATGCCTACAAGGCGGGCGGCGAAGTCCTGCGCTGGAGCCGTGCCGCCCCGCGGAGAGCGGGCGCGAGATGCGTATGCCGAGGGCGCTACGCACGCCGAGGCAGGGCGGCGGGGATGCCGTTCCCCTACCGTCAAAAAGAGTCCCCGCGGATAGCGGGCGCTTACGGCGTAGGCCGAGGGCGCTACGCACTGAGGCAGGAAGGCGACACCGTCGTTCCCCTACCTTCGAAAAGAGTGCCCGCAGAGAGCGGGAGCTTGTGGCGTTGGCCGAGGTCGCTGCGCCCAGAGGCAGGGAGGCGACACCGCCGTTCCCCTACCTTCAAAAATAGTGCCCGTAGAGAGCGGGCGCTTGCGGCGTAGGCCGAGGGTGCTACGCGGAGGCAGGGAGGCGACACCGCCGTTCCCCTACCTTCAAAAATAGTGCCCGCGGAGAGCGGACGCTTGCGGCGTAGGCCGAGGGTGCTACGCGGAGGCAGGGAGGCAACACCGCCGTTCCCCTACCTTCAAAAAGAGTGCCCACGGAGAGCGGGCGCTTGCGGCATAGGCCGAGGGTGCTACGCACAGAGGCAGGGAGGCAACACCGTCGTTCCCCTACCTTGAAAAAAAGTGCCCGCGGAGAGCGGACGATTGCGACGTAGGCCGAGGGCGATACGCACGCGGAGGCGGGGAGGTGGAGGGCAATGTACTCCCTGGTGCAACACCGTGAGGGCGCGATATCCAAGTAGTGCGCCACTTAAAGCGAGGCACTCCCTGGTGCAATACGCGCGAATGCGCGATACCCAGGTGGTGTGTCGCTAAAGCGATGCACTCCCTGGTGTCTCGCCCATCGTGTAGTTTTTATACTCCGTAGAGTGCGTGGGATCGACATCCACGTCTTATTTATACTCCGGAGAGTACGCATAGGAACAACATCCATGCGTGCGCGGCATCCGTGTCTTGTTTATACTCCGTAGAGTGCGCAGGGACAGCATCCGCGTCTTATTGATACTCCGTAGAGTGCAAGGGATCAACATCCACGTCTTAATTATACTACGGAGAGTACGCATAGGAACAACATCCATGCGTGTGCGGCATCCGCATCTTGTTTATACTCCGTAGAGTGCGCAGGGACAACATCCGCGTCTTATTTATACTCCGTAGAGTGCGTGTGGAGGCGGTCCTCGACGCTACGTCTTGTTTAGAGTCCGTACACTACGCGCGGAGGCAAGCTTCCGCGCGTTGCGGGCGGTGAGGGTGCGTGCGGAGGCGGACCTCGACGCTACGTCTTATTTATACTCTGTAGAGTGCGCGCGGAGGCGTTCCCCCGCTGCATCTTATTTATACTCCGTAGAGTGCGTGCGGAGGCGGACCTCGACGCTACGTCTTATTTAGAGTCCGTAGACTACGCGCGGAGGCAAGCCTCCGCGCGTTGCGGGCGGTGAGGGTGCGTGCAGAGGCGGATCTCAACGCTACGTCATATCTATACTCCGTAGAGTGCGTGGGAATATCATCCACGTCTTGTTTATACTCCGGAGAGTACGCATAAGGACAATGTCCATGCGTGCGTGGCATCCGCGTCTTGTTTATACTCCGTAGAGTGCGCAGGGATAACATCCGTGTCTTGTTTATACTCCGGAGAGTACGCCGAGGCATGAGGCCATCGTGCGATTTTAAGCCAGAAGCCGATCAAACACCGCTGCACGAAAGAGGAGGCAACAGCAATAAAAGAGTTCGAGGCCAGGCCAGTAAACACGCAACGACGGCAATGACAGGAGGGGACAATCCAATCAAGTAAAGATTGCAAAAGCGAATGTTGACAGGACGTGTGCCAACATGAAATGATTTCAAGGCACAATACCCCACCTGCCCCATTAATTGACATGAGAATCACGACGGGACGAACTACTACTTACATAGTTGAGTATCTTGCTAGTTCGTCTCCGCGAAGGTGAGGCTGAGGTCTCCATGGCATGGAATCCTCAATGCATGTTCTGAGGCGAGCCTTCATGTGCACGGGTCTGTGGCCAAGGTTTTCGACAGAGCGGAGCCGACGGCCAAAGTGGTCTTTGCCTGTGCCTGGTTCGCGCCCGAGGAAGGGGTCCACGGCGCGGAGAGTCGCAGCGGAGGCCGTGGCGTGGAGGCGACCTCACCGTCATGGGTACTCTCGAAAGCTCGGAGCCAGCCGTAGTTGCGCAGAGCCGCCGTTGTGTACGCGTTGTGTGCATGCACTGCATGCATTGCGGCATGAGTGCATGCATGCACGTGACCTCGTCGTAGACCCCGGACACCTCGGCGGAGATCACTTCGACCACGGCGAAGGCACTGAGGGCACTAGCGAGGACCGCCGATGACTCCGACGAAGCGTGGACGGAGACCGTGGCGGCGCTCGACACGGAGGCATGGAGGACGCTCGTCACATAGAGACCGTGCCCAGCGACGTAGCCGCGCGGAGACAGTGGTGGTGTGAAGGCGCAGAGGCGGACGCTCGGAGGCGGGGTAGGCCTCGGAGCTGCCGACGAAGATAAAACTTGGCGGCGCGGTTGTCCTTGATGATGGTGGCGCTTGTCGCGCCGAGCTTGTCCACCGCATACACGAAGCCGTGAGCTTCACCAGGGCTCAACAAGCGACCAGACCTTGTTTCTCTCGAAATTTTCCAACTCCTCATGCATGGCATTGAACCAAGACTCATCCAAAAGAGCATGAGAAACATCCTTGGGCTCAAAGGTGGCAACAAAGGCAGAATGGAGACAGAAATGTGACATGCCAGACTTTAAGCGAGTGACTCGCTCAAAGAGGTCTCCAATCATGTGCTTGGAAGGATGGTCTTTCTGGATGTGTCTAGGAGGTCCTGGATGAGATGAAGAAGTGGCCACTACCTCATGAGCTGACGAGGTAGGAACAGAGCCACTCGCTCTAGAGGAAGCAGAAGGCATGGGCTGATCGCCTCGAGGTGCGGTGGAAGAGGGCACCTAAAGGGGTGCATGCGGGACTGGATCGGGTAGACAACCCTCATCTCCATCGTCCTCGTCATCCACGAAGATGGGCTCGGACTGCTCTAAAGAACCTGAGATATTGGGCCTAGTCCCCGGACTGGCCTCATCAAAGGTCACCTCACATGTCTCTACCATTTTACTAGACTCGCAGTTCCAGACCCTATAAGCCCGCGAAGAAGTCGAGTAGCCTAGAAAGATCCCATCACAAGAGCGTGACTCGAACTTATCTAGGTTCCCGGACTTCAAGATAAAGCACTTGCAACCAAACACACGAAAATGAGATACACTGGGCTTTCGCCCATATCTCAACTCATAAGAAGTGCGGTGCAAGTGTGCCCTCAGAAAAACTCGATTTGAGACATGACACGCGGTGGCTATAGCCTCAGCCCAAAACTTCCGCGGTGTAGAGTATTCATCGAGCATCATCCTAGCCATCTCGACCAAGGTACAACTCTTTCTCTCCACGACGCCATTTTGATGTGGGACGTGCGGAGAGGAGAACTGATGCTCTACACCTGTCTCACCTCAGAACCTCTCAAAGTAGGAATTCTTGAACTCCGTGCCACTGTCATTGCGGATCGCTCGTAAGGCACCCGGAAGCTCAACAGAAAGCCTACTGAAAAGACCTCGAAAATGTGTAAACGTCTCATCCTTTGAGGCTAAGAAAAAAACCCAAGAGAACCTCGAATAGTCATCGACCACGACAAGAACATACCACTTCCCTCCTGCTGACTGCACTTGAGCTGGTCCAACAGTGTCCTTGTGGAGCAGCTGTCCCGGTGCATCGGTCATAGTAACTGTGATCGGAGGGTGAGAAGCGGCAACCATCTTGCCGTGCCGGCATTGAGCGCAAACAAGATCTTTGAGCATCTTGAGTTTTGGCAAACCACGAATGAGATCGTGGCCGCTAACTCGGGTCAAATGGTCAAATCCGATATGACCAAGTCTCCTATGCCAGAAGGTGAAGTCACGGGACTCAAAAGCAACTAAACATCGGAGAGGATCACCAGAAAACTCAGAAAAATCAGTACGAAAGATCCTCCCATAACGAAAAATCCCGCAAACCAGACTACCCGAAGAATCAAGAATTTTGCAAGCATTTTTCTTAAAGCTCACCTCGAAACCGTCATCGGTAAGCTGAGAAACAGAAAGCAAATTATACTGCAGCTTACTAACCAAAGCAACATCTTTCAGAATGAAAGAATCATTAACGTGCACTGTACCTTTGGCGATGACGCGCCCAGATGAAGCATCTCCGAAGGTGATCGTCTTATCACCTGGAGCATGGGCTAAGGAAGAGAACCAACGGGAGTCTCTGGTCATATGACGAGAACAACCGGAGTCTACTAGCGAAACCTCTCCCTTCCTAGCCCGGCGAGCATGAGTCAACAAGAGAGTAAAGTCTCAGTACTGGGATAAATCAAGAGCGATTTTGGCACCCAATACTGAATAACACGTCGAGCAGATAAAGTAGTCAAGCACGACTGATCTCTATCTACCCTACGCTCTCTGTGACTCAAGGAAGAAGAAGGACTATGAAAAGACCTGAAGCTGTTGTGGGGTTCGACTGCTATGTGAGAGCGAGTCGGAACACCAGCAACAGGCAGATCACGCCGCGGGTAGCTATCTCGACGGGGGAAACGAGATCTACCCTTAGGACGGCGGAAGACACGACCAGAGGCAGCATGAGGACAAAAAACAGAAGACTAAGAAAAACCAAGTCCTCGATGCTGCCCAAACTCCTCAACAGGAGCAAACCTTGACCTCGTGTTGGTCTTAGGTGCACTCAAGGTCTGGGGCTGACCCTGAATATGTCTAAGAGACTCAACACGGTCTCTACGCGCGATCTTGGCGCGCCTAAAGCATCGATCGATCTGATGCCCATCCTTCTGACAGAAGGTGCAGTGATACTTCTTCTTTTGAGAGGTAGAAGTAGCACGCTCAAGCTTCGCCTTCTGAGAGGCTGAAGCAGCAGGTGAAATCACCTTGCTGTCAGAGATCCCGTGGACAAAGCCCGCTGATTTGAATTTAACCTCATCAGATCTGGGCTTCAAAGAAGAACAATGAACAGGGAATAATAAACAAGAAGGGATAAACTTGAGGCCATAGCACTAAACCAAGGATTTCTTGAAAACAGAAACGGAGACATACATGATTAAATAAGAGGAATGATTACGTAGTTGTTCAGCACATCTCTCTCAATCTCCCACTAACAAGTCCCCATACATGCTTAGGAGATCAAGAACACCACCCTATCTCATACAACCAAGGAGAGACACAAATAAAACCCTAACTCTTACACCCACTCTCACAATTTCAGCACACTATTTCTCCCTAAAAGCCATGAAGACTACTAGAGAACACTCTCTCTATTTGTAGCCTCCACTAATGGGTTCACCATTGCTTTACCCATTAACCTTTTGCGCTTTACCCACAATCCACTTCCTTTAGTGCAGCTTTGCGTATTCACCAAAACGCCCCTCACGCACCTTCTAGGAAGCTTCCTCATTTCTTGCCTTGCAAGCCTCGCAGCCACCTCGAGCCCTCGCCGTCTTCGACACCTCCCGATCGTTCTGACCTCAGCGCCACCTGCGCCTAGTCCGGTCCACCGTGTCTCTCCACGACTCCGCCTCGACGTCCTACAGCCAACACAGACAAGAAACATATCAAATAGCACCGCTCGATACATGTAAGCGTAAATGCATCATACTTACCCATGATGAAGTCCAAACCTGTCGAATCAAGGAATATGCATCCTAAGCCCATACGATCAAGTTTGACCAAGTCCGACCGAGCCCAATTGCACCACGCAATCGTCAAGGTCCGAACCACCCAAACCAAACTCAACTTACCTAAACCGATGTCAATTACTCATCATACACACATGATGACCTCCACATGGTCTCTCAATCTCCCCCTTGATGAGTATATTGACAAACCCAGAAAAAGCACGAAGTTGAGTTTGAGTTTGAAGAGTCCAATATGGTCCAAAGAAGGAAATGAAGCTAATGACCATGTCGACAGAAGGAACACTAGAGCAACGACTGAAAGAGCAAATTGATCTCCAAAGCTCTAGAAATTCCCAAATGGCTTTTTCTCCCATCTATTCTCCACCTTTTGGTAATAAACACATCAAGGTTGCAAAAGAGAGAATAAGTCACAAAAATGGATGAAATGGCTGAAGTTTGTTTATTCTAAGCATTTGAAGCTATGAGAATTATCCACAATGACTATAGGAGAATTACATCAAGCCATAACATACAAGTATGCTATCAAGATCATGACTATGTATATATAGACAAGCTAAGCCAAACAAGTCATAATTTGAAAATTAGTCGAATTGCTTAGCATGTCAAGTCAACCATGATTAAAGTCTAGCTAGAGGTATCCAAGAATGATGCAGGCCATGTCAATTAGTCTAAGTGGAACCGAGAAGCTAGTATTGAGACAATTAGAGTGCTATAGGTTTAAGAATGATACATTTGCTTAAGTACTTGTAAGTCTTTGTAAATGTAGCAAAGTGAGCACAAGTGACATAATTTTACTTTAGAAATCACATGATTGTTTCTAACCATTTTTTGTTCAGTCATGTGCTAGATCTCAAGCCTTATGCGACCACTCCAAGCGATAAGCTTAAGAAGATGATCTAGGTCATCCAAAACTCCCCCTGAGTTCATGCCTAGTGCAATGGCAATCCGTGTCATGAGAAAGAATTGGTGAGATCAGTTTTTTTCGCACAAAAGAGATCTTTTTGCATTTTTAACAATGTGTACTAACTTATGCGTCATTAAAAACCCAATACAGCTCAATCTAACGCGCAACAAAAATTCAGGATTCAACTTAGTCTACTTGACATGGCATGAATCATAGGAGGATAACAAAAGATAGACTAATCTCAAAAGCTAGCATGACAAGTTTTAATTCAAGTCGAGCAGTTTTAATTAACTTATCATGGCACAAGCTAGTCGACACATATGAAGTCATGATCAATCTAGCAAATAAACACAAGTCATGGCAGTATGTAAGGCATAGTATGCATGTCATGAACGGATAATAATCAAGGCTTCATGTAGTGATATTACAATGCAGAATGATATGCAGGAAAATCCAGCTCCCCCTCAACATGTGATGCAACTTTTAGTTCAAGTTGAGTTATATCAATACTAAGCTCCAGAAGCTCCCAAATGAACTCCCCCTGAACCAAGGACTATGCATCCTAAACCCATACGATCAAGTTTGACCAAGTCCGACCGAGCCTGATTGCACCACGCAATCATCAAGGTCCGAACCACCCAAACCAAACTCAACTTACCTAAACCGATGTCAATTACTCATCATACACACGGGATGACCTCCACATGGTCTCTCAACTTACCTACTTATCTGTTGCTGATGACGCTCCCAAGAACCGCTTCCAGCTCCTTAAGCGACTTCTCATCTAGTCCCCACGGACGGCGCCATCTGTTGTGGCTACAGGCCAAACAGCAGAGAAGGGGACTAGTAGAAGAGGAAGAGGAGAGCCAGATCTGTGGGAGTGTTGGTGAGAATGAGAGGATGTCCCTCCTCCTGCCCCTCCTGGGGGTTTATATACATGAGTGGGGTGGAATGGGAAATCCCCATTCTACCCCTTAGTACTTACACAGGATAAGGGTACATTGGTATATTTACACTGGTATATTCCTCTACGCTATTAGGCCTATTACATGTTGGACTAGTTGCACGGCCCAATCACGGGGGGTTGGGCCACCCCCACAACACATCCTATCAATGTTCCTCCACTGGGCAGAATCGGCAATATGTCTTATCATTCTATCTTTCTTACACTCCCCGAGTGCCAATATAGCAATCTTGCATCCTTTCCTCGCAGGAGGTCCTTGTTTCGCCTCGATGCCATCACCACAATCGGAGTCATTCTTACACTTGTATCGGGATACTTTGCATACCGGACAAACATGTAATTTTGTATACTCTTTACAGTAAAGGATACAATTATTCGGACATGCATGTATTCTTTCTACTTCCATTCTCAATAGACAAAGAACCTTCTTGGTTTCATATGTGGTTCTTGGCAACACATTTCCCTTTGGATTTTCGTTAGGAGACCTAACAACCTTGTGTATTGCGGCTTGCAGCCTAGGAATAAAGGTTTCTCCAGTTCCTTCATCAAGCCCACAAATTTTCCAAACTCTCTCTCACTATAGTTTCCTTCTTCATCGCGTAGCATCTGATACAAATTGTCCTCATACAACCTATCCTCATCGAAAACACCGTCTACAACCAGCATATCGTTGTCTCCCTCGATGATGTTATAATTACCTTCCTGTATAATCTTGTCTTCACCGTGATTGGTCCAACATGTATACCCATTTTTGAAACCCCTTCGAATCAAGTGAGCTTCGATCTGCGTTGAGTTGATAAATATCTTCAGATTATCGCAATTAATGCATAGATAATACATATATTTCATTCCCTTCTTCAACATATCCTTCTCAGCCGCTCTTCTAAAACTAGACATGCCATTAATGTACTCTTGACTCACATGGTTCCGAACGTACATCTAGCTACGGACCATCTACGTTATGCATGTAACAAATAAGCAGCATCCTAGAATCACAAGATAAGAGATCTAAGCAGCTAGACTAGAGAAACACTCTAACTTATGCTAGAAGGACTAACCCAAATGCACCCGTATGCAATGCAACAAAAAGGAGTAGGAGCATAATCAATATAATAAAACAGTAAAGCACAAACTCCCCCTCACAACAGCCCATAAGGACAGACCACCCCAAGCTCTCCCCGCAGAGCTGAAAACCTAGAGCTATCCAATGGTTTGGTAAAGATATCAGCCAACTGGTGGTCACTCTCCACAAACTGGAGCACTATGTCACCCTTCTCCACATGGTCTCTAAGGAAGTGATAGCGAATATCGATTTGCTTGGTCCGGGAGTGCTGCACTGGGTTCTTGGCAATATTAATCGCAGAAGTGTTATCACAAAGGAGTGGAACACTATCTATGACTAACCCAAAGTCCTGCAGGGTCGAAACCATCCAAAGCACTTGGCTACAGTAACTGGCTGCAGCAACGTACTCGGCCTCTGCAGTGGACTGTGCAACACCGGACTGCTTCCTCGAAGACCAGGAAACGAGAGAAGTGCCAATGAATTGGCAGGTGCCAGAAGTGCTCTTCCTATCTATCCTACAGCCAGCAAAGTCTGCATCCGAGATGGCTCTCAAGGAAAGACAGGAAGAGGAAGAGAGCAGATACCATAGTCAATGGTAGCTCGAAGATACCAAAGAATGCGCTTCACCGCCTGGCGGTGAGATACGCGAGGAGAAGCCTGAAACCGAGCACAAAGACACACGGAGAAGTGTATGTCCGGTCTCGAGGCAGTGAGGTACAAGAGGTAGCTGATCATATTCCTATACTCCTTCTGATCAACTGGCTCGTCGTCCTCATCTGGGTCGAGTGAAACTGATGTAGCCATCGGAGTGGACACTGGCTTACCATCACTCATATCGAAGTGCTTCAGGAGGTCTCTAGTGTACCATCCCGAGTCTGCTTGATTTGGAAGCCAAGGAAGAAGCTCAACTCGCCCATCATGCTCATCTCAAACTCCGAGCTCATGACATCGGAAAACTGGGAAACGAGAGCACGAGAGGAGCCGCCAAAGATGATGTTATCCATATAAATTTGGACGAGCAGACGATCTGTGCCATTGCGGCGGATGAACAAGGTCTTGTCTACTTTACCCATCTCAAAACCATGACTCAATAAGTAGGACTTAAGCCTCTCATACCAAGCTCTAGGGGCCTGCTTAAGTCCATACAACGCTTTTGGAAAGTTTGAAGACATGGTTTGGGTATTTGGGGTTTTCGAAACCTGGAGGCTGTCTCACATAGACTTCTTCCTCAATGAACCCATTAAGGAAGGCACTCTTGACGTCCACCTGGTAAAGCTTAAAACCCTTAGAAGCTGCAAAGGCAAGCAGGATTCTAATGGCCTCAAGTCTAGCTACAGGGGCAAAGGTCTCCTTAAAGTCAAGACCCTCAACCTGAGAAAAGCCCTGAGCTACCAGTCTAGCCTTGTTTCGAATAACCACCCCATCCTCGCTCTGCTTGTTCTTGAACACCCACTTAGTCCCAATAACATTGTGACCTCGAGGGGGCTCAACAAGACTCGTCGGAAATAGCATGAGAAACATCCTTGGGCTCAAAGGTGGCAACAAAGGCAGAATGGAGACAGAAATGTGACATGTCAGACTTTAAGCGAGTGACTCGCTCAAAGAGGTCTCCAATCATGTGCTTGGAAGGATGGTCTTTCTGGATGTGTCTAGGAGGTCCTGGATGAGATGAAGAAGTGGCCTCTACCTCATGAGCTGACGAGGTAGGAACAGAGCCACTCGCTCCAGAGGAAGCAGAAGGCATGGGCTGATCGCCTCGAGGTGCGGTGGAAGAGGGCACCTCAAGGGGTGGATGAGGGACTGGATCGGGTAGACAACCCTCATCTCCATCGTCCTCGTCATCCACGAAGATGGGCTCAGACTGCTCTAAAGAACCTGAGATATTGGGCCTAGTCCCCGGACTGGCCTCATCGAAGGTCACCTCACATGTCTCTACCATTTTACTAGACTCGCAGTTCCAGACCCTATAAGCCCGCGAAGAAGTCGAGTAGCCTAGAAAGATCCCATCACAAGAATGTGACTCGAACTTATCTAGGTTTCCGGACTTCAAGATAAAGCACTTGCAACCAAACACACGAAAATGAGATACACTGGGCTTTCGCCCATATCTCAACTCATAAGAAGTGCGGTGCAAGTGTGCCCTTAGAAAAACTCGATTTGAGACATGACACGCGGTGGCTATAGCCTCAGCCCAAAACTTCCGCGGTGTAGAGTATTCATCGAGCATCGTCCTAGCCATCTCGACCAAGGTACGATTCTTTCTCTCCACGACGCCATTTTGCTGTGGGACGTGCGGAGAGAACTGATGCTCTACACCTGTCTCACCGCAGAACCTCTCAAAGTAGGAATTCTTGAACTCCGTGCCACTGTCATTGCGGATCGCTCGTAAGGCACCCGGAAGCTCAACAGAAAGCCTACTGAAAAGACCTCGAAAATGTGTAAACGTCTCATCCTTTGAGGCTAAGAAAAACACCCAAGAGAACCTCGAATAGATATCGACCACGACAAGAACATACCACTTCCCTCCTGCTGACTGCACTCGAGCTGGTCCAATAGTGTCCATGTGGAGCAGCTGTCCCGGTGCATCGGTCATAGTAACTGTGACCGGAGGGTGAGAAGTGGCAACCATCTTGCCGTGCCGGTATGGAGCGCAAACAATATCTTTGACCATCTTGAGTTTTGGCAGACCACGAATGAGATCGTGGCCGCTAACTCGGGTCAAATGGTCAAATTCGATATGACCAAGTCTCCTATGCCAGAAAGTGAAGTCACGGGACTCAGAAGCAACTAAACATCGGAGAGGATCACCAGAAAACTCAGAAAAATCAGCACGAAAGATCCTCCCATAACAAAAAATCCCGCAAACCAGACTACCCGAAGAATCAAGAATTTTGCAAGCATTTTTCTTAAAGCTCACCTCGAAACCGTCATCGGTAAGCTGAGAAACAGAAAGCAAATTATACTGCAGCTTACTAACCAAAGCAACATCTTTCAGAATGAAAGAATCATTAACGCGCACTGTACCTTTGGCGATGACGCGCCCAGATGAAGCATCTCCGAAGGTGATCGTCTCATCACCTGGAGCATGGGCTAAGGAAGAGAACCAACGAGAGTCTCCGGTCATATGAAGAGAACAACCGGAGTCTACTAGCGAAACCTCTCCCTTCCTAGCCCGGCGAGCATGAGTCAACAAGAGAGTAAAGTCTCAGTACTGGGATAAATCAAGAGCGATTTTGGCACCCAATACTGAATAACACGTCGAGCAGATGAAGTAGTCAAGCACGACTGATCTCTATCTACCCTACGCTCTCTGTGACTCAAGGAAGCAGAAGGCCTATGAAAAGACCTGAAGCTGTTGTGGGGTTCGACTGCTATGTGAGAGCGAGTCGGAACACCAGCAACAGGCAGATCACGCCGCGGGTAGCTATCTATGCTGCCCAAACTCCTCAACAGGAGCAAACCTTGACCTCGTGTTGGTCTTAGGTGCACTCAAGGTCTGGGGCTGACCCTGAATACGTCTAAGAGACTCAACACGGTCTCTACGCGCGATCTTGGCACGCCTGAAGCATCGATCGATCAGATGCCCATCCTTCTGACAGAAGGTGCAGTGATACTTCTTCTTTTGAGAGGTAGAAGTAGCACGCTCAAGCTTCGCCTTCTGAGAGGCTGAAGCAGCAGGTGAAATCACCTTGCTGTCAGAGATCCCGTGGACAAAGTCCACTGATTTGAATTTAACCTCATCAGATCTGGGCTCAACCTCGATCACACCTCCTACTACGGGTCTGAGAATAGCAGGTGGATGCTTCCTCATGTCCTCATAGAAAATCATATCCTAGACCCTGATTAAATCTGCACATTTTAGATTGGTCTAGAATAAGATTGAGCTTCTTCTTGCCGCCTACAAATCTCTCGAGAGTGTTCATAAGGTACTGACACTCCCGAAAGAGAGAGGTGCAAGAAGAGCAGGGGGAAGAAGAGACAGGAAAAGGTAAGGGAGCAGAAGAAGAACCAACAGCAGAGAAACGAATGGCTTGTGCACACACAGCCAACTCAGAAGGGACAGTCCTACTGCTAGCAGTTTGGTTCACGTCGCTAAACGTCTCCACCTTACCCTGGGGCTTCTCCCCCACCTCAGCAATCACATCACAATGAGTTGATGGCTTCTCTAGTAAATCCTTAGTTAGCTTCACACATTGTTCATTCAGGGCAACAAGTTCAAGTTTTAGTTTATCACAACTAATGCAAGGTGAGCTAGCAGGATCCTTAGTCGCAAACTGAGCCAATTTGTTGTCACGATCAACCATTTCTTGAAATTGCTTAGAAACGGACTCAAGCTCAAGCGTCAATTTTGGACAGTTGGTGCAAGAAACAACAGGCTCAAGTAAAGAAGCATGCAACTCAGCAATTTTATGATCTGCCCATTTTAGGTTCATCTTCAAATTATTGTAGTTTTCACAGGTCTCGGGCAGATCGAGCAACATGGTATAAAGACCTCTAAATGCGTTGTCCTTATCCTCACATGAGGTGCAAGCACTAGTCTCAACAGTAGTACATGAAACAGGAACTACCCTACTCATCTCAAGCTCAGCAAGAAGACTAATGTTCTCCACCTTAAGCGTATCAAGCTCAGAAGACAAACTATCATGCGAGGTCCTTAGTTTCTCCATGTCACCCAAAAGAGCACAGCATGTATCACAGTCATCACTAGAGGGAGCAGATGTAAGAGCAATAATTTCTAGTGACAATCTATCTACTTCCTTCTCTAACTCAGTACATCTAGCCCTAGCTCTAGCATGAAATCCACCTAGCTTAAGAAAAGCATGATTGAGCTGGTCGTAGGTGGGGCATACCTCGTCCGAGTCGGAGTACAGCTTGCTGTTGCTCAGTTTGCCCTCAAGAGCCATGAAGCACATGCCGGAGAAGTCACCGCCGCCCTTGCGGTCTTGGTCACCCGTCCTATCGTCGTCGCTCCATCCCTCCACCTCGCTGAGGTCGAGGTCGTCGAAGGCGGTGAGGACGCGATGGAACAGCTTCTTGGCTTTGCCAAGGTTGCGGAACTTCTTCTTGCCTTGTGTAGGAGCTGGAGGCTTCTTGTTGCGGTTCTTGTCGGTGTAGTCGATCTTGCCCGAACCGCCGTAGTCGTTCTTGCTCTTCTCCAGCTTGGGGCAGTTTGCCCGAATGTGGTTGGGGCCACCACACTCAAAGCAAATGACGGGTCCCCCTCTCTTTCTGTCCCTTCTCCTCTTGTAAGCATGGGAAAACTTCCGGGCTAGGAGGGCCAACTGTTCATCCTCAAGCTGCTCTAACTGATCATCAAATACGTCACAGAGAGCAGCGAGGGAGAATCCGCAAAGAGAATCGGAAGAGGAACCGGAAGCAGCACTGGGATCGGTGACTAGAGCCATCGACTGTGACTTCGACTTGCGAGAGACAATGTCAATCTCGTGAGTCTTGAGGCGCAGTACAACGCATCAAGAGTCAAAGTCAAGAGGTCTGTGGTGTCCTTGATGGTCGTCACTTTCATCTCCCAAACACGAAGGTCGAGTGCAGCAAGCATCTGTCGAGCATTATCCGAGTCGGGGTATGTGAGACCGACCGCTCGGAGGTTGCTTAAGATCTTGTGAAAACGCGCAAAACACTCATTAAGGGACTCGTCAGCGAGCATTTCAAACTTGTTGTAATCTCGCTTGAACTGGTCCTGTCGCACCGTCTTTATTTGGGTGGTGCCCTCATGGTAAGCATCGAGGGTCTCCCAAATATCGAACGCGGACGAAAGATGAGATATGTGGTCAAACTCGCTATGACTCAGGCCCTGGATTATGATGTTCCTTGCCTTAGCGTTTGCCTCAACATCATGCATATTTCCAGCATTGATGTTCTCATCGGCAGGAACAACAAACCGGACCTCGACCTTGCGCCAGATGGCGTACCCCTGGGCCTGGATGTATGTCTCCATTCGGCTTTTCCAGAAGGGGTAATCGATGCCATCAAAGACGGGCGGCTTGGTGGAATACTTGTCTGTTGCCATGGCTCTTAAGACCGGTTAAGATCTATTGTAAAGAGCTAACCGGCTCTGATACCAATTGATGGACAGAGGGGGGGGGGGTGAATGTCGTCTTTTCATAAATCGCCCCAAGAATTTTCACCGACTCCTCCTCCGATAGCTAAAGAGCTATGAAGGAGAGATCAAGTTCGCTCACAAGATTTAAGTACTACTGCTGGCCAAACAAATGACTTGACTCACACAACTCAAATGCTGCAGTAAAGAGAAGGAGACTGCTAAAGAGAGAATCCCAAGGCTGCAAACTCAACTGAAACTATACTACTGCTCAAAAAGATGTGCTGGCCGAAACTTTGTAGAGAAGAAGAGATCACAAGATGAGCTTCTCTACAGACCGAGAATTAAAAGGCAAAAGCATGCAACTGAACTCCTTGTTGGCCAAGAGTACTAGCTGCTGCCAAAGAGCCAAAAACAAAATGAAAAGCAGCTTTGCTGCAGCTGCCGAATGGTCCTAAAAAGAGCACAAAACTGCTGCCAAACAGGACTGCATGCAAGCCATTGAGTGCATACCTGAGAGCAATTACTGTTGACTCAATTAGCAGCTGAAAATGCCAATTAAAGCTGAAAGGAAGCAATGAATGTACTGCTGCCCAAGAAGGGAAACAAGAAACCAAAGCTTAATGCAAACCGAACAGCAGTTGAGAGCAAAGATCAATGAGTATGCACTGCCGACAAAGAACACAATGGAATAAATGCCATTAATGCCTATCGGGACAGCAAGATACTTCCCACAGGAACTGCCGAAATGGAAGCATAAAATGGCAAGAAACACAGGTGACTACAGACCGAAAGAAACCAATGGCCAACTGTGATTTTCACTGCTAGAATATCACCCAACCGACTGCAAACAAAAGGAGTACAGAGAGCAAACTAAGCAAGAAGGCAAATAGAATCAAAAACTGCTGCTAAATCACTCGAGAGGAGATAGAGACTTCAAAGAAGAACAGTGAACTGGGAATAATAAACAAGAAGGGATAAACTTGAGGCCATAGCACTAAACCAAGGATTTCTTGAAAACAGAAACGGAGACATACATGATTAAATAAGAGGAATGATTACATAGTTGTTCAGCTCATCTCTCTCAATCTCCCACTAACAAGTCCCCATACATGCTTAGGAGATCAAGAACACCACCCTATCTCATACAACCAAGGAGAGACACAAATAAAACCCTAACTCTTACACCCACTCTCACAATTTCAGCACACTATTTCTCCCTAAAAGCCATGAAGACTACTAGAGAACACCCTCTCTATTTGTAGCGTCCACTAATGGGTTCACCATTGCTTTACCCATTAACCTTTTGCGCTTTACCCACAATCCACTTCCTTTAGTGCAGCTTTGCGTATTCACCAAAACGCCCCTCACGCACCTTCTAGGAAGCTTCCTCATTTCTTACCTTGCAAGCCTCGCAGCCACCTCGAGCCCTCGTCGTCATTGACACTTCCCGACCGTCCTGACCTCAGCGCCACCTGCGCCTAGTCCGGTCCACCGTGTCTCGCCACAACTCCGCCTCGACGTCCTGTAGCCAACACAGACAAGAAACATATCAAAGAACACCGCTCGATACATGTAAGCGTAAATGCATCATACTTACCCATGATGAAATCCAAACCTGTCGAATCAAGGAATATGCATCCTAAGCCCATACGATCAAGTTTGACCAAGTCCGACCGAGCCCGATTGCACCACGCAATCGGCAAGGTCCGAACCACCCAAACCAAACTCAACTTACCTAAACCGATGTCAATTACTCATCATACACACGGGATGACCTCCACATGGTCTCTCAACCTCCCCCCTGATGAGTATATTGACAAACCCAGAAAAAGCACGAAGTTGAGTTTGAAGAGTCCAACATGGTCCAAAGAAGGAAATGAAGCTAATGACCATGTCGACGAAAGGAACACTAGAGCAACAACTGAAAGAGCAAATTGATCTCCAAAGCTCTAGAAATTCCCAAATGGCTTTTTCTCCCATCTCAAATTGTTCTCCAAAGCTCTAGAATTCCCAAATGGCTTTTTCTCCCATCTATTCTCCCCCTTTTGGCAATAAACACATCAAGGATGCAAAAGAGAGAATAAGTCACAAAAATGGATGAAATGGCTGAAGTTTGTTTATTCTAAGCATTTGAAGCCATGAGAATTATCCACAATGACTATAGAAGAATTACATCAAGCCATAACATATAAGTATGCTATCAAGATCATGACTATGTATATATAGACAAGCTAAGCCAAACAAGTCATAATTTGAAAATTAGTCGAATTGCTTAGCATGTCAAGTCAACCATGATTAAAGTCTAGCTAGAGGTATCCAAGGATGATGCAAGCCATGTCAATTAGTCTAAGTGGAACCGAGAAGCTAGTATTGAGACAATTAGAGTGCTATACGTTTAAGAATGATACATTTGCTTAAGTACTTGTAAGTCTTTGTAAATGTAGCAAAGTGAGCACCAACTGACATAATTTTACTTTAGAAATCACATGATTGTTTCTAACCATTTTTTGTTCAGTCATGTGCTAGATCTCAAGCCTTATGCGACCACTCCAAGCGATAAGCTTAAGAAGATGATCTAAGTCATCCAAAACTCCCCCTGAGTTCATGCCTAGTGCAATGGCAAGCCGTCTCATGAGAAAGAATTGGTGAGATCAGTTTTTTCGCACAAAAGAGATCTTTTTGCATTTTTAACAATGTGTACTAACTTATGCGTCATTAAAAACCCAATACAGCTCAATCTAATGCGCAACAAAGATTCAGGATTCAACTTAGTCTACTTGACATGGCATGAATCATAGGAGGATAACTAAAGATAGACTAATCTCAAAAGCTAGCATGACATGGTTTAATTCAAGTCGAGCAGTTTTAATTAACTTATCATGGCACAAGCTAGTCGACACATATGAAGTCATGATCAATCTAGCAAATAAGCACAAGTCATGGCAGGATGTAAGGCATAGTAAGCATGTCATGAACGGATAATAATCAAGGCTTCATGTAGTGATATTACAATGCAGAATGATATGCAGGAAAATCCAGCTCCCCCTTAACATGTGATGCAACTTTTAGTTCAAGTTGAGTTATATCAATACTAAGCTCCAGAAGCTCCCAAATGAACTCCCCCTGAACCAATGACTATGCATCCTAAGCCCATACGATCAAGTTTGACCAAGTCCGACCGAGCCTGATTGCACCACGCAATCATCAAGTTCCGAACCAACCAAACCAAACTCAACTTACCTAAACCGATGTCAATTACTCATCATACACACGGGATGACCTCCACATGGTCTCTCAACTTACCTACTTATCTGTCGCTGATGACGCTCCCAAGAACCGCTTCCAGCTCCTTATGCGACTTCTCATCCAGTCCCCACGGACGGCGCCATCTGTTGTGGCTACATGCCAAACAGCAGAGAAGGGGACTAGTAGAAGAGGAAGAGGAGAGCCAGATCTGTGGGAGAGTTGGTGAGAATGAGAGGATGTCCCTCCTCCTGCCCCTCCTGGGGGTTTATATACATGAGTGGGGTAGAATGGGAAATCCCCATTCTACCCCTTAGTACTTACACAGGATAAGGGTATGTCGTAGGGGTGGCCCCCACCTAAGCCCAGCAGGCCTGTTAGGAGGTTATAAGAACGAGAGTAACATGTGTAATGACATAAGTGCCCCTAATGGGGAGGTACGGAAGTAAGGGTATAACTGTAAAAGCATACTCCATGTGAATATATATATCAGGATAAGGGGGAGGCTGAGGCAGAACACTCCCACCTCTCCACTACCATCTCTCTCTCTGTTTGGTCTGTAACCACAACAGTTGGCGCCGTCTGTGGGGAGGACGAGGACAAGCCTGAAGACCGAAGAAGAAGGATGACACCGAAAAAAGCTTCATCAGCGGCGGCGAAGGGAAAGAAGACGGCTGGGTCGGAGCGGCGCGTGAATACCAGGGCTTCGGCATCGGCCGCCGAAGGAGCTGGCGGCGGCGTAGGCGCAGTGGTCGCGGGAGTCGACGCTCGCGCTACAACGACTGACCCCGCCAGCGCCGCTACAACGACATCCAACCCCGTCGCTGGCACTGCAACGACAGCCCCCGCCGCCCTCGCCGGCAGCGCGGATCTGACGGCCGGGGGTAGCCGCAACAAAGCATCCGACGGATCCGGAGATCGTGCGGCGAGGGTCCCTGCACCGACCCGTCCGCTGGGTGTTCCGGCGGCCCCGACAGCACCTGCGGTGGAAGGCGCCCTACTAGCAGCCCTCAACGCGTTCCAGCGGGAACTAGGGGACCTTCGCGGAGCCGTCCGAGATATACAAGAGGCTCGGAGCCAGCAGGCCGCGCCAGTAATCGCGCCCGAGCCCACGCCGGAGAGGACGAACAGTCGCGAAGCCCCCGCGTCTAGCTGCGTGCCGCTGAGACGCGTAGATCCGGAGTCCCCGTTTTCGGCGGGGCTGCAGTAGGCGGTGTGGCCCGAAGACTTCAAGTTCCCTAGCGTCACCGACTCGTACAAAGGCGACACGGATCCTCACGAGTTCGTGCGCGTGTACGAAACAGCGATCGAGGCCACGGGCGGAGACGACACCACGAAGGCGAAGGGACTCCCCCTCGCGCTGCAAGGAGTGGCGCTCTCTTGGTTTTTTACCATAGAGCCGGGCTCCATCTACGCGTGGGAGCAGCTCCGCGACCACCTTCACAACAACTTCCAAGGACACTATGTCGAGCGAGTCGATGCGGACCAACTCTTCGCCGTGAAGCAAAGACCCTCGGAAAAGCTCCGGGACTACTTCAAGCGCTTCGCCAAGATCCGATGCCAAGTAAAAGACGTTAATGAAACCACCATCGTTAATGCAGCCATACAGGGCCTTCGTCCGGGCCCGATGGCCGAGTACAACGCGCGGAGGCCAATCAAGACAGTCGCCAAGCTCTTCGACAAAATGGACGAGTATGCGCGGGCGGAGGAAGATGCGCGAAGACGCAGCATTACCGCCCTCGGCCTCGCCCATGAGGAGCGCCCCCCGTGCGAGGGGGGGCGGGTGGTCCCTCCTCGAAGCAGGGCCGCAGCCGAGAGCCCCAGGGAGGCCCTCCCCGAGGCAGCGCTACCGGGGTACAGGAAGGCTCTTCAAGGAGCGGGCATAAGCCTCGGCGCCGCCAGCGCAGGTCACAGGCGGCCCATCATGTCCTCAACACCGAGAGCACCCGCCAAGGACCCGACCCCGCCTCATGGAGGGGAGACCGGGGATCGGAAGGCGGACTTGATTAGGGCGGCCAACCCCACGCAGAACAAGAGCTCCTACACTATGGCAAGTGGTGCGAGGTACACGGCTACGGTGATCATTACACAAGGGCATGCGTCGCAGTTATGGAGCTGCGGAGGGTGATGGCCGGGTCTCGGGCTCTGCCTCCTCGGCCCCTCGTTGGAGCCCATGTGGGGCAGCCAAGGGGTAGCCCCATACGAGCCACCGCAACGGAGGGCGCGCAGCATCGCACCGTCAGCGTCATCACCGGAGGCTCCTCCTCAAAAGCCCCCGGGGAGCAGCCGCAACTGTGGATGCCGCCCTGCAACATCACCTTCGACTTGAACGACGTCAGGGGTGTGGAGTACCCTCACCAAGACCCTCTAGTCATCCAGGCCCACATAGCACGCTGTGACGTCAGGCGCGTCCTTGTCGACGGGGAAGCTCCGCGAATATCTTGTTCGCAGAGGCCCTCGACCGTATGGGGATCCCCCGAAGCCGGCTAGAGCAGCCAGGAGCTCCACTTCAAGGCTTCGGGGGTCAATCGCTGCAGGCCTTGGGGCACGTGTCCCTTCCGGTCACTTTCCGTCAGGAGGGCAACAAGGGTAACATCCGGACCGAGCATGTCATCTTTGACGTCGTAGATATCCCACATACCTACAACGCCATACTGGGTCGACCCGCCATCAACTCTTTCGAGGCGATCCCACACTACGCGTTTTTGTGTGTGAAGCTCCCGGGCCCAGAGGGTGTTATCTCCGTCTTCGGCGATCAGGACCTGGCCAGACGTGCCGAGGTCGGCAGCCGCGTTCCGCATCGCCCGGTGCATGCCCTCTCCGGCACGCTCGGCGATGGGCCCTCCGCCCCCGGGTGGACGCCCAAGCCTCGGCCCGAGGGCAGAGTCAAGAAGGTGCCGCTCCAGGCGGAGGGGCAGTTTGTGTCCATCGGCGAGGGGCTCCCACCGGGGGTCGAACGGGATCTGCTCCGAGTGCTTCAGAACAACGTTGACATTTTCGCATGGTCCCCGGAGGACATCAAGGGCGTAGACCGAGCAGTAATCGAGCATCGCTTGGCGGTCCGCCCCGACGCCAAGCCGGTCAAGCAAAGGCTTCGGCGTATGTCGATGGATCGGCAGTAGGCGCTGCCTTCACCCGCCTCGTCGCTATTGCGCTGGCCACCCAGCTCGGGAGGAACGTCGAAGCTTATGTCGATGACTTGGTGGTCAAAACTCGGCAGCTTGCTCTGCATGGCCGGGACCTCCAGGAGACCTTCGACAACCTCCAGAAGGCGGGCATCAAGCTCAACCCCGACAAATGTGTCTTCGGGGTGCAGGTGGGCAAGCTCCTAGGTTTCCTCGTGTCCGGACGGGGCATCCAGGCGAACCCCGACAAAGTAGACGCCATCCTGGGTATGGAGCCGCCCAAGACAACGAGGGAGGTCCAGAGGCTGGCGGGCCGCATGGCAGCACTAAGCCGCTTCCTATCCAGGGCGGCGGAGCGGGGCTTGCCATTTTTCAAGACGCTCCGCGGGTGCGATGGATTTCGTTGGGACGGAGATTGCGCGAAGGCCTTCAACGAGCTCAAGGAGCACCTGGCCAGCCTCCCCACGCTGGTCGCCCTAGCACCAGAGGCTCCCCTCCTGCTCTATCTGGCCACGTCAGCCACCACGGTCAGTGCCGTCCTCGTCTTAGAGGAAGGCGCCATGCAGCGGCCCGTCTACTTTGTCTCCGAAGCCCTCCAAGGCGCCAAGACAAGATACATGGAGCTTGAGAAGCTCGCCTACGCGCTGGTCATGGCCTCCAGGAAGCTTCGGCATTATTTTCTGGCCCACCCGATCACAGTGCCTTCCTCATTCCCCCTGGCAGAGATGCTACACAACAAGGAGTCCACAGGGCGCATCGGCAAATCGGCTACCGAGCTCGCTCCCTTCTCCTTGATGTATGCTTCGCGAACGGCAATCAAATCCCAAGTCCTTGCGGATTTTCTCGCCGAATGGACCCCGCCGGCCCAACCCGTCCAGACGCACGATGACCCCGTCTGGACGCTCACAATCGACGGAGCTTACGGCGTCGCCGGCGCGGGCGTAGGTGGGGTGATCGTCACGCCCGAAGGACAGCGTTTGCTATACTCGGCGCGCCTTGCCTTCCCCGCCACCAACAACACGGCTGAATACGAGGCACTGCTCTTTGGCCTGGCGAAGCTTAAGGCAGTCGGCGCGAGACGGATGCTAGTCCGCACCGACTCGCGCTTGGTGGCTGGTCATGTGGACAAGTCATATCAATCCAAGGACCCTGAGTTGGCCAAGTACCTCGCGGCGGTGAGGGCGAGGGAAAGGCACTTTTTGGGTGTCACCGTCAAGGCCATCCCCCGCGTGGAGAACGAGCAGGCCGACGCCCTCGCTAAGGCGGCCAGCCAGCAACTGCCCCCCTGAGGGGGCGGTTTACGAGATATTAGCGCAGGCGGCCATCGCGCAGGACAACCGGGACGCGGCACTCGTCCACCACATTGACCGGCCAGGTGATTGCCGAGAGCCCATCTTCAATTTCTTGCAAGGCATCGCCGAGCCGGAGGACCCCGCTGAGCTTCGGCGCTTGCAGCACCGCGCAAGGTCCTTCCAGGTGTTCGAAGGGATACTCTACAAGATAGGGGTTTGCGCACCGCTCCTGCACTGCCTCTCGACTGAGGGGGGAAAGGAGCTCCTTGCGGAGATCCACGCGGGCGTGTGCGGATCCCACCTGGCACCGAGGTCATTAGTCGGCAAGGCGTTCAGGCAAGGCTTCTACTGGCCAACTGCCATCACCGACGCCCAGGACCTCGTCCGTCGGTGCCAAGGGTGCCAGTGGATGGCGCGCTTCATCCGCAGGTCCCCGACGAGCCTCAACCCCATTCCCCCGGTGTGGCCACTGGCACGCTGGGGCCTCGACATAGTAGGACCACTTGCCCGAGCTCCAGGGGACCTCCGGTTCGTGGTAGTCGCGCTGGAGTATTTCTCCAGATGGCCGGAAGCGGTCGCCCTGGCCAAAGTAACTTCTGCGGCCATACAACGCTTCCTATGGCAAAACATCATATGTCGCTTCGGCGTACCCCGGGAGCTCACGGTTGACAATGGCCTGCAGTTCGACGCCACCCTCTTCAAAGACTATTGTGACAGCATGGGCATCACCCTCCGATTCTCCTCGGTAGGGCATCCCCAGTCCAACGGGGCGGTCGAACGGGCGAATAGCGCCATCTCCGCTGCCATCAAAAAGCGCCTGGTCGGATTGCCGAAGGGCAAGTGGCCAAGCGAGCTTCACAGCGTTCTTTGGTCGCTTCGCCCAACGGTAACGCGCCCGACGGGATTCACGCCGTTCAAGCTCCTTTTCGGTGACGAAGCGGTGACGCCCGAGGAAATCAAGGTCGGCTCGTGGAGGGTCCTCGTCCAAGCACCCGAAGAGGAGCGCCGTGTGTCCTTGGACCTCCTCGACGGGATACGGGCAGATGCAGCCCACCATGTCGAGAAGTATGCGCGGCAGACAATGCGTACTCGGGACCGCTCTATATGCCCGCGGGGGTTCAAGCCTGGGGATCTCGTTCTCAGAGTGGCGCTCCAGGCGGAGACCGTTGGCAAGCTGTAGTCCAAGTGGGAAGGCCCGTACATCGTGATGCAGGCATTGCCGAAGGGGGCGTACCGCCTCGCCACGCTCGAAGGACAAGCCCTCCGGCACACATGGAACGCGGACAGGTTGCGGCGATACTACGCCTAGAAGCAGGACAACAAGCGTAGAGCCACCAGCCCTTTGTCGTACGATGCTCGCCCGCGCAAACGGGAGTTCAATAAAGATTGCCGTTCCCAGAGCATTGTCTGTCCGCGCTGAGCAGAACACAGTCCACGGACTTTAAATAAGACGTAGCGTTGAGGTCCGCCTCTGCACGCGCGAGTCTCCGGACTATAAAGGAAGTCGTAGCATCGAGGTCCGCCTCCGCACGCACCAGTCCACGGACTTTAAATAAGACGTAGCGTTGAGGTCCGCCTCCGCACGCGCGAGTCTCCGGACTATAAAGGAAGTCGTAGCGACGAGGTCCGCCTCCGCACGCACCAGTCTACGGACTTTAAATAAGACGTAGCGTCGAGGTTTGCCTCCGCACGCACCAATCTACGGACTCTAAATAAGACGCAACGGGGGACGCCCTCGCGCGCACCAGTCTACGGACTATAAATGAAGTCGTAGCGTCGAGGTCCGCCTCTGCACGCGCTAGTCCACGGACTCTAAATAAGACGTAGCGTCGAGGTCTGCCTCCGCACACGCGAGTCTCCGGACTATAAAGAAAGTCGTAGCGTCGAGGTCCGCCTCCGCACGCGCTAGTCCACGGACTCTAAATAAGAAGTAGCATCGAGGTCTGCCTCCGCACGCGCGAGTCTCCGGACTATAAAAAAAGTCGTAGCATCGAGGTTCGCCTCCGCACGCGCCAGTCCACGGACTCTAAATAAGACGTAGCGTCGAGGTCCGCCTCCGCACGCGTGAGTCTCCGGACTATAAAGAAAGTCATAGCGTCGAGGTTCGCCTCCGCACGCGCCAGTCCACGGACTCTGAATAAGACGCGGATGCCCTCCCTGCGCGCTCTACAGAGTATAAACAACATGCGGAGGTCTTCTTCCCTTCGCGTTCAGTGGCAGGTAACACCAAGAATAAGGTACTACTTGGTTTCATTGTAAAAGCAAAGGGGTTACATGGTTACAAGCATAAGAACCAGTACATCATCCCCCTGCCCTACCCGACCAACCGCTCAGCCTTGGCGCGGTGCGGACGAACCCGTGCCGTCGTCGCCGTGACGCGGAAGGACTCCTTTGAGCCAGTGGAGGAGGTCCCCCTCCCCATGCAGCGTCTGCTGCACGGCGAACCTCGCTGCATCTTCCCCGAAGCGGCCCCAGATCCGTTGATGGAAGTTCTGCAGGCTAGGCCCGATGGAGCGGATGGCGTCCGACATGACCTTTGGTCGGCCGGGAGGATCCAGTTGCGGATTCGCCAGCTCATGGGTATGTCTACACCCACGAGTGTGAAGCAGGGCGAGGGCGAAGCACGCACCAAGATAGCCGCAGTGCTCGCCAAACGTTCTGGCGCCACGAAGAGCAACGCCTGCCCCTTCCTCGATCAGCCCGAGCGTCTCCGACAGGGCCTCCGGCCCGTGCGTAGCGTCCGGCACTCTGACGCACAGATCTCGGAGGGCCTGGTTCAGAGACTCCATGGCCCGCCACGCCGACATGGACGCATTTTCCAAGACGAGACTATTCCTTGCAGTAGACTCCGCCAGCTGGGCGTTCTCCCCTTCTAGGACGGTGATTTGCTGCAGGAAGACGGCGCGCTCCTCAGCCACGGCGCACTTGGCTTCCGTGGCCTCGAGTTGTGCGGCCGCCATGGCGCCCTCCAGCGCGCGAAGTTCTTCATCCTTCGCCGCGAGAGCATTGTTTGCTTCACGAAGGCTGGCTTCCAGAGCCCTCCGCTCCCGAATGCGGGCCTCGTCAAAGGACCGGCTGAGGGCAAGCGTCTGGCAAAAACAACAAGTCAGCAGGCGTCCAGCAGTACCTAACAAGCTGAAGCGCACATATTTACCCTCATCTCGGAGGCCTGCAGCGCGAGCGCTAGGAGTTCCCCCTCGCATGACGACAACATCTCTCGGTCAAGGCCGTTGTCGGCACGCTCTGCGGCTGCGGTTAGGACGCGAAGTATCTCCAGGCGAGGGAGGAAGTCCGAGCGAGCGAGCCCCGGTCCCAACGCGCCAGGATTTACCGAGGCCGCGGCCACGTCAACAGCAATGGACACCTGCAGGGCACCCTGCACAAGGCTTTGGACTTCGCGCATACCTCCGTTGCTCGATCCTTCGCCATGTTCGGGAGACCTCGTCTCGCCTGATGTTGGCAGAATGAGCGAGCAGATCGGAGAGAGTCTCGCGAAGTCACGAGAAGAAAGGGACTCACGCCTACCTCCTGTGCCTCTCGTCGCGGTAGGAAGTGGCACCGTTTCGACTGCCAAGGGGGAGGCGGGCGCCTCGGTGGTCGGCGAGGAGGTCTTCTCGGCCGCGCCAGACGCCGTAATCCCGCGGCAAGGCCCCGCAACGGCGTATCGACCCCTCGCTGGCGGCGGGGACTGCGTCCGAGGGCGTTTCGCCTGCGGCGGCACAAGCGATTCTTCCGGGGCAACACCAGCTACGGTTCCAGTCGCCCCCACGGTTTCCTCCGTAGGGGACACGCCCTCGCCGGCCGCTGCGGTTGATAGCGCACCATCAACCATGGTTTTCTCACCGGGAACGGTGCTCCCCCCGGGTTGGTGACTTCCAGCTCAACGATGGCCGCGAGCACGGGTTCGTTGGCATCGGCAGAGGGTACCGGGGGATTCGCGGCGGCGTGCTCCTCCGAAGCAGTGTGGCCGGGCCCACCGCCGGTCGCACGCCCCGTCTCAGCTGTGCTAGTCACCGAGGGGCCTGCGGGGTCGCATACGGCAGACGGGGAACGGGTCCGGCGTCGCGAAAATAACACCCCCACAGGGCTCTCACCCTCCTGAGCGCCCGGAGTCTCGGTGGGAAGCTCCCCCAGCACCGCGCGCTCGGGCACAGTAATGCCCACAGCCTCGCATGTGCGGTTTACCCGCCCTTGCTTAGCCGCCTTGACTGCGGCCTCGCGAGCCTGGTGCTCCTTAAGCGTGTACGGGCCGAGGAGCGCCGCAACCACGCACTCCGCATCTTCTAGCCGAGCCACTGCGCAGGAGATCACGTCAGTCAGGCGGAGACCAAACAGATACAATAGCACGCGTCAAACGTGCTGGGCGACTTACAAGGAGCGGAGGGCGGAAGCAGGCGAGATACGGATGGGCTGAACCCGTCTTCGCGGGTGCCGTTCTGTCCAACATACTTCCCCCGGGAGGAGAGTGGCGCCGCCCCATATATTGTGAACTCCTCGGCTAGGTCGCGCAGGCTCATTCGACGGGCGACACCAACAAGACTCTGTAGCTTTTGCGTATCGTCAATCTCCGCCTTCAGACTCGGCGTACTGTTAAACGAGATCGGCCCACCTCGGCATTGCATTCCGCTCTTGTCGGTCACGGTGTAGTAGAACCACTACCGAGTCCAGCCGAACTCCCATTGCCTCAACGAGGCTGGCGCGGGGAACAACGTCGCGCACGACGCCCGGAGCACGAAGTCCACACCGCCGAAGTTGGACTCCGCCCCGTCAACTTTTCTAGGTCGACAGCGTGCGTCGTGCAGTGTGGCGAATAAGCTCGCGCTGGGACGCCACCCCTCTGTCCGCATCGCCCACGTGAAGACAGCTAGGCGGAGTATTGCGTGGGGCGTCAATTGGGCTAGCTCCAACTTGTAGGCCCGCAGGACTTCACCCACGAACAACGTGGAGGGCATTCGAAGGCCGGCGTCGAAGAACGCGACAAAAACAATCGCCTCCATTGCCCGGGGATTCGGCTCCGTCTCGTCCCGACGGGGTAGGCGAGCCCCATCGCGATCCACGATCTTCCTCTAATCCACGAGTCGCTGCAGCGTCCCTTCGGTCATGCGGCTCTTCCCCATCACACGGGAACAGCAGCCTCCCGAGTGCTCCATGGCGTCCCACCACTTGTTGGCGCGCGAGCTCCCCCGCGGCACCAGCTCGTACTTCCTGGAAGGATGGGACACCTCGCCCTGGCTAGGCAAGGAACCACTGCGGGGATGGTAGGTGGCGTCGTCATGGCTAGCCATCGCTCTTCGCGACCAGGGAGGAAGAAGCAGGGAAAGGAGCAACTGGCGTTACAATTAGCACGGGGGGAAGCAAAGCGGCAGATCAAAAAGCAAAGCAAGTGTAACACCCCAGGACCCACATTACCCCGGGATGCTACTAAAACTGCTCTACAACGAGCCAATTTACAAGATAAAATAAACTGGCAACAATTACTAAACAAGATAGTATAAGCGGAAACATAAACAACTAAGGAATAACAGGATAGTGATAACAATTCACTATTTAAAACATCCTCCAACATTTTAATCTAAAACATAGTTCACAAATTTAACATTATTAAGATAATGTAAACAAAGCTATGCAAGGTCTAGAATCCTTTCAACTTTATTACAGCATAAAAATATGATTCACGTGCATCAGTGTGGTGCCGTTCTACCCTTCCCATGCATGCTCAAAGTCCACCTGTAGGGAGGGGGAAACAAGGGTGAGATAAAAATCTCAGCAAGCAAACTGTTTAACAGGCTATTCAAACTACAAACAATTATACATCATCATTTATAATTCCATACAACTATAACCACAATTCATGTCCACAATTATTAAACCACCACAAACTTCCATGAATCATACCTCTTCAATTTCAGATTTTATTGGCATATGAATGCAGTCATTTTATCCACAATTAAATGCAAATGAAACATTTAATCTTCCACAAACCACAATAGGTTAATCATCAACATTCTTCCACAATTACAATGTTATTATCCTCAACCTCAAATCACCATCAATGACGTTAAATCATTAACAAATAAAATCTTGTTTGACTACTTTAAATTCTCAACCACTACAACTAGCAAAAGCAATAAAACATATGTATGTTTTACTTCAACACTTTATTATTTCTCACATCCACAATTGTTATCAACAATTAATACAAGAGAAAAGAATATCATGCCACAATCAAAAACCTTACCGTACACAAGGGATGAACCCCATTCCACGTCCACAACCATAATCCTCATACCACAAATAGCTCACATGAGCCAATTCCACATTACAACTATGAAGTTGTATAATCAACATTACAACTATGAGTTGAATATTCCACAAAATAACTTCACCACAACATATTGCATATGTATGCAAATGAATCTTTCCACAATGCAATGCATATGAATGCTATGCTCCACAACACTCTTTCCAGGGCAGGATTTGAGGTGCATCGTATTACGGCAATATACGATGCTTCCCGCGGGATAAGAGGTGCATCGTATTACGGCAATATACGATGCTGTACCGGTACGGTCGCGGCTATGTGCGGCGACATCCACATATGCATATGACATGATATGATATGATAATCACAAATCACATTAATCCATCCTCAAAGGAGCATCAACATGCTCACGACATATCCACATCCACCACATGTTATTTTCATGTTCCACATTATAACATTAAGCAAGATTTCCACATGGCTACTAGCAGATTATCAACATATCAATGGATAAGTACTTGCTACCATCTCCACAATTAAATTATCATGCAATCATGGCATAATGTATCAAATTATGATAATAATGTAAACTGCAAGTAGAAGGAATAACAAGTTAAACGGTAGCAACCACCGCTACGTTTACTTGCCTCAAACCGACGAAGCGAAGTAAAATCAAGAGCGCTCAGGGACAAGACCACCTGTCCAAAAGGCAACTCTCAGCACACAGCTACAGCATACAAACATGACATTAATAATTAAAAACGTCGCTAGAACCCCGAACCCGCACAAACTCCTCTCCGCTCAACAATTCAGCAAATTACCCTCTGCAGCAGTGCTGCTTAACATTTTCGTAACTTAACAAATATTGATCCATTTACAGAAAACGATATCTCTCTGGATTCATCGCTTAAAAGCCTACATTTTTCATGTAGAACACCTATTTTTATTTTGATCACAGCTAGGTGTAATTTAATGCCCAAAACAGAGGAAGAACTCTGTTCTGGCAGATTGGACAGCAATAAACAAATGCGTCCCAACATCAGTAAAAGGGTCTAAAAATTCTGAATGTTATACAGAAGCTATATCTATAAATTATCTACAACTTTCTCAATTACGGACATGGTCATAAAAATCATTTACGACCTCTAATTCCCAGATTACCGTCGGTCTGTACCAATCTGCTCACCTGACGAACAGCAGTATTCCCGACCCTGTAACTCCCAGATAACAAGGCATAAAATTCCGAAAGAAATACAGGAGATGCGTCTGGAAGTCCTCTACAACTTTCCTTTTGGGAAGGTCCATAGGAAAATTCGTTTACTAGGTCAAAACTGTTCTATAATTTGTATTTTTTCCTTCCCGCGATTTACCGAAAAACCGGTGACTCCGCGATTATTTTAAAACTTACGCCGAATCGACGATCAGGGTATTACATTCTCCCCACCTAAAAAGGATTCGTCCTCGAATCTAACTCCTCAAACCACAAATCAAGAGAATAGCAAGAAAAGAGCAATGAAGGAAAGAATAACCACAAGAAAGAGCATCCCAAGGATAGATCATCCCAAGGGAACCACAACTACGGGTTCTCACCCGCCTTGAAGAACTCGGGTCCTTCTTCTACATTTGAACTTCAAGCTCCCACGTCACCTCCCGCTCGGATTGATTCGCCAAGAGGGCCTCCACATACATGGTGGTTCTCTTCCTCATGTCCAACTCCGATGAGTCCACGACACGCGCCGGTGAACGCCGAGCACCCGCAACTCTTTTGTTGGCTCCGAGCGGCCAACAGATCCTGCCGTTCTCACAAAATTCTCCGCCACAACTATCAAGCCACTATCTAATACCATCCTCCTTCCTAAAACATTTTCCTCTATTTATTATAATCGGGATAATACATTGTACCCCTTTTAAAGAATTCAACCACAGATTCCACTCATAACATTACTCAAAGCACGAAGAATAACTTCGCAGAAGGAACCCAACCAAAAGAGGAATAAAGGATTCTCAAGCAACATACTAGCAAAAAATCTTCCTTCAAAGGACCACAATCCAAAACAAAGGATTCACAACAAAACCATTCACACTCTCCAAATAGACATTTGGAAAAACCACACTGCACGAGCCAAGAGTGAAAATCACTCGACAGACCAAAACAATCATTTTCTTTTCCTAACTGGAAAAGAATACACCACAACATATAACAACTCAATTTGCAGATGACCTCTGCCATAAACACACAGTTTAAACAAGAATCAAGAGAGCATATTACTGCTCGAGTTATTAATAATTCCCCAATCCATTCCCTTTGGAAATTTAACTTCCTCGAACCAAGGATTTTCAAATCATCACCCAACACACCAACTCATTTATCTTAGGTTGGCAACTTCGACAATGCGCTCAAACTGAGTACATCATCCACACCCTTGCAGAGAGACTCTACTGTCTCCACAAAAATACATTCTAGCCAAGCCAACGACCAATGGAATTACTTTGACAGATAATTCCTAAAACACCTCAATCCTTTTAAGGATAACAACTCGAAATTCATATCACACCCACATTCTCACCAAAATCAATCACATGACCACACCAACTAGATGCCATACACCTCTTAAAGGACTTTGCAACCCAAATTGATTACCCCTTTCTTAGAAGAGGCAAAAAGAAGTAAATTTCAGCACAGAGGATGATGCTACCATCCGCAATAAATGCAAGACCAAAAGAAATAGCAACAATCTTGGATAGCAAAAGATAAGATCACAGTTGAAGGCACATGCCCCTCAAGAAGAAAATACCAAATCTCAACCAATAAGAATACAGTATTGCCATTTGAGCTCAAGAAACTCTTAGGCGGCGGAAAAAATATTGCAATTTGAGTTCAAGAAGCTCTTAAGCGGCGAAATTAAGAAGTCAAACACACCTAAAAAATTGCATGACATGACTTCAACCTCCAATACTTTTACCACACTCTTTCTTTTAACAAAGAGAACAACTTTCTTTGATTACGGTATCACCTTGACAATTCCAACAAAAGTGATTTAAAGACGACAACACATTAATCCCTTAAGAACTAATAAAAGCTCTCAACACGTCACTTTGCTCAAACAATTTCAGCTGCCACATAAGTCATGAGATCAAAAAGATTGCGTACGCAAATCTCAAAACTTTTGATTTAAGTAGTATCATGGAAGTTATCAAATTCTTTTATTAGTGAGGTCCGGAGCTATATAATTTACTAAAACCGTTATTACTTGAACAAGATCAGTCCTTTGAGTCCGAGCCAGTGCGAATTCTGGAAAGATCAGGAGAAGCATTGATGAATAAGTTTAAAGTATGTCAAGGTGCTTTGGACGCATTAGACAGAGAGAGAGGCCACTTGGAAGCTAGAGTCTCGCATGCGCGAGCAACATCCAGACCTGTTTGTTTCCGGTATGTGTTATTCTATTGTTTCCAATTCTGCGGTATTATGTTTTAGTAATGTTTTCGACGGTGAGAATTCGAGGTCGAATTCTGTTAAGGGGGTAGAATGTAACACTCCGTATTTTCTTTTTGATTAGAGAGAATTTATTCGGGAAAGGATCCGGGTAAAAATTATTCTTTTCGGGTTGCGGGGAAAACGGGTTTTGGTTGACGGGCCAGGATGGAGAAGCTTTGGGGGCCCGGCTTGGAAGTGAGGGAGGCACCTTGGGCCTTAGGCCCATGCGCCCCCTAACCCTAACCCCCTTTTGGCCGCACCCCTCCCCCTCCTCCCCCTTTTGGCCGCACCCCTCCCCCTCCTCCCCCTTTTGGCCACCACCCCTCCCTCTTCCTCCCCCTTGGCCGAAATTTCCTCCCCCCCTCCTTCCTCTTCCTTGGCCGCCCCCTCTCCTCCCTAGTGCGCCCCTCCCTCCACCCCTTTGGCAGCCGCCTCTCCTCCCCATTGCGCAGCCCCTCCTCTCCCTTGCGCAGCCTTTCCCTCCCTTCCTCCCCGACGAGGCGAGAAGCCTTGGAGAAAGAGGGAAGAAAGAAGAAGAAAGGGAGAAAGGGGAGAAGAGGAGGAGTTCGTAGGGTGTTCTTCGTGTTCTTCGTCGGTTCTTCAAGGGTAATCCCCGCTGTTCGTTTGATTGGGTAATTAGTTTTGTTGTTTATCACTTTGTGGTTAGTGCTGTTTTTAGAGGCAGATTTGCTGTCGTCTGTTGGACCTTAGTTTTCGTGTAGGTAAAGGCAGAATCAGGATTTCTGGTCTCCTAGAGTTTTGTAGATTATTTCGTCATGATTCTGTAGCCTTTGAGTTCACCCAAATTCGAGTTGTGAGTCAAAAGTTATGATAGTTTTAATCCTGCTGTCCAGAACTCTGTTTTGATTCTTAGCAGTAACTTTGCGCAGCAGATTAAAAATGGTTAAAGTCTGAATCAGGAAACCTCCATATTATGAGAATTGTAGCTTATGATCTTATCTTTCACTGGCCGCCAAGAACGCTTAATTCCGTTATGTGAATCAAAAGTTATGCAAGTTTTAATCCTGCTGTCCAGAATTATCTTTCTGTTTAGTGCAATCTGTTTTCGGTGTAGACTTATCTAGTTGGGCGGGCGTTCGGGATGGCGATGTAGAAGGTTTTGGGAAGCGTCCTGTTATGTTGTTCTTATTTAGATTATATATATTGTAGGCGAAAAGGTTTCAGGCTTAGAGGCCCCCGCTATTTCATCCTAACACGTCGTCCTTCGGAAGGCAAGTACCATGTTGATTTGATTCAAAGAAAACATTGTATGCTTGCTGTTTTATTTACCTATGTTCATCTAAGACCCTTGATAACACTTATGTTCATGATGTATTCCTTAGGTGAGTTGTCTATATGTGTAGAGAATGTATCGTTTTATTATGCGAGTTTCATTCCATGCATACCACTCATTGTTTCATCCACGGGAGTGGATCAAAAGACCCATTAATTCCAACATGGGCAAGTAAGACCCACCATTCCAAAGTGGGCCCCACCATTCCAAAGTGGGTAGTTCGGGACACCCGTATGAAACGTTCTTCATACGGGATTGAATCCCCACATTTTGTTAAATGTGGGTTTAAGTGAACACTGACGGGTGTGTCACTGGCTATACCGGTATATGCATTGTGTAGTCCCTCCATTCCATTCACTTCATTCATTCAAATTCATTCAATTGTGTTCGTTCTGTGTTCGCTTCATGTTGATTAACAATGTTGGCTTGTTATTCTTTGTCATATGTACTTGCTGAGTCGTTGGACTCACTCTTGTTGTTATTGTTGTTGTTTTTTTTAGGTACCACCTTGAGGTCGGCATGCTTGGGAAAAGGGAAGGAATAAATTAGTAGCACTTGCACACTCGTGAAAATAAAGGAAGATAATTAGTTATAGGATGCAAGAACCTTTTAAGAACCATTTGATTATCATTGGATTTGTTGTGGCTACAGACCAAACAGAGAGAGAGATGGTAGTGGAGAGTGATGACGTTGAGTGTAATGGCCTGGCCCCTCCCCACAGCTTGTGCTCGTATATATATATGCGTATGAGGAGTGCTTTTACAGTTATACCCTTACATCTGGTTGTTCCCTCTGGGGGCAATTATGTCATTACACATGGCCTATTCTGGGCCTTATAATCTCTCACCAGGCCTGCTGGGTTTAGGTGGGGGCCATCCCTACGACAGGAGCCTCTCATGGTAAAGGGCTTTCACAAGGCCGAAGCCATGTTGCCGAGTCCTTTGGCCCCCTTCGTCCCCGCGGCCTGTAAAACTTTTCCGAACTTCCGGAGCTGCGCTGTAGCCGAAGGAGGAGTGGGCGCTGCTGCGACGCTCGGTCTTCCGGACGTCCACGTGGTGCCGCGTGCTTGGCATGGTGTGGGTGTTAAGGCGTCATGACTATTAATACGGCGGCGGGCATCCGGCAACTGGACCTCTGCCGGTTGGCCTTCCGCCGGTTGGCTCTCCTGCTGACTGGGGTATATATATGGTGCTGGTGAGGCGTTGCTCCCGCTTGCGTTGTGACAGAAGCTGCTCCCCTAAAATGGGCCTCTGCCGTGCATCAACATTCCTGGGTGACGCTGAGCGGCTTGGGGGATGTTGATGCACAGAAGGAGGTCTATTTTTCGTGGGAGCTTAACCAGCGTCGGTTACCGACAGCCAGCCGCACTTCCCGATCCCGAACCGCACTTCCGTGGACGACGGCGAGAAAATGGCAAGGCCTGACTTGCTCTCGTAGACAGATATGCGGTCATCCATACGCTCTGCTCGCGCGAACGAGCATATGCCGGTGTGGCGACGCATATCTGCTTACGAGATCATGTCTGCTCTTGCCGCGATCTTGACCTTTGCTTGTTCGAGCTATGGTGGTCGTATGTGCTGTTCTCCGATCTTCGAGCTCGCTCCATCCCTACCCTTCGAACGGGTGGCCGCGAAGCTGATGCCTAGCCGAAGTAGGCGCGCGCTTGACAGCGCAGCGAACGCCTAAGTCGAAGTAGAGGCGCGCGCTCCGTCCCCTACCGTTCGAACGGGTGGCCGCGAAGCTGACGCCTAGTCGAAGTAGACGCGCGCGCTTGACAACGCGGCGAACGCCTAAGTCGAAGTAGAGGCGCGCGCGCGCTCCGTCCCCTACCCTTCGAACGGGTGGCCGCGAAGCTGACGCCTAGTCGAAGTAGAGGCGCGCGCTCCGTCCCCTACCCTTCGAACGGGTGGCCGCGAAGCTGACGCCTAGTCGAAGTAGACGCGCGCGCTTGACAGCGCAGCGAACGCCTAAGCCGAAGTAGAGGCGCGCGCTCCGTCCCCTACCCTTCAAACGGGTGGCCGCGAAGCTGACGCCTAGTCGAAGTAGACGCGCGCGCTTGACAGCGCAGCGAACGCCTAAGCCGAAGTAGAGGCGCGCGCTCCGTCCCCTACCCTTCGAACGGGTGGCCGCGAAGCTGACGCCTAGTCGAAGTAGACGCGCGCGCTTGTCAACGCAGTGAACGCCTAAGCCGAAGTAGAGGCGCGCGCTCCGTCCCCTATCCTTCGAACGGGTGGCCGCGAAGCTGACGCCTAGTCGAAGTAGACGCGCGCGCTTGACAGCGCAGCGAACGCCTAAGTCGAAGTAGAGGCGCGCGCTCCGCCCCCTACCCTTCGAACGGGTGGCCGCGAAGCTGACGCCTAGTCGAAGTAGACGCGCGCGCTTGACAGCGCAGCGAACGCCTAAGTCGAAGTAGAGGCGCGCGCTCCGCCCCCTACCCTTCGAACGGGTGGCCGCGAAGCTGACGCCTAGTCGAAGTAGACGCGCGCGCACCGCGAACACCGCCTCGTGGGCGGTGACTTGGGGTCTTGTAATATGGTCTTGCGCTGTAAAGGTTCCGTGAACCACGCCGGCCCCTGGTCTGCCAGGGTTAGGTTCCCGTACCCCGCGACCCGATGTGCCCAGGGCGCGTGGCGGCCTATGACCGGTGGGCGGCGGGATGTGGACGGTTGCGTGTTTACAGCTGCTCGCCTGTTCCCTAGGCCAGGCAGACACGGGGCGGGCAGTGAATGGCGCGTGCGCTGAACGGGTGCTTGTACAGCTGCGGTCGTGCCCCGATGCGGACCGTCGCGACCCTTCGCGTTCCGCTACGGGGGGATCGCACGCGGCGGGCCTTTACACCGCTGCGGTTGCCTCCGGCACGCAGATCGCTGCGACGCTTGGAAACAGCGGTGCGGGCGGGGCGGCTTGAAATAGCCCCCCGTAACAGCGCCCCCTCACCTTTACGCACCTTTATGCCGTCTCGCCTGCCCGGTCCAGCTTCGAGACTTTCGCGGCACGCTCACCGCTGCAATCTTTTCGCGGAAAGCGATGGCTTCGAGTGGCAAGCGCGGCCAGATGGTTGGTGGCGCTGACGTTCGCCGACGGCCCTCGGAGTTGAAGGTAAAATACGTGCTCGAAGAGCGCGACCCGGCGGCGGCTGAGAAGGAGCGGCTGGCGGTAGAGGAGGGAGGCACGTTCTCCGGCGAGCTAGGCCCCTCGTTGGTGACTGAGAAGACGATCCAGGGGCTTCTTCACGCCGGGAAGTTGTCCGAGCGCCAGGCGGTTCGACTGCCCGCCGCCGACGAGGCGGAGCCACATCCCGAGGGTTCGGAGGCGGTGGTGTTCGTCGCCTTTTTCGACGCGGGACTCCGCATCCCGGCGGTGGCTGTTGTGGGTGACATACTGCGGACCTTCGGGCTGGAGCTGGCACAACTGACGCCGAATGCCGTAGCCCGGCTGGCGGTGTACAGCTGGGCCTTGCGCTCGGGAGCGTGTTGGCCCAGCGCCTCGCTGTTTGCCTACCTGCACGAGGCACGGCGCCAGCCCAAGGACCGGAAGAACGGGGCGGTGTCGAGCTTTGGCAGCGTCACTTTTATCCTCCGTCCATCGTGCAAGAGGCTCTTCCCTGCGAACTCGACTCGCGGGAAGTGGGAGTCCTATTGGATGAAGCGGTGGTTCTACCACCGCGTGGAGAGCGGGAGCGGCCTTGAGTGCACAGGCCGACCTATCGCGTTCAAGCCCTCGCCCGGCCGAGCGCTCGACGATGAGGACAAGCAGAGGGTCCGACGGCTCGTAGGCCTGGCCGCCCGCTTCAACATGCGCGACCTCGCCGAAGAGTTCGTGATGTACGGCGTGGCACCGCTTGCCCGCGACTGGTGTCTCGCCGCCGAAAGGCGTCGAGACGACAATGTCTCGCCCTGGGTCTGCTCGCTGCCGGCGCCCGGCGATCTTCGTAAGCCTCGCGCGTATCTGTCCTTGGCTAACACAGAGTGCGCTGCATGCTGATAGCCTTCTCCTTTGTTTCAGGGATTCCCTTGGAGGAGGCGGAGCAAGCCGCACGCGTGTTCCTGGGGCCGTACACCGGCCGGGAGCATAAGCAGCGTGCGGCGGCTGTTGCCGAGGCGGGTCTAGTGAGAATCAATCGCGTGTGCGAGGCTCTGGGCCTTGCCGTGCCGGACCGTGCCGTTCCGGACGACGGTGCGGCGAAGGAGAAGAAGAAGAGGAAGACCCCGTCTCGGAAGAGGGGGCGCGGCGGGGCCCCCGTCGCTAGCGTTTCCGAGGGCACTGCGGATGCGGAGTCGGACTCGGCGAGGTATGCCGACTCCGGTTTGGGCGGTGCAGAAGCCGAAGGCGGGGTATCTTCGGCGAGCGCCCCTGACGGCGGGCTTGCCGCGAGCGGCCGAAGGGGGGAAGCCTCACCGCCTGCCGGAGTCGGCGAGGTGGAACCCGTGCGGGCCAGCGATACCGAGGTGGAGCTCTCGGCCATAGCCGCTCTGGTGCCGGTGACGCCTCCCGCGGGGGCACATGAAGATGTGCTGCCTTCATCGATGGCGACAGAAATCGAGGTGGTCCCTGCGGCTCCCGCCACCATGGAACTTTCTCCGCCGGGCGTGGCAGCGGCGGGGACTGTTCTAACCGCGGCTGGAGGGGCTGTGCCGCTGCAGGCTGCCCCGTCTAAACGGCCGTGCGTGCGGCCGGAGCTTCTCCGAACACCGCGGGGATTTGTCGTGGCCACGGGCATCAGAAGCTTGTGGGATGCCAGCGCAAGCGCCGGAGGCCCCGCAGCGTATGCGCCTTCTGCCCCCCTGGCGACGCCGTCCACCGCGCGGGGACAGCCGCCGGCGTCCCCGAACGCGGAGGCTTCCCCCCGCGACGGAACCCTTCCTTCCGCCCGCGGCGGAACCACACCTTCGGCTACCGAAGGTAAGGTGGCTGAGCGTACTCTAGCGCATGCTCTTATGCCTTGGATTGCTCACTTGTATGCCTGTTCGCAGCGTTGCTCATTCCGGAGGGGGAGCCCTCGACGGAACGCGGGGCCTCCGAGCATGTTAGCGCTGCGGACTTCGTGCCGCCTCCGGAGACGCTGAGGGCGTGGCGCGGGATTGTACATGACGCGGCCACTAGCGTCGACCCGCAGGTGCTGCAGGCTTATGGGGCGGGGCGCCTGGAGGACGCCTTCGAGGTGTCCGGGGTGAGGGTAAGCTTTCCTGCGACTGCACCTGGGCTTAGCGGAGCTTGCTAAGTCTTTGTTTTCTTTTTGTAGACACTTGTGTTGGGGCAGGCCCTGCAAACGGCGTATGCCCGCGGCCAAAAGACGCTTGAGGATAGGCTGCGGGCCGCCGAGGAGGAGCTGCGCGAAGCCTCTGGTGCCCGTGCTGCCCGGGACGCTTGCATCCGCCAATTAGAAGCGGAATGTGCCGAAGCGAGGGCATACGCCGAGGGGCTGGTTGCCGCAGCGCAGGAGTCGGCCACGGCGACTGCGGAGCGGAGGTTCACGGCAGAGCGTGACGGGCTCCTGGCGCAGGTCGCCGCGCTAGAGAAGGAAAAAGGCGAGCTTGCCTTGACTCTAGCGGAGCGCAACCAGGCGCTGGACGAAGCCTCGGTGGTTGCGTGGGACGCCGTGCAGGCGCTGGAGAGCCATCTCCAAGGGTTGGTAACCGAGGTGCCGGAGCGCGGCTTTGGCCCAGAGGAGTTGACTCGGACTGTCCGCTGGATTGATGAGGCCGCCACCGTCGCGCGCGATGCCGCGACGTCCTTTGGCACCCATTGTGCGTACACTTCGGCCTCCTTGGTGTGCGCGCTCCTGCAGCACCGCGGCTGTACGCATGTCGCCGAGCTGAATGACCCCCGGCTGGAGATGCCTGGCGGGGCCGGTGTAATGTCCGGCGCCGTCCGCTCTGCTCGCCGTGCCCTTGGGCCCTTCTGCGACCGGATTTGGGGTCATGTCGGGGCGGAAGCTGTACGGATCGAGCTCCGGAAGTCGCTCTACGGGACGGGGAGCCTCGGCCAATTTCTGGACGGGGTCCCCCGACACGATGATGGCGGTGCTGGGCCCTCCGAAGGCGCCGGGAACCCGCAGGTCTGATGCCGCGGCGCCCATGTGTAGGCGTGCGTTGTATTGTCATTTGTCTTTGCTAATAAAGTGTGCACCTCCTGCTTGCATGCTGACTTTCGCCTATATCCCGGGCAGCTTCCTTGCTGGGACCAGCTTCGGGCAGCCGACCTTTCAATCCGGCGGCGCCTTCGACGCTGGCGAAGGGTCGAAGAGTCGCGTAATTTCTGGGCGAGCCGGCCTTCTACGAGCGAAGCCCCAACTTTAGCGCGTGTTAAGGACGAGCCCGCGGGGTAGCGGCGTACAGTGGTCGGGGTGCTGCCGGACCTTTGTACATATGATTTTTTTTTATGAAGTGTAGACTGCCCGGGACTTTTACGCAAAGTGGCTGTGCCAAGGTTCCTTAGAACGAACAGCCCGGAGGCTGACGTAGGCGGAGGCGGACCTCCCCGGTCTGCCTTGCCTTATAGTCCGGGGACTCGCGCGTGCGGAGGCGGACCTCAGCGCTACGTCTTCTTTATAGTTCGGAGACTCGCGCGTGCGGAGCTAGGCTCAACGCTACGTCTTATTCAGAGTCCGTGGACTATTGCGTGCGGAGCTAGGCTCGACGCTACGCCTTCTTTATAGTCCGGAGACTCGCGCGTGCGGAGCTAGGCTCAACGCTACGTATTATTTAGAGTCCGTGGACTACTGCGTGCGGAGCTAGGCTCGACGCTACGTCTTCTTTATAGTCCGGAGACTCGCGCGTGCGGAGCTAGGCTCGACGCTACGTCTTATTTATAGTCCGGAGACTTGCGCGTGCGGAGCTAGGCTCGACGCTACGTCTTATTTAGAGTCCGTGGACTATTGCGTGCGGAGCTAGGCTCGACAATACGTCTTCTTTATAGTCCGGAGACTCGCGCGTGCGGAGCTAGGCTCGACGCTACGTCTTATTTAGAGTCCGTGGACTATTGCGTGCGGAGCTAGGCTCGACGCTACGTCTTCTTTATACACCGGAGACTCGCGCGTGCGGAGCTAGGCTCGACGCTACGTCTTATTTAGAGTCCGTGGACTATTGCGTGCGGAGCTAGGCTCGACGCTACGTCTTCTTTATAGTCCGGAGACTTGCACGTGCGGAGCTAGGCTCGACGCTACGTCTTATTTAGAGTCCGTGGACTATTGCGTGCGGAGCTAGGCTCGACGCTACGCCTTCTTTATAGTCCGGAGACTCGCGTGTGCGGAGCTAGGCTCGACGCTACGTCTTATTTAGAGTCCGTGGACTATTGCGTGCGGAGCTGGGCTCGACGCTACGTCTTCTTTATAGTCCGGAGACTTGCGCGTGCGGAGCTAGGCTCGACGCTACGTCTTATTTAGAGTCCGTGGACTATTGCGTGCGGAGCTAGGCTCGACGCTACGCCTTCTTTATAGTCCGGAGACTCGCGCGTGCGGAGCTAGGCTCGACGCTACGTCTTATTT
This sequence comes from Dendrocalamus latiflorus, assembly GCA_017311315.1. Lineage (NCBI taxonomy): Eukaryota > Viridiplantae > Streptophyta > Magnoliopsida > Poales > Poaceae > Dendrocalamus > Dendrocalamus latiflorus. The sequence continues at coordinate 20,166,149 of CM029672.1, forward strand.
AGAGTCCGTGGACTATTGCGTGCGGAGCTAGGCTCGACGCTACGTCTTCTTTATAGTCCGGAGACTCGCGCGTGCGGAGCTAGGCTCGACGCTACGTCTTATTTAGAGTCCGTGGACTATTGCGTGCGGAGCTAGGCTCGACGCTACGTCTTCTTTATAGTCCGGAGACTCGCGCGTGCGGAGCTAGGCTCGACGCTACGTCTTATTTAGAGTCCGTGGACTATTGCGTGCGGAGCTAGGCTCGACGCTACGTCTTCTTTATAGTCCGGAGACTCGCGCGTGCGGAGCTAGGCTGACGCTACGTCTTATTTAGAGTCCGTGGACTATTGCGTGCGGAGCTAGGCTCGACAATACGTCTTCTTTATAGTCCGGAGACTCGCGCGTGCGGAGCTAGGCTCGACGCTACGTCTTATTTAGAGTCCGTGGACTATTGCGTGCGGAGCTAGGCTCGACGCTACGTCTTCTTTATAGTCCGGAGACTCGCGCGTGCGGAGCTAGGCTCGACGCTACGTCTTATTTAGAGTCCGTGGACTATTGCGTGCGGAGCTAGGCTCGACGCTACGTCTTCTTTATAGTCCGGAGACTTGCGCGTGCGGAGCTAGGCTCGACGCTACGTCTTATTTAGAGTCCGTGGACTATTGCGTGCGGAGCTAGGCTCGACGCTACGCCTTCTTTATAGTCCGGAGACTCGCGGGTGCGGAGCTAGGCTCGACGCTACGTCTTATTTAGAGTCCGTGGACTATTGCGTGCGGAGCTGGGCTCGACGCTGCGTCTTCTTTATAGTCCGGAGACTGGCGCGTGCGGAGCTAGGCTCGACGCTACGTCTTATTTAGAGTCCGTGGACTATTGCGTGCGGAGCTAGGCTCGACGCTACGCCTTCTTTATAGTCCGGAGACTCGCGCGTGCGGAGCTAGGCTCGACGCTACGTCTTATTTAGAGTCCGTGGACTATTGCGTGCGGAGCTAGGCTCGACGCTACGTCTTCTTTATAGTCCGGAGACTCGCGCGTGCGGAGCTAGGCTCGACGCTACGTCTTATTTAGAGTTCGTGGACTATTGCGTGCGGAGCTAGGCTCGACGCTACGTCTTCTTTATAGTCCGGAGACTCGCGCGTGCGGAGCTAGGCTCGACGCTACGTCTTATTTAGAGTCCGTGGACTATTGCGTGCGGAGCTAGGCTCAACGCTACGTCTTCTTTATAGTCCGGAGACTTGCACGTGCGGAGCTAGGCTCGACGCTACGTCTTATTTAGAGTCCGTGGACTATTGCGTGCGGAGCTAGGCTCGACGCTACGTCTTCTTTATAGTCCGGAGACTTGCGCGCGCGAGGGCGTCCCCCCGGTGCGTATTTTGTTTATACTCAGCCCCGTCACCTTTGGCTACGGCGAGTGCACACGCGAACGTGCGACTTCGATTTATACTCAGTCCCGCACCCCTGGCTACGGCGAGTGCACACGCGAACGTGCGTCTTTGTTTATACTCAGCCCCGTCACCTTTGGCTACGGCGAGTGCACACGCGAACGTGCGACTGCGATTTATACTCAGTCCCGTACCCCTGGCTACGGCGAGTGCACGCGCGAACGTGCGTCTTTGTTTATACTCAGCCCCGTCACCTTTGGCTACGGCGAGTGCACACGCGAACGTGCGACTTCGATTTATACTCAGTCCCGTACCCCTGGCTAGGGCGAGTGCACACGCGAACGTGCGTCTTTGTTTATACTCAGCCCCGTCACCTTTGGCTACGGCGAGTGCACACGCGAACGTGCGACTTCGATTTATACTCAGTCCCGTACCCCTGGCTACGGCGAGTGCACACGCGAACGTGCGTCTTTGTTTATACTGCGGGAACGCGCGCGTTGGCTAAGCCTGCGCGCGCCTTCACCGCGTACTTGCGCGTAATAAGGAAAGATTAGCGACAAACGGCGCTCTTCATTACGTCCCCGTTTGCGCGGGTGAGCCACTACAAAGGAAAAGGATAGATATATTTACCGTTTACCCTTGGTGCGGCCGAAGCCTCTAGTCGCTGGTCGTCTGTAGGGCCCTCCGAGGTACGTGTGAGTGGCCCCACGGACCTCCGCTCGGTGGCGCCAGCTCTAGGGGCGCCGTTGGGCTTCGCAACGCGGGCACCTGGTACCTGGCTCAATGCGGCGGGCCATGTCCTGGTCGCCTCGGACGGTGATGATGGTCCGGGGACCCGGGATCTTCATGCACAGGTAGCCGTGGTGTGGGACCGCGCCGAAGGAGTTGAGGATTGGGCGGCCTAGTATGTCATTGTAGGGGTACGGGAGGTCGACCACATCGAAGATGGCGTCTTCGGTCCGCACGTTGTCATCGCGGCCGAAGGAGACCTGAAGGCCGATTTGGCCCAGCGCCCTCAGGGGCTGCCCCCCGAAGCCCTGCAGTGGGATTCCCGAGGGCCCCAGGCGGCTTCGAGGGATCCCCATCTGATCGAAGGCCGCCGCAAACAATACGTTCACGGAGCTACCACCGTCCACCAAGGTGCGCCCCACGTCGCATCCCGCGATGGTGACCCGGATGACTAGGGGGTCCTGATGAGGGAAGTCCACACCCTGGGCATCGTCGGGTGTGAATGTAACTGCGTGGTGTGCCCACTCCGGCGGTGCTTGCGCTGGGTATGCCGCCACGTGATGCAGCCTTCGCGCGTAGGCCTTCTGCTGCCGTGCCGAGGCGAACTCCAGCGCCGAACCGCCAGATATGACGTTAATGACCCTACGGTAGGTTGCGTCCGGGGCCTGCAACGACAGGGGGCCCTCCCAGGGCTGCTGTACGTGGGCTTGGATCCGCAGGGTGCCTTCTTGGGGCTGCATCCCTTGCGCCTGTGCCTGCACGGGGGCCTCGTATGGGAATTGGACGTGGGCCACCGCAGGCGGGCGCGCCTCCGGGTTCCTGTCCCGAGCGACGCTGTCGCGTAGCGCCGCGATAGAGGTGCAGGTGCGGGTGTCATGGCTGCCGCGGCCGTGGATTATGCACCACAGTCCCTGTTGCTGGTCGTCGTAGTCTCCACGACTCTTATCATCGCGGCCCCTGCCGCGGCCGCGCCCCCGGCCACGACGCCCCCGACCGCCTCAGCCTGCTGAAGCACCTTCGTCGGAACCGCCTTCGATGTCGAGGACGTATCGGTTTCGCCTCGACCTCTGCTGGCCGCGCTTGGGCTGATCGGACGTATGCGAGTTGTCCCGTCGGTCGGGCGTGTCCCTGGACGACTCTTGCTTACGTTTTCCCTTCGAAGAACCACCCTTCGGCGGATCTTCGGCTTTCGCCGAGGCTCCGGCCTGGTTGGTGTCGGAGTCGTCCCCTTGCCTTCGCCGCGCATCTTCCTCCGCCCTGGCATATTCTTCCATCTTGTCGAAGAGCTTTGCCACCGTCTTGATCGGCTTCCGCGCGTTGTACTCGGCCATTGGGCCCGGACGAAGGCCCTGTATGGCTGCATTGACGATGGTGGTCTCGTTGACGTCCTTCACTTGACATCGAATCTTAGCGAAGCGTTTGAAGTAGTCCCGGAGCTTCTCCGAGGGTTTTTGCTTCACGGCGAAGAGCTGGTCCGCATCGACCCGGTCGACGTAGTTTCCTTGGAAGTTGTTGTGGAGGCGGACACGGAGCTGCTCCCACGCGTAGAAGGAGCCCGGCTCTATTGTAAAAAACCAAGAGAGCGCCACTCCTTGTAGCGCGAGGGGGAGTCCCTTTGCCTTCGTGGTGTCATCTCCGCCCGCGGCTTCGATCGCGGTTTCGTACACTCGCACGAACTCACGGGGGTCCGTGTCGCCTTTATACGAATCGATGGCGCTAGGGAACTTGAAGTCGTCGGGCCATGCCGCCTGCTGCAACCCCGCCGAGAGCGGGGATTCCGGATCCACGCGTCGCAGCGGCGCGCGGCTGGACGTGGGGGCTTCGCGACTGTCCGCCCTTTCCGGCGCGGGCTCAGACGCGATTGCTGGCGCGGCCGGCTGACTCCGAGCCTCTTGTATGTCTCTGACGGCTCCGCGAAGGTCCCCCAGCTCCCGCTGGAACGCGTTGAGAGCCGCCAGCAGGGCGCTTTCCATCCCCGGTGCTGGCGGGGTCGGCAGTGCTTCCGACGGGCGGGTCGGCGCGGGGACGACCGCGTCGCGGGGTCCCGAGCTGCCGGTCGCTCCGTCGTGGCTACCTCGGGCCGCCTGGTTCGCCTCGCCGGCGAGGGTTGCGGTGGGGGCGGCGGGGTCGGCTGTCGTTGCACCGGCGGGGTCGGTTGTCGCCGCACCCGCGTCGACGCCTTGGACCGCGGGGTCCGTCCTTGTAACGCCGGCGGCGGGGTTGGTCGTCGCCGCGCGCGCGTCGACGCCTTCGGCCACCGCGCCTGCATCGCCACCCGCGTCCGTCGCTGGCGATGGCGAAGCTCTGGTACTCATACGGCGCTCCGGCCTGGCCGCCTTCTTTCCCTTCGCCGCGGCTGAGGAAGCTTTTTTCGGTGCCATCTTTTTCTTCGGTCTTCAGGCTTGTTTTCGTCCCTCCCCACGGACGGCGCCAACTGTTGTGGCTACAGACCAAACAGAGAGAGAGATGGTAGTGGAGAGTGATGACGTTGAGTGTAATGGCCTGGCCCCTCCCCACAGCTTGTGCTCGTATATATATATGCGTATGAGGAGTGCTTTTACAGTTATACCCTTACATCTGGTTGTTCCCTCTGGGGGCAATTATGTCATTACACATGGCCTATTCTGGGCCTTATAATCTCTCACCAGGCCTGCTGGGTTTAGGTGGGGGCCATCCCTACGACAGGATTATAATTGTATTAAGAGTTAGATTATCCTTAATGCCTTTACTCTTTCATATTCTTACATGTTTTAGAATCCTTTTAGTATAACTGTTGAATTTGAACTAGTTACTCGAGCTTTGTCTTCTATAATTATTTCTGTTCATGAAATCACCGAATTGGAAAGATAAACAAGGTAGACTCTGCCAAAATTTTGTATAACTTAAATAGTTAACATTGCTTTACTTCTAGTTTAGTAGCATTCTGGGTCCTTGTTTGGCCGGGGTGTTACAGTTGGTATCAGAGCGGGCTGTAGGTCCGTGGTTAACGAAATATTAATTTTGACACACTAAGCACTGTAGGTGGGAATGGGGTTTGCATTGCATCTACGTTTCCGTCGGATTACATAGTTGAATGTGTGCTTAATGTTTGACTTTGTACATGTTGTGAGATGATCATTTGTGCCTATGATTGGATTATATGATGGTTGTGTGGGGATAGTTGATGTTGAGAGATAGAGATCGCGGTGTGGCCATTGATATGGCCAGGTTATATCACTATTCGTGGTATTGAAATAGTGAAGGATTATTCCGTGAGCAACTTAGTTTCAAAGGTTAGGAATGAATTCTTTGGAAAAGTTTCTCCCTTCTTGAATTGAATTTGGTCAATTCTTATCCTGTGGTGGTGGACGAATTTATCTTGGGCTCGTGGATTCATTGTAGTTGAGGGTTTTCAATTGGTTTCTACCTGTTCTTTGAATCAATTATTGTTCTTCGAATTATTGAGACACTTTTGCTGCTTGAGAGCATTGTGGATTTGCAAGGTTGGTCCCTCCGTGGAAGTTTTGTCTTGTTGTGAAACTTGTCTCATTTGTTCACTTGGTATTCTCGTTAATGAAAGTTTTATGTTGCAAATTCTTTATCTTGTGAAAGCTTTGGTTTTATGTGATTCTTTTGGATTATTCTAAGTGTTGAAGTTTAATACCTCTCTTTTATGAAGGGATGTGTTAAAATCCTTTTGTGATGCCTTGTTATGGTTAAGTCAGAGTTTGTAATCAAATAGATTGGTATGGTATGAGTATCCTTGAAGTGAAACCGATTAAGTTGATGTCGTCTTCTTGTGGTTGTTCATGAACTGTGTTTATGAATAGGGCTATTCCTAATGGAATCAATAGAGTTACTAAGAGGCGTGGAACTTCGATGAACTTGTTGATCAATAGGAGAGACAAAATTAGTAAACTTTTTGGGATAAATTGGATCAACGGGTCTCAATGGATTAATTTAACAGTTTAGGATTGTTAAATTCAGAAGGTGTTGGATTACTGTATTAGTGGATATTAATCTTGGAGTTATCTTTGTGGATACTTAGTGTTCGTATGTAATTGCTAAGTGCAACTGTTGTGTAATGCAGTTTGGTGTTGCGCATCAATAAGAGAGCAATAGATGGGGTTTAAGAGGAAAAAAAAGTGTGATCTATATTTACATGATGGTGGGATTGTCAGATGATGTTATGTCTTTGATGAAAGAGTTTTGGTAGAATCATTAAAAGTGTGTATTAGATCTCCTCTAATTTAAAGCGGTTGTCGTAGTGAGGTTGTAATGCTTTGAAATACTCTCAATTTGAGGATGGGATGATATGGTAGCATGGATCTATTTGACGAGATTTTGGAGGACCTTATAATGGAAGGGTAGACGATGACGATTCTTGTTAAGAGTGTATTATTCTTGAGGTTAGTAAGATTATTGCAATCTTATTGGAAAAAAAATTAAATAAGTTATTGTGTTCTTTTGGAAAGGTTTTTGATGCGTTGGTAGGCTATGATGATTCAGGCTAAGAATATATATAATGATGAGGTTAGTAAAACTGAGTATGAGATGATGCCGGTAGTGTTGATTCTTTTAGAAGTAAAAAGAGTTTGTTCGTCTTTCGTGATGTCAATTAAATGAAATATTTGGAGATTTGCCTTCATGATTCTTTGGGAGTTTGTGAATTATTGTGGTATCTGAAATTAGTTATGCAGAGTGACATTTTGGAAGGTTCTATGTGTTCTTAAGTGATTCTTGTGATTTGAGCGAGCTTAAAGGATCGTTTGCTTGAAGGTGGTAAAGTGATTTTTCCATTAAAGAAAATTATGTCCTTTATTAAATTGAAGGGTGCAGTAGAGGTATTTGCAGTTGGATTCAAGTTTTGTACCTTGCAGTTTATTGGAGCGTTCTTAACCTCATTGGTTTGCCTCAAAGGAATTCCTCAAGTTTCCCAAAAGCAGTGCTTTATTTATTTATTTATTTTCGGCTGAAGTTTGATATTCTCTTCTTGTGGGACTAGTGCACTCAACTGTGGTCTCATCTTCTATTTCCCAAGATCTTGACTATTTGACTTTTCTTTCCTTGGTCTTGTATCTCCGGTGAGTGGTAAATGTTTTACTATGTGCTAAAAAAATATCTATATCTTCTTCTAAGGAAGGATTAACCAATCCGTGTTGCAAAGCCTTTTAGGTTGATAATGGAAACTCGATAGTGGTAGTCAAGTAGATGATTTCGGTAAGATTGTAGGTGTCAACTATTTGAGATTCATTGAGTGATAAACTGATTTCTTGGAATAATTCTCGATGAGGATTTGAGGTACATAGACCGTTTGTCCTTGGAGCTAACTGACCTTATGGATTGCAGTTAGTAGAACTTATAGTACATTGTGGTTCAAGAATGTTTCAATTATTTTGATGGAGCATTAGAATTATCAAAAGTATGAGAATCTTGATCGATCTTATTAGAGTATTGTGATTGGGCACTTTGCAAGGTTTAGTAGGATGATTTTGGTGGTGTAGTTAATGAGATAGTAATTGTGAAGAGGTCTAACCATTATGGGAGTCATTGGGATAGTAGGGATTGTTGAATTATTGCTATGCATGATTTGGCTATAGTAAGTAACCCTCCAAGAGTTAGAATCTTTCTAAAGATAATTGAGTTGAGATTATGTTTTCATGTGATTGTTAATGATTGAGCATGCTTGGTCGTGGTAATTTTAGTCACCAAATTCGAGAGTCTTCATATCAATTGTATCGAAATACATATATAGGAGCCCGGGAGATGGAAAAAATTTTGGTTTGGTGTGTTATGCTAGAACTTTGGAGGCTAATGATGTTATGCGGGAATATTGGAACAAGGGGATTCTAAATAGTGTGTTGCTCCTCGATAGTGTCCTTTAGGTGAAGGAACTGAGTGTGTGTGCTGCGAATTTCAAGTTTATTATCCTTAAAGGGTTGTGGTGAAGTGATTGTGGGTGAAAACAATGATGAGGAGCATTGGAAATTATTTATCAAAGTAACCCTGTTGGTAGAGGAGTTGGCTAGAATATGTTATTGTGAGGACAGTAGAGTCCCTCCACAAAGGTGTGGCTCATGCGCTCGGTTTGATCATATTGTTGATGTTGCCAGTTTAAGAGAAATGAGTTAGTGTGGTGTGTGATGATTTGGAATCTTGTGATTCAAGAGAAAGTTTATTCCAAATATATATATATATTTCAGGTAGTGAAATACTCTCTTGATTCTTATTTGAGCTGTGTGATGATAGCAAAAGTCTTTTGTGGTTTGAGTTGACTTTATGTTGGCTTGTGTGGTTTTTCCAGTTCAAAAAAAAAAGTTTGGCATTGGAGTGATTCTCCTCTGACTTTTGTGTTGTTATTTGCAAATTACCTACTTGGAACGTGGAGAGGTTCTCCTGTTGAATCCTTGATTCTTAGATTTGATTATTTTTGTGGGAAGCGGGTGAAGTGTGGTTGTGATGAGAATCCTTTATTTTCAGTTGGATTCTGAATGTAAAAGAGATTGTTTACATTGAGCACTTTTGTTCGTCAATGGTTAAAGGAGATGCTCCTTGTTAGGGTAAAGAGATCGTTTGAGAGTTGGAACAAGGGTTTCGGTTGAGGTGCAGGTTGTATGGGTTGGTACCAAAGAGAATGATAACTCGAGGTATATTTAATCGCGTCTGTAGTTGTGAGGATTTGGAGGGTGGTGTATCGCTAGGACCGCCTTGGGTCCTAGGGTGGGATACACAACGTTATATATGACCCGGTGTCGAGGAGGGACCTGTGAGGTCCGGAGCTATATAATTTACTAAAACCGTTATTACTTGAACAAGATCAGTCCTTTGAGTCCGAGCCAGTGCGAATTCTGGAAAGATCAGGAGAAGCATTGATGAATAAGTTTAAAGTATGTCAAGGTGCTTTGGACGCATTAGACAGAGAGAGAGGCCACTTGGAAGCTAGAGTCTCGCATGCGCGAGCAACATCCAGACCTGTTTGTTTCCGGTATGTGTTATTCTATTGTTTCCAATTCTGCGGTATTATGTTTTAGTAATGTTTTCGACGGTGAGAATTCGAGGTCGAATTCTGTTAAGGGGGGTAGAATGTAACACTCCGTATTTTCTTTTTGATTAGAGAGAATTTATCCAGGAAAGGATCCGGGTAAAAATTATTCTTTTCGGGTTGCGGGGAAAACGGGTTTTGGTTGACGGGCCAGGATGGAGAAGCTTTGGGGGCCCGGCTTGGAAGTGAGGGAGGCACCTTGGGCCTTAGGCCCATGCGCCCCCTAACCCTAACCCCCTTTTGGCCGCACCCCTCCCCCTCCTCCCCCTTTTGGCCGCCACCCCTCCCTCTTCCTCCCCCTTGGCCGAAATTTCCTCCCCCCCCTCCTTCCTCTTCCTTGGCCGCCCCCTCTCCTCCCTAGTGCGCCCCTCCCTCCACCCCTTTGGCAGCCGCCTCTCCTCCCCATTGCGCAGCCCCTCCTCTCCCTTGCGCAGCCTTTCCCTCCCTTCCTCCCCGACGAGGCGAGAAGCCTTGGAGAAAGAGGGAAGAAAGAAGAAGAAAGGGAGAAAGGGGAGAAGAGGAGGAGTTCGTAGGGTGTTCTTCGTGTTCTTCGTCGGTTCTTCAAGGGTAATCCCCGCTGTTCGTTTGATTGGGTAATTAGTTTTGTTGTTTATCACTTTGTGGTTAGTGCTGTTTTTAGAGGCAGATTTGCTGTCGTCTGTTGGACCTTAGTTTTCGTGTAGGTAAAGGCAGAATCAGGATTTCTGGTCTCCTAGAGTTTTGTAGATTATTTCGTCATGATTCTGTAGCCTTTGAGTTCACCCAAATTCGAGTTGTGAGTCAAAAGTTATGATAGTTTTAATCCTGCTGTCCAGAACTCTGTTTTGATTCTTAGCAGTAACTTTGCGCAGCAGATTAAAAATGGTTAAAGTCTGAATCAGGAAACCTCCATATTATGAGAATTGTAGCTTATGATCTTATCTTTCACTGGCCGCCAAGAACGCTTAATTCCGTTATGTGAATCAAAAGTTATGCAAGTTTTAATCCTGCTGTCCAGAATTATCTTTCTGTTTAGTGCAATCTGTTTTCGGTGTAGACTTATCTAGTTGGGCGGGCGTTCGGGATGGCGATGTAGAAGGTTTTGGGAAGCGTCCTGTTATGTTGTTCTTATTTAGATTATATATATTGTAGGCGAAAAGGTTTCAGGCTTAGAGGCCCCCGCTATTTCATCCTAACACGTCGTCCTTCGGAAGGCAAGTACCATGTTGATTTGATTCAAAGAAAACATTGTATGCTTGCTGTTTTATTTACCTATGTTCATCTAAGACCCTTGATAACACTTATGTTCATGATGTATTCCTTAGGTGAGTTGTCTATATGTGTAGAGAATGTATCGTTTTATTATGCGAGTTTCATTCCATGCATACCACTCATTGTTTCATCCACGGGAGTGGATCAAAAGACCCATTAATTCCAACATGGGCAAATAAGACCCACCATTCCAAAGTGGGCCCCACCATTCCAAAGTGGGTAGTTCGGGACACCCGTATGAAACGTTCTTCATACGGGATTGAATCCCCACATTTTGTTAAATGTGGGTTTAAGTGAACACTGACGGGTGTGTCACTGGCTATACCGGTATATGCATTGTGTAGTCCCTCCATTCCATTCACTTCATTCATTCAAATTCATTCAATTGTGTTCGTTCTGTGTTCGCTTCATGTTGATTAACAATGTTGGCTTGTTATTCTTTGTCATATGTACTTGCTGAGTCGTTGGACTCACTCTTGTTGTTATTGTTGTTGTTTTTTTTATTTAGGTACCACCTTGAGGTCGGCATGCTTGGGAAAAGGGAAGGAATAAATTAGTAGCACTTGCACACTCGTGAAAATAAAGGAAGATAATTAGTTATAGGATGCAAGAACCTTTTAAGAACCATTTGATTATCATTGGATTATAATTGTATTAAGAGTTAGATTATCCTTAATGCCTTTACTCTTTCATATTCTTACATGTTTTAGAATCCTTTTAGTATAACTGTTGAATTTGAACTAGTTACTCGAGCTTTGTCTTGTATAATTATTTCTGTTCATGAAATCACCGAATTGGAAAGATAAACAAGGTAGACTCTGCCAAAATTTTGTATAACTTAAATAGTTAACATTGCTTTACTTCTAGTTTAGTAGCATTCTGGGTCCTTGTTTGGCCGGGGTGTTACATTAACATTATTAAGATAATGTAAACAAAGCTATGCAAGGTCTAGAATCCTTTCAACTTTGTTACAGCATAAAAATATGATTCACGTGCATCAGTGTGGTGCCGTTCTACCCTTCCCATGCATGCTCAAAGTCCACCTGTAGGGAGGGGGAAACAAGGGTGAGATAAAAATCTCAGCAAGCAAACTGTTTAACAGGCTATTCAAACTACAAACAATTATACATCATCATTTATAATTCCATACAACTATAACCACAATTCATGTCCACAATTATTAAACCACCACAAACTTCCATGAATCATACCTCTTCAATTTCAGATTTTATTGGCATATGAATGCAGTCATTTTATCCACAATTAAATGCAAATGAAACATTTAATCTTCCACAAACCACAATAGGTTAATCATCAACATTCTTCAACAATTACAATGTTATTATCCTCAACCTCAAATCACCATCAATGACGTTAAATCATTAACAAATAAAATCTTGTTTGACTACTTTAAATTCTCAACCACTACAACTAGCAAAAGCAATAAAACATATGTATGTTTTACTTCAACACTTTATTATTTCTCACATCCACAATTGTTATCAACAATTAATACAAGAGAAAAGAATATCATGCCACAATCAAAAACCTTACCGTACACAAGGGATGAACCCCATTCCACGTCCACAACCATAATCCTCATACCACAAATAGCTCACATGAGCCAATTCCACATTACAACTATGAAGTTGTATAATCCACATTACAACTATGAGTTGAATATTCCACAAAATAACTTCACCACAACATATTGCATATGTATGCAAATGAATCTTTCCACAATGCAATGCATATGAATGCTATGCTCCACATCACTCTTTCCAGGGCAGAATTTGAGGTGCATCGTATTACGGCAATATACGATGCTTCCCGCGGGATAAGAGGTGCATCGTATTACGGCAATATACGATGCTGTACCGGTACGGTCGCGGCTATGTGCGGCGACATCCACATATGCATATGACATGATATGATATGATAATCACAAATCACATTAATCCATCCTCAAAGGAGCATCAACATGCTCACGACATATCCACATCCACCACATGTTATTTTCATGTTCCACATTATAACATTAAGCAAGATTTCCACATGGCTACTAACAGATTATCAACATATCAATGGATAAGTACTTGCTACCATCTCCACAATTAAATTATCATGCAATCATGGCATAATGTATCAAATTATGATAATAATGTAAACTGCAAGTAGAAGGAATAACAAGTTAAACGGTAGCAACCACCGCTACGTTTACTTGCCTCAAACCGACGAAGCGAAGTAAAATCAAGAGCGCTCAGGGACAAGACCACCTGTCCAAAAGGCAACTCTCAGCACACAGCTACAGCATACAAACATGACATTAATAATTAAAAACGTCGCTAGAACCCCGAACCCGCACAAACTCCTCTCTGCTCAACAATTCTGCAAATTACCCTCTGCAGCAGTGCTGCTTAACATTTTCGTAACTTAACAAATATTGATCCATTTACAAAAAACGATATCTCTCTGGATTCATCGCTTAAAAGCCTACATTTTTCATGTAGAACACCTATTTTTATTTTGATCACAGCTAGGTGTAATTTAATGCCCAAAACAGAGGAAGAACTCTGTTCTGGCAGATTGGACAGCAATAAATAAATGCGTCCCAACATCAGTAAAAGGGTCTAAAAATTCTGAATTTTATACAGAAGCTATATCTTTAAATTATCTACAACTTTCTCAATTACGGACATGGTCATAAAAATCATTTACGACCTCTAATTCCCAGATTACAGTCGGTCTGTACCAATCTGCTCGCCTGACGAACAGCAGTATTGCCGACCCTGTAACTCCCAGATAACAAGGCATAAAATTCCTAAAGAAATACAGGAGATGCGTCTGGAAGTCCTCTACAACTTTCCTTTTGGGAAGGTCCATAGGAAAATTCGTTTACTAGGTCAAAACTTTGCGAACAGACACGCTGCGCGAATCAATCTACAGGCAGACATCAGCTAATCTCTAATCGGGCAATTAATCTATTAACTACCTTCAAAATCCGTGCCAAGAACCCTAATTATTCCATAGAACAGAGGGTTTGGGATGAGGAAAAAATACCTAGATGATGGATCACCCCTTTTTTTCCTCCTCCTCTTCTTCTTCTTCCTTCTCCTTCCTTCTTCTCCTTCTCCTTCCTCTCCTTGGCTCCAATGGCAGCAACACTTGTGGGGGGGTGGGGGCACCAACCAGGGAGGGGGGCTGCGCCCAAGAGGGTGGGAAAGGGGGGTGGCGGCTGTGGGGGGAAAGGGGGAGAGTGGCTTAGGGTTTTATGGGAGGGAGAGGGGGAGGTGCGGCCACCCCTTGGGCCTCCGGCCCAAGGTGGTCGGCCCACTCTCCCGATAGCCCATCCGAGTTTATTATTATAATTTTTAATTTATTTTATTCATTTTACACTGTTCTATAATTTTTATTTTTTCCTTCCCGCGATTTACCGAAAAACCGGTGACTCCGCGATTATTTTAAAACTTACGCCGAATCGACGATCAGGGTATTACATTCTCCCCACCTAAAAAGGATTCGTCCTCGAATCTAACTCCTCAAACCACAAATCAAGAGAATAGCAAGAAAAGAGCAATGAAGGAAAGAATAACCACAAGAAAGAGCATCCCAAGGATAGATCATCCCAAGGGAACCACAACTACGGGTTCTCACCCGCCTTGAAGAACTCGGGTCCTTCTTCTACATTTGAACTTCAAGCTCCCACGTCACCTCCCGCTCGGATTGATTCGCCAAGAGGGCCTCCACATACATGGTGGTTCTCTTCCTCATGTCCAACTCCGATGAGTCCACGACACGCGCCGGTGAACGCCGAGCACCCGCAACTCTTTTGTTGGCTCCGAGCGGCCAACAGATCCTGCCGTTCTCACAAAATTCTCCGCCACAACTATCAAGCCACTATCTAATACCATCCTCCTTCCTAAAACATTTTCCTCTATTTATTATAATCGGGATAATACATTGTACCCATTTTAAAGAATTCAACCACAGATTCCACTCATAACATTACTCAAAGCACGAAGAATAACTTCGCAGAAGGAACCCAACCAAAAGAGGAATAAAGGATTCTCAAGCAACATACTAGCAAAAAATCTTCCTTCAAAGGACCACAATCCAAAACAAAGGATTCACAACAAAACCATTCACACTCTCCAAATAGACATTTGGAAAAACCACACTGCACGAGCCAAGAGTGAAAATCACTCGACAGACCAAAACAATCATTTTCTTTTCCTAACTGGAAAAGAATACACCACAACATATAACAACTCAATTTGCAGATGACCTCTGCCATAAACACACAGTTTAAACAAGAATCAAGAGAGCATATTACTGCTCGAGTTATTAATAATTCCCCAATCCATTCCCTTTGGAAATTTAACTTCCTCGAACCAAGGATTTTCAAATCATCACCCAACACACCAACTCATTTATCTTAGGTTGGCAACTTCGACAATGCGCTCAAACTGAGTACATCATCCACACCCTTGCAGAGAGACTCTACTGTCTCCACAAAAATACATTCTAGCCAAGCCAACGACCAATGGAATTACTTTGACAGATAATTCCTAAAACACCTCAATCCTTTTAAGGATAACAACTCGAAATTCATATCACACCCACATTCTCACCAAAATCAATCACATGACCACACCAACTAGATGCCATACACCTCTTAAAGGACTTTGCAACCCAAATTGATTACCCCTTTCTTAGAAGAGGCAAAAAGAAGTAAATTTCAGCACAGAGGATGATGCTACCATCCGCAATAAATGCAAGACCAAAAGAAATAGCAACAATCTTGGATAGCAAAAGATAAGATCACAGTTGAAGGCACATGCCCCTCAAGAAGAAAATACCAAATCTCAACCAATAAGAATACAGTATTGTCATTTGAGCTCAAGAAACTCTTAGGCGGCGGAAAAAAATATTGCAATTTGAGTTCAAGAAGCTCTTAAGCGGCGAAATTAAGAAGTCAAACACACCTAAAAAATTGCATGACATGACTTCAACCTCCAATACTTTTACCACACTCTTTCTTTTAACAAAGAGAACAACTTTCTTTGATTACGGTATCACCTTGACAATTCCAACAAAAGTGATTTAAAGACCACAACACATTAATCCCTTAAGAACTAATAAAAGCTCTCAACACGTCACTTTGCTCAAACAATTTCAGCTGCCACATAAGTCATGAGATCAAAAAGATTGCGTACGCAAATCTCAAAACTTTTGATTTAAGTAGTATCATGGAAGTTATCAAATTCTTTTATTTAAGGAACATTCAACATTATCATCACAACCACAACTAACCATCATGCTAACATCAGAATAATACATTCTTAACAAGCATCATCATATCCACAAATCCCTTCATAAACTTTTCCAAAAGAAACATAAGAAATCACTTCATCATGTTTCTATTATCTGAGTAAGATTGCGACTACTTAATCTAGGAAATCCTAGTGCATAAGCCACCATATTAAATAAAAGCTTTTAAACAAGATGATACTAGAACATGACAATCTCACAAACATGCTAGTATGAATCTCTTATTAGATTCCATATATTCAATTCTTATTGATGCTCAACTCTAATTTAGCACAAATTGATTGTACTCTAGTCATTACTAGCAATAATTGTTATTATTTTATCATAACAACATTCATGATCCTAACTCCGTTTTACAATCATAAAACAATCATGAGCATAGATTCAGTATCCCACCTTACGTTCAGAAATTAGAACGAAATAACTTTAAACTTCAATAATACCAGCTTTGTAAGACAAGATTCTACAAGTCAATACATCCACTTTCCTCTATTTCTTTATACATATTTCAACAATTTAGCATGGTGAAAGATAGATGAATCTAGCAATTGTACATGCTCATAAAGTATCTAAATAAAGGACAGATTAAAGGTTAATATTACCAAGGCAATATTCCAACACCTCCTTACTTAATCATTCCAAACGGTCAGATTAATTACTATAAACAAAAATAATTCAATTTATCCAACATGATAGAAATTTAAACAATCATAATAATCATTCTAATTCTTTTGCACACTCCTCAATAACGCCATGAGTTCCAATCATGTATAGACAAGTTCTTAATCACAGTTCTTCAAGAAACTATTACAAGGCGATATCAAATTAATCAACTATATTTCCGAGGATGCTAGTTAAATTAATTATGCACCATACTAACATCTCAACTTGATAATTCATACCTTATGAATTGGTTTATATGGTTACCACCTTCCACTTAAGCATAGCAAAACACCACAAAGGGTTTTAACACTCTCTTTCAGAAAGGAGTGGAAATAAACTTCAACACTCAAAATAATCTAAACGGATTACATAGATCCAAGGCTTTAACATATTAATGAGTTTGCAACACAAAACTTTCATTGGTAAAAGTACCAAGCGAACCAATGAGTCATGATTCACAACAAAACAAAATTCCGACAAAGGGACTAACCTTGCAAATCAACAATATTCACAAGCAGCAATAGTGTCTTACTAGTCCGAAAAGAAACAATAATTGCTTCAACGAACAGATAGAGACCAATTGCAAACCCTCAACTACAATGAACCACAAACTCAAGAGAAATTCATTAACTGCAATAGACAAAGAATTGGCCAAAATCAACTCAAGGAAGATATCAACATTTCTAAATAAACTCACTCACAACATCTGCAACTAAGTTACCCGAGGTAACTACATCGCTAATCCACATGCTACAAACAGTGGTATAACCTGGCAATGCTAAGGCAGCAAATACAACCTCTACATCTTATCATTGACAATTCTCACTCATAACAGTCATAGGAGCAAATCATAATCATACAAGATTATCTCATAATGTAAATCATCAATACAACATGTCAAAAAGCATAAATGCAATGCTTGACTCATCCCATCCTAATGTGCACCAGTGTGTCAATTTAATAGTTTCATTACCACGGACCTAACGCCCGCTCCGATACCAACTGTAACACCTAGGACCCACATTACCCTGGGATGCTACTAAAACTGCTCTACAACGAGCCAATTTACAAGATAAAATAAACTGGCAACAATTACTAAACAAGATAGTATAAGCGGAAACATAAACAACTAAGGAATAACAGGATAGTGATAGCAATTCACTATTTAAAACATCCTTCAACATTTTAATCTAAAACATAGTTCACAAATTTAACATTATTAAGATAATGTAAACAAAGCTATGCAAGGTCTAGAATCCTTTCAACTTTGTTACAGCATAAAAATATGATTCACGTGCATCAGTGTGGTGCCGTTCTACCCTTCCCATGCATGCTCAAAGTCCACCTGTAGGGAGGGGGAAACAAGGGTGAGATAAAAATCTCAGCAAGCAAACTGTTTAACAGGCTATTCAAACTACAAACAATTATACATCATCATTTATAATTCCATACAACTATAACCACAATTCATGTCCACAATTATTAAACCACCACAAAATTCCATGAATCATACCTCTTCAATTTCAGATTTTATTGGCATATGAATGCAGTCATTTTATCCACAATTAAATGCAAATGAAACATTTAATCTTCCACAAACCACAATAGGTTAATCATCAACATTCTTCCACAATTACAATGTTATTATCCTCAACCTCAAATCACCATCAATGACGTTAAAGCATTAACAAATAAAATCTTGTTTGACTACTTTAAATTCTCAACCACTACAACTAGCAAAAGCAATAAAACATATGTATGTTTTACTTCAACACTTTATTATTTCTCACATCCACAATTGTTATCAACAATTAATACAAGAGAAAAGAATCTCATGCCACAATCAAAAACCTTACCGTACACAAGGGATGAACCCCATTCCACGTCCACAACCATAATCCTCATACCACAAATAGCTCACATGAGCCAATTCCACATTACAACTATGAAGTTGTATAATCCACATTACAACTATGAGTTGAATATTCCACAAAATAACTTCACCACAACATATTGCATATGTATGCAAATGAATCTTTCCACAATGCAATGCATATGAATGCTATGCTCCACATCACTCTTTCCAGGGCAGGATTTGAGGTGCATCGTATTACGGCAATATACGATGCTTCCCGCGGGATAAGAGGTGCATCGTATTACGGCAATATATGATGCTGTTCCGGTACGATCGCGGCTCTGTGCGGCGACATCCACATATGCATATGACATGATATGATATGATAATCACAAATCACATTAATCCATCCTCAAAGGAGCATCAACATGCTCACGACATATCCACATCCACCACATGTTATTTTCATGTTCCACATTATAACATTAAGCAAGATTTCCACATGGCTACTAGCAGATTATCAACATATCAATGGATAAGTACTTGCTACCATCTCCACAATTAAATTATCATGCAATCATGGCATAATGTATCAAATTATGACAATAATGTAAACTGCAAGTAGAAGGAATAACAAGTTAAACGGTAGCAACCACCGCTACGTTTACTTGCCTCAAACCGACGAAGCGAAGTAAAATCAAGAGCGCTCAGGGACAAGACCACCTGTCCAAAAGGCAACTCTCAGCACACAGCTACAGCATACAAACATGACATTAATAATTAAAAACGTCGCTAGAACCCCGAACCCGCACAAACTCCTCTCCGCTCAACAATTCAGCAAATTACCCTCTGCAGGAGTGCTGCTTAACATTTTCGTAACTTAACAAATATTGATCCATTTACAGAAAATGATATCTCTCTGGATTCATCACTTAAAAGCCTACATTTTTCATGTAGAACACCTATTTTTATTTTGATCACAGCTAGGTGTAATTTAATGCCCAAAACAGAGGAAGAATTCTGTTCTGGCAGATTGGACAGCAATAAACAAATGCGTCCCAACATCAGTAAAAGGGTCTAAAAATTCTGCATTTTATATAGAAGCTATATCTCTAAATTATCTACAACTTTCTCAATTACGGACATGGTCATAAAAATCATTTACGACCTCTAATTCCCAGATTACCGTCGGTCTGTACCAATCAGCTCGCCTGACGAACAGCAGTATTCCCGACCCTGTAACTCCCAGATAACAAGGCATAAAATTCCTAAAGAAATACAGGAGATGCGTCTGGAAGTCCTCTACAACTTTCCTTTTGGGAAGGTCCGTAGGAAAATTCGTTTACTAGGTCAAAACTTTGCGAACAGACACGCTGCGCGAATCAATCTACAGGCAGACATCAGCTAATCTCTAATCGGGCAATTAATCTATTAACTACCTTCAAAATCCATGCCAAGAACCCTAATTATTCCATAGAACAGAGGGTTTGGGATGAGGAAAAATTACCTAGATGATGGATCACGCCTTTTTTTCCTCCTCCTCTTCTTCTTCCTCCTTCTCCTTCCTTCTTCTCCTTCTCCTTCCTCTCCTTGGCTCCAATGGCAGCAACACTTGTGGAGGGGTGGGGGCACCAACCAGGGAGGGGGGCTGCGCCCAAGAGGGTGGGAAAGGGGGGTGGCGGCTGTGGGGGGAAAGGGGGGAGAGTGGCTTAGGGTTTTAGGGGAGGGAGAGGGGGAGGTGCGGCCACCCCTTGGGCCTCCGGCCCAAGGTGGTCGGCCCACTCTCCCGATAGCCCATCCGAGTTTATTATTATAATTTTTAATTTATTTTATTCATTTTACACTGTTCTATAATTTTTATTTTTTCCTTCCTGCGATTTACCGAAAAACCGGTGACTCCGCGATTATTTTAAAACTTACGCCGAATCGACGATCAGGGTATTACAGCAAGAAAGGGTGCCTCCACCTCAACACTAGCACCTTATAAAGGCCGCTCGCCTCTCATATGGCTCGAAGCACAGACAGATCAAACTCGCAGCGATTCGGCTGCCCAAGATTTGGCAAGAAGAACCGCCAGGGCCTAGAGGGCCGTGCCTGGTAGGTGACCAAGCAGCACACAACGCCTACACGCCTTCAACACGCGTCCAACTTCCCTGGGGAAGAGGCGAACGGCCGCGGTCACGCAACCGCTCACATCCCACGACGCACCAGTCGTGAGTCGCCACGTGTCCCACCTCCAGAATAGCAGACTGCACGACGCGACAGCCTGACTTCTGCCAGGCCAGGCGTCGGCGTGATTCCAGCCGCCATTAAAAGCGCACTACCAGACTGCAAGGTCACAACAGCTCCGAAGCGCAACAATATCGGCGCCAAGCTCCAATCTTAGCGCGGGGCTGGAGCGCGCGCGCGCGTCTACTTTGAGCTAGGCGCCAGCCTCCGCTGCCACCCGGTCGACTGGTAGGGGACGGAGCGCGCGCGCGTCTACTTCAACTAGGCGCCAGCCTCCGCTGCCACCCGTTCGAAGGGTAGGGGACGGAGCGCGCGCGCCTCGGCTTCGACTTAGGCGCCAGCCTCCGCTGCCACCCGTTCGAAGGGTAGGGGACGGAGCGCGCGTCTACTTCGAGTTAGGCGCCAGCCTCCGCTGCCACCCGTTCGAAGGGTAGGGGACGGAGCGCGCGCGCCTCGACTTCGACTTAGGCGCCAGCCTCCGCTGCCACCCGTTCGAAGGGTAGGGGACGGAGCGCGCGTCTACTTCGACTAGGCGCCAGCCTCCGCTGCCACCCGTTCGATGGGTAGGGAACAGAGCACGCACGCGTCTACTTCGACTAGGCGCCAGCCTCCGCTGCCACCCGGTCGACGGGTAGGGGACGAAGCGCGCGCGCGTCTACTTCGACTAGGCGCCAGCCTCCGCTGCCACCCGTTCGAAGGGTAGGGGACGGAGCGCGCGCGCCTCAGCTTCGACTTAGGCGCCAGCCTCCGCTGCCACCCGTTCGGATGGTAGGGGACGGAGCGCGCGTCTACATCGAGCTAGGCGCCAGCCTCCGCTGCCACCCGTTCGAAGGGTAGGGGACGGAGCGCGCGCGCGTCTACTTCGAGCTAAGCGCCAGCCTCCGCTGCCACCCGTTCGAAGGGTAGGGGAAGGAGCGCGCGCGCCTCGGCTTCGACTTAGGCTCCAGCCTCCGCTGCCACCCGTTCGAAGGGTAGGGGACGGAGCGCGCGCGTGTCTGCTGCAACAAGGCACCTTCCATCCCAGACCTCGGGCTCCCCAACCACAAGCTTGGAGAAATTCACAGGCCGCGGGACGGAGGGGGCCGAAGGACTCGGCGACATGGCTTCGGCCCTGTGAAGCCCTTCACCATGAGAGGCTTCTGTCGTAGGGGTGGCCCCCACCTAAGCCCAGTAGGCCTGTTAGGAGGTTATAAGAACTAGAGTAACATGTGTAATGACATAAGTGCCCCTAATGGGGAGGTACGGAAGTAAGGGTATAACTGTAAAAGCATACTCCATGTGAATATATATATTAGGATAAGGGGGAGGCTGAGGCAGAACACTCCCACCTCTCCACTACCATCTCTCTCTCTGTTTGGTCTGTAACCACAACAGGGTACATTGGTATATTTACACTGGTATATTCCTCTACGCTATTAGGCCTATTACATGTTGGACTAGTTGCACGGCCCAATCACGGGGGGTTGGGCCACCCCCACAACACATCCTATCAATGTTCCTCCACTGGGCAGATCGGCAATATGTCTTATCATTCTATCTTTCTTACACTCCCCGAGTGCTAATATAGCAATCTTGCATCCTTTCCTCACAGGAGGCCCTTGTTTCGCCTCGATGCCATCGCCGCAATCGGAGTCATTCTTACACTTGTATCGGGATACTTTGCATACCGGACAAACATGTAATTTTGTATACTCTTTACAGTAAAGGATACAATTATTCGGACATGCATGTATTCTTTCTACTTCCATTCTCAATAGACAAAGAACCTTCTTGGTTTCATAGGTGGTTCTTGGCAACACATTTCCCTCTGGATTTTCGTTAGGAGACCTAACAACCTTGTGTATTGTGGCTTGCAGCCTAGGAATAAAGGTTTCTCCAGTTCCTTCATCAAGCCCACGAATTTTCCAAACTCTCTCTCACTATAGTTTCCTTCTTCATCGCGTAGCATCTGATACAAATTGTCATCATACAACCTATCCTCATCGAAAACACCGTCTACAACCAGCATATCGTTGTCTCCCTCGATGATGTTATAATTACCTTCCTGTATAATCTTGTCTTCACCGTGATTGGTCCAACATGTATACCCATTTTTGAAACCTCTTCGAATCAAGTGAGCTTCGATCTGCGTTGAGTTGATAAATATCTTCAGATTATCGCAATTAATGCGCCGATAATACATATATTCCATTCCCTTCTTCAACATATCCTGCTCAGCCGCTCTTCTAAAACTAGACATGCCATTAATGTACTCTTCACTCACATGGTTCCGAACGTACATCTAGCTACGGACCATCTACGTTATGCATGTAACAAATTAGTGTCAAATTGAATTATTAATGTTACTATAGTTGGCTATAGTAGCTACGTACTACTCATGAAGTAAATTATATATCAACCAAGAATATATTAAAGTAAACTAGGAGTAGTGACCCATTCTTAAATTGAAGCAAACTACCAAATATAAAAGTTAGATCTAAATCTAGCTATCATCTCTTTTTATTACAAGGCATATAATTAGAAGTAAATACTAACCTCTAATCACCCAGAACAAATCGATCTACATACAGCTAGCTTGATCTACAAGCGGAATGCTTTCACTAAACTCCCCAAAGTAGGCCGTCTCCTTCAATGCAGTGCAATAAAGACAGATCTGTTGAGACCGGTCTGGTTAGGGGTTAATTAATAACACAGCGTACCGTAGACACGTTCAATCATGAACCGTCTGTAATACGTAATTATCACAGACAGTTCGTATTAATAACCATCTGTGAACCATCACAGATGGTTAGTATGTATAAACGTCTGCGATATCTGCAATAATCACAGACGGTGGTTCGTATTAATAATCATCTATAAACCATCACAGATAGTTATTAACACAAACCATTTGTGATGTGTGCAACTATCACATACGGTTATTAACACGAACCGTCTGTGATAATTGTGTATCACAAACAGTAAACAGTCACGCTTGTAAAACCGTCTGTGATAACAGCACAGACGATTCCCCATGAACTGTCTGTGATAAGGCGTCCAGTATAGATTGTTTTGTAATAGTGTACACACGCGTGTTCAGTGGGACAGTATATACCCGCGCTCTCGAAGGTTGGGCATCCGTGTACATTCTAGCATGTATAGGAGATGCGCACGCGTGGGTGTACGTGTGATGTGAGTGAGTATACGTGAGTTGGGTTTATCTACTTGTGCCTTTAAAAAGAAAAAGTTTTTTTTTCTCATTGTTTGAACCCTAAGCAGCTGTCGTCCTGCTAACCACAATAACACTATGTTTTCGTTTGAAAACATCTATACAATTCTTCTTCAAGTGAGACTATCCTAAATATTGGGTCATGTGGTACGGATATCCTCGTATTAAATGAAAAGGACAAAAACGTGCTGCGTAATGTGTCGATTTAGTGATGCGTGTGGTCGGTATGGGCAAATAGTGATCCGTATAAATAATTGCTATTTTGCAGACAGCTACAAGTAATTAATATTTCGGGCAAAACATCAGCCACACAATCCGGACCCACCGACTTGTTTTCGCCGGCTTACTTTCCAGGAACAGATGGAGAGCTGGAACCCGAACTACGTGAGATAAATAATACAGCGCTACGGTTTTTCTATTTTTTTTAATTTTCTCTATTTTTTCTTAGAAAAGATAACAGCAGCTACGGTACAACTTTAGCCAAAAGCCAAAATCCAAAATCAAAAACCAAAGTCGTAGGCCACTTGGAGCGGCCCGTGATCGCATGATATTCCAAAAAAAATATAGCAAGAGATTGCTAATGATATTTTTTTTGATTTGCTTTGAAACCAAAAATTTATTTTGTTGTGGATTTTTGGCACAAAGATGTTGTAGTTTAATTGAATGTTTATCGACAAACTAAATGTTGGATATTCATGTAGCCATACATTTTGCCACTTTTAGCAATGTATACATTTGTGGAAAACATTGTTTCAACTATTTTATTTCGAAAAAATATAAGGCTATATAGATTGCAATATTAGTTTATGGAAACTATAATTAAGCGTGCCTAATTTTGCGAGGAATCATTTTCGCTTGTTTGTTAGGGCTTAGGAGATATTAATGTGCTCAGCAACTTACAATCAGACTTTAGCTGTCCATGAAAGCAATGTGTGTGGACAAGGCGCCATTCACTGCTAGGAAACGGATCATCCCTCACGGTTCAAAACCGTCAAAAAATACAAAAAACCGTCAGATTAAATTTCCTAGAAAGGTTCCCGTCAGGAAAAACCCCTCAGGGCTGGATGGAAAGGAAAATTAAATTTGGCTGAAGGCTACCCGTCACAAAAAAATGAATTTTCCTGAGGAGCCAAACTGTCAGCCAAAATAATTTAACCTGACAGTACTACCCATCACGAAAAAATGAATTTTCACTACACCAGGAAAGGGCTATAGTAACACGTCTATGTGCTACTACATATCAATAAAGGTGTTACTAGTCTTTGCAGTAACACAATTTTTAAGTGTTCTTATAGCCCATGTTACTAGCTAGGTTTGAAGTAACACATGATAAGTGCTACTACATGTCTGAAAACATGTTACTACCTTGCAACACATATCTTATCTATAAAAACACATATTATGTGCTACAACAAATAACCCTGGTAACACAAATATGTGCTACAACAAGCTACCCCAGTAACACATTTTTGGAGCAATAGTAACACCACTGTAATATGAGTAGCAACACACTTTCTTACACCAAAACATTTTGTGGAAACTTATTTTAATATATATAAATATATATACATTAAGATCTAGATAGAGGAAAAAGTAATGATTTTTTCAAAATGACAATTAATTAATTACAGAATTATTTTTTTTCACAAGAATCACATATTGCACAAAATTATTGAAACGACCCACGTTGTTAATTAACCCTAAATGACGAATTAGGACGTTAAGTACGATTAATTAGGTAGCTAATGATCTAAAATACAGAGGAATTTAAACTTTTTGTGTATCAATGTAGGACAAAACCAACGAACGATAAACAAATACGTTACTACCATAACTCCATTGATGAGGGCGAATACCAGTTTGTATAGGCTAAAGTGAGTAATAAAATTCAATTGCACAAAAAGTAAAAGCTTTCAACTCAACTAAGATATATATAACAATCCGTAATACAACAGTAATTAATTACAATTCGTATATGATAAAATCAATTACATACATCGTGCGACAAATTAAAACTTATAACAAGTCAACTAAAAATATTGCAACTTGTACTACATGACCATGACAATACAAATTACAATAATTATACAGATTCCTTCCCCATCACCAGCAAAGCCGACAGCGACGGGAGCCAGTCAAGGCGACGAGGATCAGTGACCGACTAGGAGCGGAAGGGGCGACCAGGAGCGGAAGGGGCCGACCGGGAGCGGCATCGGCAACCGCAGCGGCAAGGAGGACGAACCGCAAGCCAGGGACTGTCAACCCTAGAAGATCACCACCAAGCAACACCCAAGCACCCAAAGCTCTAGCCGGCCGTGACCACCCTGGGGCAGCACACCTCCGTGCCTAGAACATCAAGAATAAAATCATGAGAAATAAAATGAAATAACAACCAAATCAGTGAGAGATCGGGGCAGATCCGGGGAAGAAGGTACCAGATCCGGGCCCTAGGCTCCGGATCTAGCAACCGCAATCGTGCGAATCCGAGCGGCGAGGAGAGGGCGACCCAGGCGGCGCGGCACGGCGCCGATGAGACCGTCGAAGTGAGGGGGAAAGGCGCATCGGTAAGGCGGCGCAAGGGGGCGAGAGAAAGCCGGCGGTAGGGGCGTGGAGGCAGAGCCGGGGAGTAGAACGGAGGCGGCGCAGAGAGAGTGAGAGAGAGCCGAGAGAAGAGAGGCGGGGAGACAGGAGCCGAAGCGTCGGCAGAGCGGCGAAAAGATAAAGGCCGGGGCAGAGGGGAGTTGAGGCGTCGGTGGAGCGGCGAGAAATAAAGGCCGGGCGGAAGAGGAAGGGTCAGCCGGCGATTCCAGAAGAGAAAAGAGCAGGGGCAGAGGAAGAGGTAGGAAAATTAGGAAAGAAAAGAAGAAAAATGAGAAAAATAAGAGAATAGGAAAAACAAAAATAACAATATGTAAGTTAATTTATTAAATTAGAGATACTTGCACATCAGCAGGCATTAGCGAAACTTTGTTATAAAAGAATTGTCGAGTGGAAATAAGCCTGGTAAATAAATATTCATCGCACCAGCGTAAGAGACCTCTTTTAGGAACGAACTAAGAATTAATACGACCTTCAATGTCAGAGCAATACCTTAGACTGTTATGCATACAGGTGACGTTGAGCCGATTATAAGCGAATCGAGAAACTAGAAAGGCCACGAGCACATTTAGTAGAATACGCGTAATTAATTAGAAATCCAGAATATTTCTCAAGTTCTTATAATATTTCTCAAGTTCATCTAAACAATAGAAACCCACTAATCAGTATTTGCAATGATCAGAATAATCGGATTGCCATCTGTAGAATAAAAACGTAGCGTGCACCAATTTAATTGATGCATCGCTAATTAAATCGTTAGGGATCGTAACTAAATACCTAATTAACCCAGATAGTGTTAAATCATATAATAGCACGCGATGAATTTATAATAGTATGTGTCGATTTAAGATTACGCATAGCAATTTAAATTATACGAGGCGATTAAATAATAGTTAAGCTGTAAGAATATGTAAATGACTAAAGCAAAAATTAAATAGGCATAATTGCAGTGCTGAGATTGACTAGGATTAATGTTCGCCGATAATGGTGTGTGTGTGTGTGTATTCGTATTACAACGGTAGAGGGTAGAAAACCAACAAAAGACTGAGTTTAACCTTTAAAGTAAACAACCCAGCTCCATGCTAAGAAAATAACGTCAAATGATGAGTATGGAATACGAGATAACTGAGGCTACCGATAGAGCAGTTGGCCATTTCAGTTATGTAAGAAGGTGGGCAGAGGTTGCCAGGGTAGGTGATAAGTGGGAAGGTGTGGGACCTCTGCATAAGAATAGAATATAAGGAATTACAAACTTCATCCGTGCTTAACATTGTAATTTGTTGCTTGAGGTTAATTAACACTTTGGTCTAGTTTTATTGAACTCATTTGGATTGTACATTCGTGGCCTGGGTACATTTTATCTGAGAGAGGAAAATTTCTGTTATCCAATAAATGCTTGTTCTTAAAGGATGTTCCAGGTTAACTACTTATGGGAAAATATAAATGCGATTAGAAAAGCTTGTCTGAATGTTGCGTACACACTTATATAATGTCTAATTATTTTGGACTATATGAATTTACAAATCTGGATTATTTTGTATGATGAACATGTTAGCACTTTTTGTCACAATTAAATTTTCAACTTTGCAAATAAATCTACCTTGTGGTTCTACAACCTGGAAATAGATTTTCTAACATGAAAAATAGCAGCGAGTTTCTATATATATTTATCTGCGCTTTACTAAATTTCTGGCATGTTTCCAAACCAAAAGCTAGGCTGCAGTTTTTTTATTTTAAAGGACAAAATTAGTGTAAATTTAAGAATTTCTACCTTTGCACCCTCCAATTTCTATTAAATAAGATCAATATCTTCAATCTAGCAGTGGTGTTGTTTGTACAATCTATCAATGTTAGCTAAGGTTATCTCTAGAGTAGCAAGTAACACATGTCCGTAACACATATATTATATGTTACCAGATGGCTTTGTAACACATTTTTATGTTGCTGCACTATATGCTTGTAACATGTTTATTCATCATATTGTGTATGTGTTACAGAATCTCCTAGGACACAAAGTATGTGTTGCTGAGTTTTTTCCCTGTAACACAAATTGTATTGTGTTACAGTCAAATGTTACTATACCCATGTTCTGTTGTAGTGTTTCCTCAGGGGCCAAACTGTCAGCAAAATACATTTTACTGACGGTTCAGTCACCGTCAATACTATAGCCCGTCCCGCAAGAAAAATGGATTTTTCCGGAGGGTCAAACCGTCAGCAAAATTAATCAGACTCGCCAGAAAAAATAAATTTTCTGGAGGGTCAAACCGTCAGCAAAATTTATTTCATTGATTGTTTGTGTTACCGTCAAGAAAATATAGGCTGACGTTTTGAACCGTTAGCAAAATTGATTTCCTATGGCAGAAAATACTAGCATGCTAGTTATAACAGATTTTTTCAGCCAAAAATGAATTAGCAAACAACTTACGAGATAAGCACTGATATCTAAATCTTACACATCCGTGCATCATATAATCAAATTAACCACAACACCATCCTTGCATCAATCAAGAAACATATAATTGAACAAATATATAAAAGTTCAGTTTTCATAAACAATCCCTAGATTGATTCATGTTTACACAAGCATACCAATTCGTAAACTTCACCTCCAGATTCAAGTTCAGCTAGTCAAAAGAACTACAAGAGATCATTGAAAATCACATGGCAGCATGGTTGTTGTCGCCATCAATGTCGCCACTGCAGTTGTCCCTGTCGTTTACATCAATGTTACCATCGACAGCACCGTCATTCGGTTGTGAGCCCACATGAGAGGATCTAGTCCCAAGCCCAATCCCAATCCCTTGCTGCAAGGTAAAAACATTATGTCAACTTGAGTTGAAGAAGCCGTAATAGCTTGTAATATTGTTTGAATTATCACAGTCCTATATTAAATACACATCCCACAATATCATGTCTTGTACAACATGCACGGTAGCTAGTTTTCATAACTACACAAAAGACCATAGCAACAAAAAAAAGGAGAGTTGGATAGAGAAATCCACATGACTATATGTAATCAGTACAGAAATGCATGTGAAGATCTAAGTGTTCTTGTTAATTCAACATAAAATTGTGCAAAGAAGGTAGCTATATATGCTACTGCTTTTACTAGTTGTAGGTTAGCATATACTCAAGATTAGTTTAGCCTCGTAAACAACTCATAAGTATGGGTGTACTAACTAGTAGAAAAGTCATTTGCCACCTTACCATCAACTATAAGTAAATGAGATTCAGATTAAGCCCATGTTTAGAACATTCAACATGAGTCCACTCGCTCACTGCTGTACTGCTTGTTGACAGTCTGACACACCAAAAAAGATTAATTGTACAGTACAAATGGTCCTCCGTATGACAAAGGTGACAGATGGAAAGTACCACTTGAAGTTGAACTCTAGAACAAGACAAAATAATAGTTCGCAGGGAATTTTGTTTGTACACTAGGCAATAATTGTAGGTATTAAACGATATTACGTGTGCTTGCGTAGGTGTTCCACGGCGTAGCATCTCTGGTGGTGGTTGTTCACCCATCTTCTCAAAAAGCATCTACAGTTGGAAAGTACCATTTGAAGTTGAACTATATAATCTGTACTAACCATGCAATGCAAGCAAAGACATGTACAATCTATACTAACATGGCAATGAGAATTTTATTTCTAAACGCATAGCAAAGTTATGCTGCATGCATATTTATTGTTGACTAATCATTTAACACTACAATTCATGTCAGAAGGAAGTGATGTTTCTGAGTGAGATCATAAACAAAACATTCACTGGCTGTCCTGTAATAGCTAGTTTAGTTTTGGTCCCTTCATGTGCCTAATATTTGTAAATTATTACTTGTGGAAAAGACAAATGAACAATAGATGTGTGATGATCTGAAATAAATGTGGACAATAATAGTGGGCCATCATGTATAGAAAACAGATTGTCAAATTGGTCTCTCACAAACACAACTCATGTGCACACTCATGGATAATGCATTGGTATGACCACAATGTGTGTGAATGAACATTATTTCCAAGATCATCTGGCGGTGAACTTCTTGTGTCTGGAGTAGTTCTTGATTATGTCGAATCACATTTCGATAAGAGATGGAATTAGATGGCCTGATGTTTCTTGATTTGGCAGCTACTAGAATAGCATTCTTCTTGATAGCACCATTCCCTATTGGTACACGGCCATGGGGCATGCCACCATTGATGTTGTACAATATACTTCCATCGAGTGGTCGTTGCTCCCAATCATCTTCGTGTTGAGCCATAGCAGCAGCAGAGTAATCATCCTGGAACAAAAGCAATATTTAAGCATCTTTCCTGAATGCTAAGTTCACTTGTAAGAATACAAACAAGTGAGCACTTATAATGTATTTCTGTGCTTTCTGGCTGCTGACTGGACCACTACTACCACTACTATTCATATTCTTCATGCCTAATTTCACTACAGCATCTGTGTTTACAACATGGTGAAACTCCAGGTTATAGCCTTGAATAGTGTTATAAGTTGTAATGCAACATGTTTTGTTAATTGTCATGATCTAAAGAGCTTGATTCATACCAGGTATTGTTGGGTCTCCACGTATGGTCGCGAACGTCCTCGATTTTGAGCAACATCGCCAGATTTCAACCGTGCTTCCTAGCCTCTCTTTCATTTTGTCTTGAATTGCTCCGTGTAGCAATGACGACAAAGAAGTGGCCATACTATGTCATTGCACCACCAAATCTTACCATCCAAGTATTGCTTATACTGGAGTTCCCTTGGACGTGCCAATGTGTCATCAATTTCCTCTCCTTGTTTTCTGTAGTACTCCTTGACTACATCAACACGGGCTTGATACATCATATGCTTCACATGGTCCACAGCATAATTTTCGAACACAAGATCTGCTTCTTCCTTGTCGTTTGTGCTTACTTCGAACAAATGCTACATAGAGAACAAGGGTAGTTACTAGCTAGTAGACGACTAAAGTATTTATGTATATGAACTAACAAGTAAATATTAGTTACCAAAACGCTCGCTTTACTCGATCTGCAGCGGTTATTCCGTCATCGTCTTCATTGACATAATAATCATCCCATGTCAATGCAGGACGGGTATCGAAGATAGTACCATGCTCATCCTTGTCGTCCACAACACCTGGGTAATCATGTTTGATAATAACTCTAAGCTGTGCTTGATATGTGTAGTCTTTCTTGGGCTGGTAATTGGTATACTTGAATTGCCTACATAGGAATTAACCACGGCAGGGTCAGTTGGCACTATAGTCATATATATGTTAATAACAATTGAAGATTTATAGTGCAGTTCCTATAGTTCCTATGTACGACCTCAAGTTCCTATAATGCAGTTTGTACTCACTTGTCACCCTCAGGTATTAGGGCAATCTTGCCGACACGCGACAACATTTGTAATTTGGTCCGTGACTTCTTCTTCGTCCCCTTTTGTTGAGCAGCTTCATTGCTCCTTTGGGAGCCATTGCCACTGCAAATACTGCCAACACCACTTCTCCTTTTCGAGGTACAACCTCTAGGTTGGCGACCTCCACGTCGAATGGGACGAATATGATTCATATCCTGCATTATTAAAATATGAAGTTAGTGCCGATTTATTAATATTTACATATACAAAGCATGAAATAAAATGCAATCAAATGAACATTTGTTACCACCACGTGGAAAATCAAAACAAAAAGATATCATGAAACAGAGAACAAGTTAATTGGTAGTTTCAATAGTCCAGTTCCAAACATCAAACAAACATGTACAAACTACATAAGGTATTTTACAAGAAACAATTCAAGCACAACAATAGGAAATTTAGAAATCATTTGGATCATAAGTTGGAGGTTGGAGCTCCTCATCTTCATCCTCATCATATTCATATTCATCTTCGTCTTCAACAATTTCTTTTTGAGGATCAACATTTTGGTGATGCAAAATTTCCAAATCTTTTGGATTTGTTATTTTGTCTGAGATCAATGGAAGTGTAATTTCGATGTCATTTCCTAAGTCGATGACAAAGGTGCCTTGCAAACCATCCTCCTGATAGAACTCCATTTGTTCTATTGGTCCTTCAGAAGGGTTGAAACCACCATCCGTACTATTTGGAGGAATATATCCATGTGGGGCTACATGATATGCTGCCCACCATTCCAATATATCCGGTCTAGTCTTACACGGGTATGGCAGGTAATAGACTTGTGTAACTTGACTTGCCATGACAAATGGATCAAAATTTGGAAACCTAGATGTGTGATTGACCTCTATCAAGCCCAAATTTTCAGTTCGCCTAACTCCATTTGGTGCTGGATCAAACCAATGGCAATCTGAGAGACCATGTGGAGGTCATCCCATGTGTGTGATGAGTAATTGACATTGGTTTAGGGAAGTCGAGTTTGATTTGGTTGGTTCGGACCATGTCGTTGTGTGGTGCAATGGACTCGGTTGGACTTGATCAAACCTGGTCAAAGTGGTTAGGATGCATATTATGTCGACTTGTCAGGTTTGGACTATTTCATGCTTAATATGGTTCATTGATGCTAATGTGCTTTCATGTATCGAGCAGTGTTATTTGATGTGTTTCTTGTCTGTGATGGCTGCAGGACGTCGAGACGGAGTCGTGGCGAGACACGGCGTGACCGGACTAGACACGGACGGTGTCGAGGTCGAGGTGGTTGCGAGTTGTGGACGACAAGG
Source organism: Dendrocalamus latiflorus (assembly GCA_017311315.1). Lineage (NCBI taxonomy): Eukaryota > Viridiplantae > Streptophyta > Magnoliopsida > Poales > Poaceae > Dendrocalamus > Dendrocalamus latiflorus. The sequence goes on from CM029672.1 coordinate 20,199,081, forward strand.
AACGCGGAAGCTTCCCGGAAGGTGCAGGAGGGGCATTTCGGTAAAAACGCAAGGCTGCATAAGTGGGAGCGGGCTCCGTTCGGGTTTAGCGGGTGTAACGGGTTGGAGACCCGTTAGCCAAGGGCTATATAAAGGAGGGAGTGGCTGCATGCCCACTCATGGCTTTTGTGAGAGAATTAGGGTTTTGTGAGTCAAAAGAGGCTTTGGAGGTGGTTTTACCTTTGAGCCTTTAGTTGGTGAGGGTTGTTGAGTCAGGCAGAGTGTGTCTCCCTGTGTGTATGTGTGTTTCTCGTCTCCAAAAACCATGTAGAGAGTGGGTCTTCTTGATCTAGAGTGAGGGAGAGGATGGATTGAAACTCTTGTAATCATTCCTCTTGCATCAATCATGTATCTCCTTTCCACTTTATCAATATGAGATGGATTTGGTTGTGTCAAGACCGGTCAGACCTGTTGGTGATATGCCCTAGAGGCAACATGGAGATGTTGAATATATCACATACTATGTTTATGATACATTGCTTTGTTCCTTGAAATAGACATTATCATTATTGATCAATGAGTATGTGACTTATTCATGAGACTCTTAATGCCAAAATGTTGCTATTTCTAAATGATCCCTGATCATATATCATATGAGGAACAAATATGATTCAAAGATCAGCATATGTATTGATTGATGATCATGTCTCATGGATCATGGTATGGAGATACCAAATCAATAATATGGACATGTGTTAGTGAACATATGTTGGATATACCCGCCATGAGACACTGCAGAGATTCCATGTGTCATTAGTTGGTCTCAAGTAGTGTTTATGTAGAATCCTTAGACTTGAGATCATCATGGTTCCCAACATGCGTAGTAGCCTATTTTGGGACTACTAACCACTACTCCGTAACTGGGTAGTCATAAAAGTAGTCTTCGGGTTTGCTATGAAACATGTAGTGGGATGTGAATGATCAAGATAGAATTTGCCCCTCCTTATGGGAGAGATATCTCTGGGCCCCTCGATGTAATGGATTATGAAAGTGCATGGCCATGCCAATGTGATTGAGGAGTCAATCACAAGTTTATAATCCATCACGGAATCGAGAGAGTGATTGAGTTATTAAGAGGATGACACAGGTCTCGCCTTGAGCTTAATCTATATCGTGAGGCAAAGGGATTCGTACATGAGAACATTACAGGTTCAGCCGATATGATCTTTACGTATACTTTGGGGTTAATATGTCTTGCTAGAGGCCGCTTTTAATAGGGTGACCGGAAAGGTGTTTCCGGGTCGCGACCAAGTATACGTGAACCTACAGGGTCGCACACTTAACGGGTTGGAACACTAATTCGAATGTGATTCGGATGTGGGCTCAATTCGGATAGAGATCCGGATAGACTCCTATTGGGCCTCGGTCCACGAGGCCCAAGTGAGGAGGTCTATATATTTGGAGGCGGGGGGGGGGCTGAGGGATGCACGCATCTGTTCCTCCCGAGCAAAACCCTAGCCGCCACCTCCCGAGCCAAACCCTAGCCGCTCGCGAGTGCTGGTACACTCGCGATCGGAGTTCCAGCCCCGGACGTGTGGATACCGGTGGAGGCGCTGCTCGTTGCGGCGTTGATCGACATCAACAAACTACAGATTGGATCTGCTCGTGGTGTGTTTGATCGCGTGGAGGAGACGATCTGTTCGGGACGATCGGCTACTTCCACTACTACCTCGACGCGCGTGGTTGGATCGGCTTCTCCAACTCTTCTTCCGCTGCGCTGCGCGTCTAGTGGTAACGATCTATGATCCCTCCTTAGCATGATGTCCTGGTGTGCGCGGTAGAATTTTTTTATTTTCTGCTATCGTAGCCTACGCGCGTTCCTTCAGTGGTATCAGAGCCATCTTGCTTAGTTTGCGATCTGGATCAGCGCATATGTTGATATGCGGTTGTAGTAGATTGGATCTATTACAGTCTAGATCAGTCGGTTCATGTGATGAATCGATGGTAGCACGGGTTGATGAGATCAATCGGTGAATAGGGGTTGGATGAGGCGCAGATTGTATCACTACTAGTGCCCTAGAGATTGTCTCGGATCGGCATAAGGTGGTTATGTCGAATACTAGTAGGATACGAATCTGATAGCCTCGGGCCAGTGGGAATACTAGTGCCCTAGAGATTGTCTCGGATCGGCATAAGGTGGTTATGCCGAATACTAGTAGGTTACGGATCTGATGGCCTCGGCCCAGTGGAAAAACTAGCATCCTAGAGAATGTCTCGGATCGGCATAAGGTGGTTGTGCCGAATAGTTTTTCCATTGCGATTTCATAGATTGGATGTGAACCCAAGACGCTATACAAGGCCGTGCGTACCCGCCTTGTATAGTGTCCTGGGTTCACATCGTTAGGTAGAATACGATTCTACGTCTAACTTGTTTTTGCAGAGAATGATGTGAATAGTATGGCCCTATATCTTATTGGAATGTATGAGATGTATGTGATGCATGTAACATTCGTTCATGGCCTGCGTGTCATGATTATTTCAGCTATTGTTAGCTGTCTATATTGTATTTAACGACCTGCGTATCGACCTTAATGCTTGAATCTATCTTTGTAATCTTCAATTTCTAGCTATTATAGGTAGTAGCCTAGTTTTGAGGTTACAAGCTTTCAAGCATGGTGGCCTAAAGGAGTGATGTGGAGGATGGAGATCGTCTACACCTACATGGAGATGGAGATCACCATTTGTTTGGGCCATACTACTTCACAGTTAAATGTGTTTATCTGTGATATTATCTATCTTATTCTTATGCAATGTTTTTGTCATATGTTGCTTTGGTAGGATAGAATCCCTCATAAAATTAAGTGTTCATGCCCTTCCATATGTTGCACCAAAAGATAATGATCACCGCATGGTAGGTCTACCAAAGTAGAGTGCCGTCGGTTATCATCATTATTTGGGGTAGATGTCGGACATCTACATGCGGAAGCATTTGGTTTACTTAACAAGGTTATCAAAACAGTTTTGGACCTTGGGGCATAGATTGGGGCCGGGGCATGTTGATGTCACCCAACAAGCAAGAGTCACATAGGGATGTGATTAGCAAGGTGTTGCTTACCCATGTCACTAGTTTTCTAGCCGTGATGCCAAAGCTCACTAGGAATTAGTGAAATAAGGATCTTGACCCACTATGTAACTTAGAGGGAGTTTTGTTGCAAAACACATAGTGGGAGTCTTTTGTTAAATTGTTTAATAAAAGATGAACATAAACATAGTGCTAAACTTTGCATATTCTTTGTTGTAGATCATGCCAACTAATGCCGCATCCAGTTCTTTTAATTTGCGATCTATTCTTGAGAAAGAAAAACTCAATGGAACGAACTTTATGGATTGGTATCGCAACTTGAGAATTGTTCTCAAGCAAGAGCGCAAGGAGTATGTCCTTGAGTCTCATTATCCTGATGACTTGCCTGATAATGCTACTGCGGCTGCACGGAGAGCTTATGAGAAGCAAACGAATGATTACCTTGATGTGAGCTGTCTCATGCTTGCCACAATGTCCTCTGAGCTTCAGAAGCAATATGAGAACACAGATGCCTACAATATCATTGTGGGGTTGCGTGGTATGTTTGAGAACCAAGCAAGGGCTGAGAGGTTCAACACTTCAAAGTCCTTGTTTGCGTGCAGGCTTGCAGAAGGGAATCCCGTCAGCCCTCTTGTGATTAAGATGATTGGCTACATTGAGAGTCTGGAAAAGCTTGGTTTTCCCCTTAGCCAAGAGTTGGCTACTGATGTGATTCTCCAGTCGCTCCCCCCGAGCTTTGAGCCATTCATACTGAACTATCACATGAACAACATGGATAAGACCTTGGCAGAGTTGCATGGGATGCTAAAAGCTGCCGAGGAAAGCATTAAGAAAAGCAGCAATCATGTGATGATGATGCAGAAAGGCAAGGGCAAGCCCAATGTCAAGAAAGGCGCGGTCAAAAGAAAGTTAGCTCCCGATGAGATCGCGAGCAGTTCTAAGGCCAAGCAAGTCAAGAAGGGCGCTGCTCCTAATGCAGATTGTTACTACTGTAAGCAATCAGGTCATTGGAAAAGGAACTGCCCAAAGTACTTGGAGGATCTTGAGAAGAAGAAGAAAAGTACGACTTCCTCTCCAGGTATAAATGTTATAGAGATCAATCTTGCTACTTCATCCACTGATTCTTGGGTATTTGATACCGGATCGGTTGCTCACCTTTGCAAATCGTTGCAGGGGCTAAGAAGAAGTAGAAGTTTGAGGAGGAGCGAAGTGGATCTTCGCGTTGGCAATGGAGCAAAAGTTGCTGCGGTCGCTGTTGGCACCATGCCATTGTCTTTACCTTCAGGATTAGTTTTGGAATTGAATAATTGTTATTGTGTTCCATCTCTTTCCAAGAACATTATTTCTGCTTCATGTTTGCAAGCAGAAGGTTATGACTTTAGATCTGTGAACAATGGTTGTTCTCTTTATTTCAAAGATATGTTCTATTGTCATACTCCATTGGTGAATGGGTTATATGTTCTTACTCTTGAAGAGTCACCGGTCTATAACATTAATGCAAAGAGGCAACGTTCGAATGATTTGAATCCCACGTTTATTTGGCACTGTCGCTTAGGTCACATAAATGAGAAACGCATGGAGAAGCTCCATAGAGATGGTATTCTGCACTCATTTGATTTTGAATCATTTGAGACATGCGAATCTTGTTTACTTGGCAAGATGACAAAGGCACCTTTCACCGGTCAAGGTGAACGGGCAAGTGACTTATTGGCACTCGTACATTCTGATGTATGTGGACCAATGAGCTCAACAGCCAGAGGTGGTTTTCAGTACTTCATAACTTTTACTGATGATTTTAGTAGATATGGGTATATCTACCTGATGAAGCATAAGTCTGAATCCTTTGAAAAGTTCAAAGAATTCCAAAATGAAGTGCAAAATCATTTAGGCAAGACAATCAAGTTTCTACGATCTGATCGTGGAGGCGAGTATTTGAGCCATGAGTTTGGCAATCATCTGAAGGATTGTGGAATTGTTCCACAATTGACTCCGCCAGGAACACCTCAATGGAATGGGGTATCTGAACGGAGAAATCGCACCTTATTAGATATGGTGCGCTCCATGATGAGCCAAAGTGATCTTCCGTTGTCTTTTTGGGGGTACGCTCTTGAAACAGCCGCTTTCACACTAAACAGGGTTCCATCAAAATCATTAGAAAAGACACCATATGAGATGTGGACAGGACAACGTCCTAGCTTGTCTTTTCTTAAGATTTGGGGATGTGAGGCTTATGTAAAACGTTTACAATCTGATAAGCTCAGTCCTAAATCTGATAAATGCTTCTTTATCGGGTATCCTAAGGAAACAAAAGGATATTACTTCTATAATCAAGGAGAAGGCAAAGTGTTTGTCGCCCGGCATGGTGTCTTCTTAGAGAAAGAGTTTCTCTCAAGAAGGGATAGTGGGAGCATGGTGCAACTTGAAGAAATTCGGGAAACACCTGAAAACGTTTCAGCTCCTACAGAACCACAACAGGATGAACAAACTGTTGAAGAACCTGTTGTGGACACACCGGCACCACGTAGGTCAGAGAGGTCACGTCGTGCACCTGAGAGGTACATGTTCTTGACTACTCAACAACGGGACATATTGTTGTTAGACAACGATGAGCCTAAGACCTATGAAGAAGCGATGGTGGGACCAGACTCTGAGAAATGGCTTGAAGCCATGAGATCCGAAATTGAATCCATGCACAGTAATCAAGTTTGGAACTTGGTTGATCCACCTGATGGTGTTAAAACCATTGAGTGCAAATGGATTTTCAAGAAAAAGATAGACATAGATGGAAATGTTCACATCTATAAAGCGCGATTGGTGGCCAAAGGTTTCAAACAAATTCAAGGTGTTGATTATGATGAAACTTTTTCGCCCGTCGCAATGCTAAAGTCTATTCGGATCATTCTAGCGATTGCTGCATATTTCGACTATGAAATATGGCAAATGGATGTCAAAACAACTTTTCTTAATGGAAATCTGAGTGAGGATGTGTACATGACACAGCCCACGGGTTTTGTCGATCCGCAATCAGTTGGAAAGATATGCAAGCTGCAAAGATCCATTTATGGATTAAAGCAGGCATCTCGGAGTTGGAACATTCGTTTTGATGAAGTAATCAAAGGGTTTGGTTTCATCAAGAACGAAGAAGAGCCTTGTGTTTACAAAAAGGCTAGTGGGAGCGCACTCGTGTTTCTGGTCTTATATGTGGATGACATATTACTGATCGGAAATGACATTCCTATGCTCGAATCTGTTAAGTCTTCATTGAAAAATAGTTTCTCTATGAAAGACTTAGGAGAGGCGGCATATATTCTGGGCATCAAGATCTATAGGGATAGATCAAGAAGGCTAATTGGATTAAGCCAAGATACGTACATTGACAAGGTGTTGAAAAGGTTCAACATGCAGGATTCCAAGAAAGGCTTCCTACCTATGTCACATGGTATACATCTTAGCAAGAGTCAGTGTCCTAGTACACCTGATGAGCGGGATAAAATGAATGTGATTCCATATGCTTCGGCTATGGGATCCATTATGTATGCCATGCTTTGTACACGTCCAGATGTCTCGTATGCTTTAAGTGCTACAAGTAGATACCAGTCAGATCCAGGTGAAAGTCACTGGATTGCCGTAAAGAACATCTTGAAGTACTTGAGAAGAACTAAAGATGTGTTCCTCGTCTATGGGGGTGAGGAAGAGCTCGTTGTAAATGGTTACACCGATGCTAGCTTCCAAACTGACAAAGATGATTTTAGATCGCAATCTGGATTTGTGTTCTGCCTGAATGGCGGTGCGGTGAGCTGGAAGAGTTCCAAGCAGGAGACGGTTGCTGATTCTACAACAGAGGCCGAGTACATAGCAGCTTCTGAAGCTGCTAAAGAGGCTGTTTGGATCAAGAAATTTGTTTCTGAGCTTGGTGTGGTGGCTAGTGCCTCCAGCCCAATGGACCTCTACTGTGATAATAGTGGGGCCATTGCGCAAGCCAAGGAGCCTAGATCGCACCAGAAGTCCAAGCACATCCTACGGCGATTTCATCTCATCCGCGAGATTGTGGAGAGAGGCGATGTGAAGATATGCAAAGTACAAACGGATTTGAACATTGCAGATCCGTTGACAAAGCCGCTTCCCCAGCCAAAGCATGAGGCTCACACTAGGGCAATGGGTATTAGATACCTACATGGTTGACTCTAGTGCAAGTGGGAGACTGTTGGTGATATGCCCTAGAGGCAACATGGAGATGTTGAATATATCACATACTATGTTTATGATACATTGCTTTGTTCCTTGAAATAGACATTATCATTATTGATCAATGAGTATGTGACTTATTCATGAGACTCTTAATGCCAAAATGTTGCTATTTCTAAATGATCCCTGATCATATATCATATGAGGAACAAATATGATTCAAAGATCAGCATATGTATTGATTGATGATCATGTCTCATGGATCATGGTATGGAGATACCAAATCAATAATATGGACATGTGTTAGTGAACATATGTTGGATAGACCCGCCATGAGACACTGCAGAGATTCCATGTGTCATTAGTTGGTCTCAAGTAGTGTTTATGTAGAATCCTTAGACTTGAGATCATCATGGTTCCCAACATGCGTAGTAGCCTATTTTGGGACTACTAACCACTACTCCGTAACTGGGTAGTCATAAAAGTAGTCTTCGGGTTTGCTATGAAACATGTAGTGGGATGTGAATGATCAAGATAGAATTTGCCCCTCCTTATGGGAGAGATATCTCTGGGCCCCTCGATGTAATGGATTATGAAAGTGCATGGCCATGCCAATGTGATTGAGGAGTCAATCACAAGTTTATAATCCATCACGGAATCGAGAGAGTGATTGAGTTATTAAGAGGATGACACAGGTCTCGCCTTGAGCTTAATCTATATCGTGAGGCAAAGGGATTCGTACATGAGAACATTACAGGTTCAGCCGATATGATCTTTACGTATACTTTGGGGTTAATATGTCTTGCTAGAGGCCGCTTTTAACAGGGTGACCGGAAAGGTGTTTCCGGGTCACGACCAAGTATACGTGAACCTACAGGGTCGCACACTTAACGGGTTGGAACACTAATTCGAATGTGATTCGGATGTGGGCTCAATTCGGATAGAGATCCGGATAGACTCCTATTGGGTCTCGGTCCACGAGGCCCAAGTGAGGAGGTCTATATATTTGGAGGCGGGGGGGGGGGGGGGGGCTGAGGGATGCACGCATCTGTTCCTCCCGAGCAAAACCCTAGCCGCCACCTCCCGAGACAAACCCTAGCCGCTCGCGAGTGCTGGTACACTCGCGATCGGAGTTCCAGCCCCGGACGTGTGGATACCGGTGGAGGCGCTGCTCGTTGCGGCGTTGATCGACATCAACAAACTACAGATTGGATCTGCTCGTGGTGTGTTTGATCGCGTGGAGGAGACGATCTGTTCGGGACGATCGGCTACTTCCACTACTACCTCGACGCGCGTGGTTGGATCGGCTTCTCCAACTCTTCTTCCGCTGCGCTGCGCGTCTAGTGGTAACGATCTATGATCCCTCCTTAGCATGATGTCCTGGTGTGCGCGGTAGAAATTTTTTATTTTCTGCTATCGTAGCCTACGCGCGTTCCTTCAAGACCGGCCCTCCCATGGCGGTCTGACCGGCCCCTCTATTGGCAGCCTATTTTGCTTGCTATTTTGGGTGAGTTTTTGGCCTGCTGGTTTTTCTATTTGCTGCGCCCATTTTTCTCTGAGTGTTCAAGTTTCCAGAGAGTAAAATTTATCCTTTTCATAGCTCTTCATAGCTATTGGAGAGGCGTTTCTTTGAGTGGAAACTTTAGGGGTTTTTTTCAAAAGTCGACATTCACCCCCCCTCTGTCGCCAACTTCGGTCCAACAAATGGTATCAGAGCCGGTTAGCTCTTTTCAATAGATCTTAACCGGTCTCGAGAGCCATGGCGACGGACAAGTACTCGACCAAGCCTCCCGTATTTGATGGCATCGATTACCCCTTCTGGAAGAGCCGAATGGAGACTTACGTCCAGGCTCAGGGGTATGCCATCTGGCGTACGGTCAAGGTCCGGTTTGTTGTTCCTGCCGATGAGAACATCAACGCCGGGAATATGGCTGATGTTAAGGCAAACGCTAAGGCAAGGAACATCATTATCCAGGGCTTGAGTCGTAGCGAGTTTGACCGCATATCTCATCTTTCGTCCGCCTTCGCTATTTGGGAGACCCTCGATGCTTACCATAAGGGCACCTCCCAAATAAAGACGGTGCGACAGGACCAGTTCAAGCGAGATTACAACAAGTTTGAAATGCTCGCTGGCGAGTCCCTCGATGAGTGTTTTGCGCGTTTTCACAAGATTCTGAGCAACCTCAGAGCGGTCGGTCTCACATACCCCGACTCGGATAACGCTCGACAGATGCTCGCTGCACTCGATCTTCGTGATTGGGAGATGAAGGTGACTACCATCAAGGACACCACGGACCTCTCGACTTTGACTCTTGATGCCCTGTACTCGCGCCTCAAGACTCACGAGATTGACATTATCTATCGCAAGTTGAAGTCGCAGTCAATGGCCTTAGTCACCGATCCCAATTTGGCTTCCGGTTCTTCTTCTGATTGTCTTTGCGGTTTCTCCCTTGCTGCTCTCTGTGACCTAACTGATGATCAGTTAGAGCAGCTTGCGGATGAGCAGTTAGCCCTCCTAGCTCAGAGATTTTCCAATGCATACAAGAGAAGGAGGGACGGAAAGAGGGGACGACCCCTGATTTGCTTCGAGTGTGGTGGCCCCAACCACATTCGGGCAAACTACCCCAAGCTGGAGAAGGACAAGAACGACTACGACGGTTCGAGCAAGAACGACTACACCGACAAGAACCGCAACAAGAAGCCTCCAGTCCATGCCCAAGGGAAGAAGAAGTTCTGAGACCTTGGCAAAGCCAAGAAGCTGTTCCACCGCATCCTCACCGCGTTCGACGACCTCGACCTCAGCGAGGTGGAGGGATGGAGCGACGACGACGGGACGGGTGAACAAGACCCCAAGAGCGGCGACGATTTCTCCGGGATGTGCTTCATGGCCCTTGAGGGCGAACTGAGCGACAGCGAGTTGTACTCTGACTCCGACGAGGTATCTCCCACCTACGACCAGCTTAATGATGCTTTTCTTAAGCTAGGTAGATTCCATGCTAGATCTAGAGTTAGGTGTAGCGAGTTGGAGAAGGAAGTAGATAGATTGTCACGGGAGCTTACTTCACTTACATCTGCTCCCTCCCGTGATGATTGTGATACATGCTGTGCTCTGTTGGATGACATGGAGAAACTAAGGACCTCGCATGATAGTTTGTCCTCTGAACTTGATATGATTAAGGTGGAGAACATTAGTCTTCTTGCTGAGCTTGAGATGAGTAGGGTAGTTCCTGTTTCATCTACTACTGTTGAGACTAGTGCATGCACCTCATGTGAGTATAAGGACAATGTTTTTAGAGGTCTTTATACCATGTTGCTCAATCTGCCCGAGACTTGTGAAAACTGCAATAATTTGAAGATGAACCTAAAACGGGCATATCATAAAATTGCTGAATTACAAGCTTTTGTTCTTGAGCCTATTGCTTCTTGTGTGAATTGTCCCAAGCTTACTGCTGAGCTTGAAGCTGTCTCCAAACAGTTTCAAGAATTAGTTGATGACAACAATAGATTGGCTCAAATGCTTCTAAGGACCCTGTTAGCTCACCATGCATTAATTGTAACAAACTAAAATCTGACTTGGTTGCATTGGATGAGAAATGTGCGAAGCTGACTAAGGACCTTCTAGAGAAGCAATCTTCTGCTTGTAATGTGTGTGCTGCTAGGGGGAGAAGCCCAAGGGTGAGGTAGAGACGCCTAGCGACGTGAACCAATTGGCTAGCAGTAGGACTGTCCACTCTGAGTCGGCTGTGCATGCACAAGCCATTCGTTCCTCTGCTGTTGGTTCTTCTTCCTCTACTCCCTTGCCTTCTGCTACTCCCTCTTCCCCTACTCTTCTTGCACCTCTCTCTTTCGGGAGTGTCAGTACCTTATGAACACTCCCGAGAGATTTGTAGGCGGCAAGAAGAAGCTTAATCTTATTCTAGACCAATCCAAGATTTCCAGATTTAATCAGGGTCTAGGATACGATTTCTATGAGGACATGAGGAAGCATCCACCTGCCGTGCTCAGACCCATATCACCAGGTGTGATCGAGACTGAGCCCAGGACCGAGAAAGTCCAATTTAAGTCAGCGGGCTTTGCCAAGGGAATTCTGACAGTAAGGTGATTCCCCCTGCAGTTTCGGCCTCTCAGAAGGCGAAGCCTCACCGTGTTACTTCTACCTCTCAAAAGGTGAAGTACCACTGCACCTTCTGTTAGAAGGATGGGCATTTGATCGATCGATGCTTCAGGCGCGCCAAGATCGCGCATAGAGACCGTGTTTGTGATCTTAGGCGTATTCAGGGTCAGCCCCAGATCTTGAGTGCACCTAAGACCAACATGAGGTCTAGGCTTGCATCTGTTCATGGATTTGGGCAGCATCGAGGACTTGGTTTTTCCGAGTTTTCTGGTTTTTGTCGTCATGCTCCCTTTGGTCGTGACTTCCGCCGTCCTGAGGGTAGATCTCATTTCCCCCGTCGAGATAGCTACCCGCGGCGTGATCAACACGTTGCTGGTGTCTTGACTCGCTCCTCTGTAGCAGTCAAGCCCAACAACAGCTTCGGGTCTGCACACAGACCTTCTGGCTTGTTGAGTGAAATAGAGTGTAAGGTAGATAGAGGTCAGTCGTGCTTGACTACTTCATCTGCTCGACGTGTTACTCAGTATTGGGTGCCAAAATCACTATTGATTTACCCCAGTACTGAGACTTTACTCTCTGTTTGACTCAGGTTCGCCGGGCAGGGAAGGGAAAGGTTTGGCTTGTAGACTCCGGGTGTTCACGACACATGACCGGAGACTCCCGTTGGTTTTCTTCCCTTGCCCGTGCTCCAGGTGATGAGACGATCACCTTCGGAGATGCTTTATCTGGGCGCGTCATCGCCAAAGGTACAGTGCGTGTTAATGATTCTTTCATTCTGAATGATGTTGCCTTGGTTAGTAAGCTGTAGTATAATTTGCTTTCAGTCTCTCAGCTTACCGATGACGGTTTCGAGGTGAGCTTTAAGAAAAACGCTTGCAAAATTCTTGATTCTTCGGGTAGTCTGGTTTGCGGGATTTCTCGTTTTGGGAGGATCTTTTGTGCTGATTTTTCTGAGTCTTCTGGTGATCCTCTCCGATGTTTAGTTGCTTCTGAGTCCCGCGATTTGACTTTCTGGCATAGGAGACTTGGTCACATTGGATTTGACCATTTGACCCGAGTTAGCGGCCACGATCTCATTCGTGGTCTGCCGAAACTCAAGATGGTCAAAGATATTGTTTGCGTTTCTTGCCGGCACGGCATGATGGTTGCCGCTTCTCACCCTCCGATCACAGTGACTATGACCGATGCACCAGGACAGTTGCTCCATATGGACACAGTTGGACCAGCTCGAGTGCAGTCAGCAGGAGGAAAGTGGTATGTCCTTATCGTGGTCAATGACTTCTCGAGGTTCTCTTGGGTGTTTTTCTTAGCCTCGAAGGATGAGACGTTTACACATTTTTGAGGTCTTTTCAGTAGGCTTTCTGTTGAGCTCCCGGGTGCCTTACGAGCGATCCGTAGTGACAATGGCACGGAGTTCAAGAATTCCTACTTTGAGAGATTCTGTGATGAGACAGGTGTAGAGGACCAGTTCTCTTCTCCGCACGTCCCAAAACAGAATGGCGTTGTGGAGAGGAAGAACCGTACCTTAGTCGAGATGGTCAGGACGATGCTCGATGAGTACTCTACACCGTGGAAGTTTTGGGCTGAGGCTATTGCTACCGCGTGTCATGTTTCCAATCGAGTCTTTCCTCGGGCACACCTGCATCGCACTTTCTATGAGTTGAGATATGAGCGAAAGCCCAGTGTCTCGCATTTTCGTGTCTTTGGTTGCAAGTGTTTCATTCTGAAGTCTCGGAACCTAGATAAGTTCGAGTTACGTTCTTGTGATGGTATCTTTCTAGGTTACTCGGCTTTTCGCGGGCTTATAGGGTTTGGAACTGCGAGTCTAGTAAATTGGTAGAGACCTGTGAGGTGACCTTCGACGAGACCAGTTCGGGGTCTAGGCCCGATATCTCAGGTTCTTTAGAGCAGTCCGAGCCTATCTTTGTGGATGATGAGGACGATGGAGATGAGGGTTATTTACCCGATCCAGTTCCTCATTCTCCACCCGAAGTGCCATCTTCCACCGCACCTCGAGACGATCAGCCCATGCCTTCTGCTTCCTCTAGAGCTAGTGGCTCTGTTCCTACCTCGTTAGCTCATGAGGTAGAGGCCACTTCTTCTTCTCTTCCAGGACCTCCTAGACACATTCAAAAAGACCAACCTTCTGAGCAGATTATTGGAGACCTTTTTGAGCGAGTCACCTGCTCAAGATCCGGCATGTCTCCATTCTGCCTTTGTTGCCTCATTCGAGCCCAATGATGTTAGTCATGCTCTATCAGACGAGTCTTGGATCAATGCCATGCATGAGGAGTTGGCAAATTTCGAAAGAAACAATGTCTGGTTACTTGTTGAGCCCCCTCGTGGTCACAATGTCATTGGGACCAAGTGGGTGTTCAAGAACAAGCAGAGTGAGGATGGGGTAGTTAGTCGAAACAAGGCTAGACTGGTAGCTCAGGTGGTAGGAACCTCCTTGGGATGGCTCGATCTTCACGACAGTAGGTCGAAGAACCGAGGATAACTTGCTGCGAACAGCGGGGTAACTAGCTTTATACCTGCCAAGGTTGGATGCGACCAAACGACGGGGAGAGAGACACCGAAACCTTGAGGACTTCGACTCGATCTCCGAACGACCGCAGAACCACAATCCGGGACTAACCCACACAAAAGGCCCGAAAGCCTAGAGCACGAATTAGGGGATCCCAAAGGGATCTCTTCACGAGTCCAAGAAGAACAAGGAAGAACAATGGTGTGAGTAAGACACTCAGCAGCTCGGCTGCAAAACTATGGTTTATCAAATGATTCAAAGCTGCCAATTGTTTAGATACAAGGGGTATTTATACTAGGAACAACCCTCCTAGTTGAGTGTGAAAAGGATTTGGAATTTCTGAAGGTAGGCTAGGTGAAAGGTCTCCACGAGATGAATTCCCGAGGAGGTCTCGCGTGACTGTTAGCCTTCTGAGCAGTCTCCACTAATTCGATCATAACTTCTTATTGGAAAGTCCAAATGACGTGGGGTTTGTTGCATTGGAAACTAGACTTGATAAGCTTTCCATCAAGTACTCATAGACCCCCAGAGCCTTCGGAAATCAAAAGTTATGGTTGCTTCTTTGTGGCTGTAGGTGCGGTCAGCCAGGTGGTCTGATCGTAGCATTGTATTTGTTCCTCATGCCAAGTAGCTTCCTCCGCTTCATGTGTAAACCTAAGTAACATCAATGTAGAACATTTAGGTAGTATAACATCCTGAGATATGTTGAAATCAAAATCAGCTAGGAATGAATTCACCTTTTCTTGTATTTTCTTGGCACGACTTCGTGTAAGTGGACCTTGATTTGTATCCTTTATGCTTGATGGTGAATGGTTGATATGTGATGGAACATGCTGAGCTGGGATGTCCTCATCATCAGGGGTTCTCCCAGGTTGAGAGTCTAGATTTTGAGGAGACCTTTGCCCCTGTAGCTAGACTTGAGGCCATTAGAATCCTGCTTGCTTTCGTGGCTTCTAAGGGTTTCAAGCTTTACCAGATGGACGTCAAGAGTGCCTTCCTCAATAGCTTTATTGAGGAAGAGGTCTATGTCAGATAGCCTCTAGGTTTCGAGAACCCCAATACCCAAACCATGTCTTCAAGCTTTCCAAAGTTTTGTATGGACTTAAGCAGGCCCCTAGAGCTTGGTATGAGAGGCTTAAGTCCTACCTGTTGAGTCATGGTTTTGATATGGGTAAGGTAGACAAGACCTTGTTCATCCGCCGACATGGCACCAACCTCTTGCTCGTCCAGATTTATTTGGACGACATCATCTTTGGCGGCTCTTCCCATGCTCTCGTCTCACAGTTCTCGGATGTCATGAGCACCGAGTTTGAGATGAGCATGACGGGCGAGTTGACCTTCTTCCTTGGCTTCCAGATCAAGCAGACTCGGGAGGGTACTTTCCTACATCAGGGCAAGTACACCCGTGACCTCCTGAGACGCTTTGACATGAGTGATGGTAAGCCCGTGTCAACTCCTATGGCGTCCACAGCTTCACTCGCCCCAGATGAGGACGGCGAGCCAGTTGATCAGAAGGAGTATCGTAGTATGATCGGCTCCCTCTTGTACCTCACCGCCTCGAGACCAGACATACACTTCGCTGTGTGTCTTTGTGCTCAGTTTCAGGCTTCTCCTCGCGTATCTCACCGCCAGGCGGTGAAGCGCATTCTTCGGTACCTTCGAGCTACCATTGACTATGGTATCTGGTACTCTTCCTCGTCCTGTCTTTCCTTGAGAGCCTATTCAGATACAGATTTTGCTGGCTGTAGGATAGATAGGAAGAGCACTTCTGACACCTGCCAATTCATTGGCACTTCTCTCATTTTCTGGTCTTCGAGGAAGCAGTCCAGTGTTGCACAGTCCACCGCAGAGGCCGAGTACGTCGCTGCAGCCAGTTGCTGTAGCCAGGTGCTTTGGATGGTCTCGACCCTGCGGGACTTTGGGTTAGTTATCGACAGTGTTCCAATCTTTTGTGATAACACTTCTGCGATTAACATTGCTAAGAACCCAGTGCAGCATTCTCGGACCAAGCACATCGATATCAGATATCACTTCCTTAGAGACCATGTAGAGAAGGGCGACATCGTGCTCCAGTTTGTGGAGAGTGACCACCAGTTGGCTGATATCTTTACCAAGCCATTGGATAGCTCTAGGTTTTCAACTCTGCGAGGAGAGCTTGGGGTGGTTTGTCCTTATGGACTGCTGTGAGGGGGAGTTTTGTGCTTTACTGCTTTATCATATTTATTATGATCTTACTCCCTTCTATTGCATTGCATTCTGGGTGCATTCGGGTTAGTCCTTCCAGCATAGGTTAGAGTGATCTTCTTATCTAGCTGTTTAGACTTCTTGCTCTTATCTTGTGATTCTAGGATGCTGCTTATTAGCTGTTTCTCTTCTCACTAGGTTGAGCTCACTCACTGCTTATAGGTTCTAGCGAGGGTCGGGCCACCCTTGGGTAGATAGGGTACGTGTTTGCTCCTTAGCGAGTTAGACGATCAGTTGATAGTCCTAGAGTCTCATGGGGTAGATGAGAGTCAGTCTAAGCCATAGTTTCCTCTATATCTTATCTATGCTTTAAGGATTGCCTTTTCTATTTTTATTGCCAGCTTCTCGATCTTATTACTTTGGTTCAGGGGGAGTTCATTTGGGAGCTTCTGGAGCTTAATATTGACATAACTCTACTTGAACTAAAAGTTGCATCATATATTGAGGGGGAGCTGGATTTCCTGCATGTCATTCTGCATTTGTAATATAACTTCATGGAGCCTTGATTATTATCCTTTCATGGCATGTTTACATCGCTTTACATCCTTGCCATGACTTGTGCTTATTTGCTAGATTTATCATGACTCCATATGTGTAGACTAGCTTTTGCCATGATAAGTTCATTAAAATTGCTCAACTTGAATTAAAACTTGTCATGCTAGCTCTCGAGATTAGTCTTACTCTAGTTATCCTTTTATGATTCATGCCATGTCAAACAGGCTAAGTTGAGCGTTGAATCTTTATTGAGCTTTAGTTTGAGCTATGTTAGTTCTTGATGATGCATAAGTTAGTACAACCATTTATGAATGCAAAAAGATCTCTTTTGTGCGAAAAAACTGATCTCACCAATTCTTTCTCATGAGACGGCTTGCCATTGCACTAGGCATGAACTCAGGGGGAGTTTTGGATGACCTAAACCATCTTCTTAAGTTTCTTGCTTGGAGTGGTCGCATAAGGCTTGAGATCTAACACACGATAAAAATATTGGATGGAAACGACCATAAGCTTCAAAAGAAAATATGTCATTTGTGCTCAATTTGCTTGATTACAAAAAGAACCAAGTACTTAAACAAATGTTTCATTCTTGAGCTTGTAGCACTCTAAATCGACTCAATATTAGCTTCTTGGTTCCGCTTAGCTTATTGACATGGTTTGCATCATCCTTGGATACCTCTAGCTAGACTTTAATCTTGGATGACTTGATATGCTCACAAATTGCACTAAATTTCAGATTATCATCTATTTGGTTTAGCTGGCTTATATATATCCTGTCACGATCTAGATAGCATTCTATTGAGTTATGGCTTGATGTAACACTTAGTGGTCATTTTGGATAATTCTCAAGGCTCTAAATGCTTAGAATAATCAAACTTCAGCCATTTCATCCATTTTCATGACTTGTTCTCTTCCTTGCATCCTTGATGTGTTTATTGCCAGAAGGGGGAGAATAGTGGTAGAAAAAGCCATTTTGGGAGCCTTGAGGAAAAGTTGTTCTTTCTTTTGCTCCTTGTGTCGACATGGTCATTAACTTCATTTCTCTTTCCTTTGGACCATGTTTGACTTCTTTCTTGCATTTCAAACTCAACTTTGCGCTTTTTCTGGGTTTGTCAATATACTCATCAAGGGGGAGATTGAGAGACCATGTGGAGGTCATCCCATTGTGTGATGAGTAATTGACATTGGTTTAGGGAAGTCGAGTTTTATTTGGTTGGTTCGGACCATGTCGTTGCGTGGTACAATGGACTCGGTCGGACTTGGTCAAACCTGGTCAAAGTAGTTAGGATGCATATTATGTCGGCTTGTTAGGTTTGGACTATTTCATGCTTAATATGGTTCATTGATGCTAATGTGCTTTCATGTATCGAGCGGTGCTATTGATGTGTTTCTTGTCTGTGATGGCTGCAGGACGTTGAGACGGAGTCGTGGCGAGACACGGGGTGACCGGACTAGACACGGGCGGTGTCGAGGTCAGAACGGTCGAGATGTGCCGAAGACAGCGTGAACTCGAGGTGGTTACGAGTCGTGGACGACAAGGAACACGGAAGCTTCTCGGAAGGTGCAGGAGGGGCGTTTCGGTAAAAATGCAAGGCTGCACAAGCGGGAGCGGGCTCCGTTCGGGTTTAGCGGGCGTAATGGGTTGGAGACCCGTTAGCCAAGGGCTATATAAAGGAGGGAGTGGCTGCATGCCCACTCATGGCTTTTGTGAGAGAATTAGGGTTTTGTGAGTCAAAAGAGGCTTTGGAGGTGGTTTTACCTTTGAGCCTTTAGTTGGTGAGGGTTGTTGAGTGAGGCAGAGTGTGTCTCCCTGTGTGTACGTGTGTTTCTCCTCTCCAAGAACCATGTAGAGAGTGGGTCTTCTTGATCTAGAGTGAGGGAGAGGATGGATTGAAACTCTTGTAATCATTCCACTTGTATCAATCATGTATCTCCTTTCCTCTTTATCAATATGAGATGGATTTGGTTGAGTTTGATTGAGTCCCAGGCCCTCTGGTTGTTTTTCCCTTCGATGCTCTTTTCTGTTGATTTTTGAGTTTTTCGTTTTTCTTGTTGTTTGTTGCTGAGAAGGACCAAAATGGGTTGCTCTGTGATGGGATGATATCTTTAGACCATTTGGTCAGGTTCCCCCAAGAGCAAATCAATTCTATTCTCAGATTTTTTCATCAGCCTCCTCTATTCATGTTTTTGGTTTCTAGGGTTTTGATGAATTTCTTGATTCCCTTGAAGAAAATGCCTGAGATTCTTACTGGCATGACCTTAGATTATTGCTAACTTGAATGCAAAATCTCATGTGCAAAGGACTTGTGAATCTTGAGTAATTTGGGTTTGTGCGCTCCTCTCTGAAGTTTTCCAAGTTTTTTCTAGGGTTTGGTTCAAATCTTGTTTCCCTCTTTGAGATGGCTTGAATCTTGGCTTGTAGAGTCCAGTGGCTATTGCTAACATATCTGCAAAGTCTTTTGGCCAAAAGATCAAAGAACTGTTGGGAATTTGATTTTTGAGGTTGCACTCTGTACCTTTTTCAGTTCTTGGGAGAAATCTGAAATTCATCTTTATCTGTTGTTTCTTCTTGCTATTTGAGGTCTCTCTGCTATTTGGAATAGGCTAGTGCTCCCCTGTCCAGTAGGAAACAGTTGCATTCCCTTCTCTTGGGCAAAATCTGCACTTTAGGTATTTTCTCTACAGTCTGTTTTTCTCTGTCGTGCTCTGCCTGCACTACCTTCAGCCTAACCGTTCAGACCGGCCGCTTGCCTGCGGTCAGACCGGCCGGCCATTGGCGGTCTGACCGGCGGCTAACTAGCGGTCAGACCGGCGTGTCAAGACCGGTCAGATCGGCCCTCCCATGGCGGTCTGACCGGCCCCTCCATTGGCAGCCTGTTTTGCTTGCTATTTTTGGTGAGTTTTTGACCTGCTGGTTTTTCTATTTGCTGTGCCCATTTTTCTCTGAGTGTTCAAGTTTCCAGAGAGTAAAATTTATCCTTTTCATAGCTCTTCATAGCTATTGGAGAGGCGTTTCTTTGAGTGTAAACTTTAGGGGGTATTTTCAAAAGTCAACATTCACCCCCCTCTGTCGCCAACTTTGGTCCAACACAATCAAATAAAACAAGCTCAAGATGCATGCTGCCTTCCCAAGTAATTTTTATGATATCTTCAATGACACCATAATACTCCAACACATTGTTGTTCTCATCAACATTAGACACACAAACACCACTATTAGTTGTAGTCAGTCCAGATTTCCCGCTCTCATACTTTGATGAGCGAAATCTGTATCTATTCACATCATAGCATCCATAAGTGGCAACTCTTGTGTGAAAACCATAAGACATTTGGCGTAAGGTATTAGGAATGGTAGATAACTTCATGAATTGCAAATAGACAATTAATTGTATTAGCTTTAGGTGATTTCTATTACTACAAAGATATTTCTCAAGTGTTATAAGTTGAAGTGTTGACGATAATTACTTGAGGTTTAAACCAATCAAAAAAATTGGGCCTAGGATGCATAGGGCGGCTCGATTTCCAACCATTTAACCTTAAATCCTGAAGTTGCTTTTCAGTTGGTTTCATTCTGCTCTTCCAATGTTCTTTACAAAATTTACTACATAAAAAGAGTTAGTTGTAATTACGTAAATATAATTAAAGAAATGTAAGTTGGGTTGCATAATTTGAGCACATACACGAAGTAATCATCCATCTCTGGCACATTTATCAATATGTACAGGAAAGCAACCTTGTACTCTTCTGTTGTGAGATCATGACAGCCACGAGGGCTAATGCATCGACCCGGGTATTATGACAAGGTCACACGAACTTTGAAATGTGGAGGCACCGTCATCGTACCGAGGCATCTTGTTTCTAATTGACCAAACTTTAGGGTTAAAATATAATGATAGAAAATTTGTAGCCTCCTCAACTAGGTAAGCCTCAACAATAGAACCCTCAACTCGAGCCTTATTCCGTACTTTCTTCCTAATTTTTTGTATGTACCTACATGGAGTAGACCAATTAATTACATATATCATTGGGCTAGAAAGATAAAATAGCGGTATTAATTATTTTACCTCTCATATGGGTACATCCAGCGGGCCAGGACAGGGCCTCCTAGTCGAGTCTCATAAGGAAGATGTATGATTAGATGTTGCATAGGATTAAAGAACCCAGGATGAAATATTTTCTCTAGTTTGCATAGAAGCACTGCAACATTCTATTCTAGTGAGGTTATGTCATCCTTGCTAATCTCTTTAGCACACAACTTCCTATAGAAAAAACTGAGCTCAGCCAAACATAGCCATATATTTTCAGGGAGGAACCACGGAATGCAACTGGTAGCAAACGTTCCATGAATATATGGAAGTCATGACTTTTGAGGTCAAATATCTTCCTTTGTAGAAGGTTAACACCTCGCCTAATATTGGATGCATATCCATCGGGAAACTTCAATGTTTGAAACCACTTAAGGATGGTTGTCTTGTCATTATTATTGATGCAAAAAGGTGCCCTAGGCTTGTGCCACTTCCCATTGTTCTTCAGCTCCGAGTGCGGTGAAGGACGGTGACAAATCTCAGCTAAATCTTGTCTGGCCTTCACATTATCCTTGGTCTTATCGGGTATGTCAAAGCATGTGTTCCATATAGTTTCAGCTACATTTTTCTCATTGTGCATCACATTAATGTTGTGTCGAAGCTTTAATTTATTGAAGTATGGAAGTTGCCAAAAGCAGCTTTTGTGGGTCCAATGGTGAAGTTACCAAAGTTTTTCGTATCACCAACAAACTTGTCTATTTGGGCTTCGACTTCCTCTCCCCTTAAATGCCTAGGTGCCTCCTCAAGTACTACTGTGTTCTTTCGAAATGCATTACCTTGGGTTTTGAATTCATGGTCTCTAGGTAGGAAGCTTCTATGACAATCAAACTAGCAAGCCTTGCGACCATTACGGAGTTGAAATGCTTTACCATCACCCAAGCATTCTGGACACGCAAACAAACCATGTGTGCTCCAACTAGCAAACATACCATATGCAGGGAAATCATGAACTGGCCATAGATATGCTCCCCACATTGTAAAGTTTTGCTTCAGTGAAGCATCCCATGTTTGTACCCCCTCCCACAACTTGATAAGTTCGTCAATTAAAGGTTGCATTAGAATATTTATTTTCTTCCCAGGATGTTCAGAGCCGGGGATAACAAGGCCAAGGAATATGTACTCCGGCTTCAAGAGCATGCCCGGCGAAATATTTAATAGAGCCACAACACTGGCCAACATGAGTAAGGAGCAGCACCCAAACTAAATGGTGTGAAACCATCTGTTGCTATAGCAAGGCGTACATTTCTAGGATCACTTGCAAAGTTTGGGAAGTCCTCGTCAAATTGTTGCCAAGCTTCCCCATCACATGGGTGCACCATCTTACCAGACGTTGACTGACTATGTGACCGCATTAGCTTCGCTGTCTGCTCGTGTGCATACAACCTTTGTAGTCTATCTATAATGGATAGGTATCGTAATACTTTACGTGGGACTTTATTATGGCCTACCTCATAGCGAGAGGTATCACATAAGTCACACTTGTCTTTATACTCATTATCTTTCCAGTAAAGCATGCAGTTATTATAACACACATCAATTTTCACATATGGCATTCTGAGACCCTCTAACAACTTAGACTCTGGAGGCAAAAGTTCATGAATTATTTGTAATACATCATCATAGTGTGCAATTGACATATTGTATAGTGACTTCATAGCTAGCAAACGAGCGACAGCAGACAGACTTGAGTGTGTTGTGTTCTCATGGACTAGTTCGTCAATGCTAGCGACCATTCCATAAAAAGCCTGGGCAGAGGCCGTTGGCTCCTCATCAATTCCCGGTGGATGGTCACCGCCTAGGTCAATCAATAGATTGTCCATCCAATTACATTCATTGATTTCCTCGTGATCTATTGAAGGGTTGTGTTCATCATGTGTTGTCCATGTTTGATAGTTTGACCTAAACCCATATTTACTTAAGTGCAACTCTACAATATGCTTGTTGTGCCTAAAATACTTCCTGCACATTGCACATGGACACTTAATGGTGTCACCTTCAATTATCCTAGGATTTGAGAATGCATGATCCAAGAACTGTGTAGTTTGTTCAATCCATTCATTTGAGGGAGCTTTACCACGCTGCCAGCCACTATACATCCATTCATGGTCTGCCATGAAATAGTTCTGTTTGTTCAATCCATTCATTTGACGGAGCTGGGTCGTCGGGCAGAGATGAGGAGGTGGGGGACCTAGGGTTGTCGGAGATGAGGTGGGCGAGGGGATGGGGTGGAGCTGTGGTGTCGGGGGTGGGGGAGGATGGTGGGGGCGACCTGAAGGGGTGGGCGAGGACGGTGGGAGCTGGGGAGGCGGGGCTACACGGCGAAGCTGGGGCGTCGGGGCGAACCTGGGGAGGCGGGGCGGCGGGGTGGAGCTGGGGCTTGTGGACGTCAGGGCGGCGAGATGGAGGCAGCTGAGATGAGGAGGTGGGGGACCTGAGGTTGCCGGCGATGAGGTGGGTGAGGGGATGGGGTGGAGGAGGTGGGTGAGGGGATAGGGTGGAGGAGGCAGGCGAGGGGATGGGGAGGAGGAGAGCAGATCGATGGGGGTGGCGGCTGCAAAATTTTGGGGGAAAATTGGGACTTAGGGTTTTAGAGGAATGAGGAATCTCTAAATTTCTTTGACGTGTCTTACCGGTCAGAAAAATTGTGCGTCTGAATATTCGGCAGTCCCGTGGCGCGCTGCAAGAAATTAGTGGGCGGGCTGGAGAGGAATTTTTCCAATTATCCTGACGGGTCATACAGACCGTAAAAAAAATATGAAATCCTAATGGGTAAATCTAATACCGTCACAAAAATAGTGTATTTCCTTGGCGGCTTGATGAGCCCGACAAGAAAATTTATTTTTGGGACGGTGATACGTGGGCCCATCACAAAAAATTGATATCCCTCACGTTCTATACGGACCCGTCAGGAAAAATAAAGCCCGTGAGGGATAATATAATCCATTTTGTAGTAGTGATTTATTTGGCAAACGTTCACCTGAACAGAAAAAGATAAGTTGTGCCCCCTCTTATGATTTACAAATTGTGAAATACTACGTAACCCTATAGCGTTCTGTCCCGATTTAACGGTAGATCATGGAACCATTCTCACTCACACAAATCTTACTGTGCGCCCGGAGCACGCTTCTCGCTCTCTATCGATCCCCACTCCCCCATTCTAACACCGCCCTATGCACAGCCGCAACGACAAGGCCTGCCGCGACGAGGTGCTCTAGCTTCGAGAGCTTCTCTAGGCTCAGCGTGCTAATGCCAAATAATCACATCTAGGTCAATGGTGATCAGCGAGTGGTTGCGTCGAGAGCCCCTTCTCCCTGGCATGCTCCTCCCCCGTGGCGCACTCCTGCTCGATGACCGCATCCAGGTGGATAGCGACCGTCGTGCAGGTGTGGTGAGTGAGCTCCGACTCTCGGGTCCTCTTTGAGCCATTTTTTCCTTCAAGTTTGATTCGATGTGCTTAATTTTTTTGTTTGAAAATGCTTACACTACTACAGAGAAGGCCATACTAGACGTCTCATTACGGACGGTCCCTCGAATTCGTCAGTGTTGCAATTATCACAAACAGTTTTACATGCGTAACCGTCTATGTTAGTAGCAATAGATAGAACTGTCCGTGATATATAATTATCATAGACGATTTTTTATTAAGAACCGTTTGTAAATTATCACAAACAGTTCTAATAAATAAACATCTATGAAGTCTCCTATTATCTCAGACAGTTATATTATGGAATCAGCTACGATAGTTCCTCCTATAAGTAGGTTCCTCTAGGGTTTGCGCCCTCACTCTCACTCATTCAGCCACATTCTTTCGTCTCGTCTCCTCCTGATGCCTCCTGTTCTCCTCTCGACGGTGCCGCCTCTCCTCCCACCATCATGTCTCCCAACGCTGACACCTCTTCTCCCGATGTCACATCGTGAGTATCTCTATTTTTTTAGCATTACCTTATCAAGTGTGTTGTGCTAGTTGTTCATATCATTCTAACTAGTATTGGGGGGATTTGATTAGTAATGTTGTGGGCACGGTTCATTGCTCTGTGATGAGATGATATCAAATTGAGATTGAATATGATGAGATGACATCAAATCAAGGGATCCAAAACCCTTTCAAACGCGGATTTTATTCAAACTCTCAATCTTCTCAGTTGTGAACTCCATTCACCACTCCTAACACAACACATGACGAAGCCTCTAGGATCACAACTCCTGTATCTTCATCACGCCTCATCAACTTTCATGTCGAAGCCTCCAGGACCGTACCGCCCGTAGCTTCTCCACTCATCACCATTTTTGATCTCCACATGCTCCAGTGTTAGCCCGACCACCTCACGTGACATTCTCAACTGTCTGGACCTCAGATCTTCCCATTCTAGTCTCGGTCCTCCTCGTCACTGACTATGATCGTCTTCATGCCTACCTGCATATGCAAAGACCAAAGAAACGTTTTTCCCAGTACAAATTTTTCACAACTTGTTTGTCATTAGTTCACACAATCAAAACACACCTTTAGTCATCCATCATCATTGACTAGGTCATCCACAGACACACATCTTATCGCTATCCAGAAATCAGCCTCAGTTCACTCAATACGACCGCTAACTCAACAAGTACATGAAAACAAAAAGTACTCGGAAATTACTATCACTCTGCTCAACACACTCAGGAATAACAAATATTGCTACCGACTAGAACCATCGAGTACGACATCCGAGTACCGATCACTATGACTAAGATAGTCAATCGCCAAGTCTACGACTACTGATGATCTCTTAGCCAATCGCCAAGTCTACGACTACTGATGATCAACCAATCACTGCTTCATCGATCACCGAGTACCAAGGGTCACCGACAACCGCTATGACTAGATCAGTCTACCAATGATCCAACACGAGTACTCGAGGTACTCGAAGATCACAAGAATTAAAGCACTTGCACCGATCATGAAGTCTACGAGTACAGATCGTGAAGCCTACGGCAACCGATCGCAAAAGCCTTTGATTGTAGGTTATACCTTTAGTTAGAAGCGCATGATACCTTGAGGACTTGTGGTTTTGAAATTTATTTGCAAATCTTATTAAATGTTTGTGAAAAATATAAGTATATAACTGTTTCACCTCTCTAGGCTCATTTGGTTAGAAAAAAGGTTACTAAGCCTCCCTCAAATTGTAGATGGCCTATTGGGTGATGTTGGCGTGCCAAATTACCATATTTTACCGCTAGAAATCTTACAAACGCACGGTGAAATGATGATTTAATCCATGCTTGCACTCATTTATGCAATTATTTCCATATTTATTGCGTGTCTACATGTTTTGCAAGAAAATCACCAAAAATAGGAAAACTCGTATAAAAAGGGGAAAATGGCACAGGTAGGGAAGCTTATCACACTGGCTAGGGAAGCTCATCACATGGCTGGTGACATATGTCATTTTTGCATATATTTTACTATCATTTATCCCTTATGTTTTCACATTCTATGATCATTATCCATCATTTACATGCTTTTCTATAATTAATTGCCTAAATTGGACCATTTTACAATTTTTTGTAATTTTTTCATAGGCCGATACAATGGAGGCATATTCACTCCAAATTGGTATGTTAGGACTGATCTGTATTAGTAAATCCCATTTTTTGGGCATTAAACTTGCTTAAAACAAAAATTTTTAAACCAAGTTTGAATTCAAAAGAGCAACTCAAATCCTTTTGAATTTCGGCCAAATTTCAAAAAAAAAATTTAGTCTATATCATGTTATGGACCGAGCCTAGCCCAACCCATCTATCTTAGCTGTTTTGACCCCTTGGCCTAGCCTAGAACGACCCAAGCTGGCCCACACCGCCCCAGCCTTGTCGTGCACGCACAACGTTATCCTACATCACACTAGGTGTGCCTAGCCACTGCACTACTGGCGTTCCCTGCACGTTCCTGGATTCCCAATTCTGCACTATGTTGCTTTAGCCTATGTTATCCTATCCCAACCTTGCACCACCTCCCATTCAGCAGAGCTCCTTCCCTTCTCCTGCGCTCCAATGCTCGGCTGCCCCTCCCGTTCTTTCCCGCAATGATGCTAAGCCGTCCCATCGTGTCCACGCTATGCTTGTAAATCCCTTGAGTTGTGTACTGCTCATTTAGACACTACGCCAATTCCCTTCACGCCTGCCCTGGTTTTTCGGCGGTGCCACTACTTCGGCTGCAGTGCCACCATCATGGCACGAAACGCCTCCCTCCTCCCTCCACTATAAAGCCACACATTGATCTCCTCTCACCCCCACTCTCCTCCACTCACCACCAATCGAACCTAAGTGCTCCTTACTGTCTCCTTCCTCCTCTTCGACTGATCCACCGCCTGAAGCAATTCTAGTGAACCATCGCCACTCCGGTTGCTTGCCTGGACCTAGAGCACCACCAGAAGGTCACAAAGCCATACCCGACCACGCCAACATCTCCATCCTTTCCTCAGTGAGTTGCCTATGTTGTCCCCCACATTGCTGCCTTAGATCCACATCGGCAACCCAACTAACTCACCCCTGAGCCCTACTGTTGCTTCGAGTAAGTCCCTTGTAGTCTTTGGAAGCTCCCTAGCTAGCAATTAGGCCCTAGTGGCCTATCTCACCATGGTACTGTGCTCCAGCCACCGTCGCCACCTATCTTCATCATCAACCACCATAGATCCCAATTTAGTCTGTGTCGCCTCATGTGGAGGTTCGTGTCGAGCCATAGGGTCCATTTTGGCCTTCGTCTCCGTCCATCATGGCCCTTCTCATCGGCGGCGAGCCACACCATGCTTGATAACAGGGAGAGCTACTGTAGTAGTGTGATTATGTTTAAAAGTGCACATTTAATTCCTTAATGGCCATCATTAATTCGGTTAAGCCATGGCTGAAAGGTGGGCTCCCCATGTTATCTCTCTATCCCTATGACATGTGAGAGGCAAGTCCTTTTTAAAACCTTTTAATCAGGTTTTAAGAAACTTAGCCACTGACAACTGGGCCCGTTCTACTGTTCACACAGTACCGGTCCCACCTGTTAGTTTCTCGGCCTTTTCTTTTAGGAAACAAATCTAATTTAAATTAAGAACAGTAGGGCCTAGCTGTCAGTCTCTATATCCTTTTCGATAGACACATTTCTTTAGAAATTCATTTAAAATTTGGTGGACCCCACCTGTCAGTGAGAGTAAATTCTGATTTAAACTTCAAATGGCTCATTCTCGCTCATTTTAACTCCAATTTTAATGAAATTTCTTTTTAAAATTTTCCCAATTCAAACTTTATCTAATGATAGTGGTTTTGTTCAATTTGGAGATCATTTGAATTTTATTTGTTTAGCTTGCTTGTTTATTCTTTTTCCGATGTGAACTCCCGAGTAAAGTACGTAGACGCGAAACAGCACCAATTAGAGCAAGCAAAGAATTTCAAGATCAGCCTGCATGTGAGCTAGGTAAGTCAATACTTTGATCATATTGAGCCTACATTTGTGCAAATTTATGTTCATTTAAATTAACAAATTGCGTGCTTAATTTATTATGCAAACATATGTAAAACTTAAGGTAGATAGATGCTCACTTGATATTGTAGTATTATTATGCCATTCTTTGACTTTTAAATCACATGATATGTAATATCCCAAAAATTCAAATTATAAATTAATTTAATTAATTTAATACTTTATGCTATTGGGTCTAATTTGATATTAGTAGGCTAATTATTTATAACCTTAAAGCCTAATTAGTATGTAATGTCCTAAATCTGTGACAAATATGATTAAAAGAAAATAATTGTAACAATAATGGTAATAATAATAATAATAATAATAGTAAATTGACTCTAATAAATAGTTTAAAGTATAAGGGACAGATAGTCCAGCTTGTATTCAGATTTCCCTAGGGCTGCCCTCTCTCCCTAAGGAACAGCCACCACCTTCTACCATGGGGTGCACTTCTCTAGGGCTTCTTCTTTTCCCTAGGTCTTGGCCATGGTTGTCCTAGGAGATTGACTAGGAGGCAAGGAGGAGATTGAAAATGAGGAAAATAATTCGTGTGTTTTCTTCATTAGATCTTTTTTGATGTATGGGTAATCCTATAACACTTTCACCATATCCTGTAGATGAAATTTTGTATGAATTAACTTGGTAATTATGGTGTGAGTAACCCCGTGGTTAGTGTTAATTCTCATTTAGGTTTGCTAGTTTTCTCTAGTTTCACGCAGTTTAGATCTAAATAATTTTTAAGAGTCTGGAAGGCTGAATCTGGAGAGTTAGTGTACTAAAGAATTGTAGATAAATTTATAATCTTTCAGAAAAAGCTCAATATCACTAAATTCCATTGGGTAGATTGTAAGATATGGTTTTTCTAAGTTTGCCATCCTGCAGGTCATTATAATCGAGCGATGTTGCGGTTTTTGATAGTTTAAGCCTTTAAAATGATTGAATTAGGTATGGTCAATAACTAGACAGTTGTAGAAACTTTCATTATCTTTCCATAGAGCCTAAGAACGTGAAATGTAGATGAGTATAATAGAAGTTATGAATTTTGAGAGTTTGCTGTCTAGAACTGGATTGCTGCTGGATGCAGTCATGGGAAATCATCAATTCGACTAATTTAATGGCAGAATTGAATTTTATACATAACTAGAAAGTTATAGGTAATTTAATGTAGGTTTTTAAAATTTCATAGTTTTTTAGATTTGCATGTGTAGATTAAAATATATGAAATTATTAAATCTACTATCCAGAATATGTCAGTTTGACTTCTAGGTTAAAAGCGAGGGTATAGATGATTTAATCTGAACTTTTGGCCCACTAAGAAAATATAGGGAATTTTGTATAGATTCAAATTCTTGTACGTTTTGCTATTTTACGACATGGAAATTCTGAGTTATGATATTTTTAGTACCAGGATAACAAGGGGGATTGTTCAGTAAGGGCGGAAAATGATGGATTTGGAAAGCATGCGGGAGCATTGCAGATTAAGTGATGTCTTTTGCTGTTATGACTGGTGTTGAAATTGAGTATTTGGTGTAGGAGGGGTAGCTTTGGGTGTGTTTTCACCTTTAAATCATTCTAGTCGTCGCAATTAAGAAAAAGGCAAGTGCTTAGTAGAATGATAGATGATGATTAATAATTGCTCATTATTATTGAATTATACATGGCACACAATAATTTTGATTATCCTTTTTTTAGTATGATATTAATTTGATGTGAATTGTGATATGTGGTAAAATGATGAAAAATTGCATTCATGACATAACATATGCATTACGAGTCAAGGAAGTTAGAAAGTTAATAGCTGTGAGTAAAGCTATGTGACTATTTTGGCATGCACTTGAGAAAGACATACTTCGGTAGGCACCTCCACGGGATGGAGAAAAGACCTAATTTGGTAGGCACCTCTACCGGATGGAGGTACAAGGTGACATCGACGGGTGTACCCTCTGCTATACGTATTAGCTACAGCGGAGACATGTGCATTGCATTGCATCAAGGGAAATTGAGATGAGATATTGAGACATGTAGTTGAGAATTCATGAGAATGACATGTGAATATTGAGTTAATGGTTAATAATTGTTAAAATGATGTAGATTTATTTATAGTTCTACTTTGTACTTGCGAGCCGTGGACCCACCCTCACTTATTTGTTGTTTTAGACGAGCGTTGAAAGCAACATGTATGGGGGATGTAGGACATAGATTGTTGCACTTTATAGCTCTTCACTTCACCTAGCAAAACTTAACTTTTGGTCATGAACAATTTAGTATAATTTATTATAATAATTGGTTAATTTGTGGTTTCCCATAGTTCATTATGGTTCGTCATACTACTAGCTGATGCTTTTGGTAATAATTTACTTCATATTGAGTACAATTTATGGTCCATCATGTTGCTGAAATATATGCTTAACTTCATGTGAAATATTGATTCTTGAGATCTAGATGCCATTAATACTTGCTTATTGGTTTAAATTGGAAGTGATAATAGTTGTAGGTAACATCTTGAGCTTTTGTTAGGCCTAGGTGTTACATGATCCTTACCACCCTAGAAAATTTAATGGTAACTTTACTAGCTATAAGTCGTACTGAAGTGTCATACTAGTCTTGCTTGAGTACCAGGGCATTAATTTGCCTTAATCATCATCTTTTAATCATGAAACTGATTTTAGGTAGTCATTGGAGGGATATAACTGGTATTTTGAAGATAACTTAGTTTTATGCTTCTTAAAACCTTAAAACATGTTATTACCATATCTGGGTAGATGGTATGATGGTTGGTGCAAGTGTAGCAGAGGAATTATGGTTTGTGGCATGTACCGTCCAGATAACATAAGGACTTAATCCTGTGATGACCTCCAAATGCAAAATAGTATGACAACAAGTCTATAATGGGTACGAACTAGTTAACTAATTTACATCCACAATGCGGGTTGCACCACTGGAGTGACCCATGATTCGTGTCACTGGTTTTATGCCATTGTGGACATGGGTCGTGCAGCTGGTGTAACCTGCTGTGTGGCACAAGAGGGGGTTTGGATGTGGTGGACATAACCTCACTCAGATGAAACTGTAGCGGGTGCAATCTAAACTGGGTGATGCATTGTAAAGGTCTTGTAATGATCTTCTTGATTCACATGTCGATAGAAATATGTGAAACATAACAAGTTGATTATCGTTTATGGGTAAAGTATACAGTCTCTGTAGAGTATAAACTGCTCGAACAGCCGTGCCCACAGCCAAGGGTAGGTATAGAAACTTACTCAAGTTAATTTCTATTTCAAAAACCTTTGTGGGAGGGATGAAAATTCATCAGGTGGATATAACCCTGAATTTAGTTTTCCTTACACTACTACAAAAGAAGGACACTTACATCACAAACGGTTTCTAGGAACCACCTATGCTGTAATTATCACAGACGGTTTTACAAGTGTGACCGTGAACGATCTGTGATATGTAACTATCATAGATGGTTCATACGAATAACCGTATGTGGTATTTTCACAGTCGGTTATTCATACGAACCATCTGTGATAATGCACACATCACAGTCTATGATAGTTCACATATAGTTATTTATATGAACCATGCATGATAGTTCATAGACAATTATTAATACAAACCATCTACGATAACCATTTATCACAGACAGTTCGCTATTGGATGTGTCTTTGATACGCCGTGTTATTAAATACCTAGCTAGTGGGGCCGGTATCGATAGATGTATCTTCATTGCGCTGCATTGAAGGAAGTGGCCGGCTTTGGGGAGTTGGTGAAAGTATACCGCTTGTAGATCAATTTGTGCTCTTGATGAATTATTAGAAGTTAGTATTTACTTCTAATTATATATGCCTTGTAATAGAGAGACATGATAACTAGGTTTTTAGATCTAGCTAGGTTTAGAGAGAGATAGTAATTTGCTCGAATTTAAAAATGGGTCGATACTGCTAGTTTACATCAATATATTCTTACATGATATATATATATATATATATATATATATATATATATATTGCTTCATGAATACATGGCTAGTTAGCTACTTAATTTATATATGTACAATTTATTATAAGGTGAATGATAATTATGTGTAATTAGCTAGGCTGGTTAGCTATAATAGCATTAATAATCCAATTTGACACTAATTTATTACATGTGAAGCGTAGATGGACTGAAGCTGGATATGCATTGAGAACCGTGTGAGTACAGAGTATATTAATAGCATCCCTGCTTTTAGAAGAGCAACCGATCAGGATATGTCGAAGAAGGGGATGAAATATATGTACTGTCTATACATTGATTGTGATAACTTGAAGATGTTTACTAACTTAGAGCAGATCGAAACTCACTTGATTCATAGGGGTTTCAAAAAGGGGTATACATATTGGACCAGTCACGGCGAAGAGAATATTATATAGAAAAGTAGTTATAATATCGTTGAGAGAGACAATGATATGCCGATTATGGACTGTACTTTTGATGAGGATAGGTCGCAGGATGATAATTTGGATCAGATGCTACGCGATGCAGAAGGGAACTATAGTGAGAGAGAGTTTAGTAAATTCGAGGGCTTGATGGAGGACTCAGAGAAACCTTTATTCCCGGGCTGCAAGCCACAATACACAATGTTGTAATCTTGAACTGCTAAATTGAAGCCAAGCAATGGTTAGTCTGACAAGAGTTTCACAGCATTGTTTGGTCTCCTGGCGAATATCCTTCCAAAGGGAAACGTGTTGCTGAGAACCACCTACCAATTCAAGAAGGTTTTTTGTCCATTGGGAATGCCAGTAGAAAGAATACATGTATATCTGAATGATTGTATCCTCTACCGTAAAGAGTATGCAAATTACATATTTGTCCGGTGTGCAAAGCATCCTGATACAAGCATAAAAATGACTCCAATGACAAGGAGGGCATCGAGGTGAAGCAACGATCTCCTGCTAAGATGTTGTGGTATCTGCCTGTAATTCCCCGTTTGAAGAATTTATTTGCAAACCAAAAGGATACAAGATTTCTGCGTTAGCACTTGAAGTAGCGTAAGGAAGATGGAATGATAAGACACATTATTGATTCTGCCCAGTGAATGAATATCGGTACAATATTTGTAGACTTTAGTGAAAACCGAGGAATATAAGGTTTGGGTTGAGTATAGATGGAATTAATCCTTTTGGTAAGCTGAGCAGCTGACATAGCACTTGGCCCGTGAATGTATGCATGTATAACTTTTCTCCTTGGCTGTGTATGAAGCAAAAGCACATTTTAATGTCTCTACTTATCCAAGGGCCGAAGGAACCTGGGAACGATATTGATGTGTACCTAGCACCGTTGGTGGAAGATCTTGTGATGTGTTTGAATGAAAGGGTACAGGTATGGGATGCGGATAAACAAGAGAACTTCACTCTACGCCATGTTGTTCTGCACCATCAATAATTTTTCTGCACTACGTTTGGGAAATTCTAGTTCACTAGAAAGATTTGCCAACAGCCAAGGCCACTTGGGAGTTGGTGGAATCATTTTAGCAACAATATCCTCAATTCCAGCTCGAGGACGAGATGCTTCCATAGGAGGGGAGAAATGTTGTGCACTCTTATTAGGGGAAAACATATACATGATGAACAAGGAACCAGTAGCAAGGTGGTTCGGGTGTTCCAGCGGCTATCGGCAAAACATGATGAGCTACAGTCAGTTTGACAATTTGGAAGGACTCTGGGATTCCATCAGAGATCAATCCGCATGGCAAGGGATTAAATAAGGTGTCCGAATTATATTAGGCCTAGGATATCTATGATATATTAGGATTGTAAAAGCTTATATAAAGAGAAACCTCTTGTAATTTGAAGGGCAAGAAAGAAATAAATCTCCTTCTTCCAGTATTATCTTTTGTCCTGATTTTTTGCTCTTCTGCTTCTACCAGCTATCTTCTTCTTGCATCATGGCGCCCTCCCGCCGTGGACATCCTCGTCCACTCGTGAACCATCCTTACTACCTGCATAGCAATCTGAGTGGCTTCAGAAACCATCTCCAAGAGTTCACCAAAATATCCTCCATCTCGACGATTCCTAGTAATATGCCAATTACATCAATGCCCTTATGTTACCTTTGGTCAACATAAGCCACCTAGACCTACCACGCTGCTCTACCTTGATAGTCTTCGCTCCGCATTGACTTGTCACATCCATGCCTTGTGTCTCGAGGTCCAAACACCCTTGAAATGCCTCGTTGATACTTAGATGCTGCCAAGTCACGCTAAGTCGCCGAATGGACCTGTCTCGCACCATCTTCACGAAAGCTGTATCTTCATGACCGGACTTGATCCCCAATAATCTCCTCAACCTCCATGATAGTTCTGGAGACAAAGCTCTTCAAGTTTGCTCTCGATCCCACATCAATGATATTCCAAGCTCAAGTAAAGCTGCAGCCAACAAAGATGAAGAAATTGTTTCCTTGGCACAAGCGCCATGCACTTGACCATCATTGGTGAACATATACATCAAACATCCCATACAACCTAGCTGAAACTCCAAACTTGACTTGTGAACTTCATCAACTCTCAAACCTTCACCAATAAGTCCGAAATGCTGTGAAATATTTATCACAATATGGAGGTGGCCTCTACATGGTCTCTCAATCTCCCCCTCGATAAATATGTTGACAACCTGCATCAAAATTCAAATTAAAGATTTTAAAAGAAAACAAGTTTGTGAAGAGACTAACTTCGTCCAGAAATGAAATAAGATCACGATCATGTTGCCAAAATAGAAAGGAGCTCAACACTAGAAAAAAAATAGATTTTACACAAAATCTCCAAAGACCACTAGAATCCACAAAAGACCTCAAAAATGATTAAATGAAAAATATGATATGCAACTGACCTAAAATTCATTTTAAAATCTTTTTGATGCGTATTTAAGCTCAGTTATGATTGAGATTAGCATTTTTGGGAAAAAATATCATGACACTAAGCCCAACAATGATCATTTTGGATCTTTTTGCATTTTTGCTTATTCAAGTTTTTTAACTTTTCATTTTTAGCCTAATTAACATGCATTTTTCCTGTATTTCTCTATCCCTTTGTCAATTTAGTCATCAAGGGACTAGTTAATGCCAATGAGCACAAAACATAGCATGTATACATGAAATGTATGTGAATGCAAACCTAAAGAGTTTTGTATATTATTCAACATGACTAAAGGGCATGTATGAAGTTCAAAGTATTACTCCAAGCCATCTCAATTTAGATCTTGCTAAATTAGTTCGTGACCAATTATATAGCATAAAGCAAAGACTAGCTAGTAAGATAAGCAATTTGCACAAATTAAGGCCAAGTTTTATATGATTACACAAGTAGCAAGTTATTAGCATAATTTTAACTAAAAATACAGAACCATGTCCAATATGCAAAGAAAAACCTAGAGTTCAACCTAGTCAACACTTTGGACGTGTTACAGGTAATACCCCAAAATTATACAGAAAAAATAAAAGTCAAAAAGACCAAAAAATTAAAAAATCATAAAAAGACAAAATAAAAATATAGTAAATTAAAAGTCGGAAACTAGTAAGGATTAGGAAGGTGAAAACCTAGTTTTCACTGGAGCTGCGATTGGCCACGCGTCGGGTTGCCACGCGCCAGGGCCGGGCTGGCAGCCAATCTCTCCTGTGGTGTTGTCGGCCGCGCGCCAGCCTTTCTGGCATGCTCAGCGCCACACGCGGGAGTGAGTCCCGGCCGATCGTTCGGGCCGCGTTGGAGTGTGCCAGCCGTCCTGAGGTTGCCATTGAATTATTTTGGTTTGTATCAGTTTTGCGCAGTACGATGGGTACACTAGTTACCTCCATTGCTTTGTATTGATCTATATGTGTTTTGCACAGTAGGATGGTTATACTAGTTGCTAGCTAGTTTCATTGCTTTGTACTACTTCGTATGTGTTTTGCACAGTGCTGAGATGGGTATGCTAGTTAGGCTTGTTTCGTACTACTTCGTGATAGTTTTGTATAGTAACTAATTAGTTTGTGTGTAAAGGCCTGATCATTCCCTTTATTATTTATTTTAATTAGAGACTAAAATACATATTACAGAGGGATAACTAGATGCTCATCAGGGAAAAACTGAGTAGTAGATCGGTTTGTTCTGTGATACTTTGAACTATTTTTATGGTTAGTGCAGAGGTATAATTTAGAGTTTCAGCTACTAGAGAGTTGTAGAGAATCTCGATAACTTTCTGTAGAATTTTTATTCATGTCAATCTGATGCATAGATTGTGAGATATGAATTTTATAGTTATGTTGTTCAGTAGAGTTTATCGTGTGTCGATAGTCTGTATGAATTATGAAAAAAGGCAAGTACATGGTAAAATAGCAACTCGAGTATTCAAATTGTTAATTTATTGATTGAATACTTGCTAAGATGAATTGTATGCTAGTCCTGTTTTTATATTACTCGCATGCTTATGATGAATTAATGATGATGTTGATAACTATAGAGGAATGATGGATATATCGATTGTTAATAATAAAAGATAAAATTCATTACATTACATATTGAGCGTTCATGATAAAATTATGAGACTCACGGGACTAAGATAATCTCCATATATAAGATACAGGCAATGAGATCCCCGTATAAAAAAGGATAGGCAATTAGTCCCCACACTAAAGAGTGTGGGGTAAGAGTGAACACTAGTGGGCAATTTCATATGGATTGTTGATTCTTCAATTCGAAATGTCATTAATGCTTGCTTATTGGTTTAAATTGGTAGTGATAGTAGTTACAGGTGACATCCTGGACCTGTGTTAAGCCAGGGTGTTACAGTTGGTACCAAAGCAGGCATTATGTCAGTGGTGAATAACTTAATATTTTACTTGTTTAATCAACTAAAATTTGACATAGATTTGGTAAATTAATGAAGTTAATAACCATAACAATAACATGACTTAGGAAAAACTTAATGCTAAAATTTGATTTAGGATAATTAACCTAAAGCTGAAACTTGATACACTAGTGCATAGTAGGATGAGATTAGGTCATTCATTGCATATGCGCTTCTATTAGCTTATTTAATTGTTGTTGAAAGTTGAGGTGTTGATTAATTGAGTATGGTATGATTGATATTGTTGTACTTGAGCTGAGTTATTAGTTGCTCTTTCAGGTGATCAGTAATGGCGAGGGGTAGAGGCCGTGGACATGGTGGAGGCTGCGGCTGTGGTCGTGGGCATGATCCAATGGTGCCACCACCCCCAGTTGAGGAGGTAATTGGAGATGCAGGTGATGAGGTTGCTTCGGCTGCTTAGCCAGCCACTGGTGTTCAGGCGGCAATAGCTGTCCTCCTATAGGACCTTCAAAGGGAGGTCCAAGCTCTTCGTCAGTAGGTGCAGGAAACTCCTGCTGCTGTAGGCACACGTGTTGTTGACCCTAGTGCTGCACCGCCCCACCCCCATCTAGAGGCTAGAATGAACCTTTGTGAATGGATGTCGCTCCATTTGGACACTTTCGTTCGAGCGAGCACACCGATCCATGTAGTGATTTAGCTTTGCTATATTTAGAGGTAGTTTGGAGCTATGAAGATGACCTCTCAGCATAAGGCACACTTTGTGGCCTTTCAACTGAAGGATGAAGTGGACATCTGCTATGGGTTTAGTGTCTTTCACACATCAATCCACTCCGTGTGGTAAGTATCTTTCTTTACTTGCCATGGTTATATTAATATCTATGTGCATTGTTCTATATGTTGTGGTTTGATGAACTTGAAAGATTGATGATAATGGTTGATAGTAATGTAGCATGTGATAAATGAGTATTGGTAATGTTACATCGTTTGCATACATAACATGAGAAAAGCATATGAGGCAAGGTAGTGTGTAAGTCATATTGCTAGTCTGGAGTACATGAGCCAGATCAATGAGAAAGCTATATGACTAACCTAGAGCGCTCTTGAATAAGACCTACAGAGGTAGACACCTCCACAGGATGGAGGGGAGAGGGTGAATGTCTATAGGCATTCCCTTAGCTATAATGGTATGACCTTGGAGATACATGTGGACATGGCATTGCATTGCATGATGATGTATTGATGAAAAGTTAGCATGTGGACATGGCATTGCTTTACATGATAGTGTGTTGATGAAGAGAAAAGAAGAAGTAATATTATGTGTGTATTGACAAATATTATGTATGTTGTTGATACTAATGCATTGATGAAAAGAAATGAAGGAGTAATATG
Source organism: Dendrocalamus latiflorus (assembly GCA_017311315.1). NCBI lineage: Eukaryota > Viridiplantae > Streptophyta > Magnoliopsida > Poales > Poaceae > Dendrocalamus > Dendrocalamus latiflorus. The sequence continues at coordinate 20,237,486 of CM029672.1, forward strand.
ATATGTGTACTGACAGATATTATGATGTTACTATTTTATTATGTTCTTGCTGAGTCTTGAACTCACCCTTGCTTATGTTGTTGTTTTTAGATGATCAATGAAGACAACATGTATAGGAAGGGGATAGCACATGGTCACTACATGCACTGTTGTTGCTCTACTTACCACACTTAGAGATATAATCATTCATTAATAGTAATTTGGTTCATGCAAACTTTAGCATTTGGTTAATGAGTTTCTCTTAGAACATAATGGCTTTATTATGGTTTTTACTTGGTAAGTATCTTTAGTTAAATTTATATTTGGTTGGTCTTCGTTATGTTAATTATTATTCTTTTATTGTCACTTGAATTTGTGTTAAGTGAACATCTTGTAAGTTGTGGTTAGAGTATTGTTGTTGGAAGCATGAGAAAGATGGTTGAAATTGGTAAGAAATAGAGTTAGTGGTGATATTGTGGGCTTATGTTGGGTCATGGTGCTACAAGATGCACAACTGCAGTGTTTAGATCTATTGAGTAAATTTATGTCAACTTCTATAGTTTTTTGACAGCTATTAGCCTGATGAACTCATGACAAGATAAACAATGAAAGGGTCTGTATTGGATTGTAAGGTGAGAGCCACCTTAGTGATTAATTATAGATTTAAATTTACATCATATATTTTCATCAATTTACCTACTTGGTATTAAACAAAGTTAGATCTTTCTTAGCTATTTGGTCTGTTCTTTGTGCCTAGCTGTCATACTGGATGGAAACGAACCGAATAGTCTCAAATATGAATACGAATCCATATGATTAAAATGAATATGGACACAAATACAAATTTATATATTTTTAAAACGAATATGAATACAAATTTGAACATTCTCGAATACAAATCGAATGTTGTAACGAATACGTATTCAAATCGAATATGTACTTAATTCGGTCGAATGCGAATATCCTAAAACTATTGTAACAAATCTCGGTAGAATAAATTTATATAACATGACTACACGTCTATACGAGTTAGCAGTGTAGCGTATAGAGTTGGAAATTATGCAAAGTAATTTTCACTTCTTACTTATGAAACTTTTTTCATCAGAAAATTGCTTCCTACAATCTTCCCCAGGGAGATCGCCACGGATGGAAACAGATTGCATACAAATCGAATAGTCTCAAATATAAATATAAACACAAACATTCTCAAATATGAATACAAATACGAACATTTTTTAATACGAATTTTGTTTACCGTATTTATATTTTCTCTGATACAAATATCAAATAAAATAAATTATTCTTTACCGTATCTATCCCTAACTATCATTATGCTCAATAAGGATCATATTTATCACGATATGCGATTTATTACACAACGGAGGAAGTACTCCTAATTATTCCCATTGTGCTATCATCAACGGTGTCACTGTTGATGATTGACTCTCCTACATGCATCCACATTTACGCAGGAAGTCCGACATGACAGGACATGCCTTCACCATTATCCAGCAAGAAAAGCTTGCCTTCGGAACCTCGGGATGTAGGTGGTACAGAAATGGTTGAAAGGTTTAAAGATTTGACGTTGGTGCACAACTAACAACGAACATGCTTTGATGAAGGCAAGGGAACGTTCTGAATTTCTGATGCTACACTAGCACTGACGTCTGGTGCATTCTGATGCTACGCAAGCGCTGACGTGTGGTGCATTCTGATGCTACGCTAGCGCTGACGTATGGTGCACTATCGGCACAGCTGCAGTTGCCAGATTTCACGCCCGCCGGCTGGAAACCGGATCGGCGGCGGGCTCTACAAGGACATATGCATCAGCAGCGGGCTGCTTGCGGAAGCGGGTGTGCACCTGCGCATATGGTGCTGCTTTTCTCGAAGACATGCGTTCGGATCTACCTCTCTACGATACGATGTATGGACCAGCTCGGATGCAATCGAGTTTAGCAAATATTATTCTGGATAGGGAATCGATGGGATCAGATTACAAATGATGGAAATGATTATATGGATGTTATTTTTACCAACGTTAGTGCTAGCGTTTGCGGTAACCTCAATCTTGTGAAAATAGTTCTCATTTGATACATGATCTTGCATTGGTGGAATATGTGCGTAATTTGTAAGGACGTGGCTGCGCGGTGTTATACCGTGGAGATGCCCTTCTAACTACATAGCTCGGACTATTGGATCAAATTCTTCTATTGAGCGGTTGTATAATATCTCGAAATTACTCTCATAATGACTTACGCATAATTAATGAAAAAGAATTACGTGGAAAGGGCTATGGCTTTTTAGAGGGGAGTTAGTTTTGGAAAATAAATCTTGTCGAGAGTTAAAGAGCTTGTACTTTTTTTGCTGAAACTTTTTTGCTGTTCGTGTGAGAAACAGGGCCGTCTCCAGAAATTTGGGGCTCATGTTCGAAATGTAAATTGGGGCCCAATTTTTTTAAAAAAATTGAATGGCAAATAAAATTGATATATATTTTCACTCATCAAATATGTAACTAATAACTTAAATATGTCTTCTTTCATACAATATGTAGAATGACAAACATAAACTGAAATAAGAAAAGTATTACTGACCTCAAGTTCTACTGAAAAGCATCATCCGTCTAGTATTTCTCGAAATAAAATCTCCAATTATTTCTTCATAATTAATCGTCTCCAAGACATCATTTTCAAGTGCAATCGTCGCCAACCCATTGAGTCTTTCTTGTGTCATAGTAGAACGCAAGTAGGATTTCAACAACTTGAGTTTAGAAAAACTCCTCTCCGCAGATGCAACGGTCACAGGAATAGTTAACAATATTCTATATGCAATAGTAGCATTAGGATACAGGCCACTGTACTTGTTCAGAAACTTCATAATATCAAGAGGACCCATAGAATCCTTAAGGGCATTCTGAAGAAAAATTAACTCCCCACACAAATCTCGTCCATCAATATCCTTATGTATCCCACTCTTAAGGGCATTCTCAAGATTAACACAAGCAGCCATCAAATTGTCTTCATCAATGGATCGAAGCCTATCTGATGTAAACAAGAAGCCAAAAGTTTTCTCATAGTGTTGGTATTGTTCAAATCTGTTGGTAAGTGAAGCTATAGCTTGATCAACCACAGGTATAAAATAAGTGGTCCTAAATGACTCCTCTGGAGATTGCGAAACAGTAGATGTGTCATCCACACCCTCATCAAACTGTCTTTTTCTTTTGATTTGACGCTTGGTGCGAAAATCTGGATGAATATCCATCTCCATAGCAATTTCTTTTGCAGCTTCCAATGCTTTGGAAAAGCCAGTTTCTCTGTATTTTTGGAAAAGGGAAATCAGCCCCTGCACTGACTCAATTGCAGTATCAATTTGCATATCTTTTGACTGCAGCTGCTTGCTGACCAAATTAACAGCAGATAATATTTCATACCAAATGATTATTGCCACTACAAAATCAAAGCTAGCAAGTTCATTTTCTGCCAACGATTTAGCTTCACTACTTTTCAATGGATCATTATCACTTTCAGCCACCTGTAGTAATGCCTCCCTTATTTCTGGCATCTGAAACCTTATAGGCTTCACACTGTCAACACGACTCTCCCAACGAGTAGATGACACAGATTTGACAGTAAGTCCACTGATGTTATCTTTAAGAATTTGCCACCTCTTTGTAGAATTAGCAAATGTTGTATAGATGCGCTGGATAATCCCAAAAAAACCTATTGCTTGACGACAAGACTTTGCCATATCACATAGAGTCAAATTTAGACTATGACAACCACATGCTGAATAAAAAGCTCTTGGATTTATATCCAAAATTTTCTTCTGTACCCCTTGATGTTTTCCTTTCATATTTGACCCATTATCATATCCCTGTCCTCTCATGTTGTCAATATCAAGGCCAAGACTCTTCAATTCCTCTTGTAGAACATCACACAATCCTTGCCCAGTAGTATCATTCACCTCCAAAAAACCTAAGAAAGATTCTTCAATACAAACACAATCTGAAGATGTGTCAACATACCTTATTATCAAAGACATCTGTTCTTGATGGCTTGCATCAGGAGTACAATCAAGTATAACTGAGAAATACTTTGATTCTTTTACCCTTTTAATAATTGCAGATCTGATTGCAGTAGCTAGCAAATTTATTAACTCATTTTGGATGGAAGGACCAAGATAATGATCACGAATTTTATCATTGGTGATGCGGTCAACATGCTCTTTAATAACTGGGTCAAATTCAGCCAACATTTGAACCAATCCTAAGAAATTGCCATTGTTGTCTTGGTACAACCTACTATTGCTGCCACGAAATGCTATATTATGTTCTGCTAGAAATTTAACAATCAAAAGAATCCTCAGCAAAACTTTTCTCCAGTGCTCCCTTTCTTTTTCAAGTTCTCTTTGAGCGACTTTATCAATTGTTTGATTCTTCTGAAACCTGAGACGCAAGTCATACCATGTAGCCATATTTGTGACATGTTCTCTACTAGTTTCATGTTCTCTAAGTCTGGTGGCAAGATGAATCCAATCATTATAACCATCATTTGCTAATTGACCTCTAACGAGCCCCTTTCTTAACAATTTGCAGCAAAAGCAAAATACTTTGTCAAGCTCTTTACTGTATACAAGCCATTCTCTATCACACTCTTCTCCATTTGACAGAACTCTAGTGTAAGATAATGCAGAAAACCTTCTAGACAATTTATCTCTAGGACCATGCTCAAATGACAAATCTCTTTTAGGACCCTTTTGCACCAAAATATCAATCATACTAGGATCCAGTGAGTCTCAGAATATATCAGGCTGAAAAGAATTATTGATGTTGGGAGTCTCAGAATTTTCTATGTCATCCCGAGGACTATCATGAGTATCATAAACATTGGCATCAGGAGTAGGATCCTCAACCTGAATTTCTTCAGTAGGGGCCTCAGGAGCGGGAGCCTCAACCTCAATTTCTTCAGCGGGGGCCTCTACCTGTACTGTATCATCACCATTATTGTCATAAACATTAGCATCTAAAGCTTCTCTCAAAACAAATCTATCAAGAGCACCCTTTTGAGATTGAGCTGCTGCTTCTAGTCTCTGTCTTTTTTTACGCTTCTCAGCACCAGAATCATATTTTCTATTTTTTTACGCATTAGCTAATCACCATTCATTCATAGCGATCACTATAAGGAAAATGAAATTAGGAAGTAGGAAATAGGAGAATGACCTGATTGATCCAATGACTCCATTGCTTGAGAAGAAAGATGAGGAGATGGATGCACCTACATCATATGAAGAGAGCAAAAAAGGTAAAGATAATGGTGCATCCATCTCCTCATCTTTCTTCTCAAGCAATGGAGTCATTGGATCAATCAGGTCATTCTCCTCTTTAACATGGGTCTCAACTTCCTGCAAGTTATTAGTCACAAAAAAGGTACAAGCACATGTTTGTTCTCATGTTTCCTGTCATTAAGCATTCTTAATTCTTCCTTAATCTAGCTTTCAATCTTACAAGCAAGTATAAACAAATGAGAGAGAGAGAGAGAGAATTATAATCTTTGTGAACAAGAAGGTCCGGAATTTCTTGACTAAGCCCATTTAAGAACCTATTGTCTGTAGCTTTGGCATGTTCCAGTAAGCCACAATACAACAAATGAGATTTGAATTCAGGGTAGTATTCCCTTACAGTTCTATTACCTTATTTTAAACGTTGCAATCTAGCTAGTAAATAATCAGCATAATATTTTAGAACGAATTCATCTCTTAAAAGTTTTTTCAATGCATTTCAAGTTTGAGACACTCTACCATGTCTACCAAGGTACATCCACGAAAGTATTGCATCATCAATAAAAGCACTAGTGGCAGCTCTAATCTTTTGCCTGTTAGACCAATCATAATATTCAAATTCTTTATCTATTGCTATTTGCCAGTCAACATAGGCATCAGGATCAAATTTATCAACAAAGGATGGGGATGCATACTTAAATTTACCTCATTCAGGGACAAGAGATGTGTCAATGGTGTTGTTAATCTCATGAAACTTTCTCGTATGTGATCTTGAACATATCATGGTTAGTAGAAAACAGGAAGATACACCGGAGTTATGTAAATCTCTATCTAGTAGGAGGTGGAGCTTGCCAAGTGACACATCTCTCAAGCTCTCACTAAGCACTTATAAGTTCTTACCAATACAAAACAAGTGGTGCAACCGGTAGCTGGTTCGTGATAATTTGACTCAAGTGATGAGTATAGCGATTGCCAGTACGTCAAGACCTATGCCGGTTAATAGTAGGTGTAGCTTGGAAAGCTCCCGATATGTAGCAATAGAAATCAATCAATTAATTTTAGAAAATTGCACTAAATTAAATTATAGTTCGTATCTAGCACTTAACCTATGTTGCTAATCAACCAAGAATGGAAGAAGGTCAAAACAAGTGTATAACAATGTATAGAAGTGGTAGACATAAGATAATTCAATAGAATGCAATATAGAATTGAAAAGTATAAGGATTGATCCAAATCTTTAAACTGAAGATTATTTCTATCCACTAGATAGTATGTTAGTATTTTAGCCGTAATTTTTTGTTACATGCCTCTTTTCAATTATTATTTTTTGTGTTTTCTGATGGCTTTTTCTACAATTTCTCTTTTGGGGCCAATTTCTGAAAACCAATAGAAAAAGTTGCACAAAAATCATAAGTGCTGATGTGAAATTTTGCAAGCAGATGAGTAATGAAGTTATGAATCACATGGTGATTGGTTTAGTCAAAAAGGATCATAAAATCAAAAGTTATGGCATTTTTCATGGCGGTTGTAGAAGAGAAAGTCTTCTGGCCGAAATTAGGAATTAGTGTTTGGTGTGTTCTTGATGGTTTTGGACATGAGATTTTTTTTGGAGTTTTATGGGACCAAAGATATGAACAGCAACTAGACAAAGCTAAAATGGACACAAATTCAATTTAGCAAACCGAAACTAACAAATTGAATGGCACAAATGGAGTTTGGAGAGCGAAAAGTAACTCTTTTGTAGGAAAATTTTCTAGTTATAGGTGTGAAAAACAAATCTAAAAATAAAATCTTATTGGGCAATATGAGCTCTGATACCAACTAATGAGAGGATTTGGCTTGATCTTCTGATGAGAATGATAACTCAATTGATTGATATGATGTTGACGAAGAGGCTACTTGACCGAAACGACCAAGTCTGTCATGCAAACTCTACACTACACTCTTGTCGTTACCAACCGTACCAAGAGCGCGGTTGACCTGAACATGAGGTTCAATTCCTATGAGCAATCGAAGAACAAGCAAGAATAAGATAAAGAACAATCTGAATATTGTGAATATGAATTGGGAACACCAAGAGTTGAGGCCGGCAATCGCAGTTATTGGTCTAGTCAATACAAGAACACATGACAAAGTTTTACGATGGAAAAATAATCTAAATATGCCTGTATTACATGGCCAACTCAGCCTCAATTTATAGGAGCACACAGGCCCTTGGCATGTGGAAACTTATCAATACATGGAATCTAATCAAATCATATGCGATCCTATCTATAATTCTAAAACCGAAAGATTGTTTTGATGATTTTGTTAGGCTCAAAAGGAATTTTGGGATGGGCCATATCCTTTAAAAAGAGGATGAGATAAGCTTTCTATTCTGTACTCACACATTTTAAACGGACTCTGGATGCGAATTCTATGCGCATTTGAGGTCAGTCCTATCAGGCTGAATTAGCACCAGATTTGTTTGGTGATTGTAGTGCGCATAGAAGACATTTGGTGGTCGGGTGGATCCATTTGAAAGAAGACAGGATGAGATTTCCATCAAGTACTCACGCATCCCAAACAGAGTTCGGATGTAAATTCTATGTATATTTGAACTTGGAGCTATCTCCGGAGGCCAAACTAAATTCCAAACTATGTCTAATTTGGACTCTTGCTTGGCTTGAAACCAAAGCGACGTGGTGACCTTGAGGAAGAGTTGGGGAAGGCGTGGACTTGCTCTTGATGTGCTGGTCGGCTTCCCTTTAGGTGGACCCCAACAAAGAGCGCGTAGTGTTGATGCAATCCTCTTTATATGGCTACACAAATATACATTTTCATCATTAGGTAGCATCATATTCTCATGTAAAATAAATTGAAGCTGAAAAAATAAATTCACCTCTTGTTCAATATTGGAAGCTATGGTTGTATGCGTATGTGGCATGGTCACATCACTTTGATTACTGATATATTGACAAGAGTGGAGGAAGGCCAATATTTAATCTTGTGCAACTCTTCAACTGAGAGCAAATTCACAACTTTAATCCATGCAATATGTAGTTCATAAATGCCCACTTTCCTATACAGTTTAGCACATTATCATGTGTTAATGATCTGAATATTTTATCTATTTTGAGAGATAATAGGTTTATCTTCATGTCATTTATATACTGCTAGATATATGCTTTACTATTAATACTTGGATTTGGAATTAACCTGAAATTATTGCTAAAACCGCCTAATTTCCAACAATCCAAGCCACCGAGAAGGCAGTTGGCGTAAGCCTCGAATTGATTCTTATTGTCATTTATTACTAGCAACTAGTTCACTAGTGCTCTTTGTTTCTTCATCACATCTATTATCTTATGAAGATAAGATCCGCTTATTCTTCATCATCGTTACCTCATGCGTGTGATGCACCATCCTCTGAAAAATCCAAGTGCCATGGAAGATGGCTATCGAAAAAGGCCCGAGGGCAAATTTACCATCACGGATGTCAATGCGTCTGGGACCCCTCTGAATTCTCACAGAGCAATGTCCGTATTCCGAAGAATGGTCAAAATAGTTGCACGGCAATGGGTTAAGAACATGTACGATTCATGGAACGACTTGAGCAAAGATTAGCAAAATAATGAGCTGGTGATGAAAATTTTTCAATCGTTTAAGATCATAAAAGAACATCAGGCCTCCGTGCAATAACATGCGTTGCTAGCGGCGGGCAAAGCGTGGAAGAACTTCAAGAACATGCTTATCAAGCAATCCGGAGAGAAGGATCTGATGCTATTCCAGAAGTATCCATTCTTGGAACTGAGCTAGCAAGAGTTGTGGCGAAGAAAACGACAGATAATTTTAGAAGTAAAAGTACAGCACACAGAGCCTTTCAAGCAAAAAAAACACGCACCCCCAACTAATGCCCAATGCTAGTTTCTTCCGGCTACCAAGTGACCTCCCAAAACCTGTGTGCAGGTACCCAACTAATTACTTCATCTCCTACCACAAATATGTAGCTCAATGACTGTACAAGAATGAGTTCATGGGTTTAGTATTTGAATATTTAGGAGGTGGAGGACTCACAATTGATGGTGAATACATCCTAAAGAACTATTTACAAGCACTGCTACAGACAGCCCTATCACAGACGATTCGGAACCGTCATCACAAACGGTTCTTGAACCGTCAGTGTTTAGGTGTCAGTGATAGTTGGTATTTATCACAGACGGTTCCCGAGCCATCTGTGATAACTCACATTACAGCCGGTCTTTATTACTAAGAGTCTGTGATAGACGAGTATCACAGACGGTTCTTTATAAAAAACCGTCTGTGATACTCGTCTATCACAGACTGTTAGTAATAAAGACCGTCTGTGATATACACAATATCACAGACGGTTTTTTATAAACAACCGTCTGTGATACTCGTCTATCACAGACGATGAGTAATAAAGACCGTATGTGATATACACAATATCACAGACGGTTTTTATTACTAACCGTCTGTGATATTTGTATATCACAGACGGTTAGTAGTAAAGGCCATCTATGATATCATTCACACCACAGATGGCACTCTTTGAAACCGTCTGTGATATTGTATCACAGACGGTTTTTAACAACGAACCGTCTGTGATACCAAGTGCATCATCCATTTTATTTGCTGTTTTTTGGTTAGCCTTAGGATATGCTAGCCATGCCCTCTGAAAGCAAGCAAGCAAGCAAGCAGATTATAGATAAATGACAGATATAAGTTGATTGCAACTCATAGTAAATTACAACAAAATTCGATACACAGATGAATGTAACAAACGGCCAGCAGATCACATACATATATAGAATGAAAATCGTTACACAAAATCTGACAAATGAATTCAATTGAAGGAATTATTTGATTTGTACAATTGAATCCAATGTTTCAACATCTAATTATCACCATTGCCGGTGTGGAACTCTCCCCTCTTACTTATGACCTCTGCTAGCAAGAATTGGGAGATGATTGCACGAATCTCGATGAGATTGTCAAGATCATATGCACTTTCGTCGAAGTGCACCCGCTGTCGCTAGGAGCAATGTTAAGTCATTAATTAGCATGCGTGTGTAATATAAATACATATATATAATCAGAAAGTAATAATTATTGGAAGGACTTGACAAACCTCTGGATCATTGATCTTAGTACCCATGATTTCCTTCATATGGCGGCAAACGTAGAATCCACATACGTTGCCCTATAGCTGCTGGTGGCACTGCAAAAATAGAATTACATACATCAGTATTGTCAATTCTATAGGCATTATAACAAAGTATGATATAGGATTGTTGTGTTGTAGCGGGTACCGGAAATCGCGTGTTGTGTCGTAGCGTGTCACTGGATTTGTCGTGTCTTCCTCCTTGGTCAACATAATCGGCAAATGCCCTACGTGATTCAAAAAACTTAGCCTCGGCCGTGGCAAACAAAAGAAATATTACAATAGAGTTATGTATGGAGGAAATGAGTTTACCTATTAAGTACTTCTTGCACACGACTGAAGTCGTGGTTGCTCCTAAGGAGGGAATCAAGGTATATTACCTTGCTCCACTTTGGTACAATCACAATCAAAATCCAGTGATTCCTAGTCATATGTGTCGCCATAGTGAGTAATCCTAAGTTCATGCTGCATGTAAAGTACAAATGAAACATATGTGTGGCAACTAGTGAAGCACTTACCCTTGGTTGAAGGGTACCATGACGTACTCCTTGTCGGTGTGAGCAATCAATCCCCTCGTTATGTAACCTTGCACAAAGGATGCATTTTCGTTGATAGATTGCTCAGAGACCAAGTGAGGGTCGAGGAAACCCACCGGTCGTCGCGATTACCGGGCTTGTTGGATCATGTATCTATACATAAAGAAAGAGTAATGACATTTATCTGTATAACGTGAATGTAGAACTTCATTGTACAGTACACTTACAGTGTCTAACATCGTAGAAGTGAGGCGTCGAGTTCGTCGAGATTGAATAGTAAGAATAAATCTTCGAATGTCACGACGATGTAGCCCAAGTCGTGGAGGAAATGTGTATCGTTATATTTCACAGTGAATGCACTCTGCCGGTTTGGCTTCATGTTGGACTTCTCCATGTACCAGGCATGCAATCTATTGCAAATCATACCAAGCTGGTGTAATTGTGAATCGGGCACCAACGACACTCCTAGAATAAACTTCCATGGCACGGGACCCGGCTTAATTTTCTTCGCATGAGCCTTGGAGGCCTTGGAGCCTCGCTTATGATATGTTCTCGGTGGCGTCTCGGCGGGAGCCGATGCAACAGACTTTACTGGATTTGGAGGTGGAGGTGGAGCCACCGGAGCCGATGTGCCAGGTCCAGGGCGACGTCCCTCTTGGGCCACTGGATCTGAAGATTGTGGCACGGACATGTCGAGGACGATGTCCCTCTTGGGCCACTGAATGAATGTGTGGACGGCATCCCCTAATATCTTAATCTCTTCGTTTGGGGGCTTCTCAAGAGGGACGTTCTTAAAAATATCATTAATCATGTCCACCTGGACCTTTATGAAACCGGTGTCTACTTGTACACCGTGCACCAGTGTCCCTGGCAGCAATGGATACACCATGCCGCGCCCAGCGTCAACGGGAATAGAGCCAACAAGCCTGACTTTAAGGCTGCAAGGCATGGGCTCCTACATAACGATACAAGATGAGTTAAGGCGTCCACCAGAGAGATCTATGTATCATTCTAAAGAGGTACATTACCTGAATGTCATCAATAGGTAAGTGGGCGTCGCTATGTTCAGAAATTGGTGTGACGCGCAGCTACTGCGACGTTGAGGGGGACTGGGTACTGCAGTAGTAGGAGTGGGTTGCGATTGGTTGCGGACTTGTCTCAGTTCTTCCCGCAACGAATCTATCTCTCCTCGAAGTGAGGCAGTCTGCTCTTGAAGTGAGGTAGATAGTTGTTTCTCAAGTTGAGCACGAAGCTCCTGTTTTATTTGTTCGCTGCGGTACGCCTTGGATCTCTTCCTACTCCTATATGTCTCGGAGTAATCTGGAAATCCGTGCCTCCAAGGTACATAAACCCCCATGCCTCGTGTGCGACCTGGGTGCTCCTTGTTTCCCAAGGCCTGTGATAGTAAATCTATCTCCCTATATTCTTCAAAGGAGCAACGAGAAGATTCGGTAGTCAATGTTTGCTGCAAGAGGCAATTAATCATGTTATTTTTGAACCCATGAAGTTCAAGAGGTGTTAACAACTATGTTGTTTAACATATTTTACCAGGCGTTGGGACACTTCCTCATCTGCGGGGTTTTTGAAAGAGACACCCGAAGATGTGGTTGATGACCTCGCTCTTAACCAGTTTCGAGCGCGCTCGTTTGCGATCCCGGCAAATGGCGGAGAGGCCTCCGATCGGATTGCGACCTCATCCTGCATCCTCCATTGCGGGATTTTACTCGCGTACCCAGCAGTGCCAAGTCTGTGAGGGTGCGTGTTTTGTGACTGGAGAGCCTTGTGCGTCGCACTTTGTTGTTCAAATTCGGCCGTCGACTTCATCTGCACAAAGGCCTCCCATGTTTCCGGCGACACGAAAGGATACTTCGTGAAGGGCGTGACATCCTCGGACACGTACTTCATCACAAGAGTGCTCTTAAAATTCTTCCATGCTTTTCCCATCGCGAGGAGCGCCTGCCGTTGTTGCACGAGTCCTTGTACTTCTGCTAGGATCTCGAACGAATTTGTAATTTCCTCCCATAGCTGATTTTTGTGATCCTTTGTCAAATCTTTCCAGCTTGCTATGGTGATGGGGACCAGTTGCCTTCCAATTATCCCGCAGGTAGTCCGAAATGATGACGCTGCATTCTTCGGTTCCAGAGGGGTCCCATTCGGAGCGACCACCGTGATGGTCATTCGGCCCTCTGGCCTTTTCGATACTCCTCGGCCACGTTTAGTTTTCGCAATCTTGGGAGCGTGAGACCCAGATGACGACGACGAAGACTGTGTGGACGCCATCTCTCTTCTAAGAAAAAACTAACTGCAGTGAGCTATGGTCCCAGCTTGTCAAAGTTCTATGAATCAAGTGACACAAACCAGTGCATCAAGTTCATTGAACAAGATACACTGGAGTGTGTCACTTGCTTTATGCCCTTAACGATTAACTAACTGCAGTGAGCTATATATGGGCCTTCCAACATGTGAAGCATATAACATGAGCATATAACATGTGAAGCATACAACATGAGCATATAACATGTGAAGCATATAACATGTGAAACATATAAAATAAAATACATGTGAAGCTCGGAGGGAGCGACGTCGGGAGGGAGCGGCGTCGGAGGGGCGTAAGGAGGGGCGTCGGGAGGAAGCGGCGTCGGAGGGGCGTCGGGAGGGACCGGCGGCGTCGGGAGGGAGCGGCGACGGGAGGGACCGGCGTCGGGAGGGACCAGCGGCATCAGGAGGGAGCGGCGTCGGGAGGGACCGGCGGTGTCGGGAGGGAGCGGCGGTGGGAGGGACCAAAACCTAGCTAGCAGGGGCGCTGCAGAGTGGAGACAAGAGACTGCGCGAGAGCGGACTCCGCAGACCTTGCGGCGGGTATTTAAAGATAAGCTATCACAGACGGTTCTGTAGATATAACCATCTGTGATATGCATATTATCACAGACGGTTCTGTAGATATAACCGTCTGTGATATTCATATTATCACAGACGGTTATATCGATAGAACCGTCTGCGATGTGTTATCACAGACGGTTTCTTTTGATAAACCGCCTGTGATAGTTCACTATAAATACCCTCAGCTAGCTAGGTTCCTATGTCATTTTACAATTACAATATGGAACATAGATATATTTATGAAAAACGCAAGCATAACCATAAATATAACTATTTCTTAGTTCCTTAGTCATTTTACAATTACAATGGAACATACATACATTTATGAAAAACACAAGCATAACCAATATCATTTATTACACTTTGGCTATATCATTTTAAATAAAGCCCTTCACGATGATCGACACGCATATAGCTTGCTTCATCGCCTTGTTCTTCCTCGAGCCTGATGTCGTCTCCGAATGGAGGCAAATCATCAAATTGATTGTACTCCTCCTCATCCACAACATTCTCAACCCCGACAATCCTTCTTTTTCCCTGAAGAACTACATGGCGCTTCTTATTTGCCGGGTCGGTTACATAATATACTTGAACAACTTGCCTTGCGAGTACGAATGGTTCGTCTTTGTATCCTACACATTCGAGGTCCACGGTAGTGACGCCGTACTTGTCAACCTTTACACCCCGTGGGAGTTGGACCCAACGACACCGAAATAAAGGAATTTTGAAAATTACGTAGTCAAGCTCCCAAATCTCCTCTACAACCCCGTAGTACGAGCTTGGGCCAGCGGTACTGCCGTGCGCATCATAGGCATATATGCGGACACCTGAGTTCTGCACTGTGCTCTTTCTATCTTGATCTCTTGTATAAAATGTGTAGCCATTAATGTCGTATCCTTGCCATGTCACAATTGTAAATTTTGGCCCTTTTGCCAACCATTGTAGTGTTTCACTTGACGACCTCCTAGTCAATTGCGCCTTGAACCATTCGTTGAACTGACGGTTGTGTTGTCTCGTGATCCAAACTTCTGACTGGCCTGCATTCTCCTGACGTAGCATGTCCTTGTGCTCTTCAATATATGGGGTCACTTCAGTCATATGTTGTAAAACCATGAAATGGGCTTGAGCATACGTATTTTGATCCGGAGTTATTGCTTTCCTCCCGATAGTCCCGATACCCTCTAGCCTCCCCTCGTGACGAGATAGAAGTACACCTATCGGCTCTACCTGAGCCATGTAGCCGATGCAGAATTCAATCACCTCTTCTGTTGTATAACCTTCGATGATGCTACCCTCCGGTCGAGATCGATTGCGTACATAGGACTTCAGAATTCCCATGTACCTCTCGAAAGGGTACATATGACGTAGAAATACGGGGCCGCATATTTTTATCTCTTTCACAAGGTGGACAATGAGATGGACCATGATATCAAAAAATGATGGAGGGAATACATCTCTAGATGACATAGAGTTGTCACCACCTCGGTTTGCAGAGTATCTAGTCCATCCAGATCAATGACCTTCTGAGCAATTGCGTTGAAGAAATAACATAGCCTTATGATTGTCACTCGAACCTTGTTCGGCAAAATACTTCTAATTGCAACAGGTAGCATTTGTGTCATTAGCACATGACAGTCGTGAGACTTCATGCCAATTAATTTTAAATGTTCCATGGAAACAAGTTTCTTCATGCTGGTGGAGTGACTGGATGGAACTTTCACACCATGTAAGGACTGGCACAGTTCAGTTCTCTCGGACTTAGACAGAGTGTAGCATGCTGGGGGAAGGTACGTCCGGCCTTTATCGGTCTCTATCGGTGCTAACTCGGTCCTGATGTTCATAGCGACCAAGTCACGCCTTGCGTTAACACCATCCTTTGTTTTATCAGGAATGTTCAGTAAGAGACCAATCAAACTGTCACATGCATTCTTCTCTACGTGCATGACATCGATGCAATTGCGAACTTCTAAGTGCTCCCAATAAGGCAATTCCCAAAATATTGACCTCTTTTTCCACATGTTCTTCCTTAATTTACGTCCCTTTCCAAACACAACATTTATATCCTTGACCATATCATACACCTGTTTCCCGCTAAAAGGTCTTGGTACTGAGTCATCCTCTTTTTTTCCGTCAAATTGTTTCTTCATCTTGCGGTATGGGTAATACTTTGGAAGGAACCTACGGTGACGCATGTACACAGTTTTTCGCGAGTTGTTCAACCACACACTCTCGGTATAATCTAAGCAGTGCGGACACGCTTTGGCTCCTTTTATACTCAACCCTGACAGGTTACCAAGGGCAGGAAAATCATTAACGGTGCAGAACAACATGGCGCGTAGAGTGAAGTTCTCTCGTTTGTCCGCATCCCATACATGTACCACTTCATTCCACAGTATTGCAAGATCTTCCACCAATGGGGCGTACGTGATCCAGAGACTAGAGATGAAGAAAAGAAGTGGGAAGAAGCAGATCGATAGTTGCTCACCGAAGAAGTCGGCTATGTCGGCTGCTCACCGAGGAATCTGGGAATGTCTTTTTTTTTGAACTCTTGTTTTAAAATTGCCTTGAATTTTGCAGGAAAAAGAAGGATTGTCGGAGTGGACATCACATCTCGGCAGTAGTCGGCATCGTCGAGGAACATGCAAATACAGAGGCAAGCACGACAACACATTTAGATCTATTACAGGATAACAAGCTAGTGAACTCTTCATGGAACGACGGTGCGGGTGAAGAAGACACACTT
This sequence comes from Dendrocalamus latiflorus, assembly GCA_017311315.1. Taxonomy (NCBI): domain Eukaryota; kingdom Viridiplantae; phylum Streptophyta; class Magnoliopsida; order Poales; family Poaceae; genus Dendrocalamus; species Dendrocalamus latiflorus. The sequence goes on from CM029672.1 coordinate 20,254,062, forward strand.
ACCACACTTACAGCCATATATGCTCACAGTGGATGAACTCACGCGTGACTAGTACTGGTGGAAAGGTAGATGGGGCGTTATTTATATGGCCCGAGCAGAGGGAGGAACTGCTGCCTGCCATTCGATGTGGAGAGAATGGACGGGTGAGATCGAAATCCTGGGTATACGCCAATTATTGGTGACACGTGATTATCACACGCCAATTATTGGTGATATGTGATTATCACAGACGGTTATTAACGCGAACCGTGTGTGATAATAAATATCACAGACGGTTCTTAATACGACCCGTCTGTGATGTTTCAGTTATCACAGACGGTTCTTAATACGAGCCGTCTGTGATGTTTCAGTTATCACAGACGGTTTGTATTAATAACGGTCTGTGATATTAATATCAGACTAACGGTCTGTGATATTAATATCAGAATATAAACGGTTTGTGATGTTAATAGCAGAGATGGTTTGAAATACGAAGCGTCTGCGTTAATGCTTAAATATGCGCACCCTAATCCTGCTCTTCTATGTACACACTATGCTCTCCCTGGTCATAATACCAGAGATGGTTTGAAATACGAAGCGTCTGCATGCGTTAATGCTTATATATGCGCGCCCTAATCCTGCTCTTCTACGTACACACTATGCTCTCCCTGGTCATAATAGCAGAGATAGTTTGAAATACGAAGCGTCTGCATGCGTTAATGCTTAAATATGCGCGCCCTAATCCTGCTCTTCTACGTACACACTATGCTCTCCCTGGTCATAATAGCAGAGATAGTTTGAAATACGAAGCGTCTGCATGCGTTAATGCTTAAATATGCGCGCCCTAATCCTGCTCTTCTACGTACACACTATGCTCTCCCTGGTCATAATAGCATAGATGGTTTGAAATACGAAGCGTCTGCATGCGTTAATGCTTATATATGCGCGCCCTAATCCTTCTACACACTATGCTCTCCCTGATCATCTTCTTCATCACCAGATTTCTCAATAATGACTTCTAAAATTCTTTTGAAATCCTTCCTCTCATCTATCCATCATGAGTTGTTCGGACGCAACCTTACACAGGCGGCCAAAAATTTACGTCTGGAGCAGCTCCTCCGCTCACGCCCTGCTCTCCTTCCTCGACTCGCTTCCATCCGTCAGCTGGACCTCATCATTCGCCGTCGACGGAGGTGTCTCATTGCCACTCAGGATAGGGAAACCGCCATAAGCCTCGTTCTTCTCTACAATGTGCGCAAAGCGGAGGAAGATCTTGCGGCACTGCAGACACACTTGGATAAACTTGCCGATCAAGCAGATTGGGCCGATAATGCGAAAGCGCATCTTGACATCCTGTTTCAGATTATGGAACATGCTAATGATCATTTGCCCATGCTTGAGGAGGAAGTCGAGAAGGCAAGGGCAATCTTGACGGCATTCGAGAACACAGCGGCTGATCCTCCAACTCTAGAAGTCGACGAAGAAGCATATGAAGCCCAGAAGATTCAAATCTGGGAATGTCTTTTTATTGCACTTTTGTAATAAAATTACCTTGAATTTGACTCTCGTCTCTATAGATTCTGTAGTTTAAACGATACCACAGACGGTTCGTATTACTAACCGTCTGTGAAATTTCACAGACGGTTAGTAATACGAACCGTCTGTGATCTGTAAAATTATCACATACGGTTTCAGTTAATAACCGTCTGTGATATTTTCACAGACGGTTATTAACAGAAACCGTCTGTGATAATTTTAGACATCACAGACGGTTAGTGTTAATAACCGTCTGTGAAGTTTCACAGACGGTTAGTAACACGAACCATCTGTGATGTCGCATTTATCACAGACCGTTCGTGTTAATAACCGTCCGTGAAAATATCACCGACGGTTGCCAGTATAAACCGTCTGTGACAGTTTAATCACAGACGGTTCCGTATGAACCGTCTGTGATGTAGCCGTCAAGTATAGCCTCTTCTGTAGTAGTGAAGTGGAGTTCGGTTACTCTAAGTGAGTGGATCATGCATTATTACTTGCAATGGTCGTGATCTATAGGGTGCTTTTCCTAGTTATTATAAAAGTTTCGGAGATTGCGAAACCCAAGATAAAATGTCTAACACTAAAATTGTAGCTGTTGTAGGGGTGGCCCCCACCTAAACCCAGCAGGCCTAGTAGGAGGTTACAAGGCTCAGAATAGGCCATGTGTAATGACATAGATGCCCCTGTGGGGGATGATCAACTGTAAGGGTATAATTGTAAAAGCACTCCCCATGTATATATATGGAATACAGGCCATGGGGAAGACCCAAGCCATTACTCATCTCCCTCACTCTCCACTACCATCTCTCTCTCTGTTTGGTCTGTAGCCACAACAGTTGGCGCCGTCCGTGGGGAGGGACAGGAGCAAGCCCGAAGTTCGAAGAAGGATGGCACCGAAAAACTCGGGAGCTCGCGACGCGGTCGTGCCCGCGCCGGTCCGTCCGCTGGGCGTGCCGACGGCCCCGCCCGCACAGGCGGTGGAAAGCGCCCTGCTGGTGGCCCTCAAAGCGTTCCAGCATGAGCTGGGGGATCTTCGCAGGGCTGTCCGAGACATACAAGAGGCTCGGAGCCAGCAGGCCACGCCGGTGGTCGCGCCAGAACCCACGCCGGAAAGGGCGGACAGCCGCGACGCCCCCACATCCAGCCGTGCCCCGCTACGGCGCGTTGATCCAGAGTCCCCGCTCTCGGCAGGACTACAGCAGGCGGCGTGGCCCGAAGACTTCAAGTTCCCCAGTGTCATCGAGCCCTACAAAGGCGACACGGACCCTCGCGAGTTCGTGCGCGTGTACGAAACCGCTATCGAGGCCGCGGGCGGCGACGACACCACAAAAGCGAAGGGTCTCCCCATCGCGTTGCAGGGAGTGGCGCTATCCTGGTTTTTTACCATAGAGCCGAACTCCATCTACGCGTGGGAGCAGATCCGCGACCGCCTTCACAACAACTTTCAAGGCAATTATGTCGAGCGGGTCGACGCGGACCAGCTCTTCGCCGTGAAGCAGAAACCTTCGGAGAAGCTCCGGGACTACTTCAAACGCTTCGCGAAGATACATTATCAAGTCAAAGACGTTAACGAAACCACCGTGGTCAACGCGGCCATACAGGGCCTTCGTTCGGGCCCGATGGCCGAGTATAACGCGCGGAAGCCAATCAAGATAGTGACGAAGCTCTCTAACAAAATGGAGGAATACGCCAGGGCGGAAGAGGACGCACGGCGGCGACAAGGCGACGACTCCGACACCAACCAGGCCAGTGCCTCGGCAAAAGACGAAGATCCGTCAAAAGACGGTTCTTCGAAGGGAAAACGTAAGCAGGAGTCGTCCAAGGACGCGCCCGACCGCAAGGATATCCCGTGCAAGGAGCCGTCCGATAGGCCCAAGCGTGGCCAGCAGAAGTCGCGGCAAGGCCGGTACGTCCTCGACATCGAAGGCGGTTTCGACGACAGCGCTCCTGCGGGTCGGGGCGGTCGGGGGCGCCGAGGCCGGGGACACGGCCGTGGCCGGGGCCACGACGATAGAGGCCGGGGAGACTACGACGACCAACACCAGGGGCTGTGGTGCGTAGTCCACGGTCGCAGAAACCACGACACGCGCACATGCACCTCTATCGCGGCGCTTCGCGACAGCGTCACCAGGGACAGGAACCTGGAAGCACGTCCGCCCGTGGTGGCCCACGTACAGCACCCATACGAAGCCCCGTGCATATACAGGCGCAAGGAACGCAGCCCCACGAGGGCCCTCTGCGAATCCAGGCCCACGTGCAGCAGCCTCAGGAGGGCTTTCTGCAGCTGCAGGCTCCGGAGGCCACCCACCGCAGGGTTATCAATGTCATCTCCGGAGGCTCCTCGGTGGAGTTCGCCTCGACACGGCAGCGGAAGGCTTACGTACGGAGGCTACACCACGTGGCGGCGTAACCAGCAAACACCGCCGGACTGGGCACAGAAGGAGGTCACGTTCACCCCCGCCGACGCCCAAGGAGTGGAGCTTCCTCACCACGATCCCCTGGTCATCCGGGTCGTCGTAGCGGGATGCGATGTGAGACGCGCCCTAGTTGATGGAGGCAGCTCCGCGAACATTCTGTTCACGGCAGCCTTCGACCAGATGGGGATCCCCCGAAGCCGCCTCGGGCCGTCGGGAGTCCCGCTGCAGGGCTTCGGCAGACAGACTCTACGGGCGCTCGGCCAAATATGCTTGCAGGTCTCTTTCGGTCAGGGCGACAATGAAAGGGTCGAAGACGCTACATTCGACATCGTCGATCTCCCATACCCTTACAACGCCATACTGGGGCGTCCAGTCCTCAACTCCTTCGGGGCAGTACCGCATCACGCCTATTTGTGCATGAAGCTCCCGGGCCGCGGGCCATCATCACCGTTCGGGGCGACCAGGACATGGCCCGGCGCATCGAGCATGGCACCAGATGTCCCCGTCGCGGCGGGCAGCGGCACACCTAGGATCGGCACCGCCGTGCGAAGGCCCACGGCGCCATCCGGGGGCGACTCCGCAAGCCCTGCCGATAGTGCAACTACTAGAGGCTACGGCCGCGCTGAGCACAAACGGTTAGTACCCCCCCAACACCCCGTCGTATGTAATCGCTTGCCCGCGCAAACGGGAATATAATAAAATTTCGTTTGTCGCCAACATATTACCGTTGTGCAAAAATACGCGGCGAGCACACGCGGAGGCCTCGCCTACGCGTGTGCTCCCGCAGCATAAACCAAAGAGGCACGTTCGCGTGTGCACTCTCCGTCAAAGACACGGGCATGAGCATAAACAAAGACGCACGTTCGCGTGTGCACTCTCCGTCAAAGCCACGGGCATGAGTATAAACAAAGACGCACGTTCGCGTGTGCACTCTCAGTAGCCAGGGGGACGGGCATGAGTATAAACCAAAGACGCACGTTCGCGTGCGCACTCTCCGTAGCCAAGGGGACGGGCATGAGTATAAACCAAAGACGCACGTTCGCGTGTGTACTCTCCGTAGCCAGGGGGACGGGCATGAGTATAAACCAAATACGCACGTTCGCGTGTGCACTCTCCGTAGCCAGGGGGACGGGCATGAGTATAAACCAAAGACGCACGTTCGCGTGTGCACTCTCCGTCAAAGATACGGGCATGAGTATAAACAAAGATGTGTGGGGGAACGCCTCTGCACGCACTCTACGGAGTCTAAATAAGACGCGGACGTTCTCCCTGCGCACTCTACTAAGTATAAACAAGACGCGAACCCCGCGCACGCCAGGGACTTCGTCCTTGTGCGTACTCTCCGGAGTATAAAAATGATGTGGATGTCGACCCCACGCACTCTACGGAGTCTAAATAAGATGCGGATGTTCTCCCTGCGCACTCTATTGAGTATAAACAAGACGCGAACCCCGCGCACGCCAGGGACTTCGTCCTTGTGCGTACTCTCCGGAGTATAAAAATGACGTGGATGTCGACCCCACGCACTCTACGGAGTCTAAATAAAATGCGGATGTTCTCCCTGCGCACTCTACTGAGTATAAACAAGACGCGAACCCCGCGCACGCCAAGGACTTCGTCCTTGTGCGTACTCCCCGGAGTATAAATCAGACGTGGACGCCGATCCCACGCGAATCCTGCGCGGCTGCCAATCGCGCACCTCAGCGCGTAGAGGCTCGCCTACGCACACCACGGGAGGTATACGCAGGGGGTACTATGGAAACCAATTCCGGGAGTCCCAGAGTACCGACGTTGCGCGCTAGAGGCTGGCCCCAGCGTCGGCGCGCACATGGAATATGTGACACACCAGAGGCTGCCCCCACCCCGGGGTGGGGGGACGAATGTCCGCCTTCGCACGCGCCAGTCTACGGACTTTAAACAGGTTGTCGTGCGGGGGTCCGCCTTCGCACGCGCCAGTCTACGGACTTTAAACCTTGACCTAGGCGCCAGCTCCGCTGCCACCACTTCGAAGGGTAGGGGACGGAACGCTGGCGCGTCTACCTCGACCTAGGCGCCAGCTCTGCTGCCACCACTTCGAAGGGTAGGGGACGGAGTGCTCGCGTGCTTACCTCGACCTAAGCGCTAGCTCCACTTCCACCACTTCGAAGGGTAGGGGATGGAGCGCTCGCGTGTCTACTTCGCCTGAGGCGCTAGCCCCGCGCCAGTATATCTACTTCGGGTCAGGTGTCCGCTACGGTGGGTGTGCTGCAGCGTCGCCAAGGACCGCGTAATCATAAACAAGGACAGAAGCATGAACAACACCATTTCACTTTGTTTATATTCATCAAAACATGTTTACAAGGAAGCGTAATAAGGGTACAGGCATTCTTGGGTGTCGAGAGCCGCTACTCGGCGGGCTCCTCCTTCAGGCGTGGTCGCGCCACGGCTTCACCCGAAGAAGTCCGGCTCACCCAGAATTCTAGCGATTCCTCGGCCCTTCGCCAGCTCGCAGGCATCGTCTGGTCACAAGATCGGAAACTAGCAGCCGGTCGGGAAGCTGCTCGAGACACGGGGGCGCGCAAGTCAGAATATAGGCGAGGCATCTTGTACTTTATTAGTAAGGCAAAAGGGGTTCATGTTACAACGCACACCAACGCGCGAAGGCCACGCCATCACACCTGTGGATTTGCGTTGCCTCCCGAGCTCGCGGGGCCGCCACCTTCGCGCCGCGGGACTTCGTCTAGCCACTAGCCGATGCCACCCTCGCCGTACAGGTTGTTCCGAAGCTCGACCCTTGCCGCATCCGCCCCGATGTATTCCCAATCCTTTCGTGGAAAAATCGCACAGGGCGGCGAACAGTGCGGACGGCGCCGGACATCACCCCGGCCCCGGGCGGCATCTCTAACTGCGGATCAGCTAGCCCGCTGACGTGCTGGCAGCCACGATGTCGCAGGAGCGCGCAGACCAGGCACGATGTCACATACGAACAATGGTTGCCGAAGGTCGTGGCTGCGTTGCGCGCAATGTTGGCTGCGTCTCCGATCCACCGGAGCGTACGGGATAGCTCCTCCAGCCCGAAGGAGTGATCTGGCACCTCAGCGATGAGCGCTCGGAGAGTGTTCTCTAGGGCAAGCATGGCATCCCACGCAGCCACTGAAGTGTCGCCCAGAGCCCGGTCTCGCTCTGCCAGGGACACGGCAAGCTCGCCTTTCTCCTTCTCCAGCACAGCGATTTGCTGCAGTAGGCCGTCCCGCTCCGCCGCAGCCTCCTGCCATGCCGCTTCTGCGGCCGACTCCCGCGCCATGGCGATGAACTCCTCGGTGTGCGCCTTCGTCCCCGCGCACTCCGCCTCCAAGTGGCGGATACGGGCATCCTGGGCGGAGCGCGCCCCCGCGGCTTCGCGGAGCTCCCCTTTGGTGGCCCGCAGCCAGTCCTGCAGAGCCCCTTGCTCGCGAGCGTAAGCCGCTTGCAGGGCCTGGGCCAACACGAGTGTCTGCGCAGTAAAGGAGTTAGCAAGTGTTGCATGCCGAGGAGTGGTCCCAAGGACAGGTGCTTACCCTCACTCCTGACACTTCTAACGTGTCCCCGAGGCGCCCCGTCCCATAGGTCTGCAGCATTTGCTGGCCAATGCTGGTGGCCGCGTCGTCCGCAATCCCGCGCCATGCCCTCAGCGCATCCGATGGAGGGACGAAGTCTGCTAGGCTCGAGCGCACGGCGCCCGCGTCACCAGCGCCAAGACCCCCGCGTTCAGACGACACCTCTTCTTCTGGGATAAGTGCCGCTACAGGAGGAGGTGCTGGTTAGAGTCCTACAAGACACGGGAAAACTATACCAAAAGTATGCCACTCCAAGCCTACCCTCACTGGCGGATGGGGGACTTCGCTGGGATGCCTCCCTAACCCCGAGCGGGGTAGCAACGACACCGGCCCTGGTAGACGGCGCCGGCCCGCAAGACCGAGGGACCTCCGGGATGGGAACCAGCGACACCCGTTCCTCCACCACGGCCACGGAGGTCTGCAGAACCGGGAGGGCGAGTGACAGGGGAACCTCGGTGTACGTGGTAGAGTCCCATAAGCTCCCAATGCCGGTCGCTACGGCAAACCCCCTCGATGTCCGGTAAAGGGAGGATTGCAGGCGGGGCCGCTTCGCCGAAGGTGAGGGCCCCGCCTCGGTAACCATCGCCGAAGGGGCCTCCGCTGCCACAACTTCGACGGACAGGGACTCCACCCTCGTAACTTCTGTGGGGGGCACCTCCATCCCGGACGCCACTATTGGCGAAGACCGTGCCCCACCTACCCCCGCGGAGGGTAGCCCCGGCATGGTTGGGGCCGCAGACACGGACTTCGCCCCGGCGCCGCCAACCAACGCCAGCTCAGCCTCGGCGACCGTCGTGGGCGATGAGACTTCCCCCTCCCAGTTGCCCGCGGCGCGCTCCGCGGCTCTAGCACCTTCGCCACCAGTACCAGCGCCCTCCTCCAAGTCTGAGTCGACGTATTTCGCCGAATCTGACTCTGCGCTCACCGCACCGACGGGAGCCGCAACTGCCGTTCTACAGGACAGGGTCGCAGCAGTCCGAGTCCTCTTGCGGGACGACGCTCTTGTCCCTACGACACCGTCGTCTTGGTGCTGCGGGTCTGGAGGAGCGCAATCCAGCACGGGATGGCCCAGGGTCTCGCACACGCGGTTTATCCACCCTAATCCCGCTTCCGTAGTCACGGTCGTGCGTTGCTCGTGCTCCCTGGCGGTGTACGGCCCAAGGAACACGCGCGCTGCACGCTCTGCGTCCTCCAGGCGAGTTCCTACGCAGCATAAAGAACGCGATCAGACACGACGCAGTACATACGAACAGAGGGGAGGGCGCAGTCGAAGCTTACGATGATCAGTTGGTGCCGGTAGCGAACAAACGGACGGCTGAACGTTGTCGTCCCGAAGTTCCCCGGCGGTGAGGTGCCAATCACAGGCGAGTGGCGCCACGCCATACATTATATACTCCTCGGTGAGGTCGCGCATATTGAAGCGGGCGGTGACCCCCACAAGCTTGCGCGCCCTTCGCCTATCTTCCTGGTCAAGGGTTAGGCCGGGCGCAGCCTTGAAGGCGATCGGCCACCCCGTGCACTCAAGGCCGCTACCACTCACCACACGGTGGTAGAACCACCACCTCATCCAGTTGGACTCCCATTTCCCTCACGTCGAGTTCACGGGGAAGAGCTTCCTGCATGACGCCCGCAGAACGAAGTTGACGCTGCCAAAGTTCGACAGCGTCCCGTCCTTCCGCTCCTTCGGCCGGCACCGTGCTTCGTGCAAATATGCGAACATTGAGGCGCTGGGCCAACACGCCTCCGAGCGTAGAGCCCAGCTGTACACGGCATGGCGAGCCACTGCATTCGGAGTCAGTTGCGCCAACTCCAACTTGAAGGTCCGCAGCACATCGCCAACAATAGCCGCGGCCGGAATGCGGAGTCCAGCTTCGAAGTAGGCGACGAACACGATTGCCTCCAACTTCTCAGGGCGTGGCTCCGTCTCATCATCGGCAGGTAGCCGCACCGCTTCGCGGTCCGATAGCCTCCCATCGCGCAGCAGCGCCCGGATCGTGTCCTCCGTCACCAGCGTGCGACCTAAATCGCCGGAGTACAGACCTTCCTTCTTCTTTGTCGCAGCCCACCACTTGTCTGCCGCCGTTGGATCGTGTTCCTCGAGCGCGTATTTCACCTCGAGCGGTGAGGACCGCCGGCGGATGGCGCAGCCGTCGGCCGCCTAAGCACGCTCGCCGTAGGTCGCCATTGGTGTCCACGAGCTACTCGATGATGAAAAGGAGCGCACGGCCAACAAGAACAGCTATGGGGAACGGCGTGGTCGATCGGAAAGCGTGTGGAGGAGGCGCAGACGTGGTACCACGGGTGGTATTTAAAGACCCCTCGCCTCCCCACCACCGATAAGCGCAACCAGCAGGTGACGACCGTTCATCCCCCCATAAGCGAAGTAGAAGCGTCGTGACGGCGCACGTGTACCACTTGCGACCTCGGCCGTACAAGGGTCTGACATCGCACGGCGCGCCAGTCGCAGCCCGCCACGTATAGGCCCAGCGCAAAAATTAAATACAGGAAGCACGACCCGATATAGCTTCCGACGCGTGTCAACCGACTCCTGGGGCCAATCACCGCAACAGTCCAAAAGGACCCCCGCCCCAACGGCGAGGCCCTGACCCCGATTTTGGTCGCCCCCACGTGAAGGGGCACTGACGCCCGCGTAACCCTCCGGCCTTTACCAACGAAGGCCCAACCCCCGCGCCGGCAATCAAATAGACGCAGATGCAAATCCGCCAGACAACGGCCGGCACGCCAATCGCAGCCCGCTGCGTGTATACCCTGAGGGAACAACACGTACGGTCGCAACAGCCTGACAGCTCAGAGGCCGACACGATTCCAGGAGTCATCAAAGTGTACTACCGGTCCGCGGAGCCACAACCACCCCGCACCTGGGGGATCCTAGGGCGCGAGGTCTGCCTCCACCAGGGCCGCGTCGACCTCAGCAGCTTAAGACAGGCGAGTCTCCGCTTTAGCGGAGAAGCTCCGTCCTCCACCTCGGCTCGACCCTATGGGCCCAGCGCCGGGGTATACCAGCAAGCCACCACGGGCCAAGCAACCTCGACGGATTCCAACTCCAGCCTCGGCTCCGACCGGCAGTGCAACCGCTGACAGCCGCGGCAGGCGGTGGTAGGTGGGCGATCAGCGCGTAACGCGCCGACGCATCCCTGCCGCGTGTCCACTTTCCCTGGGGAAGAGGTCAACGGCCGTGGTCGCGTGACCGCTGACACCCCACGATGCTCCAATCACAGCCTGCCGCGTGCCCCCACGTCATTGTTTTGGAATGTAGGGGAACGGCGGCTCCGCCTCCTTGCCTCCGCGCGCGTAGCGCCCCTGGCCTACGCCGCAAGCGGCCGCTCTCCGCGGGCACTGTTTTTGAAGGTAGAGGAACGGCGGCTCCGCCTCCCTGCCTCCGCGCGCATAGCGCCTTCGGCCTACGCCGCAAGCGCCCGCTCTCCGCCTTCCTACCTCCGCGGGTGTTTCACAGTAGGAGAACGTCGTCGACCCAGCTCTGGAGCACCGCCTCACCGCCCGCCTTGTAGGCATCGTCTAGGCGGGGCGGCACGTCCTCGGCGCTCGTCTCCGTCGTCCGCCTTGTAGGCATCGCCTCGGCAAGACGACATGGCTCCAGCGCAGGACTCCGCCGTCTGCCTCGTAGGCATCGCCTCGGCGGGACGGCACATCCTTGGCACTCGACTCTGCCGTCCGCCTCGTAGGCATCACCTCGACGGAACGGCACGTCCTCGGCGCTCGACTCCGCCGTCCGCCTCGTAGGCATCACCTCGACGGAACGGCACGTCCTCGGTGCTCGACTCCGCTGTCCACCTCGTGGGCATCGCCTCGGCGGGACGGCACGTTTTCAGCGCTCGACCTCGCCGTCCGCCTCGTAGGCATCGCCTCGGCGGGACGGTATGCCTCCGGTGCATGACTTTGCCGTCCACCTCGTAGGCATCACCCGACGCTACACCACGCGGAACACTTCCCGAAACTCAGCTGCCCGGGGCAGCCACCCGAGCTCCACTTCGCGCCCGCAAAGATCCGGGGCGCGAGGTATATGACGCCCTGACTTCGGCCCCGGCGAGGCCTTCGGCCTCACTAGTATCTTCGACCTCGCGGCCGCAGAGCTTCGGGAGCGGAAGATACGCAGACTCCCGCACCATCAGCACGACGGACGGTGTATTCAGTTCATCGAGGGTCACAGGCCGATGGGACGGAGGGGGTCAAAGGGCTCGGCAGCATGGCTTCGGCCCGTGAAGCCCTTCACCATGAGAGGCTCCTGTTGTAGGGGTGGCCCCCACCTAAGCCCAGCAGGCCTGTTAGAAGAATATATGGTCCAAAATGGGACCTGTGTAATGACATGAGTACCCTTGAGGGGAATACTCGGATGTAAGGGTATTATTGTAAAAGCACTCACCATGTGGACATATATATACAACACAGGCCATGGGGAGAAAACCCTAAGCCATGACTCACCTAACTCTCCACTACCATACTCTCTCTCTGTTTGGTCCGTAACCACAACAAGTATAGTTAGTGGAAATTTCTTGGACCCCTGGTGACTCAATGTTATTTCCCAAAATATTTGAGTCAGGGTATTCCGATGTCCCAGGATCAGAATTTGAGTGCACTATTGATCTGGGTTCAAGGATCCTTTGGTGTCTATCAACTTGAGGTTGATCTGCATTTACATTCTTTTGTTTCCTTTGTCGCTTGTTAGAACCTGTATCCGCCATTTGTGTCGTACTTCTCCCCCTCTTATTTTGAACTGGGAGTTGAGTGGTATTTTGCGGTACCTCCACTCTTTTAGGCACATTTTTGGCAGGATTATAGGATTTTGAGACACCCTTATAATCAGTAAATGCATCTGGCAGATTATTTGCAATGTTTTGCAAATGAATGATTTTTTGAACATGAAGTTCAGTCTCTCTGGTACGTGGGTCTGAGGCAGGAATGCCTTATACATTCCAATCAATTTCCTGGCATTTAGTTTGGTACTTGTTGTCTCCCCCTAATGCCGGGAAATGTTCCTCATTGAATATCTAATCAGCGTAGCGGGCCGTAAACAGGTCTCCTGTAAGGGGCTCGAGGTATTTTATAATTGACGAAGATTTATACCCCACATAGATCCTAAGTTTTCTGTGCGGTCCCATTGAGGTACGCTGCGGTGGTGAGATCGGTACGTATGTAGCGCAACCGAACTTTCGCAGATGGGAAATATCTAGTGGATTTCCACGTACTAATTATAGCGGGGAAGTGTTATGATATGCAGTTGGACGCAATTGAATTAAGTCAGCAGTGTATAAAACTGCATGACCCCAACATGATGTTGGTAAGTTGCAATTCTGTAGTAATGGTCTCGCAATGAGCTTGATTCTCTTGATAAGAGATTCTGCTAAACCATTTTGTGTATGGACATATGGAACAGAGTGTTGAACTTGTATCCCGAGAGCCATACAATAGTCATTGAAGGCATGGGATGAAAATTCAGCAGCATTGTCCATTCGAATTGATTGAATTCGATATTCAGGGTAATTTGCTCGTAATTGGATAATTTGACCAATTAACTTAGCAAATGCATGGTTTCGTGTGGTTAAAAGACACACATGTGACCATCTAGAAGATGCGTCAATGAGAACCATGAAATATCTGAACGGTCCACACAATGGTTGTATAGGACCACATATATCTCCTTGAATGCGCTCAAGGAATTTAAGTGGTTCAGCTCTTATTTTAAGATAAGAGGGTCTTAAAATCAATTTTCCGGTGGCACAGGAAGTGCATACAAAATCTGAGGATTCCGAAAATTTTGTTTTGAGGTATGTATGACCAATTGAATTGCTAATAATTTTCCTCATCATTCCAATGCCTGGGTGGCCAAGGCGATCATGCCATGTTTGGAATGTTTTAGTGTTTTGGAAAATTACGTTGTACGCAATATGTTGAACGGGTTTGATGTATGTATAGTACAATCCAGAGTTTAAAGATGAAATTTTTTCTAGTACTTGTTTGCCATATCCGTTGTGTTTGGTTAAGAGGAGATATTCCTCTTTGTTGTCATTTTGGGTTTCAACATGGAAACCATTCTGACGGATATCTCTATAACTAAGTAGGGTATGTGTTGAATCGGGATACAAGAGTGCATCCTCAATTTCCAATTGTGTACCCATAGGGAGAGTGATAGAGGCGCGACCAGAGCCTACTATCGTTGCATCGCGTCCAGCGATGGTTAAAACGTTTCATTTCCTCCTAGTAAGAGTTAGGAAATATTTTGTGTCCCTAAGTATAGAGTTTGTGGTACCACTATCCACAAGGCATAATTCCTCCTCCATTGGATCGACTCCAAAAATCTTTTTGTCTTCTCTGTTTGCACTTGTGTGAATGTATGTGTGTGCTGATAACGTATTGCAAGAGATTGACAATGATTTATAGATGATGAGAGGGTGGCAGAAAAGGTGTCTATTTGAACAGACATCTGTACATTGAGTAACTGCACATTGGGCATCTTTTTGGTTGTAACTGGTTTCTAACATATTCAACTCGAAATAGAAAAGGAATGCCGCTTTGGCCCCGTTCCTTGCTATTGCCGGATGTAGCCTCCCTCCTTGCGCAATGCCCAGGGTGGCCCCTCACGCGACCAGAGGCCACGTGAGCATCGTGGCGCGATCCCTGGGCATGTGAGCCAGGTCTAGCGTGGCTCCCGGCTGCGTGAGCTCCTCGCGCGCCCATGGGCCACACAAGGTGCCCCCAACACACCACCTATATATACATATATACATATACATATATATACACATATATATATACACACATATATATATGTATATGTGTATATATATGTGTGTGTATACGACGATGAAATGGAGCATCATGGTGCATAGGCACCATGATTTTAAATACATAAATTCAATCCAAATTCAGGTATATTTTTTGAAAGTATTAGTTTTAGGTTATGTACGTATCTTTCACAATTCAAATGAAACATATACCTTTAAAAAAATATACTCAATTTCAAAGTTTTGAACGAACACACACACATATACGTATATGTGTGTATGTATATTTGGCATGTTGGGGGGCACATCGTGTGGCCGATGGGTGCGCGAGGAGTCACGCGGTCTGGAGCCACACAAGGCTCGGCTCACGCGGCTAGGGATTGTGTCACGTCGCTCAGGTGGCCCCTGACCACACAAGAGGGCCACTCTGGGCATTGCACAAGGCCGGGGCCATACCTGGCAATAGCGGCGCGTGGGGGGCCAAATCGGCACTGAATTCTCAAGCTCCAAGTGGATTTCTCGGTCCCCTATATAAGGCTAGCTCCACATAATTTTCAGAGCATCCAATCTTCATCCAAGCATCTAGTTCTCGCGATTTCAATGAAGCCAGCCATTTCCATTGTAATTAGTTCTAGATTCTTTTATGTAACATCCTAATTTTTTGTTTTTTAAAAAATTATTTAAAATAAGGATTTATAAATTTCATACTATTTTCTAGAATAATTAAATATCAAAGAATTTTCCAAATTCAAAATGATTTAATATGAATAAATTGAACCTCAATTAAATTCAAAACTTCTTTTTAATCCCTCATAATTAAATTCAAAACTTCTTTTTAATCCCTCATACTCAAAAGTATTTTGCTAAATTTCATGGAATTTTTGATTTTATTTGCTATTTTCTTGGCTTTTTATTTTCTGAAAATAAAAAAATGTATTTAAACCTAGAAGGCTTCCTGGGCTGATCCTTCTCGGCCCACTTCTCTCTTTCTATCCTTCTTGGGCCAAGCCCATTTCATTCACCCACGCCAATGTCACATATGTGTGCGCTTCGTGTCCCACGGCCCCACCGTCTTTGTCCCGAGCAAAACCAACTCACGCGACCACCACCCCTGACTTGATGTCTATGCCCAACATAGATTCCTATGCCCTTGGGCCATAAAACTGCCACTATTTGTGTCAACACCACCACCTTAATCTCCATCTCCAAAACCCTAACCGTAGGAGCTTGAAGCCACATTGGTTATATAAAGTGAGTTGTAGTAGCATATAATGGTTGCTGCATTACAACATAGCACCTCTAGGTAACCCTTTTACACAAAGTGATGATGAAAGTATAAGTTGGGTGCTACACATGCACGGGTCCACCCCATGGTGGGCTAGGCATTGAGTGAATGTTTGGCCAATGTGCACACAATCAGATCTTAACCTGAGGCAAAGAAGATTGGTTGAGCTGATAAAGGATTGTGATTTAGGCATCAACTATCACTCTGGGAAAGCCAATGTGGTAGCTGATGCTCTGAGCCTCAAGGCATATTGCAGTAATGTGATGGTCCAAGACAAGAACCTGAGCTCTATAAGGAGTTGATGGCACTCAACTATAGATAATAGAGCAAGGCACAATAGCAGCGATGGAAATGCAACCTGATGTGACCACGCCACCAACACATATGACCATAGCGGTCAATATCAAGATTGAACTAAAGGTGAATTCGTTTCTTCAACGTCAACACATTTTAAATGAGAATATGATGCTGCCTAATGATGAAAATATATATATTTGTACCACCACATCACTTTGGAACCAATTGAAGCAAGGGTTCAAGTTGGACAGGTTTTGGAATCCAATTCGGCCTCCAGATCAATACGGATTCAGCCTGACAGGCCAATTTCAAGCGGCCATAACTTTTGATCCAGAAGGCTTCTCAGGGCCCGTGAGTACTCGTTGGAAAGCTCTTGGAGTACCTCCAAACCCCAACCGAGCAGATCAAAAACTACAAAACAAGTCACGTCACTTTTCCAGTCCGAGTCAAAGTGGGCCGAGGGCCTTGTAACTTGGGCTATTTGGGTCAGTACTGTTCATGTGAACAGTACCACGTCCATGTGAATAGTAACCGTGAATAGTACCATATCCCTTGTTATTAGATAAGTGCGGCTTTCCCCTCCCCTATTTAAGGAGGCCGCACCCCTTTAGTTTTCTTTGGGTTTTTCTTAAGAGATTATTCTGCTTAGCAGTTTCGCCGTATGTTCGGTTGACAAACCCCAACTTGTGAACTTAATCTTTATTCGCAATTTTAGATTGCATCTTTTACTCTCTTGCTTGTGTTCTCGATTCGCTTGCAGGAGATAGCCTTCTTGGCGAGGTCAATCGTGTTCGGCACGGTTGATAACCAACGGAGCAGTGGTGTAGTGATTGTAAGGGGATCGATCTGTTTTGGTCGGAGCCTTTGGATCATCAACGTCGAGGTCTCCACAATCGATTTATCAGTACCTCTCGGAAGATCGGGCCATCGTCACATCAGTTGGTATCAGAGCAACGGTTGCCCGTGAGGTAATTCTTGTATCCCTAGTTAGTAGATTGGTTTTTATTTCCTATAGTCCAGAAAAAAATTGCCCCACAAAAAGAATTAATTCCGCTGTCCAAACCCCGTTGTGCCTTTCAATCTGTTAGTTTTGATTTGCTAAATTGAATTTGTGTCCATATTAGCATTGTCTAGTTACTGGTCATATCTTTGTTCCATTAAAAATCCAAACAAAAGAAAAATTCCCCACCCCAAACCCTAGTTTCCAAATTCGGCTGATTTTTCTTTTCTCTGCAGCCGCCACCAAAAACGCCATATCTTTTGAATCCGAGATTATTTTTGAGTGAGACCACCGCCATTAGATTCAAAAATTTCTTATCCATCTATCTGTAAAATTTCACGTCATTCCAGCAAGGCAGTTAAGAGATATATGCGGTGAAATTGACCCAACTATCTGTTTTGAATCTGCAACTGTCAGCAGTTGTGATTTTTGTGCGAATTTCTGTGTTGGGTTTTGGAAGTTTTCCCCAAAATACAATCTGTAAAAAAAGCCATCAGAAAACATAGAAAAAATGAATCAGTGAAAAATAGGCATCTGACAAAAAGTTACGGCCAAAATACCGACGTACTGTCCAGTGGACAGAAATCTTCAGTTTTTAGTTTTGGGTCAATCCTTGTGTTCTTCAATTCCAAATTGCTTTGGATTGAATTATCTTGTATTTACTACTCATACACATTTTCATACACTTGTTTTTAGCCTTCTTCTATTCTTGGTTGATCAGCAACATAGGCTAAGTGCTAGATACGGACTATAATTCAATTCTATGCAATTCTGAAATTAACTGATTGTTCTCCATTGCTACCATATTGTGCCTTCCAAGCTACACCTACTCTTGATCAGAACAGGTTCCCTCTTGCAATCGTACCCACGCTCGACACGGTGTCACGAACTAGCCACCGGTTGTACCACCTGCTGCAATGGTAAGAACACTTGTAAGAGTGTGGTAAGACGCTTGAGAATGTGTGATTCCACCTTCCACCACCTAGTAGTGGATAGGGATAATACCTTTGTGTTGTCTTTTGTTTTCTACTAACCATGACAGGTGGGTCGTCTGATGATCAAGTGTGTGTTTTAAAGGGAGAGCTCATGACACTCTGGGATGGACAACGCATCAATAGGAAGCTTCAAGCTTCGACGGACACATGGCAGCGCTCCGTCAGTTCCATCAATGAGAGTATTACAACACTCACTGCACGCCTTGAAAGAATGGTGAATCGGCCACCAAACAATGGACGCGAGTATGATCACGATGCGGCCCAAGATCGTGAGGAGGGAGATGATAATGAGAGACAAAACCGCGATGCCAGTGCTTCATTTGCTGCCCAAGATGCACGCCCACGACACCGCCTACATCAAAACCATCACGGTATGGGAGGTAATAATTTTTAGCACCACAATGATCGTTCTAATCATGACCCTTTTGCTAAAGTCAAATTTACCATTCCATCTTTTTCTGGTCTTTATGATGCTGAAATATATCTTGATTGGGAGATGACGGTAGAGTAGAAGTTTAATTCTCACTTAGTTTCTGAACAACATAGAGTTAGACAAGCTACTAGTGAGTTTAAGGACTTTGCTATTATCTGGTGGAATGAACTGGGTACCATGCGCTTACAACCTGATACATGGGAGCGGTTAAAAGGAGCTATGCGTGATAGATTTGTTCCTCCTGCTTTTAAACATGAAATGCATAAGAAATTGCAGTGCTTAGACCAAGGTAATAAATATGTCGAGGAATATTATCAAGAACTACAAATAGGCATGTTGCGTTGGTTGTGGGGTTGTTGAGGAAACGGAGGATAAGATTTGTCGTTTTTACGGGGGGTTACGGCGTGAAATTCAGGACATTGTTGATTATAAAGATTTTACTACTGTCAACCAGTTGTTCCATCTTGCTTGTTTGGCAGAAAAAGAATTGCAGGGTAGGCAACAAAGGACAAGGAGCAACTTTGGAGGTATGTCTACATCGAGATCAACGCCTGGGCAAGCCAAGATAGCCCCACCTCCTATTTGTCAAGCTGCTGCCCCCTCTGTGAGTAGGGCGCGTTTGTTATCATGTACCAAGATTTATGATCAAGATCATGCAATACGTGATGCTACACCTACATTAAAACCGAGGACGGTTTTCTGTCAAGAAGGGGAGGATGATGTGACCACGCCACCAACACATACAACCATAGCGGTCAATATCAAGATTGAACTAAAGGTGAATTCGTTTCTTCAACTTCAACACATTTTAAATGAGAATATGATGCTACCTAATGATGAATATATATATATATTTGTAGCACCACATCACTTTGGAACCAATTGAAGCAAGGGTTCAAGTTGGACAGGTTTTGGAATCCAATTCGGCCTTCAGATCAATTCGGATTCAGCCTGACAGGCCAATTTCAAGCGGCCATAACTTTTGATCCAGAAGGCTTCTCAGGGCCCGTGAGTACTCGATGGAAAGCTCTTGGAGTCTACTTTCAGATGGATCTGGTCTCACCTCCAGACTCCATCCGAACAGATCAGAAACTACAAAACAAGTCACGTCACTTTTCCAGTCCGAGTCAAAGTGGGCCGAGGGCCTTGCAACTTGGGCTATTTGGGCCAGTACTGTTCACGTGAACAGTACCACGTCCGTGTGAACAGTAACCATGAATAGTACCATATCCCTTGTCATTAGATAAGTGCGGCTTTCCCCTCCCCTATTTAAGGAGGCAGCACCCCTTTAGTTTTCTTTGGATTTTTCTTAAGAGATTATTCTGCTTAGCAGTTTCGCCGCATGTTCGGTTGAGAAACCCCAACTTGTGAACTTAATCTTTATTCGCAATTTCAGATTGCATCTTTTACTCTCTTGCTTGTGTTATCGATTCGCTTACAGGAGATAGCCTTCTTGGCGAGGTCAATCGTGTTCGGCACGGTTGATAACCAACGGAGCAGTGGTGTAGTGATTGCGAGGGGTTCGATCTGTTTTGGTCGGAGCCTTTGGATCATCAACGTCGAGATCTCCACAATTGACTTATTAGTACCTCTCGGAAGATCGGGCCATCGTCACATCACAACCCTTCCTAGAAGATCAAATCAAGGCCGCATAGAAAGGAAATTCCGGCGTCCAGCGATTCATGCACCTCATAGCGAAAGGAAAGGCCTCTAAAATCATTGAGGATCAGTAATGAGTCATATGCTACGGAAAGTGTACTTTCGTTCCCCATCAAAAGGAGCTTAAGAATTGATACTTATGGAGGCCCACAACTCAGCCTATTCCTTACATCTAGGAAGTACCAAAATGTATCAACACTACTAGGGAAATGCTGATATATGATGTTTCTGTTTCATCACAAAAAATCACCGAATCGTCACCAACCTACATGTATGACGAACTTATGATGAAACGGCCTTCGTCATGGATGTCCTGTCATAAAAGAACTTTTGTGACGAAATGGTCTTTTTCATCATAGATGTATGACGAAAAACCGTTCATCATGGAAAAAGTTCTGTTAAATGATGAAAAAATCTTGTCATGTAAGACAAAGAGAACGTCATGGATAGCTGCCATTCCCGATCCTTTTTTTATTAGGCCCAGTTGGTAATTTTGGCCCACTTATTTCTGCCAATCTAGCAAACTTAGCCCATGTTCCCGGCCTAGTCCTTTTTGGCCTAAGGTTCCCGGCCCAGTCGAGTTCTTTTAGCCCGTTAGTTATGCAGCCTTGTTTTCCCCGCCACCAATTTTTGCTTTTTTTTTGCCTAGCCCACTTATGCAGCCCAACAACTTCGTCACATACTGCTTTTGTGGAAGAATGTTCCCAGGCTCCAGGTTTAGCCGGCCAAGAAACACAAATTAACATACAAGATGAAATTCACTTCAGCAAACACAAAGTAATGCATCTCATTACATCACAACAATTCACACATGTGACTCAATTCATGACTATCAGTTCACAGCAAACTCAGTTCATGGTAGTTCACACATTCAATTCCAGCAGGTCACACAGTTATTTCAATAGCAGATCAAGGATTTGGGTTAACCTGTGCATATTCCATGAGACGACGAAAAATGAGATCACTTTCTTCTTAGAGGTGATTAGAATTGTATAATCTATTGAATTTATGATGATGATGCTTTGGTAAGGAAATCTGCACCATCTAGGGTTTATTCTATACAATCTCTTTATGCAGTGATTAATTTTGGGAGGTAGCTACCCTATTTACATTCCTACTACAAAAGGTAGAATGTTCCTAACAAGTATTGCTTATTTTCACCTATTTTTGGAATGTGTACTGGAAAAAGCTATTTGGAATGAAATTTCTATTATGCTAGACATGGAAATTGGTTCTAATTATGTGAATTTGGCTACACGGTGGCTTAGTGATTCAAAGCATGAAGTTACTGACATTGTTGGTGCTGCACTTTGTTGGGTGTTGTGGAGATTAAGGAATGACTTGGATTTTCAGAGAATGAAGTTGTCTTTGGTGTAGGAAGTCTAGCTTAAGGTCTCCTAGGTAGGGAAGAACTAGTGGTAGCTATGCGTGAACTCAGGGTTGCCAAGGATGGATCTGTTTATTTGTAGCAACCCAGATTTTGGCAATCTGGATCTTCTGTGTATTCTGAGCTAGTCTCTGGATTAGTAGCTAGCTCACACAATATAACAATGATGAATATCACATCCAAACATGTGTATAACTAAAAAGGTATAGTAGTAAATGAGCATAAATCGGTCAAATGGCAAAGGGCTTACTTCATAGGACAGGGAGGCCAAATAAGAAGGAAATCTTGTAGTGGAAAAGGCATGTAGCAGTGGAGTCCCTCATGATATACCCACAAGCAATCGACTGGAGTATGCAAACTAGCACTTGGCATTGTCTTTAACCTTCGATAGATGGTGACACTTGTTCACTGGTATATTACTCCTTGAGCACTGAATTCATATAGTTAAGCAACAATGGGTAGAAAAGTATTCAACAAGTTCTTATACCAGGCTTAACCAAGGGAAGGCCTTATATTTCTTTTAGCATAAAGCCAAGTTATCAAATATCATAGTATAGCTAGTTTCTAAACCTATTACCTAGCCATTTTTAACTAAAATTGAATGCCTAGTTTAAGTCAAATTTATCATGAGAAGTTCCTTTGCTTCCACCGTTCATGTTCGAAATTGAAATGGGGGGAATGTTCCTGAAGGTGTGGAACATGTCTTGATGCAAGCAAAAGTTGAGGAGGCTCGCTAGGGTGTTGGGAACGGCACAGAGGAGCTCGGTGGCACTTGGGTGGGCAAAAATGAGTCGACCGGTGTGATAGCATTCCCAGTGGCCGAGCGGAGGAGAGGAGGGGGAGCAAGAGGGAAAATGGATAGGAGGAGGAGGTGAAGAACATGGCATGCTTAGCTTGGCTTATAAGGTAGCGGAGCACAATGTGTTCTCATGGGGACTACGGTTGCATGCATGAGTTCTCATGAGTGGCCGTGGCCAGGCATGAAGTGTGCTCTGGCATGGACAGGACTATCTCACGGTGCATGGAGAGAGAATGGGGGCGCGAGGTTGTAGTCCTTTGTGTTACTTTTGCTCTACTGCTTGCAAGAGAGAGGGAGAGCGCATGGGGGGGAGAGAGAGAGAAACTTAGTGGGGGAGAAGAATAGGGAAGGGGCTTGGTGAGTGGGTTGTAGACTTAATGGGGAAGAAGAACAGGGAAGGAGCTTGGTGAGTGGGTTGGTTCAATCACCAAGCTTGGCTGATGCGCGTAGGCCAGATGGGCCAGCGAGGAGAAAGAGAGAAGAAAGAGAATAGGGTGTGGACTAGGCCATGGCTATGTTTCAACTGGGTTTCAGCCCAAGAGAAGAGAGAAAATAAAATAGGTTTAAGATTTTATTTTGGAATTTGGAATTTGATTTTGATTTGGATTTTGGTTTGAACTTATGAGAGGTTTCTTTGCACCCAAATACTTTAGGAAAATATTTTGATTTGCACTCAATTGAATTTAAGAATTTTACAAACCCAAATTTGGTTTGAATTTAAATTTTTATCTTGAGATTTCAATTCAGGTTGAATTTAAATTTGAAATCCAGGAAGGGAGGGGGACCGGGGAGGTGGTGCCGGCTGTGGGAGGAGGAGGTGGCGCCCACAACAAACAGGGAGGCTGTGCCGACTGCGGGAGGGGCAGGTGATGTTGGCTGCGGGAGGAGGAGGCGGCGCCGGCAACAAATGGGGAGGCAACACTACTAGTTTCAACCAAAATTGTACATATTTCTTGAATTTTTCTTGAATTCGAATGGTATGTTTGAATATTTCAACCAAAATTTTTGAAACTGAGAGACCATGTGGTTATGTCCCCATGGGTATGATGAGTAATTGACATCGGTTTAGAAAAGTCGAGTTTGATTTATGTGGTTCGGACCATGTCGTTTGCATGGTGCATTCGGTTTCGGTCGGACATGGTCAAATCTGGTCAAAGTGATTAGGATGCATATTCTGGTAATTTGACAGGTTGGGCTTCTTCATGCGTAAGTATGGTTCATGGATGTGATTTATGTTTACATGTGTCGAGCGATGCTATTTGATGTGTTTCTTATCTGTGATGGCTACAGGACGTCGAGGCGGAGTCATGGCGAGGTACGGAGGACCGGACTAGGCGCAGGCGGTGCCGAGGTCAGAACGGTCGAGGTGTGCCGAAGACGGCGGAGACTCGAGGTGGTTGCGAGGCTTGGACGACAAGAAACGCGGAAGCTTCCCGGAAGGTGCAGAAGGGGCGTTTCGGTAAAAACGCAAAGCTGTATATGGAAGTAGGTTTGATTAGCATTAGCGGGTAAAGGTGGAGGCTTAATGGGCAAAGCAAAAGGAAAACCCATTAGTGGATGGCTATATAAAGGAGAGGGTTTTCTGCATATGTAGTCATGGTCTTGGGGGTGTTTTTCACTTTGCTCTTTAGTTGGTTTTGCTTTGAGGCTTTAGTTGTTGAAGGTTGGTGAGAAGGGCAGAGTTGTGTTGGAGGTGTGTCTCCTCTCTATTGTCTTGCTCGTAGCTCCTCTCCAAGCATGTAGGGGTCTTGGTGTTCTTGGGCTTGGGAGAGGGAGAGGATGATCTGAGCTTTCATGTAATCATTCCTCTTGTATCAATCGCGTATGGGGACTCCTTGTATCCTTGATTGATTTGGAATGAAAGGTCTGAGATTTATTTTCTGTTCTCTCTAGGCTTTATTCTTGAGTTTTTGTGTTTTGACTCGATTCCTGCTGGGGAGTGGCAAAATGGGTTGCTCTGTGATGGAATTGCATTTCTTGACCCTTTGGTCATCTAGTTCCAAGAGCAACTCAATCAATTTGCAAGAATCTCATTTTTAGCCTTCCTGTGTTTATAATCTCATTTCTAGGGTTTTGGTGTAAATCTTGCTTCCCCTCTTGAGATGGCATGAAGCTTGGTATCTAAAGTCCAGGGGCTATTAATTAGCCATCCTCAAAGTTTCATGTACAAATGATCAAAGGTTAGCTAGGAATTTGAGATTTGGGGTAGCTCTCTGCATTCTTATTTTCCTCTGCTCTTGTTTCTAGGGTTTGGAGTTATTTCGATTTTTCTTCAATAGTTTGTGTCCAGACTTGAGTCTTTGAGCCCTAATGCTATTCCCTAGCTATTCCCTTAGTTTCTTGAGCAAAGAATCAGAAATGAGATGGCAATTTGAGAATTAGAGTTACTCTCTGTAATTTCTTAGTTCTTGGCAAAAATCTCAGTTTCTTGTTCTCCAAATGAATTTCCCTATTGTTTGAGGTCCCTTTGTTATTTGGAATAGGGTACCTATCTTCTGGGAAAAGGGCAACATCAGAGAACCACTTTTTGATTGAATTCATGGTTGTCCAGAAATTTCAGCAAAAAATAGGTTCTCTCGGGCTCCCTATTTTCAGGCAACCGGTCAGACCGGATTTTGGCCTGCGGTCTGACCAGCTCAAAAATTGCGGTCTGATCGGCATTATAGAACCGGTCTGATCGGCCAGCCAACTGCGGTCAGACCGGCTCCATGGGCGGTCAGACCGGCCGACCCCTGTAGGTGCTGATTTCAGTTGTTTTTGGTGAGACTTGGCTCTTCCTGTTATGATGGGTCTTCTTGGTTACTTTGGTGTTACTTTTAGATCCCTGTTCTCTCCTCTGGATTGGTTGAAGTGTTAATGGTTTTTTTCTTTTCATTGCTCCTAGTAGCTTTCGGAGAGTGACCTTTGATGGTACTTTTGAGAAGTCAGAATTGAATAAAAATCCACCTTAAATCAAATTAACCGGAGAACTCAAACTCGAATTCCATTCCGAGTTTTCCAAACTTAAAATTCGAAATGCAATTACAAACTTAAGGCTCAAAATAATCGAAGTGCAAATTAAAATTCAAAAACTAGATAAAGGGAATAAAATGTCCAACTTCATTTTCACTAGGTAAATAAAATAAATGGCTGAACAAATATTAAAAGCTCGCATTTAAATAATTAAAATGAGAATTCAAAATTTTGAAAATCATGCAAAACTCAAAATCAATAAATCCTAATGCAAACTCAAAAACTTAAATTAAAAATATGAAAATTTTCAAACTAGCTTAAGCATTTCATTTCCTTCTCTTTTCCATTTCTCCCTTTCCACTTTCTTACATGTGGGCCCTCTCCTCCTCCTCCTTCCCCTTTCTTTCTTCTCTGTCCCTCCTCTGTCTTTACTCCCTCTCCGATCATGTCACTGGGACCCACCCCTCCTACTCCCCACGACCGTGTGCGTCATCGCCAACTGCCCGGCAGCCTCACTCCGACGTGTCGCTCTGCCGCGATGACCGACTTTTTGACCGCACCGCCGCGTCGATTGGGCGCCGATTACACCGCCACCAGCTCGCTTGACCGCCCCCGTCAGTTGCAGTGCACTCCTGCTCCCGTCGCTTCCCCTGTTTCGGGCGTCATCGCGCCTATGCTCGCTTCAGCCCAGCATCAACCGCCCTGTAGCCGTGCGATTGCACCTGCCGACCTCGCGTCTACCCCCGCACGGCCCTGCCACCCCGACTCCATTCCCATACCCTGCGTCACCCACGCCTTGACCCAAGCTCAAATCCTGAGCGCTATAGCAGCTCCACCGCCACGCCACCGAGATGACCGCCCAACCGCCCTTCTATCAACCGCCACTTTTTCGCGGCTATAAAGCCTCGCCTGGGGCTCTCGATCGCTCCACACCACCCCACTGAGTCTTCCACTTCAAAGAAATAGCCTCTCAAACACCACAGCCCGCCGGCGGTCACTTCTATCCCAAGCCCGACCAAGGAGCCGACCGTCGATTGCCGCCGCCGCAGTCCAATTCCTTTCCACGGAGGCACCCCCGAAGCATCACGACGCCATCCCCGCCCTCGACCAGACCTGCCGTCGACTAAACTGCGCTAGCACCCTGCGACCCCTTCGACCGCCGCCGTCCCACGTCGCTAGCTCACCGCCGACCTCCCTGAGCTGTCCTGACCCCCAAGGTAGCTTCCTGCCCACGAGTAGATGCTCCCTTAGAGTTTAATTGGATTCTAGCACCCTAGATTGCCCTAGCCAACCCCCTGATCCACCGCCTGCACGGCCGCCATTGCTCCCCTGAAGCTCCTCCAGCCGATTCCTCGCTCTGAGAGTGTCCCCTCAGTGCCTTGAGCCTTCTCCAACCACTGGCTAAACTCATCGCCAGCCTGCCTCTACCCCTCTCCCGCTCAGCCAACCCTATGGTACGTTTCCCCTGCATCCCCTCATGCTCATGTGCACCTCAATTTCCCCTCTCCTTTACTCCAGTGCTGTCGCGTCGAGGTCGCCTCTCTACCGCCTGCACGTGGTCGAAGCCACAGCTGCCATGGTCGAAAAAGAGACCTGGTCGTGAAAAGGTCATTTACGACCACACGGTCAAAAGCTACGACCACGCTTTTGGAAGCCACGACCTCGCGGTCGAAGCCACGACCACGCGGTTGAACTCACGACCACGTCATCATTTATGACCATACGGTCGGACACTTGACCACGTTCAATCTTCATAGTCGTAGCCCCCTTCGACCACACAGGGAGTCTACTGATCATCGTTCACCGTGGTCGAAGCCCTCTCCGACCACTCACACTGCCGTCAAAGCCCTCTCCAACCACTCACACCATGGTCGCGCACCCTCTGACCACCCACACCATGGTCGAAGCACCCTCCGACCACTTACATCGTGGTCGCAATACATTCCGACCACGTCCACGACCACTCAAGTTGGTTACGATCGCTCGAAAACACTTACAACCACTCCATGGTCATTTACGACCACTCAAGGTCATTTACGACTGCTCTGTGTCCCATACAACCGCTCAAAACCCCTCACGGCCACCCCCTGTTGAACACTCGAACATGCGGTCGTTACCAACCATACGGTTGAAATCGACCATGCGGTCGTTACCGACCACGCGGCCGCTACCGACCACGCAGTCGTTACCGACCACGCGGTCGAAACCGACCACGCGGCCGCTACCGACCACGTGGCCGCTACCGACCTCGCGGTCGAAACCGACCACGCAGTCGAAGCCATGACCACGTAGTCGTTTACGACTGAGCGGTTGAACTCACAACCACGTAGTCGTTACAACCACGTTATTGTCCCGACAATTGGCTATGGGTCTTGCCTGTCAGACTTTTAGTTATTTCTCGAATTTGTTCCAACAGAGAGCTTCAAATAATCATAACTAATTCATTTTAACTCTGAATTGAGTGAAACAAATTTTTGAATTCATCTAAAATCAAAATCTAACTAATGGAACAGAGATCATGAATTTTTGAGTTCATTTGAATTTTTCTTTGAGGATTTGTTTGCTTTGCTGATTTTTATCCGAATTTTTGCGCACGGTAAAATAGCGTACGAGGCTCAAGAAGAAGAAGTCAAAGCTGAAGCAGCTGCTCTTGGTAATCAAGACCCAGTTCACTGTGACCAAGGCGAGTCAATACTTTGATCATGTTGAGCCTATATTTTTCTACAAATTACTTTGGTTTAAATTATCAAATTGCATGCTGTTATTTTATATGCAAATATACATTTAATTTAATATTCTAGTTATTTGCCCATTGTTTAACTTGATTAATATTAAACCTCCTTTGGAATATTTGAATATGTGAACCTTGTCACCCTAGTAAAATTTATAATGGTAACCTTTCAAAAATAAGTCCGTAATTATACGCTATGCTTAGTACAGCTTAGATACTCGGGGGCGCTGAAATGCCCTAAGCATCATTTTTAATCATGATAAACTGGTTTGGCAAGTCATGGTGGTAATGATTGGTATATTTTGATAAGATTATTTTATGCTCCCAAAAACCTCAAATTGCTTATCTATCTGGATGGATGGTTCGGGGGTATGGTGCAGCGGTGCACGAGAGTGTGGTTTGTGGTAGAATCGCCCAGATAACCCTAAAGACTGAATCTTGTCATGACCACCTGTGTAAAACAAGTATAACTACAAGTCTGTAAAGTACAACTCGGGTTAGTAAATTTACCGGACCCTGGAAGTCATCATCATCGATCGAGAAGGTGAGGTAGTGCAAGTGGCGATCTATGTGACGGCTTGAATGGGGCACCCGTTGAGAGTGAAGTTCTTTTGCGGCGTGCTAGCAGTGTGGGTAGCCAGCTGCTAGGCACATAGGAGGGGAACATCCCGCATAACGTATGGGACCCACCGCAAGTGGAAGCGACCCATAGGGTGAGATGATGGAAGGGGCGAGGTATTTTGAACGGTTACTGTGATGGTTTGCTAAACCGCACGACTAAGGAATCGTGCGGGGCAATGAGCGGATTGTCTCTTGTGGGTAAAGTGTGCAAACTCTGTAGAGTCAAAACTATTCGAATAGCCGTGCCCACGGTCAAGCGCGGACATGGGAATTTAACCAGATATAGTTCTACTTCAAAAACTTTGTGGGTGGAATTGGAAAAATGGAGGGCAGTGGAAAGCCCTGTTTTGTGTTTCCCTGAGTGTCGTCCCAGTGATAATATAAGCGGCTATAACGCTGAAGGTTTAGCATATGGTGCAGAAACCATGTAACGGTGGATGGAATCTGGATCGCTATTATTATTGCATTCTTTTACGCATTATGTTTTAGTTCAAAACTGCTAGGTCTCAGGAATTTCTATGTATCATATTTTAAATAATAATAATACTTCTTTTCTTGCAAAATAAAATGTAGGGAAGAATAAATAGAGTCGTAAGTAAAGAAGATGGATGTTTGTGGTAAACACATAAAGATGGTTGGTTTCGTGTCGATCATCAAAAGGAAATGATAGTGTGAATTCTGAGAAAATAAATTGGTGGAGCCTAAATGAATAGATTGGCTAGGTGGATGAATTAAATGATTTTTGGAGAATTAGGGAGTGCGAAAGTAATTGATGGATTACGACACTGATAAATAATATAAATTCTTGGGAGATGGTTGGCAATAATGGAATTAATAGAATTTGATTGATTACTAGATGAGTCAATTGAATTCTTGGGAATTTGGAGATATGATAACAACTATTAGAGTATAAACTTGATCAATAATATTCCTGGTGGATGTATATTAGTGAATTAGTTAGAGATAGATAATGGAAAATAAGGTTGATTACTGGAAGAGCAAATTATGGTTTTGGATCAATAACAGAAAGGATTGAATTGTTAGAAAGTCCTGAAATAAATGATACCGGTGGATTTAAAAGTAATTATGTTGGATAATCATTAGAATTTAGAAGTGATTAGTTGATGAATAGCAACTATAAGATTGGATTGTTAGGAATTCAGAACACAAAAGATATTGGTGGATCTAAAATAAAGGATACTGAGTTTTCATTTGACTAAGGAACTGATCAAATTGGTAAATAATGAACCTAAGATTGGATCTATAAATTTTTGGTGAGAATTTAGATTCCCATGAGAGTTGGTAACCCCAATTTGAATAATAGAATTTTTTGACAATGCAATGGGAATTGTTTGAATGGTGGTTCCAAAGTAAAGTTATTGGATTATCATTGGATTGTAGAATTAACAGATTGGCATATAGTGGATCTGAGATTGGCAGTATATAGCCATCTGGGTTTGATTTACAAATTTATGGTGGAAGTTAGGATTTATGCGAGAATCAGACACTCATGGCTGGATTAATGAAATGGTGGGTGACAATATAGAAAGTGTATGGTCGGTGGATTAAATAAATGATGACACTCGCTGTTCGGAGTTTTAGGCAACAATAACACCGTGATTAAATAATAATAATACTACTAAAAGCAATTTATGGCAAATAAAATAACCCGAGCCTCTCCATTGATAAGCCATGCATATTATTTATTTGCATCCTGTGTATTGGCTTGCGGAGCACGGTGGTTTGTGCTCACTCTCACTCTCACAACAAATCCAGAATCAGGAACCAGATCGCTACACTTCAGCAATACTCTTGGTCATGATGATGAAGAAGATGAGGATGTCAAGGGCTAGGTCGCAAACCCCTAGTTGGCTGCCTGTGGGCATGTCTTGAGGGTCCCACCTGTGTGTTTCATTTCTGCTGCTGCATTTTATTGATTTCGGCCTAATCGGCCCATGAGTAAGTCTACTATTATATTTACGCTTTCGCATGATATGTATTTTGATGTTCAGTACTGTATATGTGAGCATTATCTACTGATCCAGGGAATAGCGCGGTTGAATCACAGAGAATTCTAAATTATAAAATCCGGGTCCGACACACCACCACCTGCAAGGTTCCTAGCTTCAACCCCGCGCCTCATTGTTCAAAAATTTCAGAATGTGAGAATGCTAATCCGTAGCCAGGGGACTGCAACTCTAGAGTTGGAGTTACATGCTTTAATTGGGATGAGAAAGGTTACTATGCTAATTGGTGCCCTCACAAGCAACACGGCCAAGTCAAGAATGTTCCTACCGATGCACCTGCCAAGAATCTATCTGCACCACACTACTACAAAAGAGGCTATATAGGACGGGTACATCACAGACGGTTCATACGGAACCGTCTGTGCTTAAACTATCACAGATGGTTCATACAACCAACCGTCTGCAATATTTTCACAGACGGTTATTAACACGAGCCGTCTGTGATACTCGAGACAACACAGACGGTTCGTGCTAATAATTGTCTATGAACTTTCACAGACGGTTCTTAATACAAACCGTCTGTGATAAGAACCATCTGTGATAATCGAGACATCACAGACGGTTCGTATTGATAACCGTCTGTGA
Organism: Dendrocalamus latiflorus; assembly: GCA_017311315.1. Taxonomy (NCBI): domain Eukaryota; kingdom Viridiplantae; phylum Streptophyta; class Magnoliopsida; order Poales; family Poaceae; genus Dendrocalamus; species Dendrocalamus latiflorus. The sequence continues at coordinate 20,285,104 of CM029672.1, forward strand.
ACTTTCATGCACGGTTCTTAATACGAACTGTCTGTGATAATCGAGACATCACAGATGGTTCGTATTAAGAACCGTCTGTGATAATCACATGTCGCCAATAATTGGCGTATACCCAGGATTTCGATCTCACCTGTCCATTTTCTCCACATCGAATGGCAGGCACCAGTTCCTCCCACTGCTTGGCCCTTATTAATAACTCTCCATCTACCTTTCCACCGGTACTAGTCACGCGTGAGTTCATCCACTAGCTAGCTTCCTGCATGCATCTCCACTCCGCTGTGAGCTAGCGCCTCGGTCGCGGCACAGCGGGAGGCTGGACAACAAACTCTTGCCATAAGTGTCGTAAGTGTGTCTTGTTCAGCCTCACCGTCGTGCCATGAAGGGTTCGATAGCTTGTTATCCTGTAATAGATATGAATGTGTTGTTATGTCTTGCCTCTGTATTTGGTTGTTCCTCGATGACGCCGACTACTGCTGTGAGCTAGCGTATCTGTTGTGGCACAGCGAGAGGCTAGACAACACACTTTTGCCGTAAGTGTCATAAGGGTGTCTTGTTTAGCTTCAACGTCATGCCACGAAGGGTTCGTTAGCTTGTTATTTTGTAATAGATCTGAATGTGTTGTTGTGCTTGCATCTGTATTTGCTTGTTTTCAAAGGGCATGGGTAACATTATTTAATTTCTTGAAGCTAGGCAAAAAACAGAAAAAATTTCCAGGTATAGTCGTATAGAGTGAACTATCACAGACGGTTTATAGTATAAATCATCTATTTAGGACTATCATAGATGGTTCTATATACGAACCGTCTGTGATACTCACCAATCACAGACGGTTGGTATTACGAACCGTCTGTGATATTATGGACATCACAGACGGTTCGTGTTAATAACCGTCTGTGATAATGTAGGACTATCATAGACGGTTCTATATACGAACCGTCTGTGATACGCACCACTCACAGATGGTTGGTATTACGAACTGTCTGTGATATTGTGGACATCACAGACAGTTCGTATTAATAACCGTCTGTGATAATTCCCAGACGGTTATTAACACGAACCGTCTATGATATATTGGTTTCACAGACCGTTTGTGGTTCGAACTGTCTGTGATATTCTGCACTATTAATTACTGGGCATACTTGCTCAATGTCGACATAGATTTGTCTTCATTGCGCTGCATCGGTGGAGCAAGGCGGCTGGCTTTAGGGAGTTCGGGGTGAAAGCATATCGCCGTCTTCTTAGTGATCTGATCAGAGGTTAGTACTCAATTACTTTTAATAACTTATATGCATGCATGTTTTTGTAATTGAAGGCCGGAGATGATAGCTAGGTTTTTGTTTAATTTAAATCTAGCTAGCTAGCTAGGTTTAGAAAGATAATGTTAGTTTGCTCGATTTCAGAATGGGTAAGTACTACCTAACATTCTTGCTTAACATTATTATGTCATGAATACGTGGCTAGCAATATACCTACATAATATATATAGATGTATGTCATGTACGTGTAAGTATATATAGCTAGTCTGATTTGCTATGTAGTAGTGGTAATAATCATTTTTGACACCCATTTGTTACTTGTGTAGCGTAGATGGACCGAAGCTGGATGTACATTGAGAACTGTGTGAGTGAAGAGTACATTAATGGCGTGTCTGCTTTTAGAAGAGTGGTCGAGCTGGATATGTTGAAGAAGGGGATGAAATATATGTGCTGTCCATGCATTGATTGTGATAATCTCAAGATGTTTAGCAACTCAGCGCAGATCGAAGCTCACATGATTCGAATGAGTTTCAGAAAAGGGTACTATTGTAGGGATGGCCCCCACCTGATCCCAGCAGGCCTGGTAGAAGGCTATAAGGCCCAGAATAGGCCATGTGTAATGACATAAGTGCCCCTGAAGGGGATACTCAGATGTAAGGGTATAATTGTAAAAGCACTCCCCATGTGTATATATATATATAGAACACAGGCCATGGGGGGACCCAAGGGGCCATTACCATCACTTACTCCCAACTCTCCACTACCATCTCTCTCTCTGTTTGGTCTGTAGCCACAACAGTTGGCGCCGTCCGTGGGCAGGACAGGAGCAAGCCTGAAGACCAAAGAAGGATGGCACCGAAAAAAGCTTCATCGGCGGCGGTGAAGGGAAACAAGGCGGCTGGGTCGGAGCATCGCATGGGCACCAGGGCTTCGGCATCGGCTGCTGCGGGCGCGGGCGACGACGCAGGCGCGGTGGTCGAGGACGTCGACGCTCGCGCGGCGACGACCGACCCCGCCACCGGCGCCGCGACGGCCAACCCCGTCACCGGCGCTGCGACGACCGACCCCGCCACCGGCGCCGTGACGACCAACCCTGTCACTGGCGCTACGACGACCGACCTCGCCACCGGCGCCGCGACGGCTAACCTCGTCACCGGCACTCCGACAACCAACCTCGCCGCCCTCGCCGAGACGCTCACCGGCAGCTCGGGAGCTCGCGAGGCGATCGTACCTATGCCGGCGGTGGAAAGCGCCCTGCTGGCGGCCCTCAAAGCGTTCCAACAGGAGCTAGGGGATCTTCGTGGGGCTGTCCGCGACATACAAGAGGCTCGGGGCCAGCAGGTCGCGCCAGAGCCCACGCCGGAAAGGGCGGACAGCCGCGACGCCCCCACGTCCAGCCGCATGCCGCTGCGGCGCGTCGATCCGGAGTCCCCGCTTTCGGCAGGACTGCAGCAGGCGGCGTGGCCCGAAGACTTCAAGTTCCCCAGTGTCATCGAGTCGTACAAAGGTGATACGGACCCTCGTGAGTTCGTGCGCGTGTACGAAACCGCAATCGAAGCCGCGGGCGGAGATGACACCACAAAGGCGAAGGGCCTCCCCCTCGCGTTGCAAGGGGTGGCGCTTTCCTGGTTTTTTACCATAAAGCCAAACTCCATCTACGCATGGGAGCAGATCCACGACTGTCTTCACAGCAACTTTCAAGGGAACTATGCTGAGCAAGTCGACGCGGACCAACTCTTCGCCGTGAAGCAGAAACCTTCGGAAAGGCTCCGGGACTACTTCGAGCGCTTCACGAAGGTGCGATGCCAGGTCAAGGACGTCAACGAGACAACTGTCATCAACGCAGCCATACAGGGCCTCCGCCCGGGCCCCCTAGCCAAATACAACGCGCGCAAGCCTATCAAGACAGTCGCCAAGCTCTTCGACAAAATGGAAGGATATGCGCGGGCCGAGGAAGATGCGCGGAGACGCAACGCCCCCGCTCCCGACCTCGCCCACGCGAAGCGCTTGGCATGTGAGGAGCAGGCGGGCAATGATTCCCTGAAGCAGGGCCGGAGTCGACAACCCCGAGAGGACGCTCCCGGAAGCGGCGGCCCCGGGGAGCCGGAAGGCTCGTCACGGAGCACGCGCAAGCCCCGACGTCACCGGCGCAGACCACAAAAAGCCCGCCATGTCCTCGGCATTGGGAACGCCCTTCGGGAGCCTGCCCCCATATCGTGGAAAGAAGGCCGGGGATGTGAAGGCGGACCCGGTCATGACGAGCGGCCACGAGCGGAGCAAGAGCTTCGGGATTGCGGCAAGTGGTGCGAGGTGCATGGTTACGGCGATCACTATACAAAGGCGTGCACCGCGGTCACGGAACTACGACGGGCGGTGGTCGAAGCTCGGGTCTTACCCCCCAGGCCCCTGGCAGAAGTCCGAGAGCGGCAGCCAAGAGGTGACCCCCTGCGAGCCTCCGCCGAAGAAGGCGTGCGGCACCGCACCATCAGCGTCATCACCGGAGCCTCCTTATCAGGGGCCCCCTTGGAGCAGTCACAACCGTGGATGCCGCCCCGCAGCATCACCTTTACTCTGGATGACGCCAGGGGTGTGGAGTTCCCTCACCAAGACCCTTTAGTCATCCAGGCTCACATCGCAGGCCATGATGTCAGGCGCATCCTCGTCGACGGGGGGAGCTCTGCGAACATCCTATTCGCAGGGGCCCTCGAACAAATGGGAATCCCTGAAGCCGCCTAGAGCAATCGGAAGCGCCACTTCAAGGCTTCGGAGGCCAACCGCTGGAGGCCATAGGGCAAGTGTCCCTTCCGGTTACATTCCGCCAGGGGAGTAACGTTCGAAGCGCGCACGTCGTCTTCGACGTCGTAGACATCCCGCACCCCTACAACGTCATATTGGGACGGCCCACCATCAATTCCCTCGAGGCGGTCCCGCACCACGCCTTCCTATGCATGAAACTCCCAGGCCCGGAGGGCGTGATCACTGTCTTCGGCGACCAGGACCTCGCTAGGCGCGTTGAAGTTAGCAGCCGGAACTTACACCGCCCAGTGCACGCCCTCTCGGGCACGCTCGGCGACACGCCCTCCACTCCGGGATGGACACCTAAGCCTCGGCCCGAAGGTGGAGTCAAAAAGGTGCCGCTCCGGGCGGAGGGGTAGTTTGTGTCCATTGGCGAGGGGCTCCCTGCGGAGGTCGAGCGAGATCTACTCCAAGAGCTCCGGGACAACGCCGACATCTTTGCGTGGTCACCGGAGGACATCAAGGGCGTAGACCGCGCAGTAATCGAGCACCGCTTGGCGGTCCGCCCCGACGCCAAGCCAATCAAAGAGAAGCTTCGCCGTATGTCCATGAATCGGCAGCAGGCGGCCAAGCTGGAGGTGGCGAAGCTTCTCCGGGCCGGGGTCATCCGCGAGGTCCACCACCCAGAGTGGCTAGCCAACCCCGTATTGGCCAAGAAAGCCAGCGGGGCCTGGTGTATGTGCATCGACTTCACGGCACTCAACAAGGCGTGCCCAAAGGACAATTACCCCCTGCCACGCATCGACCAATTGGTCGATGCTACCGCCGGGTGCGAGCTAATGAGTTTCTTGGATGCTTACTCTGGTTATCATCAGGTATACATGGCCGAAGACGACGAGGACAAGACCAGTTTCATCACACCAATCGGGACCTTCTGCTTCGTCAGAATGCCCTTCGGCCTAAAGAACGCAGGTGCTACCTTTACCCGCCTCGTTGCTCTCGCCCTCACCGCCCAGCTCGGGAGGAACGTGGAAGCCTACGTCGACGACGTAGTAGTCAAAACCCGGCAGCTCACTTTGCACGGCCGGGACCTCCAGGAGACCTTCGACAACCTCAGGAAGGCCGGCATCAAGCTCAACCCCGACAAATGCGTCTTCGGCGTCCAGGCAGGCAAATTGCTGGGCTTCCTCGTGTCCGGACGGGGCATCTAGGCGAATCCCAACAAGGTTGAGGCCATCCTGGGCATGGAGCCGCCGAAGACGACGAGGGAGGTCCAGAGGCTGGCGGGCCGCATGGCAGCCCTGAGCTGCTTCCTATCCAGGGCGGCAGAGCGGGGTTTGCCATTCTTCAAGACGGATTTCGCTGGGATAGCGACTGTACGGAGGCCTTCAACGAGCTCAAGAAACACCAAGCGAGCCTCCCCACTCTGGTTACCCCAGCACCAGAGGCTCCCCTCTTGCTCTATCTGGCCGCGTCGGTCACAGCAGTCAGTGCCGTCCTCGTCCTAGAGGAAGGCGCCATACAGCGGCCCGTATATTTTGTCTCCGAAGCCCTCCAAGGCGCCAAGACGAGATATACGGAGCTGGAAAAGCTAGCCTACGCGCTGGTCATGGCCTCCAAGAAGCTTCGACATTATTTCTTGGCCCACCCGATCATAGTGCCTTCCTCTTTTCCCCTAGCAGAGATGCTACACAATAAGGAGTCCACGGGGCGTATCGGCAAGTGGGCTGCCGAGCTCGCCCCGTTCTCCCTGACATACGCCTCATGAACGGCAATCAAATCTCAAGTCCTCGCCGACTTCCTCGCAGAATGGACTCCGCTGGCTCAGCCCGCCCAGAAGCACGATGACCTGGTCTGGACTCTCACCAGTGACGGAGCTTACGGCGTCGCGGGCGCGGGCGTAGGCGCAGTAATTGTTACGCCCGAGGGGCAGCGCCTGCTATACTCAGCGCGCCTCGCATTCCCGGCCACCAACAACACAGCCGAGTATGAAGCGCTGCTCTTCGGCCTGACGAAGCTCAAAGCAGTTGGTGCGCGGCGAGTGCTCGTCCGCATGGACTCACGTTTGGTGGCAGGCCATGTAGACAAGTCATACCAAACCAAGGACCCTGAGTTAGCCAAATATCTCGCGGCTGTAAGAGCGACGGAAAGGCATTTCTTGGGCGTCACGGTCAAGGCCATCCCTCGCGCGAAAAATGAGCAGGCCGACGCTCTCGCGAAGGCGGCCAGCCAACAGCTGCCACCCCCTGACGAAGCGTTTTACGAAGTGTTGCAGCAGGCGGCCATCACGCAGGACAACCAGGACGCGGCCCTCGTTCACCACATCGCCCAGCAGGGCGACTGGCGAGAGCCTATCTTCAATTTCCTGCAGGGCATCGCCGAGCCAGAGGACCACGCCGAGCTCCGGCGTCTGCAGCACCATGCCAGATCTTTCCAGGTGTTTGAAGGGACGCTCTACAAACAAGGCGTCTGCGCACCACTCCTACGCTGCCTCTCCCCCGAAGAAGGGAAGAAGCTCCTTGTGGAGATCCACGCGGGGGCGTGCGGGTCCCATCTCGCGCCGAGGACATTGGTCGGCAAGGCATTCAGGCAAGGCTTTTACTGGCCGACTGCCATCACTGACGCCCAGGACCTCGTGCGTCGGTGCCAGGGGTGCCAGTGGATGGGACGCATCATCCGCAGGCCCCCGACGAACCTCAACCCTATTCCCCCGGTATGGTCGTTGGCACGCTGGGCGTCGACATAGTGGGACCACTCCCCCGAGCCCCAGGGGACCTGCGGTTCGTGGTCGTCGCGCTGGAATACTTTTCCAGGTGGCCGGAGGCGGTAGCCCTAGCCAAGATAACCTCGGCTGCCACGCAGCGTTTCCTTTGGCAGAACATCATATGTCTCTTCGGCGTGCCCAGGGAACTCACCGTCGACAACGGCCTGCAATTTGATGCCACCCCATTCAAGGCGTTCTGCGGCGACATGGGCATCACGCTTCGGTTCGCCTCGGTTGGGACCCCCAATCCAACGGAGCAGTTGAAAGGGCGAACGGCGCTATCTCTATCGCCATCAAAAAACGCCTGGTTGGGCTGCCGAAGGGCAGGTGGCCGAGCGAGCTTCACATCGTCCTCTGGTCCCTTCGCACAACGGTAACACGCCCGACGGGGTTCACGCCTTTCAAGCTCCTTTTTGGAGATGAGGCAGTGACGCCTGAAGAAATCAAGGCTGGATCACGGAGGGTCCTCGTCCAAGCGCCCGACGAGGAGCGTCGCGTATCCTTGGACCTCCTCGATGGGGCACGGGCGAGCGCGGCCCACCATGTCGAGAAGTACGTGCAGCAGACAGTACGTACTCGAGACCAGTCTGTATACCCGCGAAGGTTCAAACCTGGGGATCTCGTCCTCAGAACGGCGCTCCATGCGGAGACCGTCGACAAGTTGGAGTCGAAGTGGGAAGGTCCATACATCGTGGCGGAAGCATTGCAGAAGGGAGCGTACCGCCTCGCCACACTCGAGGGACAAACTCTCCGCCACACATGGAATGCGGACAAGCTACGGCGATATTACGCCTAGAAGCAGGACGAAGATTATAATGGCATCAGCCCCTCTTTGTACGATGCTCGCCCGCGCAAACGGGAGTTCAATAAAGCTCGCTGTTTCCAAAAGTAACAGTGTCGGGCCGTGATATGCCGGAGTCTGCGACTATAAATAAAGTTGTAGCGTCGAGGTCCGCCTCCGCACGCGAGAGTCTACGGACTATAAATAAAGTCGTAGCGTCGAGGTCCGCCTCCGCACGCGCCAGTCTGCGGACTCTAAATAAGACGTAGCGTTGAGGTCCGTCTCCGCACGCGAGAGTCTACGGACTATAAATAAAGTCGTAGCGTTGAGGTCCGCCTCCGCACGCACCAGTCTACGGACTCTAAATGAAGTCGTAGCGTCGAGGTCCGCCTCCGCACGCACCAGTCTACGGACTCTAAATGAAGTCGTAGCGTCGAGGTCCGCCTCCGCACACACCAGTCTACAGACTCTAAATGAGGCGCAGCGGGGGGGCGCCCCACGCGCACTCCGGAATAAAAACAAGACGCGAATTCCGCGCACGCACAGACGTTGCTCCTGTGCGTACTTGAAGTATAAAAACAAGCGTGCAATATCAAGAGAGGATGCCACTTCGGTCTTTCTACAAAAAAATGCGGGGGTTACATGACCACAAGCAGGAGTGCATAGTACACCGCTCCCCTAAACAAACAGCTCACCCTTCGCGCGATCCCGACGGGCCTGCACCGCTGTGCTGACGCCGGGGAACCCCTTCGAGCCAGCGGAGGAGGTCCACGCCCCCGTGCAGCGTATGCTGCACCGTGACCCTGGCCGCGTCCTCCCCGACATAGCCCCAGATCCATCGGTGGAAGTTCCAGAGGCCAGGATCGATGAAGCGAATAGCGTCCGACAGCGCCTCCGGCTGGGCAGGAAGATCCAGCTGAGAGTTCGGCAGCTCGTGGTGCTTGTTCAGCCGCCAGTCGGAGGGCGAGTACCTCGGTGGGCGGTCGGGAAGACCTTTCGGCCGCGCCGGCCGCGTCGGGCGCCGCACCTCCAAGCACGGGGCCGGCAACGCTGTACCGACCCCTCGAAGGCGAAGGGGGCTGGACGCAAGAGCGTTTCGCCTGTGGCTCCACAGGGGATTCTTCTGCGACGTTAGCAGCTGTAGCTCCCATCGCGCCTTCGGTCATTACCGCCCCAGGCGCGTCCTCGACAGCCGCCATGGGTGGCAAAGCACCGCCAGGGGTGGCGTCCCCCCCCGGGTTGGTAGGATCCGGCACAATGAGCGGCGTCTTCACGGGCCCAACAGCGCCGGCGGAGGATGTTGTCAATGGGCTCGGGGCGCCGTGCTCTCCCAAGCTGGTCCGGCCGGACCCATCACTGGCCGCGCGTCCTGTCCCACTGGTGCCAGCCACCGAGGTGGCTGGCGGACTGGACGCGGCGACCTTGGAGCACACCCCCGCTTGGCTACCGCCACCACGACGGCTCGAAGTCCCTGCGGGAGCCTCCGCCGGCACCGCGCGCTCGGGCACAACAATGCGCAGGACCTCGCACGTGCGGTTTATCCGCCCCTGCTTCGCCGCCTTGGTCGTAGCCTCGCGCAGCTTATGCTCCTTGAGCATGTATGGGCCCAGGAACGTCGCAGCCGCGCACTCTGCATCCTCTAGCCGAGCCACTGCACAAAAGGTAACAAGTTGGTCGGTCAAGGGCTACGATGACACAAAAGGGTGCGCACCAACGCACTGCGAGACTCACAAGGGGCGGAGAGCGGAAGCAGGCAAGACAATGATGGGCGCACCCCGTCCTCTCGGTCATCGCCCCGTCGCCCGTACTTCCACCGGGCGGAGAGTGGAGCCACCCCGTACATCGTAAACTCTTCAGCCAAGTCGTGCATACTTAGCCGGCGTGCCATGCCAGCAAGCCTCCATAGCCTCCGTGCGTCGTCAGCCTCCGGCGTCACACTTGGCGAGCTGTTGAACGAGATTAGCCCACCTCGGCATAGCAGGCCACTCGTGCTAGTCACGACGTAATAAAACTACCGCCGCGTCCAGCCGGATTCCCACTTCTCCAAGCCGGCCGGCGCAGGGAATAGCGTCGTGCAGGGTGGCGAACAGGCTCGCGCTGGGACGCCGCCCTCCGGTCCGCGTAGCCCATGTAAAGACAGCCAGGCGAACTATGGCGCTTGGCGTCAGCTACGCTAGCTCCAACCCGTAGGTCCGCAGGACTTCGCCCACAAACGTCGTGGAGGGCATTCAAAGACCGGCGTCGAAGAACGCCACGAAGACGATCGCCTCCGTTTCCTGGGGCTTCGGCTCCGTTTCGTCGTGGCAGGGTAGGCGAGCCCCATCGTGTTCCTCGATCTTCCCTTCCCGCACAAGTCGTTGCAGCATCTCTTCAGTCGCGCGGCTCCTCCCCAGCACACGGGAGCAGCGACCCCCCGAGTTTTCCATGGCGTCCCACCGCTCGTCGCCATGCGAACGCCCCCGCAGCACCAACTCGTAATCCTCGGAAGGGAAGGACGACTCGTCCCGGCCAGACAAGGAGCCGCCGTCGGGATGGCGGGAGGCACCGTCACGACTGGCCATTGTTCTCTAAGATTAGGGCAGAAGGGCTATCAACACGAAGTAAGCAGAGATAGGCGGCAGGCGGGATAGAGCGCCCCCACCACAGCGAATGGCGCCTTATAAAGCCCGCTCGCCTCCCCCACGACCAGAAGCGCAGCCAGATTCAAACCCCCAGCGGTTCGACTACCCACGACTGGAAAGAAGAACCACCGGTGTCTGGAGAGGCGTGCCTGGTAGGTGGCCAGGCAGCGCACAACGCCAGACAGCGCCCGACACGCGTCCCGCTTGACTAGAAAAGAGGCGAACGGCCGCGCTCACGCAACCTCTCACATCCCACGACGCGCCACGCATAAACCGCCGCGTGCCCCACCCACGGAAGGCAGACTGCACGACGCGACAGCCTTCCCCCTGACAGGCCAGGCGCCGGCACGATTCCAGCCGCCATTAAAAGCGCACTACCAGATCCCAGAGTCACAACGGTTCCGACGCATAGCAACATCGGTGGCGCAAGGCCTGTTCGAAGGGTAGGGGACGGAGCGCGCGCGCGTGTACTTCGGCTAGGCGCCAGCTCTGCTGCCACCCGTTCGAAGGGTAGGGGACGGAGCGCTCGCGCGTCTACTTTGGCTAGGCGCCAGCTCCGCTGCCACCTGTTCGAAGGGTAGGGGACGGAGCGCGCGCACGTCTACTTCGGCTAGGCGCCAGCTCCGCTGCCACCGTTCGAAGGGTAGGGGACTGAGCGCGCGCATCTCCTTCGGCTAGGCGCCAGCTCCGCTGCCACCCGTTCGAAGGGTAGGGGACGAAGCGCGCGCGCGTCTACTTTGGCTAGGCGCCAGCTCCGCTGCCACCCGTTCGAAGGGTAGGGGACGGAGCGTGCGCGCGTCTACTTCGGCTACGCACCAGCTCCGCTGCCACCTATTCGAAGGGTAGGGGACGGAGCGCACGCGCGTCTACTTCGGCTAGGCGCCAGCTCCGCTGCCACCCGTTCGAAGGGTAGGGGATGGAGCACGCGCGTGCGTCTACTCCGACCAAGCGCCCGCTCCGCTGCCGCCTGTTTGAAGGGTAGGGGACGGAGTGCGCGCGCGTCTACTTCGGCTAAGCGCCAGCTCCGCTGCCACCTATTCGAAGGTAGGAGACAAAGCGCGCGCGTCTACTTTGACCAAGCGCCCGCTCCGCTGCCGCCTGTTCGAAGGGTAGGGGACGGAGCGCGCGCGCGTCTACTTCGGCTAGGCGCCAGCTCCGCTGCCACCCGTTCGAAGGGTACGGGACGGAGCGCGCGCGTCTACTCTGACCAAGCGCCAGCTCCGCTGCCACCCGTTTGAGGGGTAGAGGACGGAGCACGCGCGCGTCTACTCCGACCAGGCGCTAGTTCGGGACGGAGCGCTTGCGCATCTACCTCAACCACCAATCCAGGCATCGGGTTCGGCTACGGCTTCGGCCTCCGGTCAAGTGCGGGAAAGTTCACAGGCCGCAGGGACGGAGGGGGCCAAAGGACTCGGCAACATGGCTTCGGCCCCGTGAAGCCCTTTACCATGAGAGGCTCCTATTGTAGGGGTGGCCCCCACCTGATCCCAGCAGGCCTGGTAGAAGGCTATAAGGCCCAGAATAGGCCATGTGTAATGACATAAGTGCCCCTGAAGGGGATACTCAGATGTAAGGGTATAATTGTAAAAGCACTCCCCATGTGTGTATATATATATGGAACACAGGCCATGGGGGGACCCAAGGGGCCATTACCATCACTTACTCCTAACTCTCCACTACCATCTCTTTCTCTGTTTGGTCTTAGCCACAACAGGTACAAATGTTGGACCAGTCACGGTGAAGAGAAGAGTACATAAGAAGGTAGTTATGACATAGTCGAGGGAGACAACGATATGCCAGTTGTGGACTATTCTTTCAATCATGAGGATAGATCGCAGGATGACAATATGGATCAGATGTTACGTGATGCAGATGGGAACTATAGTGAGAGAGAGTTTGGTAAATTCGAGGGCTTGATGGAGGACTCGAAGAAACCTTTGTTCCCAGGCTGCAAGCCGCAATACACGAGGTTGTCATCAGTTATAGAACTGCTGAAATTGAAGGCAAGCAATGGTTAGTCCGACAAGAGTTTCACGGCATTGTTAGGTCTCCTAGCGGACATGCTTCCAAAGGGAAATGTGTTGCCGAGAACCACCTACCAAGCCAAGAAGATTCTTTGTCCATTAGGAATGGAAGTAGAAAGAATACATACATGTCCGAATGATTGTATCCTGTACTGTAAAGAGTATGCTAGCTTACATGTTTGTCCGGTGTACAAAGCATCCTGATACAAGCGTAAAAATGACTCTGATGATGGGAAGGGCATCGAGGTGAAGCAAGGACCTCCTTCTAAGGTGTTGTGGTATCTTCCTATAATCCCCCATTTGAAGCGTTCATTTGCAAACCGCAAGGATGCAAGATTGATGCGTTGGCACTGGGAGCAGCGTAAGAAAGACGGAATGATAAGACATGTTGCTGATTCTGCCCAGTGGAGGACATCAATAGGATGTTTGTAGATTTTGGTGTGGAACCGAGGAATATAAGGTTTGGGTTGAGTACAAATGGAATAAATCCTTTTGGTAACATGAGCAACCGACATAGCACCTGGCCCGTGACTCTGTGCAGGTACAACCTTCCTCCTTGGCTGTGTAACGAAGAAACTTGGCAACGATATTGATGTGTTCCTAGCACCATTGGTGTAAGATCTTGCAATACTGTGGAACGAAGGGGTACATGCATGGGATGCGGACAAACAAGAGAACTTCACTCTACACGCCATGTTGTTCTGCACCATTAATGATTTTTCTGCCCTTGGTAACCTGTCAGGGTTGAGTACAATAGGAGCCAAAGCGTGTCCGCACTGCTTAGATTATACTGAGAGTGTGTGGTTGAACAACTCACGCAAAACTGTGTACATGCATCACCGTAGGTTCGTTCCAAAGTATCACCCATACCGCAAGATGAAGAAACAATTTGATGGAAAAAAGGGGATGAAACAGTACCAAGACCTTTTAGCGGGAAAGAGGTGTATGATATGGTCAAGGATATAAACGTATGCTTGGAAAGGGATGTAAATTGGGGAAGAACATGTGGAAAAAGAGGTCAATATTTTGGGACTTGCCTTATTGGGAGCACATAGAAGTTCGCAATTGCATCGATGTCATGCACGTAAAGAAGAATGTATGTGACAGTTTGATTGGTCTCTTACTGAACATTCCTGATAAAACAAAGGATGGTGTTAACGCAAGGTGACTTGGTCGCTATGAACATCAGGACTGAGTTAGCACCGATAGAGACCAATAAAAGCCGGACGTACCTTCCCCGAGCTTGCTACACTCTGTCTAAGTCCGAGAGAATTAAACTGTGCCAGTCCTTACATGGTGTGAAAGTTCCATCCGGTCACTCCACCAGCATGAAGAAACTTGTTTCCATGGAATATTTGAAATTAATTAGCATGAAGTCTCATGACTGTCATGTGCTAATGACACAAATGCTACCTGTTGCAATTAGAAGTATTTTGCCGAACAAGGTTCGAGTGACAATCATAAGGCTATGTTATTTCTTTAACGCAATTGCTTAGAAAGTCATTGATCCCGATGGACTAGATGCTCTGCAAACCGAGGTGGTGACAGCTCTATGTCATCTAGAGATGTATTTTCCTCTAACATTTTTTGATATCATGGTCCATCTCATTGTCCACCTTGTGAATGAGATAAAAATATGCGGCCTCGTGTTTCTACGTGGAAATTCTCAAGTCCTATGTACGCAATCGATCTCGACCGGAGGGTAGCATCATCGAAGGTTATACAACAAAAAAGGTCATTGAATTCTGCATCGGCTACATGGCTCAGGTCGAGCCGATAGGTGTACCTCTATCTCGTCACGAGGGGAGGCTAGAGGGTATCGGGACTATCAGAAGAAAAGCAATAACTCCGCATCAAAATACGTTTGCTCAAGCCCATTTCATGATTTTACAACACATGACTGAAGTGACCCCATATATTGAAGAGTACAAGGACATGCCACGTCAAGAGAATGCAGGCTAGTCAGAAGTTTGAATCATGAGACAACACAACTGTCAGTTCAACGAATGGTTAAAGGCGCAATTGACTAGGAGGTCGTCAAGTGAAACACTACAATGGTTGGCAAAAGGGCCAAAATTTACAATCGTGACATGGCAAGGATACGACATTAATGGCTTCACATTTTATACAACAGATCAGGATAGAAAGAGCACAGTGCAGAACTCAGGTGTCCGCATAGATGCCTATGATGCGCACGTCAGTACCGCTGGCCCAAGCTCGTACTACGGGTTTGTAGAGGAGATTTGGGAGCTTGACTACGTAATTTTCAAGATTCCTCTATTTCAGTGCCATTAGGTCCAACTCCCACGGGGTGTAAAGGTCGACAAGTACGGCGTCACTACCGTGGACCTCGAATGTGTAGGATACAAAGACGAACCATTTGTACTCGCGAGGCAAGTTGTTCAAGTATTTTATATAACCGACCCGGCAAATAAGAAGCGCCATATGGTTCTTCAGGGAAAAAGATGGATTGTCGGAGTTGAGAATGTTGTGGATGAGGAAGAGTACAATCAATTTGATGATTTGCCTCCATTCGGAGACGGCATCAGGCTCAAGGAAGAACAAGGCGATGAAGCAAGCTATATGCGTGTGGATCATCGTGATTATGCTTCGTTGTTAAAAACCGTCTGTGATATATATCACAGACGGTTTCAAAGACTGAGCCGTCTGTGATATGAACGATATCACAAACGGCCTTTGTTATTAACCGTCTGTGATATACACAATATCACAGACGGTTTTTATTCCGAACCATCTGTGATATTGTGTATATCACAGACGGTTAGTAACAAAAATCGTTTGTGATATTGTGTATATCACAGATGGTCTTTGTTATTAACCGTCTGTGATAGTTGACTATCCCAGACGGTTTTTTATAAAAAACCATCTATGATACTTGACTATCACAGGCGGGTTTTTTATAAAAAATACTGTCTGTAATGTGAGTTATCACAGACGGCTCCCAAGTCATCTGTGATAACCACCAATTATCACTGACACCTAAACACGTCATAAATAGCATTTTTCAGTGCAAAAATAATTCCCGAAAGCCGGCTTTTTCCTTTTTCCCTCCTTGTAATCTTTCGGAAGCCATAACTTTCTCGTTTTAACTCCGTTTGAGCCCATTCAAATTTCTAAATTCATTAAAAATTCCAAACTATCCATTTATTCCATCCTTTCAAATATTTGAAATTTATTTGATATTTCAAATATTTAAATTTCAAATTCCAATGCCTAGTTTAATTTCAAAGCCTCAGTTCCATTCCAAATTTTCTGTGCACTTTCAAAAATCAAATTCAAATCTTGCAAAGTCTCCATAAAATCCATTCTATTTTCCTTGGTCCAAATATTGTCTTAGTAATTTCTTTTCCCAACCGATCTTCCAGATATTCGTTCTCCCTCGTGTGAACCCCAAATCCGCTGAATCTTTCTCCTAAATTCGTAAGAAATCATAAACTTCCTTCCGGTATATATATATTATATTTGAGATTTTATTTGTGTTTATTTGTTCGTTTGTTTTGTCGTTTCGCGCGTAGAACCCGACATTGCCGAAGATTTCGTCGAGTCGCAGCAAGAAGACCCAAACAGCACTCAAGAAGGCAAGTCTCCTTTGATCATCTTGAACCTATGATTTCGAAATGTTTTAATTATTTTAAATTATGTGCATTGCTATTTATATAAAATATTAGTTCAAATCTTAAGGGTTAGTTAAACCAACCTTGTTATACCCTCCGTTGAAATTGAATGCCATGTACCTTTGTCACCCTAGAATTTCATTTGTCTCAATAATGAGATTATTACTGAATCTTTGTGAATAGTGGAATGGTAGTATAATGCTTAGTCTCGCTATTTAATACCTTTGAAATCTTGAAAATGGGAAATTATGATTTATTGTAATACCCCTGTGTTTATGAAAATTAGTGGTAATTGGAGTTGCCACTGTTCTTTTAAAATAAACTAAAATGTGAAAATTGGTTTAGATTAGGGTGGATGGTTGGTTTGGATTGGTGCAGGAAGCACGAGATCTTGTAATGTGTATGTTCCACCCAAGTCAATTAAGGACTGACGCTTGTGTTTGTCCAAACTGAGCATTAACCGTACAACCACAAGTCTATATGGGTACGACCTAGCTGACTAACTTATGATAGTCTAGTTTAGGTGCCACCAGTGGAAAGTGGGTGCCAGGGATGGACTGGTTATTCACAGTGAGGGACAGGGATTTACTGTACTCATATCGCTCAAGAGGGGGCTTCGGTTCGGGCAGTTAGCCTACCTGCGGTGAAACCTCAGCGGGTGGTATCTAGCTAGATTAGAGTAAGGTAAAGGCTTTGTGATATTTTATCTGAGTCTCATGCCAAAGGAAGCGTGTTGACTTTTAGGATAAATTATCTCTTGTGGGTAAAGTTGTACAACCTCTGCAGAGTGTAAAACTATTCGAATAGCCGTGCCCACGGTCAAGGGCGGGCAAGGAATGCATTCACATGGTAGATTTCTGGTTTTGTTTTAAAATCAAAAGTTTTGTATTCCGGGAGTGGAGGGAACTCTCGGAAGGATATCCTGGCAGTGGAGCCAGAGAGGGTGGATGTAACTCGCAGTATTAAACTTGTTCAAGCTGTTTAAGCTAGTGTTGGTAGATGGAACCTTCACTATAGAATTATTGATAGTTTCTGCTAAAACATTTACTTTATTAAATGGATGCCTTCGAAAATAATTAGTAGTAATTGAAATTTTAAAATATTGCTTTGTGCAAAAGAACCATATAGCCTTCCTTTGTCAAGCCTTGCATCTACGCATTTTTCCCAAGACTTGCGGTGTACTTTATGTACTCACATGCTACACTCAAAAATAATATCCAGAAGAATATGAAGCTCAAGAAGGTGACTACGACTACTTCGCGGGTGGATTCGACGAAGGATTCCAGGAGTTCTAGGTCGCGCTTCCCCAGTCAATTGCCTGTGGCGTATTGATGGGTCTTCACCGAGTTTATCTTTTGCTTCCGCTGTGTTTCGTGTGTGCGAGGTCTTGAAACCTCAATTGTAATAATGAGACCTTTCGGTCTGTACTCTTTAATATTGTAATAAAGCGTTGCTGGTTATGTATTCATTTCTGTTTAACTGTGTGCACTAGCTTTGATCTGGGACTAGTGCAGTAATACACAGAGGGTCCGGGTTCGGAAATCCGGGGTCCCGACAGAGGTGGTATCAGAGCCAATTTGACTGTAGGACGTGACCTAGTTAGAATGGTCATTAAAAAATGCTTCAAAATTTATTTTACAAAATAAAAATTTAATGATGTGCTATCCTTATCTTTTCTTGTCTTTCTATCCTTACCTTCGTCATGGCATTCTCTCTTATCTATCTGCTTATTTCCTTTTTGGAATGGTAATTGTACTCCCTTTCCTTTGTAATTTCTATAGACGGCTCAGTGAGGTTGCGTATGAGCAGCACCTGGAGAAGCGCGTCATCATGAAGGAGCGAGGACTAGTTCTTTAGTTGTAGTACCCAAGTAAAGTCCTACGATTTTAGAACGCTTATGTATTACTTGCTTGTGTGTTAGGTGGACTGTACCAAGTCTTGTATACTTGTAGTACAGCCATCCTTAAAGACTATTTTGATTTCAAGTTAAGTTTCTTCTAAGTTGTTGCTTGCTTCTTTCTTGTGTGTTTGTTCGGGATGTTGTTTAGTTGTTCCCCTGATCTCTTATCTGTGCTACTTCCCTCTTATCTTTTGCTAACCCAAGTTACCGCAATAGTACAAGCTCCAATTCTTTCACCGTAGTCCAAGCTTGGAGAATTCTTGGAGACCTAGAGTATATGGAAGACAACAAATTTATGGAAAGTACTCTTGTCGGGAAAGCCGTCATAATCAGTGCATGTCAAGTTAGGTAATTTGGAGAATTGTTGCTAGAGTGATATATTTTGGATTTATAATTGACAAGATTGAATAATATTCGAGAGGATTGAGATAAAAGGTATATTTGTGGATACCAATTGATTATAAATAAATCTAAAGAGTGTTATCTTTGTGGATTGACTAGATATTAAATACAAAGTTGAACTTGGAAGAGCTAATTAGATCATGAGAAGAGTCTAAATTTTGCCTTGGATTTATTATCTAGGATTGAAAGGAGCAACTGGATGTAAAACAAGATTTTTGTTGAAGGGATTAATTGTGATCATTGGAGAATTAGTATTAAGAGATTGATCCAGTAAAGGGAGGGATTAAAAGATTAAGAAGTTGAATTATCATTAATGATATCAATTTGGGTGATTTGGTGGAATCAGGAAGAGTAGATGAATTTTGTGGAGTTAATCGATTATCAGAGTTTAGTGGACCTATTGATGATAAGTGGATACTAGTGGAATTAGATATCTTGGTGGATTAATTTTATCATTGCAAAGTGGACTTTGATATGACAATTTGAATTTGGTGGATTTAATAGATCATTGTTAGATAATTGGATTTTAACTAATGGGATTAACTAGATCATTTAAGGATGTTCAAATGGATAATCTGGAGGATTTAAATTAATTATGGGAGATAGATGGTCCAATGAGAATTAATTGAGAGATTGTCCGATAAGAATTAATTGAGTTCATTCAAATTTGGTGGAACCAAAATGATGATTATCAAGAGATTGATGTTGGTGGATTAATGAATATTAAATTATGGCTTAGATGATCTTAAACTTGATTGATGATTACTAAAAGGTTGGATTAATCTTATATTATTTGATCAGAGCCATGGATCTGTTGGATTAGGCAATGATCATAAAATAATTGGTGGAAATCACAAACTACAATGTTATTGGATTATTGTTGGAAAAATTCTATGGTTTGACGTCGATTCAAATTAGAGCATAGAGTAAAAGTTAATGAGATTACTTGACGAAATCAATAAGGTGCATTTGTGGTATATGATTTTGGAATCAAGAATTTTTTAAGAGTTGAAATAATTATGTCCTTCTCGGATGAACACTTGCGGAAGTTAAGCCCTTTTGGTGGAATACTGAAATAATCGATATGGTAAGGGCAATTGAAGTTAACCTAGAGCTTGCAGGCGACTAAAGATGTACCAATCCAATTTGTTGTTCTCTTCCATATTTCTCAGTTAAAGGAATCCTTCAGAGCATCGAACAACAAGATAGAATCATGAAGGAAGCTGAACGCCGCGCAAGAAGCATGACCATAAAGTTCCACAAAGTACAGTAGAGCAACCATTCGAAGTCAAACAACTTGGGAGCGTGAAGAGGACCTAAGAGCCGAGTTTCCCTCTCCTTTCTCTTTTCCAGTCCGTCCGAATCTCGGGGTCGAGATTCTTTCTAAGGGGGGTAGGTTTGTAACATCCCAAAATTTGGCTTTCTGGAAAAATTTAAATTCAAATTAACTATTTTAAAGTAATTGGATTTTACTTGGCTTTTATTTGATTTTCTGGATTTTATTTCAAAATTTAAAGCAAGAAAATGCATTTTAAATATTTTATTAAAGCCAAAAAGGGAAAATTATATTTTTCCTAGCCTCTCCTAAATTTTTAAATATTATTTGAGATTTTTCTGAAATTTAAAATCAATTTGGAAAGTTAAAAAGTATTTTATAAAATTATTAAATTCAAATCTGAAATTAAAAATATTTTTAATAAGTCTAAAATAATTCCAGGAATATTTTATGATTTTTCTGGAATTTTTAGACATTAAATATTATTTTTCGAAGTGTTTATAAAGTTTTTAGTATTTGCTGAAATTTATTCCGAAAATAAAAATCAAATTAATCCTATTCCGCCATGTGTCGCTCTCAGATTTCATCAATCTCTCTCCACGTTCTAATCCTAGCCACACATGATCACTTACCCCTTCATAACCATCCAAAGGCCCTCATCCATTCACCTGCCACGTGTCGCGAATCCGATGTTGAGGATGAATATGCTCTTGCAGCTATCCTTGCAGGTGATGATGATGATCATGAGACAGATAGTGATGGTGAGGAGATTTTAGGTGCCGCTGCTACGGCGAGTTATAGAACCATAATTGTGCAGCGAGTACTGAGCACTCAAAGAGAGCAAGAGGAGAAGCTACAACGTCATAATTTGTTTCAGATGTTCCTCATCGTCAAGGATTGCCGTGTTCGTGTTATAATTGATGGCGGGAGCTGCAATAACTTGGTGGATTCAGGATTGGTCAAGAAGCTTGGCTTGACCACACGTGCGCATCCTCACCCATACCACATTCAGTGGTTCAACAACAGCGGTAAGGTGAAGGTAACACAATCTGCGAGAGTGCAATTTTCCATTGGTTCCTATCATGATGTTGCTGATTTCGATGTAGTACCTATGCAAGCATGCTCACTTTTATTAGGTCCCATGGGAATTTGATACCGATGCAACTCATCATGGTAGAAGTAATAAATACTCTCTTGTGCACAAAGGAAAGAAAATAACTTTGCTACCTTTGACACCTACTGAAATTGCTAATTGTCATAAAGAGCTAGCTGAAAATAAAAAGAAAGAACTTGAACATGAATCTGAAAATCAGCAAGTAGTGAAGGATGTTTTCCCACCTAAGAAAGAGAGGTTGCCATCTAGTTCTAAGACCGAGGGAATTAAATTAAAGGGTTGTGTCATGCTTGCAACCAAATCTGATCTTGCTGAAATTTGTCATGATGAAATGCCATGCTATGCTTTGATATGCAAAGATGCTTTATTTTCACTTGATGATATATCTAGCTCTTTGCCGTCTGCTGTCACTAACCTTTTGCAGGAATTTGAGGTTGTGTTTCCTGCTGAGATACCCCCAGGGCTGCCACCAATTAGGGGTATTGAACATCAAATTGATTTGATTCCAGGAGCTTCCCTACCCAACCGTGCGCCATACCAAACCAACCCGGAGGAGACTAAGGAGATTGAGCGTCAAGTGCGAGACTTGCTTGACAAAGGGTACATACGTGAGAGCCTAAGTCCATGTGCTGTTCCTGTACTTTTGGTTCTAAAGAAAGATGGGCCGTGGCGTATGTGTGTTGATTGTAGAGCTATTAATAATATTACCATTAGATACCGTGGCGTATGTGGCGTATGTGGTTAGACGACATGCTTGATGAATTAAGTGGCTCTACAATGTTTTCTAAAGTTGACTTGCGTAGTGGATACCACCAAATTAGAATGAAACTTGGAGATGAATGGAAGACGGCATTTAAAACTAAGTTCGGGTTATATGAGTGGCTAGTGATGCCTTTTGGTTTAACTAATGCCCCTAGCACTTTCATGAGATTAATGAACGAGGTTTTACGTGCTTTCATTGGTAAGTTTGTGGTAGTTTACTTTGATGATATATTGATTTACAGCAAGTCACTAGATGAACATCTTGAACACTTACGTGCTGTTTTTATTGCTTTGAGAGACGCACGTTTGTTTGGTAACCTCGAAAAGTGCACCTTTTGCACCGATCGAGTTTGTTTTCTTGGCTATGTTATTACTCCGCAGGGAATTGAGGTTGATCAAGCCAAGATCATCGCTATCCAGAGTTGGCCGCCTCCTAAAACGGTCACACAAGTGCGGAGTTTTCTCGGGCTCGCTGGTTTCTATCGGCGTTTTGTTCGGGATTTCAGCACCCTCGCTGCACCATTGAATGAGCTTACAAAGAAGGGTGTTCCTTTTACTTGGGCCACCAATCATCAACAAGCTTTCGACACTCTCAAAGATAAGTTAACACATGCCCCTTTGCTTCAACTTCCTGATTTCAGCAAGACTTTTGAATTAGAATGTGATGCTAGTGGCATAGGTCTTGGGGGTGTGTTAATGCAAGAAGGAAAACCTATTGCTTACTTTAGTGAAAAGTTAAGTGGTCCTAGTTTGAACTATTCTACCTATGATAAAGAATTATATGCTCTAGTTCGAACTTTGGAAACATGGCAGCATTATTTATGGCCCAAAGAGTTTGTAATACATTCTGATCATGAATCCTTGAAACATATTCGAAGTCAAACCAACCTGAACCGTAGACATGCTAAGTGGATTGAGTTTATTGAATCTTTTCCCTATGTCATTAAATATAAAAAGGGCAAAGAAAATGTGATAGCTGATGCGTTGTCTAGGAGATATACCATGCTTTCACAACTTGATTTCAAAATCTTTGGGTTAGAGACAATAAAGGAGCAATATGTGCATGATGCTGATTTTAAAGACGTGTTGCTAAATTGTCAAGAGGGAAAGGGTTGGAATAAATTTGTTGTGCATGATGGTTTCATATACCGTGCTGGCAAGCTATGCATTCCTGTTGGCTCCGTTCGTCTTTTGTTGTTACAGGAGGCGCATGGAGGAGGATTGATGGGCCACTTCGGCGTGAAGAAGACTGAGGACATTCTGTTCCACCATTTTTATTGGCCAAAGATGAGGCGTGACGTCGAACGCTTCATTTCTCGCTGCACCACATGCCAAAAAGCTAAGTCACGACTTAATCCTCATGGTTTATACATGCCTCTTCCTGTTCCAAGCGTACCTTGGGAAGATATTTCTATGGACTTTGTTTTAGGGCTTCCTAGGACAAAGATGGAGGGATAGTATTTTTGTTGTCGTGGATAGATTCTCTAAGATGGCTCATTTTATACCATGTCACAAAAGTGATGATGCTACACATGTTGCTGATTTGTTCTTTAAGGAAATTTTTCGCTTGCATGGTATTCCGAATACGATAGTTTCAGATCGTGATGCTAAATTTCTTAGTCATTTTTGGAGAACCTTGTGGGGAAAGTTGGGAACTAAACTGTTATTTTCCACTACCTGTCATCCCCAAACTGATGGACAAACTGAGGTAGTCAATAGAACATTGTCTACTATGCTTAGGGCTGTGCTTATAAAGAACTTAAAAATGTGGTAGGAATGTTTGCCTCATGTGGAATTTGCTTATAATCGTTCGCTGCATTCTACCACGAAGAAATGCCCTTTTGAAATTGTTTATGGTTTCATACCTCGTGCACCTATCGACTTGTTGCCTCTTCCAGCTTCAGAAAAAGTAAATTGTGATGCGCAACAACGTGCTGATTTCATACGTAAGATGCATGAGACAACTAAAGAGAACATTGAGATTATGAATGCTAAATATAAAGTTGCTGGTAGTCAAGGACGCAAGCATATTACTTTTGAACCTGGTGATCTTGTGTGGTTACACTTGCGTAAAGAACGATTTCCTGAATTGAGAAAGTCTAAACTCATGCCTCGTGCAGATGGTCCTTTTAGAGTGCTTGAACGTATTAATGATAATGCATATAAGTTAGACTTGCCTGCAGATTTTGGGGTTAGCCCCACCTTTAACATTGCAGATTTGCGACCTTGCTTGGGCGTGGAAGATGAGCTTGAGTCGAGGACGACTCCAATTCAAGAAGGGGAGGATGATGAGGACATCACTTCTATTGATATGAACACCCCTCTTACTGCTTCCATGAATGATGGGCAAGGTCCAATCACTCGGGCACGTGCTCGTCAACTCAACTATCAGGTAAACTCGTTTTTAGGAGTCAATAATATTTCCGCTGAGCATTCGATACTTCCTAAGACTTGTGATTTTCTTGTCCTTAGGAACCATGGAGAAGAACCACGCGAGCTCAAGTGTAGAAGTGGAACCGTCAAGCGCAAGCCAACTCATATTCACGAGTTCGACTCAGATTCGGACTGCTGGACAGCGCCTACTTCAAATGACCATAACTTTTGATCTAGAAGGTTTCTCGGGGCCCGTGAGTACTCGTTGGAAAGATCTTGGGGTCTACTTTCAGATGAATCTGGTCTCACCTCGAAATTCCATCCGAGCCGATCAGAAACTGCAAAAAAATTGGCGTCACTTTTCCAGTCCGAGTCAAAGTGGGCCTTGGGCCTTGTAATCACACTTAGACTATTTGGGCCGGCACTAATCATGGGTGTACTGTTCACGTGAACAGTACCCGTGAATAGTACCACACCCCCTTTTGTTAGATAAGTGCGGCCTCCCCCACTCCTATTTAAGGAGGTCGCACCCCTTTAGTTTTCCTCGGGTTTTTCTTAAGAGTTTATTCTGCTTAGCAGTTTCGCCGCATGTTCGGTTAAGGAACCCCAACTTGTGAACTTAAACATTATTCGCAATTTCAGATTGCATCTTAAACTCTCTTGCTTGTGTTCTCGATTCGCTTGCAGGAGATAGCCTTCTTGGCGAGGTCAACCGTGTTCGGCACGGTTGATAACCAACGGAGCAGAGGTGTAGTGATTGCGAGGGGTTCGATCTGTTTTGGTCGGAGCCTTTGGATCATCAACGTCGAGATCACCACAATCGACTTATCAGTACCTCTCGGAAGATCGGGCCATCGTCACATCACCCTACCTCATTTCACCATTTATTTTGAATCTGTCCGAGTAGGTGTGGAACTTTCCTCTTAGACGGGTACAATAACTCTACGCAAGAAAGCGTGGCATGAAATGAAACTGAGTAGCAAACATTCCAAATGGACTTCGTATGTACCATAGCAGATTTCGGCACGTATTTCGAATCCGTCCAAGTTGTTGCGATACTTTCCTTCACAACGGGTTCCGATGGCAGCTATGGACTCCATGCAGACCAAATTGTGCCACGAAATGAAACTGAGTGGCTTACACCCCGAATGTACTTCATATGCGCCCGAGCACGTTTTGGCGTGGCTTTCGAATTCATCCGAATCGGTGTGAATGTTTTCTCCGCAACGGGTTTCGATCGGTACTATAAACTCCAAGTGTGCGTTATCGAGGTACAAAAATGAAACCGAGTTCCAAAAACCTCGACGGGACTTCACAGTGCCTAGCTCATGTCGCCACGCATTTTGGACCCGTCCGAGTCGGTGTGAAACTTTCCTGCAGGATGGGTACAATGCACGAAATAACGACATGAAATGGAAATGAGTGGCAGGCACTATCTATCAGTGGAGTTCATATGTGCCCTAGCACTTTTCCACACGCATTTGGAGTTGTTGGAGCCGGTGTGAAACTTTACTGCAGAACAAGTTCTGACAGGAACAATAAACTCCACATGGACGAATTCATGGCACGAAATGACTTCATATGTGCTCGAGCACACTTCGCCATGTATTTTGAATCCCTCCGAGTTGGTGTGAAACGTTGCTCTGCAATGGGTTCTGACGGGTACAATATACTCCATGCGGACGAAGTTGTGCCACAAAACGAAACTAAGTGCGTAACACCTCGAATGGATTTCATATGCGCCCTAGAACACCATGGCATGCCTTTCGAATCCGTCCGAGTTGGTATGAAACGTTCCTGCACAACGGGTTTTAATGGGTACAATAAACTCTATGCGGACGAATTCATGGCACAAAACGAAACTGAGTGCAAAACACCCTGAACGGACTTCATATACACCCAAGCACATTTCTTCACGCATTTTGAATTCGTTCGAGTTGGTGTGATACTTTCCTCCACAACGGTTTCTGACGACAACTATAAACTCAATGCGAATGAAATTGTGCCACGAGTTGAAATTGAGCGCCAAACACCGCGAATAGGCTTCACACGCACCCGAGGAAATTTCTTCATGCATTTCGAAGCCGTCCGAGTTGGTGTGAATATTTCCGCCACGTGTCCCGGCAGGTAACTCCAAGCGTACGTAGAGAAGGCACGAAATGAAACTTAGTGCCAAACACCCCTCCCCCTCCCCCTCCCCAAAAACCCTAGCCCTTTTTCTCCCCCCTCTCCCATCCCTTTGCAGCCGCCACCCCCCTTCCTCCACCCCCTGGGCGCAGCCCTCTTCCCCCCTCCATCACCCCCCCACAAGTGCTGCTGCCATTGGAGCCAAGGAGAGGAAGGAGAAGGAGAAGAAGGAAGGAGAAGGAAGAAGAAGAAGAGGAGGAGGAAAAAAAGGGGTGATCCATCATCTAGGTAATTTTTCCTCATCCCAAACCCTCTGTTCTATGGAATAATTAGGGTTCTTGGCACGGATTTTGAAGGTAGTTAATAGATTAATTGCCCGATTAGAGATTAGCTGATGTCTGCCTGTAGATTGATTCGCGCAGCGTGTCTGTTCGCGAGGTTTTGACCCAGTAAACGAATTTTCCTGCGGACCTTCCCAAAAGGAAAGTTGTAGAGGACTTCCAGACGCATCTCCTGTATTTGTTTCGGAATTTTATGCCATGTTATATGGGAGTTACAGGGTCGGGAATACTGCTGTTCGTCAGGCGAGCAGATTGGTACAGACTGACGGTAATCTGGGAATTAGAGGTCGTAAATGATTTTTATGACCATGTCCGTAATTGACAAAGTTGTAGATAATTTAGAGATCTAGCTTCTATATAAAATTAAGAATTTTTAGACCCTTTTACTGATGTTGGGACGCATTTGTTTATTGCTGTCCAATCTGCCAGAACAGAGTTCTTCCTCTGTTTTGGGGCATTAAATTACACCTAGCTGTGATCAAAATAAAAATAGGTGTTCTACATGGAAAATGTAGGCTTTTAAGCCATGAATCCAGAGAGATATCGTTTGCTGTAAATGGATCAATATTTTTAAAGTTACGAAAATGTTAAGCAGCACTGCTGCAGAGGGTAATTTGCTGAATTGTTGAGCGGAGAGGAGTTTGTGCGGGTTCGGGGTTCTAGCGACGTTTTTAATTATTAATGTCATGTTTGTATGCTGTAGCTGTGTGCTGAGAGTTGCCTTTTGGACAGGTGGTCTTGTCCCTGAGCGCTCTTGATTTTTCTTCGCTTCGTCGGTTTGAGGCAAGTAAACGTAGCGGTGGTTGCTACCGTTTAACTTGTTATTCCTTCTACTTGTAGTTTACATTATTATCGTAATTTGATACATTATGCCATGATTGCATGATAATTTAATTGTGGAGATGGTAGCAAGTACTTATCCATTGATATGTTGATAATCTGCTAGTAGTCATGTGGAAATCTTGCTTAATGTTATAATGCGGAACATGAAAATAACATGTGGTGGATGTGGATATGTCGTGAGCATGCTGATGCTCCTTTGAGGATGGATTAATGTGATTTGTGATTATCATATCATATCATGTCATATGCATATGTGGATGTCGCCACACATAGCCGCGACCGTACCGGTGCAGCATCGTATATTGCCGTAATACGATGCACCTCTTATCCCGCGGGAAGCATCGTATATTGCTGTAATACGATGCACCTCAAATCCTGCCCTGGAAAGAGTGATGTGGAGCATAGCATTCATATGCATTGCATTGTGGAAAGATTCATTTGCATACATATGCAATATGTTGTGGTGAAGTTATTTTGTGGAATATTCAACTCATAGTTGTAATGTGGATTATACAACTTCATAGTTGTAATGTGGAATTGGCTCATGTGAGCTATTTGTGGTATGAGGATTATGGTTGTGGACGTGGAATGGGGTTCATCCCTTGTGTACGGTAAGGGTTGTGATTGTGGCATGAGATTCTTTTCTCTTGTATTAATTGTTGATAACAATTGTGGATGTGAGAAATAATAAAGTGTTGAATAAAGCATACATATGTTTTATTGCTTTTGCTAGTGGTAGTGGTTGAGAATTTAAAGTAGTCAAACAAGATTTATTTGTTAATACTTTAACGTAATTGATGGTGATTTGAGGTTGAGGATAATAACATTGTAATTGTGGAAGAATGTTGATGATTAACCTATTGTGGTTTGTGGAAGATTAAATGTTTCATTTGCATTTAATTGTGGATAAAATGACTGCATTCATATGCCAATTAAATCTGAAATTGAAGAGGTATGATTCATGAAAATTTGTGGTGGTTTAATAATTGTGGACATGAATTATGGTTGTAGTTGTATGGAATTATAAATGATGATGTATAATTGTTTGTAGTTTGAATAGCCTGTTAAACAGTTTGCTTGCTGAGATTTTTATCTCACCCTTGTTTCCCCCTCCCTACAGGTGGACTTTGAGCATGCATGGGAAGGGTAGAACGGCACCACACTGATGCACGTGAATCATATTTTTATGCTGTAATAAAGTTGAAAGGATTCTAGACCTTGCATAGCTTTGTTTACATTATCTTAATAATGTTAAATTTGTGAACTATGTTTTAGATTAAAATATTGGAGGATGTTTTAAATAGTGAATTGCTATCACTATCCTGTTATTCCTTAGTTGTTTATGCTTCCGCTTATACTATCTTGTTTAGTAATTGTTGCCAGTTTATTTTATCTTGTAAATTGGCTCGTTGTAGAGCAGTTTTAGTAGCATCCCAGGGTAATGTGGGTCCTGGGGTGTTACAGTTTAATAAAGTTGAAAGGATTCTAGACCTTGCATAGCTTTGTTTACATTATCTTAATAATGTTAAATTTGTGAACTATGTTTTAGATTAAAATGTTGGAGGATGTTTTAAATAGTGAATTGCTATCACTATCCTGTTATTCCTTAGTTGTTTATGCTTCCGCTTATACTATCTTGTTTAGTAATTGTTGCCAGTTTATTTTATCTTGTAAATTGGCTCGTTGTAGAGCAGTTTTAGTAGCATCCCAGGGTAATGTGGGTCCTGGGGTGTTACAGTTGGTATCAGAGCGGGCGTTAGGTCCGTGGTAATGAAACTATTAAATTGACACACTGGTGCACATTAGGATGGGATGGGTCAAGCATTGCATTTATGCTTTTGACATGTTGTATTGATGATTTACATTATGAGATAATCTTGTATGATTATGATTTGCTCCTATGACTGTTATGAGTGAGAATTGTCAATGATAAGATGTATAGGTTGTATTTGCTACCTTGGCATTGCCAGGTTATACCACTGTTTGTAGCATGGGGATTAGCGATGTAGTTATCTCGGGTAACTTAGTTGCGGATGTTGTGAGTGAGTTTATTTAGAAATGTTGATATCTTCCTTGAGTTGATTTTGGTCAATTCTTTGTCTATTGCAGTTAATGAATTTCTCTTGAGTTTGTGGTTCATTGTAGTTGAGGGTTTGCAATTGGTCTCTATCTATTCGTTGAAGCAATTATTGTTTCTTTTCGGACTAGTAAGACACTATTGCTGCTTGTGAATATTGTTGATTTGCAAGGTTAGTCCCTTTGTGGGAATTTTGTCTTGTTGCGAATCATGACTCATTGGTTCGCTTGGTACTTTTACCAATGAAAGTTTTGTGTTGCAAACTCATTAATATGTTAAAGCCTTGGATCTATGTAATCCGTTTAGATTATTTTGAGTGTTGAAGTTTATTTCCACTCCTTTCTGAAAGAGAGTGTTAAAACCCTTTGTGGTGTTTTGCTATGCTTAAGTGGAAGGTGGTAACCATATAAACTAATTCATAAGGTATGAATTATCAAGTTGAGATGTTAGTATGGTGCATAATTAATTTAACTAGCATCCTCGAAATATAGTTGATTAATTTGATATCGCCTTGTAATAGTTTCTTGAAGAACTGTGATTAAGAACTTGTCTATACATGATTGGAACTCATGGAGTTATTGAGGAGTGTGCAAAAGAATTAGAATGATTATTATGATTGTTTAAATTTCTATCATGTTGGATAAATTGAATTATTTTTGTTTATAGTAATTAATCTGACCGTTTGGAATGATTAAGTAAGGAGGTGTTGGAATATTGCCTTGGTAATATTAACATTTAATCTGTCCTTTATTTAGATACTTTATGAGCATGTACAATTGCTAGATTCATCTATCTTTCACCATGCTAAATTGTTGAAATATGTATAAAGAAATAGAGGAAGGTGGATGTATTGACTTGTAGAATCTTGTCTTACAAAGCTGGTATTATTGAAGTTTAAAGTTATTTCGTTCTAATTTCTGAACATAAGGTGGGATACTGAATCTATGCTCATGATTGTTTTATGATTGTAAAACGGAGTTAGGATCATGAATGTTGTTATGATAAAATAATAACAATTATTGCTAGTAATGACTAGAGTACAATCAATTTGTGCTAAATTAGAGTTGAGCATCAATAAGAATTGAATATATGGAATCTAATAAGAGATTCATACTAGCATGTTTGTGAGATTGTCATGTTCTAGTATCATCTTGTTTAAAAGCTTCGATTTAATATGGTGGCTTATGCACTAGGATTTCCTAGATTAAGTAGTAGCAATCTTACTCAGATAATAGAAACATGATGAAGTGATTTATTATGTTTCTTTTGGAAAAGTTTATGAAGGGATTTGTGGATATGATGATGCTTGTTAAGAATGTATTATTCTGATGTTAGCATGATGGTTAGTTGTGGTTGTGATGATAATGTTGAATGTTCCTTAAATAAAAGAATTTGATAACTTCCA
Source organism: Dendrocalamus latiflorus (assembly GCA_017311315.1). Classification (NCBI taxonomy): domain Eukaryota; kingdom Viridiplantae; phylum Streptophyta; class Magnoliopsida; order Poales; family Poaceae; genus Dendrocalamus; species Dendrocalamus latiflorus. The sequence continues at coordinate 20,315,541 of CM029672.1, forward strand.
TGATACTACTTAAATCAAAAGTTTTGAGATTTGCGTACGCAATCTTTTTGATCTCATGACTTATGTGGCAGCTGAAATTGTTTGAGCAAAGTGACGTGTTGAGAGCTTTTATTAGTTCTTAAGGGATTAATGTGTTGTGGTCTTTAAATCACTTTTGTTGGAATTGTCAAGGTGATACCGTAATCAAAGAAAGTTGTTCTCTTTGTTAAAAGAAAGAGTGCGGTAAAAGTATTGGAGGTTGAAGTCATGTCATGCAATTTTCTTTAGGTGTGTTTGACTTCTTAATTTCGCCGCATAAGAGCTTCTTGAACTCAAATGGCAATATTTTTTCCGCCGCCTAAGAGTTTCTTGAGCTCAAATGGCAATATTGTATTCTTATTGGTTGAGATTTGGTATTTTCTTCTTGAGGGGCATGTGCCTTCAACTGTGATCTTATCTTTTGCTATCCAAGATTGTTGCTATTTCTTTTGGTCTTGCATTTATTGCGGATGGTAGCATCATCCTCTGTGCTGAAATTTACTTCTTTTTGCCTCTTCTAAGAAAGGGGTAATCAATTTGGGTTGCAAAGTCCTTTAAGAGGTGTATGGCATCTAGTTGGTGTGGTCATGTGATTGATTTTGGTGAGAATGTGGGTGTGATATGAATTTCGAGTTGTTATCCTTAAAAGGATTGAGGTATTTTAGGAATTATCTGTCAAAGTAATTCCATTGGTTGTTGTCTTGGCTAGAATGTATTTTTTGTGGAGACAGTAGAGTCTCTCTGCAAGGGTGTGGATGATGTACTCAGTTTGAGCGCATTGTCGAAGTTGCCAACCTAAGATAAATGAGTTGGTGTGTTGGGTGATGATTCGAAAATCCTTGGTTCGAGGAAGTTAAATTTCCAAAGGGAATGGATTGGGGAATTATTAATAACTCGAGCAGTAATATGCTCTCTTGATTCTTGTTTAAACTGTGTGTTTATGGCAGAGGTCATCTCCAAATTGAGTTGTTATATGTTGTGGTGTATTCTTTTCCAGTTAGGAAAAGAAAATGATTGTTTTGGTCTGTCGAGTGATTTTCACTCTTGGCTCGTGCAGTGTGGTTTTTCCAAATGTCTATTTGGAGAGTGTGAATGGTTTTGTTGTGAATCCTTTGTTTTGGATTGTGGTCCTTTGAAGGAAGGTTGTTTGCTAGTATGTTGCTTGAGAATCCTTTATTCCTCTTTTGGTTGGGTTTCTTCTGCGAAGTTATTGTTCGTGCTTTGAGTAATGTTATGAGTGGAATCTGTGGTTGAATTCTTTAAAAGGGGTACAATGTATTATCCCGATTATAATAAACAGAGGAAAATGTTGTAGGAAGGAGGATGGTATTAGATAGTGGCTTGATAGTTGTGGCGGATAATTTTGTGAGAACGGCAGGATCTGTTGGCCGCTCAGAGCCGACAAAAGAGTTGCGGGTGCTCCCTTCGGATGTTCTATCCTTGGGATGCTCTTTCTTGTGGTTGTTCTTTCCTTCATTGCTCTTTTCTTTGCTGTTCTCTTGGTTTGTGGTTTGAGGAGTTAGATTCGAGGACGAATCCTTTTTAGGTGGGGAGAATGTAATATCCTGAACGTCCTTACGGCGTAAGTTTTTAAAATAATCGCGGAGTCGCCGGTTTTTCGGTAAATCGCGGGAAGGAAAAAAATAAAAATTGTAGAACAGTGTAAAATGAATAAAATAAATTAAAAATTAAATTAAAACCTCTGAGTGGGCTGCCTGGGGAGTGGGCCGACCGCCTTGGGCCAGAGGCCCAAGGGGTGGCCGCACCTCCCCTCCCCCTCCCCAAAAACCCTAGCCCTTTTTCTCCCCCCTCTCCCATCCCTTTGCAGCCGCCACCCCCCTTCCTCCACCCCCTGGGCGCAGCCCTCTTCCCCCCTCCATCACCCCCCCACAAGTGCTGCTGCCATTGGAGCCAAGGAGAGGAAGGAGAAGGAGAAGAAGGAAGGAGAAGGAAGAAGAAGAAGAGGAGGAGGAAAAAAAGGGGTGATCCATCATCTAGGTAATTTTTCCTCATCCCAAACCCTCTGTTCTATGGAATAATTAGGGTTCTTGGCACGGATTTTGAAGGTAGTTAATAGATTAATTGCCCGATTAGAGATTAGCTGATGTCTGCCTGTAGATTGATTCGCGCAGCGTGTCTGTTCGCGAGGTTTTGACCCAGTAAACGAATTTTCCTGCGGACCTTCCCAAAAGGAAAGTTGTAGAGGACTTCAAGACGCATCTCCTGTATTTGTTTCGGAATTTTATGCCTTGTTATATGGAAGTTACAGGGTCGGGAATACTGCTGTTCGTCAGGCGAGCAGATTGGTACAGATCGACGGTAATCTGGGAATTAGAGGTCGTAAATGATTTTTATGACCATGTCCGTAATTGACAAAGTTGTAGATAATTTAGAGATCTAGCTTCTGTATAAAATTAAGAATTTTTAGACCCTTTTACTGATGTTGGGACGCATTTGTTTATTGCTGTCCAATCTGCCAGAATAGAGTTCTTCCTCTGTTTTGGGGCATTAAATTACACCTAGCTGTGATCAAAATAAAAATAGGTGTTATACATGAAAAATGTAGGCTTTTAAGTGATGAATCCAGAGAGATATCGTTTGCTGTAAATGGATCAATATTTTTAAAGTTACGAAAATGTTAAGCAGCGCTGCAGCAGAGGGCAATTTGCTGAATTGTTGAGCGGAGAGGAGTTTGTGCGGGTTCGGGGTTCTAGCGACGTTTTTAATTATTAATGTCATGTTTGTATGCTGTAGCTGTGTGCTGAGAGTTACCTTTTGGACAGGTGGTCTTGTCCCTGAGCGCTCCTAATTTTACTTCGCTTCGTTGGTTTGAGGCAAGTAAACGTAGCGGTGGTTGCTACCGTTTAACTTGTTATTCCTTCTACTTGCAGTTTACATTATTATCGTAATTTGATACATTATGCCATGATTGCATGATAATTTAATTGTGGAGATGGTAGCAAGTACTTATCCATTGATATGTTGATAATCTGCTAGTAGCCATGTGGAAATCTTGCTTAATGTTATAATGTGGAACATGAAAATAACATGTGGTGGATGTGGATATGTCGTGAGCATGTTGATGCTCCTTTGAGGATGGATTATTGTGATTTGTGATTATCATATCATATCATGTCATATGCATATGTGGATGTCGCCACACATAGCCGCGACCGTACCGGTACAGCATCGTATATTGCCGTAATACGATGCACCTCTTATCCCGCGGGAAGCATCGTATATTGCCGTAATACGATGCACCTCAAATCCTGCCCTGGAAAGAGTGATGTGGAGCATAGCATTCATATGCATTGCATTGTGGAAAGATTCATTTGCATACATATGCAATATGTTGTGGTGAAGTTATTTTGTGGAATATTCAACTCATAGTTGTAATGTGGATTATACAACTTCATAGTTGTAATGTGGAATTGGCTCATGTGAGCTATTTGTGGTATGAGGATTATGGTTGTGGACGTGGAATGGGGTTCATCCCTTGTGTACGGTAAGGGTTGTGATTGTGGCATGAGATTCTTTTCTCTTGTATTAATTGTTGATAACAATTGTGGATGTGAGAAATAATAAAGTGTTGAATAAAGCATACATATGTTTTATTGCTTTTGCTAGTGGTAGTGGTTGAGAATTTAAAGTAGTCAAACAAGATTTATTTGTTAATACTTTAACGTAATTGATGGTGATTTGAGGTTGAGGATAATAACATTGTAATTGTGGAAGAATGTTGATGATTAACCTATTGTGGTTTGTGGAAGATTAAATGTTTCATTTGCATTTAATTGTGGATAAAATGACTGCATTCATATGCCAATTAAATCTGAAATTGAAAAGGTATGATTCATGAAAATTTGTGGTGGTTTAATAATTGTGGACATGAATTATGGTTGTAGTTGTATGGAATTATAAATGATGATGTATAATTGTTTGTAGTTTGAATAGCCTGTTAAACAGTTTGCTTGCTGAGATTTTTATCTCACCCTTGTTTCCCCCTCCCTACAGGTGGACTTTGAGCATGCATGGGAAGGGTAGAACGGCACCACACTGATGCACGTGAATCATATTTTTATGCTGTAATAAAGTTGAAAGGATTCTAGACCTTGCATAGCTTTGTTTACATTATCTTAATAATGTTAAATTTGTGAACTATGTTTTAGATTAAAATATTGGAGGATGTTTTAAATAGTGAATTGCTATCACTATCCTGTTATTCCTTAGTTGTTTATGCTTCCGCTTATACTATCTTGTTTAGTAATTGTTGCCAGTTTATTTTATCTTGTAAATTGGCTCGTTGTAGAGCAGTTTTAGTAGAATCCCAGGGTAATGTTGTGGTGTATTCTTTTCCAGTTAGGAAAAGAAAATGATTGTTTTGTCTGTCGAGTGATTTTCACTCTTGGCTCGTGCAGTGTGGTTTTTCCAAATGTCTATTTGGAGAGTGTGAATGGTTTTGTTGTGAATCCTTTGTTTTGGATTGTGGTCCTTTGAAGGAAGGTTGTTTGCTAGTATGTTGCTTGAAATTCCTTTATTCCTCTTTTGGTTGGGTTTCTTCTGCGAAGTTATTGTTCGTGCTTTGAGTAATGTTATGAGTGGAATCTGTGCTTGAATTCTTTAAAAGGGGTACAATGTATTATCCCGATTATAATAAACAGAGGAAAATGTTGTAGGAAGGAGGATGGTATTAGATAGTGGCTTGATAGTTGTGGCGGAGAATTTTGTGAGAATTAAGGAATCCACGTGCACGATATCGTTGCACGAAATGAAGCTGAGTGCCAAACACTTCGAACAGACTTCATATGTGCCCCAGCACATTTCAGCGTGCGTTTCATACTCGTCCAAGATGGTGTGAATCTTTACTCCACAACGGGTTCTCACAGGTACGATAAACTCCAGGCGGGTGAAATCGTGCCGCGAAATAAAACTAGGTGGCTAACACCCCGAATGGACTTCATATACACCCTACCATATTTCGTCATGCCTTTCGAATCCGTCCAAGTTGGTGTAATACGTTCCTCCACAACGGGCTCCCACGGAAACTATAAACTCTATGCGGGTGAATTCGTGCCACGAACTGAAGCTGGGAGCCTAAGACCACGAATGGACCAAATATGCGCCCTAACACATTTTGGCATGCCGTTGGAATCTATCGAAGTCAGTGTGAAAGTTCCGACCGCAACGGGTTCCGATAGGTACCATAACTCCAAGCGTGCGTTGTGCAGGGACGAAATGAAATTGATTGCCTTACACCACGAAGGGACTTTATATACACCCTACCTCATTTCACCATTTATTCTGAATCCGTCCGAGTAGGTGTGGAACTTTCCTCTTAGACGGGTACAATAACTCTGAGCAAGAAATCGTGGCATGAAATGAAACTGAGTAGCAAAAATTCCAAATGGACTTCGTATGTACCATAGCAGATTTCGGCACGTATTTCGAATCCGTCCAAGTTGTTGCGATACTTTCCTTCACAACGGGTTCCGATGGCAGCTATGGACTCCATGCAGACGAAATTGTGCCACGAAATGAAACTAAGTGGCTTACACCCCGAGTGTACTTCATATGCGCCCGAGCACGTTTTGGCGTGGCTTTCGAATTCATCCGAATCGGTGTGAATGTTTTCTCCGCAACGGGTTTCGATTGGTACTATAAACTCCAAGTGTGCGTTATCGAGGTACAAAAATGAAACCGAGTTCCAAAAACCTCGACGGGACTTCACATGCACACTAGCTCATGTCGCCACGCATTTTGAACCCGTCCGAGTCGGTGTGAAACTTTCCTGTAGGATGGGTACAATGCACGAAATAACGGCATGAAATGGAAATGAGTGGCAAGCACTATCTATCAGTGGAGTTCATATGTGCCCTAGCACTTTTCCGCACGCATTTCGAGTTGTCGGAGCTGGTGTGAAACTTTACTGCAGAACAAGTTCTGACAGGAACAATAAACTCCACATGGATGAATTCATGGCACGAAATGACTTCATATGTGCTCGAGCACACTTCGCTTTGTATTTTGAATCCCTCCGAGTCGGTGTGAAACGTTGCTCTGCAATGGGTTCTGACGGGTACAATATACTCCATGCGGACGAAGTTGTGCCACAAAACTAAACTAAGTGCGTAACACCTCGAATGGATTTCATATGCGCCCTAGAACATCATGGCATGCCTTTCGAATCCGTCCGAGTTGGTATGAAACGTTCCTGCACAACGGGTTTTAATGGGTACAATAAACTCTATGTGGATGAATTCATAGCACAAAACGAAACTGAGTGCAAAACACCCTGAACGGACTTCATATACACCCAAGCACATTTCTTCACGCATTTTGAAATCGTTCGAGTTGGTGTGATACTTTCCTCCACAACGGTTTCTGACGACAACTATAAACTCAATGCGAATGAAATTGTGCCACGAGTTGAAATTGAGCGTCAAACACCGCGAATAGGCTTCACACGCACCTGAGGAAATTTCTTCATGCATTTCGAAGCCGTCCGAGTTGGTGTGAATATTTCCTCCACGTGTCCCAGCAGGTAACTCCAAGCGTACGTAGAGAAGGCACGAAATGAAACTTAGTGCCAAACACCCCGAAGGAACTTGATATGCACACTAGCCCATTTCGCCATGCTTTTTGAATCCGTCCGAGTCGGTGTTAAACATTTCTCCAAGACGGGTACAATAAACACCACGTGCACGATATCGTGGCACGAAACGAAGCTGAGTGCCAAACACTTCGAACAGACTTCATATGTGCCCCAGCACATTTCAGCGTGCATTTCATACTCGTCCAAGTTGGTGTGAATCTTTACTCCACAACGGGTTCTGACAGGTACAATAAACTCCATGCGGGTGAAATCATGCCGCGAAATAAAACTTGGTGGCTAACACCCCGAATGGACTTCATATACACCCTAGCATATTTCGTGAAGAAATGTGCTTGGGTGTATATGAAGAAACTGAGTGCAAAACACCCTGAATGGACTTCATATACACCCAAGCACATTTCTTCACGCATTTTGAATTCGTTCGAGTTGGTGTGATACTTTCCTCCACAACGGTTTCGGACGACAACTATAAACACAATGCGAATGAAATTGTGCCACGTGTTGAAATTGAGTGCAAAACACCGCGAATAGGCCTCACACGCACCCGAGGAAATTTCTTCATGCATTTTGAAGCCGTCTGAGTTGGTGTGAATATTTCCGCCACGTGTCCCGGCAGGTAACTCCAAGCGTACGTAGAGAAGGCACGAAATGAAACTTAGTGCCAAACACCCCGAAGGAACTTGATATGCACACAACTCATTTCGCCACGCTTTTTGAATCCGTCCGAGTCGGTGTTAAACATTCCTCCAAACGGGTACAATAAACACCACGTGCACGATATCGTGGCACGAAACGAAGCTGAGTGCCAAACACTTCGAACAGACTTCATTTGTGCCCCAGCACATTTCAACGTGCATTTCATACTCGTCCAAGTTGGTGTGAATCTTTACTCCACAACGGGTTCTGACAGGTACAATAAAATCCATGCGGGTGAAATCGTGCCGCGAAATAAAACTAGGTGGCTAACACCCCGAATGGACTTCATATGCACCCTAGCATATTTCGTCATGCCTTTCGAATCCGTCCTAGTTGGTGTAATACTTTCCTCCACAACGGGCTCCCAGGGCAACTATAAACTCTGTGCGGGTGAATTCGTGCCACGAACTGAAGCTGAGAGCCTAAGACCACGAAAGGACTAAATATGCGCCCTAGCACATTTTCGCATGCCGTTGGAATCTATCGAAGTCAGTGTGAAAGTTCCGACCGCAACGGGTTCCGATAGGTACCATAACTCCAAGCGTGCGTTGTGCAGGGACGAAATGAAATTGATTGCCTTACACCACGAAGGGACTTTACATACACGCTACCTCATTTCACCATTTATTTTGAATCCGTTCGAGTAGGTGTGGAACTCTCCTCTTAGACGGGTACCATAACTCTGTGCAAGAAATCGTGCCATGAAAAGAAACCGAGTGGCAAACATTCCAAATGGACTTCATATGTACCATAGCAGATTTCGGCACATATTTCGAATCCGTCCAAGTTGTTGCGATACTTTCCTTCACAACGGGTTCCGATGGCAGCTGTGGACTCCATGCCGATGAAATTGTGCCACGAAATGAAACTGAGTGGCTAACATCCCGAATGTACTTCACATGCGCCCTAGCACGTTTTGGCGTGGCTTTCGAATTCATCCAAATCGGTGTGAATGTTTTCTCCGCAACGGGTTTCGATTGGTACTATAAACTCCAAGTGTGTGTTATCGAGGTACAAAAATGAAACCAAGTTCCAAAAACCTCGACGAGACTTCACATGCACCCTAGCTCATGTCGCCACGCATTTTGAACCCGTCCGAGTCGGTGTGAAACTTTCCTGCCGGATGGGTACAATGCACGAAATAACGGCACGAAATGGAAATGAGTGGCAAGCACTATCTATCAATGGAGTTCATATATGCCCTAGCACTTTTCCACACGCATTTCGAGTTGTCGGAGCCGGTGTGAAACTTTACTGCAGAACAAGTTCTCACAGGAACAATAAACTCCACATGGATGAATTCATGGCACGAAATGACTTCATATGTGCTCGAGCACACTTCGCCAGGTATTTTGAATCCATCCGAGTCGGTGTGAAACGTTGCTCTGCAATGGGTTCTGACGGGTACAATATGCTCCATGCGGACGAAGTTGTGGCACAAAACGAAACTAAGTGCGTAACACCTCGAATGGATTTCATATGCGCCCTAGAACATCATGGCACGCCTTTCGAATCCGTCCGAGTTGGTATGAAACGTTCCTGCACAACGGGTTTTAATGGGTACAATAAACTCTATGTGGACGAATTCATGGCACAAAATGAAACTGAGTGCAAAACACCCTGAATGGACTTCATATACACCCAAGCACATTTCTTCACGCATTTTGAATTCGTTCGAGTTGGTGTGATACTTTCCTCCACAACGGTTTCGGACGACAACTATAAACTCAGTGCGAATGAAATTGTGCCACGTGTTGAAATTGAGTGCAAAACACCGCGAATAGGCTTCACACGCACCCGAGGAAATTTGTTCATGCATTTTGAAGCCGTCTGAGTTGGTGTGAATATTTTCGCCACGTGTCCCGGCAGGTAACTCCAAGCGTACGTAGAGAAGGCATGAAATGAAACTTAGTGCCAAACACCCCGAAGGAACTTGATATGCACACAGCTCATTTCGCCACGCTTTTTGAATCCGTCTGAGTCGGTGTTAAACATTCCTCCAAACGGGTACAATAAACACCACGTGCACGATATCGTGGCACGAAACGAAGCTGAGTGTCAAACACTTCGAACGGACTTCATATGTGCCCCAGCACATTTCAGCGTGCATTTCATACTCGTCCAAGTCGGTGTGAATCTTTACTCCACAACGGGTTCTGACAGGTACAATAAACTCCATGCGGGTGAAATCATGCCGCGAAATAAAACTAGGTGGCTAACACCCCGAATGGACTTCATATACACCATAGCATATTTCGTCATGCCTTTCGAATCCGTCCAAGTTCGTGTAATACTTTCCTCCACAACGGGCTCCCACGGCAACTATAAACTCTATGCGGGTGAATTCGTGCCACGAACTGAAGCTGAGAGCCTAAGACCACGAAAGGACTAAATATGCGCCATAGCACATTTTCGCATGCCGTTGGAATCTATCGAAGTCAGTGTGAAAGTTCCGACCGCAACGGGTTCCGATAGGTACCATAACTCCAAGCGTGCGTTGTGCAGGGACGAAATGAAATTGTTTGCCTTACACCACGAAGGGACTTTACATACACCCTACCTCATTTCACCATTTATTTTGAATCCGTCCGAGTAGGTGTGGAACTCTCCTCTTAGACGGGTACCATAACTCTGTGCAAGAAATCATGGCATGAAAAGAAACCAAGTGGCAAACATTCCAAATGGACTTCATATGTACCATAGCAGATTTCGGCACATATTTCGAATCCGTCCAAGTTGTTGCGATACTTTCCTTCACAACGGGTTCCGATGGCAGCTGTGGACTCCATGCAGATGAAATTGTGCCACGAAATGAAACTGAGTGGCTAACACCCCGAATGTACTTCACATGCGCCCTAGCACGTTTTGGTGTGGCTTTCGAATTCATCCAAATCGGTGTGAATGTTTTCTCCGCAACGGGTTTCGATTGGTACTATAAACTCCAAGTGTGTGTTATCGAGGTACAAAAATGAAACCAAGTTCCAAAAACCTCGACGAGACTTCACATGCACCCTAGCTCATGTCGCCACGCATTTTGAACCCGTCCGAGTCGGTGTGAAACTTTCCTGCCGGATGGGTACAATGCACGAAATAACGGCACGAAATGGAAATGAGTGGCAAGCACTATCTATCAATGGAGTTCATATATGCCCTAGCACTTTTCCACACGCATTTCGAGTTGTCGGAGCCGGTGCGAAACTTTCCTGCAGAACAAGTTCTGACAGGAACAATAAACTCCACATGGATGTATTCATGGCACGAAATGACTTCATATGTGCTCGAGCACACTTCGCCAGGTATTTTGAATCCATCCGAGTCGGTGTGAAACGTTGCTCTGCAATGGGTTCTGACGGGTACAATATGCTCCATGCGGACGAAGTTGTGGCACAAAACGAAACTAAGTGCGTAACACCTCGAATGGATTTCATATGCGCCCTAGAACATCATGGCATGCCTTTCGAATCCGTCCGAGTTGGTATGAAACGTTCCTGCACAACGGGTTTTAATGGGTACAATAAACTCTATGTGGACGAATTCGTGGCACAAAATGAAACTGAGTGCAAAACACCCTGAATAGACTTCATATACACCCAAGCACATTTCTTCACGCATTTTGAATTCGTTCGAGTTGGTGTGATACTTTCCTCCACAACGGTTTCGGACGACAACTATAAACTCAATGCGAATGAAATTGTGCCACGTGTTGAAATTGAGTGCAAAACACCGCGAATAGGCTTCACACGCACCCGAGGAAATTTCTTCATGCATTTTGAAGCCGTCTGAGTTGGTGTGAATATTTCCGCCACGTGTCCCGGCAGGTAACTCCAAGCGTACGTAGAGAAGGCAGGAAATGAAACTTAGTGCCAAACACCCCGAAGGAACTTGATATGCACACAGCTCATTTCGCCACGCTTTTTGAATCCGTCTGAGTCGGTGTTAAACATTCCTCCAAATGGGTACAATAAACACCACGTGCACGATATCGTGGCACGAAACGAAGCTGAGTGCCAAACACTTCGAACGGACTTCATATGTGCCCCAGCACATTTCAGCGTGCATTTCATACTCGTCCAAGTTGGTGTGAATCTTTACTCCACAACGGGTTCTGACAGGTACAATAAACTCCACGCGGGTGAAATCATGCTGCGAAATAAAACTAGGTGGCTAACACCCCGAATGGACTTCATATGCACCCTAGCATATTTCGTCATGCCTTTCGAATCCGTCCAAGTTGGTGTAATACTTTCCTCCACAACGGGCTCCCACGGCAACTATAAACTCTATGCGGGTGAATTCGTGCCACAAACTGAAGCTGAGAGCCTAAGACCACGAAAGGACTAAATATGCGCCATAGCACATTTTTGCATGCCGTTGGAATCTATCGAAGTCAGTGTGAAAGATCCGACCGCAACGGGTTCCGATAGGTACCATAACTCCAAGCGTGCGTTGTGCAGGGACGAAATGAAATTGTTTGCCTTACACCACGAAGGGACTTTACATACACCCTACCTCATTTCACCATTTATTTTGAATCCGTCAGTGTAGGTGTGGAACTCTCCTCTTAGACGGGTACAATAACTCTGTGCAAGAAATCATGGCATGAAAAGAAACCAAGTGGCAAACATTCCAAATGGACTTCATATGTACCATTGCAGATTTCGGCACATATTTCGAATGCGTCCAAGTTGTTGCGATACTTTCCTTCACAACGGGTTCCGATGGCAGCTATGGACTCCATGCAGATGAAATTGTGCCACGAAATGAAACTGAGTGGCTAACACCCCGAATGTACTTTACATGCGCCCTAGCACGTTTTGGCGTGGCTTTCGAATTCATCCGAATCGGTGTGAATGTTTTCTCCGCAACGGGTTTCGATTGGTACTATAAACTCCAAGTGTGTGTTATCGAGGTACAAAAATGAAACCAAGTTCCAAAAACCTCGACGAGACTTCACATGCACCCTAGCTCATGTCGCCACGCATTTTGAACCCGTCCGAGTCGGTGTGAAACTTTCCTGCCGGATGGGTACAATGCACGAAATAACGGCACGAAATGGAAATGAGTGGCAAGCACTATCTATCAATGGAGTTCATATATGCCCTAGCACTTTTCCACACGCATTTCGAGTTGTCGGAGCCGGTGCGAAACTTTACTGCAGAACAAGTTCTGACAGGAACAATAAACTCCACATGGATGAATTCATGGCACGAAATGACTTCATATGTGCTCGAGCACACTTCGCCAGGTATTTTGAATCCATCCGAGTCGGTGTGAAACGTTGCTCTGCAATGGGTTCTGACGGGTACAATATGCTCCATGCGGACGAAGTTGTGGCACAAAACGAAACTAAGTGCGTAACACCTCGAATGGATTTCATATGCGCCCTAGAACATCATGGCATGCCTTTCGAATCCGTCCGAGTTGGTATGAAACGTTCCTGCACAACGGGTTTTAATGGGTACAATAAACTCTATGTGGACGAATTCGTGGCACAAAATGAAACTGAGTGCAAAACACCCTGAATAGACTTCATATACACCCAAGCACATTTCTTCACGCATTTTGAATTCGTTCGAGTTGGTGTGATACTTTCCTCCACAACGGTTTCGGACGACAACTATAAACTCAATGCGAATGAAATTGTGCCACGTGTTGAAATTGAGTGCAAAACACCGCGAATAGGCTTCACACGCACCCGAGGAAATTTGTTCATGCATTTTGAAGCCGTCTGAGTTGGTGTGAATATTTCCGCCACGTGTCCCGGCAGGTAACTCCAAGCGTACGTAGAGAAGGCAGGAAATGAAACTTAGTGCCAAACACCCCGAAGGAACTTGATATGCACACAGCTCATTTCGCCACGCTTTTTGAATCCGTCCGAGTCGGTGTTAAACATTCCTCCAAATGGGTACAATAAACACCACGTGCACGATATCGTGGCACGAAACGAAGCTGAGTGCCAAACACTTCGAACGGACTTCATATGTGCCCCAGCACATTTCAGCGTGCATTTCATACTCGTCCAAGTTGGTGTGAATCTTTACTCCACAACGGGTTCTGACAGGTACAATAAACTCCACGCGGGTGAAATCATGCTGCGAAATAAAACTAGGTGGCTAACACCCCGAATGGACTTCATATGCACGCTAGCATATTTCGTCATGCCTTTCGAATCCGTCCAAGTTGGTGTAATACTTTCCTCCACAACGGGCTCCCACGGCAACTATAAACTCTATGCGGGTGAATTCGTGCCACAAACTGAACTGAGAGCCTAAGACCACGAAAGGACTAAATATGCGCCATAGCACATTTTCGCATGCCGTTGGAATCTATCGAAGTCAGTGTGAAAGTTCCGACCGCAACGGGTTCCGATAGGTACCATAACTCCAAGCGTGCGTTGTGCAGGGACGAAATGAAATTGTTTGCCTTACACCACGAAGGGACTTTACATACACCCTACCTCATTTCACCATTTATTTTGAATCCGTCCGAGTAGGTGTGGAACTCTCCTCTTAGACGGGTACCATAACTCTGTGCAAGAAATCATGGCATGAAAAGAAACCAAGTGGCAAACATTCCAAATGGACTTCATATGTACCATAGCAGATTTCGGCACATATTTCGAATCCGTCCAAGTTGTTGCGATACTTTCCTTCACAACGGGTTCCGATGGCAGCTGTGGACTCCATGCAGATGAAATTGTGCCACGAAATGAAACTGAGTGGCTAACACCCCGAATGTACTTCACATGCGCCCTAGCACGTTTTGGTGTGGCTTTCGAATTCATCCGAATCGGTGTGAATGTTTTCTCCGCAACGGGTTTCGATTGGTACTATAAACTCCAAGTGTGTGTTATCGAGGTACAAAAATGAAACCAAGTTCCAAAAACCTCGACGAGACTTCACATGCACCCTAGCTCATGTCGCCACGCATTTTGAACCCGTCCGAGTCGGTGTGAAACTTTCCTGCCGGATGGGTACAATGCACGAAATAACGGCACGAAATGGAAATGAGTGGCAAGCACTATCTATCAATGGAGTTCATATATGCCCTAGCACTTTTCCACACGCATTTCGAGTTGTCGGAGCCGGTGCGAAACTTTACTGCAGAACAAGTTCTGACAGGAACAATAAACTCCACATGGATGAATTCATGGCACGAAATGACTTCATATGTGCTCGAGCACACTTCGCCAGGTATTTTGAATCCATCCGAGTCGGTGTGAAACGTTGCTCTGCAATGGGTTCTCACGGGTACAATATACTCCATGCGGACGAAGTTGTGCCACAAAACGAAACTAAGTGCGTAACACCTCGAATGGATTTCATATGCGCCCTAGAACATCATGGCATGCCTTTCGAATCCGTCCGAGTTGGTATGAAACGTTCCTGCACAACGGGTTTTAATGGGTACAATAAACTCTATGTGGACGAATTCATGGAACAAAATGAAACCGAGTGCAAAACACCCTGAATGGACTTCATATACACCCAAGCACATTTCTTCACGCATTTTGAATTCGTTCGAGCTGGTGTGATACTTTCCTCCACAACGGTTTCGGACGACAACTATAAACTCAATGCGAATGAAATTGTGCCACGTGTTGAAATTGAGTGCAAAACACCGCGAATAGGCTTCACACGCACCCGAGGAAATTTGTTCATGCATTTTGAAGCCGTCTGAGTTGGTGTGAATATTTCCGCCACGTGTCCCGGCAGGTAACTCCAAGCGTACGTAGAGAAGGCAGGAAATGAAACTTAGTGCCAAACACCCCGAAGGAACTTGATATGCACACAGCTCATTTCGCCACGCTTTTTGAATCCGTCCGAGTCGGTGTTAAACATTCCTCCAAATGGGTACAATAAACACCACGTGCACGATATCGTGGCACGAAACGAAGCTGAGTGCCAAACACTTCGAACGGACTTCATATGTGCCCCAGCACATTTCAGCGTGCATTTCATACTCGTCCAAGTTGGTGTGAATCTTTACTCCACAACGGGTTCTGACAGGTACAATAAACTCCACGCGGGTGAAATCATGCTGCGAAATAAAACTAGGTGGCTAACACCCCGAATGGACTTCATATGCACGCTAGCATATTTCGTCATGCCTTTCGAATCCGTCCAAGTTGGTGTAATACTTTCCTCCACAACGGGCTCCCACGGCAACTATAAACTCTATGCGGGTGAATTCGTGCCACAAACTGAACTGAGAGCCTAAGACCACGAAAGGACTAAATATGCGCCATAGCACATTTTCGCATGCCGTTGGAATCTATCGAAGTCAGTGTGAAAGTTCCGACCGCAACGGGTTCCGATAGGTACCATAACTCCAAGCGTGCGTTGTGCAGGGACGAAATGAAATTGTTTGCCTTACACCACGAAGGGACTTTACATACACCCTACCTCATTTCACCATTTATTTTGAATCCGTCCGAGTAGGTGTGGAACTCTCCTCTTAGACGGGTACAATAACTCCGTGCAAGAAATCGTGGCCTGAAAAGAAACCGAGTGGCAAACATTCCAAATGGACTTCATATGTACCATAGCAGATTTCGGCACATATTTCGAATTCGTCCAAGTTGTTGCGATACTTTCCTTCACAACGGGTTCCGATGGCAGCTGTGGACTCCATGCAGATGAAATTGTGCCACGAAATGAAACTGAGTGGCTAACACCCCGAATGTACTTCACATGCGCCCGAGCACGTTTTGGTGTGGCTTTCGAATTCATCCGAATCGGTGTGAATGTTTTCTCCGCAACGGGTTTCGATTGGTACTACAAACTCCAAGTGTGCGTTATCGAGGTACAAAAATGAAACCGAGTTCCAAAAACCTCGACGGGACTTCACATGCACCCTAGCTCATGTCGCCACGCATTTTGAACCCGTCCGAGTCGGTGTTTTTTTCACTAAGTGTGCGTTATACATTTAGTGAAGTATATGAACGCACACGCAAAGATCAATATGAGTCGATGCAAACAAAGGAATGAGCCAAGTACTAGGAGAGACGCTAGCCAATTGTAATGATATGAATATAAGGGCACGAGATTGCTCAAGAAATTATATTACACAATCTGAATTTATAGACTAAGAACTTACCCAAATTCGGCCAATGTTTTTTCTTTCTTTTCTTTTCTTTCTTTTTTTTTTTGCTCAAGCCGTGGCTTCCTTTTTTATCAACTCTCTCTCTCTCTCTCTCTCTCTCTTTTCAAAGGCCGAACTAGATTTAATTATTCCTTTGATTTTAAACAGGTCACAAATATTCAGCAAGGTGTAAAATGTTCAAGAGCAGCCCTAGATGCAATATTTAACAGCTACTCTTGAAGATGAAATAAAATATGCATATAAGTGACGCTCAAAGCACCAAAGTTTCAGTTGGGAAAGCACCAACAAAACGAAACAGAAATCAGTACTTTGATTTAGTGTATCTGGATGGACTCAGTATTTGATTCGGGCTTGACTTTCTCCCAAGAACTTTCGGCCAGCAAGTGTCCTTCGCCCAATCCGCGAGTTCAGATCAGTTCGGGACATCTGGGTTTTGAAATCCAAACTCCACGTGAAAATTTAGCAGTGCACTCGGATGGCAAAAACACATGTGTTCTAGTCCACGTGAAGATTTGGCAATGCACTCGAATGGCAAAAAGCACTTGTGTTCTAATCCACTAGATAATATAGCCCTAATGGATAGCAGCTTGGCGCATGTCACTAAGATTGTGTATTTCGGTTTTAGAGTTAGCCGACATCAAAATAGATATTCAACTGGTTCGGCAATCCCAGAACAGTAAAGAATTAGGCTGCCATTAACTCTCTTTTTGGTGCTAATTGATGGGTTAGCAATTTTTTTAAGAGATTGATTGGACACAAAGATTAAGCTACGCAAATAAACACGAACGATCAGCACCTAAACGAAAATTCTATTGAATCAAAACTTAACAAAACTCATAAAATTAATTGATGCAAAAACTAGGGTTTGGATTTTTTTGGTGCAATTGTTCAGTTTATTGGACAATAGGACATAAACAAATCAATCTGAAAATAAGGGTATTGTGGGGGTGGCCCAACCCCCCGCGACTGGGCCGTGCAACTAGTCCAACATGTAATAGGCCCAATAGTGTAGAGGAATATACCAGTGTAAATATACCAATATACCCTCATCCTTTGTAAATACTAAGGGGTAGAATGGGGATTTCCCATTCTTCCCCACTCATGTATATAAACCCCCAGGAGGGCTAGGAGGAGGGGGATCCTCTCATTCTGACCAACTCTCCCCTAGATCTGGCTCTCCTCTTCCTCTTCTACTAGTCCCATTTCTCTACTGTTTGGCATGTAGCCACAACAGATGGCGCCGTCCGTGGGAACTGGGCAAGAAGTCACGCAAAGAAGTGTCACCATGGCCGTGCGGGGACACGTCTTGCGCGCTGGATCACGTTCGGATGGAACAGAAGACACTACCAAAAATCCATCGATCCATCATCGCGAGCGCCGCAGATAAGTTCATCTTCACGCTAGCCTGTTCGCTTCGATATATATATATATATATATATATATATATATATATATATATATATATATATATATATATATATATATATATATATATATATATATATATATATATATATATATATATATATATATATATATATTGTGCGTGAGAGCATCCTTGTTCAGTGTATGTGCAAGCGTATAGGGTAGATCTGTAGTAGTTGGCTAGGTCATTGGGTGTAGCAAGACCCAGATGCACGAACAGTTTTGTGGATTTGTTGGGTCTTCGCCAGCGCGGCGTCGCGCTGGCCCTCGCCCAAGCCTGCGTCCAGGCACCTGGGTCGTCGTGGCCTCCGTGCCCGCAGCCTCCGCAGGGTGTTGAGTCTGCCCTCGTCTCGGCGTGGCTAGGGACTCCGCGCCATCGAAGGCTGCCTAGGAGCGTCCTGCCTGCACTACTACAAAAGAGGCTATACTGGACGGCTACATTATAGACGGTTTATACGGAACCGTCTGTGATTAAACTTTCACAGACGGTTTATACTCGCAACCGTCTGTGATATTTTCACAGACGGTTATTAACATGACCTGTCTGTGATAATTGAAACATCACAGACGGTTCGTATTAAGAACCGTTTGTGAACTTTCACAGACGGTTCTTAATACGAACCGTCTGTGATAATCTGGACAACACAGACGGTTCATGTTAATAACCGTCTCTAAAAATCACATGTCACCAATAATTGGCGAATACCCAGGATTTCTATCTCGACCGTCCATTCTCTCCACATCGAATGGCAGGCAACAGTTCCTCCCACTACTCAGCCCTTATTAATAACCCCATTGACCTTTCCAGCGGGACTAGTCACGCGTGAGTTCATCCACTAGCTAGCTTCCCCTCCGCTGTGAGCTAGCGCCTCCGTCACGGCACGGCGGGCGGCTGGACAACACACTCTTGTCGTAAATGTCGTAAGTGTTTCTTGTTCAATCGCACCGTTGTGCCATGAAAGGTTTGTTAGCTTGTTATCCTGTAATAGATCGATCTGAATGTGTTGTTGTGCTTCCTTCATGCATCTCCCCTCCGCTGTGAGCTAGCGCCTCCGTCGCGGTACGGTGGGACGCTAGACAAGACACTTTTTCCGTAAGTGTCGTAAGGGTGTCTTGTCTAACGTCACCGTCGTGCCATGAAGGGTTCGTTAGCTTGTTATCCTGTAATAGATCTGAATGTGTTGTTGTGCTTGCCTCTGTATTTGCTTGTTCCTCCACAACGCCGACTAATGTCGTGAGCTAGCGCCTCCGTTGTGGCACGGCGGCATACGGTGCCACGAAGGGTTCGTTAGCTGTAATAGATCTGAATGTGTTGTTGTGCTTGCGTTCTATTTGCTTGTTTTCGAAGGCTATGGGTACATTATTTAATTTCTTGAGGCTAGACAAAAAAAATAAAAATATTTAAGTTATCGAGTGATCTATCACAGACGGTTTGTACTGTAAACCGTCTGTGAAGGACTATCATAGACGGTTGTATATACGAACCGTCTGTGATACTCAAGAATCACAGACGGTTCTTTTTTTGAACCGTTTGTGATATTATGAACATCACAGACGGTTCGTTTTAATAACCGTCTGTGATAATGTAGACTATCACAGACGGTTATTTATACGAACCCTCTGTGAAAATCTGGACAACACAGACGGTTTGTGTTAATAACCGTCTCTAAAAATCACATGTCACCAATAATTGGCGAATACCCAGGATTTCTATCTCGACCCTCCATTCTCTCCACATCGAATGGCAGGCAGCAGTTCCTCCCACTACTCAGCCCTTATTAATAACCCCATCTACCTTTCCAGCAGTACTAGTCACGCGTGAGTTCATCCACTGGCTAGCTTTCCCTCCGCTGTGAGCTAGCGCCTCCGTCACGGCACGGCCGACGGCTGGACAACACACTCTTGCCGTAAGTGTCGTAAGTGTGTCTTGTTCAGCCGCACGGTTGTGCCATGAAGGGTTCGTTAGCTTGTTATCCTGTAATAGATTGATCTGAATGTGTTGTTGTGCTTCCTTCATGCATCGCCCCTCTGCTATGAGCTAGCGCTTCCGTCGCGGCACGGCGGGTGGCTGGACAACACACTCTTGCCGTAAGTGTGGTAAGTGTGTCTTGTTCAGCCGCACCGTCGTGCCATGAAGGGTTCGTTAGCTTGTTATCCTGTAATAGATCTGAATGTGTTGTTGTGCTTGCGTCTGTATTTGCTTATTTTCAGAGGGCATGGGTAACATTATTTTATTGCTTATTTCTGTATAGAGTGAATTATCACAAACGGTTTGTAGTGTAAACGTCTGTGAAGGACATGCTTCCAATGGGAAATGTGTTGCCGAGAACCACCTACCAAGCCAAGAAGATTCTTTGTCCATTAGGAATGGAAGTAGAAAGAATACATGCATGTCCGAATGATTGTATCCTGTACCGTAAAGAGTATGCTAGCTTACATGTTTGTCCGGTGTGCAAAGCATCCCGATACAAGCGTAAAAATGACTCTGATGATGGGAAGGGCATCGAGGTGAAGCAAGGACCTCCTGCTAAGGTGATGTAGTATCTTCTTGTAATCCCCCATTTGAAGCGTTTATTTGCAAACCGCAAGGATGCAAGATTGATGCGTTGGCACAGCGAGCAGCGTAAGAAAGACGGAATGATAAGACATGTTGCTGATTCTGCCCAGTGGAGGAACATCGATAGGATGTTTGTAGATTTCGGTGTGGAACCGAGAAATATAAGGTTTGGGTTGAGTACAGATGGAATAAATCATTTTGGTAACATGAGCAGCCGACATAGCACCTGGCCCGTGACTCTGTGCATGTACAACCTTCCTCCTTGGCTGTGTATGAAGCGGAAGTATATTTTGATGTCACTACTTATCCAAGGGCCGAAGCAACCTGGCAACGATATTGATGTGTTCCTAGCACCATTGGTGGAAGATCTTGCAATACTGTGGAACGAAGGGGTACAAGTATGGGATGAGGACAAACAAGAGAACTTCACTCTACGCGCCATGTTGTTCTGCACCATTAATGATTTTCCTGCCCTTGGTAACCTGTCAGGGTTGAGTACAAAAGGAGGCAAAGCGTGTCCTCACTGCTTAGATTATACCGAGAGTGTGTGGTTGAACAACTCGCGAAAAACTGTGTACATGCGTCACCGTAGGTTCCTTCCAAAGTATCACCCATACCGCAAGATGAAGAAACAATTTGACAGAAAAAAAGAGGATGACTCAGTACCAAGACCTTTTAGCGGGAAAGAGGTGTATGATATGGTCAAGGATATAAATGTTGTGCTTGGAAAGGGACGTAAATTGAGGAAGAACATGTGGAAAAAGAGGTCAATATTTTGGGACTTGCCTTATTGGGAGCACTTAGAAGTCGCAATTGCATGATGTCATGCACGTAGAGAAGAATGTATGTGACAGTTTGATTGGTCTCTTACTGAACATTCCTGATAAAACAAAGGATGGTGTTAACGCAAGGCGTGACTTGGTCGCTATGAACATCAGGACCGAGTTAGCACCGATAGAGACCGATAAAGGCCGGGCGTACCTTCCCCCAGCATGCTACACTCTGTCTAAGTCCGAGAGAACTGAACTGTGCCAGTCCTTACATGGTGTGAAAGTTCCATCCGGTCACTACACAAGCATGAAGAAACTTGTTTCCATGGAACATTTGAAATTAATTGGCATGAAGTCTCACGACTGTCATGTGCTAATGACACAATTGCTACCTGTTGCAATTAGAAGTATTTTGCCGAACAAGGTTCGAGTGACAATCATAAGGTTATGTTATTTCTTCAACGCAATTGCTCAGAAGGTCATTGATCTGGATGGACTAGATACTCTGCAAACCGAGGTGGTGACAACTCTATGGCATCTAGAGATGTATTTCCCTCCATCATTTTTTGATATCATGGTCCATCTCATTGTCCACCTTGTGAAAGAGATAAAAATATGCGGCCCCGTATTTCTACGTCATATGTACCTGTTGTAGGGGTGGCCCCCACCTAAGCCCAGTAGCCCTGTTAGGAGGATGTAAGGTCCGAAATAGGACATATGTAATGACATGAGTGCCCCTGAGGGGAACACTCACGTGTAAGGGTATTACTGTACAAACACTCATCATTTGGATATATATATGTGGCATAGGCCACGGGGAGGACCCCGAAGCCATTCACTCTCAACTCTCCACTACCACACTCTCTCTCCCTCTGTTTGGTCTGTAACCACAACAGTTGGCGCCGTCCGTGGGGAGGACAAGAGCAAGCCTCCAGATCTGAAGGAGGATGGCACCAAGGAAAGCTTCAACATCGGTGGCAAGGGAAAAGAAGGTGGAGGCGGCGAAATCTCGCGTCAATACCAAGGCTTCGGCTCTGGTAGCTGCAGGTGCGGATGGCGGCGCGGATGTGACGACCGTGAGCACCGGCATCCACGACGTGACGCCTGACCCCGCCACCACTACCCCGACCACCAACCCCAGCGGTGACAACACAGGCGCGTCCACTTCTTTACTCGGCGCGGGAGCGGTCGGCGGTCCCGGCGACGACGCGCTCCTCGTCTCCAGCTCTAGGGTCCTCCGCGTCAGCGCTGCGGGCAGATCCGGCACACAGACCGTGCTTGCCGCCGTCCCGGTCGCGTCGCCGAGCGTGCCGGTGGCCCCAACCACGCCCACGGTGGAAACAGCCCTGCTGGCTGCCCTCAGCGCATGCCAACGGGAGCTGTCGGACCTCCGCGGAGCCGTGCGAGACATACAAGAGGCTCGGAGCCGACGCGCAACACCGGTGGCGGCGTCTCAGCCCACCTCGGAGAGGGCGAATAGCCGCGACGCTAGTACACCCAGTCGCGTTCCCCTACGGCGCATAGACCCGGAGTCCCCGCTCTCCGTGGACCTGCAGCAAACGACGTGGCCCGAATACTTCAAGTTTCCGAGCGTCATCGAAGCCTACAAGGGTGACTCCGACCCACGCGAGTTCGTATGCGTGTACGAGACCGCCATCGAAGCTGTCGGCTGAGACAACTCTACGAAGGCAAAGGGACTCCCCCTCGCGTTGCAAGGAGCGGCGCTGTCCTGGTTCTTCACCATCGAACCACAGTCCATCTACGCGTGGGAACAGATCCGCGATTGACTGTACAACAACTTCCAGGGAAGCTACGTCGAGCGTATCGATGCGAACCAGCTCTTCGCAGTTAAACAGAAACCCGAGGAGGGGCTCCGGACTTACTTTAATCACTTCACCAAGGTACGTTGCCAAGTCAGGGACGTTAGCGAGGCAACCGTTATCAACGCAGCGATACAAGGTCTCCGCCCGGGACCGCTCGCTGAGTATAGCGCGCGGAAGCCACTTAGGTTGGAGGCAGAGCTCTTCGACAAAATGGAAGCATACGCCTGAGACGAGGACGCGCGGGGGCGCAGCGGCACCGACTCCGACGCCGGGCAAACGGGGGACTTGTCGCAAAGGAGCAGCACAAGAGACAACCTGAGGACGAAGCACAGGAAAGTGTCCGTGGGCGACACTCGTGAGCCCGTTGATGACGGGGTACACCAAACTTCACCAGGCGACAGCCGTCAGCCCCGGCGTAACCGGCGAAGACCCCGCAAGGCCCGCCACATCCTCGCTGCGCAAGGCGTCCCCCGGGAAGCCGTGCTAATCTCGCGCGTTGGGGGCGCGAAGGAGGCCGCGATGAGAAGCCGCGCGCGGAGCAGGAACTCCTAGAATACATCATATGGTGCGAGGTGCACGGTTATGGGGGCCACTTCACGCTTACATGCACCAAGGTTGTAGCGTTACGGCAAGCGGTGGCCCCTGTACGGGCCTCGGAGACGCGGACCCCCGCAATAGCCCACGTACAGCGTACGCAAGACAGTCCCTTGCGTGCTGGGTCCCCCGGAGAGACCCAGTGCCGGGGTATTAATGTCATCGCTGGAGGCTCTTCGTCGAGCACTTCCCCGACGCAACTACCTCTGCAGGCGTCCCATTGCAGCATCACCTTCACGTCAGCCGATGCCCAGGGCGTGGAATTCCCCCACCAAGATCCTTTGGTCATCCAGGCCGACATTGCAGGTTGCGACGTCAGGCGTATTCTCATTGACGGAGGGAGCTCCGCAAACATCTTGTTCGCGGAGGCCCATGATCGTATGGGAATACCTCGGAGCCTGTTAAAAGCCTCGGAAGCCCCCCTCCAGGGCCTCTGAAGGCTCTGGGTCAGCTTCGCCTCCAAGTCTCCCTGTGCCAGGCCGACAACGCCAGGACTGAAGATGTCGTCTTCGACGTCGTGGACGTCTAGTATCCGTACAATCCATCCTGGGCCAGCCTGCCATCAACTCCTTCGAAGCGGTCCCACACTACGCATTCTTATGCATGAAGCTCCCAGGACAGCGAGGCGTTATCACCCTCTTCGGCGATCAGGATATGGCTCGGAGCATCGAAACCGAAGCTGGACGCTTGCACCGCAAGGTGCATGCTCTCACCGAAAAATACCAGGCGGACACGCCATCCGCTCCGGGATGGACACCCAAGCCCCACCCGGAGGGAGGCGTGAAGAGAGTGCCGCTCCAGGCGGAGCAGCAGTTCGTATCCATAGGCGAGGGCCTCCCTCCAGACATAGAGCAAGACTTGCTCCGAGTCCTCCAGGCCAACATAAACGTCTTCGCGTGGTCCCCGGAGGATATCAAGGGAGTGGACCGCGCCCTCATCGAACATAACCTCGCGATCCGCTTTGACGCCAAGCCCGTCAGCAGAAACTTCGCCGTATGTCCATCGACCGGCAGCAAGCGGCCAAGGTGGAGGTGGCGAAGCTCCTTCCAGCGGGAGTTATCCGCGAGGTTCAACATCCGGACTGGCTCGCCAATCCGGTGCTGGTCAAAAAGGCCAGCGGCGCTTGGCGCATGTGCATCGACTTTACCGCCCTCAACAAGGCGTGCCTGAAGGACGATTACCCTCTACCGATCATAGATCAACTGGTCGATGCTACTGCCGAATGCGAGCTCATGAGCTTCTTGGACGCCTACTCCGGCTACCATCAGGTCTACATGGCCAAGGATGACGAGGATAAAACCCGCTTCATTACTCCGGTGGGGACCTTTTGCTTCGTAAGGATGCCCTTCGGCTTGAAGAATGCGGGCGCAACCTTCACCCACCTAGTCGCGCTGGCCCTGGCCGTCCAGCTAGGAAGGAATGTGGAGGCCTACGTGGACGACGTGGTAGTAAAACCAGGCAGCTCACCTCCCACGGTCGGGATCTTCAGGAGACTTTCGATAACCTCAGGAAGGCGGGCATTAAGCTCAATCCGGACGAATGTGTCTTCGGTGTACAAGCGGGCAAGCTCTTGGGCTTCCTCGTATCCGGGCGAGGCATTCAAGCGAACCCCCGACAAGGTTGACGCTATCCTGGGCATGGAACCTCCCAAGACGACGCGGAAGGTCCAGAGCCTGGCAGGCCGCATGGCGGCCTTGAGCCGTTTCCTCTCCAGAGCGGCGGAGCGGGGCTTACCATTTTTCAAGGCTTTCCGCGGTTGCGATGGGTTTCATTGGGACGACGGCTGCGCAAAGGCCTTCGACGACCTCAAGAAACACCTCGCAACCCTTCCCACTCTAGTGGCCCCAGCACCAGAGGCTCCCCTCCTACTCTACCTCGCTGCCTCGGCAACGGCGGTCAGCGCCGTCCTCGTCCTTGAAGAGGGCGCGCTCCAGCGGCCAGTGTACTTTGTCTCCGAAGCCCTCCAGGGCGCCAAGACGCGATATACCGAGCTCGAGAAGCCTGCTTACGCGCTGGTCATGGCTTCAAGAAAACTCCGGCATTACTTCCTGGCGCACCCAATAACGGTGCCATCCTTGTTCCCTCTGGCGGAGATGCTGCACAACAAGGAGTCCACGGGGCGAATTGGTAAATGGGCGGCCGAGCTGGCCCCATTCTCCCTTACATACGCCTCTCGAACGGCGATCAAGTCTCAAGTTCTGGTGGACTTCCTCGCGGAATGGACCCCTCCAGCTCAGCCCGCCCTCCAGGTCGAAGACACGGTGTGGACGCTTAACACCGACGGAGAGTACAGGGTCGCGGGCGCAGGGGGGCGCCGTTATCACCACACCTGAGTGGCATCACCTGTTGTACTCGGCGCGCCTAGCGTTTTCGGCTACGAACAACACGGCCGAATACGAGGCGTTACTCTTCGGCCTCGGGAAGCTCAAAGCGATCGGAGTAAGGCGAGTCCTCGTCCGCACTGATTCCCGGTTAGTGGCGGGCCATGTGGACAAGTCATACCAGGCCAAGGACCCGGAGCTAGCCAAGTACCTAGCAGCCATATGACGAAGGAACGGCACTTTTTGGGTGTCACGGTGAAGGCCATCCCTTGAGCAGACAACGAGCAAGCTGACGTCCTGGCCAAGGCTGCCAGTCAGCAGCTCCCAATTCCCGAAGGGGCATTTTACGAAATCCTGCCAGCGGCGGCCATAGCGCAAGATAATCGGGATGCGGCCCTCGTCCACCAGATCACCCAGCAGGGTGACTGGCGGGAACCCTTTTTCGCTTTTCTGCAGGGCATCGCGGAACCGGATGACCCCTCCGAGCTCCGGCGTTTGCAGCACAGTGCTAGGTCCTTCCAGGTGCTCGACGGGGCGCTTTACAAGAAGGGGGTCTGCGCACCGCTTCTGCGGTGCCTCCCGCGCGAAGAAGGAAAGCGCCTCCTCGCAGAAATTCATGCGGGTCTCTGCGGCTCGCACCTCCAACCAAGTTCTCTGGTGGGCAAGGCATTCAGGCAGGGTTTTTATTGGCCAACAGCTGTCGCGGATGCCCAGGATCTCGTGCGCCGTTGTCAAGGTTGCCAATGGATGGGAAGGGCTATCCACAGGCCCCCGACAAGCCTCCATCCCATACCCCCGGTATGGCCGCTGGCGTGGTGGGGCATCGACGTTGTGGGACCGCTTCCCAGGGCCCCAGGAGATCTGCAATTCGTCGCGGTTGCTCTGGAGTACTTCTCCAGGTGGCCGGAGGCGGTAGCTCTGGCCAAGATTACATCGGCAGCTCTGCAGCGCTTCCTCTGGCAGAACATCATATGCCGATTTGGCGTGCCCAGGGAGATCACCGTCGATAACGGTCTGCAATTCGATGTAGCCCCATTCAAAGAATTCTGCGGCAACATGGGCATCACCCTTCGGTTCGCTTCGGTCGGACACCCACAGTCCAACGGGGCGGTGGAGCGGGCAAACGGCGCCATCTCCACCGCAATAAAGAAGCGCTTCGTCGGGCTACCAAAGGGTAAGTGGCCGGGCGAGCTCCACAGCGTCCTCTGGTCCCTTCGCACAGTGGTCACACGCCCAACGGGGTTCACGCCTTTCAAGCTCCTCTTTTGGTGACGAGGCGGTCACACCTGAAGAAATAAAGGCTGGCTCGCGGCGGGTCCTCGTCCAAGCACCAGACGAGGAACGCCAATTGTCCGTGGATCTCCTTGACGGAGACCGGGCAAGCGCAACACAGCACGTCATAAAATACGCGCGACAGATGGTGCGCGGTCGCAATCGTTCACTGTACCCGCGCGAATTCAGACCGGGAGACCTCGTCCTTAAGATGGCACTCCACGCGGAGACGGTAGGCAAGCTCGAGTCCAAATGGGAAGGCCCGTACATCGTCGCGGAGGCCCTGCAGAAGGGAGCGTATCGCTTAGCCACCTTGGAGGGGCACAAGCTCCGCCACACGTGGAATGCGGACAGGCTGCGGCGGTATTACGCCTAAGTCAAGCACACGAGGGTAAGGGCCTTCCACGGCTTCGGCGGATGCAAGCGGCTAGCGGTTAGTGCCTTAACCCCTGTAACCGCTCACCCGCGCAAACGAGAATTAAATAAAGTGCATCGTTCATGCAAATTCTCCCGTTTTCATACCAAAAGCGCGCGAAGGATCACCTTCGTGTGCACTGTGCATGAGCATGAATAAAGACGCGTGGGGAGACGCCTCCGGGCGCAGTCTACGGACTCTAAATAAGACGTAGCGTCAAGGTCCGCCTCCACACGCACTCTACGGAGTATAAATAAGACGTAGCGTTGAGGTTCGCCTCCGCACGTACTTTCACCGCCCGCAACGCACGGAGGCTCGCCTCCGCGCGCAGTCTACGGACTCTAAATAAGACGTAGCGTCGAGGTCCGCCTCCGCACGCACTCTACGGAGTATAAATAAGACGTAGCGTTGAGGTTCGCCTCCGCACGCAATTTCACCGCCCACAACGCGCGGAGGCTCGCCTCCGCGCGCAGTCTACGGACTCTAAATAAGACGTAGCGTCGAGGTCCGCCTCCGCACGCACTCTACGGAGTATAAATAAGACGTAGCGTTGAGGTTCGCCTCCGCACGCAGTTTCACCGCCCGCAACGCGCGGAGGCTCGCCTCCGCACGCAGTCTACGGACTCTAAATAAGACGTAGCGTCGAGGTCCGCCTCCGCGCGCACTCTACAGAGTATAAATAAGACGTAGCGTTGAGGTTCGCCTCCGCATGCAGTTTCACCGCCCGCAACGCGCGGAGGCGAGCCTCCGCGCGCAGTCTACGAACTCCAAATAAGACGTAGCGTCGAGGTCTGCCTCCGCACGCACTCTACGGAGTATAAATAAGACGTAGCGTTGAGGTTCGCCTCCGCACGTACTCTCCGGAGTATAAAAAAAAGACGCGGATGCTATCCCTGCGCACTCTACGGAGTATAAACAAGTCGCGAACACCGCGCACGCATGGGCATTGCCCCAGTGCGTACTCTTCGGAGTATAAATAAGACGTGGATGTCGATCCCACACACTCTACGGAGTATAAAAAAAGACGCGGATGCTATCCCTGCGCACTCTACGGAGTATAAACAAGACGCGAACACCGCGCACTCATGGGCGTTGCCCCAGTGCGTACTCTTCGAAGTATAAATAAGACGTGGATGTCGATCCCACACACTCTACGGAGTATAAAAAAAGACGCGGATGCTATCCCTGCGCACTCTACGGAATATAAACAAGACGCGAACCCCGCGCACGCATGGGCGTTGCCCCAGTGCGTACTCCCCGGAGTATAAATAAGACGTGGTCTACGTCGACTAGGCGCGTGACCCCTCAGCTCACAACATATTACATAGCAAAAAGGGAACGGGAGAGTTGTCGCGGCACGAGAGTTGTCGCTTAGCCCAAGTAAGACAGTTGCATTACAAAGGTAGACATGCGCACGGCGCGGAACGTGCCAAAACCTGGAATTATTCCTATGAGTCCGTGCCATCTTCGCCGCGATGAGTGCCCGCACCGCCTTCGCTAGGCCGAGGGCCCTCTTCGAGCCAGCGAAGCACGTCCCCCTCGTTCCGCAGCGTCCGCCGTAAAGCAACCGTGGCGGCGCCCTCCCCGATGTACTTCCAAATCCGTTCATGGATGTTTCGGGTGGTGGGCTGGGCGGCGCGAACGGCATCAGATATCACCCCAGGCTGGGTAGGCAAGTCACGCTGAGGATTTGCCAGCTCATTGACATGCTCAAACCCACCGGCGTGCAGCAAGGCGAGGGCAAGGCCAGCACTCATGTACCCGCAGTGGGTGCCGAAAGCCTTGGCGCCGGGAAGGGCGACGCTCGAACCCTCCTCGATTCGCTCAAGCGTCTCCATCAGGTCTTGGCGGCTATGGGTGGCGTCCTCCACGTGCACGGAAAGCCCCCGGAGGGCCCGCTCCAAAGACTCCATCGCACTCCACGCAGAGGCACACGCGTTGTCCCAGGATAACGCCTTCTCAGCAACGGAGGCAGTAAGCTGTTCCTTCTCCGTCTCTAGTGTGGAGATTCGTTGAAGAAGGGCGGTCTGCTCCTCCGTCGCAGCCCGTTGAGCCTCCTCCATCGCGCGTTGTGTGGCCAGGGCCGCGTTCTTCGCGTTCGCGCCCACCAACTGCGCGTCGTCTATAGCTTCGTCCCGCTTCGCAATCAACATCCGAATGTACTCGTCCTTGGCAGCGTTGGCGTCGTCCACGACGCGCAGCTGGTCCTCCAATGCCCTCTGCTCGCGCGCGCGGGTCTCCTCGAGGGCTTTGCTAATTGCAAGCGTCTACACGAGCGTAACAACAAAGGTTATCCATCAGATAAGCAAAGGATATGCAGCAAGGACAGAGACCGTTACCCTCATTTCCGAGGCACCCAGCGCGAGCGCCAAAAGGTCGCCCCCGCAGGACTACAGCGCCGTCGATCCAGGTGGCTGCCAGCATACTTAGCCACCTCGCTCCAGGCGCAAAGCATCTCCGCGAAGCGTCTCCCACCGAGGGACGAAGTCGGAGACGCCAAGCCCTATAGCCTCCGTCTCAACGCCTTCGGCACCAGTTGGGGCACGCATAGTCCCCTGCTCAACCAGGCCGGTGACATCGCGGGCACCCCCATTGCTCGATTCTTGTCCTCGTCTGGGAGACCTTGTCTCGCCTGATGACGACAAAATAAGCGAGCAAGTCGGGGAGAGTTTCGCGATGTCGCGGGAGGAAAACAAACTACACCTACCGCCAGTACCCTCTACCGCGGCCTCCACCTTGGCCATGATCACCTCGCTGGCCTGAGGAGCGACAACCCCCCCGGCTTCAGGAGCATCCCCGCTAGATGTCAGGACCTCAGTCACTGGGCCTGCCACGCTGAATCGGCCCCTTGAAGATGGCGGCGACTGCACCCGAGGCCGTTTCGCCCTCGGAGTCGCAGGCGAAGCCTCCGTGGTTACCTTGGCGGCCGCGGAAGCCGTCGTCAGAGACAACGCTGCGGTTGCCGCTGGAGGTGACGGGGCGTCATCTTCTAGAACAACGAGGCATGCGCCCGTCGCCTTGCCACCATATAAGGCCTCGTTGGGAGTGACGTGCCTCCCTGAACCGGTCGATCCGAGGTCAGCGCCCGCCTCGCCCCCCATCCTCACGCTCTCGATCGGTGGCACGACCGACGAGCTGAAGGTGATGGTCTCCGATTGGACCTCGCATCGAGAGAATGGTGCCACCGCCATCGCGCCGCTCGGCGATTCCACAAGCACCGGGCGCTCCAGAACGGGAATCTCCAAAACCTCGCATACCCGATTAATCCGCCTTTGCTTTGCCAAGGAAGTTGCGGACTGTAACAGCCCAGGTTTTTATTAAAATTAAAATGAATTAATGAATAAATAAATAATATTAAAATAAAATCTGAATTAAATTTAAGTATTGTTGTGCCTAAATTTTAAATTTGGATTTTCCCTGAATTTCTGTTTTTGAAAAAGCTGGATTTGAAAAGCCTTTTGAGAAAAACCCAAAAATATTATTAAATAAAAAGATATTTTGATTTTATATAAAAATCCTAATTCAAATTAATTATTTGGAGTTATTTGGAGTTTATTTGGTTCCCTGGATTTTCTGGAGTTTAAAAATGTATTTTGAAATTAAAAAGTAATTTAAAGTATGAAAATTATGTACCAACATTAGTTGGAAATATTTTTATTTAGTCCCAAAAGTGTCCAGAAGGTTCTCAGAATTTTTATGGAATTTTGGGAGTTATTTTTGTATTTTTCTGAGGCTTAATGGAATTTCTGGGCTTTTCTGAAAATCCAAAAATCAAAATCCAAAAATAAAATTCCCTCCCCTCCTCCGGCCGCCACGTGGACGGCACGGATTCCTCCACGCCGCCACCATCCGGCCGTCGCCTCCCTCCGCCTACCCCTCCTCCGCGCTCGCCACGTGGCTACGCCCGATGCGCGCCACGCCACACCCTCGCTCCGATCCGCCCCGTCCGCCCTTGCCCCTCCCTCGCCCTCCGATCCTCATCCGGCCGCCCGCATCTCCCTCACCTCCCGCTTCCACCGACAACCCGACCCCACCCGCCAGGGTCATCTTCCCCGCGCCGCCTTTGTCTTCTTCGCGCGCGCGCCCGCCTCCGCAACCGCCGGCCCCGCCTGACCCGGTCGCCACCCCCCGCCTTCTCCTCGGCCACGCCGCCCACCTTCGTGTGCCGCACGCGCCGCGCCCCACCTCCCCGCCTCTCTCGCGCCCGTCGCCACCCCACGCGCCCACCTTCTCCCGCAACCGCCGCCCGCCTCCGGCGACCAATCCACGCCACCCCACTCCCCCTCGCCCCTATTTAAGCCCCTCCCCGGCTTCGTCATTCCCCGCACCGCCTCTCGCCACTCTCCATTCCCCTTCTCCGCCACCCGAGAGCCCCGTGCCCGTGCGCTCTTGCCGCCGCCGCCGCCCTCTTCCTCCGACGAGGAATTCCGGTCGCGTCGCTCCCCCTCGCGCCCGGCCGGCTCGACCCCGAGCTTCCCCGTGTCGCCCCCGACCTCGGCCGCCCCTCGCCCGCACCTCTCCGCCGCCGGAGCTCTCTCGCCGTCGCCGCCCGAGTGCCGCCGCCGCTCGTCCTCGCTGCCGGCTCATCTCCGGTCGCCCTCGGTAAACTCCGCCCCCACCGCCGCACTCCACTCGTCCTCCTCTTCCTCTCGCGCCCTTCGCCGGTCACCGCCGCCCGCCGAAGCGCCGGCGAGCTTCCAGGCCAGAACGCCACTCCGGCCGGCCGGCCACATCCGCCGCCATGCCCACGTGGCATCACAGGTGGCAGCCCGGTGGCGCCACCTCAGCGCCCGCCGCCCCCGTCAGCGCCACCTCAAACCCCCACCACCTCAGCGCCTCCCCCTCTCCGTGGACCTGGTCCATGGACCAAGGTCCCACCGGTCAGTCCAACCGCTCCTGAGCTGACGTCAGCTGGCGCAATAATCCCCTTTTTCCGTTGAAAAATAATTCCGGCCGAAAAAGAAATTCCTCGCTGACGCATGCTGACGTCATAATCCCTTTTCCTTTAGAAAAATAATTCCAAAAATCCAGATTTTCCATTTTCTCTCTTTTCAAACTTCCCGGAGCCCGTTCTTCTTCGTTCTAACTCCGATTTGGCCCATTCAAATTTCTAAATTCATCAAAAATTCCCCTCTATCCATTTCTAGCCTCAATTCAAATATTTGAGTTCAATTTTAATTTAATTTGAATTTATTTGAATTTGGTGGGTTATTTTGACGTGTAGACTTCGACGATTCGGGAAATTTCTTCGACGAAGATTCAAGCCAAGTTGAAGACCAAGGCAAGTCACCCTCCTTGATCATGTTGATCCCAGATTTCAAAATAAAATTATATTGATTCAAATTATATTGCATGCATATGTTTATTCAACGTATTTCAATTCAGTTTTAAATATAGTTAATGCCTACTTGTTAATCCCTCCATTGAATTTGAATTCCTCAATACCTTGTCACCCTAGATTCAAACTCTAGTTAATACATTAGTGTTGGCTAGAGGAATTTATATCAAATGCTTAGACCTGCCTAGCTACAATATTTGTTTTGGGATATCTTTCGCATAAAATGATGACCCTGTTTACATAAAATGATATGAACTCTTGACTTTGGTGAGTCAAGGAGGATTATGAAATATTTTTGAAAACAAAATATGAAACTGGTTTAGACTTAGGCAATTGGTTAGAGTGGTGGGTGCAGGCATGCCCTGTTGGTTGGAGCCGCAGTGGTTGATTGTCGTGCACGGGGGTATGTGGTTGGGCCTGAGTCAATTAAGGACCGGTCTGTGAGCTACTGTTGCAAAGCCCTAATCGTACTACCACATGGCTGGTATGGGACAGCCCTGGCTGAATAATTTGTGAAGTCCCAATCTGAGTCGAGTTGTAAGTTGAAAGTGAGCGTGGTTGGTGCCATGTGAAGTCTCACTTGGGCGAGCGTGGTTAAGCCATGAGAAGTCTCGTCTAGGCTCAAGAGGGGGTCCCGGTCTGGTGGATTCCTTACTGGGGTGAAACCTTAGAGTTGGCTCGACCAGGTTGAAGGCTTTGCATTGTAAAGGCCTTGTCATGACTCCTTGCCGCACACCTAAGGAAGTGTGTAACTCGCGTGGCACAAAAGGATGATCGTGTCTTGTGGGTAAAGCTGTACAACCTCTGCAGAGTGTATAATCTATCCTGGATAGCCGTGCCCACGGTCATGGGCATGCTGAGTAAAAGTTTTTCATGGATTAGATTTTGTTTTTCAAAATGTTTTCGAAAACCTTGTGGATGGATGGAATCCACGAGAGATGAAAACCTTGCGGATGGATGGAATCCGTGAGAGATTGAAATCTGGTGAATGGATGGAATTCATCAGAGTTGCGCAGTGAAAGCGTGTGGATGGATGGAATCCATACGTGATCTTTTGGAAAAGATGGTCCGGGTGGGATGCCCGTGGATAGGTTGGTGTATGGTCGGAGCCTGCACTGACGGTATTATTTTCTATCGCAAGTATTGTTTTTACTTACTGTATTAAATTCAGCATTTTCAATCTACTTACTGTATTTCTAAATGCTGTTTTATGCAAACTAACCCTATAAGCCTTCCGTTGAAGCCTTTATCATTATGTTGCATTTTCCCGGGTGACCTGCTGAGTACAAGTTTGTACTCACCTTGCTTTTTCCACACAGAGAAGGAAGACGTCAACTACGGTGAAGATCTGGACGAATAGGCCGCGTCTTACTGTCGTTTGCCTGTGGGCAGGCTTGGGCTTCGCTATTTATCAGTTTGCTTCCGCAGTTATTTCCTTTATTTATTTTGCCAATGGGTGTTGATGTAAGACTTGGCCATAAGGCCGTACCCTTTATTTAATATATTGAGTCATTTGTGCTTGGTTATTATCTTTGTTGTGACTGTGTGCACTAGCTGATCCTGGACTAGTGCGATTTACACAGAGGATCCAGGAGTCGTTGCTCCGGGTTCCGACAAAGGTGGTATCAGAGCCATGACGATACTAAGACGCGACCGTAGGTAGAATAGATTGGATAGACCCCAAGGACTTATTTTACTAAAGCAGTAATTTCAAAAGTTTTGCTTATTCTTACCTCTTAATCTTTGCTTATCCTTATCTCAATTCTTTCTCGTCTTAATGTCATTTTTGAAAAACCTATTTCTGCATCTTCCCTTGTTCCAAAACAACTATAGATGGCAACAGCTGGAATTCTTCGACCCTGTCGCCACTTCAATCTTCGCATCGAAGGATCATGCTTCGTACCTCGAGAGCCACGAAGGATGACTCCAAGACGACCCTTAGCCCTTTAGGATAAGTTTATAGGCTAGTTAATAAAACGTTGTTATGAGCTGTCAAGTTTTCTCTTTTGTCGACAGCCATAACTATTACCTATTAGGTGGTTAACAAGGGTCTTAATAAAGTTAAAATTCAGTTTTGGGTTGTGCAAAATATCCCCTATTCCTTCCTTTGCCTTGAGTCTCCTCTTTCCTAGTCTTTGGAAGCATCAAGCTGGAGCACCAACTGCCAACGACCTTCGTGAAGGGATGTTTAAACCAAATCTTAGCTCAAGCCACACCGGGTAAGATCCAAACCTATTTCTCTGCTAGCCCGTGCGAATCTCGGGGACGAGATTCTGTTTAAGGGGGGTAGATTGTAACAGCCCAGGTTTTTATTAAAATTAAAATGAATTAATGAATAAATAAATAATATTAAAATAAAATCTGAATTAAATTTAAGTATTGTTGTGCCTAAATTTTAAATTTGGATTTTCCCTGAATTTCTGTTTTTGAAAAAGCTGGATTTGAAAAGCCTTTTGAGAAAAACCCAAAAATATTATTAAATAAAAAGATATTTTGATTTTATATAAAAATCCTAATTCAAATTAATTATTTGGAGTTATTTGGAGTTTATTTGGTTCCCTGGATTTTCTGGAGTTTAAAAATGTATTTTGAAATTAAAAAGTAATTTAAAGTATGAAAATTATGTACCAACATTAGTTGGAAATATTTTTATTTAGTCCCAAAAGTGTCCAGAAGGTTCTCAGAATTTTTATGGAATTTTGGGAGTTATTTTTGTATTTTTCTGAGGCTTAATGGAATTTCTGGGCTTTTCTGAAAATCCAAAAATCAAAATCCAAAAATAAAATTCCCTCCCCTCCTCCGGCCGCCACGTGGACGGCACGGATTCCTCCACGCCGCCACCATCCGGCCGTCGCCTCCCTCCGCCTACCCCTCCTCCGCGCTCGCCACGTGGCTACGCCCGATGCGCGCCACGCCACACCCTCGCTCCGATCCGCCCCGTCCGCCCTTGCCCCTCCCTCGCCCTCCGATCCTCATCCGGCCGCCCGCATCTCCCTCACCTCCCGCTTCCACCGACAACCCGACCCCACCCGCCAGGGTCATCTTCCCCGCGCCGCCTTTGTCTTCTTCGCGCGCGCGCCCGCCTCCGCAACCGCCGGCCCCGCCTGACCCGGTCGCCACCCCCCGCCTTCTCCTCGGCCACGCCGCCCACCTTCGTGTGCCGCACGCGCCGCGCCCCACCTCCCCGCCTCTCTCGCGCCCGTCGCCACCCCACGCGCCCACCTTCTCCCGCAACCGCCGCCCGCCTCCGGCGACCAATCCACGCCACCCCACTCCCCCTCGCCCCTATTTAAGCCCCTCCCCGGCTTCGTCATTCCCCGCACCGCCTCTCGCCACTCTCCATTCCCCTTCTCCGCCACCCGAGAGCCCCGTGCCCGTGCGCTCTTGCCGCCGCCGCCGCCCTCTTCCTCCGACGAGGAATTCCGGTCGCGTCGCTCCCCCTCGCGCCCGGCCGGCTCGACCCCGAGCTTCCCCGTGTCGCCCCCGACCTCGGCCGCCCCTCGCCCGCACCTCTCCGCCGCCGGAGCTCTCTCGCCGTCGCCGCCCGAGTGCCGCCGCCGCTCGTCCTCGCTGCCGGCTCATCTCCGGTCGCCCTCGGTAAACTCCGCCCCCACCGCCGCACTCCACTCGTCCTCCTCTTCCTCTCGCGCCCTTCGCCGGTCACCGCCGCCCGCCGAAGCGCCGGCGAGCTTCCAGGCCAGAACGCCACTCCGGCCGGCCGGCCACATCCGCCGCCATGCCCACGTGGCATCACAGGTGGCAGCCCGGTGGCGCCACCTCAGCGCCCGCCGCCCCCGTCAGCGCCACCTCAAACCCCCGCCACCTCAGCGCCTCCCCCTCTCCGTGGACCTGGTCCATGGACCAAGGTCCCACCGGTCAGTCCAACCGCTCCTGAGCTGACGTCAGCTGGCGCAATAATCCCCTTTTTCCGTTGAAAAATAATTCCGGCCGAAAAAGAAATTCCTCGCTGACGCATGCTGACGTCATAATCCCTTTTCCTTTAGAAAAATAATTCCAAAAATCCAGATTTTCCATTTTCTCTCTTTTCAAACTTCCCGGAGCCCGTTCTTCTTCGTTCTAACTCCGATTTGGCCCATTCAAATTTCTAAATTCATCAAAAATTCCCCTCTATCCATTTCTAGCCTCAATTCAAATATTTGAGTTCAATTTTAATTTAATTTGAATTTATTTGAATTTGGTGGGTTATTTTGACGTGTAGACTTCGACGATTCGGGAAATTTCTTCGACGAAGATTCAAGCCAAGTTGAAGACCAAGGCAAGTCACCCTCCTTGATCATGTTGATCCCAGATTTCAAAATAAAATTATATTGATTCAAATTATATTGCATGCATATGTTTATTCAACGTATTTCAATTCAGTTTTAAATATAGTTAATGCCTACTTGTTAATCCCTCCATTGAATTTGAATTCCTCAATACCTTGTCACCCTAGATTCAAACTCTAGTTAATACA
Source organism: Dendrocalamus latiflorus (assembly GCA_017311315.1). Lineage (NCBI taxonomy): Eukaryota > Viridiplantae > Streptophyta > Magnoliopsida > Poales > Poaceae > Dendrocalamus > Dendrocalamus latiflorus. The sequence goes on from CM029672.1 coordinate 20,352,962, forward strand.
TTAGTGTTGGCTAGAGGAATTTATATCAAATGCTTAGACCTGCCTAGCTACAATATTTGTTTTGGGATATCTTTCGCATAAAATGATGACCCTGTTTACATAAAATGATATGAACTCTTGACTTTGGTGAGTCAAGGAGGATTATGAAATATTTTTGAAAACAAAATATGAAACTGGTTTAGACTTAGGCAATTGGTTAGAGTGGTGGGTGCAGGCATGCCCTGTTGGTTGGAGCCGCAGTGGTTGATTGTCGTGCACGGGGGTATGTGGTTGGGCCTGAGTCAATTAAGGACCGGTCTGTGAGCTACTGTTGCAAAGCCCTAATCGTACTACCACATGGCTGGTATGGGACAGCCCTGGCTGAATAATTTGTGAAGTCCCAATCTGAGTCGAGTTGTAAGTTGAAAGTGAGCGTGGTTGGTGCCATGTGAAGTCTCACTTGGGCGAGCGTGGTTAAGCCATGAGAAGTCTCGTCTAGGCTCAAGAGGGGGTCCCGGTCTGGTGGATTCCTTACTGGGGTGAAACCTTAGAGTTGGCTCGACCAGGTTGAAGGCTTTGCATTGTAAAGGCCTTGTCATGACTCCTTGCGCACACCTAAGGAAGTGTGTAACTCGCGTGGCACAAAAGGATGATCGTGTCTTGTGGGTAAAGCTGTACAACCTCTGCAGAGTGTATAATCTATCCTGGATAGCCGTGCCCACGGTCATGGGCATGCTGAGTAAAAGTTTTTCATGGATTAGATTTTGTTTTTCAAAATGTTTTCGAAAACCTTGTGGATGGATGGAATCCACGAGAGATGAAAACCTTGCGGATGGATGGAATCCGTGAGAGATTGAAATCTGGTGAATGGATGGAATTCATCAGAGTTGCGCAGTGAAAGCGTGTGGATGGATGGAATCCATACGTGATCTTTTGGAAAAGATGGTCCGGGTGGGATGCCCGTGGATAGGTTGGTGTATGGTCGGAGCCTGCACTGACGGTATTATTTTCTATCGCAAGTATTGTTTTTACTTACTGTATTAAATTCAGCATTTTCAATCTACTTACTGTATTTCTAAATGCTGTTTTATGCAAACTAACCCTATAAGCCTTCCGTTGAAGCCTTTATCATTATGTTGCATTTTCCCGGGTGACCTGCTGAGTACAAGTTTGTACTCACCTTGCTTTTTCCACACAGAGAAGGAAGACGTCAACTACGGTGAAGATCTGGACGAATAGGCCGCGTCTTACTGTCGTTTGCCTGTGGGCAGGCTTGGGCTTCGCTATTTATCAGTTTGCTTCCGCAGTTATTTCCTTTATTTATTTTGCCAATGGGTGTTGATGTAAGACTTGGCCATAAGGCCGTACCCTTTATTTAATATATTGAGTCATTTGTGCTTGGTTATTATCTTTGTTGTGACTGTGTGCACTAGCTGATCCTGGACTAGTGCGATTTACACAGAGGATCCAGGAGTCGTTGCTCCGGGTTCCGACACGGACTCATGGGCCTTGTGCTCCTTCGCCGTGTACGGTCCAAGAACCGCAACCACGGCGCGTTCCGCATCTTCCAACCGGCGTACTGCACGCGCAAGCGGAATATCATACGTAAGGGTTTGCAACCAACCAAGGGGTATTCGGCCTATGGCAAGGATACTTACAGGGTGCGGAGGGCCTATGGAGCGAAGACACCCCCGGGTGGATGCCGTCCTTCCGGTCGGGCCGCCGCCGCTCGTACTTCCAGTTACAAGAAAGCGGGGATATCCCGTACATGGTGAATTCCTCGGCGAGGTCACGCATGTTGAACCGGAGGGCGACCCCAGCAAGTCTCCGCGCCTGTTGCTCGTCGCTGGGCCGAAGCGTCACGTCCGGACAGCGGTCAAATGATATCGGCCCTCCACGGCTTTGGACGCCGCTCGTGCTCATCACGAGGTAGTAGAACCACCGCCGTGTCCAACCGGACTCCCACTTTTCCCGCATAGCCAACGCAGGAAACAAGTGCGAGCACTCCGGCCTCAGCACGAAGTCCACGCTGCCGAAGTTCAAGTAAGCCCCCCTTCCACTTTCTTCGGTGGGCACCGTGCGTCATGCAGGTCGGCGAACAACTCGGCGCTGGGACGGGTACCCTCCATCCGCATCGCCCATGTAAAGATGGCCAGCCGCACGATCGCGGTCGGAGTCAGCTGCGCCAGCTCCAACCCATACGCTCGCAGCACTTCGCGAACAAAGTATGTCGCCGAGATTCGGAGCCCGGCGTCGAAGAACGCCATGAAGACGATCGCCTCCGACTCTCCTGGGGTCGGCTTTGTTTTGTCGGGCCCGGGCAAACGAGCCCCGGCACGTTCCTCCAGCTTCTTCTCCCGAAGAAGGGTTTGGAGGGTCTCCTCCGTGACGCGGCTCCGCCCCAGCACACGGGAGCAGCGACCCTTTGACCTCTTCATGGCATCCCAACGATGGTTGGTTTGCTTCTTGTCGCGCAAAACCAGGCGGTACTCCGCCGGTGGGGCGTCAGGTAGCGCTGGCTCGACGAGGCGCTCTCGCTAAGGCGACACGCAGGATCGTCAAGGGTGGCACCCTTGTTAGCTCGGAGGTCGTCGCGCGCAGCCATTTCTACTGCGGCAATGGGCAAGCACGGATGCGAGAGTAGCAGCACGATGCGTAGGGAAAACGGGAAGGAACGCACAAGCAAGCAAGCGGCCAAGGGGAACGATTGCATGCCCACAGTGGCGACTTATAAAGCCCCCCATCTCGCCCGCAGGCAGAAGATCGAGCGACAGAATTACAGTGGTTCGGCTACCCACGATCAGGCAGTGCAACCGCTGGCAACCGCGGCAGGCGGCAGTAGGTGGGCGATTAGCGCGTAATGCGCCGGTGCATTCCCGCCGTGTGGCCACTTTCCCTGTGGAAGAGGCAAACGGCCGTGGTCGTGGGAACGCTGACATTCCACGACGCTCCAATTATAGCCGGACGCGTGCCCCCACCCAGTGCAGGGCAGACGGAGCAGCCGCGACAGCCTGCCCCTAACAGGGGCCAGCGCGATTCCAGGCATCATTAAAGCGCACTCCCAGGCCACGTAACCGTCTCCCCGTGCTGGCGCTGCATCATGCGGAGCATTCCCCGAGACTCGGCTGCCCGGGTCAGCCGGCCAAGTTCGCCTCGCGCCCACAAATATTCGGAGCGCGAAGTAGGGCATGCCCGGACCTCGGCCCCGTCGATGCCTTCGGCCTGCCTGGTGCCTTCGGCCTCGAGGCCGCGCCAGCTTCGAGACCCGAAGACAGCCCTCGCGCAAGTACGAGCGGACGTGCGAACTATCTAAGTCATCAAGGATCACAGGCCGATGCGACGGAGGGGGCCAAAGGGCTCAGCGGCACGGCTCGGCCCGTGAAGCCCTTCACCATGAGAGGCTCCTGTTGTAGGGGTGGCCCCCACCTAAGCCCAGTAGGCCTGTTAGGAGGATGTAAGGTCCGAAATAGCACATATGTAATGACATGAGTGCCCCTGAGGGGAACACTCACGTGTAAGGGTATTACTGTACAAACACTCATCATTTGGATATATATATGTGGCATAGGCCACGGGGAGGACCCCGAAGCCATTCACTCTCAACTCTCCACTACCACACTCTCTCTCTCTGTTTGGTCTGTAACCACAACAGTACCCTTTCGAGAGGTACATGAGAATTCTGAAGTCCTATGTACGCAATCGATCTCGACCGGAGGGTAGCATCATCGAAGGTTATACAACAGAAGAGGTCATTGAATTCTACATCGGCTACATGGCTCAGGTAGAGCCGATAGGTGTAGCTCTATCTCGTCACGAGGGGAGGCTAGAGGGTATCGGGACTATCGGGAGGAAAGCAATAACTCCGGATCAAAATATGTATGCTCAAGCCCATTTCATGGTTTTACAACACATGACTGAAGTGACCCCATATATTGAAGAGCACAAGGACATGCTACGTCAGGAGAATGCAGGCCAGTCAGAAGTTTGGATCATGAGACAATACAACCGTCAGTTCAACGAATGGTTCAAGGCGCAATTGACTAGGAGGTCGTCAAGTGAAACACTACAATGGTTGGCAAAAGGGCCAAAATTTATAATTGTGACATGGCAAGGATACGACAAAATGGCTACACATTTTATACAACAGATCAAGATTGAAAGAGCACAATGCAGAACTCAGGTGTCCGCATAGATGCCTATGATGCGCACGGCAGTACCGCTGGCCCAAGCTCGTACTATGGGCTTGTAGAGAAGATTTGGGAGCTTGACTATGTAATTTTCAAAATTCCTCTATTTCGGTGCCGTTGGGTCCAACTCCCACGTGGTGTAAAGGTTGATAAGTACGGCGTCACTACCGTGGACCTCGAATGTGTAGGATACAAAGACGAACCATTCGTACTCGCGAGGCAAGTTGTTCAAGTATTTTATGTAACCGACCCGGCAAATAAGAAGCGCCATGTAGTTCTTCAGGGAAAAAGAAGGATTGTCGGGGTTGAGAATGTTGTGGATGAGAAAGGGTACAATCAATTTGATGATTTGCCTCCATTTGGAGATGGCATCAGGCTCGAGGAAGAACAAGGCGATGAAGCAAGCTATATGCGTGTCGATCATCGTGAAGGGCTTTATTTAAAATGATATAGCCAAGTGTAATAAATTATGTAACTATGAAATAGTTATATTGGTTATGCTTGTGTTTTTCATAAATGTATCTATGTTCCATTGTAATTGTAAAATGACTCAGTAACTAAGAAATAGTTATATTTATGGTTATGCTTGCGTTTTTCATAAATGTATCTATGTTCCATTGTAATTGTAAAATGACATAGGAACCTAGCTAGCTACGGGTATCTATAGTGAACTATCACAGGCGGTTTATCAAAAGAAACCGTCTGTGGTAACACATCACAGACGGTTATATTGATAGAACCATCTGTGATAATTGAATATCTCAGACGGTTCTATCGATAGAACCGTCTGTGATAATGTAGACTATCACCGACGGTTCTATAGATAGAACCGTCTGTGATAATTGCATATCACAGACGGTTCTATCTATAGAACCGTCTGTGATAATATGCATATCACAGACGGTTTTATCTATAGAACCGTCTGTGATAATATGATATCACAGACGGTTATATTTAGAGAACCGTCTGTGATATGACTATCACAGATGGTTCGTTTAAGGAACCGTCTGTGATAGCTTCCCTATAAATACCCGCAGCTAGGTCTGCGGAGTTCGCACTCGTGCACTGTCTTGTCTCCACTCTCCAGCGCCCCTACTAGCTAGGTTTGGGTCCCTCCCACCGCCGTTCCCTCCCGACGCCGCTCCCTCCCGACGCCGCTCCCTCCCGATGCCGCTCCCTCCGATATGTTAGCTTTACGATATACTTGATATAGTTGATATGCTTGATATAGTTGATATGCTTGATATGCTTGATATAGTTGATATGCTTGATATACTTGATATAGTTGATATCCGAGTCTTGGTCCTGCTCGAGTTGTTACTTCTTCAGGGCTTCAACTTCCATGTACACGATATACAATCGAAAACCAAAAAAATATGCAGAACATTCAAAAAGGTCCAACTAAAGACTTAGGTTTTTATTAGGATTGGGTTGGCAATATGAGATAGGGTTTCTATAATGAGGAGGGAGTATTCACGAAAATATTTCGCTTTGAACTTGAAGATGGCTAGACAGGATATCAAGGCTCGATCTTTAATTTAATAGTTTCTTTTATTATTTGATATTTATTAAGGAAGTTCCTTAGATTACGCGAAACCTTTAGATAGATGAGAGAGTTTAATCGTGATACTGGGTATTATTTGCTGAGGGATAAAACATAGTGATTTTAGGAGGTGAGATTTCGGATATGTTGTATATAAAGTTTTAATCAGTTGAATTAACATGATAATTCAAGATGCAATATTATCTGGGATTGTAGACTACTAGTTAATTGAGTGTTTAAATCAATAACTTAATTAAAGAATAGGGTTGGTCATTTAACCAAATGTTAATATGAACAAAGTTTATTATTTTGTTGGTTACCAAATTCATTATTGATGATCAATGGTCCATGGGTTGGTTAGAAGAGAGATGGCGTCCACACAGTCTTCGTCGTCGTCATCTGGGTCTCACGCTCCCAAGATTGCGAAAACTAAGCGTGGCCGAGGAGTATCGAAAAGGCCAGAGGGCCGAATGACCATCACGGTGGTCTCTCCGAATGGGCTCCCTCTGGAACCGACGAAAGCAGCGTCATCATTTTGGACTACCTGCGGGATAATTGGAAGGCAACGGGTCCCCATCACCATAGCAAGCTGGAAAGATTTGACAAAGGATCATAAAAATCAGCTATGGGAGGAAATTACAAATTCGTTCGAGATCCCAGCAGAAGTACAGGGACTCGTGCAACGGCAGGTGTTCCTCGCGATGGGAAAAGCATGGAAGAATTTTAAGAGCACTCTTGTGACAAAGTACGTGGCCAAGGATGTCACGCCCTTCACGAAGTATCCTTTCGTATCGCCAGAAACATGGGAGGCCTTTGTGCAGATGAAGACAACGACCGAATTTGAACAACAAAGTGCGGCGCACAAGGCTCTCCAGTCACAAAACACGCACCCTCACAGACTCGGCACCGCTGGGTACACGGGTAAAATCCTGAAATGGAGGCTGCAGGATGAGGTCGCAATCTGATCGGAAGCCTCTCCGCCATTTGCCGGGATCGCAAACGAGCGCGCTCAAAACTGGTTAAGAGCGAGGTCATCAACCACATCTTCGGGTGTCTCTTTCAAAAACCCCACAGATGAGGAAGTGTCCCAACGCATGGTAAGATATGTTAAACTATATAGTTGTTAACACCTCTTGAACTTTATGGGTTCAAAAATAAAATGATTAATTGCCTCTTGCAGCAATCATTGACTACCGAATCTTCTCGTGGCTCCTTTGAAGAATATAGGGAGAGAGATTTACTATCACAGGCCTTGGGAAACAAGGAGCACCCAGGTCACACACGAGGCATGGGGTTTTATGTACCCTGGAGGCACGGATTTCTATATTACTCCGAGACATATAGGAGTAGGAAGAGATCCAAGGCGTACCGCAACGACAGGAGCTTCGTGCTCAACTTGCTGAACAACTATCTGCCTCACTTCAAGAGCAGACTGCCTCACTTCGAAGAGAGATAGATTCATTGCGGGAAGAACTGAGACAAGTCCGCAACCAATCGCAACCCACTCCTACTACTGCGGTACCAGTCCCCCTCAACGTCGCAGTAGCTGCGCGTCCACACCAATTTCTGAACATAGCGACGCCCACTTACCTATTGATGACATTCAAGTAATGTATCTCTTTAGAATGGTACATAGATCTCTCTGGTGGACGCCTTAACTCATCTTGTGTCGTTATGTAGGAGCCCATGCCTTGCAGTCTCAAAGTCAGGCTTGTTGGCTCTATTCCCATTGACGCTGGGCACGGAATGGTGTATCCATTGCTGCCAGGGACGTTGGTGCATGGTGTACAAGTAGACACCGGTTTCATAAAGGTCCAGGTGGACATGATTAATGATATTTTTAAGACTGTCCCTCTTGAGAAGCCCCCAAACGAAGAGATTAAGACATTAAGGGATGCCGTCCACACATTCATTTCGTGGCCCAAGAGGGACATCGTCCTCGACATGTCCGTGCCACAATCTTCACATCCAATGGCCCAAGAGGGACGTCACCCTGGACCTGGCACATCGGCTCCTGTGGCTCCACCTCCACCTCCAAAACCAGTAAAGTCTGTTGCATCGGCTCCCGCCGAGATGCCACCGAGAACATAGCATAAGCGAGGCTCCAGGGCTCATACGAAGAAAACTAAGCTGCGTCCCGTGCCATAGAAGTTTATTCTAGGAGTGTCGTTGGTGCCCGAGTCACAACTATCCCAGCTTGGTTTGATTTGCAATACATTGCATGCCTGGTACATGGAGAAGTCCAACATGAAGCCAATCCGGCAGAGTGCATTCACTCTGAAATATAACTAGACGCATTTCCTCCACGACTCGGGCTATATCGTCGTGACATTCGAAGATTTATTCTTACTATTCAATCTCGACAAACTCGATGCCTCACTTCTACGATGCTGGACACTATAAGTATATTGTACAATGAAGTTCTACATTCACGTTATACAGATAAATGTCATTACTCTTTCTTTATGTATAGATACATGATCCAAGAAGTCCGGTGATCGCGATGACCGGTGGGTTTCCTCGACCCTCACTTGGTCTCCGAGCAATCTATCAATGCGGATGCATCCTTCGTGCAAGGTTACATAACGAGGGGATTGATTGCTCACAACGACAAGGAGTATGTCATGGTACCCTTCAACCAAGGGTAAGTGTTTCACTAGTTGTCACACATATGTTTCATTTGTACTTTACATGCAGCATGAACTTAGGATTAATCACTATGGCGACACACATGACTAGGCATCACTGGATTTTGATTGTGATTGTACCAAAGTGGAGCAAGGTAATATACCTTAATTCCCTCCTTAGGAGCAACCACGACTTCAGTCGTGTGCAAGAAGTACTTAACAGGTAAACTCATTTCCTCCATACATAACCCTATTGTAATATTTCTTTTGTTTGCCACGGCCGAGGCTAACTTTTTTGAATCACGTAGGGCGTTTGCCGAATATGTTGCCCAAGGAGGAAGACACGACAAATCCAGTGACACGCTACGACACAACACGCGATTTCCGGTACCCGCTACAACACAACAATCCTATATCATACTTTGTTATAATGCCTCTAGAATTGACAATACCGATGTATGTAATTCTATTTTTGCAGTGCCACCAGCAACTACAGGATACTAAGATCATTCTACCGATGTATGTAATTCTACGTTTGCCGCCATATGAAGAAATCATGGATACTAAGATCAATGATCTAGAGGTTTCTCTGGTCATTCCAATAATTATTATTTTTTGATTATATATATGTATATATATTTACACACACATGCTAATTAATGACTTAACATTGCTCCTAGCGACAGCGGGTGGACTTCAACGAAAGTGCATATGATCTTGACAATCTCATCGACATTCGTGCAATCATCTCCCAATTCTTGCTAGCAGAGGTCATAAATAAGAGGGGAAAGTTCCACGCGCGGCAATGGTGATAATTAGATATTGAAACATTGGATTCAATTGTACAAATCAAACAATTCCTTCAATTTAATTCATTTGTTAGATTTTGTGTAACGATTTTCATTCTATATATGTATGTGATCAGCTGGCTGTTTGTTACATTCATCTGTGTATCGAATTTTGTTGTAATTTACCTTGAGTCAATTAACTTATATCTGTCATTTACCTGTAATCTGCTTGCTTGCTTGCTTTCAGAGGGCATGGCTAGTATATCCTGAGACTAGCCAAAAAAACAGCAAATAAAATGGTTGATGCACTTGCTATCAAAGACGGTTCGTTGTTAAAACCCGTCTGTGATAAAATATCACAGACGGTTTCAAAGAGTGCCGTCTGTGGTATGAATGATATCACAGACGACCTATATTACTAACCATCTGTGATATATACAATATCATAGACGGTTTTTATTACTAACCATCTGTGATATTGTGTATATCACAGACGGTGTTTATAAAAAACCGTCTGTGATAGTCGAGTATCACAGACGGTGTGTATAAAAAACCGTCTGTGATAGTCGAATATCACAGACGGTGTTTTATAAAAATCGTCTGTGATAGTCGACTATCACAGACGGTTTGTATAAAACACCGTCTGTGATACTCGACTATCATAGACGGTTTTTGTATAAAAAACCGTCTGTAATGTGAGTTATCACAGACGGCTTGGAAGTCGTCTGTGATAACCATCTACTATCACTGACACCTAAACACTGACGGTTCAGGAACTGTCTGTGATGACGGTTCCGAACCGTTTGTGATAGAGCTGTCTGTAGCAGTGCTGCGACCTCCGCGCGGCGTCGAGACTTCGCGTCACGATGTTCCCGCGTGACCGTGGACCCCGTGCCGTCGAGGACTGCCTCGGAGCCTCCGCGAGACTCTGCTGTCAGGGCGTAGCCCCGTTGCATGAATTCTCGGCGTTGCATGCATTCCCTGGGTGTTTGCATGCATCCTATGATTGCCCGTCATGGTTGCGTATATTGGCCTTGCATGTAAGCAGTAAACTGCACGTACTAGCATAGTAGCAAGCATGCATGATTGCATGTAATGGTAGTGCATGCGAGCATACGCTAGCGTGTAGCGCTATTTTATGTGATCTCGCTCTAGAGTAACGGCCGGCGATGCGCGGATCCAATAGCACGTGTAGACGCAGTTGCACATGAGACGACTACTTAGTGTATTAATCAGTACAGATTACTACTAACTGGTATCCGTCGTAGATGTGCAGAAGCTGAGTATATGTAATGGCATACGTACTTAGACCAGTCTACGGATGCGCTGATGCCGCATGGGATGTTGACGCCGCACTTGGTGGGGATGTCGGTGATGAGGTCGGGATTGGTTCCAGCCATGACGCTCGTCTGCTGCCCTATGCCGGCAAAGTCCTCCCCGAGCGGGGGCCCTCTGCGCCACAGCTCCGCGACGCCGACCTCGCCTCCGCGCCATGGCCTCTGTGCGCCTCGGCCTCCGTGCACCGTGGCTTCGCTGCTGCGGCCTCCGCGCATCTCGGCTTCCACTACCTGTGGCTCCGCCGCCCGCTACAGTCTACGATCTCCGCTGCGCAGCGCCGACCTCTCAGCTCCTTTGCCGCACCGAGGGTGTGCCCGCGCAGGCCGACTTGCAGAGTCCTGCGGCGTCGCGCACGCTCCTCAATCTCGTGTTCACGGGCGAGGACTACAGCGGCAGCACGCTGCTGGGGGACGGCCGTGCCGACTTTGGCGGTGACGGCGCGGTGGAGCGAGCCGTGGTGGGCTGCCTGAGAAGGCTTCGACGGGCGAGGAGGTACAGCTTCATGACAAAGATTGGACGCGAGACGCACGTAAGACTCAATCCATCCATACATGCATGTAAACCTATCCATTCATGCATGCACGTAAACTTCAATCCGTCCATGTGTATGCATGTAAACCTATCCATTCATGCATGCACGTAAACTTCAGTCCGTCCATACATGGCCTATGCATTCATGGCCTTCGTACTGCACGCATGCACATTTCCGTCGAGCCTCTGGCTCCGCGTCATCTCCGTGCAGAACCTCGCCTCTGGCAGTTGGACTTCGCATGCGTCTCCGCGCCGGGCCAGTAACGAGCCTCCGCTCCCCGTCCAGCCTTCGGCTTCGCGTCGCCTCCGTGCAGTTGGCGTCAGACTATGCAGGTGAAGCGCCAGCCTCCGCTCGGCACCTACACCTAGGCTTCAGCTCTGGCCATGGCCTCAGTCCTCGACTTCGCTGACTCGGCTTCGGGATGACTTCGCTGGCCTTCGCCTGGCGCCGTGGCGACTCCGCCGGCCTTCGTTCGGCTCCATAGCGACTTCGCGCCGCCTTCGCTCGGTCCCGCAGAGACTTCGCCGGTCTTCAATCATCTACGAGCTCCTCAACGAAGACCTCCGGTCGGGGCTAGCGCCGGAGACGAACTGGGGCCTCTTCTACGGCAACGGCACGCATCGGACGTCCTGCATCGCATCTGGTGACACGGATAAGAAGGCGGTGCAGGCGGCCATGGATTGGGAAGCACTAGAGGCGGACGACCTCACGACGAAGTGCCCCGGCTTCGCACACAGTCAATGTCTGCGCCGCTGCTCCGTCCATGCATGCACTCAAAAAAGCCATTCCCGTATATACCTCCATGCATGCACGAGCTTTCCATCTATCCATGCATGCATGGAGTGATGCTTCATGCATGCACTACGGCTAATGCATGCACGTTGCGGCTGCATATACTAGCCTTGCATTATGCATGCTCTCCGGCCTTCGTGCCGCACGAGTCTGAGTCGGCTTCAACCCCGCACGCCTTCGCTGCGGCTCCGGCAAGTCCTCGCTGGCCCTCGCCTCGGGCTACGCGCTGCAGTTTGCCAAGACTCGAAAGGGCTCTACGCTGAGGTCGTCGCCAAGGCCAGCAGGAGAAGCCGCGTCAGCGGCGTCATGCGCTCCTCTAGCTCGTCCAACATCCTGCTCGAGGACCCCGGGGAGGATGGATTCGATCGAGCTGCCGACGAAGAGGCGGTAGTCGGGGCTGCGCGAAATCGGGCTCCGCGCAGGACCGTGCTTCCGCAGGACGGACTCCGCAAGCATAGTCAGGGCTGCGCGAAGTCAGGCTCCGCGCAGGACCTCGCTTCCGCAAGACGGACTTGACAAGCCTAGCCAGCGCCGCGGGAAGTCAGGCTCCACGCATTCTACTTCAAGGAGGCTCTACGTCTTGCGCTCTCCCCAACCGGCGAGGCCCCAGCGCTTTCGGTGTCCACCACGTACAACGTGGTCCTCAAGCTCGGCGCGTACAAGGCCTTCTCCGAGCTCTCCCCGGTGCTCCAGTCCACGCACCGCGCCACTGTCCAGGCAATTCTCGATGAGCTCCATTCCACAGTGGCCAGGGCGCCGCGCTCGCTCGCTCTTCAAAAGGTAGCAGAGAAGTAGCAGTGCAAAGTCCAATATGCACGTACAAGGTGAAACAACGTATGCATGGCAGTGCATGCATGCATGCATGCCTGGCGTAGCTGGGGCTCCGCGCGCCTCCACTGGCTCTATACCCAGGCCATGTCGCATTCAACAAAACAAGCTCCCCAAGGCCTTCGTCAGTGTCTTCGGCGCGTCTTCGCTGAAAGCGTCGACGGCCTGCGCCAAGGCAGAGAGGTCACCAAAGTGGTGTACAGGGTCTTTGGAGCCTGGACGATGGTGTTCGTAGCGTTCGCTTCAGTGTCCGAAGGCTTCACCAAGCTATTCGAAGCCTTTGCCGCAGCATCTGCGCTCTTTGCCGAACGGCACGAAGTCTTCACCAAGCTGTCCGAAGCCTTCTCCGAGTAACTCTACGGAGTATAAACAAAGACACGTGTTCACACGCGCACTCTTTGTGAAAAACACGGGCATGAGTATAAACAAAGATACGCGTTCGCGCGCGTACTCTCCGTGAAAAACGCGAGCATGAGTATAAACAAAGACGCGTGGGGGACGCCTCCGCGCGCACTCTACGGAGTATAAATAAGACGTAGCGTTGAGGTTCGCCTCCGCACGCAGTCTACAGACACTAAATAAGACATAGCGTCAAGGTCCGCCTCCGCACGCACCCTCACCGCCCGCAACACGCGGAGGCTTGCCTTCGCGCGCAGTCTACGGACTCTAAATAAGGCGTAGCGTCGAGGTCCGCCTCCGCACGCACTCTACAGAGTATAAATAAGACGCGGATGTGGTCCCTGTGCACTCTATTGAGTATAAACAAGACGCGGATCCCGCGCACGCATGGATGTTGTCCATATGAATACTCTCCGGAGTATAAATAAGACGTGGATGTTGATCCCATGCACTTTACGGAGTATAAATAAGACGCGGATGTTGTCCATGCGCACTCTACTGAGTATAAACAAGACGCGGATCCCGCGCACGCATGGATGTTGTCCATATGCGTACTCCCCGGAGTATAAATAAGACGTGGATATTGTTCCCACGCACTCTACAGAGTATAAATATTGTGACATGGCCGAGACACCAGGAGTGCCTCGCGTTAAGCGGCGCACCACATGGATATCGCGCCCTCGCGCGCGCGTTGCACCAAGGAGTGCATTGCCAAGTTTTTGAAGGTAGGGGAACGGCGGCTCCGCGCTCTCTACCTCGGCGTGCGTAGTGCCCTCGGCCTACGCCGCAAGCGCCCGCGCTCCGCGGGCACTGTTTTTGAAGGTAGGGGAACGGCGGCTCCGCCTCCCTTCCTCGGCGTGCCTAGTGCCCTCGGCCTACGCCGCAAGCGCCCGCTCTCCTCGAGCACTGTTTTTGAAGGTAGGGGAACGGTGGCTCCGCCTCCCTACCTTTGCGCATGTAGCGCCCGCGGAGAGGCCTACACCGCAAGCGCCAGCTCTCCGCGGGCACTGGTTTTGAAGGTAGGGGAACGGCGATTCCACCTCCCTGCCTCCACGTGTGTAGTGCCCTCGGCCTACGCCACAAACGCCCGCTCTCTGCACGCACTATTTCTGAAGGTAGGGGAACGGCGGATCCACCTCCCTTTCTCCGCGCGCGAAGCGCCCTCGGCCTACGCGGCAAGCGCCCACTCTCCGCCGGCACTATTTCTGAAGGTAGGGGAACGGCCCCGCCTCCCTACCTCGGCGTGCGTAGTGCCCTCGGCCTACGCCGCAAGCGCACGCTCTCCACAGGTACTGTTTTTGAAGGTAGGGGAACGGTGGCTCCGCCTCCCTACCGCGGCGTGCGTAGTGCCCTCGGCCTACGACGCAAGCGCCCGCTCTTCGCGGGCACTGTTTTTTAAGGTAGGGGAACGGCGGCTCCGCCTCCCTACCTCGACGTGCCTAGTGCCCTCGGCATACACCGCAAGCGCCTGCTCTCCGCGGGCACTGTTTTTGAAGGTAGGGGAACGGCGGCTCCGCCTCCCTGCATCCGCGCGCGTAGTGCCCTCGACCTACGCCGCAAGCGCCCGCTTTCCGTGGGCACTGTTTCTGAAGGTAGGGGAACACCGGTGCTGGTTTTCGCCGTCCGCCTAGTAGGCATCGCCTCGGCGGGACGGCACGACTCCAGCGCTGGACTCCGCTGTCCGCCTCGTAGGCACCGCCTCGGCGGGATGGTACGTCTTCAGTGCTCGACTTCGTCGTCCGCCTGGGAGGCTTCGTCTTGGTAGGTCGGCCCGTCTCCAGCGCTGGTCTTCGTCGTCCGCCTCGTTGGCATCGCCTCGGCGGGACGGCACGGCTCCGACGCAGGACTCCACCGTCCGCCTCATAGGCATCGCCTCGGCAGGCCTTGGCGGGATGGCACGTCTTCAGTGCTCGACTTCGCCGTCCGCCTAGGAGGCCTTGCCTCGGCGGGACGGCCCATCTCCGGCACTTGACTTCGCCGTCCGCCATGTAGGCATCGCCTCGGCGGGACGGCACGGCTCCAGCGTAGGACTCCGCTGTCCGCCTTGTAGGCACCGCCTCGGCGGGATGGCACGTCTTCAGTGCTCGACTTCGCCGTCCACCTGGGAGGCCTTGCCTCGGCGGGACGGCCTGTCTCCGGCGCTGGTCTTCGTCGTCCACCTTGTAGGCATCGCCTCGACGGGACGGCACGAATCCAGCGCAGGACTCCGCCGTCCGCCTCGTAGGCATCACCTCGGCGGGACAGCACGGCTCCAGCGCTGGACTCTGCCGTCCGCCTGGGAGGCCTCGCCTCAGCAGGACGGCCCGTCTCCGGCGCTGGTCTCCGCCAATCCGCCTCGTAGGCATCACCTCGGCGGGACGGCACGGAGGCGCAGGACTCCGCCGTCCGTCTCGTAGGCATCGCCTCGGCGGGACAGCACGGCTCTAGCGCAGGACTCCGCCGTCCGCCTAGGAGGCCTCGCCTCAACGGGACGGCCCGTCTCTGGCACATGACTCCGCCGTCCGCCTCGTAGGCATAGCCTCGACGGGACGGCACGGCTTTGGTGCAGGACTTCGCCATCCGCCTCGTAGGCATCGCCTCGGCGGGACGGCATGACTCCGGCTCAGGACTCTACCGTCCGCCTCGTAGGCATCGCTTCGGCGAGACGGGACTCCGCCGTCCGCCTTGTAGGCATTGCCTCTGCGGGACGGCATGTCTTCGGTGCTCGACCGCGCCGTCCGCCTCTAAGGCATCGCCTCAGCGGGATGGCACGTCTTTGGCGCTCGATTCCGCCTCCGCCTGGTAGGCATCGCCTCAGCGGGGCGGCGATGGCTTTGTTGTCATCCGTGTAGGCGTTGCCTCGGATGGACGACCCGGCTTCGGAGTGGGAGTCCGCTAACCTCTTCGTAGCTACTGGTTGCATCGGCTCGCCAGTTGGTGCCCTCGCACTTGCTGTCGGGGAACGGGGGGTTGGGATAGTTGATCACGTCAGCTCGCCCATCGGGACCTCAGCGCTTGCTGTCGAGGGAGTACTGTTGTGGGGGTGGCCCAACCCCCCGCGACTGGGCCGTGCAACTAGTCCAATATGTAATAGGCCCAATAGTGTAGAGGAATATACCAGTGTAAATATACCAATATACCCTCATCCTTTGTAAATACTAAGGGGTAGAACGGGGATTTCCCATTCTACCCCACTCATGTATATAAACCCCCAGGAGGGGTAGGAGGAGGGGGATCCTCTCATTCTGACCAACTCTCCCCTAGATCTGGCTCTCCTCACGTGCTCTCTCTTGAATCATAGCGATCCTCCATTGCCAATGCAAGAACGAATGCTCTTTAATACGCAAGATCACATGCGCCGGACTTAACGACCACCAAGCGAAAGCCCTATTGTGCTCCCAATTCCTAGTGGAAAGGTTGGACAATCTCAAATTGCAAGAACTCACAAAGTTTCTTTTGAATTTTAGTGGCTAACCGAAACGTCAAAAACATGCTTAAGAACATTATCTAGTCTCCATCCTCATAGCGATCCTCCGTTGCCAATGCAAGAACGAATGCTCTTTAATACGCTAGATCACATGCGCCGGACATAACGACCACCAAACGAAAGCCCTATCGTGCTCCCAATTCCTAGTGGAAAGGTTGGACAATCTCAAATTGCAAGAACTCACAAAGTTTCTTTTGAATTTTAGTGGCTAACCGAAACGTCAAAAACATGCTTAAGAACATTATCTAGTCTCCATCCTCACGTCACGTGTAGTGTTTTTCTAGTCATCCCCTTTGATTTCCATCCGTCCAGCGTATATATACGGCAGCGCATGCGACGCCTAGTCGACTTCTGTCTTTGGGCCTTGGGCCAGCTCCTATTCAGTTTAAGAAACCGAATTGGTCTCAACTGAGACCTTGTAGTGTAATCCACTTGTGATTTATTTGCGGATGGGTAGAATCTTCTTGATATATTGGCCTTCTTCTCTACACTTGTTGCTTGTGCTTCTCCGTTGCTTTGGCCTCGGAGCTCCATCGCCTTCCTCGTGACTCCAAAGCTTTAATGCGATTAAATCAGAGAATACACAAAGAACTTGCTTGAGGTAGAATATCATTCTCATCAACGCATGTAAATTCATTAAGAAACAAATTC
Source organism: Dendrocalamus latiflorus (assembly GCA_017311315.1). Classification (NCBI taxonomy): domain Eukaryota; kingdom Viridiplantae; phylum Streptophyta; class Magnoliopsida; order Poales; family Poaceae; genus Dendrocalamus; species Dendrocalamus latiflorus. The sequence continues at coordinate 20,370,092 of CM029672.1, forward strand.
ACCTGATAATATTTAATGCGGCTCAATAATTCCTTCCAGTCAAATAATATCTTTAACTGAAAAGCGTAAGACATATAAATATCCACATCACCTCCACAACGGGTTCCCATGGCAACTATAAACTCTATGTGGATGAATTCGTGCCACGAACTGAAACTAAGAGCCTAACACCACGAATGCACTTAATATGTGCCCTAGCACATTTTGGCATGTGATATGGGGAGGGGTCCCGATCTTCTCGGTGAGGAACCGTGGATAGTTGATGCGAAGTAGACGATGTCGCTAGTTGAACACTCGCGCTAATGCACGAACCCTCAACTCTTCGGAATACGCCCAAAACACACCGGATAATTGTTCGTATTGGTGGTCATGCACATACTGATGAGGACATCCCCATTACATATACATCAATAGGAGAAGATGTATAAGTGTTAGGGATGCCCTCATCAGTATGTGCATGACCACCAATAGGAGAAGATATATAAGTGTTAGGGATGCCCTCATCAGTATGTGCATGACCACCAATACGAACAATTATCCGGTGTGCTTTGGGCGTATTCCAAAGAGTTGAGGGTTCGTGCATTGGCGCGAGTGTTCAACTAGCGATATCGTCTACTTCGCATCAACTATCCACGATTCCTCACTGAGAAGATCGGGACCCCTCCCCGTATCATGTGGTATCAGATTCTAGGTTTACTCGGTGAGAACTTCTTTACCCGTAGTTAGATTCATTTTCTGTCCTTTCGTCTATCAAACCGAAAATTGCAATACCAAAACCGTAGTTTAATCTGTTTATTTCTTGTGCGTTTTGTTAAGTCTTCGTCCATTAGAGTTTTGTTTTAGTGTTGATCCGTGTGTTTCCTTTTGCGTTGCTTAATCGTTGTGTTCACATAAATCCTACAAAATTGCTGGTTGATTCCCTCAATTAGCCAACAAAAAAAAGCTTCCATCTTTTACCGTGCGCCATCTTGAGAGCACAATCCGAGTCAGTTTGCGTTTCTTTATCCGAACTCCTTCGTGGGACTAGAGTCCGAATCGACCTCCAGCTCAAACACAATCCGAGTCCAATTGTTCCAACTTTTGTTTCGGTCACTACATCATAGCAGGCCAAACCACATTTGGTGTCTTTGTGCTTCACTTATATCCTTTTATCTTGAGACTAGCTGTTGACATTGCAATTAGGGCTGCTCATTAAAATTGATTACATCTTGCTGATTTGTGAGGCTTGCAGCCGCAGTTAGGAAGAGCCGCGGCATAAAAAAGAGAGAGAGAAACACGTAACTTTTGCATACGACCTCCGATTGAGGCGTTTCTTGATCCGTTGGAAAGGAAATGAGAAGATAGAGCTTCCAAACTCTTTTTAGCAATTTTGTGCCCTCGTATATTCAGATGCAATTGGCTAGCGTCTCTCTTAGTACTTGGAGCAAAATGAGCTAGTTTCATCTCTGTTTTCGATTGATTCTCCCTAGCTCATTCCTTTGTTTGCATTAAGTCCCATTTATCGTTGCGTGTGCATTCATACACTTCGTTTAAACCAATTGATCACCACATAAGCAAAATACTCTAGCTTGGATCATTACTTAGCTTTACAATACCTTGAATAGCAGATTGCATAGGATATCCACATAACTGTCCAAGCTCCACCTACACCCGTTGGTGTACTCCCTTGCTCTTGATTACGCTCATACATTACCGGGTTGAGGTCGTTCGCTGTCACAATTGTCAATTTACCATCCTTGATTCGTTTTGGAACGGTAAGTTTGTCTTGTTTTCAGGACAGTGAGTTGTAAGCATAGAGAGAGCTTTTGTTTTACTAACCTGGATATAACCTCGTTTCTTGTTTGAGTCATTCCCATGTCAAGTCACGAGGAGGATCCACCTAATCCGGAGGCACCGGTTATGTGGACCGAGTACACTCAGTTGCGCGAGATGCTACAAAAACAACTTGATGATGGTGACAATGGCGTGCGCGATGAGCTCAGGGAAGTTCAGACTGGACTGAACACCCTCGGGGAGGAGGTCACACAATTGCGTACGACCATCAACAATAACTTTCTGGAGCTGCGTGCTATGTTCGCACACCACAATCTATGTGGGGGTGCACCAGCTGATGATACAAGTGTGCACGGTCCTCCGGTCGTTCTGCACAATGAGACCGAGGAGGAGTGTGCTATTCGTCTGGATGAGGAGCGACGTCAGCGATAGGCGTGTCGCACGGCCGTGCTACCAAACGTCGGGATGGCAGCCACGGCACGCCCTCAGGCACATGGGCCTGGCCGAGGCAACGGTGGCCAGGGTGGAGGTGCACCACAGGGTGCCCACGGAGGAGGTGTGCATCATGCACCTCGTAGCTGGGCTGACGCGGTCGATCGCCGGGATGACGGTTTCCCCGTCGACGACTACAATGACCGACAGCGCCACCACCGCAACAACGTGCAGCGTCCTCGCCACGACGACGCCGAGGATCTTGTCGCTAAGCCCAAATTTAATCTTCCTATATTTTCAGGTGGTACAGATGTGGAACAATACCTCACTTGGGAGTTGAAAGTTGATAAGTTATTTTGGATGAACAACTATTCCAATGAGAAGAAGCTGTTGTTTGCGTGCAATGGCTTGGATGATTATGCCACACATTGGTGGGAGCAGTTCATCCGTAAGCGCATGGAGCGCCATGAGTTGCCGATTATCACCTGGGAGTAGATGAAACAGCATTTGCGGGCACGCTTTGTACCTCGCCACTACAAGCGCTCACTATTTGAGAAGTTGACAGGGCTGCGACAAGGTATGAAATCAATTAATGAATATCATAAAGAAATGGAGACTATCATGTTACATGCAGATGTCCACGAGAATGAAGAACAGACCATGGCGAGATTTCTAGCTGGCATGAATCATGCTGTCAAACGCATTGTCAATCACCATCCCTATATGATATGATTGAGTTGCTGCACCAAGCACGTGAAGCCGAGAGACAAGTGATTGAAGACACACGGTTCGCTGCCCGGTCATGTTCTTCAGCCAGTCCGGGACAGCCAAATAACAACAACCAACCAAACAAGAGCACTTCAGCTGCAAGCAATTTGGCGATGCACAGTTCCGCAAGTAAGAAGCTGGAGAGTACACCATCACCGGTGCGTCGACCTATGCACCCGCTGCTAGTGCGACCTCATCTATGGGGTCAACAGGCCGTTCACGTGACATTATTTGCCACAAGTGCAAGGGCGTTGGCCATTTTCAGAGGGACTGCCCAAATGTCAGAACTATGCTTATCACAGAGGATGACGGTTATGTTTCAGCTAGTGATGATGAGTCGCCTAATGCTTAGGCAGTCTTGCACACTGATGACATAGAACAATGTGAGTGCGACCATGATTTTCCTTACACTAAGCAGTATTCCATTGTTTGCACGCCCAAGGTGCTTAGTGTGATGCCATCGCCATCACTCGAACAGCGGTGCAATTTGTTTCAGACATGGGCAAAGCTTGATAAGGGTAAGGTGTGCAAAGTGATCATTGATGGCGGGAGTTGTCACAATCTGGCTAGCAAGGATATGTGTCATAAGTTGGATTTGAAGTATTTGCCACATCCACGTCCTTATCATGTGCAATGGTTGAGCGACAAAGAGGAAGTGAAGGTGAACTATATGGTGTGTGTGATGTTTTCTATTGGGAAGTACACCGATACTGTGGACTACGATGTTGTGCCAATGACGGTGTGTCACTTGCTCTTGGGACGGCCATGGTAATATGACCGTTCCGCTGTTCACGATGGGCGTACAAATCGTTACACATTTCGATGGAACAATATAGATGTCATCTTGAAGCCGCTTACACCACAACAGATTATCAATTCCTCCATGCAGAAAATTGATATGCACGTTGAGAGTGCACAAGAGCGAGAGAACCATCTAAGTAGTGACAAGAAACGTGAGGGAGAGAAGAATTTAGTGATGTTAGCCACCAAATCAGTGATGAGAGAATTCAGCGAGGATCCTAATTTGGTGCACGTCGTGCTGCTGTACAAAGACGCATTGCTTTCGACTAACGACATAACTTCTCTTCCTAGTGGTGTTGTTTCTGTTTTGCTTAGGACATAAGATCGACTTGATTCCAGGAGTGTCACTGCCGAACCGACCACCGTACCGCACCAATCCCGAGGAAACAAAGGAAATTTAGAAACAAGTACAAGAGCTTTTCTCCAAAGGGTATGTCTGTGAAAGCTTAAGCTCTTGTGATGTTCCTGTTATTTTAGTTCCTAAGAAAGATGGTTCATGGCGTATGTGCGTAGATTGTCATGCGATTAATAATATCACAATTCGATATCGTCATCCTATACCTCGCTTAGATGATACAGCCTTTAAAATGAAATTTGGGTTGTAGAGTGGTTAGTCATGCCTTTTGGTTTAACTAATGCACCTAGTACATTCATGCGCTTAATGAATCATGTTTTAAGGTATTTTATTGGTAAATTTGTGGTTGTGTACTTTGATGATATTCTGATTTACAGTCGCACTGAATGATATGGACGGCCCTGATCTTCTCGACGTAGGATCACGATAACTACTGTCTCTTAACCAATCTCTCTAGCTGTACACCCGTGCCGATGCAAGGACTCACAGCTCTTTGGAAATTCGCCAAGATACACCAAAGGATTTCTCCACGAGACCACGAGTGGAGAAACGTCGTGCTATCAATTCCCAATGGAAAGCAAACACGGCCTTGATTCAAGAACGATCGCTCAATTCCTCTCAAGTAATCCTCGCATGGATACTTTGGTGAAAAGAAACAAGCAATGTGCTGTTCTAATTTCAATCTGAAAAAAATGTGGTCCCCTAACAATGAAACTATGCCTGGCCTTATATTGGCACCACAAGGTGCGGCCCTAGATAGAAACTAATTCAAAATAGAAAGCAATTCGGATCAAGAATCCGTAACAAACTCTACTTTACAAACTTCGATCAATCTCTTAACAGTCTGGACCGAACACGCCTCTTGATTCGGACGGTCCGAACGTTCAAAGGAAAACGTCTAGACGGTCCGAACGTCTCCCTCTGGGATTCTCGCAACGCACCGCTTGTGGAGGCTATTCGGACGGTCCGAACGTCTCTGCCAGGAATTCTTTGCGGCGCACAGTTCATTGAAGTTGGAACTTTCCTTGTCCGACACGCATCGACCTTCATGAGTAAGATCCTCTTCATACCTAAGTACGCACCGTACACTAGAATTAGGTAGTAGCATATTCTCATCAAAATTATATTCTTTAAAGAACAAAGTCACCTGTTGTTGGAGCTTCTTGGCTCATGCTCGCGTAATCGGTCCTGTTGGTTCAACTGGAGGAGTTAGGGCAAGGGTGGCCTCATCACTGAATCTGAACACATAGACCATCTTAGACAAGTTCTACACGTTTTGCGTTAGAATAGGTGTTGTGGTTACAGACCAAACAGAGAGAGGGAGTATGGTAGTGGAGAGTTAGGTGAGTAATGGCTTAGGGCTTTTTTCCCATGGCCTGTGTTGTATATATATGTCCACATGAGGAGTACTTTTACCATTCTGCCTTTACATCAGAGACTTCCCCTTAGGGGTACTTATGTCATTATACATGTCCCATTTTGGGCCTTATATTCCTCTAGCAGGCCTGCTGGGCTTAGGTGGGGGCCACCCCTACAACAATAGGTTATTTGGTAACTTAGAGAAGTGCACTTTTTGCAAAGATCATGTCATCTTTTTGGGCTATGTTGTTTCTGCACAGGGAGTTGAGGTAGATGAGTCTAAAATTGAAGCGATTAAAAATTGGCCAACTCCTGTGAACGTAAGTCAGATTGGGAGCTTTCATGGTCTCGCTGGTTTTTATCGGCGTTACGTGAAGGATTTTAGCACCGTTGCTGCCCCTTTGAATGAACTTACTAAAAAGGGTGTTGAATTTGTGTGAGGAGTAGCGCAAGAAAATGCTTTTGCTGAACTTAAGAGACGCTTGACTGAATCACCGTTGCTTGTTTTACCTGATTTCACTAAAAATTTTGAAATTGAGTGTGATGCTAGTGGATTGGGTATTGGTGGTGTTTTAATGCAAGAGGTAGCTTATTTTAGTGATAAACTGAATTGTGCTCAATTGAATTATCCGGTCTATGACAAAAGAGCATTATGTGTTAGTGCGTGCGTTAGAAACTTGGCAACACTATTTATGGCCTAAAGAGTTTATTATTCATTCTGATCATAAGGCTTTGTAGTATTTAAAGGGCCAAGCAAACTTGAACCGTAGACATGCCAAATGGGTCGAATTCATTGAGTCATTTTCTTACATTGTGAAATATAAGAAGGGAAAGTAAAATGTGGTAGCGGTTGCTCTTTCTAGGAAAATTGTGCTTTTAACTCAATTACGAGTGCACGTTCCTGGTTTAGTGAGTGTGCGTGATTTATATGCTCATGACCATGATTTTTCTGTCCCTTATGCACGTAGCAAAGAGGGAAAAGGTTGGGATAAATTTCACATCCATGATGGGTTTTTGTTTCGCACTGACAAATTATGCGTTCCAGAATCCTCCGTGCGTTTGCTATTACTGCAACAATCACATGTAGGTGGATTGATGGGACAGTTTGGACGTGAGAAGACGTTGTCTATGCTGAGCGATCACTTTTATTGGCCTAAGATGAGGCGAGATGTGGAGAGGTATGTGCAGCGATGCATTACTTGCCACAAAGCGAAATCGAAGTTGCATCCACACGGTTTGTATACCCCTTTACCTGTTCCCAATGCCCCATGGGAGGATATTAGTATGGATTTTATTTTACGACTGCCTAGAACTAAGAGGGGGAGTGATTATGTTTTTGTCGTTGTGGATCGTTTTTTGAAGATGGCACACCTTATTCCGTGCCACAAGAGCGACAATGCGTCGCATATTGCTGACTTGTTTTTCAGGGAGATCGTGAGGCTACATGGTGTGCCACGTACTATTGTGTCGGATCGCGACGTGAAGTTCATAAGCTACTTCTAGAAGACGCTTTGGGGTAAACTGGGGACGAAGTTGTTATTCAGCACAACATGTCATCCCCAAACTGATGGTCAAACAGAGGTGGTGAATCGCACACTTTCGAGGCTACTCCGGACCATGATCAAGAAGAATCTGCGCGAGTGGGAGGATTGTTTGCCTGACGTGGAATTCTCTTATAATTGGGCCGTGCATTCCACTACGCAAATGTGTCCATTTAAGGTAGTTTATGGTTTCAAGCCCTTTACGCCGCTTGATTTGTTGCCGCTTCCTAGTCAACACCATACTCATATGGAGGCGTCCAAGCGAGCTGAATATGTGAAGAATTGCATCTCAAGACAAAAGAAGCGATAGAACGCAAGGTCAAGTACTATGCTGAGAAGGCGAACAAGAAAAGGAAGAAGATGGTTTTTCAACTAGGTGATTTGGTTTGGGTACACTACCGCAAGGATCGTTTTCCAGAACGTCGTAAGTCTAAGTTACTACCGCGCAGTGATGGGCCTTTCAAGGTACTTGCGAAGATCAACGACAATGCCTACAAGATAGAGCAAAAGGGAGGAGCCCAGGGACTTAAACTACAAGTTTTGGATTAGATTTTCAACCCATATTTGGACTTCCCACGTGCTCAACCCAATTCAAACTCGGATTCAACTCAGGATTCAATTCGGATTCGGTTCGGGACAGCCTGATAGGCAGTTACTAAAAAGGCCATAACTTTCACAAACGGAGTCCGATTCAGATGTTCTTGTACTTGTTGGAAAAATAATTTCAAGGGCTACGCAATGGATCTAGTCCCAGCTTCAAATTCATCACAGATAAAAAGTTATGATCGAAACAATATGGCGAGTGAAAAATATAGTTTTACTTTTTGTGAGAGTTCGTATCCAAAACCATATAGGGTTGAGTTGTACTTGGTTTGGGGACCATATGGACGTCTCAATGGGCTATATAAGCCTTGTATTGGCAGCCTTTAGGGGGAGACCAATTTTATGCATAAGATTGAAACATAGCTATTGTTTGTTCTTTCAACAACAGAGTTCATGCGAGGACTTTGAGAGAGAACTAGGCGATCCATTGTTCGTTCTGCAATTCAAGGTCGAGTTGTCGTTCCAATGGGAATTGGGGACTTGGCGCTCGTCGTTTGTGATCTCGCGACGAACAATTATACAATGTGTTTCCGGCGTATTCCGAAGAGTTGAGGGTTCGTGCATTGGCGCGAGTGTTCAACTTGCGACATCGTCTACTTCGCATCAACTATCCACGGTTCCTCACCAAGAAGATCGGGACCCCTCTCCGTATCATGAAACTAAGTGCCTAACACCTCGAATGGATTTCAAATGTGCCCTAGAACATCACGGCATGCCTTTCGAATCCGTCCGAGTTGGTATGAAACGTTCCTGCACAACGGGTTTTAATGGGTATAATAAACTCTATGTGGACGAATTCATGGCACAAAATGAAACTAAGTGCAAAACACCCTGAATGGACTTAATATACACCCAAGCACATTTCTTCATGCATTTTGAATTCGTTCGAGTTGGTGTGATACTTTCCTCCACAACGGTTTCTGACGACAACTATAAACTCAATGCGAACGAAATTGTGCCACGAATTGAAATTGAGTGTCAAACACCGTGAATAGGCTTCATACGCACCCGAGGACATTTTTTCATGCATTTTAAAGCCGTCTGAGTTGGTGTGAATCTTTCCGCCACGTGTCCCGGCAGGTAACTCCAAGCATACGTAAAAAAGGCACGAAATAAAACTTAGTGTCAAACACTGTTGGACCGAATTGGCGACAGAGGGGGGGTGAATGTCGACTTTTAAGAATTTCCCCGAAAATACTCACGGAGCGACTCCTCTCCACTAGCTACAAAAGCTATCAACATAAGGCGTCCTAAAACTCCTAACACCTCAAGCTTTCTCCAATAGCAAGGAGTGCTATGAAGAAGAGGCTAGGCTCACTGGAAAAACCAAGATCACAGAGGGGAGACCACAAAGAGAAACTATAACAGAGACAGCAAGAAGAAGCATTTATCAAAAACAGCAGCTGCCAAAGACCACCAGGCGGGTCTGACCGCCATGGCGCAGCCGGTCAGACCGGTTTGTGGCCGCCGGTCAGACCGCATTTTGCCCACCAGTTAGACCTCAAGCCACCGGCCGGTCTGACCGCAATGCTCAGTCCGATCAGACCGCTCGACGTTTTTCAGAACAGATTTCAGACTGAAATTTCAGAGGAAAAACTCGAGACTCCACAAAGCAAGGAAATTAAAGGATTCTTTCTTGATTCCTCAGACCAGAACTGAGAGATAACAACTTTAATAACCAGAGGAGCTCAGAGAACCAAGAAGATCCAACTAAAAAGCAATAATTTCAGATTTGACCCAAACTCTGAAATTATGCAGAGAGCTGCACCAAATCTCAAATTCCCATCTACTCTTTGATCCTTTGGACATGAAACTTTGAGGATAGCAAGATAATAGCCTCTGGACTTTACATGCCAAGTTTCAAGCCTTCTCAAAGAGGGAAACAAGATTTGCTCGAAAACCCTAGAAATGCCAAAAACCTGAAAAACTACGGAGTGCTTCACCAAAATCCAAATTCCTCACAAGTCTTTGATTCTCTGGCCATGAAACTTTGAGGGAAGCTAATTGATAGCTTCAGGACTTTAGAAACCAAGTTTCAAGCCATCACACGAAGGGTATCAAGAGCAGCACCAAAACCCTAGAAAATGAGATTCAGACAAAAGGCTAAAACCCAAATTCCTCTGACAACTCTCAATCTTTGCTCATGACCTTTTGCAGGGAGGTTAGCAACAACCTCAGGGCTTTCCAGACCAAAACTCAAGCCTTCTTTCAAAGAAAATCAAAGGGGGCCAAGAAACCCTAGGAAGCAAGAACAGGAACAGAGGAGCACAAAAAGGGAAATCTGAGATTAAAAGTGATTTGCTCTTGGGAAAACTCGATCAAATGATCTTGAGGCATCATCCTATCACAGAGCAAACCATTTTGCACCTCACCAGCAAGAAACAACAAGAAAATACGAAAACTCAAAAATCACCAAAAGAGGGCATCGAAGAACAGAAACAACAGAGAGCTCAAGAACTGAAACAAACACCATCTCATATTGATAAAGAGGAAATGAGATACATGATTGATACAAGAGGAATGATTACAAGCTCATCAATCCATCCTCTCCCTCTCACAATCCCAAGAACACACTCCCTACATGTTTCTTGGAGAGACACAACACAGAGAGGAGACACGAAGGAGACACAGCCTGTGCTCCACACCCACTCTCACCAACTAAAGCCTAAAGCCAAAACAACCCTCTAAAGCTCATTTTGACTAAAGCAAACCCTAGAAACCCTTTGGAGTGCATGAGGGGGCATGCAGCCACTCCCTCCTATTTATAGCCCTTGGCCAACGGGTCTCCAACCCGTTACGCCTGCTAAACCCGAACGGAACCGTCTCCCGCTTGTGTAGCCTTGCGTTTTTTTCCTGAAACGCCCTTCCTGCACCTTCCGGGAAGCTTCCGCGTTCCTTGTCGTCCACGACTCGCAACCACCTCGAGTTCACGCCGTCTTCGACACATCTGCGCCGTTCTGACCTCAGCGCCACCTGCGACTAGTCCGGTCACACCGTGTCTCACCACGACTCCGCCTCGATGTCCTGCAGCCAACACAGACAAGAAACACATCAAATAGCACCGCTCGATACATGAAAGCATAAATGCATTAATGACACCACATTAAGCATAAAAATAGTCCAAACATGTCGTAACACGAGACTAAGCATCCTAAGCCCATACGACCAAGTTTGACCAAGTCTGACCGAAGCCGATTGCACCGCGCAATGACATGGTCCGACCACACAAACCAAACTCGACTTTCCTAAACCGATGTCAATTACTCATCACACATTCGGGATGACCTCCACATGGTCTCTCAATCTCCCCCTTGATGCGTATATTGACAAACCCAGAAAAAGTGTAAAGTTGAGTTTGAAGAGAAAGTCAAACATGGTCCAAAGGAAGAAAATGATGCTAATGACCATGTCGACACAAGGAGCAAAAGAAAGAACAAGTTTTCCTCAGAGCTCCCAAAATGGCTTTTTCTACCACTATTCTCCCCCTTTTGGCAATAAACACATCAAGGATGCAAGGAAGAGAACAAGTCTTGGAAATGGATGAAATGGCTGAAGTTTGATTATTCTAAGCATTTAGAGCCATGAGAATTATCCAAAATGATCATTAAGTATTCTAACTCAATAGAATGCTATCTAGATCATGACAGGATATAAATAAGCTAGCGAAACCAAATAGATGACAATCTAAAATTTAGTTCAATTTGTGAGCATGTCAAGTCATCCATGATCAAAGTATAGCTAGAGGTATCCAAGATGATGCAAACCATGTCAATAAGCTAAGCGGAACTAAGAAGCTAGTATTGAGTCATATTAGAGTGCTACAAGCTCAAGAGTGAAACATTTGTTTAAGTACTTGTAACCTTTGAGATTTTAGCAAATTGAGCACAAAAGACATGAATTTTCTTTTAAAGTGCATGGTTGATTCTAACCAAAATTTTCAGACATGTGTTAGATCTCAAGCCTTATGCGACCATTCCAAGCAAGAAGCTTAAGGAGATGATCTTGGTCATCCAAAGCTCCCCCTGAGTTCATGCCTAGTGCAATGGCAAGCAGTCTCATTAGAAAGAATTGGTGAGATCAGTTTTTTCGCACAAAAGAGATCTTTTTGCTTTCATAAAAGATTGTACTAACTTATGCATCATCAAGAACTAACATAGCTCAATCTAAAGCTCAATAGAGATTCAACGCTCAACTCAGCCTATTTGACATGTCATGAATCATAAAATGATAACTCAAGAAAGACTAGTCTCGAGTGCTAACATGACAAGTTTTAGTTCAATTTGAGCAAGTTTAATTAACTTATCATGGCAAAAACTAGTCTACACATATGAAGCCATGATAAATCTAGCAATGAAGCACAAATCATGGCAAGATGTAAAGCGATGTAAACATGTCATGAAAGGATAATAATGAAGGCTCCATGTAGTTATATTACAAATGCAGAATGACATGCAGGAAATCCAGCTCTCCCTCAACATGTGATGCAACTTTTTAGTTCAAGTAGACTTATGTCAATATTAAGCTCTAGAAGCTCCCAAATGAACTCCCCCCTGAACCAAAGCGATAAAATCGAGAAGCTGGCAAGAAAAACACAAAAGGCAGTCCTTAAATCATAGATAAGATATAGAGAAAATTATGACTCAGACTGACTCTCATCTACCCCATGAGACTTCTAGGACTATCAACTGATCGTCTAACTCATTAAGGAGCAAACACATACCCTATCTACCCAAGGGTGGCCCGACCCTCGCTAGAACCTACAAGCAGTGAGTGAGTTCAACCTAGTGAGAAGAGAAACAGCTAATAAGCAGCATCCTAGGATGACAAGACGAGAGGAAGAAGTCTAAGCAACTAGATAAGAGAAGCACTCTAACCTATGCTAGAAGGACTAACCCCAATGCACCCCGAATGCAATGTAATAGAAATCGGTGTGAATGTTTTCTCCACAACGGGTTTGATTGGTACTATAAATTCCAAGTGTACGCTATCGAGGTACAAAAATGAAATTGAGTTCCAAAAACCTCGGCGGGACTTCATATGCACCCTAGCTCATGTCGCCATGCATTTTGAACCCGTCCGAGTCGGTTTGAAACTTTCCTGCACGATGGGTACAATGCACTACGTGTGCACAAAATAACGGCATGAAATGGAAATGAGTGGCAAGCACTATCTATCATGGAGTTCATATATGCGCTAGCACTTTTCCACATGCTTTCGAGTTGTTCGAGTCGGTGTGAAACTTTACTGCAGAAAAAGTTCTGACAGGAACAATAAACTCCACATGGACGAATTCATGGCAAGAAATGACTCCATATGTGCTCGAGCACACTTCGACATGTATTTTGAATCCATCCGAGTTGGTGTGAAACATTGCTCTACAATGGGTTCTGACGGGTACAATATACTCCATGCGGACGAAGTTGTGCCACAAAATGAAACTAAGTGCCTAACATCTCGAATGGATTTCATATGTGCCCTAGAACATCACGGCATGCCTTTTGAATCCGTCCGAGTTGGTATGAAACATTCCTGCACAACGGGTTTTAATGGGTACAATAAACTCTATGTGGACGAATTCATGGCACAAAATCAAACTAAGTGCAAATCACCCTTAATGGACTTAATATACACCCAAGCACATTTCTTCATGCATTTTGAATTAGTTCGAGTTGGTGTGATACTTTCCTCCACAACGGTTTCTGACAGGTACAATAATCTCCATGCGGGTGAAATCTTGCCACGAAATAAAACTAGGTGGTAAACACCCCGAATGGACTTCATATGCAACCTAGCACATTTCGTCAAGCCTTTCAAATCCGTCCATGTTGGTGTAATACTTTCCTCCTGATACGGGGTCGCCCGATTTTCTCGACGTAGGATCAAGATACTCACGTGGATTTGATGAACCGTAGTGATCTCCCGTTGCTAATGCAAGAGTTAGCACTCTATAATTCGCCCAATCACATGTGCTGAAGTTTTAATTCCCAACGGAAAGGTTGAACGATCTTGATTTTAGCAAACTCCCAATTCCCTCAAGTTGGGTCGACCATCAAAAAGATCAAGAGTATTTTATTATCAAACATAGTCTGAGCCCTAAAGGCTGCCAATACAAGGCTTATATAGCCCCTTGGGATGTTCATATGGCCCCCAAACCAAGTACAACTCAACCGTGTATGGTTTTAGATACGAACTCTCACAAACAGGAAACTATATTTTCCACCCGTCATATTGTTTCAGTCATAACTTTTTATCTGTGATGCATTTAAAGGTGGGAACCAATCCATTGCGAAGCCCTTGAAATTATATTTCCAACGAGTACAAGAACACCTGAATCGGACTTCGTTTGTGAAAGTTATATCCTTTTTAGTAACTGCCTGTCAGGCTGTCCCGAACCGAATCCAAATTGAATTCTGAGTTGAATCCAAGTTTGAATTGGGTTGAACACGTGGAAGTCCAAATTTGGCTTGAAAATCTTATCAAAAACATGTAGTTTAAAGTCCTTGGGCTCCTCCCTTTTTGCTCTCCCACTGCATGGGCTTCTTTCCTCCTTGATCAGCTGCATGGGCTGCTTGGCTTTGTCCTTTCCATTCATACGGGCTTTGAGTTTTTTGTTCTTGGTAGCAAATATGATTACCCTCCTTGTGCTTCTCTATTGCTTTGGCCCCGGAATTATCATAATATTCAAACCTAATAATAAACAAGAATTTGGCATAAGGTAGTATATCGTTCCCACGAATAGAACGAAATTCATTAAGAAACAAATTCAACAGACAATATTTAATGCGGCTCAATACTTCTTTCCAGTGAAATAATGTATTTGACTTAAGAGTGCTAAGCATGTGCGTATCCGCATCATCCTCCCCTTTTTCAAGAAAAGCCGTCCTCGGCTTTTGATAGCCTGAAATTGTACTATACAAAGAATACAATGTGTATGCATGGTATGTGTATTGGTCAGTTACACCCCTTCCGTCTTTCACATTATTATTACCTAGAGGTGTAGTAAGCAAAAAGAACAACACATATGCGTGGTATATGTATGAATCAATTATTGTGTCATTCTCATTCTCACTATTTTGCACAAACCAATTGATACTACAACAACTATCAAATGCATACATTGTAATGTTTTCATTCACACCATTCTCCCTCCCATAAGAAAAAGTCGTCCTCGACTTTGCGAAGTACGTGGACAAGTCATTAATGGGCAAAACTAGATCAAATGGTTCAAATATGGAAGAGAAAATTTTAAGTGCCTTCCTTGCTTCAACTGCGCTACTCTGATTATTGTACATGATTGTTCATCGAAAGAGGAACAAGTAGGCACAAGAAATCTTTGTAAACAATAAGCACTATTGTTAAACCTTATCTCATTGTGATTATGACGTGGTATAAAATATTGTTTGTCCAAAATATGCAATTTCAACTCAGCTAGCTTATCATATGTAATGCGTATTCGATAAACATAAAAGTTGTCATCTACACCATAATCTCCGATCAAATTGAACTTATATGTGTAGGCATAGGAACTAACTTGTGATTTTAAACATGAAATTTCAGCAACATCCTCAATCACACTAGATAGCTCTCTTGGGTCATCGAACAAGGTATAATACAAAGAATCACTAGGAGATATTCGAGTTAGAACTTCCATGTGAGTAATTAATTCCACATCATGTAAATTGAGCAAAGAAATTTCAGAACATGGAATTTTTGACTGAACACAAGAATTCTCGTAATTACTCACCGTTTTGGAATTAAATTCAGCACCAATATTGTTACCTTTATCACTCTCATCAGTTGATATAGGTGCTGTAGGTATGAAATTATCATGGCGTATCCACAGGACAGCAAGTACTTCATCTTCTTACGTGGTTATCTCCTCATCTTTTGCTTTCAAGGATGCCGGTTGTTGAGTGTTCAACTCCTTATCATCAATTTTAACCTGCTCAATGTAAGAATGTAACACCCCAGCCAATCAATGACCTGGAATGCTACCAAACTAATAACATAATAAGGAAACTAATATTCATCTTACAAAATTTCGACATAACTTCCTTTGTTTATTGAGTAAATCAAATATTTCAACAAGCATAATCAACTAATATGAATACCAACAAGCAATAAGTTCATTTATTAGCAAAACTGGGTTATGATCACCATCGCACTCATAACCATACTACTTAGATAAAGAACGGAATCAAAGCAAATAAGTTCTATTCTTTATTACACATTGAACCTGATAGACAATAATCAAATACCACTTAAATTATTCAGCAAATAATGTTTAATGTTCTTTCTGCATTCCATGGTGAATAGACCGTGCATGTGCATCAAACCTAATCCCTCTTTATTCCCATGCTTGCCGATCTCATGTAGGTACCTAAAAACAATCAACAACCACAACAACAAACAACAACAAAAGTGAGTTCAAAGACTCAGCAAATATAAATAATGGCAGCAAGGACAAAAGTGAACATCACTTCACAAATTCATCCATCAATCATATGAATAAACATGCTATGCAATATGATCAAAAATCTCTTTATCTCTTCTCTTGCGCATTTTACCGGTAATGCGGAGTGTGCATCCGTCAATGCACACCCATGCCTGTACCCTTTGGTACAGGGACCAATTGCCCATACTCCTCAAGTATGGGGACCTTTAGCCCGTCACGTCATCAACATGACGGGGACCTCGACGCTTGGTCATCTCGTGACCAAGACTTCAATAAATCAGCATGATGCACAAATGTGAATGTCTTAACAAATAAACGTGCATTCACAACATCTATGCATCAGAAATTCTCATGAACTCTTTCACTTGCAATCGAGCATAAACAATATCAACATATCACTATCATCATCAAGTCCACAAATTCTCATAACATGGATCAAACATCTACACACCAACAAACAGCAACAATCCATGCTACAAAATTTAAACCATCATTATACTTGCCTTAACCCCGAGAAAACGGAGAATGATCAGAAGGCGCGGCCCCTGGAATCCGTCCTCCTCCTGAATAATAATTATAATGATTGCTAAGACAACAGTGGCAAGTCTTTAGACTAAATAAAAACTCCCCCAAACTAACCCAACATGCTAGTTTGATTCAAAGCCCCAAATCCTTTCGGCCATCCTGTCCCCCACTACGGACAGTCAAATTCAAAAATTCATATCTATTGGTACAGAAGTCCGAATAGGACGTTCTCAGATTCTCTGGAAAGATAATTAAATTATCTAACTAAACCTAGTTGGTGAGTCTCCCTGATTCGGCCAACTTCTACCCGCCCCATCTAACTTTCTTAGAACATCAATTCTGTAACGGGTTCTCTGGACAGCGCACTAAAACTGTCATAACTTTCACCCCGAGAGTCGGAATCCGGATTTCTTGACCTTTCTGGAAAGATAAGGAAAATATCTAAAACTTTCATAATATGGAGATCCTCTGATTCTCCTGATTCCTAGTCGCCCAAACTCATCTACCGAAACCTGACAGGAATTTCCCCGATCTACAGGACAGTCCGATTAGAAAAATCATAACTTTCTCTACAGAGGTCCGAATGACGCGTTCTAGCACTTCATGGAAAGCTAAGGATGTCCTCTACAAATCTCTAGGAGAAGACCAAACCTGAATCCCCACGGATCTACATCAAAAAGACCGTCTAACAGAGGCTGTCCTGAACAGATCCGAAAACCGACATTGCTAAACAACTAATTATACAGCTAGCGGAGAGAATTAGGAGTAATTACCTGCTACCAATCGCTGAAGAACACAAAGAACCCCACGCGATCTCTGCCTCCCTTCCTTTTCCCGTCCTAATCTCCACCTTCCGGTTCCACGAATCTTTCCGGCGGACGGTTTGCTGTCCTCCTCTCGAACCGCAGCGATCGGGATCCTTCACCAATTGCAGGGGGCACCCATGGAGGCGAGGGGATGCTGCTGGCCAGAGGGGGCGCAAGGGGGGAGAGGGAGGTGCGGCCAGGGAGGTGGAGAGGCGGCTTGGGAGAGGGGCGGCTAGGGTTTGGGAGGTGGGGCGCCTCCCCCCCCCCCCCTTTTCCCATGGCCGGCCCCCCTTTTGGGCCTCGGCCCAGGCCCAGGTTGCCGTAAATTTACGTAATCCCCCCCCTTTTTCCCTGATTTTAATACTATTTGATAAAATATCGCCCGGGATATTACATTCTACCCCCCTTAAACGGAATTCGACCCCGAATGCTCACCGAACACTCACTAAGGATTAATTACAATTAAACTTAATCATAAGACACACACCTGATGTGAATAACTCTGGATATTGTTCACGCATGCGAGATTCCAATTCCCATGTAGCCTCCCTCTCGGTCTGCTGCGACCATAGCACCTTGACATATTTTAAGGTTTTATTCGTCAATACCTTATCAGATCTTTCCAGAATTCGCACTGGCTTAGACTCGAAGGACAAATCTTGTTCAAGTATTAATGGTTCTAGTGAAATTTGATGCTCCGGATCTCGCAGGTACTTCCTCAGCATAGACACATGGAACACGTTGTGCACTCCGCGCATAGATTCTGGAAGATCCAAGCGGTATGCCAACTTCCCAACCCGCGCCAAAATCGTGAAGGGGCCGACGTACCTCGGGCTAAGCTTCCCTTTGGTACCGAACCTCACCACACCCTTGGTGGGAGATACTCTCAAGAGCACCTGATCTCCCACTTCAAATTCCAGATCCCTCCTTCTCACATCAGCATAACTCTTCTGCCTGCTCTGGGCGGCCAACAAATTCTGCCTCACCAAGGCCACTCTTTCAACTGTTTGTTGGACCCAATCCAGACCCAAAACTGCCTTCTCGCCCACCGCTTCCCAGCAAAGGGGCGACCAGCATTTACGGCCATATAATACTTCAAATGGTGCAGCCTTGATACTTGAATGATAGCTGTTATTATAGGCAAATTCCGCTAAAGGCAGCTGATCTTCCCAACTACCCCTCCAAGACATCACACAGGACCTTAACATATCCTCCAGGGTCTGGATGGTGCGCTCTGACTGTCCATCTGTCTGTGGGTGAAATGCCGTACTCAGGCGGAGCTGGGTGCCCAACGCACTCTGCAAACTCTCCCAGAATTTGGAGACAAACTTGGCGTCTCTGTCAGAAATTATGGTCTTTGGCACACCATGAAGTCTCACAATCTCTCGCACGTAAATAGGAGCCAAATCACTCGCTGAGCTGGTCGTGCGGATGGGAATGAAATGAGCCGACTTGCTAAGTCGATCCACTATCACCCAAATTGCATCCTTTCCTCGCGGTGACCGAGGCAACGCAACCACAAAATCCATAGAAATATCATCCCAAGGCCATTGAGGGACCTCTAATGGCTGCAACAACCCTGCTGGTCTCTTATGTTCCGCTTTCACTTGCTGACAAACGCCACAAGAAGCCACATAATTCGCTATACCCACCTTCATCCGTTTCCACCAGAAATTCTGTTTCAAATCACGGTACATCTTTGTCTCCCCTGGATGAATAGTATATGGGGTGCGATGTGCTTCCCTCAATATATCACCTTTAACCTCTGCCTTCTGTGGCACACAGATGCGTCCCTTAAAACGCACTGCACTAGACTCATCCAAACTGAAATCCCCTTCCTTGCCCATCTCTATACGCTTCCTGACCCTTTGCAATAACTGATCATGCTGTTGTGCTTCCCGCACACGCTCTGGAATGGCTGACTCCAAGATCAACTGTGACTCCACCCGTGCCGTGCCCGCATAACAATATGATATCCCCATACGGTCAAAATCAGCAATAAGACAATCCAGTGTAGCAGGCGTCGCCTTGCGACTAAGTGCATCAGCCACCACATTGGCCTTACCTGGGTGATACTGAATGGTGAGATCGTAATCCTTAATCAGCTCCAGCCATCTGCGTTGCCTCAAATTCAGGTCCTTCTGGGTAAAAATATACTTAAGACTCTTATGATCGGTGAACACGTCACAAGACTCACCATACAGGTAGTGCCTCCAAAGTTTCAATGCAAACACTACGGCGGCCAACTCTAGGTCATGGGTTGGGTAATTCTGCTCATGTTTCTTCAGTTGCCTTGACGCATAGGCTATAACCTTACCATCCTGCATGAGAACACATCCCAGTCCAACTCGTGAGGCATCGGAGAAAACCGTGAAACGTTTCCCTGGTTCCGGAACAGTGAGAACAGGAGCGGTCACCAGCTTTTCCTTCAAAATCTGAAAACTGCGCTCACAATCATCATCCCACAAGAACCTCACATCCTTCTGTGTGAGCCTTGATAAAGGCTTGGCAATGATGGAGAAGTCTTGCACAAATCTCCGGTAATAGCCTGCCATCCCGAGGAAACTCCTCACCTCCTTGACATTGGTCGGCCTTCCCCACTCCACCACTGTAGAAACCTTACTTGGATCAACTGATATTCCCTTATCACTGATGATATGCCCCAGGAACCCCACCTGTGACACCCAGAACTCGCATTTCTTTAACTTAGCAAAGAACTTATGCTCCCTTAATGTTTCCAATACAAGCCTTAAATGTCGTTCATGTTCTGCTTCAGTCTTTGAGTAAATCAAGATATCATCAATGAAGACAACTACAAAGTCATCTAGATACTCGTGCAACATCCTGTTCATTGTCTCCATGAAAGCAGCAGGGGCATTCGTTAGTCCAAAAGACATAACTTTAAATTCAAAGTGCCCATACCTCGTGGAGAATGCCGTTTTCTCAATATCCTCCTCTCGGACAGGGATCTGGTTGTATCCCGACTGGAGATCAATCTTGGAGAATACCTTAGCTCCTCTCAACTGATCAAATAAATCTTCAATGCGGGGTAAAGGGTACTTATTCTTGATGGTCAACTGGTTGAGAGCACGATAATCAATGCACATGCGCCAACTTCCATCTTTCTTCTTGGTAAATAGCACCGGTGCCCCCCACGGCGACACGCTCGGTCGAATAAGG
Organism: Dendrocalamus latiflorus; assembly: GCA_017311315.1. NCBI lineage: Eukaryota > Viridiplantae > Streptophyta > Magnoliopsida > Poales > Poaceae > Dendrocalamus > Dendrocalamus latiflorus. The sequence goes on from CM029672.1 coordinate 20,390,690, forward strand.
TCCTTCGCTCTCAAATCATCTAACTGCTTCTTTAGTTCTTCCTGAAAAGGTCGAGCCAACCGGTACGGGGTCATAGAAACTGGTCGTGCCCCTGGCACTAAATCAATCCTAAACTCCACTGGACGCGGAGGTGGCATCCCTGGCAACTCTGCTGGAAATACATCCAAGAATTCTCGGACCACCGGAATACTTTCTACAATCAAAGAGGAATTTGGCTTTTCCACTAGGGATAAAAGAAATCCACTCTTTACTGCTCTACTGCCAGGATACAGACTAGCCAGCACACTAGGTGAAAAAGAGGGAGCACTGCCCTGGAAAACTATCTCCTGACCCGACGGCGCTTGCAGAGTTACTGTCTTCCAAAAACAAGATATGACAGCACGGTAACTATGCAACCAATCCATTCCCAAAATAACATCAAATGGCTCCATCCTCATAACCATCAGATTAGCAACAAAAACCTCCCCATCTATAGTAAGCACACATCCCGGACAGACTGTGGAACTGGAAAGAATTCCCCCAGGCGAATTAACTAGAACAGACTGAGCTATTTGCTGCATACTCAAATTTGCCCGGCTAGCAAACTCTAAAGATGCAAAGGAAAAAGTAGCCCCGGAATCAAACAAAACAAAAGCCTCCACTGAGTCCACCAAAAGCGTACCTGTCACCACATCGGGACGACCCACCGATTCAGCAGTCGGCATGGCATAGGAGACTGAGGCTGAGGCAGCTGGTGCCCCAACACCTGGGTGTGGCGGTACCGCCGCTGCAGGAGGTGCTGAAGGCGCCACAGCTGGAAACAATGCCGCAGGGGAAGGCGGCCAAAAGTACCCTGGTGGCATCCCTCCAGGAGAAGGGTAGTGAGGCTGAGGCGGCACCCAAGGCTGAGGAGGAGCGGCCGCTAGCATCTGCACCGACCCTCGAGAAGAAGCCGCTGGCGCTGAAGATGATGCTTGAACTGGTTCCCATTTAATGATGCTGGCGGGATTCCGCTTACAAACCAATGCCTTGTGGCCCTCCTGACCACAATGGCGACAAGCTCCAACCCAAGAACACTCTGAAGCACGATGACCATCCCCACACTTGAAGCATTTCATTCCCTATCCTGGGGCCGGACGCATCTTAGGAGCATTTGATGAAGATCAAAAGGTAGAAGATGCCTGGGGCTTGGTGAACTTGGACTTGAATGAATTTTGTGTGCCCTTGAACTTCTTTGGAACTGGCTTCAGCGATGATCCACTACCGCCAAAACTCTTCTTCTGACTGCTCTCCGTACCCTCAGAAGTCACATTACCACCTGTACCCTCCCCAAGCTGCATCTCTAGCTCCATGCTCCTAGCTTGCTCCACCAAAGAGCCAAAGTCACGAAGCTCCAAAGCTCCCAACACTTGGCGAAACTCCTGCCTGAGCCCTCTGCGAAACCTCTTGGCTTTCTCCACATCATTAGTAGCCACAAATGGTACAAAGCGGATTAAATTATTAAAACCCGCTTCATACTCTGACACGGTCATCTTACCCTGCTTATAGCTGTTCAATGATACCTCCATCCTTTCCACAAATGACGCAGGGTAAAACCTCCTCCTGAACTGCTCCACAAATTGTTCCCAAGTCACTGGTCCTTGGGCAGCGGTTCTGGCTGACAGGACTCCTTCCCACCAGATATCCGCTTGCCCCTTCAACTGAAAAGCCACATACTGAACCCTCTGCTCCGAAGTCAAACCCAACACTCCCAAATGCCTCTCGATGTGCCGCAGCCAGTTAGCAGCATCCACTGGCGTGCCCAACCCGTCAAAGGTGTCCAACCTCAAGGCATTCCACTGATGCAGTCCCATGACACCCATCGCCGGTACTGGCGCAGGTACCGCCACGGCTGCGGCAATAGGTGCAGCTGGTGGAGTTTGGTTCCCCTGAATCGCTGAAGCAACCTCTTCCTCTGACCCCACAGAACTAGCCTCCCCAGCTACAGAGTTCTGAACTTCAGGCGGGGGCACAGCCTGGCCTCGTCTGGCACCTTGCCGACCACGACCACGACCACGGCCTCTACCCCTTGCCATCACTATAATACAAACAAACACAGAGTCACACATTAAGTACAAAATCATCAACGATAATCGACGGCAATTTAGATGCAATGCAAATCCCACTCCCACCTACTGTGCTTAGTGTGTCAAGTTTAAGATTTCATTAACCACGGACCTACAGCCCGCTCTGATACCAACTGTAACACCCCAGCCAATCAATGACCTGGAATGCTACCAAACTAATAACATAATAAGGAAACTAATATTCATCTTACAAAATTTCGACATAACTTCCTTTGTTTATTGAGTAAATCAAATGTTTCAACAAGCATAATCAACTAATATGAATACCAACAAGCAATAAGTTCATTTATTAGCAAAACTGGGTTATGATCACCATCGCACTCATAACCATACTACTTAGATAAAGAACGGAATCAAAGCAAATAAGTTCTATTCTTTATTACACATTGAACCTGATAGACAATAATCAAATACCACTTAAATTATTCAGCAAATAATGTTTAATGTTCTTTCTGCATTCCATGGTGAATAGACCGTGCATGTGCATCAAACCTAATCCCTCTTTATTCCCATGCTTGCCGATCTCATGTAGGTACCTAAAAACAATCAACAACCACAACAACAAACAACAACAAGAGTGAGTTCAAAGACTCAGCAAATATAAATAATGGCAGCAAGGATAAAAGTGAACATCACTTCACAAATTCATCCATCAATCATATGAATAAACATGCTATGCAATATGATCAAAAATCTCTTTATCTCTTCTCTTGCGCATTTTACCGGTAATGCGGAGTGTGCATCCGTCAATGCACACCCATGCCTGTACCCTTTGGTACAGGGACCAACTGCCCATACTCCTCAAGTATGGGGACCTTTAGCCCGTCACGTCATCAACATGACGGGGACCTCGACGCTTGGTCATCTCATGACCAAGACTTCAATAAATCAGCATGATGCACAAATGTGAATGTCTTAACAAATAAACGTGCATTCACAACATCTATGCATCAGAAATTCTCATGAACTCTTTCACTTGCAATCGAGCATAAACAATATCAACATATCACTATCATCATCAAGTCCACAAATTCTCATAACATGGATCAAACATCTACACACCAACAAACAGCAACAATCCATGCTACAAAATTTAAACCATCATTATACTTGCCTTAACCCCGAGAAAACGGAGAATGATCAGAAGGCGCGGCCCCTGGAATCCGTCATCCTCCTGAATAATAATTATAATGATTGCTAAGACAACAGTGGCAAGTCTTTAGACTAAATAAAAACTCCCCCAAACTAACCCAACATGCTAGTTTGATTCAAAGCCCCAAATCCTTTCGGCCATCCTGTCCCCCACTACGGACAGTCAACTTCAAAAATTCATATCTATTGGTACAGAAGTCCGAATAGGACGTTCTCAGATTCTCTGGAAAGATAATTAAATTATCTAACTAAACCTAGTTGGTGAGTCTCCCTGATTCGGCCAACTTCTACCCGCCCCATCTAACTTTCTTAGAACATCAATTCTGTAACGGGTTCTCTGGACAGCGCACTAAAACTGTCATAACTTTCACCCCGAGAGTCGGAATCCGGATTTCTTGACCTTTCTGGAAAGATAAGGAAAATATCTAAAACTTTCATAATATGGAGATCCTCTGATTCTCCTGATTCCTAGTCGCCCAAACTCATCTACCGAAACCTGACAGGAATTTCCCCGATCTACAGGACAGTCCGATTAGAAAAATCATAACTTTCTCTACAGAGGTCCGAATGACGCGTTCTAGCACTTCATGGAAAGCTAAGGATATCCTCTACAAATCTCTAGGAGAAGACCAAACCTGAATCCCCACGGATCTACATCAAAAAGACCGTCTAACAGAGGCTGTCCTGAACAGATCCGAAAACCGACATTGCTAAACAACTAATTATACAGCTAGCGGAGAGAATTAGGAGTAATTACCCGCTACCAATCGCTGAAGAACACAAAGAACCCCACGCGATCTCTGCCTCCCTTCCTTTTCCCGTCCTAATCTCCACCTTCCGGTTCCACGAATCTTTCCGGCGGACGGTTTGCTGTCCTCCTCTCGAACCGCAGCGATCGGGATCCTTCACCAATTGCAGGGGGCACCCATGGAGGCGAGGGGATGCTGCTGGCCAGAGGGGGCGCAAGGGGGGAGAGGGAGGTGCGGCCAGGGAGGTGGAGAGGCGGCTTGGGAGAGGGGCGGCTAGGGTTTGGGAGGTGGGGCGCCTCCCCCCCCCCTTTTCCCTTGGCCGGCCCCCCTTTTGGGCCTCAGCCCAGGCCCAGGTTGCCGTAAATTTACGTAATTCCCCCCTTTTTCCCTGATTTTAATACTATTTGATAAAATATCGCCCGGGATATTACAAAGAAATAACACTAGAAGTAGACATTAATGTATTAGTTTCAAAATCAACCTCACTTGGTCCATCATCTACCTCTTTCTTATCTTTTGGTGTTTCTCTCACACTCTCAATTGGGATCACTACTAGAAATGTGTTCATCAATGACGCTTTGCTTTCGTCACTGAAGACACCAAATTCGTCACTCAGGCTGTTTTGTGACGATTTTATGACGATATGGGCTTCGTCATGGAAAGCGCGTCACATTTGGCCTACCGTGACGAAACGACAATTTTCGTCATCGATGTGCACTCTTTCTATGACGAAAAGGTCACCGTCATAGAAGTGGTTTCTTTCTATGACGATTTATTTTCGTCATTGAAAGAACACCTTTTTCGTCGTAACCTGCCGTCTGTCAGGCGGTCAGACGGCGTCTGCCACGCTGGCTGCTGACGTGGCGTGCCACATGGCAGCTGATGTGGCGTGGCACGTGGCAGCTGACGTAACGTGCCACGTTGCAGCTGACGTGGCGTGCCACGTGGCAGCTGACGTGTTTGGCGGCGTGGCAGTTGACGTGTCCTGTGACGTGGCTGTTGACGTGGCCAGTGACGTGGATTGTCCACATGTCCACTCGTTTTCGTCACAGAAGTGGTTACAGATTCGTCACAGAATTAGTTTCAAATTCGTCACAGAAAGCTCACAGAATCATCACAGGTGCACCATGCTGATTTCATTAGAAAATGCAAATAATATTCAAAGGACCAAAAGCTTCCATAAATTAACAGATCCAGTATTCCAGTGACCATACAACTTAATCAGCAATACTAAACTTGGTTCACATTAACATCACATGCAAATAATAAAAAGTTCACTACTAAACTCGGTTCACATACTTGACATCACATTCCACCAGCAACATAAGTTATTGCATACACAAAATCACCAGCATGGACCAGCAGCTACAAGCAGCGCTCATGTCGAAGAAGCATTGTTGAGGGACAAGATACGCTTGAGCAGCGCATTGTTCTCCTCCATTGCCTTATTGTTTGTCTCTGTCAGCTTCTTGTACTCCTCCACCTCCTTTTGTGTCCTCGCCAGCTTTTCCTCAGCTTCTTCACTTCTCTTCTTGAGATCTTCGAGTTCACCTTGTACAGCAGCCCTAGCTTCAGCTGCTAGTTGTTCCCGAAGCTCGCATTCATTTGATGATGATGATTTGGAGGGTGCCACTGGTTTGATGCCAAAACTCTTTAGGAAAATGTGTGAGCTGTTCTGGGACAGCACCTGGGACACAACCTGCACACTGGAAACTGCTGGCTCTCCTTCAGCAATAGGTTGTGCCCTCAAAGCTTCCATATTTGACTGAAACAGCAATGACCCATCATTAGTTGATACTTATTGCATTAATTCAAGGAGGAAATATCACACAAGATGTATTTTACAAGATTAAAACCTATGCTGATCTCTAACCACAGTTGTAATATACATAGGTCGATTCATAAAACATCCTGAAAGAATAAGTGTTTGAACTTTGCAGAAAATAGATAATGTCTTTTGCAAGCATTACAAGCTCAAAAAGGACCATGAGGCTGCTACTTTCCACAGAAAGCTACCAGAATAACGTTAGCAGCTAGAGACATAGCTAAAGTTTCAGAAACTGCACACTGGTTTGACAAGTACAATGAAAAGCTGATAAAATGCAAATGCTCTACACAGAAACTGCTGCAATGAAATGCAATGTGCTCTACACTGGTTTGCAACGCTGGCTAGCTATCTCTTGTTAATACAAACAGGTTTGCACATTGCAATGCTAGCAAGCAATGTCATGTTTACCTGTTTATAGAAACAGGATCTGCACATCTACAGAATGTCAAAGTCAAAAAAAAACAGGAGTACAGTAGAGTAGTGCTTCCTTCCTAATCTATTGGGTGGGGGCACTCCTACTTGGGAACTCACAAACCAATCCTTTGCAAGGTCAAAATGCTTGTCTGAAGCTTTGCTTAGCAGCTGTAGCAGCAGCACGCACTAGTGTTTACTGTCCAAGAGTAGTGAAAGCTGATTTCATCCATGGATGCCTTTCCCTGCTTGTTTTTCATCCCATCTTTCATGAGCATCTGTCCACAGCTAGCATCTAAGTACTAATTAATGGAGTACTCCCAGTGGTTAATTTAATCCTGGAGATGTATTGACTTTACTAAGTATTTGTATTTTGAAGGTGTCCCAAGCCTATCTATGTTGAGCCTATGAACTAAGTAGCATTTTAGTTAAGAATAGACACCCAAATTTGCCTCCATAAGCACTTTAACTTAGATGGTCAGGTGTACAGTTACGTCCTCAACCAACTAAGATAGGTTTCTTATCATTAAGAAAAAGAACTAAGGTAGGTTTAGTTCCTAGGACTGCAAGTACAAGCACATGCATATAGCAGATGAACTTATATGCTCAACAGGCTGAGACAAAAAAAACAGGCTGACAGTAACTATATAAGACTGGAAGCCATCCCATGCTGCCTAAAAAAATGAGTCATATTTTACGCTCAGAACTGAATGCCAATTGTAAAACTCCAACACTAGTCTTTAAATGCTGGATTGATGCAAACTATACAAAATGGATGCTGGATTGTAAAATTTCACCTTTGCTTACAACTCAAATTTCAGATCTGAACAGGAAGACTGTCTGCTATAGGAATTCCCCTTATGCACCAAATAGCTCCGGCTGGGGTTAGAACACAGGTTCTGTTCTTCAAGCTAACTGGCCTAACATTCATATTGAATATGCATACTCCCTCAGTCCCGAAATAATTGCAATTCTAGGAACTGGCACAGCAAGCAATGACAGACAGGAAATTGCAAAAATACATGAGGCCAAAAAGGTATGCAATCCATGTCGGGACTTACGACTGCTTCTCTTGCTGGTTCACTCAGACCATGTTTGGAGCTGGTATGACAGGTCTTGAATGCCTCCACCGCATCAAGTTCTTCATTTTGTTCTAAGCTGGGTTCTGCATTGTTTCTCTTCTGTTTCTGTTTAGTAGATAATCAATTGCAGCAAAGTTTTCTCAGATGAAATGCAAAATAAGTTGTTTAGTGCATGTATGTACAAGGTACTCTTTACTTACATATGCATGTAAGTGTGCCACATAGCTGCGAGAACCCGTAGCCTGATGATACTTGACTTTACGGCGATTCTGCTTGTTCTTTTCACTTGATTCCTACAATAAAATGAACATGTCAGATGACATCATAGGTTTTAAATGAGAATATCATTTGGAAACTAAATGAGATAGAACATATGACAAGATACCCATACCATGTTCTTTGGATCAGACCACTTTGCAACTAGTGCCCTCCACTGTGCATCAGTCATGCAAGCAACAGGAGAAGTTGTCCTAATCTCATTTGCAGGCACACCATTGAAGTATTTCTTCTTGAGCCGATAACGCATTTGTCGCACCCCAGAGCGCAGCATATCGGTGCAAGCTTCGTCTGTTGGCTTGTCCTCTCTGTTAATGGCCAAGCGCCCCTAGTCACATGACAATTCCACATTTAGTTAGTCATTTCAGGTTAAGCAGATGTACAAGTTAACCATAGAAACAGTAATGCACTTACAGAGAGCTTTCCCACAAAGTTGTTGTAATATTGTTCGTCTTTCTTGTAATCTTTCCAATGAGGTAGGATAGGAACCTTATCCCGAATTATAACACCAGCCTCAGATGCAAACTTTGCAGCTTGAACAGGTTCATGAGGCCTTCTTTTGCCTTCAGTAACAGCTATGGGCATCCTCCTTCCCATAGCTTTTGTCATCCTGTCCAGCAGTGTTCCCTTGGTGGGTGGCCTGGGTCTCCTTGGGGCTCGCTGTGCAGGAGCTAGAAAATAGAAATTGCATTTAAATGCTTTAGGTTCATGCAAATCAGCAAAAGAAATGACATTTGAATGACAAAGAAATAACAACTTGCCTTCATTGTCTTCCTCTCCAGCTAAATTGTCTTCATCAGCACCTGTACTGTCATGAGCTGCTCCACTGTCTTCCTCTGTAGTAGTGTCCTCACCACCACCTCCATTGCCTTCCTCTGCAGCAGTACTGTACTCACCACCACCTCCATTGCCTTCCTCTGCAGCTGTATAAGACCATTGTGGTATTTCATCATGAGCATCTGTAGGATCCTCTACATTCTGCCCATCTCTCGCTGAAGGTTGAAGCCTTTTTGATTGTCTTCTTTGGGGTTGCAGCTGTGATCCTTCAGATGCCCACACTCTCTTACTATTCCTAACTCCTGGCGGCATGTTGGGATTTGTCTTCCTCTTCTTTGAAGTGTGGACTGGCAGCCTATACCCTGGAGGATACTGTGGGAAAAAAAACAAGTCATGTGCATTAATAAGCAAGACCATATATTACAAACAGGTATGAACGAAAGAAGGTGCATCTAGAAGCAAGGGCATATATTAAAGAACAGATTAAAAACATTCAAATGCAATTCAAATATTCCCCATCTAGTATTTTGAAGATAGAAGAAGCACCTTAGTTGCTAGGGGCTGTGGCTGGTCATCCGATTCAGTGTCATCATCATCACTATCTCCTTGATCATCATCGTCAAGGAGATACTCCGATGAATCCGAATCTTCACTACTTGTTTTCTTGTTTGCTGATTTTTTCCCGTCTGATGCAGATTGTGGTATAGAATTATTAAAATCAGTAGATAGTGTTTTCAGTCCGAGGTCTTGCATCTTCTTTAAATTGTCGGCCACGCATGCATCCCGGATTCTCTCATAATCAGTTTTTGGAGGTTCTTACAAGAACAAGCAAATTGTGTCTATTAGAAAATAAAAAGGAGTGAACTAAGAGCTAAGAGGTAGTAATACTAGATACTAGATAGATAAGAGGTAGGAGCTAGTAGTGCCTGCTGAAGAGCTAAGGGATAAGAGGTGATAGGATATAGGCAACAAGTAAGAGGTCACAGCTAAGAGCTAAGAGCTACAACTTTTTGTGTACTGAAGGAAAAATACTCAAAATGGTATATATATACTTATCAATGCAAATTAGATTGTATATTAGCACACAAAACTTTATAGTGACCAAACATTTACAGGATAATGGCAAATAAATGCTAGGTAACATTAGTTATTGATGAACTTGATCACTTGGAGACGGTTGCACCCTACATATCAATGTCAACAGATGACAAATGGATCATGCTAACCTGGTTATTTAACATGGGACACTGAGTTTAAGAGTAACAGATACTCACAGAGCAACTTCTAGAGCTACCATGATCTGAACACATGCTAACCAATTGCAAACAACAAGGCTTGATTTAATCTAACGAAACTAAATAGCAAACCATTACGATATAGATCAAACCAAATATTGGGGCTTGCAGATCCATGAGCACTAACAAAATTAGCTCAGGAGCTATCTTTTGACATAGATTGGGGGGAACAAAATCTTGAGTGTCTAACAGAATACTGAAAGGAGATTGACAACAGCAACTCAATTGTCAGAAATGCTGCCCAAAGTTAAGACTTAAAACAGAACTTATTCATTTTTTTTCTATAGTTGCGCCAATCCTTCATTAAAAAAATTCTGAAACTCTGTGAGTATACTATAGCCTCCAAACCTACAGGTTTGTAAACTACTGATTTCTAATTTGAATTCATCCTTATCAGGTAAAACCGGTAGGGGTAAACACCCTCTAAACTTAGCTGAAATCACCTGATCACAGATTTCCACCCCTTAAAAACAAAATCATATAAGGACGCAGAGAAAAAAACAATACAAAAATGGCACGGACACTATCCGCCTCCATATTTATCTAGCTCCGCCACTGGCACAGACAACTCCCAACTAGCAATTAAAGTGTACTACTACTTCAACATACAACAGCATACATGAATAGATAAAAGACAGAAGATTTTTTTCTTACCTTGTTCTTGTTGTGCAGGTCTCTTCCTACCTTGACCCCTTGTTGCCACCATTGCGGTTGTGGCTAAGATGTGGATGTAGACCAGGTGCTCGTCGACGGGGAAGTAGCTACAGCGCGGCGAGGACCCACAATCCGGCGGTGGTTAGGGTTAGGTTGGGGCGAGAAATAGGTGGATGGGACGAGATAGGTGCATGGGGTGATGAGCGAGAGGGGGATGCGGCGATTGATTTCGGCGACGGTGCAGCTCGACGGCGAGGAAGCTGGTGGTCGACGGCGGTGTGTTCCGGCGGTGGCGGCTAGGGTTGGGAAATGGGGGGAAGAGAGGACGAGTGGCCGAGGGGGTGAGGAGGGAGTGGGGAAATGGATAAATACGTGACAATTTTGGCGGATTTTTTTGCGGGATGGCGCCCTCCAAATGATTTTTGGCGCGGCCCGAGAGGTTGCGGTTTTCTTTTTTTGTTTTTGGCGATGCGGGATCTTATGAGTTAACTAAAATTGCGCTCGAGATCTACTGAACCCACTTGAATAGCACAATGGAAAGGCACATTGAGTTGGATCTTGAGCTCCTGGGTTCGAAACCTATGGAAGCCATTTTTTTGGTTTTGCCAACTATTTTTGTGTTTTATTTTTTATTTCTCTATGTTTATATTTTTTGCCAGATTTGTAATTAGTATAATATTTCTTACTAATTTACCTAATTTACATTTTAGTTTCAAATGTTTTTGACATAGTGGTACTATACATCCCCCGCTACCATGAACATCTCTCACAAGGCTATATGTGAGACATGTATGCCCTTGTGAGGATGTGCATGACCACTTTCTCAGAATCAATTGAAACTTTTTTTGTCGTCATTATACACCAAAATGAGGTATCCATCCAAGTTTGAGATTTTTCTATGTACCCTAGGGTATTTTAACATTTATCCTTCACTAATCGAAAACAAATTACAATAATAGGTAAACTTGGTCCGAAAATTGCACAGATGCACACAACATCATAGTTTGGTTCCATAAACATGCCATTAAAGTTTCAAATGATTCTGAGAAAGTGGTACTATACATCCCCTAGAAGCATCAACATGTCTCACTTAGTCACAAGGCTATGTGAGACAAGTATGCCCTAGTGAGGATGTGCATGACCACTTTCTCAGAATCAATTGAAACTTTTTTTGTCGTCATTATACACCAAATTGAGGTATCCATCCAAGTTTGAGATTTTTCTAGCTACCCTAGGGTAGTTTAACATTTATCCTTCACTAATCCAAAAAAAATTACAATAATAGGTAAACTTGGTCCGAAAATTGCACAGATGCACACAACATCATAGTTTGGTTCCATAAATATCCCATTAAAGTTTCAAATGATTTTGACATAGTAGTGTCCATCTAAGGTTTTAGTTTTTTGTAGCTAGCTAGAGGTATTGTAGCTTTTATCCTTTAGTCATTCAACAAATAAGTACAATAATGTTGGCAGAACAAAAAAAAATTGGCTACCACAGGGTTCGAACCTAGGAGCCCAACTGGGTCGACTCCACCCTTCCTCCTGCAGCTCCCCTCTTTGGTCCTCGCCGGCGCTCTCCTCCCCCACCAGCACCACCGCGCCCCAATCGCCCAATCCGCGTGCATCCGTCCGCCATGCCTCCTCCCCGCCTCCCTGCCTCTGGGCGTCGTGAGGCCGCGGCGGCGGACGGGGCACAACGCCGGCTGGGGCCCCTGCCTGGTGACGCGAGGCCGCGGCGGGGCGTGCTGCCTCTGGCCGTCGAGAGGCCACGGCGGACGGGGCACGACGCCGGCTGGGGCCGTTGCCTGGCGACGCGAGGCCACGGCGGGGCGCGCCACCTCTAGGCGTCCGGAGGCCGCGGCGAACTGGGCGCGACGCTGACCGGGGATGCGGGGGTTCTGGATCTCGCCGGCTAAGCGGCGGACAGCCCCGTGCTCGTGTTGTAGAAGCCGCGGCCACGCCTTCTTCGACCCACAGACGGCAGCTGCAACCGTCCTCGACTGCCTTGCAGCAACCTCGCCGTCCAGCAGCCCTCGCCGAGGTCCTCCCTCCGTCGGTGCCTCGAACGCCTGCTTCAGCCCCGCCGTTGCCCTCGCCGAGCATGCCACCAGGTCTGTTTTCTTGGCTTCGTCCAGGAGCTGGAGGACCTCGGTGCTGAGATTCACAACAACATGTACCAGCCTGCAGAAAAGGGTTCACAACAAGCTCACTGGTTCTGGCCTTAAGTATATCATTACGATAACTGATAAACTAACCACAATCTGTTATACATTCAATTCTGCAATCCTAAACAGTTGAATGCCATCACAGGCATATCTAAATAAAAATAGAGAAAGCAAAAAAAAATAAATACAAAAAATGTCACTGCTCCATACTAGAAATCATCATCTTCATCGTCTAGGGACATGTCATCATTGTTGTCATTGCCACCATCACTACAGTACTGCAGTACTGTCTCATCTTCCTCCTCATCCTCACTATCTTCACGAGTAATAGGTTGCTTCTTGCTTCTTATAAGGTCTTCTAAATTTCCTTCAATTATAGTGACTTCTCCACCTTGAATATTGTGCCTAACCTCATTATCATCACCTAGTTGCACTACATGCTCAGTATCAGAACAGTAATCATCCTGATGCACATCATGACTGGCCTCATCTTTTTCAGCCACATCATAAATATTCCTATGTTCAAATTTCTGCACAACTCGCCAATCTTTACCTAAAGATGTGTCTTGCAGGTAAAACATCTTTTTCGATTGAGTTGCTAAGATGAAAGGATCAGTCTTGTACCATAATGACTACTGCACATTGACGGATTTGAAATGTCCGTCATCTCGAAGGCCTCTCGTCTTTCCTTCTTGGTTGAACCAATCGCATCGAAATAGAACCACCGTCCGACGGACTTGAAGATTCGAGTTATATTCCAACTCAATTACCTCTTTAAGGACACCATAAAAATCCATGTCTTTGCCATTATGTGAACCTTCAGTCATTACACCACTATTTTGTGTCAGCAGGAACTTCTCACGATCCACGGTGCTATACCGCACTCCATTAACCTTGCAAGATGCACAAGTCTTAACCCGCAGATCAGGTCCACATGACAGTGCCCACAGTCCTTCGCTAACCGATTCTGGATTCTCCTTGCGTTTGTTCTCAATCTGTTGCAACAAAACTACTCAGTTCACCAATTACATATGGATAATAATGAATTTACTAAACCTAGAATCACAATGTGTAGTGACTTACATGGCTCCTAAACCAATTTGCAAATCCTTGTTCAACCATTCTATCAACATCATGTGCACCTTGCTGCACTAGATTGTCCTTGTACAAGCTGCAGGGCAAAGTTTAGTCATAAGAAAAATTCAAAAATTTAGAAATAACATAAAAACTAAATCTCAAACATCTAAACGATACTTACTCCAAATATTCCTCAACTTCTTCACAATTATTTAGCACATACCAAACTAACTTATTGAAGACAACATCATCAATGTAGTCACTCCTATCAGATCCAACAAGAGTAACACTATGCTTAAAAACAGAGATGTCATCAGGCAATGGCATCTCTCCACCACTACCATCATCATGGTTAAATCTATTGTCAATATCCTCCATGTACCTAGAACAGAAAGTCAAGGTGTCACTTGCCATATATGCCTCAGCAATTGATCCTTCCGGCCTAGCCCTATTCCTTACAAAATTCTTCAAAGTGCCTAGCCGCCTTTCTATTGGGTACATCCATCCATACTGAACAGGTCCTCTAAGTAGTGCCTCATCAGGAAGATGGACAGCCAAGTGCACCATGACATCAAAGAAGGCAGGTGGAAAGATTTTCTCAAGCTTGCATAGGATCAATGGAATTTCTTCTTTCAGCCGTTTCACAACATCTATCCTTAAATTTCTACTGCATAGTTCCCTGAAGAAGGTCCCGAGCTCTGCAACTGCTTCATATACATCCTTCCTCACCAGTCCTCTTAGGCCAGCAGGTATGATTCTTTGCAGGAGTATGTGGCACGAATGTGTTTTCAGCTTTCCCTGCACCTTCAAACCATCTTCACTTATGTATCTTGCTAGGTTAGCCGCATATCCATCAGGAAACTTGATTTCTTTGAGAAACTTGCAAAACTCGATTTTCTGATCCTTCCCCAAGACATACGGAGCAGGTGGAGTTGTGACTGAGTTGCCATCCTGCTGTAAGTGCAATTCAGGTCTTATGCCCATATCATGCAAATCTAGCCTAGCATTGGTTGTGTCCTTGGTCTTGCCCTGTACATTGAGTAATGTGCCAAGAATGTTTTCACATATGTTTTTCTCTATGTGCATCACATCGAGATTATGCGGAAGCTTCAAATCTTTCCAATACGGCAATCTCCACAACCCAACTTTGCGGCTATAAATCCTTGGACCCTCATTGCGCTTCCTTTTATTTCCAGTAATTCCAGGATGCTTCCCTGGCCTAACATCTTTCACCTTCTCTAGCTCCTCTTGGAGCTCCTCCAAAGTGAACTTGCCTGGCTGATCTTTGTTTTCACGCTTACCATCGAAAGCCAAGTTTCTCCGCCATGCATGTGTCCTTGGAAGGTAACGACGATGTCCAATGTAACATAGCTTACCCCTTATTGCCCGAGACAATGGATCCTTGTTGCAATGAATACATGCATAATACCCTTTTGTTGTTCGCCCTGATAACATGCTCAACGCTGGAAAATCATGTATACACCACAGCACGGCAGCACGAAGGTCAAACTTCCGACCAGTACATGCATCGTACGTACTGACACCCTTCCATAGATCGAGCAGCTCTTCAATTAGGGGCTCAAGGAACAAATCAAAATCCTTTCCTGGAGATTTTGGACCTGGGATGAGTAAAGACATAAAGCAGTTTGCTGGATTCACGCATTCCCATGGTGGGAGATTCAGCGGTGTCAGAAGCACTGGCCACATACTGTACTGGGTACTCATGTTGCCAAATGGATTGAATCCATCGGTGGCTAAGGCAAGCCTCAGGTTCCTCGGATCAGCTGCAAAGGTTGGTTCCCTCCTGTCGAACTCCTTCCATGCTTCCCCATCAGCTGGATGGCTCATTACATTGTCGACTGGCATCCTCACTTTCTTGTGCCATTGTGTTTCCTCAGAAGTTCTCTTTGCAGCAAAAATTCTTTTCAACCTTGGCAAAAGTGGAAAATGCCTCAATACCTTGTGTGGAACCTGCTTGGTCCCAGTGTCATCTTGCCATCTAGACGCCTTGCATACTGGGCACACATTCTCTTTAGCATACCTCTTACGAAACAACACACAATTGTTCTTGCATACATGGATGTTTTCGAATCCAAGGCCCAATTCTCGAAGATATTTCTTGGCCTCATCATATGATTTTGGCAACTCACTCTGAGGGTATCCTGACGACAGCAACTTCATAATTGTGGAAAATCCTGTATTGGGGATTCGATAGCGAGACTTGATATACAACATCCTCACCAGAAAAGAGAATTTTGAATGGCTAGATCCCGGGCTAAGTGACTTTTTCGCATCTTCAAGGACTCTTGCAAACCTTGGTTGTTCTCCATCAGCCTCTGCCGCAGCATACAGATCTCCTATCATCTCTGGTACTCCGTGATCCTCATCATAATCATCCTCGGCCACATCCACATGTATCCCAAAGTCATGATCACCTCCTTCGACCTCCTGCTCCAAATTGTCAACTACTGCAGTATCTGCCGACTCCCCATGGTGAATCCACCTGGTGTATGTAGCTGACATTCCATAAATGTGTATATGGTCACTTACATCATCCTGAGGCCACAAACTTTGATTAAGACAGTTGCGGCACGGACAAAGTATGTGGCTGTCTTCGGGGTATCTTTCACTAACAAATTTCATGAACTCTTCAACTCCTTTCACATATGCATCTGTGAATTGTCTCCCAAAAATCCAGCTTCTATCCATCTGTTTTGACAATAAAATAAACCTTGTTCTCAGTCCTTAAATTAGAGTAAAATCAACAAAATTCAATAACATATCAAACACATGCATATTATATGTAACAATATTAAAAATCAATTCAAACCTTGTACTATGCCCGCGTAAGTCGCGTCGCCGCAGCTCTGTCCCACGCGCGCCGCCGCTACCCGGCGCACCTCTGCCCGCCCCACGCTCGCCGGCGCTGCTGCTCAGCTGTGGCGGAGCCAGGAATTATATATAGCGGGGGCCAGTCAGCTGACAAAACACATATAGTGTATATATATATAATAGGAATTTAAATATATTTATATATAAGTATACAGCTAGAGTTCGATCATCATATATTGAAACACTGAAATCTATATTCAATAAATAATTATGTATGCTGTGATAATTTGCTATGAAAAACAACGATTGTGATCTGATGTGTACGAGTACGACCAATTAGGCCTTAGCTCTAATCCGATGGACGTAAAAGATAGAAAAGAACATACGCCGATGAATTGATGATGCCTGAACGTGTGCTACTGCTGCGGACCTGCAGTCTCACTATCTCGGGGACGATCGCAAACTTGGGACGGGTCTTGAACCCCGGAGGCCGGACGGACTGACGGACGATCGGAGGTGCGGCCTTGCCCTCGCGGCAGGGCACGTGCTGGCGTGCCATGCGGCGGCGGCAAGAACAGCAGCGCGCCGCCCTCCGGCCACGACTCGCGAGTTGGACTACGTACGTACATGGGCTTGGGCCATATGAAACAGAATGACAATTATCATGTTTTAAAACAACAAATAAAAAAAACATGCTTACCTATACCACGAACGGTTGAGTGCTCTAGTGGTAACGCTCCAACTTACCTAGCGGCAAGTCGCAGGTTCGAACCTCCGCTGGGAGGAAATTTTTTGCCAAAAAAGGGAGGGAGAAGGCAGCTGTCCCGCATTGGGACCCGCCTGTCGGACCACGGCGCCACGTCATCATGGTGGGACCCGCTGGTGGACCCTGCTGGCCACGCCATCGAGGTGGGATCCGCTGGTGGGACCACGGCGCCACGTCATTGAGGCTGGGACCCGCTGGTGGGACCGCATGCCCATGTCATCAAGGTTGGGACCAGCTGGTGGGACCGCATCGCCACGTCATCGAGGTCGGACCCGCTGGTGGGACCACGGCGCCACGTCCTCGAGGTGGTGCACGAGCCAAAAATCTATGACGATTTAGTTTTGTTGTTTTATGACGCTCCGTTCGTTTTCGTCATTATTCTTCGTGCCAAAACTCCGTCACTTGTCACTAATGACGAAACTGTAAGTTTCGTCATTGAAATCGATAGTTCTGTGACGAAAATAGTAAACGTCACGAGTGAATCGTCATTGATGAACACATTTCTAGTAGTGGATGCTCTCAAATTCACATATGGTGGAATCACACATCTCACTCTTTTTAATACTCCCTTTCCCTTTGGCTATGTGGCTCTCACTCTCAGATGGGTTTTGATGCATCTCAAGTGTTGTTTGTAGCAATGGGGCAGCACTACATGTCTCCTTGACTAAAGGGAAAGTCCCATGCTCGGTTATCTTCTCACATGACACACTAGTAGCGGCATAAGAACTGAAGGATGGATTTGGATAGAACTGTGGTGTATGCCTCTCCAAAAGTCTCTCCTCCTGCTCAATACCGCAATTCACAAGATCATGCATGCTACTAAAATATTTACCTTGAAGTGCAGTGGCGATCTCAGAATTCAAGCCTTCTTTGAAATATGCCTTCTCCCTTAATGTACTTGTGACACCGGCACAACGCAATGCATGCTTCAACTCATAATAGTAATATTGAATAATGTTACTCCCTTGTGTGATGCTCTCCACATAATGTGCTCCCTGCTTCATATTCTGCAATTTATCAAATAGATCACGCTTGTAATGATGAGGAACAAAACGGGCTCTCATTTCTCGCTTCATCTCTTGCCATGATGCAACAGGGTCTTCTCCATTCTCAGCTCTTCGAATAATGACTTGTTCCCACCAATTCAAAGCATAACCTTCAAACTCAGGTGATGCCAACTGTATCTTTCTCTCATCCGTATAGTGTTGCATATGGAATATTTTGTCAACCTTCAATTCCCAAGTGAGATACTCTTCGGGATCAGTCCCACCGGCAAACGTGGGCATGGAAAACTGGAGCTTGCCCAATCCATCATCTTCATTGCGTGGATGATGATAATGGTCATTGTAATGCAAAACAAAATCACCATCCCATTCCATCGCATGTGCAGCACCACCACGGCCTCCACCGAGGCCTTGGCCACGCCCTCCATGGCCTCTTCCTCGTCCTCCGAGCTGTGGTGGACGCACCATGTTGGCCGCCACTCGGTGTTGCGGTGCAGGAGGTATGTGTGCAGCAGCTTCTCCTCCTTGAACACTTGCTTCATCGCCACCATTGCGAGCTTGTATGAGCCTAGTGAGGGCTCCAATGTCCTCCCGCAGTAGGCGCACATTTTCATTAGCTTGTATCTCCATATTTTGCATCTCCCTTGCAATTTGATCAGCAAAAGCATCATGCTTCTCATGGAGTTGATAGAACCCTTGGCGTAGCTCACGTTGAAAGTGTTCATGGAGTGCCCCAAATTGATATTGCTAGACGAATGCTTGAGTTTCATTTGTCTCACCACTCTCATCATGGTGTTCTTCTCCACCTGACATGGTTAGCTATGCAAGAAACAAATAACTATGTAGAATAATGCTTTATGGAAATCACTCAATCTCACTGTTTTCTCTTCCAAGTAAAGTTCTTACCCTTCCGAAGTGAATTAAGGCCAATAAAAACTTACACCTGGTAGATGTGATAACAGCACAGTGATGATCAAGCGAATTTAAGAGTGTTCACTACTTGCACAACAACGGTTATATGGTGGAGCTTGGTACGAAAGTGTTTATCCTACACAATCTGAATTTCACGATATTATAAGATTAAGTAATAATCCAGGCTAGAATACTTTGCGTAAGTGCTGATCCAAAATATTTAACTGAAGTATATGAACGCATACGCAAAGATCAATGTGACTCGATGCAAAAAAAAGGAATGAGCTAACTAGAGGCAATCTGAAATTAAAGATTAGATAGCTCGTTTTGCACCAAGTACTAGGAGAGACACTAGCCAATTGCAATGATATGAATGTAAGGGCACGAGATTGCTCAAGAAATTAAATTACACAATCTGAATTTATGGACTAAGAATTCACCCAAATTCGGCCATTGTTTTTTTCCTTCTTCTTCTCTCTCTCTCTTTTTGTCAATCTGTGGTTTTTTTTTCCTTTTTTTCAAAGGCCGAACTAGATTTAATAGTCTGTTTGAATTTGCACAGGTCACAAATATTCAGCAAGGTGTAAAATACTCAAGAGCAGCCCTAGATGCAATATTCAACAGCTAGTCTTAATTGATGAAAAAAATATCATCAAGATTTTTTTTGAATTTTGGATTGGACACAAAGATTAAGCTATGCAAATAAATACGAATGATCAGCACCTAAACAAAATTTCTAATGGATCAAGACAAAATAGAACTCACGAAAATAACATATACGAAATTAGGGTTTGGATTTTTTTGTGGCAAATTTCGGTTTTAATGGACTATAGGAACAGAAGTAAAACAATCCAAAAGTAAGAGTAAATAATCCTACCGAGTAAACCGCACTCTGATACCAAGATGATACGGGGTCGCCCAATCTTCTCGACGTAGGATCAAGATACTCACGTGAATTTGATGAACCGTAGTGATCTCCCGTTGCCAATGCAAAAGTTAGTACTCTATAATTTGCCCAACCACACGTGCTGAACTTCACGACCACTGATGAAGTTCCATCGCGCTTCCAATTCCCAACGGAAAGGTTGAACGATCTTAATTTCAGCAAACTCCCAATTCCCTCAAGTTGGGTCGGCCATCAAAAAGAACAAGAGTATTTTATTATCAAACGTGGTCTGAGCCCTAAAGGCTGCCAATACAAGGCTTATATAGCCCCTTGGGACGTCCATATGGTCCCCAAACCAAGTACAACTCAACCCTATATGGTTTTAGATACGAACTCTCACAAAAAGGAAACTATATTTTCCACCCGTCATATTGTTTCAGTCATAACTTTTTATCTGTGATGAATTTGAAGGTGGGACCAGATCCATTGCGTAGCCCTTGAAATTATCTTTCCAACAAGTACACGTAGCACGTGGAAGTCCGAATTCAGCTTCAAATCTTATCCAAAATTTGTAGTCTAAGTCCTTGGGCTCCTCCCTTTTTGCGCTCCGACTGCATGGGCTTCTTTCCTCCTTGATCAGCTCTATGGGCTGCTTGGCTTTCTCCTTTCCATTCCCATGGGCTTTGAGTTTTTTGTTCTTGGTAGCAAGTATGATTACCCTCCTTGTGCTTCTCCATTCCTTTGGCCCCGGAATCATCATAATATTCAAACCTAATAATAAACAAGAATTTGGCATAAGTAGTATATCGTTCCCACGAATAGAAGGAAATTTATTAATAAACAAATTCACCTGACAATATTTAATGCAGCTCAATACTTCTTTCCATTGAAATAATGTATTTGACTTAAGAGTGCTAAGCATGTGCGTATCTGCATCATCTCCACAACGGGTTCCCACGGAAACTATGAACAACTCTATGCGGATGAATTCGTGTCACGAAATGAAACTAAGACCCTAACACCACGAATGGACTTAATATGCGCCCTAGCACATTTTGGAATGCCTTTAGAATCTATCCAAGTTAGTGTGAAAGTTCCGACCGCAGTGGGTTTCGATAGGTACTATAACTCCAAGCGTACGTTGTGCAGGGACGAAATGAAATTGATTGCCTTACACCTCAAAGGGACTTTATATACACCCTACCTCATTTCACCATTCATTTTAAATCCGTCCGAGTAGGTGTGAAACTTTCCTCTTAGACGGGTACAATAAACTCTGTGCAAGAAATCGTGGCATGAAATGAAACCGAGTGGCAAACATTCCAAACGGACTTCATATGTACCATAGCATCGAATGCGTCCTAGTTGTTGTGATACTTTCCTTCACAATGGGTTCCGATGGCAACTATGAACTCCATGCAGACGAAATTGTGCCATGAAATGAAACTGAGTGGCTAACACTCCGAATGTACCTCATATGCACCCGAGCACATTTTGTCATGGCTTTTGAATTCATCCGAATCGGTGTGAATGTTTTCTCCACAACGGGTTTCGATTGGTACTGTAAACTCCAAGTGTACGCTATCGAGGTACAAAAATGAAACTGAGTTTCGAAAACCTCGACGGGACTTCATATGCACCCTAGCTCATGTCACCATGCATTTTGAACCTGCCCGAGTCGGTGTGAAAATTTCCTACACGATGGGTACAATGCACTACGTGTGCGCGAAATAATGGCATGAAATGGAAATGAGTGGCAAGCACTATCTATCAGTGGAGTTCATATATGCGCTAGCACTTTTCCACATGCATTTCGAGTTGGCCAAGTCGGTGTGAAACTTTACTGCAGAACAAGTTCTGACATGAACAATAAACTCCACATGGACGAATTCATGGCACAAAATGACTTCATATGTGCTCGAGCACACTTCGGCCTGTATTTTGAATCCATCCGAGTCGGTGTGAAACGTTGCTCCACAATGGGTTCGACGGATACAATATACTCCATGCGGACGAAGTTGTGCCACAAAACGAAACTAAGTGCCTAATACCTCGAATGGATTTCATATGTGCCCTAGAACATTACGGCATGCCTTTCAAATCCGTCCGAGTTGGTATGAAACGTTCCTGCACAACGGGTTTTAATGGGTACAATAGACTCTATGTGGACGAATTCATGGCACCAAATGAAATGATGAGGGCATCTCTAACACTTATACATCTTCTCCTATTGGTGGCATGCACATACTAATGAGGACGTCCCCATTACATATACATCTTCCACTCCAAACATGCATGAGAATAACCAAGAACCAGAGGGCCCAATGACGAGGGCAAGAGCCAAGCGTTTAAACAAACAGGTGCTTTTGTTTGTTAAGGAGTTTCCTTTAATTGATGATGAACTTGGATTACTACCTCATACTAGTATTTTATGTATTCTTAGGTATGACTCATGTGAAGACTTGGGAGAGCAAAAGGGAGGAGCCCAAGGACTTAAACTACAAGTTTTGGATAAGATTTTTAAGCCAAATTCGGACTTCCCACGTGCTCAACCCAATTCAAACTCGGATTCAACTCAGAATTCAATTCGGATTCAGTTCGGGACAGCCTGACAGGCAGTTACTAAAAAGGTCATAACTTTCACAAACGGAGTCTGATTCAGGTGTTCTTGTACGCATTGGAAAGATAATTTCAAGGCACTACAAGAAATCAGGTGTTTCGCAACGACGCGAAAACGTTGCAATAGGCCCAGTTTGGTTGCAATACGTACCAATGCCAACCAAATCACTTTCGTTGCCAAGCGTTGCTAGTGCTAGCGTGCTCTAAAGTTTGCGCATCGGTTTTGTGTTTCGTTGCAATAGATATGCTTATTGCCACGAAGTGGAGCATGGCGATACATAGGAGATGCAACGAAGTTATTTGTGGCAACAGAGGCTTTTGCCACGACTGTCATGGTGGCGATAACCTCTAGTGCCACGAACTTATTGCATTGCGATTGCAAATATTGCCACGAGTGACGCCGTGGCAATAGTGTTTGGCGCCACGAACATGCTCCGTTGCAATAAACGTTATTGCCACGACAAAACTGTCGTTGCAATAGAACTTTTTGCCACGTGCATCATTTTGTTGCAAGTGTTTTTCGCGCCACGTGACACATTTCGTTGCAATGGAAATTATTACCACGATTATAATTTGGATGCAATAGGTTTTATTGCAACAAGAAATGTTTGGTGGCTAGAGATGTTAATGCAACGAAATGAGTTAGGTTGTAAATAAGACTTATACCATCGATGAATGTACGTGGCAATAAGAGCTGCATCGCAACGAAGGAACAACGTGGCAATAAGCAATGTATCGCAACGAAATAATAATTCAGGGCAGCATATTGCATTTTATATATATTCAATGAACCGCTGTTGCAATACAGTAGTAGCGACATATAAAATGCAGCATGACATATGAAATCCAAACATCTTTAAAAGGAGTATCATGTCCAGTGAAGCAAATAATACAAGATTATAATGTCAATCTCCAAAATGAGACTAAAAATATCCTAAATAATCTTGCGATAAGAAAAGAAATCTCCAAGGTCGATCTTTGTTCATATGCGAGTTGCTCTGAGAATTCTTGAACCTTAGCGCCCCGCTCAATTACTTTCCTGTGCAACACAAGCACAAAATTGGCACATTAATAAAATAGGCAAACTCATCCATGCAAGAAACCTATACAACTTGGGCTACAACATGGTTCTAAGCGATAAAACTAGTAAAGTAGGCATCATATATCTTGGCTAATGGTAGACAAGAAGGGTATTGCATAAACTAGATAACATTCCATCTTGCCAATTAGCATAGATGCCAGTATGTCAATGCCAAGAAGGGTAGTGCATAAACTAGATAACTAAATTACATATATGCTAGTATGTCAATGACAAGAGGGGTAGTGCATAAACTAGATAACATTCCATCTTACCATGTCATGCTCAATGACAATAGCTACAGGGAAACAAAAGTCTTGAAACTGCACAATGACAGCAGCTGCATTTCTCTTTCTTACATTAACTATGACATCCATAGAATCCAATATGGCAAAAGATGCAGGGAAACAAGCTTCTGAGCTTGCCTAGAAATCAGGAATCAATGCCATACATACGTCACAAGAAATTTCCTTCTGGGAAACAAGCTTCTGAGCTTGCCTAGAAATTAAGGATCAGTGTCATTCATACATCACAAGCTTCTGAGCTTGCCTAGAAATCAGGATGCCAGTAAGATCCTAGAAATTTCCACTGGCGTAGACACCTAAAGGATATAGAATGCAGCTAATTGTTCACAATCACATGGCCAGTACACATGGAAATCACTACCCTGGGTTTGTTAGTCTACTCATGCAAATAATGTCTAACAAAAAGGAAAACCAGATAACTGGAATCAATATAGGACTGCACAATCTGAAAATTACTTGGCAAAAATCTGTACTGACATTTGCAATTCTTACCTTGTTCTTTTTCTGTGCACGGGTTTTAGCGGTATTCTGCAGCTGTTGTAATGAAATAATAGTTGGTGCCGCATTGGCATTGTTGTTATTGAATAGACTTTTGTTAACAGTAGAAGCTCTATTGGTGCGAGGAGGTGGTCTAGCTTCTTTTTGTGTGGTCAGAACACTTTCCGGCTGAGTCTGAAAATATTTAGATGTCGGATCAATATTACGTTACATTAATGCAAGGTAGAAATCCAGGATGGTTGGATCCATTGTTCAATTAACTTACCTGTTGTAATATATCTTCTCCATGTACTGGCGTTTGGACATTGTTCTTATCACTTATCCTCGCTGCAACCTCTGTTGTACCTAAGGTTTGAACTGGTTCACTGCAGTTGGTAGACTGCTAAAAGCAAAAGATAAATGGAATGTCACTTAGATGTTCTATGCACGAATAGAAGTATAAAATGCTGTCCAAAAGGAGAACATGAGCAGCAACCACAATTGTGGAGGGCAAGGAGAAAGAGAAACATATACATTCTAAACTTGTAAAGTTCAATAGCTGAAAATGTACAACCCGACACAAGGTATACTAGTTAATAGTTATTACTGATATGTATTCCTAAGTGGAACAAAGCAAATCCTAGTATACTAGATATTACTTCATTCTTGGTCAAGTAGATAAAATTGCATTGCATTTAGTTCTAAGGAAAAAAGCCCAGGGCATATGTCTACTCTGGCATGTGCTATAGTAATAAAGGTACTAATCTGAAATCAATATATTGTCTACATTGGAGAACATCACCTATGCTATAGTAACAGATGTACTAATCTGAAATCAATATATTGTCTACATTGGAGAGTGAACATCATGCAATCTACTCTGTCAATGTCCTTCAATTTTGTACAGAAACTAACCAAGTGTGAAATTAATAGGAAGCCAAATCATAGCACAGTGCAAAACAAATAAATTCACACCAGCTTGACACAGTGTAAGGCTGGTGCTTGGATCAGGCTATATAGCATAACACCGTGTAAGAAATTTTTAGTGATTCGAAACAGGTTTTCTTGAACCATGTCTAGTAGGTTAACACATTACTACTAGTTGTTGTGTTGCATAGGAAGATAACATTAGAAGATCAACACAATCAGTGCATGCGGTGTACAAATCCATGAAGGTTTAAAAAATATTCATTATTTTTTACCTGATGTAATGCTGCTTGTATCTGTTGCGCTACCATAGACTGGAACTCTTGCCTCATTTCTTGCATCTGTCTCATGCTTTCTTCCTTGTCCCTTTCCCTTTCAGCTTTTTCATTTGCAAGCTTTTCATTTACAATCTCAAGCTGTTCTTCAAGCACATCATTTTTGTGTTGGGTTGCAGCGGCAGCACGTGCTTGTTCTTCGAGTTTGTCATTCAACAGTTGGCTGCGAGTTGGATATTTTGCCAAGTATCCATGGCCATGAACTTTGGATGATTTGCTTCGTGTGGTTTCCTTGTACGTTGACTGGAAAATAATGTTTTCCTCTTCGGATGTAATCACGGCTCTTTCTGATGATGTTTGTCTCTCAGTAATTTTGGAAGCTGCATTATACTAATTGACAGTACATAATAGATTAGATTTATTAACAAGGGCAAATGAATCACGATACAACTTGCAATGACAAAGTCATGAAGAAAGTTGTACTCACGTATACATCCTTAGAAACGTCGTTTGACCATTTGCCATGCTTCGTGTGAGTAGCCATCCAAAGAGATAAATCACTTGGCTCTTCGCCAGTTTCGCGGTTTCTCTAAGAAGGCAATAATATATGACATGGATATCACATCATATAATGGAAAGTCTAGATTAATGAACCAAATGATTACCTGCTCATAGCTTAACTGGGAGAATGGTTTGGAACCCATCAGATGCATGGTTTTTTGTTGTTGACGATTTGCAGAGTTCTGGCTGCTTTTCTTCTATAAAAAATGAAGTGTTATTCAACAATAATGTAATATTTAGATCATGTGCGTTTGCTAAAATAATTGAAGTTAGTACCTGGAATTGTTCAGTTCCAAAATATAACATCAAGTAGTGCCACTCAACAATGTCTACATCTTCAGGCATATGTTTCATCCTCTCAGCATAACTGGCGTATGCCTTGTAGGTAGAACTGAAAATTGATCGCCATCCTTTGTACCGCTCCTTTGCAACCTTCCATATCTTTTCCTTTGGATCCTCAGTGTTGATAAAGTCCCATCTACTCTGTTAAAAATAGAAAAACAAGATAATGAAAATAAAGATATAACCCACCCAACCACGGCCATTTATGTTGTTCTATATAATTCAGGTTAAGCATGTGTGTGTGTTTAAATGAACAGACAAGACAACCATGTTAAGCGTCCAAAATGTTCGAGCTTTTAGGAATATGGTTTGGTATATTGCCATCAGTCAGAGGCCCCAACATCGTTGTGATCTACCATAAAAAATATTTTAGTGATATAATATATGACGTACAGAGACAAGGGTAAGATTTTGTTTGCTGTTTTTATCTTGAGATTAGTTCATTCGGGGAAAAGGTTTTCTCTATTTTTATAGGAAATATCTTTACTACCGAAAGCTTGATTATTTTTTCTTTTGTCCCTATAGGATGACCTTATCTACCCCCTTCGCGGGTGCAAAATATTGCTATGGCTTGTTTGAATAATTTTGTGGAACCAATGTTAAATCGGTGGCCAATTAACAAGATAAGAGAAAGTGCTTTGAGCAACCTCATGGAACATATCCACTATGAAGATGAAAACAGCAATTACGTTGGTTTATGTCCTATTAACAAGGTAATGTCCCACTGTCTGTTTGAAGTAAAGGTTAGCTTGTATTTTTCTTCCTAAACATACGTGATCAGTAAATGTGTGTTCAGCCCTTAATTAGTTAACTTCGTAATTATCTACTTGTTCTTTAATTTACGGAATGTTAGTTCCTTAGATTTTGGTTGACTAATGTTCCTCAGTGCCTCACTCAAGGATATATATAAGGGCTGATTTACTGGTAATCAGTAAATGTGTGTGGTCTGTTAGTTTAGGACAGCAGAGTCATATATGAATATGCCGATCCATAGGCTTCACATACCTCTGTTTACCTATTGCTCACCTCCAATTATAAACTTATAAGTACATACATGATTTATCTCTGAAAACATGTTACAATCTGAACAGAGCAAAGTACAGACAACATTAATCTAAAATATAGACAACATTATTATCAAAAAATTAGAAGATTTAGGCATTAATGTCCTTTAGTTTTCCCTGTTTTCGAGTAATACAGAGAATTGCCCTTTCTTTTCCCTGCTGCTAATATGGTTTTTTATTGAAGACAAAAGACACATATTTAGGCAACAAACTTATGCAACATACCTGTATATCGTCTGCAATAGCCAGTTTGACATTATCCATCACATCTTTCCAACTGTTAACTCCAATTAGTGGAACCCTTTTCCTTGTAAAAATTACTACTTCATCCACAAATGTACGGGAGTTTTCTCCAATCGGACCTCCCATTCTTGTTGAAAATTGGATGGGTAGTTTCTGAGAGCCATTCCTAATTCTCTTTGTGGCAGCCGCTAATCCTTTAAGGGTACCACGCGCACCTTTCTTGCCATCTCCTTACAAAGGGTTAAGAAAAAAATGTGAGCACACATATATTCAGCAATAGAGATTCAAACCCCGAATTAAAAGTGTATACGAAGCATAACGAACCATTTCCCTGTTTTCTTTTCTTCCGAGCATGAGTTGGCCTATCTGTGGGTGGTGTGGCGCTCGTATTATGACAGCCGTCTTCATTGCATTGTTGATATAAATACGACACTGCACACAATATCAACAGGTTCAGCTAGATAATTTTGATTTTTTTATAACGTATAGAATGTGAAAACAAAATAAATTACTAATTTCTTGAAGGTGCCCTTTCTGCCTCAAAAATTCTGTGTATGTTTTGGTTGTTTCCTCCCGGAAGTCATCCCTTAAATCTGCGAGTCACCAACAGTGTTCAGTACTATATATTGGTTATATGAAATTAATTATGATCTGTGCAGGTGCGACAACGTAAATATCATACCCGTTTGTTGGTCCCTCTGCAGCTTCGCCAGCCAAAGTTTGTATGCATAAATTGGTTCATCTGTACAAGGTTCATCAAGGTTTCGTGACTGCTCCCTTGGTCGCTTGATGGGTGTTATGCTCACTTGTTGTTCAGTTACTGCATCCCTTGTCAATAAAAGTCTGATTTTCCTATCTGCCACATTGTTTTCTATCATGGTTTCTATGTCTCTGGAATAATCAATCAGCTGAACACTTGCTACGTTTTCGCCACATCTCTTCATATAGTATAAGTAGTCCCTCCCTGCATACCCTAGTTGTTCTTTCCAAGCTATCAAGTTCAAATATGTTACATCGGCCCTATCAATGGTGATCCGGACGATCTCTCGCTCTGGACATTCTCCCTTGCAACGAAAACGTAGTTTCCACATCTCACCAGTCAATGGGGCACTATATAGATCAAGATCAAGAATGCAATTAATTATTTGCCATGAGTAGTTAATAAAAATCTGGTGCCCTACACACAACAGATTAATATTGAAAATTAATAGTAGCAAAATTGGGATATTGTAATTGTTGGGTAGGATAAACTACAATTGCCCAGATATAATAGGATAAACTACAGGTTACAAAATTAACTGCACCACGGAAAATATGCTTTTAATGTGACCATAGTTACCATGTCTTTCTCTTGACAAGTAAAATGTCTAGTCAAGTGGTCAGTGCTAAACAAACACAAACTGCTCCTAACTTGAAATGCAGGTCTTCAGTTTGTTTATTCTGTCAACAGAATCATATATTTTTTTCTTGTTTCTTGTTTAAAGGATTGCATATGTCGGAAGCTCCTTTGCATTTCGGTTTCAATAGCAAAATTGAGAGACAAGTAGTATATCCAACCAACTGCAACGATTGTATATGTCAAGTGCATCATCTTTTTGGGATGAAGTTCCATGAGCAAATGAGCTGCAGATGTGGGACATGTTTACATGAAAACCGTGATTAAATAGTAAAAACAAGATGACATAACCAATTCTATATTTGTTTGGCCTGATTATAAAATATAAAAAGAATCTATCCTATGCATATTAAGAATAGTAATGGGAATGACATAATGTTAGACATAAATACTTTGCCCAGCAATGTTCCTAAGACCTTATTTTATTTGTTTTACGATAAATTTTGATCTGTGTTGATGTTATTCTCCCCACTTATCATGATCCCCACTTATCTTCCATAATACCTGCTGGATCCTTCAAGAACCAACTGATCGTCTTCAGCAACCTCGGATTGAACCTCTTCACGATCACGACGTGAGCCGGCCAAGTTCCCACCTGATGCCCTACAGAACAACAGATTCGTATTGAAAATTAAAACAATATTTAGTAGAAAACCAAGTATCCTATCAAAGCCTCTTCACACTATCGTGAACCAATCAAAGGTATCAAGGCGATGTAGAGAAGTAGATCATGTTTGATTGTTCTAACCCTGTTCCTGTTCTAGCCCTGGGAAGAACAGAATCACAGACCTGTGCCCTATACTCAGACTTGTAACGATCCCCATTAATCATACATCATCATTCGTCCGATCTAACACAAGGTTTTGGTAAACCCTAGGGGAAAGTGTCGGCAACATACCTGTAGGAAACTTGAGCAGCCAACGACTCCTCTTCAGCAGCACGGGCATCAACGTCTTGAGGAACACCACGTTGGCCGGCCATGGTGGTAGGGGACGGTGTCCTGGTGGTAGGGGGCGGCGCCATCAGTGTAGGCGCGGTGAGTCGTAACCCAGGAGGCGCGTCTGATGACGAGGGAAAAGTGGGGCCGGGGGCGTGGGGGTCGTGGGCTATAACTTTGGAGCCAAACCTAGCGGGCGATGGAATTTGTGCAGAATTTTGGAGGGAAATTTCAAGGACGGGAGTGGGGGGATGGGAAATTTTGTGGGAAATCAATATTATGGAATTGACTTCCATCATTTTGTGCAAAATTTTGGAGGGAAATTTTGGGTTACAGTGCAACTCTTTTAGAGGGAGGGGATGGGGGGGGGGGGGGGGGGCGGGAGAGGGGGTCGGCGCCGGGGGGGGGGCGGGGGGCAGGCGGAGCCGCGGAGGCGGGTGGGGGAGACGGGAGAGGAGGGTCGGCGCCGGGGGGGGGGGGGCGGGAGAGGGGGTCGGCGGCGGGGGAGAGAAGGAGGGCGACGAGGGGGACGGGAGTGGGGTGCCGGCCGGCGGCGGGGGCGGCGAGGAGTGGAGGAGGGGCGGGGGGCAGGCGGAGCCGCGGAGGCGGGTGGGGGAGACGGGAGAGGAGGGTCGGCGCCGGGGGGGGGGCGGGAGAGGGGGTCGGCGGCGGGGGAGAGGAGGAGGGCGACGAGGGGGACGGGAGTGGGGGGCCGGCCGGCGGCGGGGGCGGCGAGGAGTGGAGGAGGGGCGGGGGGCAGGCGGAGCCGCGGAGGCGGGTGGGGGAGACGGGAGAGGAGGGTCGGCGCCGGGGGGGCGGGAGAGGGGGTCGGCGGCGGGGGAGAGGAGGAGGGCGACGAGGGGGACGGGAGAGGAGGGAGGGGTGTGGGGGCTGCCGGCTGCCCGAGGGGGATTTGAGAGGAGACTAGCATCCATAATATAATTCAATATTGGCAATCATATGACAATGTCCTATTTAGTCTGTATCGAATTAAAACACAACATTGATAGATTTTTTTCTTCATTCAATCATAAGGAACAAAATTTACTCGTAAATATATCGTAACTTTAATTTTCATACTATCCATGTGTTGGTAGAGTGGCGAATTTGTACGAGATGTTAGCAGTTAAGGTGAAAATTTTATGTGAACTTTTTAGCTCAATCGGACAAAAAATGCTACCTTAAATGGTTGATGATGACGAACGGCATAGTAAAATACGTGTATGTTGACTTCCATCATTTTTTGTACGCCATACGGAATGATTTAGAGCGGCGAATTTGTACGAGATGTTAGCAGTTAAGGTGAAAATTTTATGTGAAATTTTTAGCTCAATCGGACAAAAAAAATGCTACATTAAATGGTTGATGATGACGAACAGCATAGTAAAATACGTGTATGTTGACTTCCATCATTTTTTATACGCCGTACAGAATGATTTAGAGCGGCGAATTTGTACGAGATGTTAGTAGTTAAGGTGAAAATTTTATGTGAACTTTTTAGCTCAATCGGACAAAAAAATGCTATCTTAAATGGTTGATGATGACGAACGGCATAGTAAAATACGTGTATGTTGACTTCCATCATTTTTTATACGCCGTACGGAATAATTTAGAGCGGCGAATTTGTACGAGATGTTAGCAGTTAAGGTGAAAATTTTATGTGAACTTTTTATCTCAATCGGACAAAAAATGCTATCTTAAATGGTTGATGATAACGAACGGCATAGTAAAATACGTGTATGTTGACTTCCATCATTTTTTATACGCCGTACGGAATGATTTAGAGCGGCGAATTTGTACGAGATGTTAGCAGTTAAGGTAAAAATTTTATGAGAACTTTTTAGCTCAATCGGACAAAAAAATGCTATCTTAAATGGTTGATGATGACGAACGGTTTATCATCATTTTTCGCATTTTGGAACCATTTGTCATCATTTGCACTATTTGCTATATTTAATTGTTCGAAATGGTCTATTTTACATTTTTTGTACTTTTTCGCAGGCCGGCGCGATCTAGGCACATAAACAACAAATCTGGACTGCTCTGTACAGTTGTACGCATCGTCACGAAGCGATGGATTAAACTGCGCTGAAAACGGAGCTCCAGAGGGGCCAAATCAGAAGAAACTAAATTGGGGAAGGGTCCTAATTGTAAACCCTAGAAAGTTGGAGGGCTAATTTGCAAAATGCCAAAAAAAAATCCCCATCTCTAAAATCCCTATCCGCCGCCTGGAGAAAGTCGAGCCGGCCATTGCTTCTACCTGCGCCCCCCTTGTGCTCTCCTCCCCCCTTCCTCTTCTCCGGCGCCGGCGAGGGCCGGCCAGCTCGCCGGCGGCCACCACACTGTCACGCCACCCCTCCACTGCTCTCCACCGCGCCTCCCCCAGTCTTCCCCTTCTTCTCCTACTCCCACCGGCCGCCACTCTCCTTCTACTTTCCCACCACAGCGCTCCTTCTCCGGCCGCATCTCCTCTCTTGGCCACCCCCTCTATTTCGGCTGCCAACCACACCGCGCCGCCCTGTTCCGTCAACTCCACCGCCGGCGCGCCATCTCCCTTCCGCCATCACCACCTACTCCGGCCGACTCACCGCCTCCGCCACTTCCTCTCCCCCCTCTCGGCTCTCCACCGCCGTCTCTCTTCTCCGCCGCTCCTCCGGAACCAACCGCGCCACCCTCTTCCGCCGACGCGCCGCCTCTTCCTCTGCAGCACCTCCTTCGGCGCCGCCTTCCACTCCAACCGACGGCGACTTCTTCTCCTCATCTTCACCGACGTCTACACCGACACCTCCACTGCTACTTCTACACCGGCTTCCACCCTCCACTTCAACGCCAGCGGCCTCGACATCACCAACCATGCCGGCGTTGCATCTACTTCATCTCGGCCTCTTGTCTGCTTCACCTGCTTCCTCCTCGACGGAGAAGGTGAGCCCTCCGCTCTGGTGTCGTATCCCTGATGGATGATGTTGGCAACTGAATTTGGCGCTCATGAGCGATATCAATAAATTAGTATTTAATTATTTATGATGGTTAATCAATGGAGGCTTGGCTAGTAATATAATTACAGAAAGTAGGGAAACTATGCATGAATATATATAGATTTTCTATGAGATGCATGTTGGTGGTTTGCACACAGATGATAGGATAAATTTGAGTCCTCTTAATCAGTACAGAATAACTTAAAATTCACAAAATATATGTTTTACACAAAAAAATCATCTTCTTCATGTCCTTGGCCTAGAGAATTAACAGGAGCAACAACCCCATCAGCAAGGTAGGTGTCATCAACATCTTCATCTTCATCAGGTAAGTCTGCATCATTTGGTTCAGGCATGGATTCTGCAATCACCTTTTCAATGACAGAAGCATCACCACTAACCCCCTCTACGCCACACCTTCTCCAATTTGTCAATTCTTCATTTGAACGGGAAACACTCATATCCTCCACCCCCACGACAAGTGAGTCCAAATCGATTTCTCCCACATTGTTAGTATCTGATGTTTCAGGCATGGCAAACAGATTTCTAGGTTTCATTCTAACAACACTGCACCAATCTGGTTTCTTCGCACCTTTCACATAAAACACTTGCTCTGCTTGTGTCCCCAGACAGTAAGGATCATTTAAATAACGAAACCGAGTGGTATCAATATCGATAATCCCATATTGATCCTTACTATACCCTCTACCTTTGGTCTTTGTAGCTGCAGGTACATCAAACCAGTCACACTGAAACAGTATGACTTCCTTCTCATATGGGAAATCTAGGAAGATGATTTTTTTAATCATGCCATACCAGTCCATATTGCCAGTACTGTCATCGCCCTTCACAAGAATACCACTATTTTGAGTATTTAGGCTCCTCTCTATGGAAGAGGTGCGAAACAGAAAGCCATTTATGAAGCATCTGTTATATACACGAACTCGATGGTCTGGTCCTTGTGAAAGTGCATACATTAGGTCGCTTGTTTCTCCTTTTTCATAAAGATTTCTGATCTGCAGTCCAAAACATTAACAAAAACACTTAGGTAATAGAACAAGGACAGATTACAGCTTCACTACAAATTAATGATATAAAAAACTGTCACTTACCTCACGCTCAAACCAACCTACAAATTCAGCCTTGTGTCTTTTTTCAAGATTACGTGGGTTGATTGCTTTCAATTTATCCATATGCTTGCTGTAATGATAATACAAAAAAGGGCATTAATTCGAAATAAACATAGACACGGATACCAAAAAATAAGTAAATTAAAAATTAAGCTTACTTAATCCATGGCCTGGCCTCATCACAGTTTGTTATTATGTAGTGCCTCATCCTATGCATTTCAAAACTGGAAACCAACTCGATACTACTTCCTTTTCTATTGTAGTCAATGTTCCCAAATATGCTAAGACCACATGGTGGTTCAATAACGGTGGCGCTTTCATAACGCTCCGGTCGATTAAGCTTCGTATCAACATCTTCAAAGAAGCGAGAACAAAATGTAAGGCACTCCTCTAAGATATATCCCTCGGCTATTGATCCTTCAGGGTGCGCTTTGTTCCTCACATAGCCTTTTAGCGTACGTAGGTACCTCTCAATTGGATACATCCATCTATAGCACACAGGGCCTCCAAGTCTAGCCTCTTCAGCAATATGAACTGGCAAATGCATCATGATATCAAAAAAGGCTGGTGGGAATATCATCTCAAGCCGACAAAGAGTCTCCCTAATTGACGAGCTTAGGTTTTCAATATCTTTTTCCTCCAGCTCTTTTGAACATATTGAGTTGAAGAACCTACTAAGATCAATTAATGCGAGCGCTACATCTTGAGGCAGTATGTTGCGTACCACTAAGGGTAAAAGTTTCTGTAAGATAACATGGAAGTCGTGTGTTTTAAGTCCAGACAACTTACAACCTTGGACGTCCACGCATCTCTTTATATTGGAGGCATAGCCATCAGGCATCTTCACTCCTTCTAGAAATTTACATAGAATTGTCTTCTCATCCTTATCCAAAGAGTACAAAGCTGGTGGCAAAGTATACTTACCATTCTCGACTAAAGGATGCTGATCCTTCCTAATACCCAAATGTTGCATGTCAAGTCGAGCCTTCTCACTATCCTTACACTTACTTTGTAATTCGAGCAAAGTCCCCAATAAGCTCTCACAAATGTTCTTCTCAATGTGCATCACATCTAGATTATGGCGTATAAGCAATGATTCCCAGTATGGTAGATCAAAAAAAATACTCTTCTTCCTCTAGTTGTGCCATCTAGTTTCCTCCTCACGCTGCTTCCTCTTTCTTGTTGCCTTACCAAAAGTCACCTGCTCAAAACTCTCATATTGCCGCATCACCTGCTTACCAGTGAGCGGCACTGGAGCCTCCCTGGTTTCCACCTTGTTATTGAAGCTATCCTTGTTCCTGCGCCACCTGTGGTCCAAAGGCAAAAAGCGGCGATGTCCCATGTAGCAATGCTTCGAACCGAATGTTAACCACAAGTACTCGGTATCCTTGTGGCAATAAGGACAAGCAAACTTTCCTTTTGTGCTCCAACCAGATAACATCGCATATGCAGGGAAATCATTAATTGTCCACAGTAGAACTGCACGTAGAGTAAAATTCTTTTTCTCCTTCGCATCCCATGTTTCAACACCTTTAGTCCAAAGATCTTTAAGCTCATCAATCAGGGGCTGCAAATATACATCAATGTTCATTCCAGTAGATTTTGGCCCAGGTACCAACATCGACATCATCCAGTATGATTGTTTCAAACACAACCAAGGTGGCAAGTTGTAAGGTATTAGGATCACAGGCCATGTAGTGTATGTCACATTCAGCATCCCAAATGGATTGAAGCCATCAGATGCAAGTCCCAGCCTAACATTGCGTGGATCCAATGCAAAGTGCTTATACGTGTCATCCACGTGCTTCCATGCCAATGAGTCAGCAGGGTGCCGCATTTTCCCATCACGGACCAATTCTTCCTTGTGCCATTGCATATATGATGAAGTGGACTCTGTCATATATAATCTTTGCAGCCGAGGAATAAGCGGAAAATACCGTAGTATTTTACGAGGAATACGCTTCTTTGCCCCACTAGTGCCACTAGCCTCACCAGTCCTATCTGAATTCGTCGTTTTCCATCGACTCTCACCACATTTTGGACACGAATCCATGTTAGCATAATCTCCTCGAAATAAGACACAATCATTCTCACATGCATGAATCTTTTGGTAGTCAAGGCCAAGATCTCGAACAACCTTTTGCACTTTCTCCAAGGTGTTTGGGACACAGTGGCCTTCAGGGAGCACATGCGAGAACAAAAGAAGTATGACCTCTATGGATTTGTTACTAAGACCATTCATGCACTTAATCTGGAAGAGCCTGACAATGAAAGATATTTTAGTAGCCTCCTTGCAACCTGGATACAATTCTTTCTCTGCTTCTTTCAATAAATTATAGAATTTCCTAGCACTCTTATTTGGCTCTTGGTTATTACCTATAATTTCTCCATGTATTGCACCACTGATTAATGACGAAACCAGATCATTGGTAGAGGGACCATCACCTGCTATGCCTTCATCATAATCTCTGTCATTAGCTGAAGGTTCAGCATTACCTTCACCTTCAATGAAAGTCTGATCAAACCCTCTAATCAGCAAATGCCTTTGAACCTCACTTTTTGTTCTATATGCCATGCAACGACACTTTGAACATGGACAAGGTGCAGTTTGTCTTTTATACGTTCCCTCAAATGTATTATCAATAAACTTGTTGAAACCTTCTTGCCACTCATCAGTTGACCTATCCAAGCGCATCCAACTCCGGTCACCATGCGCCATGCTTTCTTACTAACTGAGTCAATCAACTAGCACCTAAGCTGTCCAAACACTGCATGAATACCAAAGTAAAAAAGAGAAGATTAGTGCCAGGAGCATGAGATAAAACATAAACCTTCAAAAACACATGTACTATTATTACCAAAATATTTATGAAAGCAATAACACTGGAATAAACACACTTCCAATAATCTGGTTTCTTTTCAAAATCACTGGAATAAATACACATACATCCTATTAATTAACAACTAGGTTAGTGCAAATAAATCATGGAGCTGCCCCCGCCGCCGCCCTCCTTCCCCTCCCCCTCCCCCTCCCGACCTCCCCTCCTCGGCTCCCCCGCCGCTCCCACCGCTCCCCCGCACCTCCGCTCCCCCCGCCGCCCTCCTCCCTCTGCCCCCGCCGCCCCCCTCCCCCTCCTGGCCTCCCCCGCCGCCCCCCTCCTTCCCCTCCCCATCCCAGCCTCCCCTCCTCGGCTCCCCCGCCGCTCCCACCGCAACCCCCCGCACCTCCGCTCCCCCCGCTGCCCTCCTCCCTCTGTCCCCGCCGCCCCCCTCCCCCTCCTGGCCTCCCCCACCGCCCCCCTCCTTCTCCTCCCCCTCCCGGCCTCCCCTCCTCGGCTCCCCCGCCGCTCCCACCGCTCCCCCGCGCCTCCGCTCCCCCATCCTCCCCGATCTCTGCTCCCGCCGCCTCCCCGCGCCTCCCCCCATCTCCTCCCTCGGCCTCCACTCCCTCCACCTCCCCCGTGCCTATTACCGCAGTGCCCTAGGGGTGAGGTGATAGCAGCCGCAGGAGCCCTAGGGGAGAGGATGCAGCAACCTCACGATGGTGGTGACCAGAGGCGCTCTCCCGCCCCTGTTCCCGGGATCGCAGGGCGTACTGGTGGGAAGCTCGCGGTCGCCCCTGCTTCCGGCGGTGGCCTGGACCGTCGGCTTGACGAGCCGCCAGCAGGAGAACGGCAATGAAGCAAAGGTGAGACAATAGATTCTTTATTACTTCTTGATTCCCAACATTGGACCTACAAGCTATATATATATGAGGTGTTTTACAGGGGAGAGTCCGATCTGGACTGCAATCCCAACCCCAACTCGGAAACGGAACTAGAGTCTTTAAGGGTTTGATCTACTCTCAGCTAAGGTAATATTCCTTGTAATATCCTATTTAGCCCATTTTGAGATTGACAGCCCTGCGAGTTGTTTAGAAATTTGGCGTGTTCTCCCCTTCATTTTTGCTATACCATCTGAACTAGTCTATGAGATGAAATAGTTTATGTGCTTTCAAGTTATTTTAACTAAATCCTGCTTTTGTTTCTCATGATTTTTGGAACAAAAGACAATTCAATAGATACCTGAAATTCAATAGAGGATGACCACGAAAGCTTAGTAAGCACTTCTCTTAAGGCCTGAATTGCTTTTCCTTCTTGCATTTACCCATTCTTTTTTTTTTGTCACTGATGTTGCACCAGGTGAAATAGTTCCTTGCCTGTAAGTGATCTACCCAGCAAATTTGTTCAATCTATGCTAGTATTTTACGTTAAAATACAGTATAACTGATATAGAAAAGTTAGCTTGAGCAAACAAATTGTTTGGTATAGAATGTTTGCTATAGAAGTCCCACCTTGAGATGTTATATCAGGCTCAGGGCTCATTTGGTGTGGATGTTAGACTCTGATCAATAAATGACTTGCATCATGAACTTAGCCAACTTTCTATAGAGTTTCAAATTTTGAACTCAATAAGACTCTTGGAACATATCATGTGAAAACTTGCACACCATATAAATTGAAGGGCTCGTTTTAGTATTCTGCAAGTGCAATTTCATTCTGACCTCATTTAATATGTTCTTTTTTCAATAGAAATGTAGTGCTGTCAAGTTTAAGTATATTACACATTTCATGATTATCTAAATGCTTATTTGACGTAATGTTATTGCAATAAATGAGTGTTTTCTTGCTTAACTCCCATTTCTTTTTGAATGTGTTCCTCCTAGTTTGCCTTAGTTCAGATTTCATTGATATTTTTTTGGGACATATGCATAGCAGAACATTAGCAATAAACTTTAGAATTAGAGTTAGCATATGAGGGAACCTCCTTTATAATCTGTATCTATATTTTGTTGTTGCAGGTACAGGTACCTGTGCAGCAGGTGAGCAGGGCTTGGTGTTGTGTTTGCTGTTGGGGATTTGAAGTGCTGATCTAGAGGCACGGAGTGCAGATCTCATCATTTTGTCAGTATTGATCTGGAGGTAAGGAGTGCAGGGACACTCTCTTAATGTTGTTCTATGTTTTGATGTCCTTTTTATTGTTTAATTATGAAAAATCTAATGTTGTTTACAGGTACTTGGTTATTTGCGTAATTGCCACGTTTCCAAGCGTGATTATAACGAACTTGATTACCATTATCTTTGTTTAGTAAATGCCGTGGACTTGGGGAGTCAGGGTGCCAAAGCGCGTGAATTGTTCAACCATCCTTCTTTTATTCATAAAGTACATTTAAGAAATAGTAGATTGTATGTTGCAACCAATACCGTCCTATGGGAAACGGCACCGAGGCGCTAATTCTAAAGACAACAGTGTTTAATCTTGCGAGAAATGATGCACACCAATTAGTATTGTCGGCACATCCTTCGGACCATACTTCTTCGTCTCTGCTCTCGAAGGGTGTGGCTCGAAATGCTTCCCCTCCTTTTAGAGAAGACGATGAAGATGGCCATTACATATTTGCTGTTGGAGAGAATTTGACCTCTCGCTGTAATTACACTTGACCATCATTACTGGAATAACATCACTGTGATTTGTGATCCTTAGCCTTCTGGGAGCTGCATTTCCCCCTTTTCTTATTT
This sequence comes from Dendrocalamus latiflorus, assembly GCA_017311315.1. NCBI lineage: Eukaryota > Viridiplantae > Streptophyta > Magnoliopsida > Poales > Poaceae > Dendrocalamus > Dendrocalamus latiflorus. Next base: position 20,430,550 of record CM029672.1, read on the forward strand.
ATTTTCAGATAAAAAATTGAACTGAACTATAGAGAATTAGAGATGTATGTTTATGTTACTTCTGTTTACTCAGCACAGACATCATATAATCTTTTCTAACTTGTTTTCTTCTTTCAAATGCATGATACAAAGTGGTCTTTCGATGGCTCAACAGGTCTGCGAGAAGCTTGGCCCAAGCTTATATGATTTTCTACGGGAAACTGGCTACTACCCATTTCCAATTGACCTAGAATCCTTAGAATCCTTGCATTGTATTAATACCAAACCTTTTTGGGAGTTAAGGCACTGTTCATTTACGTTGTAGGGAAAATTTTGAAATTTTGTTAGAGGTAGCACTTAGAAAATATAAGTGAAAAAACATACATGATTGTTTTGCTGATATTGATATTTATTATATAGTTCAGGATCCTTATATTTATCGGCCAGTCCACGCCTGTTCAGGCTGTTGGCTATTCTGGCCTGTGCGTACTTATTAGATGGCTCATCACTTGGTCAGAAATGGCGTAGTTAAATATTGCAAGCAACCGGAGCTCTGGGATCTGACGATTTCATTCTGGCTTCTGTTTGCCGGTAGTTTTTTTTAAGAAAAAAAAGAAGCTACTAGTACACGTTAACATTTCAAAATAGACGTCTTGGCTTTTACCGTGGAAAACGCTTCCACGGTATCGGTTCTATCGGCCAGTCCACGCGTTGAAGTACTATGCAGTTGCCACAAAGGAATACGCATGTTGTTTTGAAAAAAAAGTGAATTCTTTGGAGCTAAGAATTGGCTTACTGGATATTTACGAACGCTTTTCCTAATGGATGGTTTCATTAACCCTTGTGGAGACATACCTCTGGCTGGTTTCAGCATTAGCAGGGTTGGTTGTCTCATAAGCAGATGTCACAAAGGTTGAATGATGTGGGCGGTACACAGCACGAGTGATGAGTTGGTCAGAATGGTCGAGCTCCACACGATCAGAACGAGCAACAATCTCTCCTGGACGGTAGAGCTCCAGACGAGCACCACGGGCGGCAATCTCCCCTGGACGGTAGAGATCCTCCAAATGGGCACCACGGGCAGCAATCTCTCCTGGACGGTAGAGGTCCTCCACACAAGCACCAGCAATCTCCCCAGTCCGATAGAAATCCTCCACACGGTCAGCAAAAGCAGATATTTCTCCAGGCAGTGCTGTGATAAGTCTTTCACGTGCATGACAAATGAAGACCAACTAGATAAGTCTTTCAAATTTTTTTTTCAAATTGCCCATGTGGAAGTTTTAGATAGAAAATATTTGCATCTTTGTGCAATAATAAGTTGGTAACTCTGTGGTAAGCACTGCAGTGTTTAATTGACAAGTCATTGGTTCGAGTCCCACTTAGCGTGGCTTAAAATTTTATTTTCCTATGTTTTTTATCCCTCGAGGCCCCTACAAATTAACTAGATAATTATGCTTCCTACCGAGCACAACTGAAACCTTAATTTTAATTTTCTAAATTTTTATCCCTCGAGGCCCCTACACATTAATTAGATAATTGCGCTTCCTACCAAGCACAAATGAAATTTTAATTTTCTAAATTTTTTATCCCTCTACAAATTAACTAGGTATTTGCGCTTTAGTTACTTTTTATTTTTTCTACTAGTATTTTTCTTTTAACCCACTAGCCAGTGCTAATACAAATATTTTTCTTTTCAAACAACGGAAGCTGTCTTATTGCAACGAAAGATAGTTTTATATATCAACGACTAACAACTGTGGTAATACAACCCTAGAAGATGCAACGATCTCAAATTTCGTGGCAAGACAACCTTGTTATTGCAACGAAAGATAGTCTTCTATACCAACGACTAACAACCGTGGCAATACAACCCTAGAAGATGCAACGAACCCAAATTTCGTTGCGATAGATAAAGCCCTATTGCAACGCAAGCAACGATTCATGCAACAAATCAAATCCGTTGCAACACTGTCCAGTATTCGCAACCATCAGCAAAAGCGTGGCAATAATGTCGACATATTGCAACGCACATCAAACGAATCACAACGCAAATTCATTACGTGGCAATATTGTCAAGTACTTGCAACCGTTTTATAAATGGTGGCGATAGCACCTACCAATTGCAACGAAATGCATGGTAATCGCCACGCAAAAATATCCATGGCAACATGGTCAACTATCGCAACCAAAAATGAAAATGGTGGCAATAGCCCCTACCTATTGCAACCAATTTCGTGTCGTTGCAAAGTTGATCGTGGCATTAGGGTCAAAACCTTGTAGTGAGGGCTATGTAATGGATCTAGTCCCACCTTCAAATTCATCACGGATACAAAGTTATTACTGAAACAATATGACAGGTGGAAAATATAGTTTCCTTTTTGTGAGAGTTCGTATCTAAAACCATATAGGGTTGAGTTGTACTTGGTTTGGGTACCATATGGACATCCCAAGGGACTATATAAGCCTTGTATTGGCAGCCTTTAGGGCTCAGACCACGTTTGAGAAAAATCAATCTACTAAAGTTTTCGAGTTTAGCATTGCTGCCGAAATTCCATATGGAATTAGGAGTATCTTCTTCAATCAAGATCGTTCAGCTTTTCCGCTGGGAATTGGGTGCACGATAGATCTTTGCTTAGTCGACGGAATCAACACGAGTGTATTTTGGCGGATTAAAGAGTGTTCGTCCCTTGCAATGGCATTGGAGGATCAGTACGATTCGTCAAGATTCCCGTGAGTATCCATCCTACGTCGAGAAGATCGAGTGACCCCGTATCATCTTGGTATCAGAGCACGGTTTACTCGGTAGGATCTTATCCCTTTAAATTTCAGTTTATTACTTGCTGTCCTATAGTCCATAAACCGAAAACACATAAAAAAAATCCAAACCCTAGTTTCGCATCTGCTATTTTTCGTGAGTTTTATTAAGTCTTGATCCATTAGAAATTTTGTTTACGTGCTGATCTTTGTGTTCCTTCGCGTAACTTGATCTTGTGTCCCCAAAAAAAAGTAGACTCAATTTACTCTTGAAGTTGAGTCCGTGTCTACAACTCCTCCTAGATCAATCCGAGTACAACCCTAGAGTCCAAGTCAGTTTTGGCTAGCTGTCCACTTCCGAATCCGTTTGGAAGTTGTCATCTCAAACCAACCCTAGGGAGGTGCTATCCGAAAACCGAGGAGTTAGTGTACACGTTGGTTTCCCGAACACCATACATACGAGCTTCACTTATATAATTTGAATACTTGAGACTAGTCATTGGTATTGCATTGAGGGCTACTCTTGAATACTCCTAGCTGAATATTGGGCTTGTGCATCACTCACCCCGGCCAATAAAAAAATCAAAGTTTAGAGAGAGAGAGCGAAAGGTGATTTGAACATATTTGGGTCAGTGGCTCGGTAGCAAAAAAAAAAGAAAGAGGAGAGCAAAAAAAAAAAGAGATCGAAAAAAAGGTGAGGAGGCTGATTTGGGTGAGTGGATCTAGTTCATAATTTTAGTTTGAAGTTCTTGAGCAATCTTGTGCCCATATTTCCATCCTATTGCAATTGGCTAGTGTATCTCCCAATACTTGATGCAAACGAGCTAATTGTTCTTGATTGTTTCCATCTAACCCAACCCTTTGTTGCATTGAGTCACATTGATCTTTGCGTGTGCGTTCATACATTTCACTTATATCTATTGGATCAGCACATAGGCAATATTTTCTAGCTTGGATTATTACTTAATTTTACAACATCGTGAAATTCAGATCGTGTAGGATAAAAACTTCCTAACCAAGCTCCACAAAATATCCTTTCTCGTGCAATTGTGAGTCACTTTTAAATCCGCTTGATCATCACTTGTTATTGTAGCCACCACCAAGTGTAAGTTTCTTTTGGCCTAAATTCACTTCGGAAATGTAAGAACTTTACTTGGGAGAGGAAAAGTGAGATTGAGTGAACTCCACATATTACCCATATATTTGTGGCTTTTGTGTCTTCTTTGTGCTACTAACCATGTTAGGTGGAGACGACAACATGGGAGGGGAGCATGGTTTGAATTCCCCGGTGACTCGTTTTCAATTCCAAGCTTTGAGGGGAAGTTTGCGCAATGAGTTCACCGCCACTACTTCTGCCCTGGAGGAGCAACTCAAGGGAGAGATCAACAATTCCACACAAGACATGCGCATTGAGATGAACCAACAAATGAGTGTGCTACGTACCAACATTGTAAATGATGTGGTGCACGCACTTCGACCACAACAAGAGGAAGGCAATATTCATCGTGGGGCTGGCATACCTCCGCGAGATGAGGAAGCAGGTGTTGCTCGAGGTGGGCAAGATGCACAACATCGGCGAGACCACGTGGTGGCAAACGCCATCCATCCACCCCCGCTTGGGAGAGGTGCAGGGGGCGGCTTCCATGGTCCGGGGAGGGGCCATGGACATGGAGGCCATGGCGGAGGAGCACCTCATTTTGACGACGATGACTTTCTTCACTACGACGACGACTACCACCGTCGTAATCATCGTGGCGATGAACATCGCAATGAGGATAAGTTTGGTAAGCTTAAATTTACCATGCCAACTGTTGTGGCAACAGGCCAAACAGTAGAGAAGGGGACTGGTAGAAGAGGAAGAGGAGGGCCAGGTCTGTGAGAGAGATGGTGAGAATGAGAGGATGTCCCCTCCCTACCCCTCTTGGGGGTTTATATATATGAGTGGGGTAGAATAGGAAATCCCCATTCTACCCTTTAGTACTTACAAGGGATGAGGGTACATTGGTATATTTACACTGGTATATTCCTCTATACTATTGGGCCTATTACATGTTGGACTAGTTGCACGGCCCAGTCGCGGGGGGTTGGGCTACCCCCACAACAGGACTCCCTCGACAGCAAGCGCTGAGGTCCCGATGGGCGAGCTGACGTACTGAACTATCCTAGCCCCCTGTTCCCCGACAGCAAGCGCGAGGGCACCGACTGGCGAGCCGATGCAACTAGCAACTACGAAGGGCTCCATGGAATCCCGCTCCGAAGCCGAGTCATCCAGCTGAGGCAACGCTCACAAGGCTGTCACGAAGCTGTGCCGTCCCGCCGAGGTGATGAAGTCCTACGCCGAAGCCTTGTCGTCCCGCCGAGGCGATGACTATGAGGCGGACGGCGGAGTCCTGCGCAGGAGCCATGCCGTCCCGCCGAGGCGATGCCTACGAGGTGGACGGCGAAGTCCTGCGCCGGAGCCGTGCCGTCCCGCCGAGGCGATGCCTAATAGGCGGACGGCGAAATCCTACGCCGGAGCCGCACCGGAGCCGTGCCGTCCCGCTGAGGCGATGCCTACTAGGCGGACGACGAAGTCTTGCGTCGGAGCCGTGCCGTCCCGCCGAGGCGATGCCTACGAGGCGGGCGGCAAAGTCCTGCGGCAGAGCTGTGCCGTCCCGCCGAGGCGATGCCTACGAGGCGGACGGCGAAGTCCTGCGCCGGAGCCGTGCCGTCCCGCCGAGGCGATGCCTACTAGGCGGACGACGAAGTCCTGCGCCGAAGTCGTGCCATCCCGCCGAGGCGATGCCTACTAGGCGAACGTAGGCCAAGGATGCTACGCGGGCGGAGGCAGGGAGGCGGAGCCGCCGTTCCCCTACCTTCAAAAACTGTGCCCGCGGAGAGCGGGCACTTGGGACGTAGGCCAATGACGCTACGCGTGCGGAGGCAGGGAGGCGGAGCTGCCGTTCCCCTACCATCAAAAACAGTGCACGCGGAGAGCGGGCGCTTGTGGCGTAGGCCGAGGATGCTACGCGTGCGGAGGCAGGGAGGTGCAGCCGCTGTTCCCCTACCTTCAAAAACAGTGCCCGCGGAGAGCGGGCGCTTGCGGCGTAGGCCAAGGACGCTACGCGCGCGGAGATAGGGAGGCGGAGCCGCCGTTCCCCTACCTTCAAAAATAGTGCCCGCGGAGAGCGGGCGCTTGGGACGTAGGCCAAGGACGCTACGCGCGCGGAGGCAGGGAGGCGGAGCCGCCGTTCCCCTACCTTCAAAAACAGTGCCCGCGGAGAGCAGACGCTTGCTGCGTAGGCCGAGGACGCTACGCGCGCGGATGCAAGGAGGCGGAGCCGCCATTCCCCTACCTTCAAAAACAGTGCCCGCGGAGACCGGGCGCTTGCGGCGTAGGCCGAGGAGGCGGAGCTGCCGTTGCCCTACCTTCAAAAACAATGCCCGCGGAGAGCGGGCGCTTGGGGCGTAGGCCGTGGACGCTACGCTTCCAGAGGTAGGGAGGCGGAGCCGCAGTTCCCCTACCTTCAAAAAACAGTGCCCGCGGAGAGCGGGCGCTTGCGGTGTAGGCCGAGGACGCTACGTGTGCGGAGGCACAGAGGCGGAGCCGCCGTTCCCCTACCTTCAAAAACAGTGCCCTCAGAGAGCAGGCGCTTGGGACGTAGGCCGAGGACGCTACGCGCGTGGAGGCAGGGAGGCGGAGCCGCCGTTCCCCTACCTTCAAAACCAGTGCCCGCAGAGAGCGGGCGCTTGCGGCGTAGGCCGAGGACGCTACGCACGTGGAGGCAGGGAGGCGGAGCTGCCATTGCCCTACCTTCAAAAACAGTGCCCGCGGAGAGCGGGCGCTTGGGGTGTAGGCCGTGGACGCTACGCTTGCAGAGGCAGGGAGGCGGAGCCGCCGTTCCCCTACATTCAAAAACAGTGCCCACGGAGAGCGGGCGCTTGCGGCGTAGGCCGAGGAAGCTACGCGTGCGGAGGCAGGGAGGCGGAGCCGCCGTTCCCCTACCTTCAAAAACAGTGCCCGCGGAGAGCTGGCGCTTGCGGCAAAGGCCGAGGACGCTACGCACGCGGAGGCAGGGAGGCGGAGCCGCCGTTCCCCTACCTTCAAAAACAGTGCCCGCGGAGAGCGGGCGCTTGCGGCGAAGGCCAAAGACGCTATGCGCGCGGAGGCAGGGAGGTGGAGCCGCCGTTCCCCTACCTTCAAAAACTGTGCCCGCAGAGAGCGGGCGCTTGCAGCGTAGGCCGAAAACGCTACGCGCGCGGAGGCAGGGAGGTGGAGCCGCCGTTCCCCTACCTTCTAAAACAGTGCCCGCGTAGAGCGGGCGCTTGTGGCGTAGGCCGAGGACGCTACGCTTGCGGAGGCAGGGAGGCGGAGCCGCCGTTCCCCTACCTTCAAAAAGGTGATGCACTCCGTGATGCAACACGCGCGAAGGCACGATATCCTGGTGGCGCGCCGCTAAAGCGATGCACTCCCTGGTGTCTCGGCCATCGTGTAGTTTTTTATACTCCGTAGAGTGCGTGGGGACTTCAACCACGTCTATTTATACTCCAGAGAGTACGTGCGGGAGCAACGCCCACACGTGTGCGGGACATCCGCGTCTTGTTTATACTCAGTAGATTGCGCAGGGATAACTCGACGCTACGTCTTATTTATACTCCGTAGACTGGCGCGTGCGGACGCGGACCTCGACGCTACGTTGTAATTTAGAGTCCATAGACTGGCGCGTGCGGAGGCGGACCTCGACGCTACGTCCTAATTTAAAGTCCGTAGACAGGCGCGTGCGGACGCGGACCTCGACGCTACGTCTTAATTTAGAGTCCGTAGACTGGCGCGTGCGGAGGCAGACCTCGACGCTACGTCTTAATTTACAGTCCGTAGACTGGCGCGTGCGGAGGCGGACCTCGACGCTACGTCTTAATTTAAAGTCCGTAGACTGGGGCGTACGGAGGCGGACCTCGACGCTACATCTTAATTTAGAGTCCGTATACTGGTGCGTGCGGAGGCGGACCTCGACGCTACGTCTCAATTTAGAGTCCGTAGACTGGCGCGTGCGGAGGCGGATCTCGACGCTACGTCATAATTTAGAGTCCGTAGACTGGTGCGTGCGGAGGCGGACCTCGACGCTACGTCTTAATTTAAAGTCCGTAGACTACGCCGACGCTCGAGGCAATCGTGCGTTTAAATAAAAAATGAGGACCAAAACAGAGGCATCAAAGAAAAGGCCGAAGACTTGCGACAGCGAAAACGTTACAGAATGCTGCACCAGGAAAGCATTAAGTGCTACGGGAGCCCAGAACAGGCCAAAACCGGAGACGCAAACACGGCCAAATCAACTACTCTCAGAATGGAACTGTAGCCGCAATGAATGATATGATGCACAATCGTTTCCTAGATGCCACGCGAGCACAAGATGCAGCGGGGATTATTAAAGCCTCGCACGTAATCACGCGCAGTACATACCCGGTGGGACGATGGTGGCGTGGGGTAGACTCCGCAGGTGCGGAAACCCAAGAGTTGGCTTGCATCCTACGTCTTCTCGTGCATGTATGGGCCATGCCTGCCGTGATTGCAACACCTGATGGATGCTTACGCTTCTCGTTCATACAACAGGCCTCTTGCGACGTCTGACGGCTAGAGACGCCGCCCCTGCGAAGTTCGTCGCGCGGAGTCGGAGCCCGGGTCGCGGACACCGTGCAGAGGCCGAGCCCGTCCTCAGTATCGCGGAGTCTGTCCTGGCGAAGCGGCGGAGCCCCCCTGACGCTTGGCGGAGACCCTCCAGGGGACTAGGCGAAGACGTCGTCGCCAAGCCAGTGGATGCTTGCGGCGCGGCGCGGTGCAGAGCCAGCGACGTGGAGCCAGGCGACGTTGGGGAGACCTGCAACGCGTGCAGCAGGAGAGCGGAGGCTCGTGCGCCGAGGCCCGTATGCAGTCACCGGACGCCACCCCTGCAAAGTCTGTCACGTGGAGTCGGAGCCCGGGTCGCGGACGCCGTGCGGAGGCCGAGCCCGCCCTCAGAATCGCGGAGTCTGTCCTGGCGAAGCGGCGGAGACTCCCAGACGCTTGGCGGAGACTCTCCAGGGGACAAGGCGAAGACGCCGTCGCCAAGCCAGTGGATGCTTGCGGCGCGGCGGGGCGCAGAGCCAGCGACGTGGAGCCAGGCGACGTTGGGGAGACCTGCAACGCGTGCGGCAGGAGAGCGGAGGCTCGTGCGCCGAGGCCTGTATGTAGTCACCAGACGCCGCCCCTACGAAGTCCGTCACGAGAAGTCGGAGCCCGGGTCGCGGACGTCGTGCGGAGGTCGAGCCCGCCCTCAGTATCGCGGAGTCCGTCCTGGCGAAGCGGCGGAGACCCCCTGACGCTTGGCGGAGGCGTGCGCGGCATCTCGGAGGCCGGCCTCGACTTGCGCGGGGTCGTGGGGTCGCGGTGTGCTGGCGACGTGCATGTGCCATGCATAGTCCACCCCGCGTCCAGCGTGGAGCGGAGGTACGCGAGCATCCTGGTAGCGCTGCCCATGGAGGCCGTGGAGGTCGGCGCAGAAGACGGCGTACCCCCAATGCGCATAGCTAATGGCGATTGCCTTGAAGAGCCAGGAGTCAGAGTCGTAGCAGTGGGTCATGAAGACGACGCCCTTGACGTCGCCGTCGTGCATGGCGGAGACCCAGCGAGGCGTAGTACTCATCGGTCTCCGGGGCGGTCGGTCTTCACCGCGTGCGGAAGTTGACGACATGGAGGCCGAAGCGCGTGGAGTTGCGTCCGGCTCGCAGAGGGTCGCAGCAGGCTTCGGCGGCGAACTGATACTCCTCTTTTTTCCTGACGTTTGCAGCGCGGAGGCGGGCGAAGTGCGAGCGGAAGTCGGAGCCCCAGGTTCGACAGCCCGGATGCTGCCGGTGCGGAGCAGCGTAGCGCTCGGAGGCTTCGACGCGGAGGAACATGGCCCACCTCAGAGATGCGGCCGCGCGAAACAGTTTCTTCTGTAGGCCCTGGTGACGACCTCATCGAAGAGCTTGAAGGCCGAGCACTTCATGGCGAGCTCGTGTAGGAGATGCAGAAAGACGTCCCGCGTTGGCGAGTCGGCGAGTGCGGAGGCCGTGGAGCATCACGTGGAATCCCACGCGCGGAGGTCGTGGAGCATCGCATGGAGTGATGTCGGCCTCGCCCGGGGGCGAGTCGACGAGGCTTCACAGGACAGCGCGGGATGAGGCACTGGCCGAAACAGGCGAACTTGCTCGCCGATGGCCTTGAGCCGCACTCCACGTCTGCAGTTCCTCATCTGGTGCCTTCGGCGGCGGCTAAGTAATCCCATGCATGTACGTCGGCGCGTTGGGGCGGAGTCTGGATGCATGTCCACAGCAGAGTCTGCATGCCTGTCGACGCGGAGGGGTGACGTCCTGAGCCACGGACGCCCAGCGGAGTGCGCGCGGAGACCCGAACCGAAGGAGCTTGAATCGTGTGTGGATGGCGCGAAGACCTCGACATGGGAGCCAGCCATCGCTTCGCGCGTGCACACGTAGGAGACGGACGCTGTGCGGAGCCAGGAGGCGCGGAGCCGAAGTCGAGGACGCCCATGCAAAGTTTAACGGGAGCCGCGGAGCGTCACATAAAATCCCGCCGAGGCTCGCATGCAGTCACCGGACGCAGCCCCTGCGAAGTCCGTCGCGCGGAGTCGGAGCCCGGGTCGCGAACGCCGTGCGGAGGCCGAGCCCGCCCTCAGTATCGCGGAGTCCATCCTGGCGAAGCGGCGGAGACCCCCTAACGCTTGGCGGAGACCCTCTGACGCTTGGTGGAGACCCTCCAGGGGACTAGGCGAAGACGCCGTCGCTAAGCCAGTAGATGCTTGCGGCGCGGCGGGGCGCGAGCCAGCGACGTGGAGCCAGGCGACGTTGGGGAGACCTGCAACGCGTGCGGCAGGAGAGCGGAGGCTCGTGCGCCGAGGCCCGTATGCAGTCACCGGACGTCGCCCCTACGATGTTTGTCGCGCGGAGTCGGAGCCCGGGTCGCAGACGCCGTGCGGAGGCCGAGTCCGCCCTCAGTATCGCGGAGTCCGTTCTGGCGAAGCGGCGGAGACCCCCTGACGCTTGGCGGAAGCGTGCGCGGCATCTCAGAGGCCGGCCTCGACTTGCGTGGGGTCGTGGGGTCGCGGTGTGCTGGCGACGTGCATGTGCCATGCATAGTCCACCCCGGGTCCAGCGTGGAGCGGAGGTACGCGAGCATCCTGGCAGCGCCGCCCATGGAGGCTGTGGAGGTCGGCGCAGAAGACGGCGTACCCCCACTACGCGTAGCTAATGGCGTTTGCCTGGAAGAGCCAGGAGTCGGAGTCGTAGCAGTGGGCCATGAAGACGATGCCCTTGACGTCGCCGTCGTGCATGGCGGAGACCCAGCGAGGCGTAGTACTCATCGGGCTCCGAGGCGGTCGATCTTCACCGCGTGCGGAAGTCGACGACACGGAGGCCGAAGGGCGCGGAGTTGCGTCCGGCTCGCGGAGGGTCGCAGCAGGCTTCGGCGGCGAACTGATACTCCTCTTTTTTCCTGACATTTGCAGCGCGGAGGCGGGCGAAGTGCGAGCGGAAGTCGAAGCCCCAGCTTCGGCAGCCCGGATGCCGCTAGTGCGGAGCAGCGTAGCGCTCGGAGGCTTCGACGTGGAGGGCTGCGTCGTCGAGGCCAGCACGCGGACCCCGATGCGAACAGCTGCAACTCGGGCTCGGTGCAGTGGCAAGGCGTCCCACAGAGTGTGGCGAGGCCATTTCCACAGAGGCGATGAAGCCGCAGCTCGGCGAGCGGCGCAACACTTCGATGCATCAAAGCAATGCTCAATAGTGGAGGAAGGGTCGATGGGTCTATCAGATCTGCACACCAGGATGTATCCCAGCCCGGCCATGGAGCGCATCTTCCTCACGGTGGTGACTCTTCTTTGCGCGACTTCTTGCCCAGTCCCTACGGACGGCGCCATCTGTTGTGGCTACAGGCCAAACAGTAGAGAAGGGGACTGGTAGGAGAGGAAGAGGAGGGCCAGGTCTGTGAGAGAGATGGTGAGAATGAGAGGATGTCCCCCTCCCTACGCCTCTTGGGGGTTTATATATATGAGTGGGGTAGAATGGGAAATCCCCATTCTACCCTTTAGTACTTACAAGGAATGAGGGTACATTGGTATATTTACACTGGTATATTCCTCTACACTATTGGGCCTATTACATGTTGGACTAGTTGCACGGCCCAGTCGCGGGGGGTTGGGCTACCCCCACAACACCAACATATTCGGGTACACATGACCTGGAGGAATACCTTACTTGGGAGCTTAAGGTGGGCAAGGTGTTCCGCTTACACAATTATTCAGAGGAGAAGAAAATTCACATGGCGGGACTTGAATTCACTGATTATGCACTCATATGGTGGGAACTGATTATGCACTCATATGGTGGGAACAAGTCCAAAATCAAAGGAGAGAGAACGACGAGCCTCCCATCACTACATGGGAAGAGATGAAGTACTACATGAGAGCAAGGTTTGTTCCTAAACATTACAAACGTGACCTCTTTGATAAATTACAGAATTTGAAGCAAGGGAGTTTCACGATTGAGGAGTACTACAAAGAGATGGAAATGGCTATGATAAGGGCTAATGTTTATGAACAAGAAGAGCAAACTATGGCCCGATTCCTTGCTGGTTTGCATCCTTCCATCAAGCGAATCGCCGAATTTCAACCCTACAACAACATGGTGGAATTGGTGCATCAAGCCACTAATGCTGAGACGCAAGTACAACAGGATATGAGGGTTTCAAAATCATCTTCCTACACTCCCCGTACAGCATCTACAGGAGGTAAACCCACATCTCGTTTCAATTCGTTTAAAACTAGTCCATCTAGTGAAAGTTTTACTCCTAGTGCACGTGCTGCCCCATTGCTACAAACAACACTTGAGATGCATCAAAACCCATGTGAGAATGAGAGCCACATAGCCAAAGGGAAAGAGAGTATTAAAAAGAGTGAGTTTTGTGATTCCACCATATGTGAATTTGAGAGCATCCCAATTGAGAGTGTGAGAGAAACACCAAAAGAGAAGAAAGAGGTAGATGATGGACAAAGTGAGGTTGATTTTGAAACTAATACATTAATGTCTACTTCTAGTGTTGTTTCTCACATTGTGCAGGTTGAAATTGAAGATGAGGAATTAAACATTCAACAATCAGCATCATTGGAAGTCAAAGATGAGGAGATAACCATGGTTGAAGATGAAGTACTTGCTGTTCCGTTGTTACATCATGATGTTTTAATACCTACAACACCTATATCAACTGAGGAGAACAATAAAGATAACAATATTGGCGCTGAAATTAATTGTGAAATGGTGAGTACTTGTGAGAACTCATATGTGCGAATGAAAATTCCATGTTCTGAAATTTCTTTGCTCAATTTACATAATGTGGATTGATTACTCATAAGGAAGTTCTTACTCGAATATCTCCTAGTGATTCTTTGTGCTATATCATTTTTGATGATCCTAGAGAGCTATCTAGTGTGATTGAGAATGTTGCTGAAATTTCATGTTTAAAATCACTAGTTGGTACATATGCATATACATATAAGTTCAATTTGATTGAAAATTATGGTATAGATGATAAGTTTTATGTTTACCGAATATGCATTACATGTGATAAGCTTGCTGAATTGAAATTGCATATTTTAGATAAACAAACTTTTGTGCCATATCATGATCACAATGAGATGAGTTTCAACAATAGTGCTTCATGTTTTAAAAGATTTCTTAAGCCTACTTATTCATCCTTTTAATGTACAATCATGTACAAATAATCAGAGTAGCGTAGTTGAAGCATGGAAGGAACTAAAAATTTTCTCCCCCATATTTGAACAACTTAATTTGGTTTGGCCCATTAATGACTTGTCCATGTGCTTAGCAAAGTCGAGGATGACTTTTTCTCATGGGAGGGAGAATGATATGAAAGACAATATTGCAATGTATACATCTTATGGTTGTTGTTATATTAACTGGTTTGTGTGGAACAACGAGAATGACACAATAATTGATTCATACATATACCATGCATATGTGTTTTTCTTTTTATCTACTACGCCTTCAGATGTTCTTGATAGCCGGAGGTAGAATACTATGACTCGATCATTTTTATTAATAACTTCTTTTACTATTTTTGTATTTATCAAGAAAGTTCCACAAGTTGGTTAGACCTATGAATCGATGTACGAGATTAGCGGAGCATTATTTTGTTGAGCGCTAATATTCAGGGCATATGCTATATGCGATGTATACAATTGTTAGTTTGCCAAATTAATTTTAGAGTCCTTAGTTTAATTTGAATTAGGATCTATTTATACGGGCCCTAGCTTGTTATATACATTTATGCTCAATATTATTATTCATTAAATCTAACGTTAAGATCTAATTAATGGCACCATTATTATCTTGCCTACACTTTAGTTATTATTACGCTTAGCTTTATTTCTAATTTAATTTAAATTTAGTTATCGGGAAAAGCTTGTTATACCGGGTTCATATTTCAATATCGCTATTTAATTAAATCTACCACGGAGGTTTATTTAATGGCGGCATGTATTATAATTAAGGGTAATCTTTATTAAATTTGGACATTTAACCAAAGTCATTTTTTTCCTTATTAATGCCTTTAATTAATAATTAGTCTTTTAGATAATTATTCAAACCATAGTAATTATCCATATATGATAACTAATCCAAATTTAAATATCATATAATCTTGTTTTGTATCCTAATTAAATTATTAGCTCCCTGGATTATTTCCTAATTTTTCCTAGAATTTTCTTAGTTAAAATGGATGACAAAAATAGAATAAAAATTTTGGGAAAAAGGTGCGGTCCGACAGATCGAACTCGGGACCTAAAGCCAAACTGTTTATCATGCGCTCAGCTAGCCAGGTGGGCGGGAGCCCTGGGCTGATAGAGGGGGCGCAGACAAACATAAGTGCCAGGGGGTGGCCGGGGTTAAAACAGAGGATGCAGCGCCAGTCAGAGAGCGGCCTTGCTAGGGGCGAGCGGCGGCCGGAGGAGCGTTGGTTACCGCCAAAATGGGTTGTGGGGGAGGTAAGCAAGCTACAGAAGGCGGTGCATTGGCCGGGGCAGCGACGAGGTGGGCTTCGCCACCGTCTTGATCGGCTTCCGCGCGTTATACTCGGCCATCGGGCCCGGGCGGAGGCCCTGTATGGCTGCATTGACGACGGTGGTTTTGTTAACGTCTTTGACTTGGCAACGTACCTTCGCGAAGCATTTGAAGTAGTCCCGGAGCTTCTCCGAAGGTTTCTGCTTCACCGCGAACAGCTGGTCCGCGTCGACTCGCTCGACATAGTTCCCTTGAAAGTTGTTGTAAAGGCGGTCGCGGACCTGCTCCCACGCGTAAATGGAGTTTGGCTCTATGGTAAAGAACCAAGAAAGCGCCACTCCTTGCAGCGCGAGGGGGAGTCCCTTCGCCTTTGTGGTGTCGTCTCCTCCAGCGGCTTCGATTGCGGTTTCGCACACGCGCACGAACTCCCGAGGGTTTGTGTCGCCTTTGTATGGTTCGATGACGCTGGGAAACTTGAAGTCTTCGGGCCACGCCGCCTGCTGTAGGCCCGCCGAGAGCGGGGACTCTGGATCAACACGCCGCAGCTGCACGCGGCTGGATGTGGGGGCGTCGTGGCTGTCTGCCCTTTCCGGCGTGGGCTCTGGCGCGACCACTGGCGCGGTCTGCTGGCTCCGAGCCTCTTGCAGATCTCGGACAACCCTGCGAAGATCCCCTAGCTCCCGCTGGAACGCGTTGACGGCTGCCAGCAAGGCACTTTCCACCGCGGATGCGGTCGGATCCGCCGGTGCGCCTAGCGGACGAGTCGGTGCGGCGACGACCACCTACGAGCTCCGGAGCTGCCGGCTGCTCCCTCGTGGCTAGCTCCGGCCGCACGGTCTGCACCACCAGCGATCGTTGTGGCAAGTGTGGCGGGGTCGGTCGTCGTGGCGGTGGCGGGGTCGGTTGTCGTCGTGGCGGTGGCGGGGTCGGTTGTCGCAGCGCGAGCGCTGACGTCCACGACCGCCGCGCCCACGTCGTCACCCGCGACCGCGACAGTCGATGCCGAAGCCCTAGTACCGACACGACGCCCCGCTTCGGCCGTCTTCTTCCCCTTCACTGCCGTCGACGAGGCCTTTTTTGGTGCCATCCTTCTTCGGATTTCAGGCGTGCTCCTGTCCTCCCCACGGACGGCGTCAACTATTGTGGTTACAGACCAAACAGAGGGAGATGTGGTAGTGGAGAGTTGGGGAATGATGGTCCCTGGGTCCTCTCCCATAGCCCATGTCTTATATACACCGGTACCCATGTGGGAAGTGTTTTTACATTTGTACCCTTACATCAGTATATCCCTACCAGGGGTATTTAAGTAGCTATACATATCCTACTGAGTCTTACAACCTTCTAACAGGCCTGCTGGGCTTAGGTGGGGGCCACCCCTACAACACATCACATCACATAGAAAATAACTGGTACTGTCAAAATGACATGTGAATATTGTCTAGATACGCTCGATTGTGTGCAATTCCGGTTATGGTGGGAATTTCAGTTCATGTTAGTTCTGTAAGAGGGAAACTATTCATCTTTTGTTCCTTACTCATTGCAGGGAGGAGGCAGCGGGTAGAGGGGGCGCTGATAGAGGGAGGAGGTGGCGGGGAGGGTAGGCGGTGGGTGGGGGAAGAGGCGGCGAGGAGTGGTGCGTTGGGGGGAGGAGGCACCAGGGAGAGACAGCAGAAAGAGGAGTCGGGAGAGACACGAGTCAGGACAAAGAGAGAAAGAGGAGATTATATGGGGGAGAGACAACAGGAGAGAGAGGAGTCAAGAAGGAGAGAGGAGACGAGATGTATGTACTCATCACGTATATGTACGCATGTATAGTGTATGCCTCGCTGTGCCCTCACCGTGGTGTCCCGGCGCCTCTTGGGTGCTGTGATCACCAATTACACCGTGACAACTATGACTATGCACATCAAAGCTTCAGCCCTTATACTGTCACTGAAGGTTCTTTGTCCCCATCCTTGTGGACCTATGTACGTGTTAGTGATATACCTTAGAGGCAATCATGGAAATGATTGTATCACTTCTATGTTTATTTTTTGAATAATATGTTCTTTTGTCCCTTGAATAAATATCTTTCATATTGATCAACAAGTATGTCACTTATTGGTAGAACTCTTTATTCATATTTTGATGTTATTTTAAATTATCCCTAATCTTATGTTATTATATGGGGCAATTATGATTTACAATTTAGCACATGTATTGATTGATGATTTTGTTTCATGAATCATGGATATAAGATATCAAATCAATAATGTGGACACGTATTAGAGAATGTGGTATTTGATTAACCTATCATGAGATACTGTGAGAATTGTTATATTCTTAAGTGTCATCAGTTGGTCTCATACATAGTGTATGTAGGATCCTTAGACGTAAGATTGTCACTGTTTTCTACATATGTAATAGTTTATTTCGAGGTTGCCAAACACTACTCCTAACTGGATGGCTATGAAGGTATCTTTCGGGTTTACTATGAAACATGCAGAATAATGTGAGCGATCAAGATGATATTTAGCCGTCCTATATAACGGGAGAGATATCTCTAGACCCCTCGATGTGGTTAGATTAAGGAAGTGCATGACCATGCTAAATGTGATTGATGAGTCAATTACAACTGAGTAATCCACTACAGGTTCGAGTGAAGGATTGAGCTATTAAAGGATGACATGCTTCTTGCCTTGAGTTCAATCTAGTATCATGAGGCAAAGGAATTGATACATAAGCACTATAAAGGTTCCTTCGATATGATCTTTATATATATTTGGGAGTCGTTATGCCCTACTAGGGACTGCTACGAACTTATGGATCGAAAAGAAGTTTTTGGCCCATGGTCAAATATACATGAGCTGATAGGGTCACACACTTAATGGGTTAGAACAATAAGGGTCCAGATGATAGACTTCGAGTGGGATACGATCTCTACTCGTACTGGATCTTGTTGGAAGATAGTCTTCGTGTGGGATATGATCTCTACTCATATTGGATAAAGATGTAGCAGGCTTTCCAAGTTGGATGCAATATCTGATCGTATTGCATAAGGATCCAATTAGAGACTATATAAAGGGAGGTGCGGGGGTTGAGGGAGGGATCCCAAGACACACCCATCAAAACCCTAACCACCACCTCTCATAACCCCTATCGTGCGCACTAGTGCTAGCACACCGATGTGTGGCATTGCATCCCTTGATGTGTGGACCTCGATAGAGGTGCTGCTGTGACTACGAACTGGAGGGTGTCCGGAACGCGGAGGTGATCCAAACACATAGGGGGTCCAGGGTGCAGAGGTGGTCAGGACGTGGAGGGTGTCCAAGGCTAAGGTGCATTGCGGAGGTGGTTCGAGGTGATCCGGAGGGAGGCCACAGAGCGGCGCAGGGCGAAGTCTAGGGAACCCAGAAGCAGTCTAGACCTAGAGGTGGTCCGGATGATCAAAGTGCGTTTCGGAGGTGGTCCAAAGTGCTCAGCAGAGGTGATCTAAAGGGAGGCCATGGCATGACACGTGGCAAAGTTCAGGGCACCTGGAGGCGCTCTGGACCAAAAGGGGGTCCACAGAGTGGAGTAGAGTCTGGAATGGAGGGTGTTTGGAGGGGTTCTGCACGTGGTCCAAGGTGTTGGGTCGATATGGGAACAGAGCCGGTCTGGGAGTGAAGGTCGGTCCAGCAAAGTCCAAAGGGCTAGAGTGTGTTCCAAAGGTAGTCTAAAGTGCTTGGTGGAGGTGATCCAAAGGGAGGCTGTGGCATGACACGGGGCAAAGTCTGGGGCACCCAGAGGCAGTTTGGACCTAGAGGGGGTCCAGGGAGCATAGCAGAGGCCAAGCCAAAGGGCGTCTAAAGGGGGTCTACATGTGGTCCAGTGCACGGGGTCGATTTGGGAACAGAGCTAGTCTAGGCACGGAGGCATGGAGGCAGTCTGGGCACGAGGTCGGTTTGGGTGCGGAGGAGGTCTGGGAGCAAGGGCCATTCTGGGACAGTGCAGAACAGGTGAGCGAAGTTTGAAGGGCCAGAGTGCATTCGAAGGCATCCTAGATGCTGCCAAGAGAGTGGTACTAGTGAAGTCTGAGGCATGGTCCCGGACATGGTCCAAAAGGAGTCTGATGGGGCAGAGTGAGGGAGAAAGGTGTGGAGGCAATCCAAGGGCGAAGTCCGAAGCACAGTCCCAGTCATGGTCCGGAGGGAGTTTGCCCGAAGGAGGTCCAGCGAGGTGGTCCTGGACATGGTCTGGAGCGAGGCACAAGCGAAGTCCAAGGTGCCCAAGTGAAGGTGGTGTGGAGGTCCATGGACACCCAAGTGGAGATGGCATGGAGGGGGGCTAGGACACCCAAGTGGAGATGGCATGGAGGACATCCGGGGTGGAGTTTGAATGCCATAACTTGTGCTTGAGCATAAGGCGTACTCATGTAAGATAGGGGGCTTCAGTTTGGGGCCTCGGCCTAGTGCCATGGTAGTAGAAGGGAAGGGCGCAGAGAGTGCGCAAGGGGTAGAGGAGAAGTAGTAGATACGAAAAGAGTAAAGTCCATTACCGGTCCTTAAACTTTTTATGTTGTGTCATTCCGGTCCATAAACTTTTAAAGTGTGTCATCCCGGTCCTTAAACTTTCAAAGTGTGGCAATTTCTTTTGAAAGTCTTATGGACCGGGATGACACAGCATAAAAAGTTCACTGCTACAACTACATAGGATATTGCCACACTTTGAAAGTTTAAGGACCGGGATGACACACTTTAAAAGTTTATGGACCGGGATGACACAGCATAAAAAGTTTAAGGACCGGTAATGGACTTTACTCATACAAAAATAAAGAAGTAGAGAGAGAGAGAGGGAGAAATAGATTAATAACTCCTAGCCGTCTATGGACAGATCCCACACCCACCTTAGCCTAACAAACCCTGTCATTAACTTAACCAATCTTATCATTAACTAATTTAATCCTAAAGCAACAAGCTAATTTTAACTTGGCACCTAAGCAGCCAGCACCCTAGCTGTCCTACGGGTATAGTGATTGCCCCCACATGACAGCTCTCCCCCCGTCAACAATCAGGTTGTCCTCAAGCTGAAGTGCTAGGTACTGTCTCTTGAAGTCGTCGATGGGAACCCATGAAGTTTCAGAGTCCAGGTGCCCTTGGCATTGGATGAGGAGCTCCTTGACACTGTGAGCCATCCTTGCATGAACGATACCCCGAGGAGATGGATAGACATGCCCATGTTGCATGCCCGGCAATGGTGAGGGTCTACTGGGCATGTCACCGAAATATGGCTTATGGAGCCCAACATGAAAAATGTCATGAATACATGCACGGGCTGGTAGCTCCAGCCATTACATGATGTCCCTAATTCTAGCCAAAATCTTATAGGGCCTATAGAAGCATTGAGTGAGCTTCCGATGAGCCTTGAGAGCAATAGATGAGGCTTGGCGGTGTTGGAGTCATAGCCACACCCATTGCCCCACCTCAGAAATCAGTGGTCAGTGATGAAGACCATATTGCCACTTGTAGTACTTTGGTGCCTATACTAGTCACTCCCGTACATCATACAACAGCAAGTACTGGTCACCTAGTAGTTGGTCAATGGCTGTGACTCGGTCAGTGCCATCATATTGCTGTAGGGAAGGTGGGTCGTGGCCATAGACAACCTTGAAAGGCATCTCCTTTAAGGAGACTAAAAGAAAGTATTGTAGCAATACTCAGCCAATGGTAGTCAGCAGAGCCATTGGCATGAACGTTTGCTGGTGAGGTAGTGGAGGTACATGGCAATGATTTTGTTGATGGCCTCCATTTGCCCATCAGACTTTGGGTGGAATGCCGAGCTCAAATGGAGCTTGACACCGGCGAGGTGGAAGAGCTCCTTCTAGAAGTGGCTGGTGAAGATGGGATCATGGTTGCTGATGATGGAGCATGGGAACCCATGTAGCCGCACCACCTCATCAAAGAACACCTGTGCCACCGAGCCGACTGTGTATGGGTGTGCTAATGGCATAAAGTGGGCATAATTGGAGAAGTGGTCAACAATGGTGAGGATGACCAACTTCACGTTGATGCATGGCAGCCCTTCAATGAATTTCATTGAGATATCCTCCTAGACATGGGAGGGAACCTCCAATGGTTGTAGGAGACCCGCCAGTTGGAGTTGCTCCACATGTACTACTGACATACCTAGCAGCTATGGAGGAAATCCTGCACCACCTTCTTCACGCAAGGTATGTGGAAGTCTGCCTTAAGCCACATGAGGGTCTTCTGGACCCCCCTATGGTTGACCGTGTGTGCAGCCTCCACGATAGCCGATAGGAGCGGTGAGGATGGGTGGATGTAGACCATATAGAACCAACCCATCATGCACACTCCACGGAACATCCAGTTGGCCACCTAACACCAGGGCCTTAATGGCAGCCAGTTCTATTGCCCCCTTGGCCTTCGTCGTAGGTCGTCAAAAAGGGCAAAATTTGGGGCCAACAGGGCCATGATCATCACCCTGTCGGTGTTGCGGTGGGAGATGGCGTCGGCCACCATGTTCTACTTGCCCAGCTTGTACTCCACCTAAAAATCGAAGCCGAGGAGCTTTCTCACCCAATGGTACTGCAAAATCATAAACAGCCTTTGGTCTAGCAGAAACTTCAGGCTGTAGTGGTTAGTGCAGATGACAAAAGGCCGGCTCCAGTCATACGGCTACCAATGCCATACTACTTGGGCCAAGCTGATTAGCTCTCGTTCGTAAGCGACTAGCTTGGCATGTCGAGGTGTGACGGTGCAGCTGAAGAGAGCCACTGGGCCGCCGCCCTAATGGAAGACACCGTCGAAACCTATCCCCAAGGCGTCACACTCTGATGATGAACTCCTTGTTGAAGTCAGGGAGCTAGAGGATAGGTGCACACTCTGATGATGAACTCCTTTTTGAAGTCAGGGAGCTAGAGGATAGGTGTTGTGGAGAGCACAGCCTAGAGCTCGATGAATGCTGTCGTGGCTACAGACCAAACAGAGAGAGAGAGAGAGTATGGTAGTGGAGAGTTAGGTGAGCAAGTGCTTAGGGTCTCCCCATGGCTGGTATGGTATATATATATGTCCACATGGGGAGTGTTTTTACAGCAATGCCCTTACATTTGAGTATCCTTCTTAGGGGCATTTATGTCATTACACATATCCCATTTTGGGCCTTACAACTCTCTTAGCAGGCCAGCTGGGCTTAGGTGGGGGCCACCCCTACAACAGGAGCCTCTCATGGTGACGGGCTTCACGGGCCGAAGCCATGTTGCAAAGCCATTTGGCCCCCTCCGTCCCTGCGACCTGTGAACTTCCGAATTGCTTGGTGCGTTGATCCTTGTCTTTCCGCGAGGGTGCTGCGTTGGGAGGATTACCAAGGTCATCCTCACCCGTTGGGCCGCTTGGTACCGAGGCCGAAGTCGAAGCCGCAGCGAAGGCGTGTGCCTGTTGCGGAGTCGAAGGCGTTGGCGAAGTGGAAGATGTTGGTGGCGTCGAAGTGGAAACGGAGACGGACCTTGCGCCACGGATTCTCCCGGGCGCAAGGTGGGCGAGGCCCCCCACGCCTAACCTCGGGCGGTTGGGCAGGGCAGGGGCGCTCCGCCTGGTGCAATGTCGGCTTGGCCGGGCAGCTCCGTGGTCTGATAGTGCATTTTAATGGTGGCGAGAATCGCGCCGGCCCCTGAGTTGTCAGGGCAGGCTGCTGCTGTCGTACGCACTGTCCCGATGGGAGGGTACACGCGGCAGGCTGTGACTGGCGCGTCGTGGGATGTCAGCAGTCGCACGACCACAGCTTCTCGCCCCTTCCCCTGGGGGCGGAACACGTGGCGAGATGCTATCGGTACGGTACACTGTTCGCCCACCTACCGCTGCGCGGCCTCCCAGTTGTCAGCGGTTGCACTTCCCGATCGTGGGTAGCCGAACCGCTAGACTCCTGCCGGTTGCGCTTCCGCTTGTGGTGGAGGTGAGGGGGCTTTATAATGCGTCACCACTGGCATCGGAACGCTCTTCTCCGCTGGTTGCTTAACCCTGCCTTCTTTACTCTACAGCTAGCGTGATTCGCCCCTACTCTTGCTCGTTAGCGCCCCCTCCCTCAGAGAAGTATGGCTGGCCATGAGGATTGCGCGCGCCAACTCAGTGGTAGCACCTCGTCCAGCCGGCTCGAGTTGTCGCTTCCTCTGGTGGAGTATGCTTTGGAGCTTCGAGGACCAACGCACGTCAACAAGCAGTGGGACGCCATGGAGCACTCGGGAGGTCGCTGTTCCCGTGTGCTGGGGTGGAGTCGCGTGACTAAGGAGATGATCTGATGACTCGTCCGGGAGAGAAAGATTAAGGAGCGCCACGGGGCTCGCCTGCCCGGTCCAAACGAGACGGAGCCGAACCCGGCAGAGACAGAGGCAATTGTCTTCGTCGTGTTCTTTGATGCCGGGCTGCGAATGCCCTCGATAGTCTTCGCGGGTGAGGTCCTGCGAGTTTACGGGTTGGAGCTAGCGCAGCTGACCCCCAATGCCATAGTCTGCCTGGCTGTCTTCGCTTGGGCGTCGCGAACCAAAGCTCGCCGTCCCAGCGCAAGCCTGTTCGCCATTCTGTTTGATGCACGCTGTCAGCCGAAGAGAGTTGAGGGAGGGGCGCTATCGAACTTCGACAGCGTCAACTTCGTACTGAGGAAGCCGTGCGCGAAGCTGTTCCCCGCGTGGGCTTCACGGGGGAAGTGGAATCCGGCTGGATGCGGCGGTGGTTTTACTACCACGTGACAAGCATGAGCGGCCTGTTGTGTCAGAGCCAGCCGATATCGTTCAACAGTTCGCCAAACGTGAAGCCGAAGGTCGAGGACGCGCAGAAGGCGCGAAGGCTTGCTGGTGTCGCCCGCCGGTTCAACTTGCACAACCTCGTTGAAGAGTTTACCATGTACGGGGTGGCGCCACTTTCCGGTCGGTGGCAGTATGAGCAACGTGGCAGCACCCGGAAGGACGGCGTCCATCCGACCGTATCCTGGTGTATGTACGCACACGCAACGATCAATGTGACTTGATGTAAGCAAAGGAGAACCTCACAACAAGTACTAGGAGAGACGCTAGCCCACTAATCAAACTTCTTTCTAAGGGCACAAGATTATTCGTGCGATGTAGAGCACAAAACAGCGATATCGATAAATCGCGAACAGCCCTCCAGATTGAGCAGATACAACAGCTAGTCTCAAACGATGAAAAGGCATAGTTTTATATGGTTTATATATACTTGTTTGAAAGGTTTCGATGAGATCTACAACTTTTTCAACTGGACAAAACCCAAATTCCGAAGGAAAGACTGAAAAGTGATATCTTGTGACGCGATTTTAGGGTTAAATATGGCCAATTTTGAGGGTCTTGGAGGGTGACAAGCTCCTTGCCTATCATATTTTCAAATGCGTGTCATCGTTAGCTTTCCAACGTGTACAAGAATGTCGAAAACGGACACCGTATGCAAAAGTTATGCCCGTTTTACTGAAGGTGTGTCGGAAACGGACTCGAATTCATTTTGGCCTCAATTGAAACTGCAATAACTTTTGATTCCGTGGCCGAAATTGCTCAAATTATTTTCTGGAGGCTTTTGGATGTTTGAAGAATAGCTCCACCAATTTTCACTATTTTTGGCCAATGTTTGATGCACTTTCTAAATTTTGGCCAATGTTTGATGCACTTTCTAAACGCCTGGGGGGTCGCGGCTAGGGTTGGCAGCGGCTGGAAGGCCGTAGCAAGGATGGCGGCACGGCAAGGATGGGGGCCGGCAAGGGTTGGCAGCGGATGGAAGGCCGTAGCAAGGATGGCGGCGCGGAAAGGATGGGGGATCGTAAAGGAATGCGTGTAGGCTACGAAAGTAGAAAACAAAGTTTTTCTACTGCGCACACAAGGACATCATGCTTAAGGAGGGATCATGGATCGTTACCGCTAGACGCGCAGCGCAGCGGAAGAAGAGTTGGAGAAGCCGATCCAACCACGCGCGTCAAGGTAGTAGTGGAATTAGCCGATCGTCCCGAACAGATCGTCTCCTCCACGCGATCAACCACTCCACGAGCAGATCCAATCTGTAGGTTGTTGATGCCGATCAACACCGCAACGAGCAGTGCCTCCACCGGTATCCACACGTCCGGGGCTGGAACGCCGATCGCGAGTGTACTACCACTCGTGAGCGGCTAGGGTTTGGCTCAGGAGGTGGCGGCTAGGGTTTTGCAAGAGGTTCACAGAAAACGTATGTTCCTCAGCCCCTCGCCTCCATATATATAGACCTCCTCACTTGGGCCTTGTGGACCGAGGCCCAATAGGAGTCTATTTGGATCTCTATCCGAATTGAGCCCACATCCGAATCATATTCGAATTAGTGTTCCAACCCGTTAAGCGTGCGACCCTGTAGGTTCACGTATACTTGGTTGCGACCCGGAAACGCCTTTCCGGTCACCCTGTTAATAGCGGCCTCTAGTAAGACATATTAACCCCAAAGTATACGTAAAGATCATATTGGCTGAACCTGTAATGTTCTCATGTACGAATCCCTTTGCCTCACGATATAGATTGAGCTCAAGGCGAGACCTGTGTCATCCTCTTAATAGCTCAATCACTCTCTCGATTCCGTGATGGATTATAAACTTGTGATTGACTCCTCAATCACCTTGGCATGGCCATGCATTTTCATAATCCATTACATCGAGGGGCCCAGAGATATCTCTCCCATAAGGAGGGGCAAATTCTATCTTGATCATTCACATCCCACTACATGTTTCATGGCAAACCCGAAGACTACATTTATGACTACCCAGTTATGGAGTAGTGTTTAGTAGTCCCAAAACAAGCTACTATGCATGTTGGGAACCATGATGATCTCAAGTCTAAGGATTCCACATAAACACTACTTGAGACCAACTGATGACACATGGAATCTCTGCAGTGTCTCATGGCGGGTCTATCCAACATATGTTCACTAACACATGTCCATATTATTGATTTGGTATCACCACACCATGATCCATGAGACACGATCATCAATCAATACATATGCTGATCTTTGAATCATATTTGTTCCTCATATGATATATGATCAGGGATCATGTAGAAATAGCAACATTTTAGCATTAAGAGTCTCATGAATAAGTCACATACTCATTGATCAATAATGATAATGTCTATTTCAAGGAACAAAATAATGTATCATAAACATAGTATGTAATATACACAACATCTCCGTGTTGCCTCTAGGGCATATCACTAACAGTCTCCCACTTGCACTAGAGTCAACTATGTATGTATCTAATACCCATTGCCCTAGTGTGAGCCTCATGCTTTGGCTGGGGAAGCGGCTTTGTCAACGGATCTGCAATGTTCAAATCCGTTTGTACTTTGCATATCTTCACATCGCCTCTCTCCACTATCTCGCGGATGAGATGAAATCATCGTAAAATGTGCTTGGACTTCTGGTGCGATCTAGGCTCCTTGGCTTGCGCAATGCCCCACTATTGTCACAGTAGAGGTCCATTGGGTTGGAGGCACTAGTCATTACACCAAGCTCAGAAACAAATTTCTTAATCCAAACAGCCTCTTTAGCAGCTTCAGAAGCTGCCATGTACTCGGCTTCTGTTGTAGAATCAGCAACCGTCTCCTGCTTGGAACTCTTCCAGCTCACCGCACCGCCATTCAGGCAGAACACAAATCTAGATTGCGATCTAAAATCGTCTTTGTCAGTTTGGAAGCTAGCATCGGTGTAACCATTTACAACAAGCTCTTCCTCACCCCCATAGACAAGGAACACATCTTTAGTTCTTCTCAAGTACTTCAAGATGTTCTTTGCGGCAATCCAGTGACCTTCACCTGGATCTGACTGGTATCTACTCATAGCACTTAAAGCATACGAGACATCTGGACGTGTACAAAGCATGGCATACATAATAGACCCAATAGCCGAAGCATATGGAATCGCATTCATTTTATCCCGCTCATCAGGTGTACTAGGACACTAATTCTTGCTAAGATTTATACCATGTGACATAGGTAGAAAGCCTTTCTTGGAATCCTGCATGTTGAATCTCTTCAACACCTTGTCAATGTACGTATCTTGGCTTAATCCAATTAGCCTTCTTGATCTATCTCTATAGATCTTGATGCCCAGAATATATGTCGCCTCTCCTAAGTCTTTCATAGAGAAACTATTTTTCAATGAAGACTTAACAGTTTTGAGCATAGGAATGTCATTTCCGATCAATAATATGTCATCCACATATAAGACCAGAAATACGAGTGCGCTCCCACTAGCCTTTTTGTAAACACAAGGCTCTTCTTCGTTCTTGATGAAACCAAACCCTTTGATTACTTCATCAAAACGAATGTTCCAACTCCGAGATGCCTGCTTTAATCCATAAATGGATCTTTGCAGCTTGCATATCTTTCCAACTGATTGCGGATCGACAAAACCCGTGGGCTGTGTCATGTACACATCCTCACTCAGATTTCCATTAAGGAAAGCTGTTTTGACATCCATTTGCCATATTTCATAGCCGAAATATGCAGCAATCGCTAGAATAATCCGAATAGACTTTAGCATTGCGACGGGCGAAAAAGTTTCATCATAATCAACACCTTGAATTTGTTTGAAACCTTTGGCCACCAATCGCGCTTTATAGATGTGAATATTTCCATCTATGTCTATCTTTTTCTTGAAAACCCATTTGCACTCAATGGTTTTAACACCATCAGGTGGATCAACCAAGTTCCAAACATGATTACTGTGCATGGATTCAATTTCGGATCTCATGGCTTCAAGCCATTTCTCAGAGTCTGGTCCCACCATCGCTTCTTCATAGGTCTTAGGCTCATCGTTGTCTAACAACAATATGTCCCGTTGTTGAGTAGTCAAGAACATGTACCTCTCAGGTGCACGACGTGACCTCTCTGACCTACGTGGTGCCGGTGTGTCCACAACAGGTTCTTCAACAGTTTGTTCATCCTGTTGTGGTTCTGTAGGAGCTGAAACATTTTCAGGTGTTTCTCGAATTTCTTCAAGTTGCACCGTGCTCCCACTATCCCTTCTTGAGAGAAACTCTTTCTCTAAGAAGACACCATGCCGGGCGACAAACACTTTGCCTTCTCCTTGATTATAGAAGTAATATCCATTTGTTTCCTTAGGATACCCGATAAAGAAGAATTTATCAGATTTAGGAGTGAGCTTATCAGATTGTAAACGTTTTACATAAGCCTCACATCCCCAAATCTTAAGAAAAGACAAGCTAGGACGTTGTCCTGTCCATATCTCATATGGTGTCTTTTCTACTGATTTTGATGGAACCCTGTTTAGTGTGAACGCGGCTGTTTCAAGAGCGTACCCCCAAAAAGACAACGGAAGATCACTTTGGCTCATCATGGAGCGCACCATATCTAATAAGGTGCGATTTCTCCGTTCAGATACCCCATTCCATTGAGGTGTTCCTGGCGGAGTCAATTGTGGAACAATTCCACAATCCTTCAGATGATTGCCAAACTCATGGCTCAAATACTCACCTCCACGATCAGATCATAGAAACTTGATTGTCTTGCCTAAATGATTTTGCACTTCATTTTGGAATTCTTTGAACTTTTCAAAGGATTCAGACTTATGCTTCATCAGGTAGATATACCGATATCTACTAAAGTCATCAGTAAAAGTTATGAAGTACTGAAAACCACCTCTGGCTGTTGAGCTCATTGGTCCACATACATCAGAATGTACAAGTGCCAATAAGTCACTTGCCCGTTCACCTTGACCGGTGAAAGGTGCCTTTTTCATCTTGCCAAGTAAACAAGATTCGCATGTCTCAAATGATTCAAAATCAAATGAGTGCAGAATACCATCTCTATGGAGCTTCTCCATGCGTTTCTCATTTATGTGACCTAAGCGACAGTGCCAAATAAACGTGGGATTCAAATCATTCGAACGTTGCCTCTTTGCATTAATGTTATAGACCGGTGACTCTTCAAGAGTAAGAACATATAACCCATTCACCAATGGAGTATGACAATAGAACATATCTTTGAAATAAAGAGAACAACCATTGTTCACAGATCTAAAGTCATAACCTTCTGCTTGCAAACATGAAGCAGAAATAATGTTCTTGGAAAGAGATGGAACACAATAACAATTATTCAATTCCAAAACTAATCCTGAAGGTAAAGACAATGGCATGGTGCCAACAGCCACCGCAGCAACTTTCGCTCCATTACCAACGCGAAGATCCACTTCGCTCCTCCTCAAACTTCTACTTCTTCTTAGCCCCTGCAACGATTTGCAAATGTGAGCAACCGATCCGGTATCAAATACCCAAGAATCAGTGGATGAAGTAGCAAGATTGATCTCTATAACATTTATACCTAGAGTGGAAGTCGTACTTCCCTTCTTCTTCTCAAGATCCTCCAAGTACTTTGGGCAGTTCCTTTTCCAATGTCCTGATTGCTTACAGTAGTAACAATCTGCATTAGGAGCAGCGCCCTTCTTGACTTGCTTGGCCTTAGAACTGCTCGCGATCTTATCGGGAGCTAACTTTCTTTTGACCGCGCCTTTCTTGACATTGGGCTTGCCCTTGCCTTTCTGCATCATCATCACATGATTGCTGCTTTTCTTAATGCTTTCCTCGGCAGCTTTTAGCATCCCATGCAACTCAGCCAAGGTCTTGTCCATGTTGTCCATGTGATAGTTCAGTATGAATGGCTCAAAACTTGGGGAAAGCGACTGGAGAATCACATCAGTAGCCAACTCTTGGCTAAGGGGAAAACCGATCTTTTCCAGACTCTCAATGTAGCCAATCATCTTAATCACATGAGGGCTGATGGGATTCCCTTCTGCAAGCCTGCACGCAAACAAGGATTTTGAAGTGTTGAACCTCTCAGCCCTTGCTTGGTTCTCAAGCATACCACACAACCCCACAATGATATTGTAGGCATCTGTGTTCTCATATTGCTTCTGAAGCTCAGAGGACATTGTGGCAAGCATGAGACAGCTCACATCAAGACAATCATTCGTTTGCTTCTCATAAGCTCTCCGTGCAGCCGCAGTAGCATTATCAGGCAAGTCTTCGGGGTAAGGAGACTCAAGGACATACTTCTTGCGCTCTTTCTTGAGAACAATTCTCAAGTTGCGATACCAATCCATAAAGTTCGTTCCATTGAGTTTTTCTTTCTCAAGAATAGATCGCAAATTAAAAGTACTAGATGCGGCGTTAGCTGACATGATCTACAACACAAGAATATGCGAAGTTTAGCACTATGTTTATGTTCATCTTTTATTAAACTATTTAACAAAAGACTCCCACTATGTGTTTTGCAACAAAACTCCCTCTAAGTTACATAGTGTGTCAAGATCCTCATTTCACTAATTCCCCATGAGCTTTGGCATCACGGCTAGAAAACTAGTGACATGGGTAAGCAACACCTTGCTAATCACATCCCTATGTGACTCTTACTTGTTGGGTGACATCAGTATGCCCCGGCCCCAACCTATGCCCCAAGGTCCAAAACTATTTTGATAACCTTGTTAAGTAAACCAAATGCTTCCGCATGTAGATGTCTGACATCTACTCCAAATAATGATGATAACCGACGGCACTCTACTTTGGTAGACCTACCATACGGTGATCATTATCTTTTGGTGCAACATATGGAAGGGCATTAACACTTAATTTTTATGAGGGATTCTATCCTACCAAAGCAACATACCACATATATCATTGCAAAAGAATAAGATAGATAACATCACAGATAAACACATTTAACTGTGAAGTAGTATGGCCAAAAAATGGTGATATCCATCTCCATGTAGGTGTAGACGATCTCCATTCTCCACATCACTCCTTTAGGCCACCATGCTTGAAAGCCTGTAACCTCAAAACTAGGCTACTACCAATAATAGCTAGAAATTGAAGATTACAAAGATAGACTCAAGCATTAAGGTCGTTAAATACAATATAGACAGCTAACAATAGCTAAAATAATCATGACACGCAGGCCATGAATGAATGTTACATGCATCACATACATCTCATACATTCCAATAAGCTATAGGGCCATACTATTCACATCATTCCCTGCAAAAACAAGTTAGACGTAGAATCGCATTCTACCTAACGATGTGAACCCATGACGAAATTTACAGATCCAATCTATGAAATCGCTATGGAAAAACTATTCGGCACAACCACCTTATGCCGATCCGAGACGTTCTCTAGGACGCTAGTTTTTCCACTGGGCCGAGGCTATCAGATCCATAACCTACTAGTATTCGACATAACCACCTTATGCTGATCCGAGACATTCTCTAGAACACTAGTTTTTCCATTGGCCCGAGGCTATCAGAGTCATATCCTACTAGTATTCGACATAACCACCTTATGTCGATCCGAGACAATCTCTAGGGCACTAGTAGTGATACAATCTGCACCTCTTCTAACCCCTATTCACCGATTGATCTCATCAACCCGTGCTACCACCGATTCATCACATGAACCAACTGATCTAGACTATAATAGATCCAATCTACTACTACTGCATATCAACATATGCGCTGATCCAGATCACAAACTAAGCAAGATGGCTCTGATACCACTAAAGGAATGCGCGTAGGCTACGAAAGCAGAAAAACAAAATTTTTCTACCGCGCACACAAGGACATCATGCTTAAGGAGGGATCATGGATCGTTACCACTAGACACGCAGCGCAGCAAAAGAAGAGTTGGAGAAGCCGATCCAACCACACGCGTCGAGGTAGTAGTGGAATTAGCCGATCGTCCCGAACAGATCGTCTCCTCCACGCGATCAACCACACCACGAGCAGATCCAATTTGTAGGTTGTTGATGCCGATCAACACCGCAACGAGCAGTGCCTCCACCGGTATCCACACGTCCGGGGCTGGAACGACGATCGCGAGTGTACTAGCACTCGTGAGCGGCTAGGGTTTGGCTCGGGAGGTGGCGGCTAGGGTTTTGCTAGAGGTTCACAGAAAACATATGTTCCTCAGCCCCTTGCCTCCATATATATAGACCTCCTCACTTGGGCCTTGTGGACCGAGGCCCAATAGAAGTCTATTCGGATCTCTATCCGAATTGAGCCCACATCCGAATCATATTCGAATTAGTGTTCCAACCCGTTAAGCGTGCGACCCTGGAGGTTCACGTATACTTGGTCGCGACCCGGAAACACCTTTACGGTCACCCTGTTAATAGCGGCCTCTAGTAAGACATATTAACCCCAAAGTATACGTAAAGATCATATCGGCTGAACCTGTAATGTTCTCATGTACGAATCCCTTTGCCTCATGATATAGATTGAGCTCAAGGCGAGACCTGTGTCATCCTCTTATTAGCTCAATCACTCTCTCGATTCCATGATGGATTATAAACTTGTGATTGACTCCTCAATCACCTTGGCATGGCCATGCACTATCATAGTCCATTACATCGAGGGCCCAGAGATATCTCTCCCATAAGGAGGGGCAAATTCTATCTTGATCATTCACATCCCACTACATGTTTCATGGCAAACCCGAAGACAACTTTTATGACTACCCAGTTACGGAGTAGTGTTTAGTAGTCCTAAAATAAGCTACTACGCATGTTGGGAACCATGATGATCTCAAGTCTAAGGATTCCACATAAACACTACTTGAGACGAACTGATGACACATGGAATCTCTGCAGTGTCTCATGGCGGGTCTATCCAACATATGTTCACTAACACATGTCCATATTATTGATTTGGTGATCTTTGAATCATATTTGTTCCTCATATGTTATATGATCAGGGATCATTTAGAAATAGCAACATTTTAGCATTAAGAGTCTCATGAATAAGTCACATACTCATTGATCATTAATGATAATGTCTATTTCAAGGAACAAAGCAATGTATCATAAACATAGTATGTGATACACACAACATCTCCAGGTTGCCTCTAGGGCATATAACTAACAGATCGGGGGCGGCAAGGATCAAGAACACACAACGATGAAGCTACGCAAAGGAACACGAGATGCAACAGGACAATGACGAACTAAACTCTGACTAGACTAGCAATCAGCAACTTGAACACGATAATGTAACCAAAAATTCAACAAGCAATACCGAAAAGAAAATTGCAAAGGCACAAGGGGGTGTTGGGACAGCGGAAGAATAGTACGAATTTTTTTTGGCTAATTTTCTGGAGTTTATGGGACAATACGATGAATATAAACTAATCTAAAAGGGACGAATTACCTCACGGGCAGCCGTTGCTCTGATACCAACTGATGTGACGATGGCCTGATCTTCCGAGAGGAACTGATAAGTCGATTGTAGAGAACTCGACGTTGATGATCCAAAGGCTCCGACCAAAACAGATGGAACCCCTCGTAATCACTACACCACTGCTCCGTTGGTTATCAACCGTGCCGAACACGATTGACCTCGCCAAGAAGGCTATCTCCTGCAAGCGAATCGAGAACACAAGCAAGAGAGTTCAAGATGCAATCTGAAATTGCGAATAGTGTTTAAGTTCACAAGTTGGGGTTCCTCAACCGAACATGTGGTGAAACTGCTAAGCAGAATAATCTCTTAAGAAAAACCCGAGAAAAACTAAAGGGGTGCGACCTCCTTAAATAGGGGAGGGGGAAGCCGCACTTATCTAATGAAAAGGGATGTGGTACTATTTGAAGTTACTGTTCATGCGGCCATGGTACTGTTCACATAAACAGTACCGGCTCAAATAGTCTAAGTTACAAGGCCCTCGGACCACTTTGACTCGGACTGAAAAAGTGACGTGTCTTCTTTCGCAGTTTCTGATCTGCTCGGATGGAGTTTGGATGTGAGACTAGATCCATCTAAACGTAGACTTCAAGAGCTTTCCCACGAGTACTCATAGGCCCCGAGAAGCCGTCTGGATCAAAAGTTATGGCCGTTTGAAGTAGACGTTATTGCAAAAGCCAAATCTGAATCGAACTCGCGAACAAGACTTGGATTGCGCTTGACGGTTCCACTTCTACACTTGAGCTCAAGTGGTTCTTCACCATGGTTCCTAAGGACAATTAAATCATCACAAGAATTAAGTAGTATGCCATTTTTTGAAACATTTGTTTGCAAACTTAGGAACGCATTCACCTGATGGTTAAGTTGACATGCTCGTGCTCGAGTTATTAGTTCTTGAGTTTGTGGAGTTGGCACAATTGTATCTATGGAATGGATGTCCTCATCATCCTCCCCTTCTTGAATTGGAGTCGTCCTCGACTCAAGCTCATCTTCCACGCCCAAGCAAGGTCGCAAATCTGCAATGTTAAAGGTGGGGCTAACCCCAAAATCTGCAGGCAAGTCTAACTTATATGCATTATCATTAATACGTTCAAGCACTCTAAAAGGACCATCTGCACGAGGCATGAGTTTAGACTTTCTCAATTCAGGAAATCGTTCTTTACGCAAGTGTAACCACACAAGATCACCAGGTTCAAAAGTAATATGCTTGCGTCCTTGACTACCAGCCACTTTATATTTAGCATTCATAATCTCAATGTTCTCTTTAGTTGGCGCATGCATCTTACGTATCAAATCAGCACGTTGTTGCGCATCAAAATTTATTTTCTCTGAAGCTGGAAGAGGCAACAAATCGATAGGTGCACGAGGTATGAAACCGTAAACAATTTCAAAAGGGCATTTCTTTGTGGTAGAATGCAGCGAACGATTATAAGCAAATTCCACATGAGGCAAACATTCCTCCCACATTTTTAAGTTCTTTTTAAGCACAATCCTAAGCATAGTAGACAATGTTCTATTGACTACCTCAGTTTTTCCATCAGTTTGGGGATGACAAGTAGTGGAAAATAGCAGTTTGGTTCCCAACTTTCCCCACAAGGTTCTCCAAAAATGACTAAGAAATTTAGCATCACGATCTGAAACTATCGTATTCGGGATACCATGCAAGCGAACAATTTCCTTAAAGAACAAATCAGCAACATGTGTAGCATCATCACTTTTATGACATGGTATAAAATGAGCCATCTTAGAGAATCTATCCACGATAACAAAAATACTATCCCTCCCCTTCTTTGTTCTAGGAAGCCCTAAAACAAAGTCCATAGAAATATCTTCCCAAGGTATGCTTGGAACAGGAAGAGGCATGTATAAACCATGAGGATTAAGTCGTGACTTAGCTTTTTGGCACGTGGTGCAGCGAGAAATGAAGCGTTCGACGTCACGCCTCATCTTTGGCCAATAAAAATGGTGGAATAGAATGTCCTCAGTCTTCTTCACGCCGAAGTGGCCCATCAATCCTCCTCCATGCGCCTCTTGTAACAACAAAAGACGAACGGAACCAGCAGGAATGCATAGCTTGCTAGCACGGTATACGAACCCATCATGCACAACAAATTTATTCCATCCCTTTCCCTCTTGACAATTTAGCAACACATCTTTAAAATCAGCATCATGCTCATATTGCTCCTTTATTGTCTCTAACCCAAAGATTTTGAAGTCAAGTTGTGAAAGCATGGTATATCTCCTAGACAAAGCATCAGCTATCACATTTTCTTTGCCCTTTTTATATTTAATGACATAGGGAAAAGATTCAATAAACTCAATCCACTTAGCATGTCTACGGTTCAGGTTGGTTTGACTTCGAATATGTTTCAAGGATTCATGATCAGAATGTATTACAAACTCTTTGGGCCATAAATAATGCTGCCATGTTTCCAAAGTTCGAACTAGAGCATATAATTCTTTATCATAGGTAGAATAGTTCAAACTAGGACCACTTAACTTTTCACTAAAGTAAGCAACAGGTTTTCCTTCTTGCATTAACACACCCCCAAGACCTATGCCACTAGCATCACATTCTAATTCAAAAGTCTTGCTGAAATCAGGAAGTTGAAGCAAAGGGGCATGTGTTAACTTATCTTTGAGAGTGTCGAAAGCTTGTTGATGATTGGTGGCCCAAGTAAAAGGAACACCCTTCTTTGTAAGCTCATTCAATCGTGCAGCGAGGGTGCTGAAATCCCGAACAAAACGCCGATAGAAACCAGCGAGCCCGAGAAAACTCCGCACTTGTGTGACCGTTTTAGGAGGCGGCCAACTCTGAATAGCGATGATCTTGGCTTGATCAACCTCAATCCCTGTGGAGTAACAACATAGCCAAGAAAACAAACTTGATCGGTGCAAAAGGTACACTTTTCGAGGTTACCAAACAAACGTGCCTCTCAAGGCAACAAAAAACAGCACGTAAGTGTTCAAGATGTTCATCTAGTGACTTGCTGTAAATCAATATATCATCAAAGTAAACTACCACAAATTTACCAATGAAAGCACATAAAACTTCGTTCATTAATCTCATGAAAGTGCTAGGGGCGTTACTTAAACCAAAAGGCATCACTAGCCACTCATATAACCCGAACTTAGTTTTAAATGCTGTCTTCTATTCATCTCCAAGTTTCATTCTAATTTGGTGGTATCCACTACGCAAGTCAACTTTAGAAAACATTGTAGAGCCACTTAATTCATCAAGCATGTCGTCTAACCTAGGAATAGGATGACAGTATCTAATGGTAATATTATTGATAGCTCTACAATCAACACACATACGGCATGACCCATCTTTCTTTGGAACCAAAAGTATAGGAACAGCACATGGACTAAGGCTCTCACGTACGTACCCTTTGTCAAGCAAGTCTCGCACTTGACGCTCAATCTCCTTAGTCTCCTCTGGGTTGGTTCGGTATGGCGCGCGGTTGGGTAGGGAAGCTCCTGGGATCAAATCAATTTGATGTTCAATACCCCTAATTGGTGGCAGCCCTGGGGGTATCTCAGCAGGAAACACATCCTCAAATTCCTGCAAAAGGTTAGTGACAGCAGACGGCAAAGAGCTAGATACATCATCAAGTGAAAATAAAGCATCTTTGCATATCAAAGCATAGCATGGCATATCATCATGACAAATTTCAGCAAGATCAGGTCTGGTTGCAAGCATGACACAACCCTTTAATTTAATTCCCTCAGTCCTAGAACTAGGTTCCAACTTCTCTTTCTATTCTTCACTACTTGCTGATTTTCAGATTCATGTTCAAGTTCTTTCTTCTTATTTTCAGCTAGCTCTTTATCACAATTAGCAATTTCAGTAGGGGTCAAAGGTAGCAAAGTTATTTTCTATCCTTTGTGCTCAAGAGAGTACTTATTACTTCTACCATGATGAGTTGCATCGGTATCAAATTCCCATGGACGACCTAATAACAGTGAGCATGCTTGCATAGGTATTACGTCAAAATCAGCAACATCATGATAATGCACTCTCGCAGATTGTGTTACCTTCACCTTACCGCTGTTGTTGAACCATTGAATGTGGTATGGGTGAGGATGCGCATGTGTGGTCAAGCCAAGCTTCTTGACCAATCTCGAATCCACCAAGTTATTGCAGCTCCCGCCATCAATTATGACACGAACACGGCAATCCTTGACGATTTGGAACATTTGAAACAGATTATGACGTTGTAGCTTCTCCTCTTGCTCTCTTTGAGTGCTCAATACTCGTTGCACAATTATGGTTCTATAATTCGCCGTAGCAGCGGCACCTAAAATTTCCTCACCATCGTTATCTATCTCATGATCATCACCATTACCTGCAAGGTTAGCTGCAAGAACATATTCATCCTCAACATCACTAGCACTTACATAACCTCCATCTTCTGTCGCAATGTACGCCCGCTGACTTGGGCAATTTCTCATGACGTGGCCCATCCCTTTACAACAATGGCACACAATTCCCGTCGTACGGCCCATGGAAGCAACCGATGAAGAGCTCTTTGCTGGTGCTTGCACACTAGTAGATTTACTCGTCTCGGGTGCGCGTGATGATGGCGGCGGTGCTGCTGAACGCGCCCTACTCACAGAGGGGGCAGCAGCTCGAAAAACAGGAGGTGGGGTTGTCTTGGCTTGCCCAGGCGTCGATCTCGATGTAGACATACCTCCAAAGTTGCTCCTTGTCCTTTGTTGCCTACCCTGCAATTCTTTCTCTGCCAAACAAGCAAGCTGGAACAATCTATTGATATCATTATACTCTTTGTAATCAATTATGTCCTGAATTTCACGCCTTAAGCCCCCATAAAAACGAGCCATCTTATCCTCGTCATCCTCTACAACATTACAACGCAGCATGCCTATTTGTAGTTCTTGATAATATTCCTCGACAGATCTATTACCTTGGTCTAAGCGCTGCAATTTCTTACGCATTTCATGTTTAAAAGCAGGAGGAACAAATCTAGCACACATAGCTTCCTTCAATCTATTCCATGTATCAGGTCTTAAACCAGAATTAACTACTTGAGTCCACCAAATGATAGCAAAATCTTTAAATTCACTAGTGGCTTGTCTGACTCTATGCATTTCAGGAACTAGATGGGTATTAAATTTTTGTTCAACTGTCATCTCCCAATCTAGATAAGTTTCAGCATCATAAGTACCCGCAAAAGATGGTATGGTAAATTTGACTTTAGCAAATGGGTCATCATGAGCACGAGCATTGTGGTGCTGAAAATTATTACCTCCCATACCGTGACGATTTTGATGTAGGCGGTGTCGTTGGCGTGCATCTTGGGCAGCAAATGCAGCGCCGGCATCACAGTCTTGTCTCTCATTATCATCTCCGTCTTCGAGATCTTGGCCTGCATAGTGATCATACTCACGTCCATTATTTTGCGGCCGATTCCCCATTCTTTCAAGGCGTGCAGTGAGTGTTGCAATGCTCTCATTGATGGAACGCTGCATTGTATCCATCTTCCTATCAATGTCCTCAGTAATGGTAGCACGTTGTTCATCCAAAAGCGTCATGAGCTCTCCCTTTAAAACACACTCTTGCGCATTAGACGTCTCACCTGCCATGGTTAGTAGCAAACAAAAGACAACACAAAGGTATTATCCCTATCAACTACTAGGTGGCGGGAAGTGGAATCACACACTCTCAAGCGTCTTACCACACTCTTACAAGTGTTCTTACCAATGCAGTAGGTGGTACAACCGGTGGCTGGTTCGTGACACCGTGTCGAGCGTGGGTACGATTGCAAGAGGGGACCTGTTCTGATCAAGAGTATGTGGAGCTTGGAAGGTACAATATGGTAGCAAAAAGGATCAGCAATAATCAGTTCAGTAAATGCAAGTTGAAAGATTGTTTAAAATACTCGTGAAGGGTTGCTGATCCTAGCCTAATCACAGCTAGCAAAATCAAGCCCTATGCAAAGAAGTGTATGTACGCACACGCAACGATCAATGTGACTTGATGTAAGCAAAGGAGAACCTCACAACAAGTACTAGGAGATACGCTAGCCCACTACTCAAACTTCTTTCTAAGGGCACAAGATTATTTGCGCGATGTAGAGCACAAAACAGCGATATCGATAAATCGCGAACAGCCCTCCAGATTGACCAGATACAATAGCTAGTCTCAAACGATGAAAAGGCAGAGTGTTATATGGCTTATATATACTCGTTTGAAAGGTTTCGACGAGATCTACAACTTATTCAACTGGACGAAACCCAAATTCCGAAGGGAAGACCGAAAAAATCACCAAAGGCTGAAAAGCGAAATCTTGCGACGCGATTTTAGGGCTAAAGATGGCCTATTTTGAGGGTCTTGGATGCGCTTGTCAGATTTTCAAATGCGCGTCATCGTTAGCTTTCCAACGAGTACAAGAACGTCGAAAACGGACACCGTATGCAAAAGGTATGCCCTTTTTACTGAAGGTGTGTCGGAAACGGACTCGAATTTGTTTTGGCCCCAATTGAAACTGCAATAACTTTTGATTCCGTGGCCGAAATTGCTCAAATTGTTTTCTGGAGGCTTTTGGATGTATGAATAACAGCTCCACCAATTTTCACTATTTTTGGCCAATGTTTGATGCACTTTCTAAATTTCGGCAAAGAGGGACTCTCTCTCTCCAAATTTCCAAATTTCTGGAGGCTTTCCTTTTTTTCTCTCTTTTTTCCCCTTTTTCTCTCTTTTTTTTGTTTTTTTTAACAACCGAAATCAACTCTCTCTCTTTTTTTTTAGTCCGAAACCCTAATTTTTTTATTGCACAAGTGGGAGGCACGGCAGAGGATGAAAACGCTTGGGGGGATCGGGGGCAGCAAGGATCAAGAACACACAACGATGAAGCTACGCAAAGGAACACGAGATGCAACAGGACAATGACGAACTAAACTCTGACTAGACTAGCAATCAGCAACTTGAACACGATAATGTAACCAAAAATTCAACAAGCAATGCCAAAAAGAAAGTTGCAAAGCCACAAGGGGGTGTTGGGACAGCAGAAGAATAGTATGAATTTTTTTGGCTAATTTTCTGGAGTTTATGGGACGATACGATGAATATAAACTAATCTAAAAGGGACGAATTACCTCACGGGCAACCGATGCTCTGATACCAACAGATGTGACGATGGTCCGATCTTCCGAGAGGTACTGATAAGTCGATTGTGGAGAACTCGACATTGATGATCCAAAGGCTCCGACCAAAACAGATCGAACCCCTCGTAATCACTACACCACAGCTCCGTTAGTTATCAACCGTGCCGAACACGATTGACCTCACCAAGAAGGCTATCTCCTGCAAGCGAATCGAGAACACAAGCAAGAGAGTTCAAGATGCAATCTGAAATTGCGAATAATGTTTAAGTTCACAAGTTGGGGTTCCTCAACCGAACATGTGGTGAAACTGCTAAGCAGAATAATCTCTTAGGAAAAACCCGAGAAAAACTAAAGGGGTGCGACCTCCTTAAATAGGGGAGGGGGAGCCGCACTTATCTAATGAAAAGGGATGTGGTACTATTTGAAGTTACTGTTCACGCGGCCATGGTACTGTTCACGTAAACAGTACCGGCCCAAATAGTCTAAGTTACAAGGCCCTCGGCCCACTTTGACTCGGACTGAAAAAGTGATATGTCTTATTTCGCAGTTTTTGATCTGCTCGGATGGAGTTTGGATGTGAGACTAGATCCATCTGAAAGTAGACTTCAAGAGCTTTCCAACGAGTACTCATGGGCCCCGAGAAGCCTTCTGGATCAAAAGTTATGGCCGTTTGAAGTAGATGCTGTTGCAGAGGCCAAATCTGAATCGAACTCGCGAACATGACTTGGATTGCGCTTGAGGGTTCCACTTCTACACTTGAGCTCAAGTGGTTCTTCACCATGGTTCCTAAGGATAATTAAATCATCACAAGAATTAAGTAGTATGCCATTCTTTGAAACATTTGTATGCAAACTTAGGAACGCATTCACCTGATGGTTAAGTTGACATGCTCGTGCTCGAGTTATTGGTCCTTGAGTTTGTGGAGTTGGCACAGTTGTATCTATGGAACGGATGTCCTCATCAAGTTAGACCGGTCAGAGACCTGCGATCTGACCGCCCCTGCCTCCCTTGGCTGGTGTGGTTTCTGGTGCTTATCTCCAGTGCTATGGTTTTTGTTCTGGTCTTGTGTAACCTCATAATCTTCTAGAGAAGCATATGATTTCCTCGGGTGTTTGGACAGACGTTGCTGCCCTCTGTTCATTAATGTTTTTCGCTTGTTGTGCTTTAGTGTTTCTGGTGCTTCTTCCTCAAAAAGGGTTTAGGTTTCTATTGAGCATCCATTTCATCTTCATAGCTCCTTATAGCTATCGAAGATAAAAGTTGATCATGGGTACTTGTGGGGGACAAAATTCAAGAGCAACATTCACCCCCCTCTGTTGCCGATTCCGATCCAACAGCCTCGTACTCGGTAGTGTTGTTGGTGGCGGGAAACGCAAGTCACGCCGAGTACAATAGACGGTGCCCCTCAGGCGTGGTGACCACAGCACCCACGCCTGCACCCGCGACACCGTATGCTCCGTCGGTGTTGAGCATCCACACTGGGTCCTCCGGCTACTGAGCAGGCTGGGCCAAAGGGGTCCACTCTGCCAGGAAGTCCGCAAGGACTTGGGATTTGATTGCCGTTCTCGAGGTCCACTCCGCCAGGAAGTCCGCAAGGACTTGGGATTTGATCACCATTCTCGAGGCATACGTTAAGTAGAACGGGGCGAGCTCAGTCGCCCACTTGCCAATCCGCCCTGTAGACTCCTTATTGTGCAGCATCTCCGCCAGGGGGAACGAGGATGGCGCCGTGATGGGGTGGGCTAGGAAGTACTGTCGGAGATTCCTCGAGGCCATGATCAGCGCGTAGGCAAGCTTCTCGAGCTCCGTATACCGCGTCTTAGCGCCCTGAAGGGCTTCGGAGATGAAGTACACGGGGCGCTGGAGAGCGCCTTCTTCGAGTACGAGGACAGCGCTAACCACTGTCGCCGACGCGGCGAGGTAGAGCAGGAGGGGAGCCTTTGGTGCCGGAGCGACTAGAGTTGGGAGGCTGGCGAGGTGTTTCTTGAGGTCGTCAAAGGGCTTCGCACAATCATCGTCCCAATGGAACCCGTCGCAGCCGGCGAGCCTCTGGACCTCCCTTGTCGTCTTGGGCGGCTCCATGGCAAGGATTGCGTCGACCTTGTCGTTCGAGCATTTCAATCTTGTTGTAATCTTGCTTGAACTAGTCCTGTTGAACCGTCTTGATCTGGGTGGTGCCCTCATGATATGCATCGAGCGTCACCCAGATGTCGAAGGCCGACGTCAGATTAGATATGCGATCGAACTCGCTTCTGCTCAGACCCTGGATTATGATGTTCCTTACCTTTGAGTTTGCCTCAACATCGGGCATGTTAGCCACATTGATGTTCTCATTGGCAGGAACAATATACCGGGTCTTGACCTTCCGCCAGATGGCGTAGCCCTGAGCCTGGATGTAGGTCTCCATCCGACTCTTCCAGAAGGGATAGTCGATCCCATCGAAGATCGGGGGCTTGGTCGAGTACTTGTTTTTCGCCATGGCTCTAGAAACCGGTTAAGATCTATGAGGAAGAGCTAACCAGCTCTGATACCAATTGTTGGATCGAAAACAGCAACAGAGAGGGGTGAATGGTGCCGTCAAACTCGCCCCCAAGTATCCACAATATTTTCTCCGATAGCTATAACAGCTATAAAGAAAAGATTTAGCTCTCACTGCAAAACTGGACTACAGACCAACACAAGAACTACTGAGGAGAGAAACAAAATTAGCAGAAGAAGAAACGGACAAAAGGCTAGACTAACTCAACCTTGAAGAACAAAAGCTGCACCAAAGAGAAATAGCCTTACTGCCGACAATGATCAACTAGATGCAGACTTCTTCAGGCCAAGATAAGCTAAAGTAATGTGCTGCTGAGAAAACTGAGAAATAAAGAGAACAAAGTCAAGCCAAAAAGCAAAATATCTCACTGACCAAAAGAGGAACAAGCTGGAAATAAAAGTGTGAACTGCAGCTGCTTGCCGACAACAAACTGAAAAGCTAAGGAGCTGCTGTCGACACAACAAAGAATGAACCAAATGCATGTTGTCTACTGCAGTTTACTGCACATGTTGGCACTGAAAAAGGGCAGCCGAGAGAAGCCTTTACTGTTGCAACATGGAAGCTGCAAACTCAGTAAAATACCAGCAGCCAATCAGTCTATTGAGCTAGCAAATGAAGGACCGAAAGCAGCAAATGACCAACTGAAAAAAACTGAAAGCTAAAGAGTACTTTTGTTACCAAAGGCTAAAAATCTGCAGCCTAAACTTGACTGAAAATAGCATGTAATAATGATCATTCTTGCTGCTGAAAATCTGCAA
Organism: Dendrocalamus latiflorus; assembly: GCA_017311315.1. NCBI lineage: Eukaryota > Viridiplantae > Streptophyta > Magnoliopsida > Poales > Poaceae > Dendrocalamus > Dendrocalamus latiflorus. The sequence continues at coordinate 20,474,022 of CM029672.1, forward strand.
AAAACAGTGCGAACCGTGGCAGGACCAAAAGTAGACAAGTTGTTGATCTTTTCTGCTCTCCTCATGCGGAAAGAACTCCTACCAAAAGGATGTGCATGCGACAAGAAATTGTTTCCATAAATGAGATAAAAGAGAGATTAAACTGAGAGAGACATAGAACTCAAGGACTGAACGGGAGCAAATAGCAAACCAATTAAAAGGACAAAAAAGCACAACACAAGAGAAACAGAGAAGAGGAAACACGGAGAACAAAAGCAAAACAAAGAGAGCCTACTCAAAACAACTCAAACTAAAGATTTCTTAAAATGATACGGAGACATACGCGATTACAAAGAGAGATTTCTCAGCTCATCTCTCTCTCAATCTCACACTAAGCCCCCATACATGCTTGAAATTTAGGAACTCATAGCATACATGCACAACCCACACATACAGTCTCTCAAGCCATCTCTAAAAATCCACTCTCATTTCATGCCAGGCTACTAGAGGACACCCTCTCTATTTATAGCCTCCACTACTGGGTTCACATTTGCACTTTACCCAATTACTTCACCAACTCTTCGCTTTATCCATTAACCTGAACCGCATCCGCTTCCTTTTGTGTAGCCTTGCATATTTACCAAAATGCCCCTCCTGCACCTTCCGGAAAGCTTCCTCATTTCTTGCCGCCCAAGCCTCGCAACCACCTCGAGTCCTCGCCGTCTTCGGCACATCCCGACCGCTCTGACCTCAGCACCGCCTGTGCCTAGTCCGGTCATCCCGTGCCTCGCCACGACTCCGCCTCGATGTTCTACAGGTATCACAGACAAGAAACACATCACATAGCACCACTCGACATAATGTAATCAACAATCACATTAGAGAAATCTTAAACACAAAATAGCCAAAACCTGTCGAATGCCGAAACCTGTCGAATCAAAAGTATAAGCATCCTAAGCACTTTGACCAAGTTTGACCAAGTCTGACTGAAACCGATTGCACTGTACAACGACATGGTCCAAACCACACAAACCAAACTCGACTTTCCTAAAACAGATGTCAATTACTCGTCACACACATGGGGTTACATCCACATGGTCTCTCACCCTGTTAGCTCACCATGCAAAATTTGTGATAAACTAAAATCTGACTTGATTGCATTGGAAGAAAACTGTGTGAAGCTAACTACGATTTACTAGAGAAGCCGCAATCTTGTTGTGATGTGTGTACTGGTGTGGGGGAGAAACCCAAGGGTAAGGTGGAGACGCTTAGCAACGTGAACCAAAAGGCTAGCAGTAGGACTGTCCCTTCTGAGTCGGCTGTGCGTGCACAAGCCATTCACTCTTCTGCTACTGGTTCTTCTACTACTCCCTTACCTGCTGCTGTCTCTTCTTCCCCCTGCTCTTCTTACACCTCTCTCTTTTGGGAGTGTCAGTATCTTATGAACACTCTCGAGAGATTTGTAGGAGGCAAGAAGAAGCTGAATCTTATTCTAGACCAGTCCAAGATTTGCAAGTTCAATCAAGGCTAGGATATGATTTTCTTGAGGATGTTAGGAAGCATCCACCTGCCGTGCTTAGACCCATAGCCGCAGGTGTGATCGAGGTCAAGCCCAGGACTGAGAAAGTTCAATTTAAGTCAGTGGGCTTTGTCCAAGGAATTTCTGACAGCAAGGTGATGCCACCTGTTGCTTCGGCCTCTCAGAAGGCGAAGCCTCATCATGCTACTTCTACCACTCAGAAGGGGAAGTATCATTGCACCTTCTGTCAGAAGGATGGACACTTGATCGAGCGATGCTTCAGGCGTGCCAAGATCACGCATAGAGACCGTGTTGAGGCTCTTAGGCGTATTCAGGGTCAGCCCCAGACTTTGAGTGCACCTAAGACCAACACGAGGTCTAAGTTTGCTTCTGTTGATGGGTTTGGGCAGCATCGAGGACTTGGATTTTCTGTTTTTTCTGATTTTCGTCCTCGATATGCCTTTGGTTGTGACTTCTGCCGTTCTGAGGGTAGATCTCGTTTCCCCCGTTGAGATGGCTACCCGCGGCGTGATCAGCATGTTGCTGGTGCTCCGACTCGCTCTCCCATAGCAGTTGGACCCAACAACAGCTCCAGGTCTGCTCGTGGACCTTCTGCTTCTTTGAGCGACAGAGAGCGTAGGGTAGATAGAATTCAGTCGTGTGTGGCTACTTCTTCTACTCGTCATTAAATCAGTATTGGGTGCCAAAATCACTCTTGATTTACCCTAGTACTGAGACTTTACTCTCTCGTTGACTCAGGTTCACCGGGCAGGGAAGAGAGGTTTGCTCGTTGACTCCGGGTGTTCTCGACACATGACCGGAGACTCTCGTTGGTTCTCTTCCCTAGCTCGCGCTCTAGGTGATGAGATGATCACTTTCGGAGACGCTTCGTCTGGGCGCGTCATCGCCAAAGGTACAGTGCGTGTTAATGAGTCTTTTATTTTGAAAGATATTGCCTTGGTTAGTAAGCTGCGGTATAATTTGCTTTCAGTTTCTCAGCTTACCGATGACAGTTTTGAGGTGAGCTTTAAGAAAAACGCTTGCAAAATTCTTGATTTTTCGGGTAGTCTAGTTTGCGGGATTTCTCGTTATGGGAGGATCTTTCGTGCTCATTTTTTTGAGTCTTCTGGTGATCCTCTCCAGTGTTTAGTTGCTTCTGAGTCCCATGACCTTACTTTCTGGCATAGGAGACTTAGTCATATTGGATTTGACCATTTGACCCGAGTTAGCGGCCACGATCTAATTCGTGGTCTGTCGAAACTCGAGATGGTCAAAGATATTGTTTGCGCTCCTTGCCGGCACGACAAGATGGTTGCCGCTTCTCACCCTCCGGTCACAGTGACTATGACCGATGCACCAGGACAGCTGCTCCACATGGACACCGTTGGACCAGCTCGAGTGCAGTCAGCAGGAGGGAAGTGGTATGTCCTTGTCGTGGTCGATGACTTCTCGAGATACTCTTGGGTGTTTTTCTTAGCCTCGAAGGATGAGACGTTTACACATTTTCAAGGTCTTTTCAGTAGGCTTTCTGTTGAGCTTCCGGGTGCCTTACGAGCGATCCGCAGTGACAATGGCACGGAGTTCAAGAATTCCTACTTTGAGAGGTTTTACGATGAGACAGGTGTAGAGCACCAGTTCTCTTCTCCGCACGTCCAACAGCAGAATGGCCTCGTGGAGAGGAAGAACCGTACTTTGCTCGAGATGGCCAGGATGATGCTTGATGAGTATTCTACACCTAGGAAGTTTTGGGCTAAGGCTATTGCAACCGTGTGCCATGTTTCAAACAGAGTTTTTCTTTGAGCACACTTGCATCGCACTTCTTATGAGTTGAGATATGAGCGAAAGCCCAGTGTCTCGCATTTTCGTGTATTTGGTTGCAAGTGTTTCATTCTAAAGTACGGGAACCTAGACAAGTTCGAATCATGATCTTGTGATGGTATCTTTCTAGGTTACTCGACTTCTTCGCGGGCATATAGGGTTTGGAACTACGAGTCTAGTAAGTTGGTAGAGACCTGTGAGGTGACCTTTGACGAGGCCAGTCCGAGGACTAGGCCCGATATCTCAGGTTCTTTAGAGCAGTCCGAGCCCATCTTTGTGGATGATGAGGACGATGGAGATGAGGGTTGTCTACTCGATCCAGTTCCTCATCCTCCCCTTGAGGTGCCTTCTTCCACTGCACCTCCAGGCGATCAGCCTATGCCTTCTGTTTCCTCGGAGTGGTCGCATAAGGATTGAGATCTAGCACATGACTAAACAAAAATCTGGTTGGAAACAATCATGAGATTTATAAAGATAAACATGTCAAATGTGCTCAATTTGCTAAAATTACAAGACTTACAGGTACATGAACAAATGTCTCATTCTTGAGCTCGTAGCACTCTAAATTGACTCAATACTAGCTTCTTGGTTCCATTTAGACTATTGACATGGCTTGCATCATCTTTGGATACCTCGAGCTAGACTATACTCATGGTTGACTTGACATGCTAAGAACTTCGACTAAAATTCAGATTGTGACTTATTTGGCTTAGCTTGAGTATACATGTTTTGTCATGATCTTGTTAGCGTCCTAATTGGTTATGGCTTGATGTAATAATCCACGGTCATTTTTGGATAATCTTTATGGCTCTAAATGCTTAAAATAAACAAAATTCAGCCATTCCATCCATTCTCATGATTGGTTCTCTTCCTTGTGCCTTGATGATTTTATTGCCAAAAGGGGGAGAATAGCGGAGAAAAAGCCATCTGGGAACTTTCTGAAGCTTTGGAGAACAATTTACTCTTTCTTGTGTTGCTCTAGTATTCCTTTTGTCGACATGGTCATAAGCTTCTTTGTTTTCTTTAGACCATGCTTGACTTTCTTTTCAAACTCAACTTTGCGCTTTTTCTGGGTTTGTCAATATACTCATCAAGAGGGAGATTGAGAGACCATGTGGACGTGACCACATGCTTGTGATGAGTAATTGACAAGTATTTTGGAAAGATTGAGTTTGTTTTGTGCGTTTCATGCCATGGTGGCATTTGGCTCAATCGGGTTTGGTTAGTCGGACTTGAGGCGTATACTTCTTTCTGTTTGAGCTTTTGGGCCATTTCATGCTTAAGTATGATTCATTAATGCTAATTGTGTTTACATGTGTCGAGCGGTGCTATGTAATGTATTTCTTGTCTGTGATGGCTGCAGGACGTTGAGGCGGAGTCGTGGTGAGGCACAGGATGACCGGACTAGGCGCAGGCGGTGCCGAGGTCAGAACGGTCGAGGTGTGCTGAAGACGGCGAGGACTCGAGGTGGTTGCGAGGCTTGGAAGGCAAGGAATGAGGAAGCTTCCCGGAAGGTGCAGGAGGGGCGTTTTGGTGAATACGCAAAGCTGCACTAAAGGAAGCGGATTATGGGTAAAGCACTAGAGTTGGTGAAGGCTTAGTGGGTAAAGAGAGAATCAAACCCATTAGTTGGAGGCTATAAAAGGAGGGTGTCTCCTGCATGGTCTTTAAGCTTTGGAGGTTGTTTTGCTTTGTATCTTTTTCTCTTTAGTGGTTGAGAGTTGGTGTGAGGAGCAGCAGGGAGTTGTGGCTGTTCTTGTCTCCTGCGTGAGAGCCTCTTAACATTAAGCATGTAGTGTTGTTTCTAGCTGAGGAGTAACAAAATGGATTGCTCAGTGATGGGATGATGATTCTGGACCATTTGGCTAGACAAATTCCCTAGAGATCAATGAAAACTCCAAAGATTCTCTTTTGGCCATTTTGCTCTATTCTCCATTTCCAGGGTTTTCTTGACAGGGCTTTATGGAATCTTTTGCCTCCATCCAAAAGATTGTTTTTTGTTGTGAGACTCTGAGTCTTGAGACTATTGCTAAGCTTTCTGCAAAAGATCATGAGCAATAGTTGAGAGATAGTTGAGAATTTTGAAATCTGTCCTCACTTTTGAGAAGTTACAGTTTTTAGCTCATTTCTCAAATTCTTGGCCTCCTGTTGATTTCTCTTGTTGAGGTATGTCTCTCTGCTATTTAGAATAGGTTTGTGCTCTTTTGGCTAAAGGGAAACAGGAGCCTTCTTACTTCTGGCCGAAATCTCCAAGTTTAGTGTTTTTCAGTTCGGGCTGCCCCATTTTCGGGTCTCTGAATTTTTTGCTGAAATGTTAACCGGTCAGACCGCAAGGTTCATGCCGGTCAGACCGCACCTATACCTCCGGTCAGACCGGAGTGCTTGAAGCAGTCAGACCGGCTCAGGTGGAGCGGTCAGACCGGTCAGAGACCTGCGGTCTGACCGCCCCTGCCTCCCTTGGCTGGTGTGGTTTCTGGTGCTTATCTCCAGTGCTATGATTTTTGTTCTGGTCTTGTGTCTTTTCCTCATAATCTTCCAGAGAAGCATATGATTTCCTCGGGTGTTTTGACTGACGTTGTTGCCCTCTGTTTATTAATGTTTTTTGCTTGCTGTGCTTCAGTGTTTCTGGTGCTTCTTCCTCAAAAAGGTTTAGGTTTTTATTGAGCATCCATTTCATCTTCATAACTACTTATAGCTATCGGAGATAAAAGTTGATCGTGGGTACTTGTGGGGGACAAAATTCAAGAGCAACATTCACCCCCTCTGTTGCCGATTCCGATCCAACAGCCTCGTACTCGGTAGTGTTGTTGGTGGCGGGAAACGCGAGTCACACCGAGTACAATAGACGGTGCCCCTCAGGCGTGGTGACCACCGCACCCACGCCTGCACCCACGACACCGTAGGCTCCGTCGGTGTTGAGCATCCACATTGGGTCCTTCGGCTGCTGAGCAGGCTGGGCCGACAGGGTCCACTCCGCCAGGAAGTCCGCAAGGACTTGGGATTTGATCGCCGTTCTCGAGGCATACGTTAAGGAGAACAGGGCGAGCTCGGCCGCCCACTTGCCAATCCGCCCTGTAGACTCCTTATTGTGCAGCACCTCCGCCAGGGGGAACGAGGATGGCACCGTGATGGGGTGGGCTAGGAAGTAGTGTCGGAGCTTCCTCGAGGCCATGATCAGCGCGTAGGCAAACTTCTCGAGCTCCGTATACCGCGGCTTAGCGCCCTGAAGGGCTTCGGAGACGAAGTACACGGGGCGCTGGAGAGCGCCTTCTTCGAGTACGAGGACAACGCTGACCGCTGTCGCCGACGCGGCGAGGTAGAGCAGGAGGGGAGCCTCTGGTGCCAGAGCGACTAGAGTTGGGAGGCTGGCGAGGTGTTTCTTGAGGTCGTCAAAGGCCTTTGCACAATCATTGTCCCAATGGAACCCGTCACAGCCGCGGAGGGTCTTGAAAAATGGCAAGCCCCGCTCCGCTGCCCTAGAGAGGAAGCGGCTCAAAGCAGCCATGCGGCCGGCGAGCCTCTGGACCACTCTTGTCGTCTTGGGCAGCTCCATGGCAAGGATTGCGTCGACCTTGTCGGGATTCGCCTGGATGCCTCGTCCGGACACTAGGAAGCCCAAGAGCTTGCTCACTTGCACGCCGAAGACACACTTGTCTGGATTTAGCTTAATGCCTACCTTCCTAAGGTTGCCGAAGGTTTCCTGGAGGTCCTTGCCGTGAAAGGCGAGCTGTGTGGTTTTGACTACCACGTCGTCGACGTAGGCCTCCATGTTCCTCCCGAGCTGAGCGGCCAGCGCCAGCATTCTTCAACCCGAAGGGCATCCTGACGAAGCAGAAAGTTCCGACCGGTGTGATGAAGCTGGTCTTGTCCTCGTCGTCCTTGGCCATGTAGATCTGGTGGTAGCCGGAATACGCGTCCAGGAAACTCATGAGCTCACACGCCGCGGTGGCATCGACCAGTTGGTCTATGCGCGGCAAAGGGTAGTCGTCCTTCAGGTATGCCTTGTTGAGGGCGGTGAAGTCAATGCACATATGCCAGGCGGCCCTAGCCTTCTTGACCAATACCGAGTTGGCAAGCCAATCCGAATGCTGGACTTCGTGAATGACCCCGGCCTGGAGAAGATTCGCTACTTCCACCTTGGCTGCTTGCTGGCGGTCCATGGACATGCGTCGAAGCTTTTGCTTGACCGGCTTGGCATCAGGGCGGACCACCAGGTTGTGCTCGATGAGGGCGCGGTCCACGCCTTCGATGTCCTCTGGGGACCATGCGAAGACGTCCGCGTTGCTCCGGAGAACCTGGAACAAGTCTCGCTCGACCTTCGAGGGAAGGCCTTCACCGATTGATACGAATTGCCCTTCAGCCTAGAGGGGCACCTTTTTTACCCCGCCGTCCGGCCGGGGCTTGGGCGTCCACCCTGGAGCGGATGGCGTGTCCTCCTTCAGCGTGTCGGCGAGGACGTGCACACTGCAGTGTGGGCCTCTTGTTAGTGATATGCCCCAGAGGCAACATGGAGATGTTATATATATCACATACTATGTTTATGATGCATTACTTTGTTCCTTGAAATAGACATTATCATTATTAATCAATGAGTATGTGACTTATTCATGAGACTCTTAATGCTAAAATGTTGCTATTTCTAAATGATCCCTGATCATATATCATATGAGGAACAAATATGATTCAAAGATCAACATATGTATTGATTGATGATCATGTCTCATGGATCATGGTATGCTGATACCAAATCAATAATATGGACATGTGTTAGTGAACATATGTTGGATAGACCCGCCATGAGACACTGCAGAGATTCCATGTGTCATCAGTTGGTCTCAAGTAGTGTTTATGTAGAATCCTTAGACTAGAGATCATCATGGTTCCCAACATGCGTAGTAGCTTATTTTGGGACTACTAAACACTACTCCGTAACTGAGTAGTCATAAAAGTAGTCTTCGGGTTTGCCATGAAACATGTAGTGGGATGTGAATGATCAAGATAGAATTTGCCCCTCCTTATGGGAGAGATATCTCTGGGCCCCTCGATGTAATGGATTATGAAAGTGCATGGCCATGCCAAGGTGATTGAGGAGTCAATCACAAGTTTATAATCCATCACGAAATCGAGAGAGTGATTGAGCTATTAAGAGGATGACACAGGTCTCGCCTTGAGCTCAATCTATATCGTGAGGCAAAGGGATTTGTACATGAGAACATTACAGGTTCAGCCGATATGATCTTTACGTATACTTTGGGGTTAATATGTCTTACTAGAGGCCGCTATTAACAGGGTGACCGGAAAGGCGTTTCCGGGTTGCGACCAAGTAAACGTGAACCTACAGGGTCGCACACTTAACGGGTTGGAACACTAATTCGAATGTGATTCGGATGTGGGCTCAATTCGGATAGAGATCTGGATAGACTCCTATTGGGCCTCGGTCCACGAGGCCCAAGTGAGGAGGTCTATATATATGGAGGCGAGGGGCTGAGGGGTGCTTGCTTCTGTTAATCCCGAGCCAAACCCTAGCCGCCACCTCCCGAGCCAAACCCTAGCCGCTCGCGAGTGCTGGTACACTCGCGATCGGCGTTCCAGCCCCGGACATGTGGATACCGGTGGAGGCGCTGCTCGTTGCGGCGTTGATCGGCATCAACAATCTGCAGATTGGATCTTGCACGTGGTGTGGTTTATCGCGTGGAGGGGACGATCTGTTCGGGACGATCGACTAATTCCACTACTACCTCGACGCGCGTGGTTGGATCGGCTTCTCCAACTCTTCTTCCGCTGCGCTGCGCGTCTAGTGGTAACGATCCATGAACCCTCCTTAGCATGATGTCCTGGTGTGCACGGTAGAAAAGTTTTGTTTTCTGCTATCGTAGCATACGCGCATTCCTTCAGTGGTATCAGAGCCATCTTGCTTAGTTTGCGATCTGGATCAGCACATATGTTGATATGCGGTAGTAGTAGATTGGATCTATTACAATCTAGATCAGTTGATTCATATGATGAATCGGTGGTAGCACGGGTTGATGAGATCAATCGGTGAATAGGGGTTAGATGAGGCGCAGATTGTATCACTACTAGTGCCCTAGAGATTGTCTCGGATCGGCATAAGGTGGTTATGTCGAATACTAGTAGGATATGAATCTGGTAGTCTCGGGCCATTGAAAAACTAGTGTCCTAGAGAATGTCTCGGATCGACATAAGGTGGTTATGTCGAATACTAGTAGGTTATGGATCTGATAGCCTCGGCCCAGTGGAAAAACTAGCGTCCTAGAGAACGTCTCGGATCGGCATAAGGTGGTTGTGCCGAATAGTTTTTCCATAGCGATTTCATAGATTGGATCTGTAAATTTCGTAGGGTGTTCAGGGCGCTGTGTACCCCCCCCCCCTTGTATAGCGTCTTGGGTTCACATCGTTAGGTAGAATGCGATTCTACGTCTAACTTGTTTTTGCAGAGAATGGTGTGAATAGTATGGCCCTATAGCTTATTGGAATGTATGAGATGTATGTGATGCATGTAACATTCGTTCATGGCCTGCGTGTCATGATTATTTCAGCTATTGTTAGCTGTCTATATTGTACTTAACGACCTGCGTGTCGACCTTAATGCTTGAATCTATCTTTGTAATCTTCAATTTCTAGCTATTATAGGTAGTAGCCTAGTTTTGAGGTTACAGGCTTTCAAGCATGGTGGCCTAAAGGAGTGATGTGAAGGATGGAGATCGTCTACACCTACATGGAGATGGATATCACCATTTTTGGGCCATACTACTTCACAGTTAAATGTGTTTATCTGTGATGTTATCTATCTTATTCTTTTGCAATGATATATGTGATATGTTGCTTTGGTAGGATAGAATCCCTCATAAAAATAAAGTGTTAATGCCCTTCCATATGTTGCATCAAAAGATAATGATCACCGTATGGTAGGTCTACCAAAGTAGAGTGCCATCGGTTATCATCATTATTTGGGGTAGATGTCGGACATCTACATGCGGAAGCATTTGGTTTACTTAACAAGGTTATCAAAACAGTTTTGGACCTTGGGGCATAAGTTGGGGCCGGGGCATATTGATGTCACCCAACAAGCAAGAGTCACATAGGGATGTGATTAGCAAGGTGTTGCTTACCCATGTCACTAGTTTTTTAGCCGTGATGCCAAAGCTCACTAGGAATTAGTGAAATGAGGATCTTGACCCACTATGTAACTTAGAGGGAGTTTTGTTGCAAAACACATAGTGGGAGTCTTTTGTTAAATAGTTTAATAAAAGATGAACATAAACATAGTGCTAAACTTTGCATATTATTGTGTTGTAGATCATGTCAGCTAACGCCGCATCCAGTACTTTTAATTTGCGATCTATTCTTGAGAAAGAAAAACTCAATGGAACGAACTTTATGGATTGGTATCGCAACTTGAGAATTGTTCTCAAGCAAGAGCGCAAGGAGTATGTCCTTGAGTCTCCTTATCCTGATGACTTGCCTGATAATGCTACTGCGGCTGCACGGAGAGCTTATGAGAAGCAAACGAATGATTGCCTTGATGTGAGCTGTCTCATGCTTTCCACAATGTCCTCTGAGCTTCAGAAGCAATATGAGAACACAGATACCTACAATATCATTGTGGGGTTGCGTGGTATGTTTGAGAACCAAGCAAGGGCTGAGAGGTTCAACACTTCAAAGTCCTTGTTTGCGTGCAGGCTTGCAGAAGGGAATCCCGTCAGCCCTCATGTGATTAAGATGATTGGCTACATTGAGAGTCTGGAAAAGCTTGGTTTTCCCCTTAGCCAAGAGTTGGCTACTGATGTGATTCTCCAGTCGCTTTCCCCGAGCTTTGAGCCATTCATACTGAATAACATGAACAACATGGACAAGACCTTGGCTGAGTTGCATGGGATGCTAAAAGCTGCCAAGGAAAGCATTAAGAAAAGCAGCAATCATGTGATGATGATGCAGAAAGGCAAGGGCAAGCCCAATGTCAAGAAAGGCGCGGTCAAAAGAAAGTTAGCTCCCAATGAGATCGCGAGCAGTTCTAAGGCCAAGCAAGTCAAGAAGGGCGCTGCTCCTAATGCAGATTGTTACTACTGTAAGCAATCAGGACATTGGAAAAGGAACAGCCCAAAGTACTTGGAGGATCTTGAAAAGAAGAAGGGAAGTACGACTTCCACTCCAGGTATAAATGTTATAGAGATCAATCTTGCTACTTCATCCACTGATTCTTGGGTATTTGATACCGGATCGGTTGCTCACATTTGCAAATCGTTGCAGGGGCTAAGAAGAAGTAGAAGTTTGAGGAGGAGCGAAGTGGATCTTCGCGTTGGCAATGGAGCAAAAGTTGCTGCGGTGGCTGTTGGCACCATGCCATTGTCTTTACCTTCAGGATTAGTTTTGGAATTGAATAATTGTTATTGTGTTCCATCTCTTTCCAAGAACATTATTTCTGCTTCATGTTTGCAAGCAAAAGGTTATGACTTTAGATCTGCGAACAATGGTTGTTCTCTTTATTTCAAAGATATGTTCTATTGTCATACTCCATTGGTGAATGGGTTATATGTTCTTACTCTTGAAGAGTCACCGGTCTATAACATTAATGCAAAGAGGCAACGTTCGAATGATTTGAATCCCACGTTTATTTGGCACTGTCGCTTAGGTCACATAAATGAGAAACACATGGAGAAGCTCCAAAGAGATGGTATTCTGCACTCTTTTGAATCATTTGAGACATGCGAATCTTGTTTACTTCGCAAGATGACAAAGGCACCTTTCACCGGTCAAGGTGAACGGGCAAGTGACTTAGTGGCACTCGTACATTCTGATGTATGTGGACCAATGAGCTCAACAGCCAGAGGTGGTTTTCAGTACTTCATAACTTTTACTGATGACTTTAGTAGATACGGGTATATCTACCTGATGAAGCATAAGTCTGAATCCTTTGAAAAGTTCAAAGAATTCCAAAATGAAGTGCAAAATCATTTAGGCAAGACAATCAAGTTTCTACGATCTGATCGTGGAGGCGAGTATTTGAGCCATGAGTTTGGCAATCATCTGAAGGATTGTGGAATTGTTCCACAATTGACTCCGCCAGGAACACCTCAATGGAATGGGGTATCTGAACGGAGAAATCGCACCTTATTAGATATGGTGCGCTCCATGATGAGCCAAAGTGATCTTCCGTTGTCTTTTTGGGGGTACGCTCTTGAAACAGCCGCGTTCACACTAAACAGGGTTCCATCAAAATCAGTAGAAAAGACACCATATGAGATGTGGACAGGACAACGTCCTAGCTTGTCTTTTCTTAAGATTTGGGGATGTGAGGCTTATGTAAAACGTTTACAATCTGATAAGCTCACTCCTAAATCTGATAAATGCTTTTTTATCGGGTATCCTAAGGAAACAAATGGATATTACTTCTATAATCAAGAAGAAGGCAAAGTGTTTGTCGCCCGGCATGGTGTCTTCTTAGAGAAAGAGTTTCTCTCAAGAAGGGATAGTGGGAGCACGGTGCAACTTGAAGAAATTCGAGAAACACCTGAAAATGTTTCAGCTCCTACAGAACCACAACAGGATGAACAAACTGTTGAAGAACCTGTTGTGGACACACCGGCACCACGTAGGTCAGAGAGGTCACGTCGTGCACCTGAGAGGTACTTGTTCTTGACTACTCAACAACGAGACATATTGTTGTTAGACAACGACGAGCCTAAGACCTATGAAGAAGCGATGGTGGGACCATACTCTGAGAAATGGCTTGAAGCCATGAGATCCAAAATTGAATCCATGCACAGTAATCAAGTTGGAACTTGGTTGATCCACCTGATGGTGTTAAAACCATTGAGTGCAAATGGGTTTTCAAGAAAAAAGTAGACTTGGATGGAAATGTTCGCATCTATAAAGCGCGATTGGTGGCCAAAGGTTTCAAACAAATTCACGGTGTTGATTATGATGAAACCTTTTCACCCGTCACAATGCTAAAGTCTATTCGGATCATTCTAGCGATTGCTGCATATTTCGACTATGAAATATGGCAAATAGATGTCAAAACAGCTTTCCTTAATGGAAATCTGAGTGAGGATGTGTACATGACACATCCCACGGGTTTTGTCGATCCGCAATCAGTTGGAAAGATATGCAAGCTGCAAAGATCCATTTATGGATTAAAGCAGGCATCTCGGAGTTGGAACATTCGTTTTGATGAAGTAATCAAAGGGTTTGGTTTCATCAAGAACGAAGAAGAGCCTTGTGTTTACAAAAAGGCTAGTGGGAGCGCACTCGTATTTCTGGTCTTATATGTGGATGACATATTACTGATCGGAAATGACATTCCTATGCTCGAATCTGTTAAGTCTTCATTGAAAAATAGTTTCTCTATGAAAGACTTAGGAGAGGCGGCATATATTCTGGGTAGGGGTGCAAACGGGTCGGGTTAATCCCGACCGATCCGGCACCAAATCTGATTGGTACCGAATCCGGAGAAAAAATATGGGTTAGGATATGGTAACAGCAATATCCGTCCGAATCCGATACGTCTTCAAGTTTGATTTCATGTTAGTGCTACTATTTGACGTTTCATTTTCTTTTGCAATGGTAAAATAAATCTTCCACATCAGCTATTAAGTAGTAATATCAAGTTCTTGACAGTACATCCTCCTACTCCATTTGCTATACTGCATGCATTCCTTACAAACGGGTTAATCCCGACCGATCCGATTGGTACCGAATCCGGAGAAAAAATATGGGTTAGGATATGGTAACAACAATATCCGTCCGAATCCGACCCGTTTGCACCCCTAATTCTGGGCATCAAGATCTATAGGGATAGATCAAGAAGGCTAATTGGATTAAGCCAAGATACGTACATTGACAAGGTGTTGAAAAGGTTCAACATGCAGGATTCCAAGAAAGACTTCCTACCTATGTCACATGGTATAAATCTTAGCAAGAGTCAGTGTCCTAGTACACCTGATGAGCGGGATAAGATGAATGCGATTCCATATGCTTCGGCTATTGGGTTCATTATGTATGCCATGCTTTGTACACGTCCAGATGTCTCGTATGCTTTAAGTGCTACGAGTAGATACCAGTCAGATCCAGGTGAAAGTCACTGGATTGCCGTAAAGAACATCTTGAAGTACTTGAGAAGAACTAAAGATGTGTTCCTCGTCTATGGGGGTGAGGAAGAGCTCGTTGTAAATGGTTACACCGATGCTAGCTTCCAAACTGACAAAGATGATTTTAGATCGCAATCTGGATTTGTGTTCTGCCTGAATGGCGGTGCGGTGAGCTAGAAGAGTTCTAAGCAGGAGACGGTTGCTGATTCTACAACAGAAGCCGAGTACATAGCAGCTTCTGAAGCTGCTAAAGAGGCTGTTTGGATCAAGAAATTTGTTTCTGAGCTTGGTGTGGTGGCTAGTGCCTCCAGCCCAATGGACCTCTACTTTGACAATAGTGGGGGCATTGCGCAAGCCAAGGAGCCCAGATCGCACCAGAAGTCCAAGCACATTTTACGGCGATTTCATCTCATCCGCGAGATAGTGGAGAGAGGCGATGTGAAGATATGCAAAGTACAAACGGATTTGAACATTGCAGATCTATTGACAAAGCCGCTTCCCCAGCCAAAGCATGAGGCTCACACTAGGACAATGGGTATTAGATACCTACATGGTTGACTCTAGTGCAAGTGGGAGACTGTTAGTGATATGCCCAGAGGCAACATGGAGATGTTATATATATCACATACTATGTTTATGATGCATTACTTTGTTCCTTGAAATAGACATTATCATTATTGATCAATGAGTATGTGACTTATTCATGAGACTCTTAATGCTAAAATCTTGCTATTTCTAAATGATCCCTGATCCAATATCATATGAGGAACAAATATGATTCAAAGATCAGCATATGTATTGATTGATGATCATGTCTCGTGGATCATGGTATGGTGATACCAAATCAATAATATGGACATGTGTTAGTGAACATATGTTGGATAGACTCGCCATGAGACACTGCAGAGATTCCATGTGTCATCAGTTGGTCTCAAGTAGTGTTTATATAGAATCCTTAGACTTGAGATCATCATGGTTCCCAACATGCCTTGTTGAGGGCGGTGAAGTTGATGCACATATGCCAGGCGGCCCTAACCTTCTTGACCAATACCGAGTTGGCAAGCCAATCCGGATGCTGGACTTCGTGAATGACCCTGTCCTGGAGGAGATTCGCTACTTCCACCTTGGCTGCTTGCTGGCGGTCCATGGACATGCGCCGAAGGTTTTGCTTGATCGGCTTGGCGTCGGGGCGGACCGCCAGGTTGTGCTCGATGAGGGCGCGGTCCACGCCTTCGATGTCCTCTGGGGACCACGCGAAGACGTCCGCGTTGCTCCGGAGAACCTGGAACAAGTCTCGCTCCACCTCCGAGGGAAGGCCTTCACCGATTGATACGAATTGCCCTTCAGCCTAGAGGGGCACCTTTTTTACCCCACCGTCCGGCCGGGGCTTGGGCGTCCACCCTGGAGCGGATGGCGTGTCCTCCTTCAGCGTGTCGGCGAGGACGTGCACACTGCAGTGTGGGCCTCTTGTTAGTGATATGCCCCAGAGGCAACATGGAGATGTTATATATATCACATACTATGTTTATGATGCATTACTTTGTTCCTTGAAATAGACATTATCATTATTAATCAATGAGTATGTGACTTATTCATGAGACTCTTAATGCTAAAATGTTGCTATTTCTAAATGATCCCTGATCATATATCAAATGAGGAACAAATATGATTCAAAGATCAACATATGTATTGATTGATGATCATGTCTCATGGATCATGGTATGCTGATACCAAATCAATAATATGGACATGTGTTAGTGAACATATGTTGGATAGACCCGCCATGAGACACTGCAGAGATTCCATGTGTCATCAGTTGGTCTCAAGTAGTGTTTATGTAGAATCCTTAGACTAGAGATCATCATGGTTCCCAACATGCGTAGTAGCTTATTTTGGGACTACTAAACACTACTCCGTAACTGAGTAGTCATAAAAGTAGTCTTCGGGTTTGCCATGAAACATGTAGTGGGATGTGAATGATCAAGATAGAATTTGCCCCTCCTTATGGGAGAGATATCTCTGGGCCCCTCGATGTAATGGATTATGAAAGTGCATGGCCATGCCAAGGTGATTGAGGAGTCAATCACAAGTTTATAATCCATCACGAAATCGAGAGAGTGATTGAGCTATTAAGAGGATGACACAGGTCTCGCCTTGAGCTCAATCTATATCGTGAGGCAAAGGGATTTGTACATGAGAACATTACAGGTTCAGCCGATATGATCTTTACGTATACTTTGGGGTTAATATGTCTTACTAGAGGCCGCTATTAACAGGGTGACCGGAAAGGCGTTTCCGGGTTGCGACCAAGTATACGTGAACCTACAGGGTCGCACACTTAACGGGTTGGAACACTAATTCGAATGTGATTCGGATGTGGGCTCAATTCGTATAGAGATCCGGATAGACTCCTATTGGGCCTCGGTCCACGACGCCCAAGTGAGGAGGTCTATATATATGGAGGCGAGGGGCTGAGGGGTGCTTGCTTCTGTTAATCCCGAGACAAACCCTAGCCGCCACCTCCCGAGCCAAACCCTAGCCGCTCGCGAGTGCTGGTACACTCGCGATCGGCGTTCCAGCCCCGGACATGTGGATACCGGTGGAGGCGCTGCTCGTTGCGGCGTTGATCGGCATCAACAATCTACAGATTGGATCTTGCACGTGGTGTGGTTGATCGCGTGGAGGAGACGATCTGTTCGGGACGATCGACTAATTCCACTACTACCTCGACGCGCGTGGTTGCATCGGCTTCTCCAACTCTTCTTCCGCTGCGCTGCGCATCTAGTGGTAACGATCCATGATCCCTCCTTAGCATGATGTCCTGGTGTGCGTGGTAGAAAAGTTTTGTTTTCTGCTATCGTATTCTATGCGCATTCCTTCACCTCTGACGCCGACTTCCACGCGCCTGGCGAGATCCTGGTCGCCGAAGATAGTGATGGCACCCCGCGGGACCGCCCCAAAGGAGTTGATGGCGGGTCGGCCCAGTATGGCGTTGTATGGGTGTGGGGTGTCTACCATGTCGAAGACCACGTCTTTGCTCCTGACATTATCACCTTGAAAAAAGGAAACTCGGAGACATACCTTACCCAAGGCGTTCAGTGGCTGGCCCCCGAAACCTTGAAGCGGGGTCCTCGATGGCCCCAAACGGCCCTGGGAGATCCCCATGTGGTCGAGGGCTCCCACCACCAGGATATTCACGGACCTGCCTCCGTCAGTGAGGACACGCCTGACGTCGCAGCCTGCAATGTCGGCCTGGACGACCAGGGGTCCTGGTGGGGGAACTCCACGCCCTGGGCGTTGGCCAGCGTGAAGGTGATGTTGCAGCATGGCATTCCCGGAAGCGGTTGCGCCGACGTCCCCGGCGAAGATCCTCCGAAGATGACGCTAATGATGCGGTGCTGGCCCCCTCCGTGGCCGCAGCTTGCGGGGGGCTTCCCGGCGGCTGCCGCACGTGGACTACGGCAGGGGGCCGCGCCTCCAGGGCCCGGGTTCTGACGGTTGCTTGCCGCAGCTCCCTGACTGCGGTGCACACCCGCGTGACATGAGTGCCGTAGCCGTGCACTTCGCACCACCGGCCGTAATCCATGATCTCCTGTTCCGCACACGGTCTCTCATCGGGGGTGTCCTCCGTGCCAAGGACGTGGCGAACCTTCTGGGACCTGCGCTGGTTACGCCGGGGCTTGCGCCTTCCGCTTGGCGAGCGCTCGTGTTCCCCGGCATCACCACTTTCAGGGACATCTCCCGCGGACTTCTGCTTGCGCTTTCCTGTCGGGGAGTCACCTCCCGTGCTTGCTTCTTGCGACCATTCCTTCGCTGGAATGGGGTCGAAGTCATCGCCCTCGCGTCTTCGCACATCCTCCTCCGCCCGTGCGTACTCTTCCATCTTGTCGAAGAGCTTCGCCATCCTCTTGATTGGTTTCCGCACGTTGTATTCGGCCAACGGCCCCGGGCGAAGACCCTGTACTGCTGCATTGATGATGGTCGTTTCGTTGACATCCTTGATCTGGTAGCGTACCTTCACGAAGCGCTTGAAGTAGTCCTGGAGTTTTTTCGAGGGTTTTTGGTTGACTGCGAAGAGCTGATCCGCATCGACGCGCTTGACATAGTTCCCTTGGAAGTTGTTGTAGAGCCGGTCGCGGATCTGCTCCCACGCGTAGATGGAGTTTGACTCGATGGTGAAGAACCAAGAGAGCGCCACTCCCTGCAACGCGAGGGGGAGCCCCTTCGCCTTCGTGGTGTCGTCTCCACCGGCGGCTTCGATGGCGGTCTCGTAGACGCGCACGAACTCCCTTGGGTATGTGTCACCCCTGTATGACTCGATGGCGCTCGGGAACTTGAAGTCCTCCGGCCATGCCGCCTGCTGCAAGCCTGCGGAGAGTGGGGATTCCGGGTCGACAGGCTGCCGTGGGATGTGACTAGACGTGGGTGCGTCTCGGCTGTCCGCCCGCTCCAGCGTGGGCTCCGGCTCGACGTTGGCAGAGTCTGCTGACTCCGAGCCTCTTTCATATCCCGTACGGCCCCGCGGAGATCCGCCAACTCCTGCTGGAACGTGCTGAGGGCCGCCAGCCGGGCGTTCTCCATCGTAGTCGTAGCCGAAGCGCCCGATGTGCCTGGCTGCATGGTCGGAACAGCGGGGGTCACAGTCTGCACTCCTGGATTACCTACCGTGGTGGCATGGTGGATGTCGGAGTCGACGGTGAGGCCCATGTTGCCGCCGGGACCGCTCGCCACTTCCGCACCGGGCGGGGGACGACGGCTGCGCCAATGTGGGCGCCGGCGCTGCCGCTCCCAGCCACCCGGTCAATGCTGTCGACGATTGTCGCCGTGCTCGCGATGGGAGCTCCCACCGCACGCGGGGCGGTGTCAACCGTCGTGGCGGCGGTGGCGGGATCAATCGTCGTGACAACGGTGGCGGGGTCGATCGTCATGGCGTGCCTGCCAGCGTTCATGCCCGCGGCTACCGACGCCGAAGCCCTGGTGTTGACGCGAGACTCCGTCGCTCCCACCTTCTTCTTCTTTATCGCCGACGCTAGAGCTTTCTTCGATGCCATCCTTCTTCAGATCTTGAGGCTTGCTCTCCGTCCCTCCCCACGGACGGCGCCAACTGTCGTGGCTACAGACTAAACAAAGAGAGAGTATGGTAGTGGAAAGTTAGGTGAGCAAGTGCTTAGGGTCTCCCCATGGCTGATATGGTATATATATATGTCCACATGGGGAGTGTTTTTACAGCAATGCCCTTACATTTGAGTATCCTTCTTAGGGGCATTTATGTCATTACACATATCCCATTTTGGGCCTTACAACTCTCTTAGCAGGCCGGCTGGGCTTTGGTGGGGGCCACCCCTACAACAAACGCCATTGCCACCTCCTTAGTCCAGTGAAACGGCTCCTTCTTAAGCAGCTTTGTAAGTGGCTCGGCGATGGTGCCGAACCCGTGGATGAACTTGCGGTACCAGTCTACGAGTCCCAAGAACCTCGAAGGGTGTGCACGGTACGAGCCAAGCAGCATATGGATGATTCCCAGTGAGACATTTTGTTCTCTTGAGGAATAGCTTGTGCTAGTGGAGAAACCATAGTACTGCTGGAACATGCCGCAAATGATCTAACTATCAAGATGTCATAAAAATACAAGGATGAAACTGTGTAAGAATGGGTGCAACACATCATTCATGAGAGCTTGGAATGTGGCAGGTGCGTTGGTCAGGCCAAAGGGCATGGCTAAGAACTCAAAGAGCCCCTCGTGTGTCCGGAATGCCATCTTCTCAATGCCCAGTGAGTGCATGATGGTACCCAGAATGGAGGTCAAGCTTCATGAAGAACTTGGCACTACAGAGCTCGTCAAGGAGTTTGTCCACCACTATGATGGGAAACTTGTCCTTGATCGTCTTTTCGTTGAGGGTGTGATAGTCAATACAGAATCACCATGTGCCATCCCACTTCTTGAACAGCAGCACCAGCGATGAGAACGGTGAATGGCTTGGCTGTATGAGACCGTGCTATTCCATCTCGCCTCACTGTTGTCCGAGCTCATCTTTGAGTAGTTGTAGGTAGCGGCATAGGTGAACCACCACCGAAGTTATTCCTGGCAGCAAGTGTATGTGGTGTCTGTGGGAACACTCGAGTGGAAGTCCTGAGGGCATGGCGAAGACCGATACGAACTCTTCTAGCAGCTCGTCTATCAAGTTGATGGAGCATAGTGAAGGAATACGCGTATGCTACGAGAGCAGAAAACAAAAAATTCTACCGCGCACACCAGGACATCATGCTAAGGAGGGATCATGGATCGTTACCACTAGACGCGCAGCGCAGTGGAAGAAGAGTTGGAGAAGCCGATCCAACCACGCGCGTCGAGGTAGTAGTGGAAGTAGCCGATCGTCCCGAACAGATCGTCTCCTCCACGCGATCAACCACACCACGAGCAGATCCAATCTGTAGATTGTTGATGCCGATCAACGCCGCAACGAGCAGCGCCTCCACCGGTATCCACACGTCCGGGGCTGGAACGCCGATCGCGAGTGTACCAGCACTCGCGAGCGGCTAGGGTTTGGCTCGGGAGGTGGCGGCTAGGGTTTTGCTCGGGAGGAACAGAAGCATCCCCCTCAGCCCCTCGCCCCCATATATATAGACCTCCTCACTTGGGCCTCGTGGACCGAGGCCCAATAGGAGTCTATCCGGATCTCTATCCGAATTGAGCCCACATCCGAATCACATTCGAATTAGTGTTCCAACCCGTTAAGTGTGCGACCCTGTAGGTTCACGTATACTTGGTCGCGACCCGAAAACGCCTTTCCGGTCACCCTATTAATAGCGGCCTCTAGCAAGACATATTAACCCCAAAGTATACGTAAAGATCATATCGGCTGAACCTGTAATGTTCTCATGTACGAATCCCTTTGCCTCACGATATAGATTAAGCTCAAGGCGAGACCTGTGGCATCCTCTTAATAGCTCAATCACTCTCTCGATTCCGTGATGGATTATAAACTCGTGATTGACTCCTCAATCACCTTGGCATGGCCATGCACTTTCATAATCCATTACATCGAGGGGCCCAGAGATATCTCTCCCATAAGGAGGGGCAAATTCTATCTTGATCATTCACATCCCACTACATGTTTCATGGCAAACCCAAAGACTACTTTTATGACTACCCAGTTACGGAGTAGTGTTTAGTAGTCCCAAAATAAGCTACTACGCATGTTGGGAACCATGATGATCTCAAGTCTAAGGATTCCACATAAACACTACTTGAGACCAACTGATGACACATGGAATCTCTGCAGTGTCTCATGGCGGGTCTATCCAACATATGTTCACTAACACATGTCCATATTATTGATTTGGTATCTCCATACCATGATCCATGAGACATGATCATCAATCAATACATATGCTGATCTTTGAATCATATTTGTTCCTCATATGATATATGATCAGGGATCATTTAGAAATAGCAACATTTTGGCATTAAGAGTCTCATGAATAAGTCACATACTCATTGATCAATAATGATAATGTCTATTTCAAGGAACAAAGCAATGTATCATAAACATAGTATGTGATATATTCAACATCTCCATGTTGCCTCTAGGGCATATCACCAACACATGGAAGCGACTGAGGCGTGAGTGTGCACAGCCCCTAGGCCCTCCCATGTCACCTTGCGATCACCGTGGCAAAATGAGATCATCTTGTTGGTGAAGTCCAAGAGGATTGGTCCCAGTGTCTCAAGCCACCAGACGCTGAGTACTAGGTTGAACTTCTCCTATCGTGTTCACCATTTGCAACCATTACCTAGAGCCTATGGTGTGGCTGCAAGCTGATGCCGGTGCACTACACCGTCTCTGTGTTGATGAAGTTGTGTGTAGACCCAGTGTCGAGTAGGGCCATGAGTGGCACCTCTTAGCTTGACTCGGATCTGCACTGTGTGACACGACTGAGGCTGGATGCTGGTCAAGGCATCCAAGGAGATGCCTTCATCGATGTCGATGTTGCTAGCGTCTCCATCGTCCTTGCTCATGCTTAGTGTGATGAGGATGAACAACCACCGACGGTCATGACCCGGCATGTAGCATTCCTCGCAATTGAAGCAGAGCCTGGCCTCTTGCTGAGCTGCCATCTCATCTGGCAATAAGCGTCACCTATGCATGGGCGGATGTGGGGGTATACTACCACCATAGGTTCCGCCTGGTTCCCAATTGCTACTACAACGGGTGCAGTAGGGCTATGGTTGGAGGCACGGTGGGTGCAGTGGCAGTTGCCCTATTTGTTGCTGCGTGGTAGAGGTGCACGGGTTGCTGCTTGGCCCATAGAATCTCCTTTGCTACTAGGGCTCGCCACTTGTATGACCACGCTAATGCCATCACCATCTGGAGATTGGTTGGGTTTTGGAACTCAACGTCTGTGCGAATCAGCTCCACCAAATCTGGGGTGAAGAGCTGCACTTGTTAGTGGGGTTGGAGGTGTTTCGCGCAGTAGAGAATTGCCAAGAAGTTGCGCTGATACTCCTCCACGGTCCTGGTTTGGCGCAGCTTCTTGAGTTCGCCAAGAGGATTGTGCCAAATGGATGGCCCGAACCTCAAATTGATGAAATCCTTGAAATTGTGGCAGTTCAACTCGCCCTCATCGTGCTCCAGTTGGAAATACCACTCTTGCACGGCGTCAGTCAGGTGATACGAGGCGAGCCAAACTTTCTCGAACTCTGCCGTCTTCTACCCTTGGAAGAACTGCTAGCAGCATTATAGCCATCACAAGGGATCTTCTCTGCTGGTGTACATCGGGAATTCAAGTTTGTGGCAGCATGGGGGCTGAGCCCCGTGGGCCCTTACTACAGTGGCATGGCCAAAATTTTGGCTACTACTCAACAAGGACAGTAGTCTGTTGCTTGGCCTCTTCTCCAAGTTCACCACACGATTACATATATAAGTGAATTATTCTTGGAAGGAAACAATGGCACAGTCCATGTTCGTGGATGTCATCATCAAGCAAGTTGCTCTGTGATTTCCGCAAGTTGCTCCTCTACCTGGGTATCTATCTTGATGCCCGAGGTCACTGGCTCTGATACCAAGTTGTCACGACACGTGCCTAAGTGCAGGGCGTACTCGTGGAAGATAGGGGCCTTCAGCTTGGGGCCTCGACCTGGTGCCGTGGTAGTAGAAGGGAAAGGCGCAAAGAGTACGCAAGGGGTAGAGGAGAAGTAGTAGATGGGAAAATAAAGAAGTAGAGAGAAGGAGAAATAGATTGATAACTCCTACCATTAATGATGGTTAGTCCTCTTTAAGTAGAGCTTTCCTAGCTATTTGTGGATAGATCCCACGCCCTCCTTACCCTAACAAACCCTATCTTTAACCTAACCAATCTTATCGTTGACTAACTTAATCCTAAAGCAACAAGCTAATTTTAACTTGGCGCCTAAACAACAAGCGCCCTAGCTGTCCTGCAGGTATAGTGGTTGCCCCGCATGACACTGGAGGGCCTCCGTGTGGCCCTTCCGGCAACCTTTTGTGCCTTTATTTTCCTAGGTAGCATGACTTTTTGCTTGAGTCCGCACGGTTGTTACCAACTGGTATGCACCCTTGGTCGGGTTCAAAGGCATATGAGGATGTGGGGGACACAATGAGAAGCACACACCAATGACCAAGTGCATTGCATGAGTGTCTAGGGTTACAAATGGCCTCCCCCTCTCCACATGCAAGGGGTGCTATTTATACAGTGGGAGGGGAGGCAAGTGAAGTTGTAAGTTTGCCCTCGAGGCCTAGTTTACTCCTAAGGTTATTTTTGTCCTTTTATACCAAGTAGTCCCACCACGTCTGGGGACTCCGAGGCCTGTCCGTGGACCTCGCTCAGGGTTGCTCCTGGGCCCCATCCGATGCTGGCCTCTAGACCCCGCCCGAGGTTAGCCTCCGGACATTATCTTGGATTGGCCCACAGACCTCGTCTGAGGTTGGTTTGTGGACCTCGTCTGAGGTGGACTCCAGACATCATTCGGGGTTGGCCCGTGGACCTCCACTAGGGTGGACTCCAGACTTTGTCCATGGCTAGTCTTTGGGCTCCATCTTAGTTTCCCAGACCACGTCTGGGGTGACACGGACCTTGCCAGGGGTCTGCCCGCGGACCTCCACCGGGGTGGACTCCAGGTCTTGTCCAAGGTTAGTCTTTGGGCTCTGTCTGTGGTAGATTCCCTGATGTGTGTCATCACGCTGAAGTTGTCGTGGGCTGGAGGTAGCGTGGGGACCCTCCCTCAACAGCAATATATTTCACTAAGAACAGAAATTGATACATACCATAGTTATTGTGCACTTTTAGAAGCCAGAATTTTAGTTATTGTATCTTTATCTATTTGCATCTTGTCTTTCAATGGCGATAATTGTTAGGTGATGTAGTGCCCAACAATTGGATGGCATACACGTTATAAGCTTGAACGTACATTGCTCATGCCAAAAACTCTATGGATAAGCAATTTCTTGCCTAATATGTTGCTTTGGTTGCATTCTTTCCATTAGGCAAAATTAATAATACATGCCACAATTCTATGGAGTGTCCCTCATGGCAAGCAACTTCTTGCCTCTGTGCACTAGATGTATAGCTGCTACTTCTTTTATAGGGAAACATACATATGTTACGAAGAAAGAAACTCTATAGTGTAATTAATGAACTTATTTCATGATTTCTATGAAGGGACTCTTGATATAAGTAGACTGAATTATGCATAATCACACTTTTGCCTAAACAAAGAGTTGCTGGAAAATACAATAGTTTAGGTCCATTTGTCTTTTAAATGAGTGTTTCAAAAAAATCACAAAGGTTTTGACCTTGAGGCTGGAAAATTCCATGTATCTTTTGATTAGTTCTTGTCAAAATGCTTTTATCAAGCAAAGAAACATTATGGATGGGGCTTTAGCTCTTCATGAAATAATGATTGAGACAAAAATACAGAAATAAAAAGGCATAGTGTTGAAGTTAGATTTTGAAAAAGCATGTGATAAGGTGAATTGGGATTTCCTGTTTAAATGTCTTGAGATGAGAGACTTTTGTCCTAGATGGTGTGGATAGACAAGGAGTATTGTACAAAAAGGCAAGCTAAGTGTGAAAGTTAATAATCAAATTGACCCTTTGTTAGACCATGTGGTGGTGATGGATTTATTTATGATGAATAATTGATTTTTTAGTTGCATTAAAATTTACGTTTGGGAATGTTTTGGTTGGTGCTCTTTTACAAAACTAGAATCGGTAGTTCGATCGACCTTGTGATGGCTGGTCCGATCAGCCTTGTGATGGATTGTCTGATGGGTAGGTCTGAACGACAGGCATCGACCATAGTAGTCACTCAATGCAAGGTGACCATGGCTTTTCAACCTCGATTGGATTTGAGCACTCTCGGCAGTCGGTGGTCCAAACTACTTTGTCCGATCAATAGGCTTCGACCACAGCAATTCGACCACATCAAGCTTCTACCACGGCAATCCGACCATGGTATTTCGACCTTGTCATTCTTCGATCACGACATTTTAACCACGGAACATCGACTATGGTAGAATGACCATAACTAGATGAAGATGGTATGTTACAGTGAACCGGTCATAAATATAGTACTTTTTGATGGTCGTATCTATAGTACTTTTTGATGGTCGTAGGTACAGTGCTTTTGTCGATGGTCGTAGCTACAGTGCCTTGTCGATGGTTGTAACTACAGTAACCGCTTGATATTCGTATGCTTTACTAGTTGATACTTAATAGTCATAGACTTTACTGGTTGACACTCGATACTCATAGGCTTTGCGATCTGCTATCGGTAGTCATAGTATTTGCAGTCGGAAGTTGAAGACTTTTGTGATCGGTTGTCGTAGACTTCATGGTCGGTACTCGCAGACTTCACTGTCAGCTCAAGTGCTTCATTTCTTGCTATCTTTGAGTAATAGGCCAGCAGTATGACTGGCTGGTGGATGGTGGTCGGTGAACAGTGCTCGAAGGAACGGTACTTGAAGGATTCGGTACTAAGAAGATGGAAGTACTCGGTGGTCAGATGGTCGTGGTACTCGGTAGTCAGAAGGACTCGGTACTCGGTAGTCGGAAGAACTCAGTACTCGGTAGTCGAAAGTACTTGGTACTCGGTAGTTGGAAGGACTCGGTACTCAATAGTCAAGGTTTTCGTGATCATGGTCTGTAATATCCCGGGCGACATTCATCAGATAATAGTTTAATCAAGGAAATAAGGGGGGAAATTATGCAATTTAGCGGCAACCTGGGCTTGGGCCGAGGCCCAAGAGGTGGCCGGCCAAGGGAAAAAGGAGGGAGGCGTCCCACCCCCAAACCCTAGCCGCCCCTCTCCCCTAACCGCCCCACCACCTCCCTTGTGCGTACCTCCCTCTTCCTCCTTGCACCCCCTTTGGCCAGCAGCGTCTCCCTCGCCTCCATGGACGCGCCCTGCGATTGGTGAAGGGATCCCGATCGCTGCGGTTCGAGAGGAGGAGAGCAAACGTCCGCCGGGAAGGGTTGTGGATCCGGAAGGTGGAGATTAGGACGGGAAAAGGAAGGGAGGCAGAGATCGTGTGGAGTTCTCCGTGTTCTTCAGCGATTCGTTAAGGGTAATTACTCCTAATTCTCCCCGCTAGCTGCATATTTAGTTGATTAGCAATGTCGGTTTTAGGCCTGGTCTTCTCCTAGAGATTTGTAGAGGACATCTTAGCTTTCCAGAAAGGTCAAGAAATCCTGATTCCGACTCTCGGGGTGAAAGTTATGACAATTTTAGTGTGCTGTCCAGAGAACTCGTTACGGAATTGATGATCTAGAAAGTTAGATGGTGCGGGTAGAAGTTGGCCGAATCAGGGAGACTCACCAACTAGATTTAGTTAGATAATTTAATTATATTTCCAGAAAATCTGAGAACGCCCTGTTCAGACTTCTGTACCATTAGATAAGAATTTTTGAAGTTGACTGTCTGTAGAGGGGGACAGGGTGCCCGAAAAGATTTGGGGTTTTGAGTCAAGTTAAACATGTTGGGTTAGATGGGGGTGTTTTTGTTTAATATAAAGACTCGTTACTGTTGCTTTAGAAATTATTATAATTATTGTTCAGGAGGAGGACGGATTCCAGGAGCCGCACCTTCTGCTCATTCCCCGTTTTCTCGTGGTTAAGGCAAGTACAATAGTGGTCTAAACTTCATAGTATGGATTATGGATGATTGATGGTTTGTAGATGTTTTGATCTATCTTATGAGAATATTCGATTTTGATCATATTAATGCTATGTTGAATTTGGTTATCGCTGAATTGCAAACGTATGAGAGAATTTCTGGTGCATAGTTATCGTGAATGCAATTTATTTAATGAGATATTCACGTTTGTGCATCATGTTGATTATTGAGGTCTTGGTCACGAGACGACCATGCGTTGAGGTCCCCGTCATGTTGATGTCATGACGGGCTAAAGGTCCCCATACATGCGGATATGGGCAAATGATGCCTGTACCAGATGGTACAGGCATGGGTGTGCATTGACGGATGCACACTCCGCATTACCGGTAAAATGCGAAAGAGAAGAGATAAAGAGATTCTTTTGAACATACTGCATAGCATGATTTATTTATTTGATTGATGGATGAACATGAGGAGTGATGTTTCCCTTTTACTCTTGTTGCCACTATTTATATTTGCTGAGTCGTTGGACTCACACTTGTTTGTTGTTGTGGTTGCTGTTTGTTTTTAGGTACCTACATGAGACCGGCATGCATGGGGATAAAGATGGATTAGCTTTGTTGCACTTGCACGGTCCATTCACCTTGGAAGAAATAAAGAACCTTAAACATTATTTGTTGAATAGCTTATGTGGTAACTGATTAAAGATCACCTTGTTTAGAATGTAATAAAGGATTAGAACTTTTACATTGCTTACGTTCTTATTTAAGTATTGTGGCTAAGATTGTGATGGCAAACATAATTCAGTTTGTTTAGAATTGGATATTTATTGTTTACTATTATTCAGATCATTTGTTTATGCATGTTGAAACCTTTGATTTACTCATTAAACAAAGGAGGTTCTGCTGAAATTTTGTAAGGTGAATATACGTTCTTCCTTGATATGTTGTTAGTTTAGTAGCATTCCAGGTCATTGTTTGGCTGGGGTGTTACAGTTGGTATCAGAGCGGGCAGTAGGTCCGTGGTTAATGAAATATTAAATTTGACACACTAAGCACTATAGGTGGGAATGGGATTGCATTGCATCTATGTTTTTGTTGAACAACATAATTGATTGTGAATTTAATGTTTGACTCTGCTATTGCTTGTGTTATAGTGATGGCAAGGGGTAGAGGCCGTGGTCGTGGTCGTGGTCGGCAGGGTGCCGGTCGAGGCCAGGCTGTGTCCCCGCCTGAAGTTCAGAACTCCGCAGCTGGGGAGGCCAGTCCTGTGGAGTCAGAGGAAGAGGTTGCTTCAGCGGTTCAGGGGAACCAGACTCCACCAGCTGCACCTATTGCCGCACTTGAGGCGGTACCTGCGACAGTACCGGCTATGGGCGCTATGGGACTACATCAGTGGAATGCTTTGAGGTTGGACACCTTCGACGGATTGGGCACGTCGGTGGATGCCGCTAACTGGCTGCGGCACATAGAGAGGCATTTGGGAGTGCTGGGTTTGACTTCAGAGCAGAGGGTTCAATTTGTGGCTTTTCAGCTGAAGGGGCAAGCAGATATCTGGTGGGAAGGAGTCCTGTCAGCCAGAACTGCTGCCCAAGGACTAGTGACTTGGGAACAATTTGTGGAGCGGTTCAGGAGGAGGTTTTACCCTGCATCATTTGTGGAAAGGATGGAGATATCATTGAACAGTTATAAGCAGGGTAAGATGTCTGTGTCAGAGTATGAAGCGGGTTTCAATAATTTAATCTGCTTTGTACCATTTGTGGCTACTAATGATGTGGAGAAAGCCAAGAGGTTTCGCAGAGGGCTCAGGCAGGAGTTTCGCCAAGTGTTGGGAGCTTTGGAGCTTCGTGACTTTGGCTCTTTGGTGGAGCAAGCTAGGAGCATGGAGCTAGAGATGCAGCTTGGGGATGGATTGCAGGGTACAGGAGATACTGTGGGTTCTGCGGCTTCTGAGGGCTTGGAGGGCAGTCAGAAGAAGAGTTTTGGAGGAGGTAGTGGGTTATCGCTGAAGCCAGTCCCAAAGAAGTTCAAGGGCCCACAAAATTCATTCAAGTCCAAGTTCACCAAGCACCAGGCATCATCTACTTTTCGATCTTCATCAAATGCTCCTATGATGC
This sequence comes from Dendrocalamus latiflorus, assembly GCA_017311315.1. Taxonomy (NCBI): domain Eukaryota; kingdom Viridiplantae; phylum Streptophyta; class Magnoliopsida; order Poales; family Poaceae; genus Dendrocalamus; species Dendrocalamus latiflorus. The sequence goes on from CM029672.1 coordinate 20,503,694, forward strand.
GTTCGGCCCCAGGACAGGGAATGAAATGCTTCAAATGTGGGGATGGCCATCGTGCTTCAGAGTGTTCTTGGGCTGGAGCTTGTCGCCATTGTGGTCGGGAGGGCCATAAGGAAATGGTTTGTAAGCAGAACCCTGCCAGCATCATCAAATGGGAACCAGTTCAAGCCTCATCTTCAGCTCCAGCGGCTTCATCTCGAGGGTCGGTGCAGATGCTTGCAGCCGCTCCTACTCAGCCTTGGGTGCCGCCTCAGCCTTACTACCCTACTCGTGGAGGGATGCCACCAGGGTACTTTTGGCCGCCTTCCCCCGCGGCATTGTTTCCAGCTGTGGCGCCTTCAGCTCCTCCTGCAGCGGCGGCACCGCCTTTCCCAGGTGTCGGAGCACCAGCCGCCCCAGCCTCAGACTCCTACACCATGCCGACTGCTGAGTCGGTGGGTCGTCCTGACGTGGTGACAAGTACGCTTTTGGTGGATTCAGTGGAGGCTTTTATTTTGTTTGACTCCGGGGCTACATTTTCCTTTGCATCTTTAGAGTTTGCTAGCCGGGCAAATTTGAGTATGCAGCAAATAGCTCAGTCTGTTCTAGTTAATTCGCCTAGGGGAATTCATTCCAGTTCCACATTCTGTCCGGGGTGTGTTCTCACTATAGATGGGGAGGACTTTATTGCTAACTTGATGGTTATGAAGATGGAGCCGTTTGATGATATTTTGGGGATGGATTGGTTGCATAGCTACCGTGCTGTCATATCATGTTTTTGGAAGACAGTAACTCTGCAAGCGCCGTCGGGTCAAGAGATAGTTTTCCAGGGAAGTGCTCCCTCTTTTTCACCTAGTGTGCTGGCTAGTTTGTATCCTGGTGGTAGAGCAACAAAGAGTGGATTTCTATTGTCTTTAGTGGAAAAGCCAAATTCCTCTTTGATTACAGAAAATATCCCGGTGGTTCGGGAATTCTTGGATGTATTTCCAGCAGAGTTGCCAGGGATGCCACCACCGCGTCCAGTGGAGTTCAGGATTGATTTAGTGCCAGGGGCACAACCAGTTTCTATGACCCCATATCGTTTGGCTCGACCCTTTCAGGAAGAACTAAAGAAGCAGTTGGATGATTTGAGAGCGAAGGACCTTATTCGACCTAGTGTGTCTCCGTGGGGAGCTCCGGTGCTATTTACTAAGAAGAAAGATGGGAGTTGGCGCATGTGCATTGATTATCGTGCTCTCAACCAGTTGACCATCAAGAATAAGTACCCTTTACCCCGCATTGAAGATTTATTTAATCAGTTGAGAGGAGCTAAGGTATTCTCCAAAATCGATCTCCAATCGGGATACAATCAGATTCCAGTCCGAGAGGAGGACATTGAGAAGACGGCATTCTCCACGAGGTATGGGCACTTTGAATTTAAAGTTATGTCTTTTGGACTAACGAATGCCCCTGCTGCTTTCATGGAGACCATGAACAGGATGTTGCATGAGTATTTGGATGACTTTGTAGCTGTCTTCATTGATGATATCTTGATTTACTCAAAGACTGAAGCAGAACATGAACGGCATTTAAGGCTTGTATTGGAAACATTAAGGGAGCATAAGTTCTTTGCTAAGTTAAAGAAATGCGAGTTCTGGGTGTCACAGGTGGGGTTCTTGGGGCATATCATCAGTGATAAGGGAATATCAGTTGATCCAAGTAAGGTTTCTACAGTGGTGGAGTGGGGAAGGCCGACCAATGTCAAGGAGGTGAGGAGTTTCCTCGGGATGGCAGGCTATTATCGGAGATTTGTGCAAGACTTCTCCATCATTGCCAAGCCTTTATCAAGGCTCACACAGAAGGATGTGAGGTTTTTGTGGAATGATGATTGTGAGCGCAGTTTTCAGATTTTGAAGGAAAGGCTGGTGACCGCTCCTGTTCTCACTGTTCCGGAACCAGGGAATCGTTTCACGGTTTTATCCGATGCCTCACGAGTTGGACTGGGATGTGTTCTCATGCAGGATGGTAAGGTTATAGCTTATGCATCAAGGCAACTGAAGAAGCATGAGCAGAATTATCCAACCCATGACCTAGAGCTAGCCGCCGTAGTGTTTGCACTGAAACTTTGGAGGCACTACCTGTATGGTGAGTCTTGTGATGTGTTCACCGATCACAAGAGTCTTAAGTATATTTTTACCCAGAAGGATCTGAATTTGAGGCAACGCAGATGGCTGGAGTTGATTAAGGATTACGATCTCACCATTCAGTACCACCCAGGTAAGGCCAATGTGGTGGCTGATGCACTTAGTCGCAAGGCGACGCCTGCTACTCTGGATTGTCTTATTGCTGATTTTGACCGTATGGGAATATCATATTGTTACGCGGGCACGGCACGGGTGGAGACACAGTTGATCTTAGAGTCAGCCATTCCCGAGCGTGTGCGGGAAGCACAACAACATGATCAGTTACTGCAAAGGGTCAGGAAGCGTATAGAGATGGGCAAGGAAGGGGATTTAAGTTTGGATAAGTCTGGTGCAGTGTGTTTTAAGGGACGCCTCTGTGTGCCACAGAAAGCAGAGGTTAAAGATGATATATTGAGAGAAGCACATCGCACCCCGTATACTGTTCATCCAGGAGAGACAAAGATGTACCGTGATTTGAAACAGAATTTCTGGTGGAAACGGATGAAAGTGGATATAGCCAATTATGTGGCCTCTTGTGGTCTTTGTCAGCAAGTAAAAGCAGAACATAAAAGACCAGCAGGGTTGTTGCAGCCATTAGAGGTCCCTCAATGGCCTTGGGATGATATTTCTATGGATTTTGTGGTTGCGTTGCCTCGGTCACCACGAGGTAAGGATGCAGTTTGGGTGATAGTGGATCGACTCAGCAAGTCAGCGCACTTCGTTCCCATCCGCACGACCAGCTCAGCAAGCGATTTGGCTCCTATTTATGTGCGAGAGGTTGTGAGACTTCATGGTGTGCCAAAGACCATAATTTCCGACAGAGACGCCAAGTTTGTCTCCAAGTTCTGGGAGAGTTTGCAGAGTGCATTGGGCACCCAGCTCCGCCTGAGTACGGCATTTCATCCACAGACGGATGGACAGTCGGAGCGCACCATTCAGACCCTGGAGGATATGTTAAGGTCCTGTGTGTTGTCCTGGAAGGGTAGTTGGGAGGATCAGTTGCCCTTAGCAGAGTTTGCCTATAATAACAGCTATCATTCAAGTATAAAAGCTGCCCCATTTGAGGTGTTGCATGGCCGTAAGTGCAGGTCGCCCCTTTGCTGGGAAGCGGTGGGTGAGAAGGCAGTCTTGGGTCCGGATTGTGTCCAGAAGACAATTGAGCGAGTGGCCTTGGTGAGGCAGAATCTGTTGGCTGCCCAGAGCAGGCAGAAAAGCTATGCCGATGTGAGAAGAAGGGATCTGGAATTTGGGGTGGGGGATCAGGTGCTTTTGAGAGTATCTCCTACCAAGGGTGTGGTGAGGTTCGGTACTAAAGGGAAGCTTAGCCCGAGGTATGTTGGGCCTTTCACGATCTTGACGCGGGTCGGGAAGTTGGCATACCGTTTGGATCTTCCAGAGTCAATGCGAGGGGTGCATAACGTGTTCCACGTGTCTATGCTGAGGAAATACCTGCGAGATCCGGAGCATCATGTTTCACTAGAACCATTAATACTTGAGCAAGATCTGTCCTTCGAGTCCAGGCCAATGCGAATTCTGGAAAGATCAGAGAAGGTATTGAGGAATAAAACCTTAAAATATGTCAAGGTGCTCCCGGGCGACATTCATCAGATAATAGTTTAATCAGGGAAATAAGGGGGGGGGGGAATTATGCAATTTAGCGGCAACCTGGGCTTGGGCCGAGGCCCAAGAGGTGGCCGGCCAAGGGAAAAATGGGGGAGGCGCCCCACCCCCAAACCCTAGCCGCCCCTCTCCCCTAACCGCCCCTCCACCTCCCTTGTGCGCACCTCCCTCTTCCTCCTTGCGCCCCCTTTGGCCAGCAGCATCTCCCTCGCCTCCATGGACGCCCCCTGCGATTGGTGAAGGGATCCCGATCGCTGCGGTTCGAGAGGAGGAGAGCAAACGTCCGCCGGGAAGGGTTGTGGATCCGGAAGGTGGAGATTAGGACGGGAAAAGGAAGGGAGGCAGAGATCGTGTGGAGTTCTCCATGTTCTTCAGCGATTCGTTAAGGGTAATTACTCCTAATTCTCCCCGCTAGCTGCATATTTAGTTGATTAGCAATGTCAGTTTTCGGATCTGCTCAGGACAGCCTCTGTTAGACGGTCTTTTTTATATAGATCCGTGGGGATTCAGGTCTGGTCTTCTCCTAGAGATTTGTAGAGGACATCTTTAGCTTTCCATGAAGTGCTAGAACGCGTCATTCAGACCTCTGTAGAAAAAGTTATCATTTTTCTAGTCGGACTGTCCTGTAGATCGGGGAAATTCCTGTTAGGTTTCGGTAGATGGGTTTGGGCGATTAGAAATCAGGAGAATCAAAGGGTCTCCATATTATGAAAGTTTCAGATATTTTCCTTAGCTTTCCAGAAAGGTCAATAAATCCTGATTCCGACTCTCGGGGTGAAAGTTATGACAATTTTAGTGTGCTGTCCAGAGAACTCGTTACGGAATTGATGTTCTAGAAAGTTAGATGGTGCGGGTAGAAGTTGGCCGAATCAGGGAGACTCACCAACTAGATTTAGTTAGATAATTTAATTATATTTCCAGAAAATCTGAGAACGCCCTGTTCAGACTTCTGTACCATTAGATAAGAGTTTTTGAAATTGACTGTCTGTAGAGGGGGACAGGGTGCCCGAAAAGATTTGGGGTTTTGAGTCAAGTTAAACATGTTGGGTTAGTTGGGGTGTTTTTGTTTAATATAAAGACTCGTTACTGTTGCCTTAGAAATTATTATAATTATTGTTCAGGAGGAGGACGGATTCCAGGAGCCGCACCTTCTGCTCATTCCCCGTTTTCTCGTGGTTAAGGCAAGTACAATAGTGGTCTAAACTTCATAGTATGGATTATGGATGATTGATGGTTTGTAGATGTTTTGATCTATCTTATGAGAATATTCGATTTTGATCATATTAATGCTATGTTGAATTTGGTTATCGCTGAATTGCAAACGTATGAGAGAATTTCTGGTGCATAGTTATCGTGAATGCAATTTATTTAATGAGATATTCACGTTTGTGCATCATGTTGATTATTGAGGTCTTGGTCACGAGACGACCATGCGTTGAGGTCCCCGTCATGTTGATGTTATGACAGGCTAAAGGTCCCCATACATGCGGAGTATGGGCAAATGGTCCCTGTACCAGATGGTACAGGCATGGGTGTGCATTGACGGATGCACACTCCGCATTACCGGTAAAATGCGAAAGAGAAGAGATAAAGAGATTCTTTTGAACATACTGCATAGCATGATTTATTTATTTGATTGATGGATGAACATGAGGAGTGATGTTTCCCTTTTACTCTTGTTGCCACTATTTATATTTGCTGAGTCGTTGGACTCACACTTGTTTGTTGTTGTGGTTGCTGTTTGTTTTTAGGTACCTACATGAGACCGGCATGCATGGGGATAAATGATGAGGACATCACTTCGTCAGATACACACAACACTCCTCCACTTGACATTCAAGGACCAATCACTAGAGCTCACACCCGACAATTGAATTTACAGGTGAGCTCATTCCTAAGTACTTCTTTTTGTTCATTTGAGAATCGATTGCTACCTAATGATTTAATTATGATTAGGAACCATGGAGAGGACCTAGAAGTACTTGGAGAAGGGCTACGAGGCGCACAAGTCCAGCAAGGGTGGTCGAATCATGATGGAGGTCCAACTCAAGCCGACTTCGAATCCAATTCGGAGTCCAGGACCAGGCCGCACTAAAACGGACACCCAGATCGCATCCGGACTCCGTTTTGGACGTTCCACATATGTATGGAAAGCTGAGAAGACTACCTTTCCAATGGCTCTGGTCCCATGTCAAAATTCCTTCTGAGTCAACGGGAATCGTCGAAACAAGTGGGCGTTCAGAATCTGTCAGGGTGCTGCGCCACCGTCTTTGGGCCGTTCGGCTTTGTATCGTGTTGGAGCCCATTAGGGGCGCATCCAGGGGTTTTGCACGCCCCTAACTCCTTTATATCCAGCCGCCACCCCCACCATTAGGGTTGGGTTTTGCTTAGATTGATTTGTCTTTGAACAATTCGCCGTTCATCGGTTTGTGAGACCCCAACTTTCGAGTGCTAAATCTATCCATCTGCAATTCAGTTGTGTTCTTCCTTGTTCTTGCTTGTGTTCTTCGATTCGCAGGCGAGGATTAGCCTTCTTGGCGAGGTCAACTGGGCTGCGCACGGTTGATAACCTGAGGAGACGTGGTGCTGCGATTGCGGGGTTCGGAACGTGTCGTTCGGAAGCCGGATCGATTTGTGTCGCGCCTCCACCAAATCGAATTTACCCAGAACCTATGGGACGATCGGGACCCCGTTCCCATCAATAAAGATGGATTAGCTTTGTTGCACTTGCACGGTCCATTCACCTTGGAAGAAATAAAGAACCTTAAACATTATTTGTTGAATAACTTAAGTGGTAACTGATTAAAGATCACCATGTTTAGAATGTAATAAAGGATTAGAACTTTTACATTGCTTACGTTCTTATTTAAGTATTGTGGCTAAGATTGTGATGGCAAACATAATTCAGTTTGTTTAGAATTGGATATTTATTGTTTACTATTATTCAGATCATTTGTTTATGCATGTTGAAACCTTTGATTTACTCATTAAACAAAAGAGGTTCTGCTGAAATTTTGTAAGGTGAATATAGGTTCTTCCCTGATATGTTGTTAGTTTAGTAGCATTCCAGGTCATTGTTTGGCTGGGGTGTTACATGGTCAACGATCGGTTGTCGTAGGTGTTGCGAGCGGTTGTCGGGGATACTTGATACCAGGTGATCGATGATGCAGTGATTGGTTGGTCATCGATAGGGCTCTAGCATATAAAAGCAGGGTAGAGGCTAAGTGTTTAGGTGTGGCTTTGTGAGGTTTTTTGTGATAGAGATTTTAGGGGTGTCGTTAGGGTGTTTTGTATCCATAGAACATGATCCAAAAGTAATAGTTTAGATCGATTCTAAGAAAAGTTAGTCGGCATCAGTGAAGTGTCTTTGGAGCATTGTTTTCATGTGTCCTTGTTGGTGTGCTAACGAGCTCACTGGTGTCTTCGGTCATCGATTCAATCCAGTCGAGCAGAGCACGATGTCGTCTTCAGTGTGCTCTGGTTTTAGCGGTCAAAGCATTTGAGTGGCTAAAGTTTTCAAGTGGTGGGAGATTTCGACTACGTGAAAAGGGTAGAGCAAGCGTCAAACAAGCGGTCGAAACCTCCATCGAACTAGTGCGAGCAGTCTAGCATCTTGCGGTCTAAATCTATAACTGGTAAATTTAGATTACTTTTCTTCTGGGTTAAGATTTGTTTTCAGGTATCAAGAAGCGAAGGCAATCATTCATCCCCCACTGATTGCAGTATACGATCCTACAAGTGGTATCAGAGTAGGTAGTGATGGAATTAAATAGGCATGTGAATCGTTTCCTATACTAAATGGTACTGATTTTGTTTTTTGGATATGTCGTATGCAAGCTTACATTAAGGGTCAAGGTAGTGATATCTAAAAAAAATTCCTCAACCTTATGTGGTTCCTGCTGATGTTACTACCAAAAATAAAACAGATGTAGATTTGAATGCACATGCTCGTAACTTGCACTTTCAAGGAATTTCTCACAAAGAATTTGATCGTGTATCTCATATTGCTTCTGCTCACTTAATTTGGAAAACTCTTTGCAATTATCACAAAGGAACGACTAAAATTAAGAAAGTGCATAAAAATCTATATCAAAAAGAGTATTCTGATTTTGCTATGAAGCCTAGTGAATCTATTGATGATCTTTTTGCTCAGTTTGAGAAAATCCTGAGTGATTTGTGTGGTGTTAATCTTACTCCTGCTGATGAAGATGCAACTAAAATATTTAGATCTTTAGGTTCTGAGTGGCTAATGGTTGTCACGACTATTAATCAAACTATTGATCTAGATACTTTAACAATGGATGATTATTACTCTAGATTGAAAACCTATGAGATGGAAGGTTTTCCATCTAAGACTGATATCTACATCTTTAGCATTTGTGACTAACCCCACACATGCTATTTTGTCGAGTGCATTATCTTGTGTATCCTTGTCTATTGTCTTCTTTTTCAGATGAACAATTCAAATAGCTTTCTGAAGACGACTTGGTATTGATCTCCACACAGTCATAAAAGGCACTCGACAACGTGAGGTTCAGGAAGCGAGGAGGTGCTTTAGGCTCGACCAGATGCTTTGAGTGTGGCGAGTCAAGCCACATAAAAATGGATCGCCCCATGCTCAAAGGAAAAGTGATCAGGGAAGACGGGAATTATCGTCATCATACATCCAAGAATAACACCATGGGTGAAAATTTCTGTCGCAAAATTGCTGAAAAGGTTTTTTTAGCCATCGAACTCCTTGACTTGAGTGATGTGGATTTTAAGAATTGTGACGATGATGACCACGACAATGATGATGCTAAAGGTAAGAAGAGGATCATCGACAACTTCACAGGCATGTGCTTCATGACAAACAGCAAAATAACAACGACTACAATGATCCCGATGAGATAAGACCATCATATGTTTAGCTTGAAAAAAGAGGACAAAGTAGACAAGGAAACACAAGACAATAGATGTCGAAGCCCCTCTCACCATCGTTGTTACTTGGCTACCATTGGTGGCGTGGGTGTGCCTCCTCTCCGCTTGCATGGCGCCCGGCTGTCCATAAGTACAAGCATGGCTTGTTGGCTTTCTGCATCTTCATAAATGGCTTCTAAGGATCTTTCCCAGGATTGGGATTTCTCCCTGGGGAAGGCTTTTGAGGAGCGAGTTTTTTGGAGGTATGGCTCTGTAGTTCATCCTTCGTCTGCTTTGGGCAAGGGTTTTCTTCTTCTTGCTACCTTCTCCCATTTCACTTTCCGCTTGTCAGAAGAAACTGTTGCTAAGGTCTTGCAATGCTTCTTGGGAGGTCAAGCTTTGAATTTTCAAGTTAAAAAAGCCTATGATTATGGTTTTCGTTTTTCGATGGCTTCCAAAAATGTGGGTTTGATGGTTTACTCTCTACGGAAATGCACTGCTAAGCATTTCTATATTCATTTCCATCTTTGGAGAGATAGTGGGGAAAATTTTCGCGAAGAGTATCAACTCTGGTTACAGGAGCATGAAAATGAGTGGACCCTGGATTCTTCTAGAAAGTCCTCACATTGCTTCGATCACAGCAAGGTTCAGAAAAAGGTTTCCTTCTCTGATAAACTTTTCATCAAGTATTTTGATAATTCTTCTACTATCAAAGTGGATTCTATGTTCTTGAGATTGAACCAAGATCTACATCAGCGGAGTTCATCGGGTGGAATCATTAGTTTTTCCATTCCTCCTGTCCAGAGGTTTCTTTGTCACTTCAAGTAGGATGCTCATTCTGAGAATAAGGCTTCACCATCTTTCAAAATCAGCACCGTTTTGGTTCCCTCGCCACATCATTGTGGGCATTGCTTTTGGGATGGACATCATACTAGAAATTGTGCAAATCCCATCCATTGCGGATTTCGTTTTAATTATGGGCATGAGATCTCCTCCTGCCTATCTCGTCGATTCTCTTGTAATCATGTTGGGCAGCTGATTTCCACAACTTCTCTTGGGCTAGCCCGTAAGTTAGACACGAACCGCTTTCTTTCCCAACGCACAACTGGCAGGGTCTCCCACGTTCTTGACTCTTCACCTCCCTCCCTACTCACTTTGTTCACTCTTCGAAAACACTCATCTACCGATGAGATCGCTTTGCCTCTTCCTCTTTTGTTAATGGCAGCCTTCAAAATGTTGAACCCTGACCACTTTATTCTGGCAGGCCTCCAGATTGAAGATGGAGGCCTCCATCGTCTCCCTTAGGCTGACCTAGTGTTTCAAGATAACCCACCGGAGAGACATGAAGACTTCGCCATAGCAGTTCTTCAACCACCTCCTCTTGTTGATGAAATTCAGTAATCAGTTCTTGACATCAAAGACTACATTCAAGAGATCCTTGTGTTGAACGTGGTAAGGTGTTCGTCCCATCCCCTTGGAGTTGGCATTTTTTAGTTAAATTCTACAATCCAGAGGGACATGCTGATCTTCGGCAATCCATACCTTTTAGATGGAAATTAAGAGCTTAGATTCTCTAGACACAACAAGGTAGTCAATTGGAGAAGTGCTTCTTTCACTCGCATTGGTTGGATTATGTTGCTAGGGTTCCCCTTGGACTACTTGAATCAGCACTTCATTGCTCTTGTAGTCTCTTCTTTTGGGAAGCTTATAGATTGGCACTCTGGTGATAGAATTAGGGAGTGTGTCTCGGTTAAGGTCCTTTACCTAAACCTTGAATCGGTGCCTTGTAAATTAGTCCTTAAGAAAAGTGCTGCAATTGGAGGAATAAGGGAGTCATGGATGGTTGCAATCTACATTTTAAACTCTGGTTTCCCCGATGTTGCCCTAGCAGATGAAGACCTACCTCTGAATAATGTGGATGTCAACCTTGACGACACCCCTGTGATCAATGAAGAAGTGGGCAAGGTTCATGCTCAATGGGATGCTTAGGAACCTCAACAGCAATAGCAAGGTGGATGGGATCACTTGTTGCCTAATGCTAGATTGGACCAACAAGAGCTCATGTCAATGTCTTCGGCTCTCAATTCTGGGGATTCTTCATCCGAGTCTATGATTGAGATAGCTGGTTCTTCTCATGCTCAAAGCTTTTTTCAAGAGAGACTGATGTTTTCAACTGCCCTGGTCCCTGCTCGTCAGTCTAACTTCATTGACCAAGCTTAGCTTTAGAATGTTCTTTTCCATTTACTTGAGATACTTCAACCACAAGTGGTGAGATGCCCTGTCCCTATGCAAAGTTGGCCGGTTGTAAGTGCTGATTTCACTGATCTAAGGGCTAAGCGATCTTGGAACATCGCTTTTGACTCTACCGCATGCTCTGCTCTTCATCATTTCGTCGAGTTAGTGGTCCCTAAAGTGCTCCCTGTAAAGAAGACATCTTGAAGACTTGAGTTTGGGGACTTCTTTTCACCAGGCTCCTTACATTTCTCAGTTCCAGTGCCCCAACTCTCATCGTTGATTATGTTTGAGGAGTTGGAAAGCTCAAGTGACAAGGCTTCTGTGTCCCTGACATTACCTTCTAGGCCCCGGCACACTCAAAAAGTTCGCACGCCTATTTTAGTCAAGGAACTGCATCGGAGTCATCGTATCAATGGACCTGCAGATGGTTTTCAACATGTCCAACTTTCTGACACCAAACAGGTTGCATCTAAGGTAACCCCCAATCCTCTGTAGCTCCTGGATGCGGCTGGTCCCTCTTCATCGTCAAGCTCTGGCTCTGCTACCCTTACTTTGTCCCAGTTGTAGGAGTAGGCTTTAGCGGTAGCCCCCCAACATCCCCCTTGTCTCAAGTGCCAAATATGCTGCCGTTAAACCTAATGCAAACCTGGGGCAATCAGCAATGCCAAGTCCCTCATGTGGAGTTGACTGAGGATTCTCTCTTAGCTGCTGGTTCTCAAACTAATGTCGTGCCATAGAAGCAAATGCCCTGACTGGAGCCAAGAAGTTATCTCTTTTCCTTTCTTCTTCTGGTTATTTTGTATTTTGGAAGGGGCCTTTTTGTTACCATACTTCATCTCGTTGGCCTTTGTCGTTTTTGCTACGGTGCTTGCTGGCTACACTGTCATTCTCTGTTTGAACTGTAGTATGCTATGCATACATGTTTCAGTTACTCTTTACGTTCTTTCTAATGAGTTTAGCGAATCATTTTCATGACTAGAATGTGTTATGATGAATGTCCGGGGTATTAACTCTCTGGATAAATGGCATTCTATTCATAATAAAATTAATGAAAGCGGCTGCTCGGTGGTTTGTCTTCAGGAAACAAAGAGGGACTCCTTTGATCATTCTTACATCAGACATTTTGCCCCTAAGCACTTTGATAAATATAGTTTTTACCCCTCTATCGGAGCTTTTGGCATTATGGTGCTTTGGAATAGCTTGGTTTTTTCTGGCAATGAAATCTTTTCTTCTTCCTTTGCTCAGATTATTTGGTTTACCTGCACTGCCAATTCTGACTCTTGGACTTTGTTAAATGTCTATGGTCCCTATGTTGGTAAGCCTAGGGATGAGTTGTGGACTGGTTACTTAACCTTCATATTCATGCTGATCAAAATGGTTGGTCTTAGGGGACTTCAACTTCATTTGCTCTGTTCATAATAGGAATAAACACGGAGGGGATATGAATGATATTTTAATCTTCAATACTATTACCAACCAGCTAGGTCTTGTTGAGATTCCTTTAAAAGGTTAGTCGTTCACCTGGAGCAACATGCAAGCAGATCCTTTGCTCGAACAATTAGACTGGTTCTTTATGACAACTGAGTGGACTTTGGCTTTTCCCAACACAGTGGTTTCTGTTTTGCCTAAGAATATTTCTGACCATTCCCCTTATGTTGTTCAAATCAGAACTTCGATCCCTAAAGCCTCTATAGTTTGCTTTGAAAATTTTTGGGCTGATCATCCAGAGTTTCTGGACATTGTTAAATTCTATTAGGATTGTCATACCATTCTTGGAATAGCACTACTATGGTGTTGGCTGGATTCAAAAGACTCTGCCACGGTCTTAAATCTGGAGCAAAAGTTTATCTCATCTCACCTCTCTCATTCACAATTGCAATATGGTAATCCTTTTTCTCGACTCCTTGGAAGAACACCGAAATCTCTTTAGTGAGGAGCAGAACTTTAGGGATATCATCAAGCGTCACCTGCTTCGCCTGTTAAACTACCAGTAGATCTATTGGAGGAAGCATTATACTAACCACTAGGTCAAGCTTGGAGATGAAAATACCAAATATTACCATGCAATGGCTACGGAGCATTTTCATCGTAACAAAATTTCTTCTCTATTGAATGCTGTTGGTTCTTATATTTATTCCCATGGGGCAAAGTATGAAGCTTTACGAATGGCTTTCAAAGAAAGGATGGGGGTGTCTTCCTCCCCTTCCATGTTGTTTGACTTGCAATCTCTTTTTCCTTCTAGGCCATCCCTTGATTGCTTGGGCGTTCTCCTTAGTTGCATCAAGAAATTGATGATACAATAATTATTCTTCCATCTAATAAAGCTCTGGGTCCAGATGGTTTTAATGGCTTCTTCATCAAGAAGTGCTGGAATATAATCAAGAATGACTTCTATTCATTTTATGAAGACTTCTTCCATGGGAAAGTCGGTATCAGAAGTATTAATGGCTTGTTTATCACTCTTGTTCCTAACAAGCCGGTCCCGGAAACGGCCAATGATTTCATACCGATCTCTCTTCTCAACTTAGTCCTTAAGCTATTGACTAAACTGTTGGCAAACAAGCTTCAAAAGGTGATTTTATAGTTGCTCTGTAAGAACCAATATGGTTTCCTATGGACTCGGACAATCCAAGATTGTTTTGCTTGGGCTTTTGGATATATTCATCAATGCCAAAAAAGCAAGCTTGCGATCATCATTCTTAAACTGGATTTTGAAAAAGCTTTTGATACCATTGAACATTCGGCTATCCTTGAAGTTATTTCTTGGATCTCCCATATCCTAAGCACAGGTTTCTCTTCTGTCCTTCTAAATGGGGTTCCGACACAAATGTTCCAATGTAAACGAGGAGTGCGTCAAGGAGATCCTTTATCTCTACTCTTATTTGTTCTCAGTGCTGATTTTTTGAGACCATTGTTAATGAAGCTGCCAATAGAGGAGTTCTTACTCACCCCATCCCTAATTTGCCCAACCTAGACTACCCTATTGTCCAGTCTGCGGATGATACTTTGCTAATCATGCCGACAATTGGCTGATAGTTGCTTTGCTCGAAGGGTCTCTTATCTAACTTCTTAGCCTCTACGGGTCTTCGAGTAAACTTCCATAAGTCTCTAATGATTCCCATTAATGTCAAGGAAGAGAAGATGGAGCATTTGGCTTCCATATTTGGTTGCCAGGTGGGAACTCTGCGTTTCACCTACCTTGGTTTACCTCTGGGAATCACCCGTCCACCAGTCAAGGATTTCTCTCCTCTAGTTGATCGTGTGGAACGCAGACTGTCAAGTATTATAGCTTTTCTTTCCTTTGGTGGCCGCTTAACTGTAGTGAATGCTATTCTTTCTTTACAGCCAATCTATTATATGTGTCTACTTAAGCTGCCCCAAAAGGTTATTGCTCATACGACCATGCTCGTCATCATTGCCTCTGGAAAGGGTCTCGGGACTTGTCTATTTGTTGTCACTCCCTTGCAGCCTAGGACAAAGTTTGCCACCCCAAACGATGTGGAGGGTTGGGCATATTAAACTTAAGAGTACAGAATGAAGCTCTTCTCATCAAGCATCTCCACAAATTCTATGGTCAGCTAGATACTCCCTAGGTCCAATTGATTTGTTCTACTTACTATGCCGCTTCAATCCCCATACTACTAGGGCTTATGGATCTTTCTGGTGGCGTGATATTATGAAATTCATTACTCAATTTAGAGGCATTGCTATGGGCTGCCTTGGCAATGGTCATGACATCTTGTTTTGGAAGGATTGTTGGGAAGGTCTTCTTTTCTGTCATCAATTCCCCAGGCTTTTTTCCTTTGCTAAGGAGTCAAATGTTTCTGTGCATGACTACCTTGCTCTTTCAGACCCACTGACTCACTTTCAACTTCCCCTATCTGCGGAAGCATTGGATGAATTTGAAGAGCTTCACACCCAGTTAAGACTGATGCAGCCGAGAGATGGTCATGATTCTAGGACTTACATTTGGGGTCATGGAGACTATACTTCAAAAAGGTTTTACACGCAGCAGTTTGGCTCCCTCCATAATTCCCCGGGTTTTATGCCCATATGGAAAAGTAAATGCACCATGAAACTCAATGTTTTTGCCTAGCTCTTATTTATGGACAAACTAAATACTCGAGACATCTTAAAAAGGAAAAGTTTCAAATAGATGGTATCTCAACCTGTGTTATTGCAATGGGAATGAGGAGGAAACGTTGTCTCATCTGTTCCTTGATTGCTCCTTTAGTACTGGTAGGATCTTGGGATAACCTGGCAACCTAATTCAAATATTGAGTGCATGATTCTATTCACCAGACACACATCCACTTTGCCATGTTTCTTGGAGATTTTTATAATTGTTGCTTGTCACATTTGGAAACAACAAAATGGGGTTATCTTCGAGGCTTCCTCTGCTAACCTGGAGAGTTGGAAGCGTTCTTTCAAGGGAGATGTCATTCTACACTTGTGTAGAATTAAGTCTGCTAATCATGAAAAACGTTGTAATTGGCTGGATAGTCTTTAAGTTTTGTTTCCTTATGTACATATTATAACTTTTTTCCTTTTATATATTACCACAGTAGGAGTCTCTCCTACTGTTTTCCCTCAACAAAATATGATCAGCTTGAAGAAGGTCTAGTTAAACTTGCTATTGAATTTAAAAAGACCAAAAAGAAATTGAAAGGAAATAATGTCGGGACCCCGGATTTCCGAACCCGGACCCTCTGTGTATTACTGCACTAGTCCCAGATCAAAGCTAGTCCCCGGATTTCAACTCTTCAAAAATTCTTGATTCCAAAATCATATACCACAAATTGACATGCGTCATTTTTTGCATATATTTAGCCGTCATTTACCCTCATATTTTGCGCATTTCGAGATCATTTATCATCATTTACACGTTTTCCTATATTTAATTGCTCAAAATGGACTATTTCACATTTTTTGTACTCTTTCGCAGGCCGGCGCGATCTAGGCGCATAAACGATAAATCTGGACTGCTCCATACAGATGTACGCATCGACACGAACGCGTAGGATCAAACCGCGAAGAAATCGGAGCTCCGGAGGTCTAAATCAGAAGAAATTACAATGGAAAGGGACTTGATTGCAATTCCTGGAAACCTGGAGGACTAAATCGCAAAAGTGCTAATTCCCCATTCGGCCAAAAACCCTAGCCGCCGCCTGTGGGAGGGCTAGAGCCCGGCTTGCATTTTCTTCTTCTCCCCTTTGCCCCCTTCCTCTCTCCTCCCTCTTCCACAAATCCGGCCACCGGCGAGCGCTGGGCCGTAGCTCGCCGGCGCACCACCCAACTCCACCGCCAGCTCTCCTCCCCCGCGCCTTCACCTCCAGTGCGCCGCCATCCACCACTTCTTCCACCGCCGTCTTGCTCTCCCTCTTCTTCCGGTGCGCCCTCCATTCCTCCATATCCGCCACCAGTTCTCAGCCGCTCCTCTTCTCTGCCTTCCTCCTCACCGCCGCCCCGACTCCTCTCCTCTACGGCTCCTCCGCCTCCCTCCTCCCTTATCAACTCCCTCCGGCCGCCTCTTTCTCCACCGCCGCGCCGCCTCTCCTCTTCTCCTCAGACCAGGTCGGCGCGCCTCCCTTCCTCTTGCCTTGGCCTCCCCTTGCTTCTTCTCCTCCCCCTACTTTCTTCACCGCCGCCTCCCCTGCTCATTCACCGCCGCCCTCTTCCTCTCCTCGGTTCGGCCACCACCTTCGCCGGCCGCCACACGCCTCCCTTCCCCTTCCATCTCTTCCTCCGGCCACCTGCGCCATCTCCTCACCGCTTCATTTCTCTGGTGCGCCCCCGTTCCTCTCCTCTCCGGCGCGCCACTCCTCTCGGCCAGCCACCTCTCCTCCTCCATCTTCTCCGCCTCCAGCGCCTCCCTTCCTCCCGGTTCTTCTCTCTCCGCTGCCTCTCCTTCCGGCGCGCCGCCCTCTCCCTTCTCCATTCACCGGCGCCGCCCCACTGCTCTCCCGCCGCCTTGCTCCCCTCAGATCCACCTCGGCGTCACCGTCCTCACTACACCGGCCGACAGCAGCACCTCTTCACCAACTGGACGGCACCGACGACCTCTCCACTCAGCATCATCTCCACCGACGGCGACGATTTCTCACCGACGGCGGCGACTCCACTGCATCATTAGCCGCCTCCCAGATCGGCGATACCGACAGCCTTTCCTCCTCTGCGCCCTCTGCAACCTCCTCCCATTCGGTTTATCTCCAAATCCTCTCTCTCATTCCTTACTATCTTGTTTAGTTTTTTTTTCTTGATAACTATTACTACATGAATCTGTGTGTTAAACTGTGATTTGGAATACATTGTTGAGCACTGTAATGGTCCTCTTAATTGTGCACTGTGATGATGAATTGTGATATATGCAGATCTGAATTGTGAATTATTGCACTGTGATGATGAACTGTGAATGTTATATGTGATGTATGCACTGTGCTTTGTGAATGTGATCAGTGGATTTGTTCTGGTTAAGTGTAGCTTTGTGGTCCAGTAGTGGATGTTAAATTGTGATCTGTGGATGTGTTATGCTTTGTTATTTTGTTCTAGAATTTCTATATGTTCATGTTGCTAGTAATTTAATTCTAGAAGTTGTGCTTGTGTTCAGTGATGTGTTAGTCTAGTATTTGTGGTTGTCTTTGTGTTGTCCTGTGCGATTTAGCGAGTCGGTGACCGTCTCCCTTCCCCGTGCTGTCTCAACCTCCCTTTGCTTCTGAATCCTCCCTCTTTGCTTTTCTCAGCGGTCGATTGATAGTTAAGTCGTGCATTTGTTCGTAGTTATTCGTTTGTCTAGCCGTCGTCGTCTAGTTAGCCGTCGACCGTATTTCCCCCTCGTTCCCTCTCAACTCTCTCTTTGCTTCTAAACTCCCCTAGTGCTTCTCGACTTCCTCCTGCTGTCTTGCGGTCGGTAGCTAGTTAGGGTGTCGGTTGGTGGTCGTTGTCGTTCGTGTGTCGTCGTGTTGTTCGTTCGGTCGTACGACGTCCATTCGTACGGTCGTTCGTCCCGTCGTTGTTTAGTTCGTTCGTTTGTTTAGTCGTTCGTCGTTTTGTTCGTGCGAGTTAGAGTTCGTTCGGTAGTTCGTTTGTTCGACTGTTTTAGTAGTCGTTTTAGTTTAGTTTTCTCCCCTGTTTCGTTTGACCTAGCTTTAGCTGAGCACCGGTAGCTTTAGTCTAGTCCCTGTGGAGAACACGACACTCGCCGCTATTTCAGTGGCAACCCGTGCACTTGCGGGTGTGCTATTTCGCACGATCAAGTCATTTTGGCGCCGTTGCCGGGGACTAGCTTAGAGCGACAGTGTTAGGCTATAGACTAGGTCGTTTGTTTTCTTTTGCTTGTTTTGTGTTTGTGCTGACTTGTCTTTCATTTTGTCATTTTTCATATTTGTGATGTATCGCTAACCCCTAACCCTTTCCCTAGTGATTTCTCTCTTGCGCGATTTTCGTTTCCATTCTCGCAGGTTGATTGATATTGGTACTTATTGAGGCTATGGCCTACTATTCTGATTCTCATGGTTATATGAACACATCTACTTATGATACTCTTCAAGAACAGCTAAATCTATTATCTCGTCAGTTAGAGCGCTATGCTTTAGAGCGAGGAGTTGTGTTAGAGAGCGGGCACGGTCAGTACGGTTCATTATCAGGCGCTCGCTCTCTAGTTGTTCCTATATGCCAGATTTGTGGTTTTCATGGCCATTCACCCGCTGAGTGCCAGCGTGGTTATTTGTCCACTCCAGAGTGTTACGGGATGAGCTTTGCTCAGCCGAGTGGGCCATACCCTGACACTTATCACCCTGGATGGCCTGAGCACTCTAGTCTGTCATATGGAAACAACAACCCTGATATCTCATCATTTTCTTCTAGTACACCATTGCAGGGTTTTAGATTTGGAGATCAGGATATTTCTCATTGGTCACACCAGCACTATCCTGTAGCTCAGCATCTGACTCCTACTCCTGAGCTCGATGAGTTGTCTAGATTTGAGGAGAGGATTTCTAGGATTATAGGAGACCATGAGAGTAGAATGAGTAGTCGCTTCTCATTGGATCCGACACCTCATGCCTGCAGTTCACCTATTCCTTCACCGAGCCAGCTTACAGTTCCTATGTCTGAGTTCTTAGAGCAGTCTCATGAGCCACCTCCTTCACATGTAGATCAGGCTGCCAGACTTGATGCATTGTGCAAGGAACTGATGACTGTACCTCCTAGTGGTGATCGTGCGATGGCGATTCAGGATGAGATTGAGGCGATTATGAGCACCAGTCCTACTTGTGTGGATAGTTTTACCGTTTCACAGCCTTCCATTAGCACCACAGAGATAGTTCTGGATAGAGATGAGTGTCAGCCTTCGAGTCTTACACCTGATCTTGCTAGCGAGGGCCTGTTGTTGGAGACACCACATATACACTTAGAGGCACCTCAGTCCGATCCTTTGCCTATTGACTCTAAGAGAGAGATCATTGAGCTAGATGATGAGGACCTACCTCCTGATGATGATTGTTTCACTCCTGACTATGAGGATGAGGTTGCGGTAGATCCACTCTTGAGTTGTGATGAGCTAGATATAGATGATGAGAGCTTTGAGCCAGATAATGACGAGTTCATTATGGATATGCTTTTGAGTTCTGAGGTTCCATATCTTGATGAGGGGGCTGCTTCCGATGTCGACGAGGAGCACATTTCTATTGATCCATCACCGGCTACTTCTTTCGTCGATATCGCCCCTCTGGAGGTTTCTACTACCGTGCATTCTACTTCACCTACACTTCAGGTAGTTTGGAAACTCTTCCTCGACCACTTCAGGTTTGATTTCTTTGGCCCTGACGAGACATATGCTATTACTAGTTGTGCTCATCTCACTGATAGACCTCATGATGTACTTTATCGATATACCTACATGATTGGATATTCTATTGATGACTTGGAGGGCGTCGACCCTATCACACATATTTGCCATGTTTTTGGGTTTACTTGCAGGGTTTTGCTTGTGTACCATCGACTGCGAGTGGACTTAACTCGAGTCGACATTCCTTGGGATCCAGGTGGATTTCGAGGCATGCTACTTCATGAGGAGGGCGGACATGTGCCTTTTCCATGTCCCGTCCTTGGCCCTCCTCCCGCTACATCCAAATGAGCATTTTTTTCCTTTTATTTCCATTTTGTTTGTTAGTTTCTCCTCTTTGCTTTTCTTTCTTTTTATTTCAGGTCCCGTGCTAGATCTCCATCCTTGTACGTGCGAGAAGTCATGGGATGATTAGTCTACTTCCACTACATCATATATACCTGGTGAGCTGTTTCTTACCCCTTTAAGCACATTCTTGATTCATTGCTCAATTTAAGCTTGGGGGAGGACTTGTATGTGTATGGATGATGTTCTAGCATGTTTGTTTATATTTGTGAGCATTTGAGCTTATTGTTGTGTAGTTGATGATATTTGGTCATACTTATGCTTCATATTGTGCTGATGTTGATAACATATGGCCTTTACTATTTGCTCTCATGTTATGCGTGATTGTATATTTTGGTCATGTGAGCCCATGCTATGATTAATCAAGAAAGGTCATGTCAAAATTTTCTTAATTGAGCTATATTGTCACTAGTTTCTTGTATGTCTTAAGTCACTTGGTATCATTTTATAGAGCTTGAGCTTTGGTTATTATCCTTGATGTGCTTAGAAACCTTGTGATCATATAGCATTTGATTCATTGCGAGTTACACATGTGTTTTGACCATTTGCGGATTGAATTGGTCCTAGTCATCGCCTCTTGAATGATCATATCTTAGTTTCATGCTTTGACATATGTTATTTTAGATATTGATACTTTGCTTGAATGGAAAATTTGTGAAAGGGGTAGTCCTATCTTGAGCCAATAACTTGGTTGATTTATCTAGGTATCCATGTCTTAGGACACGTGTTACTTAGCATTAATGAAAACCGGTTAAAGATGCTTAATCAAAACTGAAAAAAAGAAAAAAAATATTTTGTAATGTGTGAGTGTGTGAAATAAGTGACTATGTCACATTGGTTTGGAAATGTGTTGAATAAGTGGCATTTTTGCCCAAGTGAGGTGTGAGTGTGAATAAGTGGCAAATTTGCCCATGGGTGTGAATAAGTGGCACAAGTGCCCATTGTGTTTTAATTTTTGCTAAAAATCAACAAAAATTATGTATCATGGCTCAAGTGTGGACTTTTTCATAAATTACATGCAAGTATTAGTCTCTTTGTCTCAAATAGCATATGCCTTAGCATGACTCTTTGCTATGCTCATTCTTGATGTTATACCTAGTTCCGATGCTTTACAATTTTGGTTGGATTCATGCGATCACTTGAGTGTATTTCGACACTTGGGTGTAACTTGATTTAGTCGAATGCTATAGTTATCACTTTGGCATCTTTGCTTGATTCATTCTCATTTCTCAAAACTCAAGTTAGATAATCTCATTTTACATTGCTATATGCTTCTTGGCTTATCACATGCATTTAACTAGTCTTTTACCCTCATGATTACTTGTTGTCTGGGTTCGATAATATCATGCCATTTACTTGAGGACAAGTAAACGTTTAAAGCTTGGGGGTATGACATGCGTCATTTTTTGCATATATTTAGCCGTCATTTACCCTCATATTTTGCGCATTTCGAGATCATTTATCATCATTTACACGTTTTCCTATATTTAATTGCTCAAAATGGACTATTTCACATTTTTTGTACTCTTTCGCAGGCCGGCGCGATCTAGGCGCATAAACGATAAATCTGGACTGCTCCATACAGATGTACGCATCGACACGAACGCGTAGGATCAAACCGCGAAGAAATCGGAGCTCCGGAGGTCTAAATCAGAAGAAATTACAATGGAAAGGGACTTGATTGCAATTCCTGGAAACCTGGAGGACTAAATCGCAAAAGTGCTAATTCCCCATTCGGCCAAAAACCCTAGCCGCCGCCTGTGGGAGGGCTAGAGCCCGGTTGCATTTTCTTCTTCTCCCCTTTGCCCCCTTCCTCTCTCCTCCCTCTTCCACAAATACGGCCACCGGCGAGCGCTGGGCCGTAGCTCGCCGGCGCACCACCCAACTCCACCGCCAGCTCTCCTCCCCCGCGCCTTCACCTCCAGTGCGCCGCCATCCACCACTTCTTCCACCGCCGTCTTGCTCTCCCTCTTCTTCCGGTGCGCCCTCCATTCCTCCATATCCGCCACCAGTTCTCGGCCGCTCCTCTTCTCTGCCTTCCTCCTCACCGCCGCCCCGACTCCTCTCCTCTACGGCTCCTCCGCCTCCCTCCTCCCTTATCAACTCCCTCCGGCCGCCTCTTTCTCCACCGCCGCGCCGCCTCTCCTCTTCTCCTCAGACCAGGTCGGCGCGCCTCCCTTCCTCTTGCCTTGGCCTCCCCTTGCTTCTTCTCCTCCCCCTACTTTCTTCACCGCCGCCTCCCCTGCTCATTCACCGCCGCCCTCTTCCTCTCCTCGGTTCGGCCACCACCTTCGCCGGCCGCCACACGCCTCCCTTCCCCTTCCATCTCTTCCTCCGGCCACCTGCGCCATCTCCTCACCGCTTCATTTCTCTGGTGCGCCCCCGTTCCTCTCCTCTCCGGCGCGCCACTCCTCTCGGCCAGCCACCTCTCCTCCTCCATCTTCTCCGCCTCCAGCGCCTCCCTTCCTCCCGGTTCTTCTCTCTCCGCTGCCTCTCCTTCCGGCGCGCCGCCCTCTCCCTTCTCCATTCACCGGCGCCGCCCCACTGCTCTCCCGCCGCCTTGCTCCCCTCAGATCCACCTCGGCGTCGCCGTCCTCACTACACCGGCCGACAGCAGCACCTCTTCACCAACTGGACGGCACCGACGACCTCTCCACTCAGCATCATCTCCACCGACGGCGACGATTTCTCACCGACGGCGGCGACTCCACTGCATCATTAGCCGCCTCCCAGATCGGCGCCACCGACAGCCTTTCCTCCTCTGCGCCCTCTGCAACCTCCTCCCATTCGGTTTATCTCCAAATCCTCTCTCTCATTCCTTACTATCTTGTTTAGTTTTTTTTTCTTGATAACTATTACTACATGAATCTGTGTGTTAAACTGTGATTTGGAATACATTGTTGAGCACTGTAATGGTCCTCTTAATTGTGCACTGTGATGATGAATTGTGATATATGCAGATCTGAATTGTGAATTATTGCACTGTGATGATGAACTGTGAATGTTATATGTGATGTATGCACTGTGCTTTGTGAATGTGATCAGTGGATTTGTTCTGGTTAAGTGTAGCTTTGTGGTCCAGTAGTGGATGTTAAATTGTGATCTGTGGATGTGTTATGCTTTGTTATTTTGTTCTAGAATTTCTATATGTTCATGTTGCTAGTAATTTAATTCTAGAAGTTGTGCTTGTGTTCAGTGATGTGTTAGTCTAGTATTTGTGGTTGTCTTTGTGTTGTCCTGTGCGATTTAGCGAGTCGGTGACCGTCTCCCTTCCCCGTGCTGTCTCAACCTCCCTTTGCTTCTGAATCCTCCCTCTTTGCTTTTCTCAGTGGTCGATTGATAGTTAAGTCGTGCATTTGTTCGTAGTTATTCGTTTGTCTAGCCGTCGTCGTCTAGTTAGCCGTCGACCGTATTTCCCCCTCGTTCCCTCTCAACTCTCTCTTTGCTTCTAAACTCCCCTAGTGCTTCTCGACTTCCTCCTGCTGTCTTGCGGTCGGTAGCTAGTTAGGGTGTCGGTTGGTGGTCGTTGTCGTTCGTGTGTCGTCGTGTTGTTCGTTCGGTCGTACGACGTCCATTCGTACGGTCGTTCGTCCCGTCGTTGTTTAGTTCGTTCGTTTGTTTAGTCGTTCGTCGTTTTGTTCGTGCGAGTTAGAGTTCGTTCGGTAGTTCGTTTGTTCGACTGTTTTAGTAGTCGTTTTAGTTTAGTTTTCTCCCCTGTTTCGTTTGACCTAGCTTTAGCTGAGCACCGGTAGCTTTAGTCTAGTCCCTGTGGAGAACACGACACTCGCCGCTATTTCAGTGGCAACCCATGCACTTGCGGGTGTGCTATTTCGCACGATCAAGTCATTTTGGCGCCGTTGCCGGGGACTAGCTTAGAGCGACAGTGTTAGGCTATAGACTAGGTCGTTTGTTTTCTTTTGCTTGTTTTGTGTTTGTGCTGACTTGTCTTTCATTTTGTCATTTTTCATATTTGTGATGTATCGCTAACCCCTAACCCTTTCCCTAGTGATTTCTCTCTTGCGCGATTTTCGTTTCCATTCTCGCAGGTTGATTGATATTGGTACTTATTGAGGCTATGGCCTACTATTCTGATTCTCATGGTTATATGAACACATCTACTTATGATACTCTTCAAGAACAGCTAAATCTATTATCTCGTCAGTTAGAGCGCTATGCTTTAGAGCGAGGAGTTGTGTTAGAGAGCGGGCACGGTCAGTACGGTTCATTATCAAGCGCTCGCTCTCTAGTTGTTCCTATATGCCAGATTTGTGGTTTTCATGGCCATTCACCCGCTGAGTGCCAGCGTGGTTATTTGTCCACTCCAGAGTGTTACGGGATGAGCTTTGCTCAGCCGAGTGGGCCATACCCTGACACTTATCACCCTGGATGGCCTGAGCACTCTAGTCTGTCATATGGAAACAACAACCCTGATATCTCATCATTTTCTTCTAGTACACCATTGCAGGGTTTTAGATTTGGAGATCAGGATATTTCTCATTGGTCACACCAGCACTATCCTGTACCTCAGCATCTGACTCCTACTCCTGAGCTCGATGAGTTGTCTAGATTTGAGGAGAGGATTTCTAGGATTATAGGAGATCATGAGAGTAGAATGAGTAGTCGCTTCTCATTGGATCCGACACCTCATGCCTGCAGTTCACCTATTCCTTCACCGAGCCAGCTTACAGTTCCTATGTCTGAGTTCTTAGAGCAGTCTCATGAGCCACCTCCTTCACATGTAGATCAGGCTGCCAGACTTGATGCATTGTGCAAGGAACTGATGACTGTACCTCCTAGTGGTGATCGTGCGATGGCGATTCAGGATGAGATTGAGGCGATTATGAGCACCAGTCCTACTTGTGTGGATAGTTTTACCGTTTCACAGCCTTCCATTAGCACCATAGAGATAGTTCTGGATAGAGATGAGTGTCAGCCTTCGAGTCTTACACCTGATCTTGCTAGCGAGGGCCTGTTGTTGGAGACACCACATATACACTTAGAGGCACCTCAGTCCGATCCTTTGCCTATTGACTCTAAGAGAGAGATCATTGAGCTAGATGATGAGGACCTACCTCCTGATGATGATTGTTTCACTCCTGACTATGAGGATGAGGTTGCGGTAGATCCACTCTTGAGTTGTGATGAGCTAGATATAGATGATGAGAGCTTTGAGCCAGATAATGACGAGTTCATTATGGATATGCTTTTGAGTTCTGAGGTTCCATATCTTGATGAGGGGGCTGCTTCCGATGTCGACGAGGAGCACATTTCTATTGATCCATCACCGGCTACTTCTTTCGTCGATATCGCCCCTCTGGAGGTTTCTACTACCGTGCATTCTACTTCACCTACACTTCAGGTAGTTTGGAAACTCTTCCTCGACCACTTCAGGTTTGATTTCTTTGGCCCTGACGAGACATATGCTATTACTAGTTGTGCTCATCTCACTGATAGACCTCATGATGTACTTTATCGATATACCTACATGATTGGATATTCTATTGATGACTTGGAGGGCGTCGACCCTATCACACATATTTGCCATGTTTTTGGGTTTACTTGCAGGGTTTTGCTTGTGTACCATCGACTGCGAGTGGACTTAACTCGAGTCGACATTCCTTGGGATCCAGGTGGATTTCGAGGCATGCTACTTCATGAGGAGGGCGGACATGTGCCTTTTCCATGTCCCGTCCTTGGCCCTCCTCCCGCTACATCCAAATGAGCATTTTTTTCCTTTTATTTCCATTTTGTTTGTTAGTTTCTCCTCTTTGCTTTTCTTTCTTTTTATTTCAGGTCCCGTGCTAGATCTCCATCCTTGTACGTGCGAGAAGTCATGGGATGATTAGTCTACTTCCACTACATCATATATACCTGGTGAGCTGTTTCTTACCCCTTTAAGCACATTCTTGATTCATTGCTCAATTTAAGCTTGGGGGAGGACTTGTATGTGTATGGATGATGTTCTAGCATGTTTGTTTATATTTGTGAGCATTTGAGCTTATTGTTGTGTAGTTGATGATATTTGGTCATACTTATGCTTCATATTGTGCTAAAATCCCATTAGTTAAAATCCAATTATCTAACAATGATATATTAAATCCACCAATTCAAATGGATATATCAAAGTCCACTTTGCAATGATAAAATTAATCCACCAAGATATCTAAGTGTATTATCTTCTAGAATTCCAGTAGTATCCACTTATCATCAATAGGTCCACCAAACTCTGATAATCAATTAACTCCACAAAATTCATCTACTCTTCATGATTCAACCAAATCACCCAAAATTGATATCATGAATTGTTTATGATAATTCAACTTCTTAATCTTTTAAGCTCCCTTTACTGGATCAATCTCTTAATACTAATTCTCCAACGATCACAAATAATCCCCTTAACAAAATCTTGTTTTACATCCAATTGCTCCTTTCAATCCTAAATAATAAATCCAGAGCAAAGTTTAGACTCTTCTCATGATCTAATTAGCTTCCCCAAGTTCAACTTTGTATTTATTCTCTAGTCAACCCACAAAGATGACACTCTTTAGATTTATTTATAATCAATTGGTATCCACAAATATACCTTTTAGCTCAATCCACTCGAATATTATTCAATCTTGTCAATTATAAATCCAAAATATATCACTCTAGCAACAATTCTCCAAATTGCCGAACTTGACATGCACTGATTATGACAGCTTTCCCGACAAGAGTACTTCCCATAAATTTGTTGTCTTCCATATACTCTAGGTCTCCAAGAATTCTCCAAGCTTGGACTACGGTGAAAGAATTGGAGCTTGTACTATTGCGGTAACTGGGGTTAGCAAAAGATAAGAGGGAAATAGCATAGATAAGAGATCAGGGGAATGACTAAACAACATCCCAAATAAACACACAAGAGAGAAGTAAACAACGACTTGGAAGAAACTTAGCTTGAAATCAGAATAATTTTTAAGGATGACTGTACTACAAGTATACAAAGACTTGGTACAATTCATCTAGCACACAACCAAGTAATATAAGCATTCTAAAATCGTAAGACTTTGCTTGGGTACTACAACTAACGAACTAATCATTGCTCCTTCATGATGACGAGCTTCTCCAAGTGCTTCTTAGACGCAACCTTACTGAGCCGTCTATAGAAATTACAAAGGGAAGAGAGTACAATTACCATTCCAAAAAGGAAATAAGCAGATAGATAAGGATGAATACCATGACGAAGGTAAGGATAGAAAGACAAGAAAAGACAAGGATAGCACAATATTAAATGTTTATTTTATAAAATAAAATTTTGAAGTTCTTCTTTTAACGACCATTCTAACTAGGTCACGTCCTACAGTCAAATTGGCTCTGAAACCACCTTGTCGGGACCCCGGATTTCCGAACCCGGACCCTCTGTGTATTACTGCACTAGTCCCAGATCAAAGCTAGTGCACACAGTTAAACAGAAATGAATACATAACCAGCAACGCTTTATTACAATATTAAAGAGTACAGACCGAAAGGTCTCATTATTACAATTGAGGTTTCAAGACCTCGCACACACGAAACACAGCGGAAGCAAAAGATAAATCCAGCGATGACCCATCAATACGCCACAGGCAATTGACTGGGGAAGCGCGACCTAGTACTCCGGAAATCCTTCGTCAAATCCACACGCGAAGAAGTCGTAGTTGCCTTCTTGAGCTTCGCAATCTTCTGAGATTTATTTTTAAGTGTAGCATGTGAGTACATAAAGTACTCCGTAAGTCTTGGGAAAAATGCATAGATGCAAGGCTTGACAAAGGAAGGCTATATGGTTCTTTTGCACAAAGCAAAGTTTTAATTTCAATTACTACTAATTATTTTTGAAGGCATCAATTTAATAAAGTAAATGTTTTAACAGAAACTATCATTAACTATCTAGTGAAGGTTCCATCTACCAACACTAGCTTCAACAACCTGAACAAGTTTAATACTGCGGGTTACATCCACCCTCTCTGGCTCCAACCGCCAGGATTCCCTTCCGAGAGTTCCCTCCACTCTCGGAATACAAAACTTTTGATTTTAAATCCAAAACCAGAAATCTACCATGTGAATGCATTCCTTGCCCGCCCTTGACCGTGGGCACGGCTATTCGAATAGTTTTACACTCTGCAGAGGTTGTACAACTTTACCCACAAGAGATAAATTATCCTAAAAGTCAACACGCTTCCTTTGGCATGAGACCCAGATAAAATATCACAAAGCCTTTACCTTACTCTAATCTAGCTAGATACCACCCCGCTGAGGTTTCACCGCAGAAGGGTTAAATCCGCCCAATCTGAAGCCCCCTCTTGCGCCATATGAGTACAGTAAATCCCTGTCCCTCACTGTGAATAACCAGTCCATCCCTGGCATCCACTTTCCGCTGGTGGCACCTAAACTAGACTATCATAAGTTAGTCAGCTAGGTCGTACCCATATAGACTTGTGGCTGTACGGTTAATGCTCAGTTTGGACAAACACAAGCGTCGGTCCTTAATTGACTAGGGTGGAACATACACTTAACAAGTTGTCGTGCTTACTGCACCAACCCAAACAGCCATCCACCCTAATCTAAACCAACTTTCACATTTTTATTTTATTTTGAAAGATCAGTGGCAACTCCAATTACCACTACATTTATAAACACAAGGGTCCAGTCATAATTTCCCATTTTCAAGATTTTCCAAAGTTATTAGATAGCATGACTAAGCATTATTCTACCATTCTAATATTCACAAAGATTAATAGTAATCTCATTATTGAGACAAAGAAAGTTCTAGGGTGACAATGTACATGGCAATCAATATCAAATGAGGGCATAACAAAGTTGGAATAACTAATTCCTAAAGATTTGAACTAGTGATTTTATGTAAATAGCAATGCACATAATTTAAAATATTTAAAACATTTCAAAAGCATAGGTTCAAGATGATCAAAGGAGACTTGCCTTCTTGCAGGGTTTCTGGGTCTTCTTGTTGCTGTGAAGAGGGATCGTCGACAACGTTGGAATCTACGCGAGAAAAGACGAAGCAAACAAAGCAAATAAATACAAATAAAAATTCAAACAAACTTAAAAATTCAAATAGAGGCCATATTTGGATAGGTTATGATTTTAGATGAATTTAAAAGAAAGAATCAACGGATTCGGAGTTCGCACGAGGGAGAACGAATATCTGGAAGATCGGTTGGGAAAAGA
Organism: Dendrocalamus latiflorus; assembly: GCA_017311315.1. Classification (NCBI taxonomy): domain Eukaryota; kingdom Viridiplantae; phylum Streptophyta; class Magnoliopsida; order Poales; family Poaceae; genus Dendrocalamus; species Dendrocalamus latiflorus. Next base: position 20,532,974 of record CM029672.1, read on the forward strand.
AATTACTGAGACAATATTTGGACCAAGAAATATAGAATGCATTTTATGGAGATTTGGCAAGATTGGAATTTGAATTTTGAAAGCGCACAGAAAATTTGGAATGGAACTGGGGCTTTGAATTTAAACTAGGTATTGGAATTTGAAGTTTAAATATTTGAAATATCAAATAAATTTCAAATATTTGAAAGGATGGAAGAAATGGATAGTTTGGAATTTTTGATGAATTTAGAAATTTGAATGGGCTCAAACGGAGTTAAAACGAGGGAGAACGGGCTCCGGGAAGATTGAAAAGAGAGAAAATGGAAAAAGAGGATTTTTCTGGAATTATTTTTCTAAAGGAAATTCTGGATTTATTGCGTCAGCATTGAATTTAATTTCGGCCGATTTATTTTCCAACGGGAAATATGGATTTATTGCGTCAGCAGACGTCAGCCAGGGAGTAGGCCGACTGACAGTGGGCCCCGGGTCTATGGACCGGGCGCATGGACCCAACCGAGCGGTGAGGTGGCACGGCTGCCCGTGTGGCGCTGACGGGGCCAGGACGGCCCGAGGTGGCGCTGGCGTGGCGCTGGCGCGGCGGCCACCTCAGCTGCCATGTCGGCACAGAGGCAGCGCCGGCCGGAGGAGCTCGGGGCGGCGTGCTCGCCGGCGCTCCGGCGGGCTGCGGCCCGCGGCGAGCGGCGCATGAGGGAGAGGGGACCGAGGGGAGTCCGGCTCTACCTGGCACGGGGCTCGGCGGGGACGGAAGGCGGCCGGCGACGAGGGAGAGGCGACGGCGGAGAGGGCGCTCTGGTGGCGGGGAGGCGCGGCCGAGGGGCGGACGGGCTTCGCGGCGACGCGGGGAAGCCGGAGGAGGCAACGGCGAGGCGCGAGAGACTTCGGTGCGGCGGCGATTGCTCGCCAGAGGAGCTCGCCGGCGCGCGCACGGGGTGAGCTCGGTGCGGGGCTGCTCGGGCGCCGGGGAGAGGGAGACGGGGGCAGGGGAGGTGGGGTGAGGAGAGGCGGAGCCGCGGGCAGTATTTATAGGGGCGGACGGGCGCGGGGCGGCGGAAAGGAAAGAGGGGGGAAGAAGGAAAGGGGGCGCCCGTAGAAGGAAGGGGATCAGGGGAGGAAGAAGAAGGAAAGGCGCGGGGATGGCGGGATTGGTCGGCGCGTGGGACACGGCGTGCGCGGGAGAGAGGAGAGGCGCCGGTACGGGCGGAGGCGGTTGCGGGCGGCGGCGGCACGAGGAGGAAGACGGCGCGGGGTAGGGGACGATGCTGACAGGCGGGCCCGGCCTGTCAGCGGGAGAAGGAGAGGGGAGCGGGGCGCGGTGTCGGATGGGCATCCGACGATCGGGAGAGGAGGGAGAGGCGGACGGCCGAGATCGCACGGGCGGAGGCGCAACGGGCGGCTAGGATGGAGGCGGGGGAGAACGGCTTGGATGGGGCGGGGGAGCGACGTGGGCAGCATCTGGCCGTCCACGTGGCGGCCGGAGGGGGAGGGGATTTTATTTTTGATTTTTGATTTAGGATTTTCAGAAAAAGCCCAGAAAATTCATTTGGCCTCAGAAAAATACCAAATAACCTCCACAAATTCCAGGAAAATTCACAGAAGCTCCTGGTAACATTTTGGACTTAATAAAAATACTTCCAACTAATATTGGTATTTAATTTTCATACTTAAAATACTTTTTATTTTCAAAAATAGGTTTTAAACTCCAGAAAATCCAGGAAACCAAATAAAAGCCAAATAACTCCAAATAATTAATTTGAATTAGGATTTTTATAGAGATTCAAAATATCTTTTTATTTAACAATATTTTAGGTTTTACTTAAAATATTTTTCAAATCTAGCTTTTCAAAAACAGAAATTCAGGGCAAATCCAAATAAAGCTCAAATACTTTAAAATAATTAATTTGAAATTAATTTTTTTCAGAAAGCGAATTTTTGGGATGTTACAGATAATCTTTGTTATTGAATTCAGAAGTTGTTAGGCTAAGAGCTTTAGTTCCAGATGATGATTCATGTTATTCATGCACTAACCTGTTAATTGAATTTAATAATGTTAGATCTATTCATACAAGTTACATAGATAAATTCGATTCTCTTAATAATGAACATGAAAAATTGCATGCTTGCTTTACTCTTGGTACAACTGTCCATGCTTATGCTCTTAGTGGTTTGCTTGTTACCAAGAAGAATTTGGGAAAGATGAAATCTACTCTTGTTGCTAGTTCGCTAGTTCAATCTTTCTTTGCTAAGAACCTTAAGTCTAGCGAACTCTCTCTGTGTAAAAGGTGTGAATTGCTTGAAGCTAGACTTAATTCATCTCGGGAATCAAGTCAACAAATATTTTATCATGAGACACTTTTCTGCTCTAACTGTTCTAAGCTTAACACAGAAGTAGAAGCCTTGACTAGACAACTTAACAATTTTGCTGAAAAAGAAAAATTGGCTTAGTCTAGTGTTTCTAAAAATTTAGTGAATGAACCTAATAAAGCACAACCTGTCCTACTTTGGCTAAAGAAAATGAGTATCTTAAGAACACTTTAGAGAGATTTTTTGGCAAGAAAATTTTGAATATGATCTTAAACAAGTCGAAACAAGTGTGAAAAAATAGTCTAGGATTTAATCTTATTGAGCATGCCAAGAATTATCCTCTAAAGTTTGTTAAGCTTCTTGAACAAGGAGAGATTGAAGTAAAATCTTAGCCAAAACCAATTATGTTTAAATCTGCTGGTATAGCAAATGACCCCTCTACCAAAGTGGGTGTTGTAAAGTCAACAGATATGGCTTCTCATCAAATCAAGTATCAATGCACTCATTGTAGTAGAGATCATGTAGTTCAATTCTGCCTTCGAAAAGCTAAGAAAGAAAAGAGAGACAGGTTAAGAAAGCGTTCTCAAGTGGAGACTACGCAAGCTCCCAACTGTCGATTTGCTCCCTCTAACCAATCATTTGCAGGTCCTTGCTTGGATCTCTCTAATCAATTGTCTGTAGGTTGTCACCTTTCTCCCTCTAATCAATATACAGGTTTGGGAGTTTTTCCAATAGGACCGGTTAAACCAGTGGTTTCTCGTGGTTGGAATAGCTTGGTCGAATCAACATTACGACCAGTGTTTCAACCAATGTCTTCTACTTGCTCAAATTGGTCGAGGGTTAGACCAGCCTTGCAGACGCGGTCAAACCGATCTCAAGCGATTAGACCAACTATTTCTTATGGTCAAACTAGCATGGTCGAACGAGATTTTTGACCAGTTATTTCCGGCGGTTGGACCAGCTTTTCAAGAGACTTTCGACCAACTTTCTTTGCTGGTTTAGATCAGTCAGGGGTCAGACCAACTTTACCTAAGCAATCGGGTTATTTTCGACTAGTGATGGCCATCTGATCTGACCAATTAGTGGTTAGACCAGCTCTGCTGAGAAAGTTGGACCGCTCCATGGTCGAATGAGCTTCTCAACAACATCTGGTCGAAATTTCTTATATGCTAATGATTCACTTAAATCTTTATCAGTGTCTCTGTTGCTCCTGTATGTCGTGTGTCACAATACTGGATTCCTAAGTCTTAACCCCAGTACTGTGAAACCGACACTTTCTGTGATGTAAGACCAACTAACGTGGGATGAAGAATATGTGCTTGAGTGGGTTCTAGTCTTTTACATCATTACTTGACTAGAATACTTGATGGTTTCCAACAGATTCACCTTCTAGTTAGACCATGTGGAAAAGGTAATGCTGCCCTACAAGTGGTCTGTAAGTTCCTTTCTCAGATTGCTTATTTTCTCTCAAAACTGATTGTTTCTTCTCGTTTTACTCTTTTGTTGAGTGACATGGGATTATTCTAAGGGGGATCTTGTTGTTTAAATTTTTCAGGAGCTCTGTTTATTATGCTTCTCAAATAATTCAACAAGTCCAAAGCCTTTGAAATCAAAGTAATAGTAGAGCTCTCTTTATCATATTTACTCATATGCTGCGTAGCTTTGATCATGACTGGTTTTAATAAATTTGCTACCTTTGAATTAAAACATGACATGGTGAAATACTTTGAATAGATTAATTATAGATAGTTCTTTGCGATTTTCATCTAAAAGGATTAGTTTAATTGTGAATCTTATTTTAAATCTTGGCTATGAGGCTAGTATGTTTCTTTTTGCAATCTTTTATATACACTCAGTCAGGCATATTATTAAAAAATGAATGATGAGAAAGACAAAATGGAAAAGATGTATGCTTCAAGCATGATTAAACAAAAGAAAAAGCACAAAACGTGCTTGAATGAAAAGAAGATGCTTCAAGCATGCTACTATTTAAAAGAAGTTTGCTACAAAGAAGGTATCATGAAAAGAAGTATGCTTCAAACATGCCACATGCTTAAAAATTGACTGTAGAGCAATAGGTTGTTATATGAGACTGCTAGCTCACCTAGACTTAAAGTTTGCTTCACTTTTAGGCTTGCTCTTTTTATTGTGATATCTCATTATACACTTTATAATTGGTTTGGTCATTGTTGAGATGTTTGTCATTGATATAAATCGCTTAATCATGTTAAAGACTAGTTTTGACAGTGCTATATAATATATATGACTTTATATGATTTAGGGAGCTCTACTCAAAAAGATGGCTTGGTCAAAATACTAAATAGATGCAAAGTGACTTAGATAATCTACAAAGCTTCCAGATGTTTTTCTCATTGCTCCTTGGAATTTTTCTTTTCTCTAGAGCTCTTGATGATTACATTGCCAAAGGGGAAGAAATAGGAGGAAAATGAGAAATTGGAGAAAAATTGGATGAATTTATTAAAATTTCTCTCTTACGTTGAGGGAAGTTTTTGGTAGTTTTTTGAGCTTTTTGTGTGGTCTAAGGGGGAGTTTTCTGAGCTTTCGGCTTTCTGCCATGGTCTGTTGCTTTCTCTTGCTATACTGTGGTCGGTTAGCTTTTGTTGTTATGGTCTGCAGCGTTAAATTTTTCCTTTCGCAAATTTCTCATTCAAGAGTTTTTGAGGTATTGTCAATGTATTCATCAAGGGGAAGATTGTTAGACCATCTAGTGGTCGTGGATTTATTGATGATGAATAATTGACTTTTGGGTTGCATTGAAATTTGCGTTTGGGGAAGTTTTGGTTGTGCTCTTTTACAAAATTGGAATGGTAGACTACGACCATGGCAGTACGAACACCATGACTACGAAAAAAATGACCACGTCTGGTTTTAACCACAAACGGTAGTCCGATCGACCTTGTGATGGCTGGTCCGATCGGCCTTGTGATTGATGGTCCAATCGGTCACGACAATCGCTCAATGCAAGGTGACCACATATTTTCTACTGTGACTAGCTTTGACCACTCTCAGTAGTTGGTGGTCCGAATGGCTTTGTCCGATCAGCAGGATTCGACCACGACTAGCTTCAAACACTCTCGATAGTCGGTGGTCCAAACTACTTTGTCCGATAAGCAGGCTTCGACCATGGGAATCCGACCACGTCAAGGCTTGACCACGGCAATTCAACCATGATATTTTGACCTCGTCATTCTTCGATCATGATATTTCGACCACGGAACATCGACTATGGAAAAATGACCATAACTGGTCGAAGATGGTAAGTTACAGTGAACCAGTTATAGCTACAGTACTTTTCGATGGTGGTAGCTACAATGCTTATATCGATGGTCGTAGCTACAGTTTCTTGTCTATGGTCGTAGCTATAGTAATCGCTCGATAGTCATAGGCTTTACTGGCCGACACTCGATACTCGTAGACTTTGTGATCTGCTATCGTTGTCTTAGGCTTTTCAATTGGTAGTCGTAGTCTTTGTGGTCGAAAGTCAAAGACTCTGACGATCGGTTGACGTAGGTTTCACGACCAGTACTCGCAGATTTCACTATCGGCTCAAGTGCTTCATTTCTTGATATCTTTGAGTACTTTGAGTACTCGTATTAGGCCAACAGTATGACTGCCTGGTGCATGATGGTTGGTAATCGATGAACAGTGCTCAGAGGAACTGTACTTGAAGGATTCGGTACTTGGAAGATGGAAGTACTCAGTGGTCAGATGGTTGTAGTACTCAGTAGTCAGAAGGCCTCGGTACTCGGTAGTCGAAAGGACTTGGTACTCGGTAGTCGGAAGGACTCGGTACTCGATAGTCATGGTTTTTGCGATCGTGGTCAGCGATTAGTTGTTGTAGGTGTTGCTAGCGATTGTCGGGGATACTCGTAGACCTAACGATTCGGGTGTCTTAGTCGTAGTGATCGGTACTTAGTAGTCGATACTCGATGTTCTGTGGTGCTAGAGTTTTTAGGGGTGCCGTGAGGGCACTTTGTATCCACAGAACATGTTCCAGAAGTAATAGATCATATCAATTCCATGAAAAGTTTGTCGATATCGACGATGTGTTTTCTGAGCATAATTTTCCTGTGTCCTCGTCGGTGTGCTAAGGAGCTCACCGGTGTCTTCGGTTGTCGGTTCAATCCAACCAAGCAGAGCATGGTGTCGTCTTTTGGCGTGTTCTGGTTTGAGCGGTCGAAGTATTTGAGTGGCTGAAGTTTTCAAGTGGTGGGAGATTTCGACGACATGAAAAGGGTAGAGCATGCGGTCGAATGAGCGGTTGGAACATCCATTGAACTCGTGCGAGTGGTCTAGCATCTTGCGGTCAAAATCTACAACTGGTAAATTTAGATTGCTTTTCTGTTGGGTTGATATTTGTTTTTAGGTATCAAGAAACAGAGGCAATCATTCACCCTCCCTCTAATTGCGGTATACGATCCTACACCCTTATTTTCTGAACTACAAAGGGGCGAGATAGGGTGATCCTCTGTCTCATTCTCTTTAACTTAGCTGCTGACAGTTTGGCTAAAATGATTCACCCTGCCCAGAGAAGTGGTTTGATCAAAGGCTTGGTGCCACATTTAGTCCAAAATGGGATTGCTGTCCTACAATATGTAGATGACACAATCCTGTTTATATGAAGATATTGCTTTGTTCTTACGAAGCTATGTCTGGGTTAAAAATAAATTTCCAAAAGAGTGAAGTGCTTGTAGTCAAAGGGGATAAAGATGATGATATTCACTGTGCTAATATGTTTAATTGTCAAATTAGAGAATGACCTTTAAGATATTTGGGTGCATCTGTGAGTTGTTCTAGGCTGCATGTAATAGATTGGGCTAAGCTTAGAGGAAAGACTTATGAAAAGGTTAGATGGGTGGAAAGGAGGATCTCTGTCCCTGGGGCAGAAATGTGCTTATTAATTCTAGTTTTAGTAGTATACCCATCTATCACATGTCCACGTATCTCCTTCCCAAAACTGTGATATACAAAATAGATAAAACTATGATGGCCTTCTTTTGGCAGGGGGTGTAAACAAGAAATATCATTTAATGAAATGGGACTTAATTTGTCAATCAATACAGAAAGGAGGTTTGGGCATACAAAATTTATATAAACTAAATGTTAGTTTGCTCTGCAAATGGTGGTGGAAACTTGAGAATGAAAATGGTTTATGGCAAGATGAGGTGAGAATCAAGTATCTTGGTGATCAATGCATTTCTCACCTTAATCACAAACTAACTGACTCACCTTGTAGGGCTGACTTGATTAATGTTAAAGACATATATCTTAGACGGAGGAAAATGGTGGTTGGCTATGGGAAAAGGAATGATTTCTTGGAGGGCTGCTGGTGTGACAATTTACCTTTTAGGGTTAAATATTCTGAGCTTTATTTGATTGCTAATGATCAGCATTTGACAGTGGACCAGGGTGCTGCAAATGGTTGGTCTTTCTCTTTTAGGAGATGGTTAAATGAAGATTTTCAGAGTAATTTAGAGTAATCTAACACCCCATTTGGCTGCCTAGAATTGAATTTAACTCATTCAATTGGATTCCAAATCCTATTCTAGTTGAATTTGAATTTGATTCAAGCCAATTCAAAATCAAAATTTTCTGTTTAGATGAAATTTGGAATTCTGCAAGACCATGAGGCCCACCTGTGCACATAGGTCTGCCAATGTGCACAAAGTTGCTTCTCTAAACATAAATCATCAACAACAAATTTCAAACAATTTTATGAAAAAATTACAATGTGAACGCGAGGTTGAAATTCCAAATACCGAACTTTTAGAAATCATTGTCTACAAAGCTATGGGGGCCACTTGTGCACCTAAGCTCGTTAATGTGCACAATTTAGCTTTCTCTACATAGTGAATCACTTCCAATAAATTTTAGTTGATTTTGTGAAAATTTCATAGTGTGAATGCAAGGTTAAAATTTCAAATATCAAACTTTACTTCATTTTGTAGAGTGAATTCTAGATAAGTGATATATATAAGATAAGAATTGCTTCTAGTTCTATCATGCCTCTTGGAGTTGGCTTTGGAATCGTCAATTCAATTCTAGATGGCAGACAAACAGCTACGTCCTTAGAATTGAATTCCAATTCCACAATTAGAGGAGAATTGAATTCCAATTCCACAATTAGAGGACCAATACATGGGAGCCAGATGGGGTGTAACTGAATTGAGAAATAGGCTAATGATTGTTGCTTTAGGGGGAAGTGAAGATAAATCAAAATGGAACTGGAATAGTTCAGGGGTTTTCTATGTGAATTCTGTATATATATACTTGCATTTTGATTTTCCTGACAAACCTTTCAATAACCAGTGGAGAGTAAAAATCCCTAGCAAGGTGAAAATATTCCTGTGGTTGGCCTGGCAAAATGCCATTTTGATAAAAGATGTGTTTTTGAAAAGAAACTGGAAAGGTGATGCTCTCTGCAGTTTTTGTAATGAAAATGAATCAATCTCATACCTGTTCTTTGAAGTAGCCAAATTTGTTTGGAGGCTAGTGGGTACTCTATTTAGAGTAAATTGTAGGCCAACTTCTTTTTTCCAATATGTGATGTGGAGTAAGAAGTATGTGCCAGGAGGACGTGGGTGTTGGCAGGGGTGGACCTGCCCTTCGAGCGAGCCCGAGCGGCCGCCCGAGCTCCCCTCGCCGGTCGGAGAACCCTCCAGTGGAAGCACACGTTCCTACGGTGGGGATGTTATTTTTGCTCACGTCGCTGGTGCGGCCGAGTCGTCGTCGGAGGCTGGGAGCTAAGCAGCTCTTCGCTGCTGTGCTGCACGAACACAAACATGAAGGAAAACTCACTTGGCTCCCATTTCTAATATAGTATCTGTCGAGTGGTTGCCATTTGCGAAGTCAGGAAACAAGAATACGGAATTTGGGGTTTAGAGGTATGATATGCAGACGGTTGATGGGCCGGTTAACAGACGATATATACATGCATAATTTCAGAGGAAAAAAGATAGGTTAAAAGCAAAGCTCGTGTCTCGTAGCTCTTACCTCACATGGAAATAATAGGACAAATTAAAAGATTGCAAAACAATATCACAGCATGGGGATGTAGCTCAGATGGTAGAGCGCTCGCTTAGCATGCAAGAGGTACGGGGATCGATACCCCGCATCTCCAAAAAAATCTCTCCTAGTTGCATTTCCATTGGTCTACTGCCTCATCGAGTTAGCATTGCTACTACTAGTGGCGACAGCATCGGTTGAAAGAGCCTTCTCGGCTATGAATATTATCAAGACCGATTTGTGTAATAAGATGTCCGATGATTGACTTGATGATTGTTTTCTTTTTTTATTGCATCTTTTATATTCTATTATCGAATTGTAACACTACTGATTTATCTATCTTTCACAATTGACAGGTTGTTTCTTTTACAGTTCATCTACAATTGTGGATTAAGCTTCATTAGTGAGGTATTTTTCATTGTCCTTCCATTATCTACATATGTTAACATGCGAATTGTAGCTGTTGTTTCTATTTCATATCACATACTTTTATTAGTGTGATTGCAACATAGTTTGATCATGGATTGTTTTGCTTTGGGTACTACTATTGATTTCACGCTTCCAACTTCAGCCTACCTAGTTTTTTTTCTTGGATCCGCCACTGGACTTCACCCTACCTAGATTTTTTTCCTGGATCCGCCACTGGGTGTTGGGTCTGGCAGCCATCTGTTGGGCAATTTGGAAATTAAGAAATAGAGCTTGTTTTGTAAAATAATGGATGGTATCTCCTGCTAAGATGATTTGCTATGCTTGAACTCACTTAAAATTTTGGGCAGGAATGCATTGGAGGACACTAAGGTGACAGTCAAAACTGGTGCAGAAGCTCTCCAGAGAGAAGCTATACGTTTACATGTTGTGGTCGATGGAGAAGATGTTGCTGAAGCTTGACGTCTCTGCGCACCGGCGGAGAAGACTCTTCTTGTTAATGCAAAGTTGTTGTGTTGCTAGAGTGGTGAAACAGAGAACTAGTTAGTAGAGTTGTCATTTTATTAGGTTAAGCTTTACATGGAAAAGGTTTGTAAGTTGAGGGTTAATTTCTGACTCTGTAGAAGTGCTCGAAACTATTTCGCCGTCTTATTCTTATCCTACTGGTATGCTTGGTGCGCTGGTAGGGGAAAGATAAAAGGATGTTGATGTTGTAGCTGTTTGAACAGATAAAATTTGTCCATGTTCCGTTTCTTGGTAAGCAATGGAATCGGGTAAAAGCCCATTTGGGGAAAAAAAGTTCTCATAGTAGGTGGCAGCTGTCTCCATTGTCAGGGGTGGAGCCAGGAATTGGATATGGGGGGCAACATGGACAACAAGTAGAGTAGAATCAATGAACCATGCCGGATTTACCGATCCAATAGACTAGTCACATATCAGACTATTAGAGTAATATGTTTACTAAAGGGACAAAAGCTCTGTCGCTTGAGAACTGAATCGATCTTCTAGCTCAATCCAGTGAGTCAGTACCTATCAGTCTGTTTACTAAGCAGAACAAAGCTATCATTCATTCAGTCAGGCTCTAATTAGTTGTTGCTAGTCATAGACTCAGAGGCATCAAGCAAACAGAGAGACTCATAAATGGATTTGATCAATGCATCAAGCTAAGAGCCTAGCTCATCATCTCCTACTCATCTGACGCCACTAACTATAACTAACCACAGGACAATCCATCGGGACGTATCCAATGTGTATACAATGTGTATACAATTGTACTAAACAAAGAATACAATGTGTATGCATGGTATATGTATTGGTCAGTTACACCCCTTCCGTCTTTCACATTATTATTACCTAGAGGTGTAGTAAGCAAAAAGAACAACACATATGCGTGGTATATGTATGAATCAATTATTGTGTCGTTGTCATTCTTACTGTTTTGCACAAACCAATTGATACTACAACAGCTATCAAATGCATACATTGCAATGTTTTCATTCACACCATTCTCCCTCCCACAAGAAAAAGTCGTCCTCGACTTTGAGAAGTACGTGGACAAGTCATTAATGGGCAAAACCAGATCAAACGGTTCAAATATGGAAGAGAAAATTTTAAGTGCCTTCCATGCTTCAACTGCGCTACTCTGATTATTTGTACATGATTGTTCATTAAAAGAGGAACAAGTAGGCACAAGAACTCTTTGTAAACAGCACGCACTATTGTTAAACCTCATCTCCTTGTGATCATGATATGGCACAAAAGTTTGTTTATCCAAAATATGCAATTTCAAATCAGCAAGCTTTTCACATGTAATGCATATTCGATAAACATAAAAGTTGTCATCTACACCATAATCTCCGATCAAATTGAACTTATATGTGTAGGCATAGGAACTAACTAGTGATTTTAAACATGAAATTTCAGCAACATTCTGAATGACACTAGATAGCTCTTTAGGATCATCGAACATGATATAATATAAAGAATCACTAGGAGATATTCGAGTAAGAACTTCCTTATGAGTAATCAATTCCACATTATGTAAATTAAGCAAAGAAATTTTAGAACATGGAATTTTCATTCGCACATATGAGTTTTCACAAGTACTCACTGTTTCACAATTAATTTCAGTACCAATATTGTTACCTTTGTTGTTCTCCTCAGTTGATGTAGGTGTTGTAGGTATTAAATCATCATGATGTAACAACGGGACAGCAAGTACTTCATCTTGAACCGTGGTTATCTCCTCATCTTTAACTTCCAATGATGCCGGTTGTTGAATGTTTAATTCCTCATCTTCAATTTCAACCTGCATAATGTGAGAAACAACACTAGAAGTAGATATTAATGTGTTAGTTTCAAAATCAACCTCACTTTGTCTATCTTCTACTTCTCTCTTTTCTTTTGGTGTATCTCTCTCACTCTCAATTTGGATGTTCTCAAACTCACATATGGTGGAATCACACAGCTCACTCTTTTCAACACTCTCACTCAATTTGGCTATGTGGCTCTCATTCTCACATGGGTTTTGATGCATCTCAAGTGTTGTTTGTAGCAATGGGGCAGCAGTACATGTCTTCTTAACCGAAGGGAAAGTCCCATGCTCGGTCATCTTCTCATGTGTCACACTAGTGGAACCATAAGAGCTGAAGTATGGACATGGATTGAACCGTGATGTACGTCTCTCCATAAGTCTCTTCTCCTCCTTAATAGCACAATTCACAAGATCATGCATGCTACTAAAATATTTATGTTGAAGTGCAGCAGCGATCTTATAATTCAAGCCTTGTTTGAAATATGCCTTCTCTCTTAATTCGCTGGTGACACCGGCACGACGGAATGCATGCTTCAATTCATAATAGTAATCTTGAACAGCGTTACTCCCTTGTGTGATGCTCTCCACATGGTGAAGCAATTCCCGCTCATAATAGGTTGGCACAAATTCATTTCTCATGATCACCTTCAAATTTGACCAAGATCTAATGAATCGTTTTCCAGATAATTGTTGCCACCAACTATAAGCATAGTCTTTAAACTGCATAGTGGCTCGCATCACTTCTTGGTCTTTGGGAAGCTTCTGAAATCTAAACTCTTTCTCCAATTGCCATTCCCACTCAATATACTCCTCTGGATCTTCACTTCCATAGAACGGAAGAGACAAATTGTTGGGTTTGGAATCACACCATGAGGAACGAAATACTGAAGATTCATTCCTATTTTGTTCACACCAAGAGGATCGAATTGTTGAATATCCTGTCATGGTTAGTTATGCAACATATATATATGTGGAAATCACTCAATCTCACTATTTTCTCTCCCAAGTAAAGTTCTTACCCTTCCGAAGTGAATTAAGGCCAATAAAAACTTACACCTGGTAGAAGTGACAACAGCAACGTGATGATTAAGCGAATTCAAGAGTGTTCACTACTTGCACAACAACGGTTATATGGTGGAGCTTGGTATGAAAGTGTATATCCTAGCAATCTGAAATTCTTGATGTTGTAAAGTTAAGTAATAATCCAAGCTAGAATACTTTGCCTAAGTGCTGATCCAAAAGATTTAAGTGAAGTATATGAACGCACACGCAAAGATCAATGTGACTCGATGCAAACAAGGGAATGAGCTAACTAGAGGCAATCTGAAATTAAAGATTAGATAGCTCGTTTTGCACCAAGTACTAGGAGAGACGCTAGCCAATTGCAATGATATGAATGTAAGGGCACGAGATTGCTCAAGAGATTAAATTACACAATCTGAATTTATGGACTAAGAACTCACCCAAATTCGGCCAATGTTTTTTTTCTTTCTTTTTCTCTTCTTCTCTTTTTTTTTCAGCTGTCTTTTTTTTTTTAAAGGCCGAACTAGCTTTAATTGTTCCTTTGATTTTTTTGCAGGTCTCAAATATTTAGCAAAGTGTAAAATACTCAAGAGCAGCCCTAGATGCAATATTCAATAGCTAGTCTCAAAGATGAACAGGATTTTTTTTGCGGTACTGTAGCAGATCGTGTACTGTAGCAATACGGTACTGTAGCGATCGTGTACTGTAGCAGATCAATTTTTTTTGAATTTTGGATTGGATACAAAGATTAAGCTACGCAAATAAACACGAATGATCAGCACCTAACCAAAGTTCTAATGGATCAAAACTTAGCAAAACTCACAAAATTAACAGATGCAAAAACTAGGGTTTGGATATTTTTTTTTGTGGCAATTTTTGGTTTTAATGGACTATAGGACAAAAGTAAATCAATCTAAAACTAAGGGTAAATAATCCTACCGAGTAAACCGCGCTCTGATACCAAGATGATACGGGGTCGCCCGATCTTCTCGACGTAGGATCAAGATACTCACGTGGATTTGATGAACCGTAGTGATCCCCCGTTGCCAATGCAAGAGTTAGCACTCTATAATTCGCCCAATCACACGTGTTGAACTTCACGACCACCGGATGAAGTTCTATCGCGCTCCCAATTCCCAGCGGAAAGGTTGAACGATCTTGATTTCGATGAACTCAGCGAACTCCCAATTCCCTCATGTTGGTTCGGCCAACAGAAAGAACAAGAGTATTTTATTATCAAACGTGGTCTGTGCCCTAAAGGCTGCCAATACAAGGGTTATATAGCCCCTTGGGACGTCCATATGGTCCCCAAACCAAATACAACTCAACCCTATATGGTTTTAGATACAAACTCTTACAAAAAGGAAACTATATTTTTCACCCGTCACATTGTTTCGGTCATAACTTTTTATCCGTGACGAATTTGGAGGTGGGACCAGATCCATTGCGTAGCCCTTGAAATTATCTTTCCAACGAGTACAAGAACACCTGAATCGGACTCCGTTTGTGAAAGTTATGGCCTTTTTAGTAACTGCCTGTCAGGCTGTCCCGAACCGAGTCCGAGTTGAATCCTGAGTTGAATCCGAGTTTGAATTGGATTGAGCACGTGGGAAGTCTGAATTTGACTTGAAAATCTTATCCAAAACTTGTAGTTTAAGTCCTTGGGCTCCTCCCTTTTGCTCTCCCACTGCATGGGCTTCTTTCCACCTTGATGAGTTACATGGACTGCTTGGTTTCCTCCTTTCCATTCCCATAGGCTTTGAGCTCTTCGTTCTTGGTAGCAAATATGATCACCCTCCTTATGCTTCTCCATTGCTTTGGCCCCGGAATCATCATAATATTCAAACCTAATAATAAACAAGAATTTGGCATAAGGTAGTATATCGTTCCCACGAATAGAAAGAAAGTCATTAAGAAACAAATTCACCTGACAATATTTAATGCGGCTCAATACTTCTTTCCAGTGAAATAATGTATTTGATTGAAAAGTTCTAATCATGTTTGTGTCCGCATCACGGTTGATGGGCCGGTTAACAGACGATATATACATGCATAATTTCAGAGGAAAAAAGATAGGTTAAAAGCAAAGCTCGTGTCTCGTAGCTCTTACCTCACATGGAAATAATAGGACAAATTAAAAGATTGCAAAACAATATCACAGCATGGGGATGTAGCTCAGATGGTAGAGCGCTCGCTTAGCATGCAAGAGGTACGGGGATCGATACCCCGCATCTCCAAAAAAATCTCTCCTAGTTGCATTTCCATTGGTCTACTGCCTCATCGAGTTAGCATTGCTACTACTAGTGGCGACAGCATCGGTTGAAAGAGCCTTCTCGGCTATGAATATTATCAAGACCGATTTGTGTAATAAGATGTCCGATGATTGACTTGATGATTGTTTTCTTTTTTTATTGCATCTTTTATATTCTATTATCGAATTGTAACACTACTGATTTATCTATCTTTCACAATTGACAGGTTGTTTCTTTTACAGTTCATCTACAATTGTGGATTAAGCTTCATTAGTGAGGTATTTTTCATTGTCCTTCCATTATCTACATATGTTAACATGCGAATTGTAGCTGTTGTTTCTATTTCATATCACATACTTTTATTAGTGTGATTGCAACATAGTTTGATCATGGATTGTTTTGCTTTGGGTACTACTATTGATTTCACGCTTCCAACTTCAGCCTACCTAGTTTTTTTTCTTGGATCCGCCACTGGACTTCACCCTACCTAGATTTTTTTCCTGGATCCGCCACTGGGTGTTGGGTCTGGCAGCCATCTGTTGGGCAATTTGGAAATTAAGAAATAGAGCTTGTTTTGTAAAATAATGGATGGTATCTCCTGCTAAGATGATTTGCTATGCTTGAACTCACTTAAAATTTTGGGCAGGAATGCATTGGAGGACACTAAGGTGACAGTCAAAACTGGTGCAGAAGCTCTCCAGAGAGAAGCTATACGTTTACATGTTGTGGTCGATGGAGAAGATGTTGCTGAAGCTTGACGTCTCTGCGCACCGGCGGAGAAGACTCTTCTTGTTAATGCAAAGTTGTTGTGTTGCTAGAGTGGTGAAACAGAGAACTAGTTAGTAGAGTTGTCATTTTATTAGGTTAAGCTTTACATGGAAAAGGTTTGTAAGTTGAGGGTTAATTTCTGACTCTGTAGAAGTGCTCGAAACTATTTCGCCGTCTTATTCTTATCCTACTGGTATGCTTGGTGCGCTGGTAGGGGAAAGATAAAAGGATGTTGATGTTGTAGCTGTTTGAACAGATAAAATTTGTCCATGTTCCGTTTCTTGGTAAGCAATGGAATCGGGTAAAAGCCCATTTGGGGAAAAAAAGTTCTCATAGTAGGTGGCAGCTGTCTCCATTGTCAGGGGTGGAGCCAGGAATTGGATATGGGGGGCAACATGGACAACAAGTAGAGTAGAATCAATGAACCATGCCGGATTTACCGATCCAATAGACTAGTCACATATCAGACTATTAGAGTAATATGTTTACTAAAGGGACAAAAGCTCTGTCGCTTGAGAACTGAATCGATCTTCTAGCTCAATCCAGTGAGTCAGTACCTATCAGTCTGTTTACTAAGCAGAACAAAGCTATCATTCATTCAGTCAGGCTCTAATTAGTTGTTGCTAGTCATAGACTCAGAGGCATCAAGCAAACAGAGAGACTCATAAATGGATTTGATCAATGCATCAAGCTAAGAGCCTAGCTCATCATCTCCTACTCATCTGACGCCACTAACTATAACTAACCACAGGACAATCCATCGGGACGTATCCTACGTCTGAACGGCTGATCCCAACAATCTTTCCCACTTAGACCAACTGAATACTTGGCCTTCAAGATTTCTTCCCTTGCTCAGATAGAGCATTCGATGGTATTGCAAGCATCAGATACTCAGAGAGAGGCGCCTCCTTTGTGAGGAGGCGTTTCGTCGAACACCAGGCGTGCAGGAAATGAGAGAGCCAAGGAGTGTACTCACCTGCAGACGAGGGAGCAGTTGAGGAGGTCGACGCAGTCGAGCTACGAGAAGACCTGCGTGATCACGTGCGTCGGAGCGCGCAGCGCAGCCGGCGTCGCGCCCTCCCCGCCCCCTTCCTCTTCCTCCCCCCGCTGCGGCGGCGGCGCCATGACCGATCCGTCACAACTCTGAGGATATACAGATATACAACATATTGAGGCCCTCATCACCGTATAGACTATAGAGATTACCTGACGTGACGCCGTGACGGGGACGGGCGGACGACGTCGGCGGAGCCACGGAGTATGGCTTGCACTTTGCCGAGCACGGGCGGACTCCCCACTCCCGGTTGGCGAGCATGCATATGTACATATGTACTCCTACTTCACTTAAGTAGGGAAATTTCGGTCCTAGGACTTCATCCCCCTCTTCTCTAGGTTGGTACAAATCTTTCTCTTACTGTAAAGATCTCCCAATCATCGGTACTTTCAATGGGTACGTCTTTTCAAGGCCAAACTGTCGTAGGGATGGCCCCCACCTAAACCCAGCAGGCCTGGTAGGAGGTTATAAGGCCCAGAATAGGCCATGTGTAATGACATAGCTGCCCCAGAAGGGATAACCATATGTAAGGGTATAACTGTAAAAGCACTCCTCATGTGCACATATATATGAGTACAAGCCATGGGGAGAACCCAGGCCATTACACTTAGCTTCATCACTCTCCACTACCATCTCTCTCTCTGTTTGGTCTGTAGCCACAACAGTTGGCGCCGTCCGTGGGGAGGACGAAGACAAGCCTGAAGACCGAAGGAAAAAGATGGCACCGAAAAAAGCTTCTTCAGCGGCGGCGAAGGGAAAGAAGGCGGTCGGCCCGGAGCGTCGTATGAGTACCAGGGCTTCAGCATCGGCAGCGGCGGACGCGGGCGTCGACGCAGGCGTGGTGGCCGACGACGCCGGCGTTCGCGCGGTGACGACCAACCTCGTCACCGGCACCGTGACGACCAACCTCGTCACCGGCACCGCGACGACCAACCTCATCACCGGCGACGCGACGATCGCCCCCGGCACCGGCACCGCGATGACCCGCCCCGCTACCGGCGTTGCGGGGACGGGCCCCGCGGTCGACCCCGCAGTCGAAGACGTCGACGCGGGTGCGGCGACAACCGACCCCGCCGACGCAACGGCAGCCGACCTCGCCGCCCCCACGGCAACCCTCGCTGGTGGCGCGGACCGGGTGGTCCGAAGTAGCCACGACGGAGCGACCGGCAGCTCGGGACCTCGCGACGCGGTCGTCCCCGCGCCGATCCGCCCGCCGGGAGTACCGGCGACCCCGCCTGCACCGGCGATGGAAAGTGCCCTGCTAGCGGCTCTCAACGCGTTCCAGCGGGAGCTAGGGGACCTTCGCGGAGCCGTCAGAGATATGCAAGAGGCTTGGAGTCAGCAGGCCGCGCCAGTGGTCGCGTCCGAGCCCACGCCGGAGAGGGTGGACAGTCGCGAAGCCCCCACGTCCAGCCGCGTGCCGCTGCGGTGCGTGGATCCGGAGTCCCCGCTCTCGGCGGGGCTGCAGCAGGCGGCATGGCCCGAGGACTTCAAGTTTCCTAGCGCCATCGACTCGTATAAAGGCGACACGGACCCCCGTGAGTTCGTGCGCGTATACGAAACTGCGATCGAAGCCGCGGGCGGAGACGACACCACGAAGGCAAAGGGACTCCCCCTCGCGCTACAAGGAGTGGCGCTCTCTTGGTTTTTTACCATAGAGCCGGGCTCCATCTATGCGTGGGAGCAGCTCCGCGTCCGCCTCCACAACAACTTCCAAGGAAACTACGTCGACCGGGTCGATGCGGACCAACTCTTTGCCGTGAAGCAAAAACCCTTGGAGAAGCTTCGGGACTACTTCAAACGCTTCGCCAAGATTCGCTGTCAAGTGAAAGACGTCAACGAGACCACCATCGTCAATGCAGCCATCCAGGGCCTTCGTCCGGGCCCGATGGCCGAGTACAATGCGCGAAAGCCGATCAAGACGGTGGCGAAGCTCTTCGACAAGATGGAAGAATATGCCAGGGCGGAGGAGGATGCGCGTCGAAGGCAAGGTGACGACTCCGACACTAACCAGGCCGGAGCCTCGGCAAAAGCCGAAGATCCGTCGAAGGGCGGCTCTTCGAAGGGAAAGCGTAAGCAGGAGTCATCCAGGGACGCGCCCGACCGCAGGGACAACTCGCATAAGGAGTCGTCGGATCAGCCCAAGCGCGGCCAGCAAAGGTCGAGGTGAAACCGGTACGTCCTCGACATCGAAGGCGGGTCCGACTAGGGTGCTCCAGCGGGCCGAGGCGGCCGGGGGCGCCGCGGCCAGGGGCGCGGCCGTGGCAGGGGCCGCGACGATAACGGTCGTGGAGATTACGACGACCAGCATCAGGGATTGTGGTGCTTAGTCCACGGCCGCGGCAATCATGATACCCGCAACTGCACCTCCATCGCGGCGCTCCGCGACAGCGTCGCTAGGGACAGGAACCCGGAGGCGCGCCCGCCTGCGGTGGCCCACGTCCAATTCCCATACGAGGCCCCCATGCAGGTACAGACGCAGGGGATGCAGGTACAGGCGCAGGAAATGCAACCCCAGGAAGGCACCTTGCAGATCCAAGCTCACGTACAGCAGCCTCGGGAGGGCCTCCTGTCGTTGCAGGCCCCGGACGCAACCTACCGCAGGGTCATTAATGTCATGTCCGGAGGCTCTGCGCTGGAATTCGCCTCGGCACGGCAGCAGAAGGCCTACGCGCGAAGACTACATCACGTGGCGGCATACCCAGCGCAAGCACCGCCGGAGTGGGCGCGGCACGAAGTTACATTCACACCCGATGACGCCCAAGGTGTGGACTTCCCTCATCAGGACTCCCTGGTCATCCGGGTCACCATCGCGGGATGCGACGTGGGGCGCGCCTTGGTGGACGGGGGTAGTTCCGCGAACGTGTTGTTTGCGGCGGCCTTCGACCAGATGGGGATCCCTCGAAGCCGCCTGGGGGCCTCGGGAATCCCACTGCAGGGCTTCGGGGGACAGCCCCTGCGGGCGCTGGGCCAGATCGGCCTTCAAGTCTCCTTCGGCCGAGATGACAATGTACGGACCGAAGATGCCACCTTCGACGTGGTCGACGTTCCGTATCCCTACAACGCTATACTGGGGCGCCCAATCCTCAACTCCTTCGGCGCGGTACCACATCACGGCTATCTGTGCATGAAGATCCCGGGTCCCCGGACCATCATCACCGTCCGAGGTGACCAAGAGATGGCCCGGCGCATCGAGCCAGGCACCAGGTGCTCGCGTCGCGAAGCCCAACGACGCTCTTAAAGCCGGCGTCACAGCGCGGAGGTCCGCGGGGTCATCCATACGCGCCTGCGCAGACCCTGCAGATGTCTAACGACTAGAGGCTGCGGCCGCCCCAAGTGCAAACGGTCAGTATATTCACCCTTTGTAGTTGCTCACCCGCGCAAACGGGGATGTAATGAAGATCGCCGTTTGCCGCTAATTTTTCCTCGTTACACGCAAGCACGCGGTAAGGGCGCGCGTCGGCTCAGCCAACGCGCGCGTCCCCGCAGCGTACACCAAAGACGCACGTTCGCGTGTGCACTCGCCGTCGCCGAGGTGACGGGACTGAGTATAAACCAAAGACGCACGTTCGCGTGTGCACTCGCCGTCGCCAGGGAGGGCGGGACTGAGTATAAACCAAAGACGCACGTTCGCGTGTGCACTCGCTGTCACCAAGGTGACGGGACTGAGTATAAACAAAAGATGCACCGGGGGGACGCCCTCGCGCGCACAAGTCTCCGGACTATAAAGAAGACGTAGCGTCGAGCCTAGCTCCGCACGCACAAGTCTCCGGACTATAAAGAAGACGTAGCGTCGAGCCTAGCTCCGCACGCACAAGTCTACGGACTATAAAGAAGACGTAGCGTCGAGCCTAGCTCCGCACGCACAAGTCTCCGGACTATAAAGAAGACGTAGCGTCGAGCCTAGCTCCGCACGCACAAGTCTCCGGACTATAAAGAAGACGTAGCGTCGAGCCTAGCTCCGCACGCACTAGTCCACGGACTTTAAATAAGGCATAGCGTCGAGCCTAGCTCCGCACGTGTCAGACCCGGATTTTTCAATCCGAATCCTCTGTGATTCCATTGCACTATTCCCTGGATCAGTAGATAGTGCTCACAGTTACAGAAATGAATATCAAAATACATATCATGCGGAAGCGTAAATATAATAGTAGACTTACTTATGGGCCGATTAGGCCGAAATCATGAAATTGCAGCAGCGGAAGAACGAAGCACACGGGTGGGACCTTCAGGACATGCCCACAGGCAGCCAACTGGAGGGTCGCGACCTAGCCCTTGACATCTTCATCTTTTCGGCCAGCTTGTCCAATCTTGTTGCTGAGGCGGGGTGATTTGATTTCCTGATTCTGAATTTTGTCGCAAAGCGAGCATGAGCACTCCGACCCCGTGCTCGCGAGCCAATACACAGAATGCAAATAAATAGTATGCATGGCTTAACAAAGGAGAGGCTCGGGCTATTTTATTTTGCGTAGAGTGCTTTTGAATACAATTAATTAAAAAGCCCAATGACTTAGCAATTTCAACTGAAAACAAGTTCTTCCAAAACTGATGTGTGAATGCAATAATCATAGTAGCGCAGGTTACATCCACCTGTTACAGTGCATGGTTACCTCCACCAATGCTAGTTTTTATAAGGAGGTTCCATCCACCTCACTTAGTACCACTGGAGTCCATCCCTCCAGGAAAAACCAACCAAAACTGAAGTCCATCCCTTCAATTTTGTTTTGCTCCCATCCCAAGCCAAAGGGTTTTAGAAATAGAACTAACTCGAGTAAGTTCCCATGTCTGCCCATGACCGTGGGCACGGCTATTCGAATAGTTTTAACTCTGCAGAGTTTGTACACTTTCACCACAAGAGATGAACTATCCTTTTTGCCAACATGCTTCCTTAGGCATGAGACCCAGATAATTTATCACAAAGCCTTTACCTTACTCCGATCTAGCTAGACACCACCCACGCTGAGGTTTCACTGCTGAAGGGTTACACCACCACAGTCAGAAGCCCCCTCTGGCGCCGTGCGAGTACAGTACACCCTGTGCCTCACTGTGAGTAAACCAGTACACCCTGGCACCCACTTCCCTCGGTGATGTCTGAACTAAACCCTTGCAAGTTATTCAGCTAGGTCGTACCCATTATAGACTTGTGGTTGTACTGTTTTACATCAGGAGGTCATCACAAGATTCAGTCCTTAGTATTATCTGAGCGGTTCTACCACACTCCATAATTTGTGCTCCCACCGCACCACATACCAGCCCCCAAACCATCCGCTCAGATATTTAAGCAAGTTGGGATTTTTGAGAGCATAAAATAACCATATCAAAGGATACCAGTCATTCCCACCATGACTGCTCAACAAATTTTTCTCAGGATTAAAAGTGATGCTTGGGCGCTCTCGCGCCCATGAGTACCTAAACAATACTAAGCATGGCATATATTTAAGGACTTATTTTCCAAAGGTTACTATTATAATTTGTGCTAGGGCGACAAGGTTCACATGTTCAAATATTTCAAAGGAGGGGCAATATTAACCAAGTTAGACAATAGGCATTTAACTAGAATCTTAAATTAACATGTATTTGCATATAAATAACCGCATGCAATTTGATAATTTAAAGCAAAGTAATTTGCAGAAAACGTAGGTTCAACATGATCAAAGTATTGACTCGCCTGGCGCGGTTTACCGCGGTCTTGAGCTCACACAATGCTTTCACTCGGGCTTCGGTCTCTATCTTCACTTTGAGCTTGACCTCGCTTGATTCGCTGGATCTTCAGGACTCCGATATCTAATTACGTGCTAAATAACTGAACACAAATAAAGGCAAAGAACTCAAAAGATCCAAATAAATCCGAATAATTCAGATGGCCGATTTAATTTAATTTATACATTTATTACGATTTGAGAATAGAAGAGCGATTCGGTTTAGTGTGCTGCAAACACAGTGATAGCTGGATTTGAGGGAGAGAACAACTTATCTGAATAGATTTACCGTGAGGGAAAATTTTAGGATAATATGGGATCATAAGTGAGGAAGTATCTACAGGGATTACTTACTTTGGAAAAGAAGTGGCCAAACATAGCCGATTGGAGAAAGACGAGGTTCGATCTTTTTATTAATAACCTCTTTTATTATTTTCGTATTTATCAAGGAAGTTCCATGAGTTAGGTTGGACCTATGTATAAGGGTACGAATCTAGCTGGGTGTCATTTTGTCGGACGTTAACATTCAGGGCGTATGCGAAATATAAGCAGTGTACACAATTCTTAGCCCACCGGGTTAGTCTTACAGTCGGCGTGTATAACATTGTGTGGTGCGATATTTTATGTGACTTAGGTTATGGCAAAGGCAACCTGGGCTAATGGATGAGATCTGTACTTATTCTATAAATCTTTTAGTGGAAGGTATTATAACATTTGGATATCGTTTTGACCTTTTAATTTAAGTGCTCTCTGAAAACTACCGATACTCGATATTTTATCCTTTTACAAGTTGAGCCTGCTATACAGGAGTTCATCTTATTATCATTATTAACTAATGTTACTATTTAAGATTTCATGACTAGCGGTATATTAACGATAACATATATACATATATATGATAGTAGGCTCTATGGTGACCGCAAAGTTGTTTGGCTATTTTTACTAGTGAATTGCACACATGCCATCCGCATCTCTCTGCTCATTTGTGCATATATAGATATATGTATATACATACGTTTTAGTTGTCATTTGGCTTGGCTTTAATTAAAATTTATTTACCTAGCAAAACTTACCATACGGGGTTATATATTAATGTAGCTACTTAATTAAATCTATTAAGGGAAGTTGTTTTAATGATAACATGCTAGGGCATATATGCTAATTTTAATTTGAACATTTAACCAAAGCATTTTTCTCTATCCATGTCCTTAACTAATATTTTGTCTTTTAGATTATTGCTCAAACCATATTAATTAATCATATATGAACTAACCCATATTTAAATCTTCAAATATTCTCATTTATTTCCTAATTAAATTGATTAGCCTCCCTAAATCATTCTCTAATTTTATATAATTTTTCTTACTTAAAATGGACTGCAAAAATCAATTTAAAAGAAATGGCAGAAGGTACCTACCTTCAGAATCGAACTCGAGACCTACTGCTTCGGGCGTTTGATTTCACTACTCAGCTGACCAACTGGAGATATGGCTCTTAGCGATTGTGTTGGAGGGGGTATTACAAATGAGCAAGCAGGCGGATGGGGCCAAAGCAAAGCATGCCGGCGGCGCTCGGGGCTAGCCTTGCCGGCGGCAGGCGGTGGCCGGAGAGGGTGAGAAACCGGGCGAAATGGGTTCCGCCGGAGGTGGGGAGGCTTATGGGGGAGGTGTAGCTGCCCGGGGTGGTGCCAGGAGAGGACGGCCGCGCCGAGAGTGGCCGGCGGCGAAGGTGAAGCAGGGCGGTGGCGCTGGCGTGAAGGAAGGAAGGGAATGATGGGCGCACGAGCAGGAGGGGGTGGAGGGAAGACGTACCGCGCCATCGGCCGAGTCGGAGGGGAACCGGGGTTGGCCGGCGGCGAAGGACCCGGGGCGGCGCGAGCACGCGCACGGCGCCGGCGAGCTGGGGCGAAGGAGAAGCTCCGGCGGCCGTGGGGTAAGCTCCAGGGCGTCGCGACGTTGCTCTCCACGAATGGAATTTGGGAGGGGTTGCCCGAGGAGGAGGCGACGCTGGTGGCGGTGATTTTGGCCGGTAATGGGGAAGATGCGGCGGCGGCGAGTTCTGATGGATGATAACTTAATTACTCCGGAGAGAGGGTAGTTGGGAGGTGGAGGCTCATTGCTATGCGATTGATTTTGGGGAATTTCATTGAGGTGGCCGGTTTGCCGAGAAGAGGTGGCGGCCGGTGGGCTTGCGGGCGTGGACGCTCGGTCCGAGTGGGGAGGGAAGTCGGGGAGAGCAAGGGGGAGTCGGGGCTTCTTATGGCCGCGGCGTGGGTGCGCTGTCGAGCTCCCGTGGCCGACGACTCTGGGCGCAGCGCTCGGGATGGGACGGTGACAGCACGAAGGCACCGCGACGTTGGGGCAGGGCATGGGCGCGGTCATCTCAAGCGTATGCGTGATGCGAGCACTGGTGACGCGGGAGCAGGTCAAGGGGCAGTTGGGTGCATGCTTGCCACGGGGCGGAAAAGAGCTGCGGAGTCAGAAGAAGCCGAGCACGGGGAGGAAAGAGAGAAGGCGGGGGAAGAAGCAGGGGGGAGGGAGAAGGAGGACCCGCGCGGTGCAGAGGGTGAGCTGGTCCTGCTCGGTTGGCAGGGGAAAAAGGGTGGGAGGAAAGAGAAGGAGAGGGGCCCACAAGGCATAGAGAGAAAGGAGAGGAAAATCTGAGAATTGGGATTCTGAATTGTAATTTTAAATTTTTGTTTCATATTTATGATTACTGATTTTTGCATAACATTAGAATTTAAGCTTTAAATTTTCAGATATTTAAATGAGAGCTTCTATTATTATTATTGTGTCTGTTATATGTGTGTATATATATATATATATATTATTTCCTATTGGTAAATTCTTTCTTGCACAATTTGTGTATACACCTATACGTATGTATGTGTGTTGGTATTTTGTTCATCTGCTTTTATTGCTATTTATGCCATTATTTTCAAAAATAATATTTTATGTCCTAAATCAATTTCTTTCTTACTTTTATAGATTATCTTTTCAGATTCATATTTATAATTTTAGTTTTCTATTATTTGCGCATTCCCTTTTTGGGGCATATTCATACATGTCTTTCTCTTTTATGACTTCTTCAGTTTTTAGAACCTCAAACAGATTCATAAAAAAAAATCGTAAAATCCAAATTCAAATAGAATATATTGCAAAAATAATTCAAGAAATCCATATTTTCAAATTTTAAATTTTTGGGATGTTACAGCACGCGAGAGTCTGCGGACTATAAATAAGACGTAACGTTGAGCCTAGCTCCGCACGCACTAGTCCACGAACTTTAAATAAGACGTAGCGTCGAGCCTAGCTCCGCACGCGAGAGTCTGCGGACTATAAATAAGACGTAGCGTTGAGCCTAGCTCTGCACGCACGAGTCCACGGACTTTAAATAAGACGTAGCGTCGAGCCTAGCTCCGCACGCGAGAGTCTGCGGACTATAAATAAGACGTAGCGTTGAGCCTGCCTCCGCACGCACCAGTCCACGGACTTTAAATAAGACGTAGCGTCGAGCCTAGCTCCGCACGCGAGAGTCTGCGGACTATAAATAAGACGTAGCGTTGAGCCTAGCTCCGCACGCACTAGTCCACGGACTTTAAATAAGACGTAGCGTCGAGCCTAGCTCCGCACGCGAGAGTCTGCGGACTATAAATAAGACGTAGCGTTGAGCCTGCCTCCGCACGCACCAGTCCACGGACTTTAAATAAGACGTAGCGTCGAGCCTAGCTCCGCACGCGAGAGTCTGCGGACTATAAATAAGACGTAGCGTCTAGCCTAGCTCCGCACGCGCGAGTCTCCGGACTATATAGGAAGTCGTAGCGTCGAGGTCCGCCTCCGCACGCACTAGTCTACGGACTCTAAATAAGACGTAGCGTCGAGGCCTGCCTCTGCACGCGCGAGTCTCCGGACTATGAAGCAAGGCAAACTGCGGAGGTCTGCCTCCGCATACGTCAGTCTGCGGACTGTCCGTTCTACGGAACCCTGGCACAGCTACGTCGCCAACGGCGGCATCAACACACAGCACACATCTTAAAATGGCAGGAGGCCTGCTTACCGGAAGAATCACATGTACTAAGGTCCGCCAACATCCCGGCCGCTCTAAGCCGCTACCCCGCGGGTTCGTCCTTAACACGTGCTAAAGTCGGGGCCTCGCTCGAAGAAGGCCGGCTCGCCCAAAAGTCGAGCGACTCTTCGGCCCTTCGCCAGCGTCGAAGGCGTCTTCAGGTTGAAAGGTCGGCCGCCCGAAGCCGGCCCCAGCAAGGAAGCTGCCCGGGATATAGGTGAAAATCAGCATGCATGCAGAAAGTGTGCGCTTTATTAGCAAAAGCAAGGGACAGTACAACGCACGCCTACACCTAGGCGCCGTGGCATCAGACCTGCGGATTCCCGGCGCCTTCGGAGGGCCCAGCGCCGCCATCATCGCGTCGAGGGACCCCATCCAGAAATTGGCCGAGGCTCCCCGTCCCGTAGAGCGACTTCCGGAGCTCGATCCGTACAGCTACCGCCCCGACGGGATCCCAGATCCGGTCGCAGAAGGGCCCAAGAGCACGGCGAGCGGAGCGGACGGCGCCGGACATTACTCCGGCCCCGCCAGGCATCTCCAGCTGGGGGTCATTCAGCTCGGCGACATGCGTACAGCCGCGGTGCTGGAGGAGCGCGCACACCAAGCAGGCCGAAGTGTACGCGCAGTGGGTGCCGAAGGACGTCGCCGCGTCGCGCGCGACGTTGGCGGCATCCCCGACCCAGCGGAGCGTCCGAGACAGCTCCTCCGGACCGAAGGCGCGTCCCGGCACCTCCGCCACCAGCCCTTGAAGATGGCTCTCCAACGCTTGCATGGCGTCCCAGGCAACCACCGAGGCGTCGCCCAGCGTCCGGTTGCGCTCCGCT
Source organism: Dendrocalamus latiflorus (assembly GCA_017311315.1). Classification (NCBI taxonomy): domain Eukaryota; kingdom Viridiplantae; phylum Streptophyta; class Magnoliopsida; order Poales; family Poaceae; genus Dendrocalamus; species Dendrocalamus latiflorus. Next base: position 20,560,726 of record CM029672.1, read on the forward strand.
AGAGTCAAGGCAAGCTCGCCTTTCTCCTTCTCTAGCGCGGCGACCTGCTCCAGGAGCCCGTCCCGCTCCGCCGCGAACTTTTGATCAGCAGCTGCTGCGGCTGACTCCTGCGCCGACGCAACAAGCCCCTCGGCGTGCGCCCTCGCTTCGGCGCATTCCGCTTCCAGCTGACGGATGCGGGCGTCCTGGGCAGAGCGGGTGCCAGAGGCTTCGCGCAGCTCCCCCTCGGCGGCCTGCAGCCTATCCTCGAGCGCTTTTTGGCTACGAGCATAGGTCGTTTGCAGGGCCTGCCCCAGCACGAGTGTCTGTAGAAGGGAAAAGACTCAGTAAACTCAGCTAAACTCAGGCGTGGTCGCATGAGTACCTACCCTCACCCCAGACACCTCGAACGCGTCCTCGAGGCGCCCCGCACCGTAGGCCTGCAGCACTTACGGGTCGACGCTCGTGGCCGCGTCATTCACAATCCCGCGCCACGCCCTCAGCGTCTCCGAAGGCGGCACGAAGTCCGCAGGACTCACGTGCTCCGAGGCCCCGTGTTCCGTCGGATGCTCCCCCTCCGGAATGAGCAACGCTGTGCATAAGCATACGGGTGACCACTCCAAGGCATAAAAGCATACACCAGAGTAAGCTCGGCCACCTTACCTTCGGTAGCCGAAGGAATGGTTCCGCCGCGGGCGGAAGCCTCCGCGTTCGGGGAGGCCGGCGGCTGTCCCCGCGCGGTGGACGGCGTCGTCAGGGGGGCAGAAGGTGCATGTGCCGCAGGGCCTCCGGCGCTTGCGCTGGCGTCCCACAGGCTTCTGATGCCCGTGGCCACGACAAATCCCCGCGGTGTCCGGTGGAGCTCCGGCCGCACGCACGGCTGTTTAGCCGGGGCAGCCAGCAGCGGCACTGCCCCCGCAGCCGCGGTTAGCAAAGCCCCCGTCGCTGCCACGCCCGGGGGCGAAAGTTCCATGGTGGCGGGAGCTGCAGGGGGCACCTCGGTTTCTGTTGCCGTCGGTAAAGGCAGCACAGCTTCGTGCGCCCCCGCGGGAGGCGCCACCGGCACCACAGCGGCTATGGCCGAAAGCTCCACCTCGGCATCGCTGGTCTGCACGGGTTCCGCCTCGGTGACTTCGGCGGGCGGTGAGGCTTCCCCCCTTCGGCCGCTCGCGGCAAACCCGCCGTCCGGGGCGCTCGCCGAAGATACCTCGCCTTCGACATCTGCGCCGCCCAAACCGGAGTCGGCATACCTCGCCGAGTCCGACTCCGCGTCCGCCGTGCCCTCGGAAACACTAGCGGCAGGCGCCCCGCCGCGCCCCCTCTTCCGGGACGAGGCCTTCCTCTTCTTCTTCTCCTTCGCTGCACCGTCGTCGGGAGCGACACGGTCCGGCGCGGCAAGGCCCAGAGCCTCGCACACGCGGTTGATCCGCCCCAGACCCGCCTCGGCAACAGCCGCCGCACGCTGCTTATGCTCCCTGCCGGTGTACGGCCCCAGAAACACGCGCGCGGCTTGCTCCGCCTCCTCTAAGGGAATCTCTGAAACAAAGGAGAAGACCATCAGCATACAACGCATTCTGCGTTGGCAAAGGACAGACACGAGCGAGGCTTACGAAGATCGCCGGGCGCCGGCAGCAAGCAGACCGAGGGCAAGACATTGTCGTCTCGACGCCTCTCGGCGGTGAGACACCAGTCGCGGGCAAGCGGTGCCACGCCGTACATCACGAACTCTTCGGCGAGGTCGCGCATGTTGAAGCGGGCGGCCAAGCCTACGAGCCATCGGACCCTCTGCTTGTCCTCATCGTCGAGCGTTCGGCCGGGCGAGGGCTTGAACGCGATGGGTCGGCCTGTGCACTCAAGGCCGCTCCCGCTCTCCACGCAGTGGTAGAACCACCGCTTCATCCAGTAAGACTCCCACTTCCCGCGAGTTGAGTTCACGGGGAAGAGCCTCTTGCACGATGGACGAAGGATAAAGGTGACGCTGCCGAAGCTCGACACCGTCCCGTTCTTCCGGTCCTTGGGGCTGGTGCCGTGCCTCGTGCAGGTAGGCAAACAGCGAGGTGCTGGGCCAACACGCTCCCGAACGCAAGGCCCAGCTATACACCGCGAGCCGGGCCACGGCGTTCGGAGTCAAGTGCGCCAGCTCCAGCCCGAAGGTCCGCAGCACGTTGCCCACAACAGCCGTCGCTGGGATGCGGAGCCCTGCGTCAAAAAAGGCGAGCAGGCAGGCACGTCGCCCACAAAAGCCTCGGGATGCGGTTCCGTCTCGTCGGCGGCAGGCAGTCGTACATCCTGGCGCTCGGACAACTTCCCCGCACGCAGAAGCCCCTGGATCGTCTTCTCAGTCACGAGCGAGGGGCCCAGCTCGCCGGAGAACGTGCCTCCCTCCTCCAACGCCAGCCGCTCCTTGTCAGCCGCCGCCGGGTCGCGCTCTTCGAGCACGTATTTCACCTTTAGCTGCGCGGGTCGCCGGCGAACGTCAGAGCCACCAACCATCTGGCCGTGCTTGCCACTGGAAGCCATCGCTTTCCACGGAAAGGTTGCAGTGGTGAGCGTAGCGCGAAGGTGTGGAAGGCGGAGCAGACAGGAAAGAGGGCGTAAAAGTGCGGGGACGCTGTTACGAGGGGGCTATTTCAAGCCACCTCGCCCATGCCGCCGCTACCGAAGCGTCGCAACGGTCCGTGTGCCGGATGCAACCGCAGCGGTGTAAAGGCCCGCCCCGCACGATTCCCCGTGATTAAAAGCGAAGGGTCGCGAAGGCCCGTGTACGAGATGCAACCGCAGTCGTACAAGCGCCCATCTAGCGCAACCCCCCGCCCACCGCTGGAACGACGCGGCTCACAGGCGCCAAGGGCCGTCACAACAGCTCCGACACGCGCCATCCACTGCCCGCCCCGTGTCCCCCTTGACACGCAACCGTCCACATCCTACCACCCACCAGTCATAGGCCGCCGCGTGCCCCGGACGCGCCAGGTCGCAGAGTACGGAAACCTAACCTTGGTAGATCAGGGGGCGGCGCGATTCCAGGAGTCTTTATAGCGCAAGACCGCATCACAAGGCCCCAGGTCACCGCCCAGCGGCGGGGTTCGCGGGGCTTAGGCGCCAGCTCCGCTGCCACCCGTCCGAAGGGTACAGGACGGAGCGCGCGCGTCTACTTCAACTTAGGCGCCAGCTCCGCTGCCACCCGTTCGAAGGGTAGCGGACGGAGCGCGCGCGCGTATACTTCGACTTAGGCGCCAGCTCCGCTGCCACCCGTTCGAAGGGTAGGGGACCGAGCGCGCGCGTCTACTTCGACTTAGGCGTCAGCCTCCGCTGCCACCCATTCGAAGGGTAGGGGACGGAGCGCGCGCGTCTACTTCGACTTAGGCGCCAGCTCCGCTGCCACCCGTTCGAAGGGTAGGGGACGGAGCGCGCGCGTCTACTTCGACTTAGGCGCCAGCTCCGCTGCCACCCGTTCGAAGGGTAGGGGACGGAGCGCGCGCGTCTACTTCGACTTAGGCGTCAGCCTCCGCTGCCACCCTTTCGAAGGGTAGGGGACGGAGCGCGCGCGTCTACTTCGACTTAGGCGCCAGCTCCGCTGCCACCCGTTCGAAGGGTAGGGGACGGAGCGCGCGCGTCTACTTCGACTTAGGCGCCAGCTCCGCTGCCACCCGTTCGAAGGGTAGGGGACGGAGCGCGCGCGTCTACTTCGACTTAGGCGCCAGCTCCGCTGCCACCCGTTCGAAGGGTAGGGGACGGAGCGCGCGCGTCTACTTCGACTTAGGCGTCAGCCTCCGCTGCCACCCGTTCGAAGGGTAGGGGACGGAGCGCGCGCGTGTACTTCGACTTAGGCGCCAGCTCCGCTGCCACCCGTTCGAAGGGTAGGGGACGGAGCGCGCGCGTCTACTTCCACTTAGGCGCCAGCTCCGCTGCCACCCGTGCGAAGGGTAGGGGACGGAGCGCGCGCGTGTCTACTTCGACTTAGGCGCCAGCTCCGCTGCCACCTGTCCGAAGGGTAGGGGACGGAGCGCGTGCGTCTACTTCGACTTAGGCGCCAGCTCCGCTGCCACCCGTCCGAAGGGTAGGGGACGGAGCGCGCGCGTCTACTTCGACTTAGGCGCCAGCTCCGCTGCCACCCGTCCGAAGGGTAGGGGACGGAGCGCGCGCGTCTACTTCGACTTAGGCGTCAGCTCCGCTGCCACCCGTGCGAAGGGTAGGGAACGGAGCGCGCGCGTCTACTTGGACTTAGGCGTCAGCCTCCGCTGCCACCCGTCCGAAGGGTAGAGGACGGAGCGCGCGCGTCTACTTCAACTTAGGCGCCAGCTCCGCTGCCACCCGTTCGAAGGGTAGGGGACGGAGCGCGCGTGTCTACTTCGACCTAGGCGCCTGCTCCGCTGCCACCCGTTCGAAGGGTAGGAGACGGAGCGCGCGCGTGTCTACTTCGACTTAGGCGCCAGCTCCGCTGCCACCCGTCCGAAGGGTAGGGGACGGAGCGCGCGCGTCTACTTCGACTTAGGCGCCAGCTCCGCTGCCACCTGTTGGAAGGGTAGGGGACGGAGAGCGCGCGTCTACTTCGACTTAGGCGCCAGCTCCGCTGCCACCCGTTCGAAGGGTAGGCGACGGAGCGCGCGCGCGTCTACTTCGACTTAGGCGCCAGCTCCGCTGCCACCCGTCCGAAGGGTAGAGGACGGAGCGCGCGCGTCTACTTCAACCTAGGCGCCAGCTCCGCTGCCACCCGTTCGAACGGTAGGGGACGGAGCGCGCGCGTCTACTTCGACCTAGGCGCCGGCTCCGCTGCCACCCGTTCGAAGGGAAGGGGACGGAGCGCGCGCGTCTACTTTGACTTCGGCGCCACCCATGAACGGCAAACAGCACATACGACCACCATTACTCGAATAGGCAAAGGTCGATGTTGCGGCAAGAGCAGACATGATCTCGTAGGCAGATATGAATCGCCACACCAGCGTATGCTCGTTCGCACGAGCAGAGCGTACGGATGACTCCATATCTGTCTACGAGAGCAAGTCAGGCCTTGCCATTTCTGCATCAAGCGGTGAAGCATTCCCACAAACGCGGCGTATTTGGTTCACCGGCGCTCGCAGGCATGGGCGCCGGTCGACGCAGTCATCAAACACAGGTGCACAAAACTTTTCCTACATATGAGAAGTTAACCATGAACAGGTACGGGATGTACAGCAAGGAATGTCTAGGCAGCGGCCCCTGGCGCCACCATATTTATACTCAGCCTCGCTAGGCGAAAAGTCGCCAGCGTGGAGGCATGCCAACCGACGGAAGCACAAGCGCAAGGCGTCGGGCGGTGCAGCTACCAGAGGCGCGTAAGAGCAATCGACCGCACCCCACCGCGGGCTCTCCGGAAACCGTCGCACGCTCCACTTACGAGAAGGCACACTACACGATGCGACAGCTTGCCCCCTGGCAAGCCAACCGTCATTAAAAAGCACCCAACCAGGCGGCAAGGTCGCAACGATTGCGGAACGCACGCGCCTCAGAAGTCCAGATGCCGGGTGTCCGCCGTCACATTGGCGGTCACGACGCCTCAAGGCCTGCACCGCGCCGAGCACGCTTCACCACGTGGACGGGCAGAAGAGCATGCATCTGCTTCGGCCGCAGCGCAGCCCCGGGTCAAGTCTGGACAGGTTCACAGGCCGCGGGACGGAGGGGGCCAAAGGACTCGGCAACATGGCTTCGGCCTTGTGAAGCCCTTTACCATGAGAGGCTCCTGTCGTAGGGATGGCCCCCACCTAAACCCAGCAGGCCTGGTAGGAGGTTATAAGGCCCAGAATAGGCCATGTGTAATGACATAGCTGCCCCAGAAGGGATAACCAGATGTAAGGGTATAACTGTAAATGCACTCCTCATGTGCACATATATATGAGTACAAGCCATGGGGAGAACCCAGGTCATTACACTTAGCTTCATCACTCTCCACTACCATCTCTCTCTCTGTTTGGTCTGTAGCCACAACACAAACATTTCTAACACCTTTTGAGTTTATGCGAATTGATGTACTAATATTACTTCAAGGACATGCTCAAGCTGCATGCCTAGGCAATATTTGGTTTTGCCTAAATATTTCATTTCGAACTTTAACTCCCGGTAAGTGCTTGCTTCCTTTATATCTTCTAGGGTTCCCATAATATTCATATCATCTACATACACTGAGATTATACAAAATCTATTCGGAGATCATCGTATAAATACACAATGACAATCCTCATTGTTCGTGCAACCCTTCTTGCATAGAAAGTCACTTAAGCAATTATACCACATTCTACCTGATTGTGTTAGTCCGTACAATGATTTTCTGATTTTCATACTATACAGGTTTCTATTTGCTCTCTCTTGGTTCGGGACAGAAATACCTTCAGGCACCTTCATATAAATATTCAAATTCAAGTTTCTATAATGGTATGCAGTTATCACATCCATTAACTTCATTTCTAAATTTAAGTTTACTATCATTGAGATTAAGTATCTAAAGGTAATGCCACCCATGACCGGAGAATAGGTTTCTTCATAATCAACTCCTGGACGTTGAGTACATCCTTGTGCAATGAGCCTTGCTTTATATCTTACAACTTCATTTTTCTTATTTCTCTTTCGAACAAATACCCACTTATGCTCTATGGGGTGCACATGGGGAGGCATGCGGCTTACAGGCCCAAATATGTCTATTTTATTTAGAGATAATAATTCAGTTTATATTACCTTTTTCCATTCTGATCTTTTCTTACATTTAGCGAGCGATGCAGGCTCTGGAATAAGATCGACGATTGTGGCAATTTTCTTTGCAAAATAAATATCAACATTGGCTGTTGTCCTATTTATGGATTCTCTTGTGTGCACATAGTTTATAGCTATTTTATCATGGATTGATTCTTTTAGTGTTTCTACTTGCTCACCGCTCCTTCTAGATGTGGGGGCAAGTTCCTTTTTAATTTTTCAGCTCTGATGCGTGCACACACATCCATGTTGGTTTCTCCCTCCATGGGAATATTCAAATCTAGTATGCCTTTCTTTAAAGGTACCATACTGTGCTAGGTCTCAACTGGCTCCACTTCTGATTCTGGGAAACTTCAGTGATTGGCTGTGTTATGTCCTTATCCTTTTTCACCAAGCATCCCCGGTTACTTGGGATTCGAGGGGTCGAAGTTTTCATCCTTTTATTCTGAGGTCTCTGTATGGGATTAGGGATACCTTCAACTTTCTTCAGTATTTCAACCCTCTCTAGTGCATTGCGTGCAAGCACATGCGACTTGGTCACGCTCTTTAAATCACTAAAGTGGTAAGGCAGTTGATTTGCTGATGCTTGCAAATCAATTATCATCTGGACTTCTCTATTTGCTTCACTAGTGCATGAGTCGTATGCATGGTTTCCCATAGCTTGCCACGTAATTTCCCAATATTTTTCATCAAGGAGTTGATTTGCTCCCCCAATGTCAAGAAACTATCCTCATCAAATATATTATCAAAGAAATAGGTGGTGTGCAGGTCTCCTATCATGGGGTTCAAATACCTGATTATGGATGATGTCTCATAACCCACGTATATCCTAGACTTTTGGAGAGGGTCCATGTAACACCCCATCCAAACAATGACCTGGAATGGTACTAAACTAACAACATATTAAGGAAGAACCTATATTCACCTTACAAAATTTCAGCAGAACCTCCTTTGTTTAATGAGTAAATCAAAGGTTTCGGCATGCATAGACAAATGATCTGAATAATAGTAAACAATAAATATTCAATTCTAAACAAACTGAATTTTGTTTGCCATCACAATCTCAACCACAATACTTAAATAAGAACGTAAGCAATGTAAAAGTTCTAAACCTTTATTACATTCTAAACATGGTGATCTTTAATCAGTTACCACTTAAGCTATTCAACAAATAATGTTTAAGGTTCTTTATTTCTTCCAAGGTGAATGGACCGTGCAAGTGCAACAAAGCTAATCCATCTTTATCCCCATGCATGCCGGTCTCATGTGGGTACCTAAAAACAAACAGCAACCACAACAACAAACAAGTGTGAGTCCAACGACTCAGCAAATATAAATAGTGGCAACAAGAGTAAAAGGGAAACATCATTCCTCATGATCATCCATCAATCAAATAAATAAATCATGCTATGCAATATGTTCAAAAGAATCACTTTATCTCTTCTCTTTCGCATTTTACCGGTAATGCGGAGTGTGCATCCGTCAATGCACACCCATGCCTGTACCCTCTGGTACAGGGACCAATTGCCCATACTCTGCAAGTATGGGGACCTAAGTCCATGCTCTTCAAGCATAGGGACCTTTAGCCCATCATAAACATGACGGGGATCTCAAGAATTGATTGGTCATCACAGGACCAAGACTTCAATAAGCCAACGTGATGCATATGTATGAAATCTCAAATTAATACAACATGCATCCGCATCAACATTGCATATGAATAACATATTCATACTACAAAAGCTCATATTCATAGACTTCATAACTTTCAAACATCCGTGATTAATACATAACTCATAGCATTAGCAACCATGAACATTACCAATCATATCACCATAATAATCATGAACAACTCAAATTCTCATAGAATTTATCAAACTATACCATTCCATAATATCTATTATATCCATAAATATACTTGCCTTAACCGCGAGGAAACGGGGGATGAGCAGAAGGCGCGGCCCCTGGAATCCGTCCTCCTCCTGAACCATAATTTTAATAATCGCTAAGGCAACAGTAACGAGTCTTTAGATTAAACAAAAACACCCCCACTATCCCGACATGTTTAACTTGACTCAAACCCCAAATCCTTTCGGCCACCCTGTCCCCCTCTACAGACAGTCAACTTCAAAAATCCTTATCTAATGGTACAGAAGTCCGAATAGGGCGTTCTCAAATTTTCTGGAAAGATAATTAAATTGCCTAAACAAACTTAGTTGGGGAGCCCTTCTGATTCTTCCATATACTGCCCCTACCAAGCCAATCTATAGAACATCAATTATCACGTTGGGTTCTCTGGACAGTACACTAAAATTATCATAACTTTTGGTACGAAAGTGCAATTCATGCGTTCTTTATCTTTCTGGAAAGGTGAGGAAATTACCCATCGTTTTCATTATAACGAGACCCTCTGATTTTGTCTTTACCTAATAGATTAACTCAGATTTCTACAGACTGTCAGGATGATGACAGATTAACAGGACAGCGGCACTAAACAATTCATAACTTTCTAACCGTTGATCGGATCTGGGCGTTCTTGGCGGACACGGAAAGCTAACCACACAACCCAACTTTATCTAAGAGAAGTGATCCCCAGATTCTGCTTCTAAAGTCATGAAAACCGCTGTTTAATAATCTGGACAGAAACGCGATCTAGCAGCTAATGACAATCGATCTACTAAACGAATTCATAAACGCATCTAATACAAAACATACGGCAATAGAGACTCTTCGTTACCCTTGAAGAACGCCGGAAGCCGATGCATTACCCCCCACGAAGATGGTCTTCTCCCCTCCTCTTCTTCTTCCTCCTATGGCCGGCCACCACGCGAGCGATCCTTCTATTGGACAGCAGCCACAGGGGCTTCTTCACCGGCAGCGGGAGGGCTTCAACAGGGGAGGAGGAGCTGCGCGCAGGGGAGGTGGTGCAGGGGAGGCGGCCAAAGGAGAGTGGGGGGTGGCGGCCACAAGTGGGGAGGAGGGGGAAAAGGGTGGCTAGGGTTTTGGGGGAGGGTGGCGCCTCCCCCCCTATGGCCGGCTCCCACTAGGCCTCTTGGGCCGAGGCCCAAGCCCAGGTTGTCTCCCTTTTTGCGAAGAAACCCCCCCTAAAAACTCTGATAAGTTGCTTTTCTATTTGGTCCTTCCCCCTAGTTTAATTATTCTCTCTCGAATATTCTTTTGAATACTTTCGGGATATTACAGCCAAGGGGCGGGCTGAGTGAGTAGAAGTGGAGGAAGAGAGAGAGAGAGCCAATAAAGGAGAAATGGGGGGAGAAGAGGGAGTGGAGGCCGTCGGCCGAATGGAAAAGGAGGAAAAAAAGAGAAAGGAATAGTGGAGAGAAGGAAAGAAAATAAAGGAGAAGAAAGAAGAGAAAAAGAAAAGAAAAGAGGAGAAAAAATAAAGAGAAAAAATGGTAGATATGTAATTAAGATTTACTTGTGATTATAGATGACGGTCATTAAGTTACAACCGTTTGGGTACCGGGGCATCGGAAAGGTGTCCGGTGAGAGAGACTGTCGGTATCGGATTTACACGTAGAAACGCTTTCAATTGTCTATATGCATAGAGTCGATACAGTTGCATGTTGGTGTGAATCATAGTATTGAATTGGGTGTTCGGATGATGCTTCCATGTGGAGGTTTTGGTTTGACTCTCCTCCACGCATCGTCCACGGGACAATCTGGCAAGTGCAGGGTAGAACAGTAAATTGTGGTGAATGTTTGTTATTCGTGTTTCCATACTATGATTTACAGTATTTATGAGATGTATATGAATTGTGATAATCATACCTTGATGAGTACCGCTTATGATTAGACATCCATATTTGAAGTATATTGCATTATGCAAATGCATAAGAGCCAGGCCAGTGAGAAAGTCATGACTAGCCCGGAGTGCTCTTGAATAAGAGCAAGGTCGGTGAGAAAGTCAAGTGACTAATCCGGAGTGCTCTGGAGTAAGACCTACAAAGGTAGGCAATTGAGTGGTCCATCGACGTGTGGACGCTCCGCTATACCGGTATCAGCTACAGTTATAGGTGCATTACAGATGCATAGCATTGCATTACAGATGCATTGCATGAAAGTGATAGAGAAAGTGATACAGATTACAGATACATAGTTGATGTATAGATTATAGTTACAGAGTTGATTTGCAATTTACAGTTACAGAATTAATTTGCAATTTACAGTCATAAAGTGGATTTACGAATTACAGTTCATGAAATTGATTGAATTGCTAAAGTGATATTATTGTTTTATCGTGTGCTTGCTGAGTCTTCGGACTCACCCTTGTGTTAACGTTGTTTTTATAGGAATCGGTCGAAGACGACATGCATAGAGGGGAGTAGCACAGTCGTTCACGTACCACACAGTGTTTCACAAATCATCTACAGTTAACATAGTTAGCCTTGATGGATTTGAGTACCTTTTTGGTAATTAGCAAATTGATACATCTGCTGCGCTTAGTGTCAAGTATATCGGCTTTTGTCGTTTGGTTGGTATTTAAATAAAAGAATTGCTTCGCAAGGCCAGCGGCAAAAGGTGGAATTTGTAACATTGTAGAGTAGGTGGTAGCACTTTGGGCTCAAGGAGGGGCCGGGGTGTTACAAAATCAATGCCTTAAAAATGCACATGTTCCGTATCATAAGAAACCTAAACAAATGAGCTATGCCTGATTACAAATCTTCCTTTTTGCACAAAACTTATATACGAGCAATCCCTTTTCGACTGGATTAATTTCAAAATCTAAAACTATTTCCTGAGACCTAGCAGTTTTGACCAAAAACATAATGTGTAAGAGAATGCAATAATAATAGCGATCCAGATTCCATCCACCGTTACATGGCATCTGCACCATGTAGCATCTTTTAGCGTTATAGCCGCTTAACTTACCACTGGGACAACACCCAGGACAATTCAAATCAGGGCTTTCCACTGCCCTCCACTTTTCCATTCCCACCCACAAACTTTTTGAAATAGAACTATATCTGGTTAAGTTCTCATGTCCGCCCTTGACCGTGGGCACGGCTATTCGAATAGTTTTGACTCTGCAGAGTTTGCACACTTTACCCACAAGAGACAGTTTACTCGTTGCCCCGCACAATTCCTTAGTCATGCGGTTGAGCGAACCATCACAGTAACCGTTCAAAGTACCTTGCCCCTTCCATCATCTCACCCTATGGGTCGTTCCCACTTGCGGTGGGTCCCATATGTTGTGCGGGATGTTCTCCGTCTGAACGCCTAGCAGCTGGCTACCCACACTGCTAGCACGCCATAGCAGAACCTCACTCTCTGCGGATGTCCCATTCAAGCCTAACACACTGACAGCCGCTTGCACGACCTCACCTCCTCCACTTGTGAGGATGACTTTCAGGGTCCGGTAAATCTACTAAGCTAAGTTGTACTTTACAGACTTGTGGTTGTACTTGTTTTACACAAGAGGTCATGACAAGATTCAGTCCTTAGAGTTATCTGGGCGGTTCTACCACAAACCACACTCTCGTGCACCACTGCACCATACCCCCGAACCATCCGCCCAGATAAATAAGCAATTTGGGGTTTTTGGGAATATAAAATAACCATATCCAACATACACCAGTCATTACCACCATGACTGCCCCAACCAATTTTTCTCAGGATTAAAAGTGATGCTTGGGCGCTCTCGCGCCCATGAGTATCTAAGCAAGACTAAGCATGGCATATAATTACGGACTTATTTTTGAAAGGTTACTATTTTAATTTTTGCTAGGGCGAAAAGGTTCACAAATTCAAATATTCCAAAGGAGGTGTAATATTAATCAAGGTACACAATGGGATATACTAGAATCTTAAATTAAACATGTATTTGCATATAAAATAACAACATGCAATTTGATAATTTAAACAAAAATAATTTGCAGAAAATGTAGGTTCAACATGATCAAAGTGTTGACTCGCCTTGCGCGGTTTACCGTGGTCTTGAGCTCACACAATGCTTTTTCTTGAGCTTCTGTTCTTTATCTTCACTTCGCTCTGATCACGCTTGTTCCCCTGATTCTTCACGACTTCCACTTTCTAATTACGTGCTAAGCAACTGAATCCAAATAAACGCAAATAACTCAAAAAGATCCAAACAACTTCAAATAAATTTAATTTAGCTTTATTATGGGTTATTAGGTGATTTGAGGCAAGGTTGATGAGGTGTGAAGTATCGGTGGAGTCAAAAAGTGTTGGAACACAGCGATGATTGGTAGAAGGACGTTTAATGAAGGAGGTTTCATGACACAGATTTATTGACGAGATTATTCTTCTTTGGATCTAAGGAGGACTAGGTTGAGCCAGCCATTGAATACTATGGCTTACTCTATTTTATTTAATAACTTCTTTTTATTATTTTTATATTTATCAAAAAAGTTCCATGAGTTATGTTAGACCTATGATTCGGTGTACAAGTTTTTAGCTGAGCTTTGTTTTTGTCGAGCGTTAATCTTCAGGGCATATGTTACATATAGAGATGTATATAATTTTTAGCTTACCAAATAAATATTAGAGTCCGGTTTTATAGCATTTTATAGCTCAACATTTTATGTATCCTCAGTTATTACTAGGCAGCTAATGACAATCGATCTACTAAACGAATTCATAAACGCATCTAATACAAAACATACGGCAATAGAGACTCTTCGTTACCCTTGAAGAACGCCGGAAGCCGATGCATTACCCCCCACGAAGATGGTCTCCTCCCCTCCTCTTCTTCTTCCTCCTATGGCCGGCCACCACGCGAGCGATCCTTCTATTGGACAGCAGTCACAGGGGCTTCTTCACCGGCAGCGGGAGGGCTTCAACAGGGGAGGAGGAGCTGCGCGCAGGGGAGGTGGTGCAGGGGAGGCGGCCAAAGGAGAGTGGGGGGTGGCGGCCACAAGTGGGGAGGAGGGGGAAAAGGGTGGCTAGGGTTTTGGGGGAGGGTGGCGCCTCTCCCCCCCTATGGCCAGCTCCCACTAGGCCTCTTGGGCCGAGGCCCAAGCCCAGGTTGTCTCCCTTTTTGCGAAGAAACCCCCCCTAAAAACTCTGATAAGTTGCTTTTCTATTTGGTCCTTCCCCCTAGTTTAATTATTCTCTCTCGAATATTCTTTTGAATACTTTCGGGATATTACAGTCCATTGAAGTACGCTGCGGTGGAAGTATAGGTACATAAACTTTGCAACTAAACCTACAGAGATGAGAAATTTTTGGTGCTGACTCTTACGCTAGTTACATAGGTGAATGAATGTTATATGCCGATGGTCTAAAGTTAATGAGAGTTTCTACATGTAGGACTGCATGTCCCCAACATGTAGTTGGTAAATTACAATTCTGCAAAAGCAGTCGGGCAATAAATTTAATTCTCTTAATTAATGCTTCTGCTGATCCATTCTGACTTTGGACATGTGTTACAGAATGTTCAACTTTAATTCTATTGCCATGCAATAATCATCAAATACCTTTAAATTCTCCGGCGTTGTCCATTCTGATGGACTTTTATGTGATAATTAGGCAAATTATTTTTAATTTAAATTATCTATGAGATCAGCTTTGTAACATCCCAAAATTTTAATTGCTTTTTATTTGATTTTCTAGGATTTATTTGGAATTATGTGGATTTTATTTCGAAGCCTAGAGTAAGAAAATTTACTTTAAAATTTTTATCAAAGCCAAAAAGAGTTTATTTTGCTTTTACTAAACTTCCCTAAAATTATAGTAATTTTTGAGAATTTTTTGGATTTAAAAATCAATTTTAGAGGCCAAAAAGGTTTTTTTTAACAGCCGAATTTAAATTAAAAATATTTTTTCTTAGTCTAAAATAACTCCAGGAATTTTTATGAAATTTTCTGGAATTTTTAGATATTATTTACTATTTTCTAAGTATTTTAGAAGCTTTCTGATATTTCTGAAAATTTAAAACAAAATTTAATTCTGAATTAACCTCAGGCTGACACATGTCACTCTCGATTAATTCCACCCGCCCCTTGATCTAATCCTGGCCGTCTGCCATCACTTACCCTTTCATTTTGCTTCAACGGCCGAGATTTGATCCCCTGCCTTGTGTCCTCCATCTGGCCGCTCGTCCCTTCCTCTCCCCTCCTCTCTCACCGACAAGTGGGCCCCACCTGTCATATCCTTCTTCCTCCTCTCCTCTTCTTCAACATCCTGACCGCGCACCACGGACGTCGCGCCCGAGCTCCGTGCGGCCGTTCCTCTTCCCAAAAACCACCGCCTCGGGTTCCCCCTCGCCGCTGCACCCCCGCCGGCCCTTTAATGCCCTCCCCCGCTCGCGTTCGCACCGGCGAACCAGTTCTTCCCCGGGAAGATCGGCGAGTCGCACCATCCTCCTCCCCTATAAAACCCCCTGCCGAGCGCTCTCTTCCGTACCGCCTCCCTCCGCTCTCTCTTCTCACCCCTCGGCCGAGCCCCTCGCCCACCGGAGCACCGCCGCCCCCAAAAGCCGCCGCCGCCGCATCTTACCCGCCGCCGACCACCTCCGGTCTTCCCCAAGCCCGGCACCGGGTAGGATCCAAACCCCCGCCGTCTCCTATCCCCGAACCACATGGCAGTCGCATGGTAGCCCAATGGCATGCCATGACGGCCACGTTAGCTGGCCTACCACGTCAGCTTTTAATTCATAAAAATAATTCAGATAAAATATTAATTTTCTGCTGATGTCATAATTAGCTTTTTCAGTACAAAAATAATTCCCAAAAATCAGCCTTTTTCCATTTTCTCTCTTTTTAAACTTCCGGAAGCCCGTATTTCTTCATTTTAACTCCGATTTGACCCGTTCAAATTTCTAAATTCTTATAAATCCTAAGCTACCCATTTCTAGACTCTTTTTGAATTTTTGAATTTTATTTGAATTTACTTGTTTGGTTCTTCGTGCGTAGATTACGACGATCTCGGAGAGCACGACTTCAACGACTCGAACCAAGACCCTGGGCAAGGCAAGTTACACCCTTGATCATGTTGATCCCAATACTTGGAATTATTAATGTTGTTTTTAAATTATTATGCATGCGTACTTTTATTCAAATTAGTTCAAATTTGATTTAAACTTTAGTTACATCAAATACCTTTGTATATGGCCAAATTTGCTATTGAATACTCATGCCTTGTCACCCTAGATAAAAATCTAGTTAGTACATTTGTATTAACTAGAAATTTTGTTGAATTGCTTAGCCATGCTTAGAATAATTATGGGTTGGGATAATCTTTCACATAAAATGGTAAACTTTTGAAGTGTATTCTTGACTTTAGTGAGTCAAGAATGTTTATGAAATAATTTTCAAGTAAAATATAAAACTTGATTTAGACTTAGGCACTGGTATGGTTGTTGGTGCTTGCTGGCATGCATTGTTAACTCAATGTCGAATGCCATGCACATGGGGTAAGTGGTTAAGCCTAAGTCAAGTTAAGGACCAGTCTGTGAGCTATTATTACAAAGTCACACCGTACTACCACAAGTCTAGTATGGGACAGACCTAGCCAAATAATTTGTGAAGTTTCAACTTGATCTCGCTATAGGCTGAATGTGAGCATGGTGCAGGCCACGAGAAGTCTCACTTGGCACAAGAGGGGGCTCCAACATGTGGATTCATGTTGTGGTGAAACCTTAGTGGCGGTGTGATCTAGTTGACAACGGAACATTGTAAAGACTTTGTCATGAACTCTCAGCCGCACACCTCAGGCAGTGTGCTAACCGTATGGCAAAATGAGAGGACATGTCTTGTGGGTAAAGTTGTACACCTCTGCAGAGTAACAAACTATCCTGGATAGCCGTGTCCACGGTTAAGGACATGTTGAGTAAGGTTTTTCACATATTAGACTTTGGTTTAATAAAAATCTGGTTTATGGAAAATTTGGATATCTTTTGGAAAGATGGTCTGGGTGGAATACCCGTGGATAGGTTAGTGTTTGGTTGGAGCCTGCACTAACGTTAATATTTTTTTAAAATCTTGTTTCTATATATGGTATCAAATTCAGCTTTTGTTCATGCTTTATGATATTTACACCAATGTTGCCATTTATGCAAATTAACCATATAATGCCTTCCTTTAATATACTTTATGCATGCACTAACTCTGTTAAACTCCTGGTGTAACTTGTGGAGTACTTTGTGTGCTCACATTGCTCAATTTAACTTCTTTCCAGAGGAAGCCTTCGACGACTACGGTAAGGATTGCAATGAGTAGGCCACGTCTTACAGTCATTCGCCTGTGGGAAGGCTGGATGGGCTGCTACCTATTTATCTTCCGCTGTCTTCTTTTTGCTATTATTGTAAACTTTGGCCATAAGGCTTATACCTTGTTATATAATAAAGTGTGGTTATTATGTGAGATATGCACCCCTGTTGACCCTGTGTGCACTAGCTTTTCCTGGGATAGTGCGATTAACACAGAGGGTCCTAAGTTGCTACTCCGAGATCCGATAGCTTTGCAAAAGCTTGATTTCTCGTAGATAATAAACATATGTATAACCATTTCGAGAAAGTATCAATGAGCACCATAATATATTTAAATGGCCTTGATAGTGGCTGTATAGGACTACAATATCTTCTTGGATGCATTCTAAGAATGCAGGAACTTAATCCTTTACTTTTAGAGCAGAATGTCTGGTAATTAATTTTTTGGTGGCACATACGGGGTAATGAAATCTTCTTGATTTGGAAATTGTTTACATCGATATTATATCCCTGTAAATTGTTAATTATATTTCTTGCCATCCTAAGACCTGAGTGGCCTAATCTACCATAACAGAGATATAAGAGTTCAGAGCTTCTAAATATAGTTTTCAAGGCAGTATAGGCTGCAAGTGCCTTAATATTAGTGTAGTATAGACCAATCTCAAATGAAGGAACTCTTTCCAATACCCTTTTTCTACTTGCTTCACGCTTTGTAATGAGCAGGTATTTCTTACCATATTCTTCTTCAATTTCAACGTGGAAACCGTTAGCGCGAATATTCTTGAAACTTATGAGAGTTCTAGTCGATTCTAAGTACAATAAGGCTTCTTCAATGACCAAAGTTGTGCCCATAAGGAGTATAATTGTGGCTCTTCCTGAGCTTATTATACAAGCATCACTACTGACGATTGTTGTAAGGCTGCTAATATTCTTACTAATCAACTGAAAGAATTTTGTCTCTCACAAGATAGTATTTATTGTGCCGCTATCAGCTAAGCACACCTCCTCCATAGGGTGTCACACATGTTATAATATAATGTACTTTATTAATATATAGTAGGAGACAACCAACACATAAATAAAGTACTTCAAATATCAAAACATATCATGCGATTATTGATTGAATAAATGAATTAATTAATTAATTAACATCATCCAACCATCATGAGAAAATAAATTGTTTGAGTATCATCAATGCAAAATCTAGCATCCTTCCACACATGAAATGAATGATAATTGAAGTCTAAATGCATTATGTGCATTAGATTAAATCTGCTAAGAAACTAGAGACTTCGGCTGCTACCTTCTTAGGGGTGAGATGCTCTTCCTGGGGAAATCATGGCGGCGGCTACTGCAATGTCAAGAGGCGGTGCCACTGTAGGAGTGGAGTCAATCTCCATTGGTGCAAACAGTTGCTGAGAACTCTCCCCCTCGACGAAAGCAAAGTAGGTTTCATGATGCCCTTTGCCACCCTTCTTCTTTTTGGCCTGGAAGGCATCGACGATGTCTTGCGACTCTTTACAGATCCGTGAGCGGTGCCCCTACTTGCCACACTTGTAGCAAGTTTGGTCTTGTTGACCATACGGCTTATCGTCCCGCTTTTGTTTGCTGACCTTATTTTTCTGTGGAGCATTGGACTTGCCTATGCTGCTTCTTTGCCCTTTCTTCCCCTTTTCTTCATTATAGGCTTCCGCACCTTATGGCTCCCAACGTTGGCCTCACAGCCAGCGGAGCTTCTAGGTGGTTGTGCGACAAAGTTCTTGTAGAGAACTTCATCCTGAGCCTCTACAACCTATATAATATCAATCAATTCAGCATACTCCTTGTAGTCATCTTGACGATAGTTGCGCGTAGGCTATACTGCATTGGGGTGGAAGGTGGAGAGGGTCTTCTCAATCTTCTGCTCATCTGTGACTTGCCTGCCACAGAGTTGAAGATTGGTACAAATTCTGTGTAGAGCAGAATTCCTGCTCTACCTGAGGAAGAATGATGTACTTTAACTTCTCGAACCGCTTCTTGAGTGCAGTCTATAATGCTAGCGTGTTCTTCTCTAGCATACACTCATTCTTAAGAGTGAGACAGAGGTGATGCCTGAGGAAGTGAAGTGCCAGATCATTTTCCTCAGATATGGGTTTGGCATCTTCTGATGCACCGATCCCAATAGCAATGCGAAGCTTCTTGGCTCTAAGTACAATCTCGATGTCAGAAACCTAAGTCAAGTAGTTTTGGCCATGCTGGGCTAGCTCCACGAACTCCCGGTTCGTAATGTTCTAGAATTTTCTATGCATTTTCTATAATTTTATTGCTAATTCTAGTGATTAAAGGTAATTTAAATAATTACGATTAATCAAAACAGTAAGTAAATACAGAAAACATAGAAAATTATAGTAACAGTGCTAAACATGATTCAGATGAATTCCACAATTTTTGAGGGCTTATTCGCTAATTTTCAATTCTGAGAAAATTTTCCTCATAATTTTCTAAATTTTTCAATGGTCTTTTTGCAAAATCCAGGTGCCGGACCCTTTTTCTTCTTTTTCTTCGGTCGGGCCTCCCCCTTATTTTTCTTCTCCCCTTGCCCATTCTGGCCCAAGCCCACTTCCGGCCGGCTCAAAAGGAGGGGAGGTACCCTTTTCATGAAAGGTAGAGGCGGCCGCATCTGGGTGCGTGGCGATGGTGGCATTTAGGCCAACGTGGTGGCGGCTCGTACTGGGCAGCGACATGTGTGGTCGGGGCTCATGCGCCGTGGGTGGTTGGTGGCTCATGCAGCGGCGGTGGCCATGTAGGGTAGGCGACGCAGCGGTAGGAGCTTGGGCAGCTGCCAAGCTCAACAACACGTGCGGCTGGTGGCTCAACGCGGCCTTGGAACAGCACATGGTGGCGTGGCCTCATGCGGAAGACACAACATTATCATGCATGGCAACTGATCGGCGCACAACGGTGCGGCCTCATGCAGGAGGCATAGCTTTGGCGCGCATGGGTGCGTAGTGGTCGAATGGCGCATGGCTGTGCGGCCTCATGCAGGAGGCATAGCTTTGGCGCGCATGGGTGCGTAATGGACGAACGGTGCACGGTGGCACGACCTCATGCAGGAGGCACAACTTTGGTGCACTTGATGGCACGGTGACTGAACAGCGCACAGTGGCACAACCTCATGTGAGAGGCACGGCTTGGAAATTGCCCCCTCTTGCACTGCATAGAAATCAGCATCCATGTTCAACACAGTGGCAAAATCAAAATTCAAATATCAGAAATTAATGAGCCAGATCTATCCCATACTAGACATGTAGCTGAACGGTAAGGCTCAGATCAATGGTGCATAAAGTTAAGTCCTTAGACGTTACCCAAGCAAAACATCCACATCCCAATGTGCGAACTACACCCCCTTTGTTGCACGATCATTTGTCCAAGTGAAAAGCATTTTGTATAACCAACATTAATGACACACCAATGTTATGGCACATGAATTTTCTATCTGTGGCTGCATCCAAGATTCAATATCTCATTAAATCAAAATTAATTAATTAGTCACATGTGATGATAAGACCAATGTACTATAGTACGCATGGCTAAACATACTAGGCGTACAACCCAAATGGATACTAATATTGTATCACTAGATAATTACCCATCCTATGGGGACAACGGAATCATGGCATTCACGTAATCAAATGAGGGATTAATCAAATTGGATAATAACTACCAGGCACAAGGTTTGTATAAAAATAGCAATATATGATAATTTAAAACAAAATAATATATAATAGATTGAAAACTAGGTTTGATATGATTAAAGGATATGACTTGCCTTGACATTACTTAGTTAACAATTCTTGGCCTTCTCGTCCTTCTATTGCTTCTTCGAAGACGTTATCTAACGGGAAAGAAATCGAATACAGCACAAAAAAATCAAATAAAATCCAAATAAACTTCAAAAACTCCCAAACCAGAACTCAAAGATAAACCTCGATTTTAGATGAATTTAGGAAAAAGTATCGGGTCAATCGGAGCTAGGAAGGAGGAGAACAAGCTCTCGGAAGATTTAAATCTAAAGAAAAAGGGAAATAGGAATTATTTTTGTAAAGGAAAATCCTAATTATGATGTCAGCATCTATTTTCTTTTTTGGCCGAAATATTATTCTAAAGGAAAATATGGTTTATGATGTCGCTGCTGATGTGGCAGCTGACTGGGCTCTTGGGCTGACGTGTGGTACTAGGGCTGAGATGGCAGGGTGATGTGGCTAATGATGTGTGAGGTGACGTGGCATTGCCACGTGGCATGTGGACCGGCTCGGGTGTTGACGTGGCACCCACATAGCTAACACATGGCAATTAGGGCTGATGTGGCATGGCTAACTCGGTTAGGCCCACAGGTTAGAGGCTCGGCTCACGATGGACGTGGGGAAGCCAAAGAGTCAGCCGGCTTGGTGCGGCTGACATCACGA
Source organism: Dendrocalamus latiflorus (assembly GCA_017311315.1). Lineage (NCBI taxonomy): Eukaryota > Viridiplantae > Streptophyta > Magnoliopsida > Poales > Poaceae > Dendrocalamus > Dendrocalamus latiflorus. The sequence goes on from CM029672.1 coordinate 20,582,059, forward strand.
AGATCCAACGGTGCGAAAAAGACCATGTGGCTGAATCTTGATCGTCGGATTGGCTTGTCGGCTCAGATCTGATCGAACGGTTGCTAAGGCGATCGGATGGCTGAAGTGGTGACACGTGGTGCTCTGTAGTTGGTGGATGGCGACAAAGCGTCAACTGTGCTAGGGCTGCCAAGCAGGTGTGGTGTGTATGCGGCACGAGGCGGCGATAGGGTGACTGAGGGGTGGCGCAGAACAGCGAGCAGACCGGCGGGGTTGACAGAACGGAACATAAGAGCAGGGCAGCTTGGCGATGGTGTTTACTCGGTGGTGATGACGATGACTGGAGATGGCAAAGACGACCTAGTCCGCATTGAAGATGAAGATGATGGCACAAGTGAAATCCAACGCACGAGCTCACAAGGCGACAACGCACGGGCGAGGCTAGGTGGGCAGCTGTGGGTCGGCTCGAAACGCAAGGAGGTGGTAATATTTATAGCACGGACGATGAGGAGGCCAGCCTGAACATGAGGCGAAGTCCCAAGTGGGCATGAACGCTAAGACATGTCCAAGGCGGAGATGGCCGAGAGTCTATGAGGACGACGACATGTGCGGCGATAGGTGGACAGCCGGATGCAGAGGCGTGGGAAAATACACAGTCTAGATGATTGACATGTTTTTGCCATCGAGCGGCAATGCGCGAGTGCAAATGCACAACATGTGGCAAGCGCGGGGCTGGGGTAGGCTGGCCAGTGGGTTGGGCCGAGGAAGAAAGGGCTTCGGCCCATTGGCTTTTACGAATTTCAGGGATTTCTCAATTTTAGAAATAGGTTTTAATTCAAAAGAGCTCTAAAAAATAACAAAAAATCCAAAAAATCCAATAAAATATATAATAATTCCTTGCAGCACGTGGAACCCAACAAAAATTGGTTTTAGTTTAATTGATGTTTACTTTATTCAGATTAAATCTTTTAAATTTCTAAAAGTTTTAATTAAGCTTTAATTAAATCCAAAAAATCCATATGGTTATTTTTATTTTAAAAGCTTCAAAAAGGCTCTAAAAATTAGAATGTTACACTTATTTAGATAATCATCACATTTTGAAGCCTGTAACATTGTTAATTGTGCCCAATGACTTCAAAATTATGTCATCGTGAATTTAATGGTACAAAATGATGTGTGCTCGTGGTGGTATAAAACCAGTGAACTTAAAACTTCTCATGCCATACATTCAGAATTAATCAAACAAAAATACTTTACAAAATTGTTGTTAGGCTACTTTTATTTCGATCTCCTCAAAGTCTAGATAAGCAGAACCGCAACAAGCTAGCAATGCGTGGTTTGACACCTAGTTCTCTTGTATTTGTTTTTCTGGTTTGACATGTTCATTTAGCCCAAATTTTCTTTCACACTAACAAGTTAGACGATCCACAGTGCAATATCAGGTCAGACTCAAATATCTAAGCTATGTTTTCTGCAGCAAATTTTTTTTGTCCTCACTACAAAGTCAAGTGAAACTTTTAGTAAATGACAATACTCGTTGAAATTATGTTAAAGGACTCAAAATACGAGGAGCAAGTATTGTGAAGTGAAGGGACACAAATCTTCTACAGTTGTTAGAGCATCTTCAATGTATAAGGCTCAAGTTAGTCCTCAACTAGGGCCCACGTGCAATAACATGGCTTGGTGCGATTATGTGGGTGTTTGTATTGGCTTCTAACTTGAAGCCAGAAGTTAATATGAACACCTAGCTTCTTGAAGTAGCTAATACTAAGACAAGACCCACAATGTAATAAACAATACAGAAAATATTCACCCCCTACCCCACTCCTGTCCTCCAACTCACTCTCCCAATAACCATCCCTATCCATGCAATCCTCCCACCCCAGACCTTTTTCACCATCCCCTTGCCCTCTCGCTCACTACCGCACTTCCCTTCCTCTCCACCGCGCCACCCATCTCCCTCCTCTCTTCTTCCTCCATGGTGGTGTTAGTGATATGAACTAAAGGCAATCATGGAGATGATTATATCACTTCTATGCTTATGATCTTTTGAATAATTGTTATCATGTTCCTCGAATGAATTGTTATTTATAAAGGTTAGCAAGTATGTAACTTATTGGTGAAGCTCTTTATTAATTATATGATATCATTCTAAAAGGATGCCTGGTCGGATGTCACTAATCGGAATACTAGTGACTTATAGACTAGCACGTGTATTAATTAATGACTACGTTTCACCAATCATGGATATGGAGATATCAAATCAATAATTTGGATACATGTTAGAGAATATGGTGTTAGATTGACCCATCTTGAGACACTATTGAGATTGTTATATTTTATATGTCATCAGTTGGTCTTAAGCAAAGATGATGTATAATTAATCTTTGTACCCGAGATTAGCATAGTTTCCTACATATGTAATAGTGCACTTAGGGCTTGCCAAACGCTATATCATAACTTAGTAGTTATAAAGGTAGTTTTTGGGTATACTATGAAATATACAGAGAAAAGTGACTGATTGGATATGAAATTTTCCCCTCCTATATAATAGGAGAGATATCTCTGGCCCCTTGATGTGGTTGGATAAAGAAAGCGCATGGCGATGCCACAAGGGGTCAAAGAGTCGATCACATGTAGTTATCCATCACTACATCGGGAAAAGATTGAACAGTTCATGGATAACATATTTTTCACCTGGAGTTTGATCGGATATTGTGAGGCAAAAGAAAAATGTATAAACAGGTCGATAGGTCTGGTCGGATGTGTACTAGTAGTATGAGTATAATGACTGGTTGTGACCTGGTCGAGCATATCACAGACTGGTTAGTGAACTAGCCGTATGGGGACACAAATTGGTCGTGACCATATACAATTTTGTCATAAGGAGTTATGAGCTGATCATGAATGACTAAGACCTAGTTACAGATCATATTGCATAGGGTTTGTCCAGATTGATCTTTGTATGTATTTGGGGTTGATATTTTCTGCTAGGGACCAATACTGAATAGTGATCGAAAATGTGTTTCCGAGTTACAACCAAGTATATGAACCTATAAGGTCACACACTTAACGGGTTGGAACAATAAGGGTCCAGATGATGGACTTCGAGTGGGATACGATCTCTACTCATATTGAATAAGTATCCGATTGGAGACTCTTCGAGTTGGATACGATCTCTAATCATATCAGATAAGGATGCGATAGGAGACTATATATTGAGAGAGGTACAGGGCTGAGGGTGGCATAGAAAATAGAGGATATGAGAAAATCCTAAGATAAACCCATCAAAACCCTAGCCGTCACCTCTCAAAACCACAGCCATGCGCGCTCATGCTAGCACAATGATGCACAACATTCCATACCTGGATGTGTGGACTTCAATGGAGGCGCTACTAAGATTGCAACGCTGATTGGAACGATCACGAGGAGGAGGCGATTGGCTCATGAAGATTGACTGCTGCTCATGGATGATCGATTACTTACACTATATCGATGCAATCTACATTGAACCAGGCTACTTCAACTCTTCTTCCACTACAATGCTTGTATAGTGGTAACGATTCATGATCTCTTACTCGCATGGTTTTCTAGTTTACGTGGTAGAAATATTTTGCGCTAGTGTAGCCTACCTTGCATCCCAACAGTGGTATCAGAGCGATCTGTATCGTTTTTGATCTATATTTGTCACATGTAATTGATATGTGGTAGTATTAGATTTGATCTCTTACTAGTTTCATATGATAACCTAGATCGGTCATATAAATAGACTAGCTTGGGTACCGGTTGATGGGATCAATTAGCTTTGGAGTTAGAAGATGGGTTCATGAGAGATTGATCAGTTTTGGCTGTGCCTATTCATAGTTGCATGTTACGTTACCCCTACCGGTTAGGATTCTACCATCTGGGTAAGTCGTGATGTGTAGCCGTATGGGCCAACTGATCGGCTTTGTCACTATCACCGACTAGTGTGATTAATCAATGGAAATTCAGTTGGTCAGTTTGGTTCGAAATCGGGCTGTGCTAAGTAATCGATGGCGCATTATAAGTATTATGTGTTCATATCACGCGATAGAATTGGATTATTTGCATAACTTATTCTTGTAGGGATCAATGTGAATAGTATGGTCCATTGTGTATATGATGCATGTATGAGTTTTCATGGCTTGCACATCATGTTAATTTATAGCCATGGGCTACATATTATTGTATGGCAGCTTGTGTATCGACTTGTGATGCCTGATATTTTCATATGTAATTCATTGCTAGCTGTTATGAGTAATAGCTAAGTAGATGAATGTGGTGATCTCAAGCATTGATGGCTTAGTGAACAGGAAGTGTGGTGATGGAGATTGTCGTGCTAAGGGCCATACTATTTTATAGTTTAATATGACTATTTGTGAATATTTTTATGTTAATGTTATACTATTTTCATGCTATTATTTTAGGTGTTTTTAACATGATAGAATAGTACCCCTATAGAAAAATTAAGTAAAACTTAATACCCTTCCAATTATTGCACCTATCAAGATTTTAAATATTAATTAGTTGGTCTACCAAAATAGGGTGCCATTAATTATTCTAATAACATAGAGAAGTGTTGGACACATTCATACATAATATTGGTTTGACTTGACTAGGTTATCAAAATAGTTTTAGGCCTACGGGATGGTGTTGAGGCCGGGACATGTGGATGTACTAAACAAACAATACTTATATGTGATATAATTAGCAAGGGGTTACTTACCTACACTGCTAGATTTATGTAACATCTGTTTTTAGAGTGTTTCTGAAGTTTTCAAAATAAAATTCACCATTTGGATATTTTTGGAATCAATTATACCTTAATTTGAATTTTTACAAATTAAAAGAATTTAATGTGACTAAGTTAAACTTTAATTAAGGTCAAAATTGTTTTATTTGGATTCCTTGTGTTGCAAGCCATTTTTCTGAATTTTTTGGAATTTGTTCGGGTTTATTTGCCATTTTCTAAAGCTCAATTGAATTTATGAGAATTTCTGAAATTAGAAGATCCTTAAAAATTCCCTAAAGCCTAATGGACCGAAGCCCATCTCCCTGGCCCATTTTTCCTCTGGCCTACCAGCCCACGCGATGGCCCAATCTGCCTTGCCATGTGCCACTTGTCGCACATTCTGCCGAGTGGCCACTCCATCTACGTCATCCACGTATCGGTTGTCTGACCTCCTTACGAGCTGACCGTCTGATCTTCTCTCTTGCCGCGTGTCACTCATCAATAGCCCTTGCACTGTTCATTATTCCGATTGGTTTTCACCGCCGTGTCTGAGCCAGTGACCATGATGTCCATGTCATCACCGCCATGGACTCCCGTCCCAACGTCCTCGAAGTCCACCATAAATAGCCAGCTAAGCCCTCATTTTCTCCCCGCCCTGAGCCGTCAGTCGTCACCTCGTTGAGTTCGTGTGCCGTTGCCAGACTTCATTTACACTACCGCCTTCATCTTCTTTGCCGTTGACCTGGTTCGCAGCATAGTAGACTTTTTCACTTTTTAGTATTTTCTAAGCCAATTAATCTTCCGAGAGCCTGTTCTTCCCCATCCTAGCTCCGATTGACTTGATTCTTTTTCCTAAATGCATATAAATTTGAGCTCTATCTTTTGGTTTAGGTCTTGAAATTTTTGGTCTTGAAGTTGTGCAATCTCTGTAGAGTATAAAACTATTCGAATAACAGTGTCTCTGGGTTGTGGACAATGCTCAATGATTTCACACGAAGGGTAGATATTTCATTAAAACCTGGTTAGGTTAAGTTTGGGAAGTGAATGGTTAATTCACTAGTGGTTCATTATGTGAATGGTTAGTTCACATGTGGTTCATTGGGTGAATGGTCAGTTCACTTGTGATTTATTCAATTCTTTTGATTATTTACTTATTAGTCAATTTCCAAGTTCGTTTTCAATCTATTTATTGTATTTACTTCAAATTGTTCCTTTCTGTAAAATAACCACTCGGCCATTATTTAGTAAGCCTTCCATAATTATATTGCATTCTTGTTACAAATGACTTGCTGAGTACTTTAATTATATCAACTCGAGGTACTTAAAGGAGGATACTTCGACGACTTCTCGGATTAGGGTCTTATTTCCCAGTCGATTGCCTATGGGCATATCGAACGGCTGCTTCATTTTTGTTGTGTTTCTGCTGCTAGTCTGTTAAGCGCTTCGAGCTATTAAAATGTAAACTTGGCCATAAGGTTGCGATTCTGGTAATTAATAATATTTGAGTTTTTTCTTAGTTATTCGTGATGTGGTTGATATTTCATCTATATTTCTATTGTGTGCACTAGTGTAATTTTGAACTAGTGCAGAATACATAGAGAATCTGTATTTACATATTCGGGTCTCGACAGAGGTGGTATCAGAGCCGTATCGACTGTAGGACGAAGCCTTAAGTAGAATGGGAAAGCCTTAAGGATATATACAACTCATAAAACCAAATAATAACAAAGAAAATAATAATAGATATTATGTTTCTTTCCTTCTTCCTTCTGCTCTTTAGTATCTTGCTCTTTCCTCTATCCGAATTATCAAACTATTGCTAATCCTCTTCCTGCCTTAAAATTTTGCAGATGTTGTTCTCCAAGGAAGATGAAGAATATAATACTAGCATTAGAGTAGTAGTCATAATAAGATTCTGTAGCCATCCCAAATAAAGATTTGCTTCAAACATTATGTTGCAGTTATTCAAGGATCTTTATCTCAGTAATTTAATGCTTCTTTTGTTACCCATCTACGCCCGTTGGAGCCTAGTCGTGCCGTGCCAGCCTGCCGTGCCGCCCCCTCGGCCCAGGCACGGTACAGTCCATCGTGCCATGCTGGCATGGCCCATAAGCTAAACAGGGCATGCCATGCTTGGGTTGGGCCAATAGTGATGGGCCTGGGCTGGCACACCAAGGCTCGACCCATTGGACAGCACTAGGCTCATGGCACCATGGTGAATGGTGGTAAGAGAAAGCAATTAAAAAGGCAGATAGTATCTATGGGGCAAGGCGAACTCACTGGAAGGCTTGATGGGGAAGGAGAGGTGGTAGAGTGTTCTGGTGATGTGAGCTTGTGGCGATGGAAGGAGATTGATGTCAACAGCTCGCCGGAGGGGAGGAGAGCCGAAGGTGGCGCCAGGGATGGCTTCGAGGTGTTGCGGAGATGCTTCGGGTGGATGGCATCGATCCAAGGTGCACTGGAGAGGGGTCAGCGCTGACGGCCGTGAAAATCTGGCTGGAGCGGAGGGCGACAACAATGGTGGCTCTAGGCTTCAATCCAGGCTCGCCATGGTGGTGAGGGGGTGGAGTGGAGGTGGTGAGGCGAGGAGAGAGAGCTTGGTGGCCTTTATAGCTGAGGAGGTGGGAAATAGTCATTGCGGTTTCAATGCACGCAACGAGATGCTATGGCGCACAGGGGCGGCACGGAGGCTGAGGGCGGTGGTGCCAACGCACAATGCGGGAAAGGCACATGCGGCATAGCGTGAGGCATGGGATGCATAACGTGAGGGTGGCGAGGATATGGTGGAGCCGAGATGTGGCGTGGTTGTGGTGCGTAGTGCGAGGTGCGAAGGAGGGAGAGAGGACGGGATCCAGGCGAGGGCGGTGATGCTGTGGCAGAGCAGCGCACAATCAAGATGTGCACAGGGAGGGACGCCTCGACACTGCGGCGGCACATTGCTGGGCGTGAGCACACACGACGCAACGTGCACACGTGTTGGGTGCGGCTAGGGCGTGTCTGGGGGCGCGCTAGAGCGAGAAGGGGGCAGCTTGGGCTGGGCTGGGCCAGGCGGGAGCCCAAGTGGGCCAGGGGAGAGAAGAGATGGTTTGGGCTTGGCCCAATCCAAGATTTCAGATTTTTGGATTTTTAATTTGAAATCACTCTTTGATTTGAATTTGAATTTCCTTCTTGAGCTTTAAGCTTTGGATTTCAAAATTCGGTTTCGGTTTTAATTTGTGAATTCTTGTCTTGAGCTTCCAATTTGTGTTGCCAATCAATTAATGAATTTTGTTTTCACCAAAATTTCGAAAGAGGGTCAACTTCAACAAACTCAAGCAAAGACAATTTGAACATTCTAAATGTGATGTTACACGGTGCGTCTTTTCCGGTCTCCCAGCTGTCAGATCTGGCGACGTAGCTGGCAGCAGCTGCTCTTCCCTACCATCCCGATGATCGAATCCGGCAGTGGCAGCTCTCCACGAAATTGGCCGCGGTGGCTCTTCCTCATCCTCTCGACGGTCAGATCCAGCGGCTCCTCCTGACAGCCGGATCCGACGGCCGCGCATCTTCGGCAAGTAGGCGACGGTCGGTTGCTTTTTTCGCTTGTTGCCGAACTCTTCATAAGAGCAACTCCATCCCATTAGTCATTTCTCCCTCTCTATTTCCTAGGATGAAGAGGCTAGTTATTATTTTCAGCTCTCTATTTGAGTTAGCATTCCAATGACCTAGCTATTTGAGAAGCGAGTGAGGAGGCGCTCGCCAAATCTAGCTAGCGGCCGGGAGAAAATAGCGACTCGATAAAAATGAAGAGGAGGATAAAGAACCGGTTGGAGTCCATTTTTTGAGTCATATTAGGTAAATATACAATGAAGAGCAGGATAAAGAACCGGTTGGAGATGCCCTTAGGGTGGATGCCCCTATGCTGATTGTCCATTGCAACCGTAAAGCGTAGTTGTACTAGCACCATCGGATCAAAATTGAAGGGACAAGATCTACCTGGTAGCATTTGTAGACAAAATACTGTAGAAATCATATTAGACCGTAGGATCAACAAATGGATGGCTGATATTCACTGCAGGTGACGGGTGCAGTTGGTTCCTTCTAAAACCCTAGAAATCAACATCGCTCTCCCCTTCCCGTCGTCTTCGCCCTCTCCCTTCCACGAACCTCCCCACCCCCACCTCCTCCCCCTCCCCTCCGTCGCCGCCATGGGCCGCAAACTCCTCTCTGATCAAGAGGAAGTATCAAAGAAGAGCAAGAAGGAGAAGAAGAACAAGAAGGACAAGAAGCGGAAGCTGGCAGCCGAGGCCCAGGAGGAGGCGGCGACGGAAGAGGTGGCGAAGAGCAGCAAGAAGAGGACCAAGGATGAATCCGGCGAAGGAGGGAAGGTGGAGAACGGCGGGGAGAAGAGCAGCAAGAAGAGGACCAAGGATGAATCCGGCGAGGGATGGGAGGTGGAGAACGGCGGAGAGAAGAGCGTGGCGGTGACCGGGAAGGGCTTCGCGGACTCCAAGTACGCGCCGCTGGAGTCCTTCGCCGCCGCGGCGCTGCCGCCCCAGGTGCTCGACTGCTGCAAGGGTTTCGCGCGGCCGTCACCCATCCAGGCGCACGCCTGGCCGTTCCTCCTCGACGGCCGCGACTTCATCGGCATTGCCGCCACTGGATCCGGTACTGTAAAATTCCGTGATTTCTGTTCCCATTTGGTTATTCTTCTGCTGCGTCCTGTTCAAATTGCTGATAGCTTGTTGTTTTTTATAATTTGGTTGATGTCAGGGAAGACGATTGCGTTTGGTGTTCCGGCGCTGATGCATGCTAAGAAGAAGTTGGGGGAGAAAGCTGGGAAGAAGAGGGTGCCACGGTGCCTCGTGCTGTCGCCAACAAGGGAGCTCGCTCAGCAGGTAAATTCCTGCTTGATATTTTATATATCATTCAGCATTGCGTGAAAATATTCTGGAGTGTTTCTTTAATAGTATGCTTCGAGCAATGCATGAAAATGTTTCTGTAGATGCTATTTATTTGTTGTGGCCTGTGGCTGTATTAGGTTTTTTGAACATGATTGTCGATGGAAATTTTAAATAGACCAGTAGAGTATAGACGACACATTAGAGGCAAGAGGCAACATGAATGAGATACAGTTAGTATGTGAAGCTCCCGAAACTTTCTATTGGTCTTCATCGAAAAAGTGAAAGATGTATCTTTGCGGCTTTCTTGATTTGGGTTCTTTCTGTAATAACATAATTATGTATTTATGTCCATTTTTCGTATTTGTGCTTCTTCTGTTCTTTGCAACTTGTAAGTTCAAAGAAAGAGCTTACTTGCTGCACTATCTTTTGAATTCTCTCTTAAAGAAATGTGGAGCACATAGAGGAACAAATTAATTCAAAGGGAAAGAGTGGCATAATAATGTTTTTACCTTTGCCTATCGTTGCATGGATAATAGATAATTTGTTTTGCTCATCCTGATAATGGCATATACTGATCTTAAGAGGTTGTAAGCTGGGCTCAAGTTTGACTGTCCGAAAAATATATGGTTCTTTAGAATGTAAATATATGGGAATGATTTACAGTTTTGTTTTGTGCTAGATCGCAGATGTACTTAGTGAAGCGGGTGCACCGTGCGGGATAAATTCAATATGCCTTTATGGTGGAACTTCAAAAGGACCCCAAATATCTGCTCTTCGATCTGGAGTGGTAAGATAACACTAATCCAATCTTATTTACTCGACCTCCGTTTTATTAATAATCAATGCATGTTAAACCCTACCAAATATTTATCATATCGTGATGTCATTGTAAATTAAATTTGCTATGATGTTGCATATTGGTTGTCAAAAGTTCCTCTTTGTGAGGACCCAGATATACATCCAGATCCTCTGTGTATTTTGAGCTATTCTCGTGATCAGTGGCTAGCTCATATAGTACAATATCGATGAATATCACTTCCATACATGCGCATAAATACAAGGAGTACTTGATATTACATAAACATGGCCATGTTGAATTATCGAGCACGTTCACCGTGGTCGAAAGTCGTAAGTCGTAGCTCATGGTTGAAGTCGTAGAGTACTATTGCAGTCGTAGATTTACTGTAACGGTTATTGTGTAGTTGTAGAGCTAGTGGTCATAAGTCGTAGCGGCCGTGGTCGTAGTCGTAATGACCGTGGTCGTAGTGGCCGTGGTCGTAGCCATAGTGGCCGTGGTTATAGTTGTAGTGGTCGTAGTCGTAGTGGCCGTGGTCGTAGTCGTAATCGTATCAGCTGTGGTCGAAGAGTTGTTGTACTAGTCGAAAGTGCTTGGCGTGTGCTTAGTCCACGTGAGAACACATTATCCGCTTTGTTAGTGTCGTGCGCGTCATGGCTTGGGTCTATGGGATCGTGTAGGTAGTGGCGTGTAATAAGGGTGGCTTAAAGAGGGAGGATGCGGGAAGGAGAGCTTCGGGTTGTGGTTTTGTCTCAAGGAGTATGGGGAGGTATGAAATTATTTTGTTAAATGATGTTTTGCTGAAATTTGTTTGGATTTAAAAATGATGCCTTTCTTTCGACAAACTCTTTTCAAAGGGTTTGACTGCTAGTTCAAACAAACAAACAGCAATAAAGTCTTTTGTCCTAAACAAGTTGGGGTAGGTTAGGAATAAAACCTCCTTAATGTCAAAGAAACGAGTGCCTTGTAATAAAACCTACAAGACTAAACCCTTAAGCCCTACATCCTGCCATATGAATCGAGAGCCTAAAACACCGCCCCTAAACCTGATTGCTCAAACACCGACTGCTAGCTCAAACATGATTCCAAATTCAAAAGAAAGTTTTTGTAAAATTTTAGTTTAGTCCTAAAGTAAATGAGGAAAGGTTTGAGAAACAGTTTTTACAAATAAGGTTTTGGTTATAATCTGCTTGGATTTGGAGGTGGTGGCTTCCTCTCAAGATCTTTTAAAAATATAGATTGATAGGTCTTGAAGTTATTTTAGTGGAGTTGGGCCGAGAGGTGGGGTGGAAAGATAGAAAGCGTGATGGAAAGGGAACGGGCCGTGGGGTGCCGCTGGGCCATGCCATGAGCTAGGTGGGCCAACTCAAGGGAAACGAGTGGGCTTGTAAGAAAGGGGAATGGAGAAGGAAAGAGCGCGATTGGACCGGCTGACTGGGCTTTGGCCCCGCCAAGAGGACTGGAGAGTAAACAGGTTTGGAATTAATTTACTTTGCTAAACTTGTTTGGTTTTGAATTTGAGTTGAAAAGGTTTTGCGGTAACAGAGATTTTTGTATGTTTTCATTTTGGACATATTCCATTTAGAAGTTTTTTTTTTGTAAATTCAGATTTTGCAGTGAAGAAAAATATTTTAGGATCACGCAAAAAGGTTGACAACTCCAACTGTGCAACAAAGGTTTTTGAAAATCAAGAAAATTATGCGATTTTAAAAAGGAGCAAAAATTGGGACGTTACACTCTTGAATGAATAATTGAATGTGCTTGTTTACTTTGCGGAGGGGATGCAGCTGACCCACTGCGTTGGACTTTATTTTGTATCCATGAGTTAGTCATATGGAAATATTTTGTTGCCTGCCCTTCCATTCATTTTTTGGTTTCTGTGCTTGCAGGATATAGTCATAGGGACACCTGGTCGTATGAAAGACCTCATTGAAATGGGTGTTTGCTGTCTTAATGAGGTTTCTTTTGTGGTAAGTTACCTGTGTATGCATTTGGTTATGATTTTGTTGTTGTCCATGGCTGCGATATTTTACAAAATACATATATTTTTTAAGGCTGGAACTTGAACATGGCTATATTTTTCTATGATTCAAGAAAATTACGCGATTTTAAAAAGGAGCAAAAAATGGGACATTAGTCTCCTGTAATGTTCTGTGGGACTACTACTGAGCTCACACTTCCTGAGTTGTACATTTATCAATTCTTGCATTCTATTTTGTTGGTATGGTCATATAGAGTGTGATAAACTTCCTTTAACACAGATTTGTATTATGTAGGTTCTAGATGAAGCAGATCGAATGCTGGATTTGGGTTTTGAACCTGAAGTCAGGGCGATTTTAAGCCAAACATCATCCGGTTTGTCTCCATTGCTGTGTGTGTGAGTGTAGGTTCCTTATTGTTTCTGTAGGTGGCGGGTGATGCAGGAAGGGCTGGGCCCGACTGCAGGGTGTTTGCACTCATCTATGTGGTACTATCGCTCCATACTACACGTGTCATCTCCTATGTGGCGCTATTGCTCCATACTTTATAGTTTGGTGTTGAGCACACACGTGCTAATAAGTTGGCATACACTAGTCCAAGAGGAAAACGAAGGAACAGCAAGAAATATGTACTGTGCTTGTGAGGTTTTGCTGGATATAAGCTGGCAAGAGTCTCACAGTTGTCTATATTGCTTTGTTGACAACCACTTTAGCCTCATTTGTCACAATAGGCTGTCACAAAATTGGCAGTCCGAATTGTGAGCACATTGTGCTTATTATGAAGTAAAAATTCTGATCAGTGTACTGTGTAGATACAATCAATTGGTACTTTGGACTTTTCTGGGGAGTTAGTTGTTCAAAAGAGTAGAGTTGTTATCATGGCTATTTGACACAGTTTACTATTTATGAGTGCCTTTTTCTTATTTGTGTTACCTCTACCAGGCTATTTTTTCTGCATTTCTCTGCATCCATGACCACACAAATCTTGTTTTCTATATGATGCATAATAACATTATGTCTTATGCAGAACGTCAGATGATTATGTTCAGTGCAACATGGCCTTTTGCTGTCCACCAGCTAGCCCGCGAGTTTATGGATCCAAATCCAATAAAGGTAATGTTTCTTTTTTTATTCAAAATACCTGATTACTTGTGCTTGACCATTTGTATGACACCTCATTGTAGGTCGTTATTGGATCACAAGATCTTGCAGCTAACCATGATGTGATGCAAATTGTTGAAGTATTGGATGATAGGTCACGAGATTCAAGATTAGTTGCTTTGCTTGACAAATACCATCGAGCACAGAGGTAGATCTTGCAGTACAAATTTAACTTGCTGCTGTATTAGTCTACATAACATTTATTTCATTCTTGAAATCAATGGGAAAGGCATTGCTTCCAGCAGGCATGCTGGGAGCTGAGCACCAGGATAGATGGAAGGTCAAGCAACGATTTAGAAAATTTGTTGTTATGATTTCATGCATGTTTTGGTCATACATGGAGAAGTTGGTGGTCTAACTACGCAGCTTGAAGTCCTTTGAACCATTTAGCTCGCTTGTTTCCTTTCAAATTTCCAACATTTGGATTGTACTCGCACCAAAGCTGGGTGTCCAATTCCACTTGTAGACTTATGTCCCAGTTTGGCAAATTAAGGATAAATTCCAAGATTTGCCTGACTCACAAATTAAGCTTGCATTTTTCTAAAAAACATTTTGATAATACCAAAACTATTATTTACGGAATGTGTAGCCACAAAAGATAATACATACGTTTTTCATTTCATTTATACTGATCTCAACAAACAATTAAGAAAATTTTTCATGAACCCTTCTCGCTCAGTGTGTGCCCCTCTACCTTTCATCCTCTACATTGGATTCTTAGATCTGGAGGGCCAACATTGTTCCTTCCCTTCTCCCCTTAGATCTTGCATGCAGTCAAGCACAACTGGCACTGGCTGATGCATGTGGTGCTTCCCTATTCTCATTCCTTTTCTTCTGCTTCCAAACATTGTTGGCCTGAGATGCTCCTTTCTAGCACCTAATCCTTTCTTTATATCATGGCTAACATGTCAGAGCAGCGGTATGCTGCAATGCAGGATTGCTTTTTTGGGTGCATGTCTGGTAACAGTGTTCCTCAGATGGGATATGTTGTTTTTGATATTATTCTGTTAATCCATGCATGATTAGTGTTCTAATATAGCCTTGTACAAACTACCCAATTTTTCTGTATATAAAACACTTTTAACAGTCAGCATCTTTTTAATTTTCTGCCTTAATAGTTAATATGGACTGAGCAAATTGCACTTGTTGTGTTTGCTGCAACAGCAACAGGGTTTTGGTTTTTGTGTTGTACAAGAAAGAAGCTGCACGAGTAGAAGTAATGCTTCAAAGAAGGTAGCAGATTTGTTTCTATGTGCGTAAGTTGTACACTCTCTCCATAGTAGTTAATCTATGTATGTTTTTTTTCTGAAGGGGGTGGAATGCCGTTTCTGTTCATGGAGACAAGGCTCAGCATGATAGAACAAAAGCTTTATCTTTATTTAAAGAAGGGAAATGCCCTTTAATGGTGCGTTTATTCTATCTGACTCTCATATAGTTGATTTAGGCCTGAATAGTTCAATTGTAGATTTGTAATGACTCTAGGTTTTAGACATGGCTTTTTGCTTATTTTGTGAGCTAAGGTTGAACCTTGAAGAGATCATGTGGAGCTTGCTGATTTTCAACTATTTCTTGATCCATGACATTCAAAAGTTTAACTTTTGCCCGTATGATTAGGATTTAGGAATATTTTTATTAAATATAACTGTTTATCACTTCTGCCAGTGTGGTAAAACTGTTATATTTGACACAGAAATGCAGACCGGGGTTAGTTGAAACTTGAAACATTTTGCAGTTAAAGTGATACCTCAAAAAATGTGCAGTTCTCTGAAACCAGTGTCAAATACCTGGGTTTTCTAAAATTCTGTTCTTTTATTGTTGCATCCTTTATTTAGCTTTTCAGCTTATGATTAATTCTCTTCTGCATTTAACATCACACCGTCAACTGTCACTTATTTGGTATACTATTTATATTGCTTTGTTATTTTGTTGTGTTTATGTTTGTTATTTTGTAATACTTGCAGATTGCTACGGATGTTGCTTCACGCGGACTTGATATTCCTGATGTCGAAGTTGTCATTAATTATAGCTATCCTTTGACCACGGAGGATTACGTCCACAGGATTGGAAGGACTGGTCGTGCTGGCAAGAAAGGTGTTGCACATACCTTCTTCACACAAGGGAACAAGGTACTAGAGATCATGTACCCAAAATACCCATTTTGCACCTTACAACGTTCTTACCATTTAAGTTGTACCTCATGTAGTGTTTTTTTAACCTCATATACAGGGACTTGCTGGTGAACTTGTCAATGTTTTGCGGGAGGCTGGTCAGGTTGTTCCTCCAGCCCTTACGAAATTTGGCACGCATGTCAAGAAAAAGGTTTGTACTAAGCTGGAGATTTTTTGTCAAGTTTCTTCTTTTGCAAGTTATCTTTTGTTCATATGCAATACACATATGTCCATGTGTATACATATGGAAGTGTATCACTTCTGCTAAGAGTACAAAAATACATTTCTAAGCGTATACATTCTTGATAAATCACTTCGATGAAAAAAAGAGAGTACTATCCTTTCTAGTATTGAACTTTTCTATTGTTAGCATGTTTGTTTTAAATTTGCTTCATTGTTCTAATGGAAGATGCTCCGTTTGTATCACTGAAATAAATTGGTTCCCTTCTTATCCACTTACGGCATGTTGCTTATGCTTTATACTACAGTAATTAGATTTTAAACGGTGCGCTTTTTCAAGGCAGGATTGATAGAAAGATTATAGTAAAAAGTATACTGAGTTCAGCTATACCGGCCAAAATCATATATGACTATTATCTTTTTTGTACTGCCTCTAGCGAATACCCAGAATTCAAAAATTTTAAGGCATAAGTCACAACTCAAAAGAATCCACCGAATAACTCGCTCCACTGTCGTAAGTTATGAAAATATGCTCTACAGTACTTCGCATGTGGGTGAATCTGTGATAAATGGCCTCGACTTTATCTGCTAATCATTCTTTTGCAGGAATCGAAAATTTATGGATCCCACTTCAAGGAAATCACAGTAGATGCTCCTAAATCCACAAAGATCACGTTTGGTGATTCTGATGAGGACTAACTAAACAGCGCTTGCTGGTCTTTTGTTGATTGCTTATGGAAGCTCCATTTATCTTGGTAAACGACAACAGTAGGCAACTTCTTTGGATATCGGATCTGGCATTCGGAAGATAATTCTAGCAAAGGATTCTGCGTGTCTCGAGAGCAACACCTCATTTGTTCTCAGTATCATACTGGATTTAGGTTAGTTTATTTCAGCAAGCTACTTTTTTTTGAGACCAACAATACTATACGTGGTTGGATGTGCCGTAGTTTGCTTCTCTTGTAAACAACCAGTAAAATCGGATATGTCTCAAACAGCATCCGAGCTCAGTTATGGTTATGACATATGATTGAATAGTCAAAGCAGATGATTCCCTATTTCAGAAAAGAAAATTCTCTAGTGTAACTTTATTTGTTTCCTTGGTACCACTTCTCAGTTTTCAACATATATTTGAAAAGTCATCATTAGAAAAAAAAAACAATCTGGTGAGTTACAAGATGATGTGCTCTCCCAGCTGTGTGAGGGGGGACGGATCCATGAACAGAATGCGTTGGGCTGTGATTTATAGTTTAAAATTTTGAATTCTGATGAGGGGCTGCGATTTATAGTTTAAATTTTTGAATCAAGAGGCAGTATGTAGAGAAAAATAATCGTATACGATTTTAGCTAATACAATTAAACTAAGTATAATTTTTTATAATATTTTTGTTGATCTCGACTTAAAAAACGTACTATATAATAGTTAATTACTATAATATAAACTATGACTATCTCTACTCCTAAAAGAACGAGTTCCATGTGATGGTTCGTCCTACGCGCTCCCACCCTCTCACAGAAATAAGCGCCGACATGTGGGCCTCTGCTTCTCTCCTCCCCCAAAACCGAATGCGTGCGCAGCTTCTGCTCCTCCCCACCGAGACCTCCGCCTCACCTCCTCCCCACAGAATCCTCCGCCGAGACCTCCGTCCTCGCCTCCTCCCCACAGTCCTCCGGCGCTCCTCCCTACCGAGACCTCCGCCTCGCCTCCTCTCCACAGTCCTCCGCCCTCCTCACGACCGGGCGCCTGCCTCCCCTCTGAATCCCGTGCGCCTCCTCCCCTCCCTCCTCCACCGCCGCTCCGCCCGTCACTCCTCCCCTCCCTCCTCCGCCGTCGCTCTGCCCTCGCCTGCTCCCCTCCCTCCTCCGTCGCTCCGCCCTCGCCTTCTACCCTCCCACCTTCGCCGCTCCGCCCTCACCTCCTACCCTCCCACTTCCGCCGCTCCGCGCTCGCCTCCTACCCTCCATCCTTCGCCGCTCTGCCCTCGCCTCCTCCTCCCCACCCCGCGCCACCGCCTCCTCCTCCCCCACCCCTCCGCACCGCCACATCCAACGGCCCGCCGCCCGCCCCGCCCGCTCCTCCTACGTCCCTCCCCATCTCCGCAACCGCTCCTCCGCCGCCGCCGCCGCCACCGCCGCCGCGCCTCCCCCGTCCTCCGCCCCGCCCCGCGCGCCTCACCCGCGGGCCGCCCCGGCGGCGGCGGGGAAAGGCTGCGCCCCGGGAGGTGGGACCGGGAGCCGAACCCGTTCGCGAACGAGGACACGGCGGCCGAGGAGCCCGCCGGGGTGTTCGACGAGCACCAGAACACGGGGATCAACTTCGACGCGTACGAGGACATCCCCGTCGAGACCAGCGGCCGGGACGTGCCCCGGCCTGTGAGCACGTTCGCGGAGATCGACCTCGGGGAGGCGCTCAACAAAAACATCCGCCGGTGCAAGTACGTGCGGCCCACCCCCGTGCAGCGGCACGCCATCCCGATCTCGCTCCGGCGGCAATGGCGACTCCCAACCCCGTGAGTCATGACTGCTCCGTACTAGATGCTTGACGAAATGCCTAAGGTAGCCTGTTCATGAATTGTCTGGATGAAATACAGCGGTTGGCTCCAACTCTGCAACCTCCATTAGCATGACCTTACTGGTGGCGGTATGCATTGCAGTATTAGAGCCTCTTTCTGAAGCAAATCAGTTTTTTTTCCCAAGAGTTCAGAACATAATGAATTGCCGCCAGGTGGCTTTGACTGGTGAAACGCCCCGCTACATGGGATTTTGAGACATTTACTAGAATTATAATCTGCAGAGATCAATCGCTTGTTGTTTTAGGATTATTACTTGTGAATTGTGATGCGTATGGTGTACTTGCAGTGCCAAACTTCTTTTGAGACATTACTAGAATTATAATCTGCAGAGATCAATCGCTTGTTGTTTTAGGATTATTACTTGTGAATTGTGATGCGTATGGTGTACTTGCAGTGCCAAACTTCTTATTATGATGGATATGTTCGTTTCACCAGTCACTATCATTCTGTGCAATTATTCTGGTCAATGTTTTTTCCTTTGATAAAAAACTTTATTTCAATCTAAATCTGGCCATGAACCAACCAAATACTGTTGTATCTGTAGTTGTACACATAACGACAGTAGTAATGTACCTTTTGTATGGTGGTGTATTGTTTGCTTGAGCCGTTGAGACTTACGTAAGGCCATCATTGCTGGTCCTGAAAATCAGAGATGGAGTGACTGAAAATCAGAGATGAGTTAACATACATGGTTGCAATATAATTGGACTCGTTATTGCACATTCCAGTGATTCCACAAGCCCCTCATTACGCTAACCAAAGAACACAACCATGTCTGCATATGTTGTTTCTTCTTTAATACTTTATCAACAATGGTTGTTTGTGTAGATAATGAATAGACGGTATAGTCATGTCATTGGCATCTACCATAGTTAGGCAATGCAAGAACAGCAATGTTTGGTTGATAGGAAGTCTTGAGCGCATATGTTCTAAGGCTGTATTTCCTGGGTTGATATTATTTAGATCCAGAAATGTTCTAAGGCTGTATTTTTCTCAATATACATACCCTTAATCCGATTCATCAATGACGAAAGTCATTGTCATCTGTCAATCTTTTATGTTAATCTTTTATGTTATATTTGAGCTCGACTTTCATCTGTTTTGTAGCTTGTCGTTATATCGGTTTAATCAAAGTCTAGCTTATTTTTAGGTTAAACGAAATTCTCAGGCGCTCCGGTTGCATTGCTCTGTTGACAATTGACGAGGTACATTGATCTATCACCGGCAATTGTGTATCTTGGCAAAGCACCCTCTAGCTCTTTAACGTCGATGCTATTCTCATCAAAATAACTTACACACCAAACCATTTCTTATTCTGAAAAAAAAGCTTCATTTCTTTCTTTCCAAATGCACTAAATAGTTGCAGAAGTAAGCATATTCAAGATAACATAGTTCTTATAGCAGATCCACCATCTGGCCAGACTCAAAGTTGTAAAGTTGTACATGTCATTTATTGTACCACTTATTACTTATTTCGTGTAACCATGATAATGGAATTTGTGCTATGTAATTATCTTGAATGTTGTAAAGTTGTACATGCCAGTATAATTTATTTTCTTTGGGGATGAAATTATGTTTTGAACAACCATGTCCTTGCGACGAGGCTAAATTTGCCATTTGTATTATATTATTTTTTTTATCTTACACCTTTCATTTTAGGGAAAGGTGTTTTAGCAAGATGTCACAGCCATCAAGCCAAGATCTCAAAGGGAAAAAAGGTTCCTATATTGTAATTCTTGAAGTGCAAGTTTTCAAAATAAAACATGAGCTTGCATTAATATTTTAAATGAATATTTTGAACAGTGCTGGATGAAAACTTGGCAAAGGGAATGAGATCTTACCCCATTGTTATACCACGAACTCCAACAGGGCTCGTAATACACGAACCATCGGATGGTGTAAGCCCAAATTATGCTTCCTTAGATAAGGAAGTTTTGAACGAAGCATCTATGACTTTTCTTGCTCATAGTACTCTCACTTCAACTAACTTGCATGAAGAAGGAGAGAGCTCAAAGGGTACCACCTTTAGCTACACATTATATATATGGGAAAACATGTTTTTAATATGTATCAATAAAATTTACTTTGGTTATATCTTAGGACGAAAGCGTTCTCGTGAGCAAGGGAAAGCAAGCATTGGTGAACAAAATATCCAACATGAAATAGCTGCATATAAACGAATCCAAGCGCGACGTGATCGACAAAACAGGTGGTATGCAAAACTTACACCTGAACAAAGGCAAGCAAAGCGAGATCGTGAAAAGGCACGTCGACAGAGTTTAACAACTGAGGAGAGACAAGAGATTAATGCTCATAGAAGAGTACGTAGACAAAATTTACCACCTGAGGAGAGGAACGCCAATCAAAGAGCTCGTAGGCAGAGTTTGACACAAGAGGAGATAAAAGAGAAGAATGCACGCCGTAGAGCACTTAAGAAATGTTTACCACCAGAGGAAAGGCAAGCACTCCTAGATAAAATGAATGCAAACTATGCAACTAGGCGAGATACACCATGTCTTGAATCTCTCGCAATGCAATGCCCAGATGGTGGCACCTCATCCATGGAATGCCCGGAGGGTGGCACCTCATCCATGGAAAATTCATCACTATGGCGCCAAACCCACAATATTTCAAATATGGATGATGGTAACCTTCTTTGCTTGATTTTAGCACTCATTTACAAAGAAAAATGTCATTCTGCTCATGTATTCACATCTAAAAGTGATTGTAGATCTAGATACAATTCTTGAAGAGGACATGGACAAGGAGTACTACATGTTCGCCGGTGGAGGTATTATTTTTATTTTTGTCAATCATTGTTTAATCATGGATAGCCCGAGCTGGATGCTTATACTCTAACCCATTCAGACTTGGATGTGGGAGAAGACATAGATTCGAACGATGTAGAAGACACATCTGTCCAACATGATCCCTATGAACATGTTTACAGTAACATACCAAATAGCACACATGTGCTAAAGACCGTAGCAGACTGCAGCCATTGCGGTGCAAAGAAATTTCAATATGAGTCGAAGGGGTTTTGTTGCCGAAATGGGAAAATAAAATTGGCTACGCCTGAACCTCCACCTGAACTTAGAAGGCTTTGGTCGAGTGCAGATCCTGATGCAAGGCATTTTCGAGATAACATTAGATTTTTCAACGGCCACTTCTCCTTCACTACCTTAGGCGTTAGACTTGATGAGAACTACACCAACATGAGATCAGGGGTTTACACTTTCAGGGCACATGGCCAGATTTACCATAATGTACATTCATTTGGCCAAAGCGACTCTGGTCCAAATCATTTGGAGCTCTATTTCTATGACGATGATCCCAACCTCAATCATCGATTCCGTCACTCACCTAACCTTGACCAAGCAATCATGAGGACTTTAGTCAATATCCTTCGGGGAAATCCCTACTCCGAGACATTCCGCAGCCTTGGCAAGGTTGAAAATCTTGAGGAATATCGTGTCTCACTAAACATCGATATAAGGATGGACCAACGAGTATATAATAGACCAATAACATCAGAGGTGGCTGCTGTGTGGGTCGAGGGTAATGAGCTACGTAGGGAATTTGACCGTAGCATTATCCTATATGGGAACAACAATGAAAAATACAACATCAAACCGTACTATGGATGCTACGACCCTCTATCATATCCACTCTTCTTCCCAAGAGGGGAGCTTGGTTGGCATCCACAGATCCCGAAGGATGGTGTGCCCATTGAAGATATAATTCGAGAACATGGTAATGATTATGGTTTTGAGGATCCAGGTTAGTTTTCTATTAACTTTCCGTGACACATCCTTTTTGTTGTGCTTATTCGCGGCCTAATATTATGTGGCTCAATCTTGTGTTTAGATTTGAATAGTCGGTTGTGCGTCTCCGCCAGAGATTACTACTGTTATAAATTCCAAATGCGTCGTGGGATTTTCAATGCCATACTGTACGGCAAACGCCTATTCCAACAATATGCGGTTGACATGTACATCAAGGTTGAGAGTACCCGGTTGGACTACATTAGGCATCACCAAAAGGAGTTACGTGCCGACCTGTACAAAGGCGTGGTTGATAGCATACAAGCTGGAGAGAGTCGAGCCGATGCGGTGGGAAAGCGCATTGTTCTTCCAGCATCATTCATTGGGGGCCCGAGAGATATGAAAAGAAGATTCAGGGATGCTATGGCCTTAGTGCAGAAGTACGGGAAGCCAGACATCTTCCTAACAATGACATGTAATCCTAACTGGGATGAGATAATACGTGAGCTAGAACCAGGTCAATGCCCACAGGACCGCCCAGATCTCATTGTGCGTATATTCAGAGCCAAACTAGAGCACCTCAAGGAACAGTTGTTCAAGAAGCACATCCTTGGTAAGGTGGCTGCTTATGTGTACGTCGTTGAGTTCCAAAAGAGGGGTCTTCCACACGTGCACTTCCTTCTAATCATGGAGGGACGGTACAAGCTCACTTGTCCAGAACAATATGATTGTGTCATATCTGCTGAGCTACCAGACAAAAACAAATACCCAGAGCTATATGAGATGGTTGTCAAACACATGATGCATGGTCCTTGTGGGGTCCTAAATCCCAAGAATGTGTGCATGCAAGATGGCACATGCAAGTGCCATTACCCGCGTCCTTTCAATAGTACTACTTTACAGGGAAAGGACTCATACCCTGTTTATAGAAGAAGAGATGATGGCCGTCGAGCAAAGGTTCGTGGACAAATGCTAGATAATAGATGGGTTGTGCCATACAATCCTTACCTCCTAAAGGCGTTCAATTGCCACATCAATGTGGAGGTCTGCTCGAGCATAAAAGCCGTGAAGTATCTTTTCAAGTACATCTACAAGGGGCATGATCGAGCATCAGTTTCTCTTGATGAGCTCGATAGCAATGGTAATATTGATGAGATCAAGCAGTTCAGGGATGCAAGGTGGGTTACCCCACCTGAAGCATTATGGAGGATCTATAGCTTTGAACTTAGCAAGGTCTCCCCACCTGTGATGCAGCTACAACTACACCTCCCAAACATGCACATGGTCTCATTCCGTGCTGGACAAGATCTCCACGATGTTGTCGAACGACATGGCTCTGAAAGGTCCATGTTGACTGAGTATTTTGAGATGAATAAAGTTAATGAAGGAGCTCGTGGCATCCTGTATAAGGATTTCCCATCAGCATTTGTTTGGCAGGCGGGGCTAAAACGGTGGAAGGAAAGGGAAGAAAGAACACAGGTTGGCAGAATCGTGTCAGCACATCCAGCAGAAGGGGAGCGATACTATCTCAGGGTTCTCCTTAACCATGTAACGGGTGCCACGTCATTTGAGGACCTTCGAACGGTAGATGGGGTGGTATATCCATTCTTTCGTGAAGCTGCTGAAAAGAGAGGGCTTGTTGAGGCAGACAACACCCTTGACGAGTGCCTTAGTGAGGCCGAGTTGTTCCAGATGCCATCTGCTCTTCGGAGACTCTTTGCAACAATTTTAGTGTTTTGTGAGCCTAATAACGTGCGTGGCCTTTGGGAGAAACACTTTGAAGGAATGGCGGAAGATTACCATCATGTGCACTCATGCTCACGCATGGTTGAGCAAATGGTGTTGTTGGATATCAAGAATATGCTCCAATCGATGGGGAAGGACATAACAACATTTCCTCTACCCGAGATTGACGATTCGCTCAACACCAATGAGACTAGGGAGATCATGGAAGAGTCAATAATCCAGGTTGACCATGAGCATTTGTCTCTTCCATCATTCTTGAACACTGAGCAGAGGGCTGCGTACGACGAGATATTAGCTGCAGTGGACAATTGTGATGGTGGTGTCTTCTTCGTAGATGGTCCAGGTGGCACAGGGAAGACATTCTTATATAAAGCACTCCTTGCAAAGGTTCGAAGTGAGGGAAAGATTGCCGTGGCAACCGCAACATCAGGTGTTGCTGCATCCATAATGCCTGGAGGCAGGACCGCACACTCAAGGTTTAAGATCCCACTGAACATTGAAGATGGGGCTGTTTGTAGCTTCACAAAGCAGAGTGGGACTGCCCAGCTCCTTCAGCGAGCGTCACTAATAATTTGGGATGAAGCCTCGATGACAAAACGACAAGCTGTTGAGGCGCTAGACAGTAGCATGCGAGACATCATGGGCCGAAGGGATGTGCCATTTGGGGGTAAGACGGTGATCTTTGGTGGGGACTTTAGACAAGTGCTACCGGTTGTTCGGAAGGGATCAAGGCCTCAAATTACTGATGCGACACTTCGTAAATCCTATCTTTGGGGGTGCATGCGGCAGCTTAGGCTTGTCCGTAACATGAGGGCCCAAAGCGATCCATGGTTCGCAGAATACCTACTCCGCATTGGGAACGACACCGAGGAGGTTGACGAGCATAGCTATGTACGTCTTCCTGATGATATATGTGTTCCATGTACCGGCAACGACAACGACCTTGACACACTCATACAAAGTGTGTTTCCGACCTTGGATGAGAATCTTTCAGATTCAAACTACATCACATCTCGGGCCATTTTATCGACACGAAATGAGTACGTTGATGATATTAATACGAAGATGATTGACTTGTTTCATGGGGAGGAGATGGTATACCATAGCTTCGATTGTGCGGAGGATGACCCACACAACTACTACCCTCCTGAATTTTTGAACTCATTGACACCTAATGGGCTACCGCCGCATGTACTAAGGCTCAAGATAAATTGTCCTGTCATACTACTACAGAACATTGACCCCGCCAATGGATTATGCAACGGGACAAGGTTGGTTGTCCGAGGGTTCCAAAGGAATGCTATAGATGCTGAGATTGTGCTAGGACAGCATGCTGGGAAAAGGGTATTTCTCCCTCGGATACCTTTGTGCCCATCCGATGATGAGATGTTTGCCTTTAGATTCAAGAGGAAGCAGTTCCCAATTAGGTTGAGCTTTGCTATGACAATTAATAAGGCACAGGGGCAGACCATCCTAAATGTCGGTGTCTACCTCCCTGATCCGGTATTCTCTCACGGCCAGTTGTATGTCGCTTTATCAAGGGCCACTTCTAGGAGGAACATAAAAATTCTTGTCGTTGCAAAGAAAGATAAGGCCACACAGAACCAAGTGATGAATACCAGCGGAATCTTCACAAAAAACATTGTTTATAAAGAAGTACTCACTTCATAGACAGTGTATTGTATTTTCGGCTAAATATGAACTTTGCAAAATGTCATATTTTTCAATATATTATTGTTGCATACATCATTGTCAATATATTATTGTTACATCTTCAGAATCAAGAACCTTTTTTTGAAAGGTGCCTATCACAGGTATCAAGAGGATCACTGGATCAAAAGGCAAGGAGCCAACGTCCACAGTAGCAACCAGCAAACGAAACAGGATGTCCGTATTAGCTTGTATTATGGTTTTAGTTGTCTTATAATTTTTTTATTAAAAATAAATAGTAATGATTAAAAGAAATGACTTTTAAAAGAAGAGGAAGTGGTGGAAAAAATAAAAGAGAGATATATGTGTTTCGGAGTTGCCGATTAGCTCGGAGATGAAACATGGTTGTAGTAGGGATGGCCCCACCTAAACCCAGCAGGCCTGGTAGGAGATTATAAGGCCCAGAATAGGCCATGCGTAATGGCATAACTGCCCCCAGAGGGGATAACCAGATGTAAGGGTATAACTGTAAAAGCACTCCTCATGTGTATGTATATATACGAGTAAGCCATGGGGAGGACCCAAGGCAGGACATTTATCTTCATCACTCTCCACTACCATCTCTCTCTCTGTTTGGTCTGTAGCCACAACAGTTGGCGCCGTCCGTGGGGAGGACGAGGACAAGCCTGAAGACCGAAGAAGAAGGATGGCACCGAAAAAAGCTTCTTCAGCGGCGGCGAAGGGAAAGAAGGCGGCCGGGCCGGAGCGTCGTATGAGTACCAGGGCTTCGGCATCAGCGGCGGCGGACGCGGGTGGCGAGGTAGGCGCGGTAGCCGGAGACGTCGACGTTCGCGCGGCGACGACCAACCCCGTCACCGGCACCGCGACGACCAACCCCGCCACCGGCACCGCGACGATCCGCCCCGCCACCGGCGTTGCGGGGACGGGCCCCGCGGTCGAAGACGTCGACACGGGTGCGGCGACAGCCGACCCCGCCGACGCAACGACAGCCGACCTCGCCGCCCCCACTGCAACCCTCGCCGGCGGCGCGGACCAAGCGGTTCGAGGTAGCCACGATGGAGCGACCGGCAGTTCGGGATCTCGCGACGCGGTCGTCCCCGCGCCGACCCGCCCGTTGGGGTTACCGGTGACCCCGCCTGCACCGGCGATGGAAAGTGCCCTGCTTGCGGCTCTCAATGCATTCCAGCGGGAGCTAGGGGACCTTCGCGGAGCCGTCAGAGATATGCAAGAGGCTCGGAGTCAGCAGGTCGCGCCAGTGGTCGCGTCCGAGCCCACGCCGGAGAGGGCGGACAGTCGCGAAGCCCCCACGTCCAGCCGTGTGCCGCTGCGGCGCGTGGATCCGGAGTCCCCGCTTTCGGCGGGGCTGCAGCAGGCGGCATGGCCCGAAGACTTCAAGTTTCCTAGCGCCATCGACTCGTACAAAGGCGACACGGACCCCCACGAGTTCGTGCGCGTATACGAAACCGCGATCGAAGCCGCGGGCGGCGACGACACCACGAAGGCAAAGGGACTCCCCCTCGCGCTACAAGGAGTGGCGCTCTCTTGGTTCTTCACCATAGAGCCGGGCTCCATCTACGCGTGGGAACAGCTTCGTGTCCGTCTTCACAACAACTTCCAAGGAAACTACGTTGACCAAGTCGACGCGGACCAGCTCTTTGCCGTGAAGCAAAAACCTTCGGAGAAGCTCCGGGACTACTTCAAACGCTTCGCCAAGATTCGATGTCAAGTGAAAGACGTCAACGAGACCACCATCGTCAATGCAGCCATACAGGGCCTTCGTCCGGGCCCGATGGCCGAGTACAACGCGCGAAATTCAATCAAGACGGTGGCGAAGCTCTTCGACAAGATGGAAGAATATGCCAGGGCGGAGGAAGACGCTCGGCGAAGGCAAGGTGACGACTCCGACACCAACCAGGCCGGAGCCTCGGCAAAAGCCGAAGATCCGCCGAAGGGCGGTTCTTCGAAGGGAAAGTGTAAGCAGGAGTCGTCCCGCGACGCGCCCGACCGAAGGGACAACCCGCATAAGGAGTCGTCCGATCAGCCCAAGCGCGGCCAGCAGAGGTCGAGGCGAAACCGGTACGTCCTCGACATCGAAGGCGGGTCCGACGAGGGTGCTCCAGCGGGCCGAGGCGGTCGGGGGCGCCGTGGCCGGGGGCGCGGCCGTGGTAGGGGCCGCGACGATAAGGGTCGTGGGGAATACGACGACCAGCATCAGGGACTGTGGTGCGTAGTCCACGGCCGCGGCAATCATGATACCCGCGCCTGCACCTCCATCGCGGCGCTCCGCGACAGCGTCGCTAGGGATAGGAACCCGAAGGCGCGCCCGCCTGCGGTGGCCCACGTCCAATTCCCATACGAGGCCCCCATGCAGGTATAGGCGCAAGGGATGCAGGTACAGGCGCAAGGGATGCAACCCCAGGAAGGCGCCTTACGGATCCAAGCCCACGTACAGCAGCCACGGGAGGGCCTCCTGTCGTTGCAGGCTCCGGACGCAACCTACCGCAGGGCCATTAACGTCATATTTGGAGGCTCTGCACTGGAATTCGCCTCGGCACGGCAGCAGAAGGCCTACGCGCGAAGACTACATCACGTGGCGGCATACCCAGCGCAAGCACCGCCGGATTGGGCGCAGCAAGAAGTTACATTCACACCCGACGACGCCCAGGGTGTGGACTTCCCTCATCAGGACCCCCTGGTCATCCGGGTCACCATCGCGGGATGCGACGTGGGGCGCGCCTTGGTGGACGGTGGTAGCTCCGCGAACGTATTGTTTGCGGCGGCCTTCGACCAGATGGGGATCCCTCGAAGCCGCCTGGGGCCCTCGGGAATCCCACTGCAGGGCTTCGGGGGACAGCCCCTGCGAGCGCTGGGCCAAATCGACCTTCAAGTCTCCTTCGGCCGAGATGACAATGTGCGGACCGAAGATGCCACCTTCGACGTGGTCGACCTTCCGTACCCCTACAATGCCATACTAGGGCGCCCAATCCTCAACTCCTTCGGCGCGGTACCACATCACGGCTATCTGTGCATGAAGATCCCGGGTCCCCGGACCATCATCACCGTCCGAGGCGACCAGGATATGGCCCGGCGCATCGAGCCAGGCACCAGGTGCCCGCGTCGCGAAGCCCAACGACACTCTTAGAGCCGGCGTCACAGCGCGGAGGTCTGCGGGGTCATCCATAGGCGCCTGCGCGGGCCCCGCAGATGTCTAGCGACTAGAGGCTGCGGCCGCACCAACGGCAAACGGTTAGTACATTCACCCTTTGTAGTTGCTCACCCGCGCAAACGGGGATGTAATGAAGATCGCCGTTTGCCGCTAATCTTTCTTCATCACACGCAAGCACGCGGTGAGGGCGCGCGCAGGCTTGGCCAACGCGCGCGTCCCCGCAGCATAAACCAAAGACGCACGTTCGCGTGTGCACTCGCCGTCGCCAGGGGGGCGGGACTGAGTATAAACCAAAGACGCACATTCGCGTGTGCACTCGCCGTCGCAAGGGGGGCGGGACTGAGTATAAACTAAAGACGCACGTTCGCGTGTGCACTCGCCGTCGCCAGGGGGGCGGGACTGAGTATAAACCAAAGACGCACGTTCGCGTGTGCACTCGCCGTCGCCAGGGGGGCGGGACTGAGTATAAACCAAAGACGCACGTTCGCGTGTGCACTCGCCGTCGCCAGGGGGGCGGGACTGAGTATAAACCAAAGACGCACGTTCGCGTGTGCACTCGCCGTCGCCAAGGTGACGGGACTGAGTATAAACAAAAGACGCACCGGGGGGACGCCCTCGCGCGCACGAGTCTCCGGACTATAAAGAAGATGTCCGCTTCTGCACGCACTAGTCCACGGACTTGAAATAAGACGTAGCGTCGAGGTCCGCCTCCGCACGCGCGAGTCTCCAGACTATATAGGAAGACGTAGCGTCGAGGTCCGCCTCCGCACGCACTAGTCTACGGACTCTAAATAAGACGTAGCGTCGAGGCCTGCCTCCGCACGCGCGAGTCTCCGAACTATAAAGCAAGGCAAACCGCGGAGGTCTGCCTCCGCATACGTTAGTCTGCGGACGGTCCGCTCTACGGAACCCTGGCGCAGCTACTTCGCCAACGGTGGCATCAACACACAGCGCATATCTTAAAATGCCAGGAAGTCTGCATACCGGAAGAATCACATGTACAAAGATCCAGCAACATCCCGGCCGCTCTAAGCCGCTACCCCGCGGGTTCGTCCTTAACACGCGCTAAAGTTGGGGCCCCGCTCGAAGAAGGCTGGCTCGCCCAAAAGCCGAGCGACTCTTCGGCCCTTCGCCAGCGTCGAAGGCGTCGCCGGGTTGAAAGGTCGGCCGCACGAAGCCGGTCCCAGCAAGGAAGCTGCCCGGGATGTAGGTGAAAGTCAGAATGCAAGTAGCAAGTGTGTACTTTATTCGCAAAGACAAGGAACAGTACAACACACGCCTACACCTAAGCACCACGGCGTCAGACCTGCGGGTTCCCGGCGCCTTCGGAGGGCCCAGCGCCACCATCATCGCGTCGAGGGACCCCGTCCAGAAATTGGCCGAGGCTCCCCGTCCCGTAGAGCGACTTCTGGAGCTCGATCCGTGCAGCATCCGGCCCAACGTGACCCCAGATCCGGTCGAAGAAGGGCCCGAGGGCAAGGCAAGCGGAGCGGACGGTGCCGGACATTACTCCGGCCCCGCCAGGCATCTCCAGCTGGGGATCATCCAGCGCGGCGACGTGCGTACAACCGCGGTGCTGCAGGAGCGCGCACACCAAGCATGCCGACGTGTACGCGCAGTGGGTGCCGAAGGACGTCGCCGCGTCGCGCGCGACGTTGGCGGCATCCCCGACCCAGCGGAGCGTCCGAGACAGCTCCTCCGGGCCGAAGGCGCGTCCCGGCACCTCCGCTACCAGCCCTTGAAGATGGCTCTCCAGCACTTGCATGGCGTCCCAAGCAACCACCGAGGCGTCGCCCAGCGTCCGGTTGCGCTCCGCTAGAGTCAAGGCAAGCTCGCCTTTTTCCTTCTCTAGCGCGACGACCTGCTCCAGGAGCCCGTCCCGCTCCGCCGCGAACTTTTGTTCAGCAGCTGCCGCGGCCGACTCCTGCGCCGACGCAACAAGCCCCTCGGCGTGCGCCCTCGCTACGGCGCATTCCGCTTCCAGCTGGCGGAAGCGGGCGTCCTGGGCAGAGCGGGCGCCAGAGGCTTCGCGCAGCTCCTCCTCGGCGGCCCGCAGCCTATCCTCGAGCGCTTTTTGGCTACGAGCATAGGCCGTTTGCAGGGCCTACCCCAGCACGAGTGTCTGTAGAAGGGAAAAGACTTAGCAAACTCAGCTAAACTCAGGCGCGGTCGCATGAGTACTTACCCTCACCCCAGACACCTCGAAAGCGTCCTCGAGGCGCCCCGCACCGTAGGCCTGCAGCACTTGCGGGTCGACACTCGTGGCCATGTCATTCACAATCCCGCGCCACGCCCTCAGCGTCTCCGGAGGCGGCACGAAGTCCGCAGGGCTCACGTGTTCGGAGGCCCCGTGTTCCATCGGGTGCTCCCCCTCCGGAATGAGCAACGCTGTAAATAAGGATACGGGTGAACACCCCAAGGCATAAAAGCATACACCAGAGTAAGCTAAGCCACCCTACCTTCGGTAGCAGAAGGAATGGTCCCGCCGCGAGCGGAGGCCTCCGCGTTCGGGGAGGACGACGGCTGTCCCTGCGCGGCGGGCGGTGTGGCCAGAGGGGCAGAATGCGCATAGGCCACGGGGCCCCCAGTGCTTGCGCTGGAGTCCCACAAGCTTCTGATGCCCGTAGCCACGACGAACCCCCGCAGCCGTGGTTGGGGAAGACCCCGCGGCTGCTGCACCCGGGGGCGAAGGTTCCACGGTGGCAGTCGTCGAAGGGGGCACCTCGGTCCCCGCTGCTGTTGGTAAAGACAGCACGGCTACGTGCGCCCCCGCGGAGGGCGCCTCCGGCACCACAGCGGCCACGGTCGAGGGCTCCACCTAGGCATCGCCGGTCCGCACGGGGTCCGCCTCGGCAACATCGGCGGGCGGTGAGGCTTCCCCCCTCCGGCTGCCCGCGGCAAACCCGCCGTCCGGGACGCTTGCCGAAGACACCTCGCCTTCGGCGCCTGCGCCACCCAAGCCCGAATCGGCGTACCTCACCGAGTCTGACTCCGCGTCCGCCGCGCCCTCGGAAACACTAGCAGCAGGCGCGGCAGGCGCCCCGCTGCGGCCCCTCTTCCGAGACGAGGCCTTCTTCTTCTTCGCTCCACCATCGTCTGGAGCGACACGGTCCAGCACGGCAAGGCCCAGGACCTCGCACACGCGGTTTATTCACCCCAGCCCCGCCTTGGCGATAGCAGACGCGCGCTGCTCGTGCTCCCTGGCGGTGTACGGCCCCAGGAATACGCGCGCGGCTTGCTCCGCCTCCTCCAAGGAAATCCCTGAAGCAAAGGAGAATAGCATCAGCATACAACGCATTTCGCGTCAACAAAGGAGGGACGCAATCGAGGCTTACGGGGACCGGGCGGCGCCGGTAGCGAGCAAACCCACGGCGAAACATTGTCGTCTCGATGCCTCTCGGCGGCAAGATGCCAGTCGTAGGCAAGCGGTGCCACGCCGTACATCACGTACTCTTCGGCAAGGTCGGCATGTTGAGGCGGGCGGCCACGCCTACGAGCCGTTTGACCCTCCGCTTGTCCTCATCATCGAGCGTTCGGCCGGGCGAGGGCTTGAACGCGATTGGTCGGCCTGTGCACGCAAGGCCGCTCCCGCTCTCCACACGGTGGTAGAACCACCGCTTCATCCAGTAAGACTCCCACTTCCCGCGAGTTGAGTTCGCAGGGAAGAGCTTCTTGCACGACGAGCGAAGAATAAAAGAGACGCTACCGAAGCTCGACAGCGTGCCCTTCGGCTGGCATCGTGCCTCGTGGAGATAGGCGAACAGCGACGCGCTGGGCCAGCACGCCCCCGAGCGCAAGGCCCAGCTGTACACCGCGAGCCGGGCCACGGCGTTTGGAGTCAGTTGCGCCAGCTCCAGCCCGAAGGTCCGCAGCACGTCGCCCACCACAGGCGTCGCTGGGATCCGGAGCCCCGCGTCGAAAAAGGCAACGAATACGACCGCCTCCGACCTCTCGGGATGCTGTTCCGTCTCGTCGCCGGCGGGCAATCGTACATCCTGGCGCCCGGACAACTTCCCCGCGCGCAAGAGCCCTTGGATCGTCTTCTCGGTCACGAGCGAGGGGCCCAGCTCGCCGGAGAACGTGCCTTCCTCCTCCGCCACCAGCCGCTCCTGGTCAGCCGCCGCCGGGTCGCGCTCTTGGAGCGCGTATTTCACCTCCAACGGCGAGGATCGCCGGCGAATGTTAGGGCCACCAACCGCCTGGCCGCGCTCGCTACTGGAGGCCATCGCTTCCCACGACGAGACTGAACCGGTGAAGATAGCGCGAAGGTGTGGAAGGCGGAGCAGACAGGAAAGAGGGCGTAAAGGTGCGGAGACACTGTCACAGGGGGGCTATTTCAAGCCACCTCGCCCATACCGTCGCTACTGAAGCGTCACAACGATCCATGTGCCGGATGCAACCGCAGCGGTATAAAGGCCCGCCCCGCACGATTCCCCGTAATCGAAAGCGAAGGGTCGCGGAGGTCCGTGTACGAGGCGTGACCGTAGTCGTACAAGCGCCCGTCCAGCGCAACGCCCCACCTAACGATGGAAGGTCACGACCACAAGCGCCACTCACTGCCCGCCCGTGTCCCCCTTGCCTAGGGAAGAGGCGAGCGGCTGCAAACACGCAACCGTCCACATCCCGCCGCCCACCAGTCATAGGCCGCCGCGTGCCCCGGGCGCGTCGGGTCGCACGGTACGGGAACCTAACCCTGTCAGACCAAGGGCCGGCGTGATTCCAGGAACCTGTACAGCGCAAGGCCGCATCAAAGAACCGGCTAGGGGACGGAGTGCGCGCGTCTACTTCGACTTAGGCGCCAGCTTCGCTGCCACCCGTTCGACGGGTAGGGGGCGGAGCGCGCGCTCCTACTTCGACTAAGCGCCAGCTTCGCTGCCACCCGTTCGACGGGTAGGGGACGGAGCGCGCGCGCCTACTTCGACTAGGCGCCAGCTTCGCTGCCACCCGTTCGAGGGGTAGGGGACGGAGCGCGCGCGCCTACTTCGACTAGGCGCCAGCTTCGTTGCCACCCGTTCGACGGGTAGGGGACGGAGCGCGCGCGTCTACTTCGACTAGGCGCCAGCTTCGCTGCCACCCGTTCGAAGGGCAGGGGACGGAGCGCGCGCGTCTACTCCGAAGAGGCGCCAGCTTCGCTGCCACCCGTTCGAAGGGCAGGGGACGGAGCGCGCGCGTCTACTCCGACCAGGCGTCAGCTTCGCTGCCACCCGTTCGAAGGGCAGGGGACGGAGCGCGCGCGTCTACTCCGACCAGGCGCCAGCTTTGCTGCCACCCGTTCGAAGGGCAGGGGACGGAGCACGCGCCTCTACTCCGACCAGGCGCCAGCTTCGCTGCCACCCGCTCGATGGGTAGGGGACGAAGCGCGCGCGTCTACTTCGACTTGGGCGCCAACTTCGCTGCCACCCGTTCGACGGGTAAGGGGCGGAGCGCGCGCGCCTACTTCGACTAGGCGCCAGCTTCGCTGCCACCCGTTCGACGGGTAGGGGGCGGAGCGCGCGCGCCTACTTCGACTAGGCGCCAGCTTCGCTGCCACCCGCTCGATGGGTAGGGGACGGAGTGCGCGCGCCTACTTCGACTAGGCGCCAGCTTCGCTGCCACCCGTTCGACGGGCAGGGGACGGAGCGCGCGCGTCTACTGCGACTAGGCGCCAGCTTCGCTGCCACCCGTTCGAAGGGCAGGGGACGGAGCGCGCGCGTCTACTCCGACGAGGCGCCAGCTTCGCTGCCACCCGTTCGAGGGGTAGGGGGCGGAGCGCGCGCGCCTACCTCGACTTAGGCGCCAGCTTCGCTGCCACCCGTTCGAGGGGTAGGGGGCGGAGCGCGCGCGCCTACTTCGACTAAGCGCCAGCTTCGCTGCCACCCGTTCGACGGGTAGGGGACGGAGCGCGCGCATCTACTCCGACTAGGCGCCAGCTTCGCTGCCACCTGTTCGAAGGGTAGGGGACGGAGCGCGCGCCTCTACTCCGACCAGGCGCCAGCTTCGCTGCCACCCGTTCGACGGGTAGGGGACGGAGCGCGCGCGCCTACTTCGACTAGGCGCCAGCTTCGCTGCCACCCGTTCGACGGGTAGGGGACGGAGCGCGCGCGTCCACTTCGGCGGGGCGCAGCAAAGACGGGGGTCTTGTCCTGCGAAATCTACCTCGTTTTCCTTAACAGGCCACCTACAGTGCATCAACATACAAGGTAATGCCGGCGGGCTCCCTCAGGAACGCCGACTGTAGGTAGGCCTGTTAAGAAAAACAGGGCAGACCTCGTTGTCGCCTACGGAAGCGTGGTGCGGGGTCAGGAAGCGCGGCTGGTTGTCGATAACCAGCGCTGATCAAGCTCCCAGGAAAAATAGACCTCCTTCTGTGCATCAACATTCCCCAAGCCGCTCAGTATCACCCAGGAATGTTGATGCACGGCAGGGGCCCATTTTAGGGGAACAGCTTCTATCGCAATATACGCAGGAGCAACACCTCACCAGCGCCATATATATACCCCAATCAGCAGGGGAACCAACCGGCGGAAGGCCAATCGGCAGAAGTCCAACCGCCGGAAGTCCGCCGCCATATTAATGGTCACGACGCCTCAACGCCCGCACCACGTGGACGCCCGGAAATCCGAGCGCCGCAGCAGCGCGCACGTCTGCTTCGGCCACATCGCAGCTCCGGAAGTTTGGAAAAGTTCACAGGCCGCGGGGACGGAGGGGGCCAAAGGACTCGGCAACATGGCTTCGGCCTTGTGAAGCCCTTTACCATGAGAGGCTCCTGTAGTAGGGATGGCCCCCACCTAAACCCAGCAGGCCTGGTAGGAGATTATAAGGCCCAGAATAGGCCATGCGTAATGGCATAACTGCCCCCAGAGGGGATAACCAGATGTAAGGGTATAACTGTAAAAGCACTCCTCATGTGTATGTATATATACGAGTAAGCCATGGGGAGGACCCAAGGCAGGACATTTATCTTCATCACTCTCCACTACCATCTCTCTCTCTGTTTGGTCTGTAGCCACAACAATGGTACTTCGGATTCCTTTATCATGGTACTTCGGATTTCAATAGAATTTAAATCACCCTTGCTTAGTTTTGAGATTTGTGATTTATTTTTATTATTAATAAAAAAACATGGCTTATGATGTTGGGTTGGTATCCTATGCAAAGCGGGTTTTAGGTGCAATGGGCTGTAAAGTTGAGCATATACCAAACTTAGAAAAGGAGGAGCTGCGTCGTCCATGTTTAGGATAATCACGGTGTATACATGGATTCTTACTATATATTCATTGGATTAAATGTTGAACTACTTACTGTTTCTCACGCTGATTTATCTTGACTCCTCTCTTTTTTTTTGGGGATGATGACGTTTTTTTAGTGAACTGCTCGAACCGAGCGTCAAGTTGTGATGAGTAATATTGCAAAGATAAATGTTCAGCATCTTGCTCAAAGTGCCATCCGAATGGACATTGCAGAAGTAGAAAGAAATGGGTACTCCTTTTTTTTACCGATGTGGTCCTCCAAGGAAGTTTAACCTTTGCCTTCAAAGTCTAAAACCCTCTCCATGCAAGTTCTCTCATGTATACACTCCCTTTCATTGTGCACGTACATACCGACGTCTTCCTTTCGTCATGCATACGATGCTTCATTTCTAATTTTATATATATATATATATATATATATATATATATATTGATTATATATCTGTGCGTGTCGACCGTCTGGATCTGTCGCAAGT
Organism: Dendrocalamus latiflorus; assembly: GCA_017311315.1. Taxonomy (NCBI): domain Eukaryota; kingdom Viridiplantae; phylum Streptophyta; class Magnoliopsida; order Poales; family Poaceae; genus Dendrocalamus; species Dendrocalamus latiflorus. Next base: position 20,618,583 of record CM029672.1, read on the forward strand.
GCTTGACTTGGGTTTGAAGACCAGGTCAGGTACAGGTACAGAAAAACATATTTTGAAGAAAAGAATATCTTTTTTTGTGAATCAAAAGGAAAAGAGCATATATAGGAGTTAAGCAACAAACCTTGAATATATAATCACCTTAAAGAAGGAGGCACTGTTTCCTTTGTGACTGATTCTGGTTAATTCCATGACAAAAATGCCATCAGGGTACAGGTTTGATGGATCTTGGGATGGGGAGACAATCAAGTAGAAATGCTCCATTTTCCTTTCCAGCTATGTCGACGAGCCCGTGTCAACAGCTTGATCACACTACTATTGCATCGTCAAATCAGATGGAGCTAGCAGAGGCTCGATAGTACAGGTTCATGAATAGTAGAGAGAAAAAGGTTATTGCCTTGAGTTGGACCAAACGAACCTGTCAATACCTCGTGAATTTAAGGATGGTCATCACGGCCACGTGTTTGTTGTTTTGTTATGCATCAGCCGGCCGATTTGACTATTCCCTAACATCTCCTTGATTCGTGAAAGGTCCTTATTTCAGCAAATGTATAGACATATATAGATGCAGCTTGATGAGCAATTTTAGAAAGTTACAACTTGTAAAACAAGTTTACTGGCAGGAACGGTCGATGCACAAATTCTGAAAATTTTTAAAATTAACTTTCGTAATTCGTACGCGCTGTAGAGTATTGTTTCTCAATATAGGGATCAACACAACTAATTATTGAGTAGTTATTCGTGTTAATATTATAAATCTTCAGCATGACTACAAGCTATGAGATTGTATAATTGGATATGAAAAAAAAACAAGAACCTCACATGTTCATTGCTGTATTAGACAGCACAGTAGGTAGCATTGTGATGTGCTTGCAGCCTTACACCATGCTTTGAGGTTTGGATCAGTGTATCTGCATTGCATGCTTGGGTGCAACCCAAAATACAAGCTATGAGATTGTATAATATGTCTAGAAGATAGACTACTCGATTGCACTAGAGTCAAAATGCCCCTCCATTACTGTTCAGCCTACAGGACAAAAAGGCTATAAGAAATTGCAGCTACGATGGACAACACAGAGCTGCAGTAAGAAATTGCAGTAAGAAAGGGTATAAGATAGACTACTCCCCATCTTTCTTCCCCAACGTGCTGCAGTAAGAAATTGCAGTACGATGGACAACACAGAGCTGGATATGGCGCCAATATGGGAGAAGAGATGCAGGGGTTAAAACTTTTGGCGCCCAATATTTTTGTGATTGCAGCTATAAATAAACATTCTGTGTGGCCTTGCTCCATTGTTGTTATCAGACCAGTGTGCTCTATACCTCATAATATCAGACCAGGTATACCTCATAATATCAGACCAGGTATGAGTCAATTGCAATTGTTCTTTACTAGGTTTCTATTTGGAACAATTGATTGTTTATATCCTCACATGTCCATTGAAGAAAAAGTCATCATCAAACATTCACCCTTCCATCAAGTGTTCCAACAGATCTGATAGGAAAGATAGGAAACAAAATAATGTCAGATGACTCATACCACTTCAACTTGAAATTTGAGTTTTTGAACTTCATGTTTATATTTGAGTTTTCAATTAGACTTCATGCTTATTTTGCTTTAAGCAAAAATTCTAGGCTTGAACCTGTTATGCATGTTAGCTACTGATTACTGACAGGAATGTAACTTGAGCATATAAACAATAGCAACAATTATAGTAATTTATAGAACTTGAGCATATAAACAGTAGCAACAAATAACCCGTGATTCCTGAGATTACATGTTTCCTTGATCTCCATCATTATCAGATAAGAGATTCTTGTGCAAAACTACAACAGACGATACTCTTTGGTCCTAGATATAGTTCAGCGAGGCTATTTCCCACACTTTCCATTTCTCTTGTACTAAACATAGTTTCCAGAGGTGCTTGATTGTGTCCTGTAGCAGCACAATTAATTGATAAAATGATTTGCCATGGGAGAAACAGATTTATTTGTACTTGTTCATGAGATTATTATTATGCCTGTCCAATTTAGATTTTATACTATCCTGTACTAGCACAATTTATATTTGGAATACCAAGCATAGTTGCTTGTATGCTAATTTTTATTTTTCGGGGGATTTAGGATGAGGCCCTTGAAGCGTCTTAGAGTTGAAGCTCCACGTGTTCCAACCTTTGGTGATTTCCATCCTTCAACAAAATGGAGCATAGGTGTTCGCCTTTATCACAAGTATCATGTTGAGACATTCGCTCCTGGTAGGAAGAGGCTGACCTTGGTTTTGTTGGATGAGCAGGTAATGTTCACACATGTATTTTTAGCTACTAGAATGTTAACTATGGTTGATAAGTTCATATGCTAATAAGCTACACGAAATATTTGTCATAATCTCCAAATCTTACAAAAGAACTAAGATTCCCGATCTTTAAACACACATTGCAAAATTAGAAAGGAAGATCATAGAACTAATTGTAGCATGATTACTGAGGGCTTATTTTGATACACATTTGTTGTCAGTTTGTGTACAACATTAGTGGTTGGGATCTGGGACCGAAAGGCATGAAGTCTGACCTTTGTGAGAAAGATGAGGATTTGGTTGATAGCTTTGGTGTCACTTGAGTTGTATCCTTGCTCTGTTTGGGAATATGAAAACCCATTTCCTATTGGAGAATCAATAAATATTACATTGCTCACCTGGAATGTGCAAATTAAGGATCAATTAGTAACAAGTTGCATCAATTTGTTCATGGGATAGAGAAAGAGAGATGCATAGGAGTAGTATCTCAAGTAAATATTGCAGATACATACTTATATTTTAAAGTCATAGTATCTCAAGTAAAATAAGGACCTGCCCCGCTAACCCCAGATTTTGCATCAATGATATTGTTGCTCATCTTGATCAGTTTTGCCTGCACGGTAAAACAAAATATGCTAAGAAAGACATAGATACTAAGAATGTTAATAAGTGACATTTTAGAATATTTTCATAAAGGAGCATGACTCAGAAGCACAACATTTTTACAAATATACTTTCCGCTACAGAAAATGGATATTCTTTGTACATTTGCAAATATATGGGTATGGCACAACTGACAGCTATTATGTCTAAACTTTGTTGTTTTGATCATAGACTAGAATTATCAGAATTTCTATTGATCCTCACCTTCATTAGAGGAACAAGGAAGTTGAATAGACGTGGGATAACATCCTGGATTTGCAACAAGACGTGCATTTCTTATTTCATCTCGAAGAACTTCAGTCAGGCCATACACAGCTTCTTGCTGAATAAACAGAGAAACAACCAACAGAGAAAATGAGTTCACAGAATCAAACATAATAACATAAAGGAATAATCCAAAAATACCATATGACTATATATGAGTCCAATTCAAACCCTAAAAAGTATTATACCAAAAAGAAATTGAAGAAGCATATCAATACGAATCGAAGTTGGCAATCACATGCCGATGCTGAAATTGGAACTTAAGAACTGAGTAATAGCAAAAGTACATGACAAATGATAGTTACTAAACAAGTACGTAGGGGAAAGTAGTCAAGAAAACCTGAAGTTCTAGTGCCCTATGAGAATGGCCATGCCAGTCAGCATACTCATTGATATCACACAATCGGAAATCCTGTAAACATGATAAGTCACTCATAAGAACGATTGGCTGTTAATAACGTAAATAAATCATGTGTTTGTGTAGAGCATACCGCAGAGAGATCAACAATCTTCAGATGCTGGGGTAAACCTTGAATAATTTCCTGATAAAAAATTGCAATCAGATATTGCAAAAATTTTCAACATAATCTTGTCCTCCAGTACACAATAGAGTGTACAACCGTATTCCTTTAAACAATTCAGCTATTGATAGGGAAAAAATCAGAATAGTCATGCTGAAGATAAACAACCTGGGTTGTTCCATGTGGCAAGCAACAAAAAACTGCATCAACATCTGAAAAATCTGCATCTTTTATTGCAACCAAATTTGGCAGGTCCTGCGAAATGAAAAGAGATCAACATGAAGCCAACACTAATTCTAATACAAAGAAATGTACTACTGCCCAGCATCACGTGTGGAGGAAGAGTAGAAAAATTCTTACTTGTGTTATCAAGTGAGGAAATACAGATCCAAACTGTTCGCCAACTTAAATTGCTCACCTGAAATGTGCAAATTAAGGATCAATTAGTAACAAGTTGCATCAATTTGTTCATGGGATAGAGAAAGAGAGATGCATAGGTTGAATCAAATTAACCTTGGTCCAGGAATCTGATTTGTAGACCAACTTAGGCTTCATTATCTCCCAAAATAACCTGGTCCTATATAATGGAAACAGGGAAAGTATGCACTTAATTCTTCCGTCTTTTTTGTCCCCTTTTTAGTGGAGCTCCTCCAATCTGATATGATAAATAAAATAGCTTAAATAGCACAGCAATCAGCAACACCATGCATAATACTGTCAACATTAGTTTTTTTTCTCTAAGGCATCATGCATTTGCTTAACCCTTATACAACTTTAGCCAGCAAAGTAACACATCCTCTCGACAACCTTAAAACCACTCTCTTCTATCTGTAATTGGACATCCTTATTTCCTAGCATTAACAAAATCTTATGGGAAAACAGATCGACAAAGAAACCAAAACACCGCAACCTGCAGGTAAAGGTTTGATATTCAATATAATTCCACTCCTGGAAATGTTATTAGATGCTTAGTTACATTCTGTTGAATTTTAATGGTGTCTGACTTTGCCTACTGTCAATAGGGCAAAAAAATGGTAGCCACTATTTATGATGACCAGGTGGATCGTTTAGATCCCCTACTTCGAGAGGGCTGCGCATATTATGTGTCAAGGTTGTCCGTAGAGCCTATGAGGAGAATCGAGCATAAGTGGCTTGCAGAGCATGCTTATGGGTGTGTTTTCACACGTGTCACTACTGTGAGTGAGATACCAAATATGAGTGAGAAGACATTGCCGCTTTTTCCGCCGCTCATGCCACTTAGTGAAGTTTTTGAATTCACCTATCATAATGACATTTATGTTGGTATGTATTTCAGTTGACCACCCAAGTAATACTGCTTTGTAATAAATCAAAGTTTTACTAACATTTTTTCACATGTCAGATGTTATTGGAATGGTCATGTTTGTAAGCACTGTAGGCTATGTGGAAGGCTACTACAATAGAAAGATACCTTTTAGAAATGTTCTTATAATTGATGGCAGGTATGTACTTTGTTGTAGTATCTTCTTGAATTTATGGTTGCACGTCTAAATTATTTATGTTACTATACTGGTTTCTAGAAATCATTATTGTCCATGGCCCCCTAAGTTTGCTTCTTTGCCACTTAGAACATTACGATTTGGTGCTATATTTGGTTGTTTTTGCATAGAATGGAACCCCTCTTGTATAATTAATCTATAAATGCTAATGGCCTTCCCTGTATAATTAATCTATACATGCTAATTGCCTTATAAAATTTCCCTTCCCTTCATGACTTGTCTGGTTAGAATATATAATCATGTTTAGTGATTACATTTTCAAACAGATGGAATACCTTCTCAGTTTTTTTATATAATAGTGATAATATATGAATCAGAAAATGTTTTTCTCTTGAGTCTCGCAAATTTTTTATAAAGTAGAATAACCTGCTAAGTTCATATGTTGGATAAAGTGCCATGTTTATAGAGCTTTTATAAGACAAAATGGAAACTCAGCCCATGTTTATATGTTTATATATTCCTGTAGCTTCAAACCTGTGAAGTTAGTTGTTAAGGACAAAGTACTTCCCAGCCATTTGACTAAATGGACGAGTTGCTCTGATGATCGAGCTATCATTGTGGCAACTATGCTTAGAGCAAGGCGTGAACAAGGTGAGTTGATGTGTGTTCCTTGTTCATTTTGTGTTGATCTACTCTATGTTTTATACTTATTATATTATATACTTATTTACTTTTTAGACCATAGCCTGCACACTACATGCTTCAGTAGGGTGCACTTTGAACCTAATGTTGCAGTTGCACGCGATCTGAGACGGAGGTAAACATAATTTTGATTATAAATATTTTAGTAATTAGTTTTAGCTACATGGTTTATCATTTATGGATTCTTTTGTAGGCTCAACAATGAGCTTATTGGAAATGCTTCTCCATGACATTACAAGGGGAAGTAAATGCAAATCTTTTGGCTAAGGGACCTCTAGCTATATAATTGCTAGAAGTGCAAGACTCATTTTTGTGGAAGTAGATGCGATTTTTCATGAAGGAAGTTGATGCAGTTCTTTTGGCTAGGATATTCATAGCTAGGATGCTTGCTAGAAGTAGATGCAAATGTTGTGGCTAAGATACTTCTAGCTATCATGCTTGCTAGATGATTGTGCTTCTATGTGTAATTTGACGCATAGCAAATTGGACATGTGTTCATGCCATTCTATCTACTTTTAGTGGTAGCATTTGTAGTATCAAGAAACTTTCTTATGTATCTGTGGAATGGAGTTATATCATAATTGAATATCATCCTTGGAAGTGAAAGTCTTTCTATATGGGGATCTATAGTAGGGGTGAAGCTAAGGGTGAGGCTTGGTAAGGCTCAAGCCTCACCTCCGGCCGGCAAGAACACCTATGATCCATCTCACCGGCCCACTAAAACATCAATCTGATTACCCGCGAACCGAGTCACCATATTATATTGCATAATATAAAATAAACAGCCATACAAGACTAACATCTTGACCACATATGCCCAGATTAATCATGCGATTCAACCAAAAAATATTGAGATAGTAACTCTAAAAAGGATTTGCCGTTCAATTAAACCACAACAGATAGCCATGCCCATGTAGCAGCAAGCTACTTTCACACAAGTGCTCTACCTTCCTCCAAAAACTTGTGTTGTCATTTCTGACATGGTCACATGGGTATAGTTATCAATCCTTGGTGGATAATTATGAAAACCAAAGTAATTTAAATTATGGTTGAACAAAATGTAGACAAGAAAATAAAATCTGAAAGAAGTGTCATTTGACATACTGTTCCAGCAAGTGTTTGCCGATTCTTTTGGAGTTTCAGGAAGTAAAAACCATGCATTGGCCGAGCCACACATATGCAAGATCTAAATTCAGCAGCACTAAGCATATAACACCTTGACAGTTGACATACACAACAGATGTATTGCACACCAATCATTCTATGTACATTCAGACATGTCTGCTCATGAAAATTGATATTTGGGAACAGATTGAAGGACTAATCTGCCATCATGAACAAACATGGAAAATGCTTAACTTCCATCTTAAAGAATTTTATACGCTTATCTTCACAAGTAATCAATCAGAAAATCAAACTTTACAATTAAATTAATCAATCAGTAGGGACACCCAGCAGAAATATGTGGCCTTCCTGTAATAAGATAATTGGAACAAATGGCTTACATGCAATTCATATTACTGGTTCCAATATGCAATTGTTTAAGACCCTTTTTTGGATTTGGAAGATATTTAGGCAAGCATACAGTAACATAAATCGAAGTTGCAGATTAAGAAGCATAACAAATCATGATCAGTTGGGATATCAAAATCTGTCACTCAGTTCAGAACAAACACTAGAAATTACTCAAGAATTTTATCATGAACATTGCCTGATAAACTACAAAAGTATTGAAATAATGTGGAACAGCTAGCGCCTCATACATACCAAGAATGCGGAACAGCTTCTCTGACGATCTCTTCCCAATTGCAATGGCAGCACCAAAGTTGAGCAGCTGCAGAACGCACCCCTTGGCCGCCTCAGTGAAGCACACTTCCTCAGCATCGGCATCGGTCGAAAGGATCTGGCTGCAGATGCGGCGCTCCTCAGCAAGAAGCCCCCAGACGACGGCCGCGTACTCCTCGGCAGTGGTGACGCCGGCGCAGAAGGACGGGGAGGCGGCGAACTGGTCCGGCTCTGGGAAGCAGGCCGGCACAAGCGAGGCGCCCAGATCTAGCCGGAGGGCGGAGGCGGTGAGGCGCGGTCGCCGGCGGAGCGGAGGGCGGAGGCGGAGAGGAGATGGAGGCGGAGGGCGGATGCGGCGTCGCGGCGAGATGGAGCGGAGGCGGAGGCGGCGTCGAGGCGAGGCGGAGCGGAGGCGGAGGGCGGAGGCGGCGAGGCGGAGCGGAGGCGGAGAGCGGAGGCGGCGAGGCGGTCGCCGGCGGAGCGGAGGGCGGCGAGGCGGAGGGCGGAGGCGGCGTCGCGGCAAGGCTAGGGTTAGGGTCTCCGCACGATTTGCCAATTGGATCGGGGGGAGGGGGGACCGGGACCTGGGGCGGGGGATGACGCGACAGAAGATGGGCCAGCTGGGCTGCACGCGCAGTCGTGGCCTGGCGGGCGTTTCACTCAGCCTCTCGGGCCAAATTTTGAATATAAACAGCTAATTTAGCCTAATTATACATATATACATGTATTATACCTCATATATACTAGATTTTTTGTCAAAAAATTTGGGTGTTCAGCTGAACACCCATGAACTATACTAGATCCGCCCCTGGGTGGGGGGCGGAGGCGGAGATGCGAGGGGGGGGGGGCGGCGGAGATGCGAGGGGGGTGGCGGCGGAGATGCGAGAAGGGGCCGAAGGAGGCGAAGAAGCGGGTGCCTATCATTTTGCAATTAGACTTTTCAAATATTACGATTATGTTTTAATCCGTAGCAACACACGGGCATCTAACTAGTAAATAAGAAAGAATTCAGCCAAATGTGCCCGCTCTGGAGCACACGCGCCCTCGTGCCTGCTACGAAGGGCACTACACGCTCCTTTCCACGTCCGTCGAAACACGTTTCAATGGCGGAGGCACGCGAAAATTGGTGACGCCGTGCTCCGTAGCTCAGCGGTCGCGTCCGCCTGTTGCTAGTTCACCGGTTGCTGGCTTGCTCTTTGCAGGCGGATGCTGCCAACCAGGCGCATCGAAATGCCTAGCCCAAGGGGGGAAATGCATGATAGCTTTAGACAAAGATTAAGTAAATTTAGAAGGGCACAATGGCTAATATCACTCAGTGCCTACATGAGCAATCTCCGACTCCTGCTAGGGGTGAGAAATATATACAGATTATCTATATTATTTGACTACTGTATTTGATAGAATACAAATGTAGTATATTTTCATCCGATTAGCAATTTTCTTCTATTTATATTCATATTCAAATTTGCATAAAATATAGATATAAATATGGTATGGATTTTACCATATGAAATATTATTTTGTCCAAACTATTCGTATTCGACGAAACTATATATGTATTTTATTGCAATACGACTAATTCATTGGACAAGTTTTTTAATTCAATATGAATTCATATTGCTTTAGGTGAAATAAATAAATTAAAATGATTAAGTATGATGATATGAGGATAAAATATCTTTAATATTTTCATATTACGTAAGTTACGAGGGTATCTAAATTCAACCGAATTGAGTATATATTTGATTTAAATTTGTATTTATTATAATATTATATTTGTATTCGTATTTGAGAATATTTGAATTCGTATTTATTTAAAAAATATGAATACCAATATAATAAAAACACTATTTAATTTATAGTTGATTCTGTTCCACCCTACTCCTTGCATATGGGGGAGAACCCAAAGCCAACCGGCCAAATTATACTAGGAGGATCGGTCTAGCAAATGGTAGAATCACTGGTTCCGGAAGCTTTAAAGTAGCCAAATTCTCGTGGAGCCAGCCTGGAAAAGGTGTCGGAGCCCAGCGAAATAGGGGTCGATAGTGACAAAATTCTATGCTTTACGAAGTATATTTTATATTCTCACTCTTGCTTAATTCTATTAGTCATTAAAGAACTGCTTCGATTTCAGTGAGGATCAGGATGTACAGGTCACATCTTGTTGTCATTTACCTTTGGACAGACTTGTTGGGTTTCTTCCGCTTCGATTTTATTTTCCGTTGCTATTATTTAAATTTGACCAATAGGCCGTGGATGTAAACTTTAGCTATAAGACCGTACTCGTTTAATTAATAATGTTTGTTATTGTGCTTGATATTTATCTCTATTATCTGATATTTATCTGTGCACTAGCTGATTCTGGATTAATGCGATTTACACAGAGGATTTTGAAATTATTGCTCTAGGATACAACAATAATATTCGTCAAGGAATTCATTATATCACCTTTTCTGGTATTCACGAGGATGAGTTTTATCAATATGCTAGAGATATTAGGGAATTTATTATATCACCTATTCTGGTATTCACGAGGATGAGTTTTATCAATATGCTAGAGATATTTGGATGTTACAATGAAGCTACGTGCTGACCTGGTTTTTTGTTGGGATTCAACTTACAAAATGCTTGGGTGTGCCTCATTTTGCAAGGATGCTTTGAAACCTTTTTTTTGTCAAACTTTCATCTTGGTGATGAAGTGTGGAACAAGGTAGTAATCATGGAAAAGTTTCTAAAGCCCCTTTATGACATAACATGCACTTTCTTAAGCACAAAGCATAAAGCTGCCAATTTGTACTTTCTAGGAGTATATAAAGTTTACCGATTGCTAGAAGTGACAAAAGAGCAAGAGTGCTTCATGTTTGCAATGCTAAAATCTATGAAAGCTAAGATTGATAAGTATTGGTCAGAGTATAGCCTAATTTTGGCTTGTGCAGCTGTTCTCGATCCTCGCTACAACTTCAACTTAATTAGCTATTGTTTTAGGAAGATCTACGGTGATGCTGATGCTAGCCAACATATTGATAGAGTAGTTGCATTGCTCCATGCGTTGTTAGCTGAATATGAGAGGTCATCATCTTGTTCAGCTGCAGTTGGGAGTGTTGTCAAATACCACACCAAGGATGATTTGTTTGATGATTATGTTCCACAACCACAAAAATTGGAGTTGGATTGGTATTTGGAATCACCATCGATGCATCTAAATATTGATTTGGATATCTTGGAATTTTAGAGTGGCATGTCTAAGTGTTACCCTAACCTTGCACACATGGCTCGTGATATTTTTACCATTCCTATCTCCACCGTTGCTTCTAAATCTACATTTACCAGGAAAATGTTTTTGAGTCCTTATCAAAGTGCAGGGGCCAAACTTACTTGAGATGTTGATTTGTCTCCATGATGACATGTCCAAAATACAGAAAGGGCACATTATGAACTTAATTATTTCTTGTTGATATACTTTTCATATATATATATATGCATATAACATTTTTGTGCTTATGTCAAAATCGATAGGAAATGCTGCCTCCGCTATAGAAGAGCATATTTTTGCTTATTATGATGACGAGGAGGATATAGAAGAATCTTGTCAACAATCAAATCATCGATCTTACGAATTGCAAGAAAAAATGAGCCTCACAGAAGAATTTGGAAAGGAGAAAGTAGACTATCTTTATTGCTATATTAGGATTCAATGTGCTCTTGTAGAGCGATTACAAAGGGGATGTTGCTAGCCCTAGCTTTGCTATTTCTTGCCTCTGTCATCTAGTGCTTAATCTTGTGTGTCTTCATCTATCTCCTTATATTCTCCTGTAATGCTTAAATAGCATCAAAGAGGTGTTAGTTGTCCTACTGGAACAAGCATTTTGTCAATTCCTTGTGTCTGGCTAAGCAAGCGGTTGCTCTACGAGAGAGAGAGAGATCCAACAAACAAATGCCGATTGGTTATTTGTCAGTGGGAGATGATCATAGCAACAACCGTGAGACAGTTGTTGTCGGAGGCATAGGGCCGATTCGTCACGTGGTTATTGGTGTTACGGATGCACGTGCCCTATTTCATCACACAAGAGACTGCTTGAAGATAAGCCCAATTATCACATTATGAGATCTTCGAGTAGTGGTTGGTCGAGTAGTAACGCTCCGACTAGAGGTACTCGAGTAGTAATCCTCTGAGTTAGGGTACTTGAGCAGTGTTGTGTCAAGTGATCTATAATCACAATAGCTTAAAACTTTAATAACAAATTAAAGCCATATTTAATGGATTATTCAATCTTCATCAGCTAACTCATGAACTTTAAGTGAATTCATGATTTAGAATTCTTCGATTGGAATACAAGTCGGAAGGTCTTTTTGATGATAGTCAACAAACATAGATAAGTTTTTTCATTTGAAGTTGAAAAACCAACTGGAAGGGGAATGGAACTCAAAAGTTTATATCTGTTAAGCATAATTCCCGTAACCATTATCTTTGGTTGTGAGAAAAGCCTTTATAAACTGAAGATGTACTAGTTGACACTATTACAAAAAGGCTATATTGGATGATTCATCACATACGTTTACGAGGAACTGTTAGTGTTGTAATTATCACAGACGATTTTACAAGCGTGACCATTTATGTTACTAGCGATAGCTAGAACAGTGTGTGATATATAATTATCACAGATGCTCTTAACAAGAACCATCTATGAATTATCATACACTGTTTGGATTAAAAACTGTATGTGAAGTCTACAATTATCATAGATGATTTTTAATCCGAATCGTCTGTAATAATGCCACGACACCAATCTGTGGCATCTCCCCTAGAATCCCGATCTCACCCATCCATTCTCTCTGCATCAAACAACAGTCACCGGTCTCTTCCCACCTCTCACCCCATATAAGTCCCCTTCTCTCTTTCCCCCAATTTTACTCCAAGAACCAACACTAATGGGGACATTCCTGCTACTCCTAGTTTATCCACTCCTTTGTATGAAGCTCCAACTCGTCCAATTGAACCAACAGGACCAATCACATAGGCACAAGCAAAGAAACTACAACAACAGGTGAATTTGTTCTTTAAATAATATACTTTTGATAAGAATTTGCTACTATCTAATTCTAGTGACTTGTGTGTGCTTAGGCATGAAGAGGAGGTTATGCACCAAGGTCTATGTGGCTGTCCAATGGGTCCAGAAACTTCAGAGGTCATTTTAAGGCCCTAAATGATGTTTTTCTTGGGGACATCACTTTTCAAAGCCTCACAAATGACTTAGACCTACACTTATAGATTTTTAGATGTAACTTTTTGTTAGCTTTCAAATGAGTCCAAGAACGTCGAAAAAGGAGTCCATATGCAAAAGTTATGGCTATTTTATTGAGAATCGCTTCAAGACCAAAACTATTGCACCGTGAAGATGATCTAGGGCTTGCGTGCAAGGGAGGGAAAGGGCTTGGCAAGGGTGGTACGAAGCACCACCAGAAGGTCTTGCACAACAACATCCAAGGTATCTCCAATTATCATAGACGGTTGGTACAACAACCATTTGTGATGGGCGACATATGTTATGACTTATTACAAATGGTTCACAAACCATTTGTGATAACCGCCTGTTATCGTAGTCACAAAAATTCAAACAGTTCAAAAATCGTCTGTGATGAGGGATTAGAACTGTATGTGATGACCCTTTCTGTGGTACTGTGATTTTCATGCTTTCTAGAAAACCTTTTGAATTCTTCATCTTTCATTTATTTTTATCTACCCTATCATTCTTTTCTTCCCCAAATTCCCTTGATCCACACTGAATGTCAAGGTTTGAACTAGGATCAATGAAATTGAAGGCTTTGGAGGATGTTGGAGTAATCTTCGACCTAGTCTTATCCCATGGAAGTCAGCTATGGGGAAAACTTTCCAAATGGCAAGATACATGTGTTTTGGGTTTTTGTAGAATGTGGGTGTATCTGTGGAGGTGTATCTAGGAATTCCAGCAGACATAAAACTTTTTAGGTATTACTATTGGATGACTAGAAGAGCTGGGAGGGTGGGATTATCATCCATGAACTGTTCCCTATCTCTTCACAATGGAAAGGTGAAAGAGTATATTCCAATGTAGTCGAAGTCTTCTTGGTCATCATGGAAGAAACTTTGGTTTTCTACATGATGGTGAGGAAGGAAGACAATGTATCATTTATGAGAAGAGTTGCTATAGAGAGCCTAGAGTGGTGATATGCTCCTTAGGAGGGAAGGATACAAAGACTGGTTGACACCATTGTGTATATGAAGGATAAGGGATTGATGTCATAGCACGTGGGATTTCACTATGCACTGAATTAGTCCCTTGAAATTGCATGATCATATTACGTTATGGTATGATGGCACAAAACATTCAACCAGGGACTCTTCAGAAGGTAAGCATCAAGGACTCCAACCAACTAGAACTCTTTTTTGCTTAATAGTGCCTTTTCTGACTTGTAGTTCTCCTTTTTGATTTTGTAGCCTTGTCCCCTTCTGAGATAAGAGAAAGGGTGAAGATAATCTACGAAGGGGAACCTAAGCAGAAAAGAGTCCATTTGATCTTGGTGGCTACCTCTCTAGAGGATAGGATCGAGAGACTCAAGATAATTTATGATACCTGTAACTTTGAACTATCTTTCGATTGCTGCATTTTAATGTTCCTAACATATACAAATGATCAAAGGAGACGACTCTGAGCCAAAGCATGGTGTAGAAGAAATTTCACCAACCCCGAGGAAACGATGACCTATGAACAAGTAGTATGGAGCATCGAGATCTTCTCATGCCCCTCCGATCAGTCAAGCGCCTGAGGAGAAGGCAAAAATCTCTTCGGAGATAGGTTTCTATTACGACCTGAGAGCTTTTCTTATAAATCCACTCCTGCTCTTGTATGAAGAACAAACAAATTACACCATTGAGAATATATTTTTTGAGTGAAAGCTTTTGCTACCGATGGTGGAATCTAATCTATAGGTCATGATCTCTAAGGTGATCAAGACCGAACAAGTTCAAAACCTAGTGGCCATGCCCAACATCTCCTTAGGACCATCGGAAGAAAGTATCTAGTGATTGAGGAAGCCTGTCCCTCTGAGGGGGTTCCAGTGGTCGGGGAGACAATTTTTGACAGCCTCGAGAGAGAACCAATTAAGGATGCTACTGTGAGTGATAGTGTCTAGTTGGAGAGTGCTAAGGGTCTAACCAACCCTACCAATTCTGAATTGGCAAAATCAGTTAAAAAAACAAGAAGGCAAGTATCCTGGACTATGCTCCAGGGAGATTTAAATTCGAGATAAAAGACTAGGTATGAAATAGTTGTCAGAAAAGTTGTACCTTTTAATATCTCAATATCGTGGATTTCTTACCGTTTCTTTCTTGGTTTTTGAAGTGTGTCTACCACCTCAGGCGCAAGCCTCCCGAGTGCTTCTACTGAAGAAGTATATCGAGGAAGAAAGTGGTCATTGTTGTTTCTTAGTTGGTAGCGACATCAACCGGAGGAACGGAAGCTGCTATGATAAAAAAAATCCTTCGGTGGTTCGAATCCCCCATCGAGGAATGTGATCATAGAGATGGAGACACAAACTCAGTAGATCCTTGCATCTACTTGGAAAGCTGTGGTCGCGGAGAAAGAAGTTGAAATCATTCCTTCTTTCCTTAGAGGCCCAGTGATCAAGAACCTTTTCTTCTCCCTTTTTGTTTTAGCACATGGTGGAGGCGGTCACTTTGGTTGGAGAAGCAACCATGCAATCTCTAGCTCTTGAGGAGAGAGCTACTCTTTGCAACAAGCAAATGACTGGTGAGTTTCTTAATTTCTATTGTCGTGTAAGATTTTCTTTCTTGCAATTCTCCAAATCATTTTGTAGGTTAGGAAGCACAGTAAACGTGCTTGAGGAGAGCCTTAAAGAGAGGAAAATTTTTGGGTCTATATTGACCAAGAATAAACAACTCAAAACTCTCAAGCAGAAGAACCTTGAATTGAAAAGTAAGTCTTTTTTTCAATTATACTTTGTATGTCTCTGTTTTTGCCTTCTTGTTATCTCCTTTTTCTTATTGTGGCTGATAGGATTGGACAGCCTTGAAGCGTAGGTAAAAGCTAAGAGTACTGTCATCCAAAAACTAGAGGAGGTATGCAAAATAAAAGAATAGTCAATTGAAGATTGGGCAAGCAAATTTAATGACAACACTCTTATGCAAAAAAAGGATATTGAAGCATGCAAAATGTCAACCAAGGTAACTAGTCGTACATCCGACCAGTTTCTTAGCTGTTCTAAGTTCTCTTGGCTAATTCCATTTTACTTGTGTAGAGCGAGCTTTAAAATCAAAAGAACTTGAGAAAGCTCTTGGGGTTGGGGAGGAGAAGAAGAAGGTAATGCAAGAAGACTTACAAGACAATCCTTTTCTTAATACCATGCACATTGAAATGGGCACGAGGGAATGTACTTCCTCCTCGAAGGACCCGATCTAGATGGTGCGCTGCATAGGGCAGCAAGTCAAGAACCTTCAAGGCCTGTTGACTACTTCCAAGAACAACCATGAGCAGATTATGTGTAATACTATCGCAGATATAGTTAGCTTTGCCTTGGCTAAACTCAAGGCATCAAATCCTTTTCTCAACCTTCATCTGCTTGAAGCAGAGCTTGGCTATTGGAAGAAGCAGCAAATTCTTTGAAGAGGTAAGACCCTTTAGGAACAAGATTGCTGATGAGATGAAGGTTGAATCTCCATTAGAAAGTGGCTAGTTAGGAAGTCCCAATGAGTAGTTAATTTAAGATTTAATTAAATGTAAAATTTTATAAATATTTGAATGTAATACTTTCCTTTGATCACAATGAAGTTAATTTTTCTTATTATTCTTCCTTGATTAAGAAGAATGGTGATCTTATCTCCCTTAGCCCCTGACTGCTTTTTAGTAGAAAAATGTACTAAGTAAGCAGTAGAAGAGGAAGACGTATTATTCTTGTCTCTAATTAGTAGACTTAAATATATCGACACTTTTGGTAATAAGGCTACAAAGGATCGGATAGTACTAGGAATTTCTCATGATGGCCAGAGCTAAAGTAAGGGATTTCAAGTAGTCGTAGATATCTTTGGCCATAACCGTGATATAACATAGTTGTGGAACTTTGGTTAGAAGAAAAATGTTGTAAAAAGGCTTTTGCATTTATTTATAATATGAACTACACAATAACAAAAACAACAAAGTCTTTTATACCAAACAAGTTTGGATAGGTTAGAAATGAAACCTCCTCAAGGTCAAAGAAACGAGAGCCTTGTAATAAAACCTATAAGGCAAAACCCTAAGCCTGCATCCTGTCATCTGAGCAGAGAGCCTAAAACACCACCCCTTAACTTTCTTCTTATGTCATGATTCCAGTACGTAGAACGCTAATTTTCATGCACTCCTATCCAAGCTAATTCTTTGGATACATTCCAATCTCTTAAGTCTCTTTTAACTGCTTCCTCCCACATTAGTCTTGGTCGACCTCTGTCTCTTCTTCTATTTCTGGTACACCTTAAAATTCCACTACGTACTGGTGCCTTAGGAGACATCCGTTGGAGATGTCCAAACCATCTCAAGCAATGTTGGATAAGCTTCTCTAACATTGGTGCTACCCCCACCCAATCACGTATATCCTCATTACGGATTCGCTCGCACCTTGTGTGACCGTAGATCCACTGTAGCATCCTCGTCTCTACTACACTCATCTTCTGTCTATGTTGTCATTTAGTCGCCAAGTATTCCGCTCCATATAGCATCGCAGGTATGATCACCTTCCTATAAAACTTAACTTTTAACTTTCGAGGGGCTTTTTTATCACACAGGACACCCGATACTTGGCGCCATTTCACCTATCTCACTCTTATTTTGTGGCTCACGTCTTCATCAATTTTGCCATCCCACTGTAGCATCGATCCTAAATATTGAAAATGTCCTTCATAAGCACTACTTGTCCGTCCAAACTAATATCTCCATCATCTGCCCTAGCACCGCTAAAATCACACCTTATATACTCAGTTTTAGTTCTACTAAGTCTAAATCTGTTTGATTCTAAGGTCTTCCTCCACAACTCTAGATTCCTATCGACACCTATCCTACTCTCATCAACTAGCATTACATCTTCAACAAAAAACATACACCAAGAGATCTTTATATGCCTCACGTGACCTCGCCCATCACTAGGGCAAAAATGTATGGGCTCACGCTAACCCTTGGTGACCTACTCTAAACAAGATGTGTAAAAAAAATAAGATAATTGTTTCTATTTGTATTTTTTATCCAACCTGGTCATAGAATAGCCAAGAATATAAGGCATGAATACAACTTCTTGAAATGTTTCTATCCCATGGTTTTTGCTAGTAGCAAAGATCATACGAAAAAGGCTGTCACTGGGGAATTCCTGCTAGTGGGCGTGACCACATGCATAGAAGAGATTTTGACTAGGAGATTTTCCATGTCTCGACTAGAGTAAACAAGAGAAGAACATAATAACGAAGTAAGAAATAAAGCCTTTTAGCCCCTGAGCTTTTAATGACGTATACAAGTTGTCTATTTTCACTTGTTTCCTTATGAGAAAACAGGTAAATTATTGTGAAGGCCTTGGCTATCAAGGTCACAAGAAATATCTGCATGGCGTTTAACGACAATGCCAAAGCCAATATGTTATAAAGTAAAAATATCCCTAACAAAGGGGTCTCAGAGAAGTGTGGGCATTCTTCGAGAATTTAGACAAAATTGATAGTGTAAGACTAGAATCATGACAGTAAATTACCAATAGAAATACTTATCAGAGAAAATTGACATAATTAAAAAGAACTTTACTTAATATAAAGAAAAATATTATATATAGAACTTACGTAAATGATCGATGTTCCAAGAATTTGGAAGAATATGATCATCCTGCCTGGCAAGTCGTACCAAGTCTGGTCTGGTAACTTCGACCACAGTGTAATGACATTCCTATTTAGGGGAGAGTTTATTACAATTGGCCTGACTTTGAATTTTCCTAAGAACCAGATCACTTATAGCTAGGCTACGGAGTGGCACCTTACGACTATGGTACTACCACATGGCAGATAAGAGTAGTATTTCTTCATTCTTTGAAGAAGTTAATGTCATCGATCTGATGATCTTCTTGATCATTGCAAAGCCAATTTTTAGTTCTAAAGGAAGCATGGCTTCTACTTCATAAACTAGGAGGAAAGGTGTTTCTCTGGTCACACGATTTGTCATGGTCTGAACAACCCAAAATATAGAGGGAAGCTCTTGTATCCAAGCTCCTGACCGTCTTACTAATTGGTCAAAACTCATTTTTAATCCCCAATATTAATATACTATTGGCTCTTTCTATTGCCCCGTTACTCTGGCGATGAGCTATTGAGGCATAGCATACGTTGATATCTAGACCCTTGTGGAATTCTTGATAATTTTTGCTTGAGAATTGGATATCGTTATCTATGATTATATGATTAGGTACTCCAAGTCGTGTAACCACATTTTTAGTTATGAACTTCTTGGCTGCTTCTATTGTCGTCTTGACAACTAGCTTAGCTTTGATCCATTTTATGAACATATCAATCATTACAAATAATAATTCAAAGCCCTCGGGTGCTTTCGGAAAAGGTCCCATAATATCTAAGCCTCAAGTTGCAAAAGGCTAAGAGAGAGGGATTGTTTAGAAAACTTGTGCAAGTTGATGTACTTGTTGGCTATGAAACTGATATTGTACGCACTTTGTCACAAGGTTTTTTTGCATTATAGAGGGTAGTTGGCCAATAGTACCCTTGTTGAAAGGCTTTGCTGACCAGTATTCTATAGGAATAATATGCTCCACAGGCTCCCACATGTATTTTGGATAGTAAATGTTAACCATTCTTTTGAGATATACATCTTATCAACACCCCGTGAGTTCCTCGTTTGTAGAGAGTACATCTAATCAGAGTGTATGATTTGGCCTTTCGAGCTGTATGATTATTCCCTACATCATCTTTAGGAAGTTTGTCATGCTAAGATATTCATAGATTGATGTCATCGAATTATTTTCAGGGTCAATCTAGGCGACCTCCATGAGAGCTTCTTCAGAATTCTCAACTACTGAAGATTTGTTGAGTTTGTCTAGGAATACTTTGGGTCGGATGAGTGATCTTGAGGAAGTCATCCGTGCCAACTCACAAGCTCACCAAAGCCAAGAGCTAAATAACTCAAACCAAATGAGAACTCTCTGCCTCACCGATACTATCACCAACTAGGGTGCGGTAGTACTGCTCGGGTCACCTGTTTGACTAGGCTTGCCTGGTCATACCACATGGGTCATAGGGGTATGACGGCTCATCGGTAGTACCACTCAAGTCCCTACGGTATAACGGCTTGCCGAGCCACAACACAGAACAACATTGCACACAATCTAAAAATAGAGCTAACTTCTAAACCATTGATCTAAATATAGTGAAACTTGGCGTAAGCACTCTTTAGGATGTCAAGAACTTATTCCAATCATGCATCATGAAGATCAGTGTGAAAGTTTCAGCCTTTATCCAGAACAAGGAAGGTTACACCAAAATAGGGCAAAAGAGAGAGATCTAATCTTGATATACTCTTGCTAATGAGTCCTTAGTCTAAATAACTTTGGATAGGTTCTCATCTGTCATAACAAGCTAGACGACAACACAAACTGAAGCCAAATAGCCCACAAGAGCAAAACCCCAAAATCACCTCGCTTGAGGAAAACTAGGCAATCTCAAGAAATATCCCTAGAACATGCCTAGATGGATGGAATCTGATTTCCAAGAGATATTCTACCTCTTACACGTCTTTAGCTCTAGGGAAGATTAAAAAGAGAGAAATCCAAACAAAAAAACCAAGCAAATCAAAAGTACAAGGAAGGATCCATGGCATAACTCACTCTAGCAAACCTTATATGGTCATTCACTTAGAGTGGAATGTTTTACAACCACTTCCTTATGGATGGCAGAGCTCTAAGCTTAGAGTATACACACACAAGGCTCCAACACAATGAAACCCTAGTTGCTCTCAAAACCCTAGAATCGTCTACTTCCTCAACTAACACAAGGGCTTGTATAAATGGAGGTTTTCATCTCACACCAAACCATAAACAACCAGTCATTGTAAGTGGATCACACCACTTACAAATGAGAAACCCGGTAAGCCACACACAAACAAGTTTTTCACTCACACGCTTTTCAAAGTTCTACTTCTATGGCCAGGGGATCAGTTATCGGATCATAGGATCTCTGAGTAGTAACTGGTCAGGTAGTAATTATCTGACTAGGGGTACTCAGCAGTAATCATTCGACTAGAGGTATTTAGGCAGTATTGCTTTAAGTGATCTACGATCACAATAGTTTAGAAATTTCACTACATATTAAAGCTGTATTTAATGGATTATTTAACCTTTGTCAAATGTAATGATGATGAAGAGGATGGCCACAAGGACGTAAAAGAATCTGACGATGATGAGGAGGTGGAGGTGCACGATGATGGTGCTGATAATGATGTGGATGACTAGAATTTCGGTCTGCAACTCGTAACTCACCTTTTGTTTCCCATGTCGTGGTATTCAGTCTTTTTTGGTGGGCTACATTACATGCACTGATGTTTTCTCGTTGCTCGGTGGGCAAAATTACACACACTGATGTTAACTGGTTGGAGAGATGGAGTTACTCTTGCTTTACAACTGCTCGTTAAGTTGCTTCTGTGTTATATAGTATATGACTGTTGTTTATGGACGTGCTTATCCATGATATCGTGTCTGACCTCTAAACTGTTTATCGTTTATAATTTGATCATGAAAATGCTTGACTAAAATGGTAGCAACACTTGGTGCTACTACCTTGTACATAGATTTCATGCCAGCCATGATAGATTAACAAGTCTTTCCCTCAGGGGCGGACCCAAAGAGGGGGGAGTGAGGGCCCAGGCCGCCACTCAATTCGCAGGAACCCAGGTATATAGTCCAAGATTTAATGCTAGTGCCCCCACTCAGCCCAACTAAAAAGCCCTCACTCATGCTAAAATTATGAATGAGAACAATTCAGCATACTATGTGTATTGTTGTGCCCCCTCTCGGATTTTGTCCTGGGTCCGCCCCTGCTTTCCCTTGTACATAGATTTCAGCTGCTGACTACAAATAGGCTACGAACAGTGTGCTTTCCATCTGACCAGGTTATTGAGCCTGACAGGACGCCCTTCTTTGCCGTGTTCTTGCCGGAGAAGGTCACCTGGAAAGCCAGCTTCTTCACGCTCTTGTTGAACAGAAGCTTGCTGGGCACGACCTTCACATCTAAACCGTTCGGCACGCTGACGGAGACCGTGTAGGTGACCTCTTCCAGCGCCCCGACGTTCGTGACGGCACGAGTCACCTTCCTGCTGCCTGCCCTGCCGAGCCCTGTCACGGCGATCGACGGGTAGTTGAGATCGGAGATGAGGTCCTTGCTCGCGTTGCTGGCGCAGCTGAACCCGTCGGGAGGGGTGGTAATCTGCTTGATCTGGGACGGGTCGTAGCCGTAGTTGCAGAGGAACTGAAGGTAGTCGTCTGCCTCGAGATCGTACACCAGCCCAGGGTCTAGCGCGCCGTTCGGGTTCACCTGCCCTGCACCGTAGTCGTACGGCGTCGCCACCGATCCGGAGTCGGTCGTCATGGGAGCCTTGTCATTGTTCAGCTGAGTTGCTGTTGCAGTAGACACCGGAATCGGTCAGTAACCAATTGAAATTTGAGAGATGAGGCTGGGACAAAATTGTGAGCTGTTTCATTTTCGTCACCTGTGGTCATGATGGCTGACCGGATGGCTGCCGGGCTCCATGTTGGGTTCCATGCCTTAACGGTGGCCGCGGCTCCAGCGACGTGGGGGCAGGCCATGGATGTCCCGGAGACGAGGTTGAACTGCGAGGGTTGCTTCTGGCCAGCCGGAAGTGACGACGTCGGGATCCACGACGCGAGGATGTTCACTCCCGGAGCAGCGACGTCCGGCTGCAAAGGCCATGGATGCATCAGCTACACAGAACAGGACGCCGAAGATTTGATGAGGGCGAGCCGTCTTGATTACCTTGAGGATGTTCCCGGTCTGCGCCGAAGGCCCCCTAGACGAGAAGTACGCCACAACAGGCGCCGGCTTGTAGTCCGTCACGGTGATCGTCGTTGTGATCGTCGCGACAGGTTCGCTTTCACGATGGAAGAGAGTGCAGATGATGGCTTTTGTCTTTGCTTAGACAGAGTGAGCATGGGAGAACGTCGGTGCAGTACTACATACCTGGCGGAGGCAATGTACTTCTGGATGTCGGCGGCGGCGGGAGAGGTGATCTCCGTCACGGGGAAGTCGATGTAGGTGGTCGCGACCGCCCTCTCTACGTCGTTCACCAAGATGGATCCCACTGCCCCGGCGCTCTTGAGCTCGTCGATCTTCTCCATCTTGGATGTGTCGCTCCGCGAGTCGTTGCACAGCACGATCTTCCCTTTTATCTTGCTGGCATCCAGCGTGCCCGGCTCACAGTGACTACAGAAAAATAAGAGTGAGAAAGTTTGCACTAGTCGAGTTCTGAGCGTTCAATTACAGATGAATGGGATTTTTTTTAAGCAAGATTCGTTAATTTGAAATCACTAGTTCACTACCCACTACAATCTATACTGTGCTAAGAACTTAATATTCAAGAAATTTAGTATCCAGGAGAGCATATAAACTACTCAAATTCTTCTCTCTAAAAAAAATATCAAATTATATTGGTACATAATCTTTTGGCAATTTGGTTCATATATACCTTGCTGAGTCAGCATCAGAAACAGAACTAGACTTTGCTGATGCCCCTGTGATCAATGGATATTTCGGGGATTTGTCCAAGGTGGAGAAGTTTATAGCTCCACCCTGCGTTGACATGAATGATCAGATATTGAGATTGCGGATAAAGCGGTATGAAACTTCTGAGCAACCAAGAAATGCAGCAAATGCGTACTTTGACAGCGCTGTTATTTCCACCCAACACGACATCCGACTCGAAGTTGCGGTCGATGGTTGTCGCCGCGACCGTCAGGATCCACGGAGCAGCGTTCACAACGGTGGCAGCCTCCGGCCCGGCATTGCCGGCTGAGCAAACGACCGTCACCCCCTTTGCCACGGCGTGGAATGAACCGATGGCGATCGGGTCCTCGGTGAAATCGGGGCGGAAGTACGGCGACGTGCCCAGCGAGACGGAAATGATGTCGACGCCGTCGCCGATGGCGTCGTCGAAACCGGCAAGGATAGCCGATCCGGCGCAGCCCTCCTCCGAGCAAACCTTGTACATCGCGACCCTCGACGCGGCGGAGCCCCCCTTGGCCGTCCCGGGGGCGAGGCCGTAGAACGAGGCGCCCGTGACCGCGTTCCCGGCCGCGGTGGACGACGTGTGCGTCCCGTGGCCAACCGCGTCCCTCGGCGAGTTGCCGCTGCTCCTAGGTGAGCGCTTTAAGCCGCCAAGGTCGTAGTATCTTGCTCCGATTAGCTTCCTGCAACGCAAACGTCATGACATATCCAACCTTGATCACGTTTCTCATAATAATATGCGACTCACTTGTTGCAGTTGGACGAGTTGAAGTCATCCCCGGCCATACAGACCCCCTTCCATTTGCTCGGGACATCCCCGAAGCCGGCGTCGTTGAAGCTCGGGGACTCCGGCCAGATGCCGGAGTCGAGAAGCCCGACGATGGTGTCCATAGTCGGAGGCGACGGCGTCGACGAGGCGGCGGGCTTTGTGCCTCTGGGCGAGCGCCGAGCCGAGTCGATCGTGACGGCGGTCTGCTGCAGGAAGTCCCACGACCTCGTCGTGTGGAGTTGGTACACCGGGTCGGCGAACACCGAGACCACGCCGGGCTTTCGCCTGAGCGCGGCGGCCTCGTCCTTGGACAGGCGAGCCGCGAACCCCGAGAAGCCGTGCTTGTACTGCTGCACCACCACGCTCTCCGCCACCTGCCCCCTGATGTTGTACACCACGGGCGGTAACTAACTGGCAAACGTACGGAAAAAAATGACGTCGACGTGACAGAGAAAACTACCCTACTGATACTGGCTTAGAGTATGTACAATAATATAGATAGAGATAGCACCTCTATATTATTTATAATGTATTATCTAAATAGTTATCTGTAATATTCTCGTATAATTAATGTGTTATCTATATAGTTGTCTATATAATAGTAAAGACAGTAAAAAGTCGTCTATAATACTGTATGTTAAATAGTAGACAATATCTTTCTCTCTCCTCTTTTTCTTTCCTGCACGTCAACCAATATTTTATCTAGCATACGTTTACAAATAGTTGACATGTTCCATTGTACATACCCTAAAAACTGGTTTTCTAGAGTATCTAACTTTCAAATGAGGTATCTTTTTAAGATAGAGTCTACTAATCAATTGTAGTACACATTATAATGACTTTATTTATACCGACCAAAATTGTACTCCAATTTCTCTCTCTGTACAACTCTCTACAAGCTATTACTATTAATAACTTAAAACTAAAAACTCTCTACAAATTCAATATGAACAGGCCTTAAATGCTAAGTGCATAATTAACAGGCCATGTGTCATGACTTGTTTTTTTTTACAGTAGACGCGCACCCACGCAAGGAATTGTTTCGTCTGCCTTTGGGGAGAAAAGGCAGGGGTGTACTATTTAACTCAGGCAGTTAGGTACGAATGAAGTCTCACCTCTTTCTCGCCAGGATGAGAATGGCTTCGACTCATGTGTTAGTATATATACTTCTGTTTCTAGTTAGAAATTAATATAAATACCTAGTTTTTAAAATGATTTTTCTAATCTTTCCATTCCCGTCTCCCTCTGAGAATAAAGCAGGAATCATAGGTTCATTACGACCTCACTTTTCTCGTTCCCATTTTACGCACATATCTCTCTCTTACATTCCTAACTGCTTGCTCTTTTCTTCTTAAAGTCACTTCTTTTGAATATTACTTATTTATTTTTAGCTAAAAATTACTAGCCACAACCAAAAAACAATATAAACAGCCCTTCAGGACAGAAAATTCGATCATAAGTGATGTAAACGCGTGCACAGTTGCAAGTCACAACCTCCGGAGAACCGTGCCGACGAGACGGAGATGGCTCTCCCGGAGGAAGTTCGGGGAGGTTTGCGGCGGCACGGCCCCCATGTACACCACGTACACCTCGCTCCTCTCGCCGTGGCCTCCTTCCGCAGCACCACCGCTGGCGGCGGCGGCGAGCAAGGCCAAGAAACAGAGCGGCAACCACATGATCTACTTGCCTAGCTAGAAATAATACGACAGCAACTGACACTATGTATTTGCTCTTCGAATTCAGTTGTTGTGTGCTCGCTGAGATCTGTACTGGCCATGAGTAGCATTTATAAGCGCGCGCAGTGTGCTCGGTGGGCTGTGATGGTGCGTGCACTAGTATTGGACTGGAGTAGTGCACTAGTGCTCCGAGATCACATTATCTCGAAGTGGCAATGTGTACTAGCTAGCTAGCTTAGCTATTACACCTTTCGTGCTAGCTTCCTTTCTGCATGCCTTGCTACAAATTAATCAATTTATTTGTAATGTAAGTTAAGGACAGAAATGTTGTGGTGGTGACGAGATGGGAGTCATGTTTTCCTCGTAAGGGAACGAGAAGAGCTGAGGGCGGGCCAGGATACAATACACACCACGGGTGCAGAACAAAATTCAATGGTTGAGACTGTTGGTAGGTAGGGGTGAAAACGGGCCGGGTATTTCCCGCCCGCCCGCCCGTATTAAAACGGGTCAAATTCGGGTCGTAAATTCGGGTACCCGGAACCTTATACGGGTATCGGATCCAAATACGGGTATTTTTTGGCGGATACGGTATCGGGTTCGGGAGGTCGGTATCCGACGGATACGGATTATCCGGTATAAAATTCGGATATTACCCGCTTACCTATTCGGGTATTACCCGGATTACTTTTCTTGGTTCGGCGGCCGCCCCCTGGTCTTCTCCTCCCCCATTTCTTCCTCTGGACTTCCACGCTCCTCATCACTCCGAGCCTCCTCGGCTCTCCCGGCCGCGCCGCCGCGTCGACCCCTCCGTGTCGCCCGCGCCACTCGGCTCCTCCCTCGCGCCGCCTGCCTTCTCGGTGCCGCGCCGCCGCGCCTGCCCTCTCGGTGCCGCGCCGCCGCCCGGTTCTCACGCCTCCGCCCGGTTCTCACGCCTCCGCCCCGGTTCTTGGTTCTCCAACGCGCTGCCTCCAAGCGCCGCCACCCCAACGCGCCTTCGCCTCACGCCGCCCCGCCGGCGCGCCTCTTCCTCACGCCGCTCCGCCGGCGCACGTCCTCCTCGCGCCGCCCCGTCGGCGCGCCGCCTCCTCACGCCGCTACTTCGGTCCTCCGGCCGCGCCGTTGCGCCGGCCCCTCTGTGCCGTGCCGCTCCACCTGTCGTTTGGTAAGTTGCGGCCAGATCCGTGGCCTAGGGCCCGGATCTGGCATCTCATGCCCGTAATCCAAACCCGATCTATATGTTTTTGGGTTGCTATTTTCGGATTGTGTTCACGGGTTGCTCGAGGTGTTGCTAGGCTGGGAGGTGGGTTACCCCGGTTAGCCATGGCCGGCTAGCCGCCGCCGATACGCCGGGGGAGTCTCCGGTGGTGGCTAAAGGCATGGCTCGGCTGGTGGTAGCACGCAGCCGCCGCCCTCTTCGGTCAGCTTCCTCTACTCTACTCCCTGCTTCTAAGTACTGAATGTATATGATGAGACGAAATTAGCTTACATCCATATTCTAGCTGAAACTACTTTGGGCAGTTGTGTCATCAACGAATCTGGATCGAAATCCACTGCCTGCAATGGATATGATGAGTTGCATCCTGGCTTCTTTTAGATTACTTATTTGCCAGTCTGTTCTAATTTGCTTGCTTACGACTTACAAAGATTGCACCACGAATTTCAGATTCTACAGAGCATTTGGGATCAATGTTTTCTAGCTACTTTATGAGTCTATATTGTTTTGATTGTTTAAGAAAGTTAGATGAATGAACGATTGTTCTGTGAATCTGATTATTTCAAATGAACCATGAAGTCTGATAAAAGGGTCAACAATGTCCACTGGCCACTACAATCCGACACACAATTTTACTCTTTTCTGGATGCTTGTGTTTTTAATGTATGCATTGTTTTTTTTCTGGATCTATTTAGACAAATGCCATTCTTTGCCCCTGAGTAAAAGATTACCTTGTAACAAGGAAGTGAGTTGAATGCTTGAAATATTTGGAAACATTTGTTCAGTTGGTCAAAAGATTGGACTGGAGATTAATAGACATGCTAAAAATAGAATAGTATGTTGCAAACATTTTTCTGAATGTGGTTGGCTAATTTTAGATCTGATGCTTATTGATGGTTGGAGTCTTTTGCATTCATTAATCCATTCTTCTATCAGCAATAATGAATTACACTTGTTACAAAGTTCGCTATCCAGTGATGCTACGACTTTAGTACCGATGTATTGTTGCATTATGGATGTATGGAATGGTTGCATTGCTATTGTCTATGTGGTATAAAATGGTTGTTGCATCGACTTGATATCCGAATAAATATTCGTGACCGATAGTGTCCGTATCCGTCTTGGTACGTATTTGTTCCATATTTGTGCCCGACATTATCCGTGTTTGTATTCGTATTCGATACTATCCGTATTCGACCCGAATCCGATTAGAAAATGTGGGTTAGGATATGGGAAAGGTGAGATCCGACCGTATCCGACCCGATTTCACCCCTATTGGTAGGGACAGTTAGCTAGGTACGTGTGTCATGCCAGTTTTTAGGCACGATACATATATACACAAAAAAAATTGGAATTTTTCACCTCTGTCTAATGTCTACCCTATGGATCCAAACCGGTTTAGACGTACGCATTCCCTCGATTCCACCACCAGCAAGTACCCATCCTACCCATCCTAGCCCCAGCCACAATGCATACTGATGATGCTACAAAGATGGCCCCAACTTGCCGGAATTCATATTGTACACGGTCTTCAACGCAAATCCTGGAGAGAATCCTTGTACTACCAGATAGGCACAGGCAGAGCGTGCATGCATTTTTGAGTTGGAGGCAGGCGGGCAAAGTTGGCCAACTCCAGTTTCTACCCTCCACGTACCGGTACCGCCGCACCGCCCCACAAGACAGATCAGTGGACAGGGCGCGCGCGCAACTGCGCAAGCGCTAGTGGAGGTTCGCGGCTGCGCGTGCGGCGTTATCCTTGTGGTCCGCTTTTTGATCATTTTTTTTCTAGCTTTTGTGTTTTGGTTTCCCTTAAAGTTAAAATAAATAGGACGGTTTCTTGAATCAATTTTTCCTAAAGTTGAAATAACCAAAAGTTTTGGCTTTTTAAAACGGATTTTTAAAACAATTTTTCAAGTCTAAAATCATAAGGGCTATCCGCATTGAGGATTCCACCATCCATTGTTGTATTAAAAAGCTGACGAGCACCTCATGCACCTATGTAGTGCGGAATGTGGGCGGCCCCGCCACCGCTCGCGCCCGGCACTCCCTCCCACGCTCGACAACTCCCCGCGCACCCAGACTGTGGGAAGAGCCACGTGACACGCGCCAGGGCGACCACACTCGGGAAGGAGCCAAAAGTGCAAAAAAAAGGGGCCACGAGGGCTACATTTGAAAAAATGGCACAAGGTCTAAAACAGTGCAAAATTTGATGAATCATGCGGGAATCGGGTGGATAAACGAGGAATGGCCTCTTGCTGCTCCCGGGGTCAGGGGCAGGTCCCTGGCTCGCCCGGTACTAGAGGTGGTATACTGTAGAGGGTTATTTCTGTAAATTAGATCAGGAGAAGGCTATTTATACAAAACAAAAATTTGAGAGGGCTACCCATGCTAAAATCTTGTTAGTTGGTTCGTTGGTTCACCCGTCCGTCTCCAAGCTAGTGTAAGGGTGTGTTTAGTTGCCTGAATCTCCTTCGTCCAGGCTGGGTGGATCCGTATAATCTGAGAAAGAGACTGTTTGGTTGCCTGTATGAGTGGATGCAGCCTGCATGAGCGGATGTAAAAATACGCCCTCATCCTGGATGAGTGGATACGCTCAAAATGAGCTTCACTGGCCATCCTGGATGGGTTGATGTAGTGTATCTTATGCGGTCTCACGTGTCAGCCTCTCAGGTTTGGTAGACTGCATCCGCTCATACAGGCAACCAAACAACATCTCAGTTTTTTTTGCATCCGCTCATGCAACCTCACCAAACATCTTCTTTTTCTGAAATACGATTCCACTCAGTCAGGATATACGATACAACCTCTATCCACGAACCAAACACACTCTAAGTGGTCGGCTACATCCTATACAGGCGTAGGATCGATATATAGGGGGGACGTACGTGCTAATAATTTATTTGAATAGTTAATTTGAGCACCATCGTGCTGTTTAATTAGCCTAACCCCTGCTATCTTTGACCTGCCTAAGCCTAATTACGTGTTGTGCGCATGCATATATGCGCCAATGTGCGTGCGCGCGCTGCAATTCCTTGCACAGACCAGTACCGTACGCATGTGTTTTGTTTTTTCTTTTCAAATAAAATAAAACTGTGGCATCCAACTCTTCATAAAGCCGTGTACTCCATGTATTAGTTTAGACCGGTGTTCCATGATCTTTGTTTGTGATTGATCACTGAATTGTTTTGGAACGCCACGTCGACTGAAGGTCTGAAGCTAGGCTTTATTGGAAGGCGTGGCGCGTTTGAAGTGATGGAGGACGAGTTGGCACCGGGCCAAATACTACCGTATACAAAGCTGGGGATTCGCCGTTCCTCGCTCCTGCCACGTAGCGCCTGCGCAATGCTGCCTCGACGCGTGTTCGTGGGCAGGTTCGCTCGTTCGGGCGCTGCTTTGCGTTCGGGTTGTTCCGCCGGCTCGTTTCGCCGCTTTGGCCCGCTGGTTAGCGCCGCACGGTCTGCAGCCGTTGAGCGCGCTTCGTGGAAAGCTTCGAGAACAAGCCTGACGCGCCCTGTGGGGATCCTCGAGGCCAGTGCGGACTTTCCCACGGGATTCATTTACCTTTTCTCCACCACAGCACGTCCGTTCGCTTCGTCTTCTCGGTTCTTCTTGCGTCCCTGCCTCAGGCATTTCTTCGTCTGGTTGTTTCGTCTGTGCTCCTTGCTTTCCACTTGGTCTGGTTGTTTCGCCTCTCCTGCTCGCTTTCCGCGCGGCGCTTACGTGCTCTACGCCTTGTCTGTGCCTTCGGTTTTGGGGTTTACATCTTTATCCAAGGTATTACTTACTTCTTGTTGTTCTTCCTATTTTTGTACAGTTCCGACCGGATGCTCCTGTGTTGCCGTATGCATTTGTTTGCTTTTTTTTTTAATGTTTTGCTTACCGGTGGCTGATCTGGGTTACGTGTTTGAGCTAGGATGCCTGTTCTTACGGTTTTGCTAGGGTTTTTGTGATGTTGTCGGCTACAGATTTGTGTTGGTCGTTTTAGATCACGCCGTGTGTTTTTAGACGATTTACCCGCCCTACATTTTTGCTGACTGATCTCGGTTAGGGTGGGGTTTTTGGTGACGTTTGTTGTTGCGGTTTGTTAGATAGTCCCTTTAAGGAATTTTTTAGGGTTACTTTCATATTATCGAGCCCACATCTGTGCTAGCCATTATTGGTGGCGTTGTTTCGCTGCTATCAGGTTTTTCTTCGTCCTCTCATATCTGTGCTTTTTTAGGGTTATACAGAGGTGCTTCAACATACCTTGTTGTGTTGTATTCTGTTGTAGAGTAGTGCTTCTTGTTCTTCTTATCTATTATGATTTGCTATTTTTTTTCCCTGGTGTGCACGTTGCTTATGATTTGCTTATAGGTTTGTTAACTGATCTAGAGTTAGATATACACGCGTTGTGGTGTAAAGCAGTGCTTGTTCTTTTGTATTATGATGCGCTGTTTTTTATTGTTGTACATACATGCTTTCACAGAGCTTGTGCTATAGACGTTTGTTCATTACAGCGCATGTTAATTCTTTCCTATTTCTGTCTTTAGCTTTTTCGATCTTTGTTATTACCATATAGTATCTTTGTTCGTTAGTCTAATGCTTGTGTTTTTTTGTATGTACTATGCAGGAGTCCTTTTACATACCTTGCTGCTTTATGTTATAAGGCAGTGTATATTTTTGCGGAATTTTTAAGGTGCTTCTCTTGCCTTTTACCGCTTTTATTTAGCTGTTATTACAGTACTGATATTGTAGTTCCTTTTCGCTCCTTACATCTTTTATGGTTGCTATCATTTTACTGTTATAAACATTTCTTCATTATTGTACACGTTTGTTCTTTCCCGTTTTTGTCTTTACCTTGTTCCATGTGTGTTATTACTATATAATATTTAGATTACGATATAGTTCTAGCAAAAAGTTTACCTATCTATAGTGTGTTTTTCTTGTCCTTTGGTCGTATTTACTTACCTGTTCTTATATACTATTGTTATTCCTTTAGTTCCTTCCATTATTATTATTATTTTTTTCTCTAATGCCTGTGTGTTTTTTTATGTCCTATGCAGGTGTGCTTCTAGATGGGTTGCTGCTTTGTGTTATAACATATTGTCTATCTTCGCGTGTTTGTAAGGTGCTTCTGTTGCCTGTTGTCAAATTTATGTATGTATTATTACAGTGCTACTCTGATGTTTGGGTTTTTTTTTCATACTATTGGTCTCATCCCTATTTCTTTATGACTACATTGTGCTGCAGAGTAGTTCCTGTCATTACGTATTATGGTTTAAATGGTATTGCTTTCGATCACATTTCTTTAGTTATTGTCGGAACGCTATTATTTTTATTGCTTTCATCTTTTTCATCCGTATTATTGCTAACATTTCTTTATTACTATACATATTAGCTCTCTTATGGTTCACTTATTATTGCTACCAGGCTCTGTAGGCTTATAGCACATTTATTTAGTAGTTATTACAGCGTTGTTATTATCATCGCTATGTGTTTTTTTGTTTTTCACCACATGTATTTAGGTCTTGTTGCAGCTGTTGCTGTTATTGTTGGCGCATTTATTTACCTATTGTTGCAACGCTATTATTATTGTTCATTATTCTATTGCGCTATAAGCAAACGTTGTTGCCCCTCTTACGTCTTATATATTATCGCTAATATCTTCTTTTACCTTATAGCATATTTGTTTAGTTATTATAGCAACACTTCTATTGTTATTTATTTTGCTTCGTTCCCTTGCCTTTTCCCACATTTATTTACTTATTGTTGCAGCACTACTATTGTTCTGGCTTTGTGATATTTAAATTGGCATATAGCATTAGCGAAAAATGAACCTATTTGTAACGCGCCTATTACAACAGTACTTTGATGCTTATGATTTTCTTATGTGCTATGCACAGGTGCTTCTAGATAGCTTAGTGCTGCTGCATTGTGTTATAAACTGGTGTCTATATTTGCCTATTTCTAAGGTGCTTCTCTTGCCTTTTATCACATCTATTTAGTTATTACTACTGCGCTACTATTTTTTCTCCTTTCGTCTCTTGCATGTCTGTTATTGCTACCATTTCTTCATTGCTATACATACTGGTTCTCTTATGCTTTACTTATTATTGTTGACAACTTCTCTAACCTTATAGCACATTTCTTTGGTTATTGTTATAGCACTGTTGTTATTATTCCTATGTGTTTGTCTTGCTTTTCACCACATTTATTTACTTATTGTTACTCCTGTCATTGCTATTCGTCACGCATTTATTTTGTTGTTGTTCCATCGCTATTATTATTATTTCTTATTGTATTGTGCTATAGATAGTTCCGATTACTGTACATGTTACTTTTCTTATGCCTGATGTATTATTGCCAGTATCTTCTCTTTTTTTATAGTGCATTTCGTTAGTTGTTATAACACTACTACTGTTGGTATTCTTTTTGCTTGCTTCTCCTGCCTTTTACCACATTTGTTTGCTTATTTTTACAACACTCCTATTGTAGTTCCTTTCGCTTCTTACATCTTTTATTACTGCTCTCATTTTAGTGTTATATAGCTAATGCAATGTTTGTACTTCATTACCCTAAATGCTTGTACGTACTATTCGTATCATAACTATTTTCTTTGTGCCTACGCTATGCTGCTGAGTACTTCCTATCGTTGCCTATTATGGTTTAAATACTGCTGGTTTCATCATTATTTGTTTCTGTCTGCATTGTGCTACAGGCTAGTGGTTATCATTACCTATTATGATTCGCAGTTTAGTTATGTTCCATGCTTCCTTTTTTGATATGTGGTTTTGTTTATTTATCATTTTGTTAAAAATCTCTCTGTGTTTGTTATCTTGTTTCGTGTTATATATACAAATTGTGTCTGCTTATGTATTTCTGCATTGCTTACAGCAGTTGTTTCTAATTATTGCTCTCTTTATTTGTTTCATACATGCTTCTTTCATGTGTTCCTTTATTTACTTATAGTTTTAGTAAATACCTTTTGATACTATCAATGTCAACATTTGCTATCAGTTGTTATGCGTATCAAGCTCTTGCCACAGTTTCCGCTATTTTCTATCTACTGTTTAAATTATGGTATGGTATAACGAAGCCATCGTTACATTTTCCATCTTTTTTATTACCATATTTACAGATTCTGCTATAGTTCTACTCTTTTCGTCACCGTTGTCTTCAAGCGCTTGGATTTCTCTCTTTTAGTCGTAAGCCTTCAATTTCATAAGGTACTTTTTCTTACCTTTTAACGCATTTGTTTAGTCATAGTTATGCTCATAGTGTTATCGTCCCTTTTCTGCCATTTATTCCGTTAATATTTGCATATATAATCAGCCTGCTCCACTGCATTCCTGATCTTATACATTAGCATATTTATACATGCTTTTGTCATTTCATTATTTTTGTTGTCTTTCTTTTCAAGCATTCATTTTTGTCTATTTCGGTGGTAAGCATAGTTTTAGTAAATAGCTTTGGGTACTATCAATGTCAACATTTGCTAGCAGTTGTTACGAGTATCAAGTTCTTGCCACGGCTTGCACTATTTTCTATGTACTGTTTAAATTATCGTATGGTATACGCAGGCCATCTTTACACTTTCCATCTTATTTATTACCATATTTACAGATTCTGCTATAGTTCTACTCTTTTCCTCAACATTTCCTTCGAGCGCTTGAATTTCTCTCTTTCAGTCGTAAGCGTGCAATTTCATAAGGTACTTTTTCTTACCTTTTAACGCATTTCTTTAGTCATAGTTATCGTCATAGTCTTATCATCCCTTGACTGCAGTTTATTTCATTAATATTTGCATATATAATCAGTCTGCTGTGCTGCATTCCTGATCTTATATATTAGCATATTTATACATGCTTCTGTCATTGCATTATTTTGGTTGTCTTTGTTTTCAAGCATTCATTTTTCTCTATTTCAGTGATAAGCATACATCTGCATTGTTCCTCTTTTGCTTCTTGCAATTTGCCTTTATGGATTCGTCATCCTCTACTAAAGCCCACCGTGAAGAAATTTTACGTGGAAAGCAACCGATTGATCCTGTAGTTTCATCACAGCCTTCTACATATGCTTTGTCCGCCGATTTTTCACCAGTGGTTCCACAGACACCATCGCAGCCATGTACGACCGTTTCTAATACTATATACATTACGTGCATCGAATTGTCTACCTTTTGCAGACTTTTTACATAGATTCAGTTGCTCACTTATTCTTTTCGCCCTTTTATTTTGTTGTTGCACAGTGTTTGTCACAGAGACTAATATAGTCTTTCCATGGAAGCGTCGCCATGGTTATTCACAATCTTTATACCTCTTTGTTTCGTTTTTTTTGCTTGCTTCTTGTTTATGTTCCTGTTTTTTACCATTTCTCCCCATACCTGTATACATAATAGGAGACCACTTTTCGCCATTGGTTAGCTCACCTGAAGCAGCTAATAATAGGAAAAAAAGAAGATTATCGAATTTGCTTCGCAGTGCTGGTAGAACAGGTGCCTTCTTTTTGTTATGTCTTTCACCTCTGTTTATAAAATTTTCCAAATGTTTTTCCCCATACTTGCTTCTTTCTTCATGTTTTCCCTTTGTTCTTTAGTTTTCCCTTATTTCCAATTACAGAGATTTAAACGTAGCTTTTTCCATACTTTGTACTACATTTTTTACACATTTCAGGTGGTGTGCCATCTTTTAATACATTTTCATTTAGAGAAGCAGGTGTTTCCCTTTTTAAGGAACAAATTTCTTCGTTAAAAGGTTCGCTCCAGCAATATGTTTTGTATTACATGATTTTTCTGCTTCTCTTTTTCCCGTGCCCCTTTCTTTGGCTTTTTCACATCGTTGTTTCATTTGTTTGTTGTTCTTTCTTCAATACAGTTTTTATTGCATTGTTTCAGCCATGTATGTGGATCGATCATATTATGGCGGTCCAGACTATGAGTGTAACAAATGTGGTGCTATTTTTTGGTTCCACGAAAGATCTCAGCATAGGAGCTCTTCTAAACATCAACGAATTGTTTATAATAAATGTTGCCGAGGTGGAAAGGTCTCTCTTCCACCACATAAAAAATCCCCATACCCACTATGTGAACTTATTGGTTTTGACAAAGGTGCTCGCTCAAATGAATTTATGCGTTTAATACGCCACTATAATTCCTTGTTTGCATTCACTTCCTTGGGCGTAAATGTTGATAAAACTATTAACACTAGTGGAGGTCCTTATGTTTTTCGCATAAATGGTGTCGTTCATCATCGTATCGGTTCTTTAGTTCCCACACCAGGCCGGAGACCCCAGTATGCTCAACTATATATTTATGATACGTTCAACGAAATTGGCAATAGATTGTCTGTGTTTGATAAAGAAGATAGTGCACATAATAAACCAGATCCTAATATTGTGGCTGCCTTGATTGCCATGCTTGATTGCTGCAATTTGTTAGTCAGACAGTTCAGAATGGCACGAGACCGGTTATTTTCTCAGGAAAATCCAGAAGTTTATATTCGCTTAATTGGTTCGGCTAATAGTCATGATGATAGGTATTCTCTACCAACTGTTCCTGAGCTGGCTGCTTTAGTCGTAGGTGAGCTATCTCTAGAAAGTAACAAATTTGATATAATTGTTGCGACTCACCGCAACGAGCTCAAACAAATCTCGGCTCTAAATCCCGCTCTGATGTCTCTTCAATATCCGTTATTGTTTCCATATGGGGAAAAAGGATTTCATCTTGGTATTAAATATAAAGAAACAGATAGCAGCATGCCTTCGGTTAGAGAAGAGGTATCTATGCTTGAATACTACTGCTACGAATGTCATTACCGAAGGAATAAACCAAATCCCTATACATGCTGTGGCCGACTCTCAAATCAAATAGAGGTCGACTGTTATTCATGTCTTGAAGCAAATCGCCTTTCATTCCATTTTTTCAATCAAGATGTCCTAAGATCAGAAACATATCAAGGCATTTCGGATGCACTTGGGGAAGGTACATCGCAAGGCAAAAGCATTGGTATAAAGATTTTACTTCCTGCAAGTTTTACTGGTGGTCCTCGATATAACACACTTAATTATCAAGACGCTATGGCCATCTGCCGTGAGTATGGTGCTCCTGATCTATTTTCTACCTTCACATGCAATTCACGATGGCCAGAAATTATGGACGCGCTTAAATATGAACCTAGGCAGAAATATATTGACCGTTCTGATATTGTAACTCGGGTGTTCCATATGAAGCTTACAGAATATATTTCTGACATTAAAGCTGGACACACCTTTGGTGCTGCGCGAGCCGGTTAGCCTATTGTTTTTTCCATACATATAGTTTTCTTTGTCTTAATAGTCATGCTTTTTTTCCTCATTCTGAATTATCTCTTTTATTTATGATAGTTGTCTACACTATTGAGTTCCAAAAGAGAGGTCTGCCTCATGTTCATACCCTTATATGGTTAGCTCATGATACAAACCTACCTGCTGAATATATAGATAGCCTCATATGTGCTGAGATTCCTGATCCAGCTGTTGATCCACTTGGGTACGCTTTGGTTGACGAATTTATGATGCATGGACCATGCGGAGACTTTAATAGGAAATGTCCATGTATGAAAGATGGGTCATGTTCAAAACACTATCCTAAACAGTTCAGCTTGGAAACAACAGTTGATAAGTCTGGCTTTCCAGTATATCGTCGACGAGACGGTCCTCATTTCATAATGAAAAATGGAATCAGATTAGATAATAGATGGGTCGTTCCATACAACATGACATTGCTTAAAAAATTTCAAGCTCATATCAATGTTGAATGGTGCAATAAGACGAATCTTGTGAAGTACTTATTTAAATATCTTACTAAAGGTCAAGATAGAGCAAAAGTGAAATTTTCTAGTGCTGCCCAGCCATCAGATTTCACTGATTCACAACCTAAACAGGGGATAGACGAAATTGCTGATTATATTAAATGCAGGTAATACTTTATCCATATAGCAAAGTCCAATTTGTTTCACCAAGTTATTTAAAACTCCCTCTTTTCATATCTCA
Source organism: Dendrocalamus latiflorus (assembly GCA_017311315.1). Classification (NCBI taxonomy): domain Eukaryota; kingdom Viridiplantae; phylum Streptophyta; class Magnoliopsida; order Poales; family Poaceae; genus Dendrocalamus; species Dendrocalamus latiflorus. Next base: position 20,656,750 of record CM029672.1, read on the forward strand.
TGTTCGTTCTTTGCTACATAAACATGTGCGCATTTATCTTCGTATACATCTTTTTTATTCTATGCTTACTTTTTCCTGCATTAAAATATAGATACTTATCTTCGTGCGAGGCAATTTGGCGATTATTTGAGTTTGAAATACATGGTCGAATGCCTTCTGTTGAACGATTATCTGTACATATGCCTGGTATGAATAAGGTTATGTATCACGAGGAAACAGACCTGCAGCAAGTTATTTCTGACCCTAGAACTTATAAAACTACATTGACTGAGTGGTTTACTGCTAATCAACAATTTGAAGAAGCAAGATCTTACACTTATTATCAGTTTCCATCCAAGTGGACATGGGATGTTACTAATAGAAGATGGAAAAAGAGAAAACGCACAGCATCGAAGATTGGTCGAATATATAGCGTACACCCGAGTACTGGTGAGTTATTCTATCTAAGAATGCTTTTAATGGTTGTCAATGGTGCACAAAGTTATGAAGATCTTAGAGTTTTCAATGGTGTATGCTATCCTAGCTTCAAAGAGGCTTGCAAAGCCCGCGGTTTAGTTGGTGACGATACAGAATGGTATCTATTGTTTGATGAGACAATCCTTTGGGCTACACCACATCAACTTAGGCACCTCTTTATGATAGTGCTATGCTTTTGCAGTGTAATGAGTCCTTAGAATTTATTTGATAAGTATTGGCACTTCTTTGTTGATGATATAGCATACAGAATACGGCAAGGATTACAGAATCGAACATATCCCATACCAAATGATTACTTGCAGTCTCAGTTAATAAAAGAATTCTTTCTTATGTTCTCAAGAAATGGTCTGAATTTTGGCACATACAATATAAACACTGAATCATCACATAGTGATTCTACCTCTGGAAATCGACTTGTGACCGAAGAATTAGCATATGATAGAGTTAGCCTAACAGCAGAAGTTGAAACACTATGCCATAAACTAAATGCTGACCAATCTGCTATATATGAGAAAATTTTGACAGCTGTTGGTCACAACAGAGGTGGTTTTTACTTTATATCAGGCCATGGTGGTACTGGAAAGACATTCCTCTGGAATGCTATTATAACAACACTAAGAGGTAGAGCTCAAATAGTCCTTGCTGTAGCTTCATCTGGGATTGCTTCTCTTTTATTGCCAAATGGTCGCACAGCTCATTCCCGATTCAGAATACCTCTTGATATTAGTGAAAGAAGCCTATGTAATATACCACGAGGGACAATGCTTGCTGACCTTATTATCAAAACTTCCTTAATTCTGTGGGATGAAGCACCTATGACACATAGGCACTGCTTTGAAGCACTCGATAGAACATTACGGGACATTATGTCTACTGAAGACCCTACCTGCATCAGTAGACCTTTTGGTGGAACGCTTGTTGTTCTTGGTGGAGATTTCCGACAAATTTTGCCTGTTATTGAAGGTGGTACCAAAACAGAGATTATTGAAGCTTCACTTATTAGATCTTCACTGTGGCAACACATTAGTGTATTAAAACTATCTACCAATATGAGGCTTCATACTCCACACCTATCAACTATAGAGCGTGATGCTCTCTCAGCATTTGCTCAATGGGTTCTTCGTATTGGAGATGGTGAGATTCCAATGATTAAAAAGAAAGGAGAACTTCATCCATCCTGGATAACTATCCCAGATGATCTTTTATTGCTACCAACCAGTAACAATGTGGATACGATTGTGGATACTATCTATGATTCATTACATGTCAACTATCAAGATAGTACATACCTTGCAGAACGAGCAATTATTTGCCCAACAAACACGATTGCTGATGAATTAAACAAGGCTGTTTTTGATAGAATACCTGGTCATACAGAAGAGTATCTCAGTTGTGATTCTATTTCTCAATCAGATAGTCACATTGGTGATGCTGATCTTTTGTATCCACCTGAGTTCTTGAATTCTATAACAATCAATAATTTTCCGCATCATAATATCAGTTTGAAAGTAGGTGTTCCAGTGATGTTATTGAGAAATATAAATCAGTCTATGGGTCTTTGCAATGGAACACGACTCATTATCACAAGACTTGGTGATCGAGCTCTTGAAGGACGGATTATTACTGGAACCAACATTGGTCAATCTATTTGTATTCCCAGAATTGTTTTGAATGCAACAAGTCCTCAATGGCCTTTTACTCTCCAGCGTCGACAATTTCCAATCAAGCTTTCATATGCAATGACTATTAATAAAAGTCAAGGCCAGACTCTAAACAAAGTTGGGATTTATCTGAGAAATCCGGTCTTCTGTCATGGACAATTATATGTAGCAATATCACGAGTTACATCTCGCTCAGGATTGAAGATACTTATTGAAAACGACAAGGGTGTTGCTTGCACTGAGACCAAAAATATAGTATATAAAGAATTGCTTACTTCCATTTAGTATATTCTCCTACTAATATTTCCACATCTCCTTGCTCATCCTTCCAGCTTAAAACATTTGTTCCAAAATGTCTTACTATATACTAACCATAGCAATTACACACAATGCCTTTAACAAATACACATCTACCTTTCTAATCCACATACCAATCTATACATATATAGTTTCCCCTCAATGCAAACGATATAGCCCTTCGTTTCAGCTCTATACACATTCCCACTGTTTCAGTATGTCTCTAAGACAGCCTAGCACAGGTGGGCTTTAGTGAATGCACTTTTTTCCCCATTGCATCATACAAAACATGCAGATATATTTGTTTACGCACCAGGCTTTGCTGAATGCTTTTTTTATTAGATCATACAAGACATGCAGATTTATTTGTTTACACATACCAAATATTTTCGCTTTGCTTTATTGTTTCTGTATATGTCCCATTTATACATAGCATACTTTTTCCCTTTGCCTAATTGCTTCCATATATATATATATTATTTTCATGCTTTACTTTGTATTTATCTTATTGCTATCATATATCTAATTGTGTTCTATTCCTATATGTAAAACATTGCAGATTTGTCTCCTTTACTTACACTTTCCAATTACTGCAGTATGTTCTAAAGAGGTTGTTCACCCATGAGCTATACCCAGTGCATTTACAGCGCTTCATATTACATAATGCATCACATATACAACTATCTGTCTATAAATATTACACATCTTATGTTTATTTTTTGCCTTTCTTATATACATCACTCATCTTGCTATGTACATTTTCATGACCAACGCTATTATATCTATTTATTATTGCTCTTTTTGAGCCTTCTATCTTTTCATATATAATTATGCCTCTGCTGCATAAATATAAAATACATTCCTCTGTCTCCGTTCTATATACATACTTTGCTTATCTTGCTGTGTTCCAGAAAAAAATATGCACAATATACGACCAAGCTGCTCCCAGCTCAACTTTACTAGATGTGCTTACAATAACCTATATCAAATAACACATGACATATCTGACTGTCCATTTATACATACTACACATGTTATGTTCCTTCCTCTACTTTCTTATATACATGATTCAGATTGCTATATAGATTCTTTATTAGCAACACTATTGCAAATAACTATTCTTCCCCTTATTGAGGCTTCTATGTTCTGATACCTAGTTGTTTCTACAGTACATATCATAAAATGTACTCCTTAGTCTCTATTCTATCTGCTTCCTTTATATATCTTAGCATATTCTACAAAAAAAACTGAACAATTTAGTTACAGTTTACTAAATACATTTATATGCCTTCATACAAAATACCACACCCCATAGGAACCTATCCATTTATACATCTCGCCCATGATATTTTCCCCACTTTCTTCTTATATATATCGCTGACATTAACCTATTACTCTTTATCTTATGCTTTTTTAGATATAATGATTGTCTCATTAATATAACTCACAGTATTATCATTCTATCATACACAAATGCTTTCCCAATTGACACTAAATACCTATTTGTAAACTACTTACTCTATAACTTTGTATTCTGCAGAGCTCTAACAGAATGTATACATTACTAAATCATATCAATCCAAGTTCGCACAAATGGAAGATTCTTGTTCGTTTAGCACGACTTTGGGAATTTAAAAATCCACAAGATCCAACAGATGTATTCCATCTAGACTTCGTTATGCTTGATGGACAGGTATATAATTCTTACCCAGTTATCTTATTCACTTGATACAGACTGTATTAACTCTTTCTCTATCGCCTCTGTACTTCCCATACATGACATTTCTATCACTTTGTTACTATTTCTTCCATCTTCCTACACATACTTATACAGCTCTCTCTCAGTCACCATTACCTATGACCTTTTTTTAGGGCAATGCTATGGAAGGAATAGTTCCCAAAAGATGGGTTGACAAATTTACATCTCTCCTGAAAGAAGGATCTATCTATGAGTTTGAATACTTTGAAGTGCTTGAAACAAAACAAACATACAAAGCAGTTGACAATGCTATTTGTGCTCGGTTTTCAAAGTACACAAGAGTTAACGAAATCTCGCCGGAACCAGATGATTTTCCCGTTTACGCATATAATGCAGTACCTTTTTCTGTTCTGCACACTCGCATTGGCAAGAAGGTTTTACTATCAGGTATAGGTACAGCTGTATCTATACAATTCATGCACTTTCCTTGTGCAGCTACATTACCTCTTTTTTTCCATTCTCACTTAACCCACATATACATTAGATGTTGTTGCTCTTATCACTGCTGTCTCACCACCCATCGAAACGGTCACAAAGTTTGGACCAACAACTAAACGCACTGTTAAAATAACAGATGGAAGGTACATATATTCTCTACAAACTTTACTTCCCCGCACTTTATTTCGCTTCATAGTATATACCTCTATCATTCTTCTATCAGCTTTACAAAAATGCTATAACCCAGCACTTCTACACAGTGAAACAACAATAATAACATTATGGGGCCATCATGCTGAGACATTTAATGCTGAGCTCTTCTTTGCCAACTCTCAAGATGCACCAGTTATTGCTCTTTTTGTTGGCATGTCTGTTGGTACATACTCAGGTCAACAACATAACTTCTCGACTGCCTACTCACTGTGCAGAAAAAAAATCATAAACATATTTATTTACCGCTTGTTTCTGCATCTCTAACATATACTCCTCTTTTTCTAAACATAATCAGGCCAGCTAGCATTGCAAAGTAGCTCTGCATCAAAGTGGTATATCAACATACCAATTGTAACACCCCGGCCAAACAAGGACCCAGAATGCTACTAAACTAGAAGTAAAGCAATGTTAACTATTTAAGTTATACAAAATTTTGGCAGAGTCTACCTTATTTATCTTTCCAATTCGGTGATTTCATGAACAGAAATAATTATAGAAGACAAAGCTCGAGTAACTAGTTCAAATTCAACAGTTATACTAAAAGGATTCTAAAACATGTAAGAATATGAAAGAGTAAAGGCATTAAGGATAATCTAACTCTTAATACAATTATAATCCAATGATAATCAAATGGTTCTTAAAAGGTTCTTGCATCCTATAACTAATTATCTTCCTTTATTTTCACGAGTGTGCAAGTGCTACTAATTTATTCCTTCCCTTTTCCCAAGCATGCCGACCTCAAGGTGGTACCTAAATAAAAAAAAACAACAACAATAACAACAAGAGTGAGTCCAACGACTCAGCAAGTACATATGACAAAGAATAACAAGCCAACATTGTTAATCAACATGAAGCGAACACAGAACGAACACAATTGAATGAATTTGAATGAATGAAGTGAATGGAATGGAGGGACTACACAATGCATATACCGGTATAGCCAGTGACACACCCGTCAGTGTTCACTTAAACCCACATTTAACAAAATGTGGGGATTCAATCCCGTATGAAGAACGTTTCATACGGGTGTCCCGAACTACCCACTTTGGAATGGTGGGGCCCACTTTGGAATGGTGGGTCTTACTTGCCCATGTTGGAATTAATGGGTCTTTTGATCCACTCCCGTGGATGAAACAATGAGTGGTATGCATGGAATGAAACTCGCATAATAAAACGATACATTCTCTACACATATAGACAACTCACCTAAGGAATACATCATGAACATAAGTGTTATCAAGAGTCTTAGATGAACATAAGTAAATAAAACAGCAAGCATACAATGTTTTCTTTGAATCAAATCAACATGGTACTTGCCTTCCGAAGGACGACGTGTTAGGATGAAATAGCGGGGGCCTCTAAGCCTGAAACCTTTTCGCCTACAATATATATAATCTAAATAAGAACAACATAACAGGACGCTTCCCAAAACCTTCTACATCACCATCCCGAACGCCCGCCCAACTAGATAAGTCTACACCGAAAACAGATTGCACTAAACAGAAAGATAATTCTGGACAGCAGGATTAAAACTTGAATAACTTTTGATTCACATAACGGAATTAAGCGTTCTTGGCGGCCAGTGAAAGATAAGATCATAAGCTACAATTTTCATAATATGGAGGTTTCCTGATTCAGACTTTAACCATTTTTAATCTGCTGCGCAAAGTTACTGCTAAGAATCAAAACAGAGTTCTGGACAGCAGGATTAAAACTATCATAACTTTTGACTCACAACTCGAATTTGGGTGAACTCAAAGGCTACAGAATCATGACGAAATAATCTACAAAACTCTAGGAGACCAGAAATCCTGATTCTGCCTTTACCTACACGAAAACTAAGGTCCAACAGACGACAGCAAATCTGCCTCTAAAAACAGCACTAACCACAAAGTGATAAACAACAAAACTAATTACCCAATCAAACGAACAGTGGGGATTACCCTTGAAGAACCGACGAAGAACACGAAGAACACCCTACGAACTCCTCCTCTTCTCCCCTTTCTCCCTTTCTTCTTCTTTCTTCCCTCTTTCTCCAAGGCTTCTCGCCTCGTCGGGGAGGAAGGGAGGGAAAGGCTGCGCAAGGGAGAGGAGGGGCTGCGCAATGGGGAGGAGAGGCGGCTGCCAAAGGGGTGGAGGGAGGGGCGCACTAGGGAGGAGAGGGGGCGGCCAAGGAAGAGGAAGGAGGGGGGGAGGAAATTTCGGCCAAGGGGGAGGAAGAGGGAGGGGTGGCGGCCAAAAGGGGGAGGAGGGGGAGGGGTGCGGCCAAAAGGGGGTTAGGGTTAGGGGGCGCATGGGCCTAAGGCCCAAGGTGCCTCCCTCACTTCCAAGCCGGGCCCCCAAAGCTTCTCCATCCTGGCCCGTCAACCAAAACCCGTTTTCCCCGCAACCCGAAAAGAATAATTTTTACCCGGATCCTTTCCCGAATAAATTCTCTCTAATCAAAAAGAAAATACGGAGTGTTACATTCTACCCCCCTTAACAGAATTCGACCTCGAATTCTCACCGTCGAAAACATTACTAAAACATAATACCGCAGAATTGGAAACAATAGAATAACACATACCGGAAACAAACAGGTCTGGATGTTGCTCGCGCATGCGAGACTCTAGCTTCCAAGTGGCCTCTCTCTCTGTCTAATGCGTCCAAAGCACCTTGACATACTTTAAACTTATTCATCAATGCTTCTCCTGATCTTTCCAGAATTCGCACTGGCTCAGACTCAAAGGACTGATCTTGTTCAAGTAATAACGGTTTTAGTAAATTATATAGCTCCGGACCTCACAGGTACCTCCTCGACACCGGGTCATATATAACGTTGTGTATCCCACCCTAGGACCCAAGGCGGTCATAGCGATACACCACCCTCCAAATCCTCACAACTACAGACGTGATTAAATATACCTCGAGTTATCATTCTCTTTGGTACCAACCCATACAACCTGCACCTCAACCGAAACCCTTGTTCCAACTCTCAAACGATCTCTTTACCCTAACAAGGAGCATCTCCTTTAACCATTGACGAACAAAAGTGCTCAATGTAAACAATCTCTTTTACATTCAGAATCCAACTGAAAATAAAGGATTCTCATCACAACCACACTTCACCCGCTTCCCACAAAAATAATCAAATCTAAGAATCAAGGATTCAACAGGAGAACCTCTCCACGTTCCAAGTAGGTAATTTGCAAATAACAACACAAAAGTCAGAGGAGAATCACTCCAATGCCAAACTTTTTTTTTGAACTGGAAAAACCACACAAGCCAACATAAAGTCAACTCAAACCACAAAAGACTTTTGCTATCATCACACAGCTCAAATAAGAATCAAGAGAGTATTTCACTACCTGAAAAATATATATATATTTGGAATAAACTTTCTCTTGAATCACAAGATTCCAAATCATCACACACCACACTAACTCATTTCTCTTAAACTGGCAACATCAACAATATGATCAAACCGAGCGCATGAGCCACACCTTTGTGGAGGGACTCTACTGTCCTCACAATAACATATTCTAGCCAACTCCTCTACCAATAGGGTTACTTTGATAAATAATTTCCAATGCTCCTCATCATTGTTTTCACCCACAATCACTTCACCACAACCCTTTAAGGATAATAAACTTGAAATTCGCAGCACACACACTCAGTTCCTTCACCTAAAGGACACTATCGAGGAGCAACACACTGTTTAGAATCCCCTTGTTCCAATATTCCCACATAACATCATTAGCCTCCAAAGTTCTAGCATAACACACCAAACCAAAATTTTTTCCATCTCCCGGGCTCCTATATATGTATTTCGATACAATTGATATGAAGACTCTCGAATTTGGTGACTAAAATTACCACGACCAAGCATGCTCAATCATTAACAATCACATGAAAACATAATCTCAACTCAATTATCTTTAGAAAGATTCTAACTCTTGGAGGGTTACTTACTATAGCCAAATCATACATAGCAATAATTCAACAATCCCTACTATCCCAATGACTCCCATAATGGTTAGACCTCTTCACAATTACTATCTCATTAACTACACCACCAAAATCATCCTACTAAACCTTGCAAAGTGCCCAATCACAATACTCTAATAAGATCGATCAAGATTCTCATACTTTTGATAATTCTAATGCTCCATCAAAATAATTGAAACATTCTTGAACCACAATGTACTATAAGTTCTACTAACTGCAATCCATAAGGTCAGTTAGCTCCAAGGACAAACGGTCTATGTACCTCAAATCCTCATCGAGAATTATTCCAAGAAATCAGTTTATCACTCAATGAATCTCAAACAGTTGATACCTACAATCTCACCGAAATCATCTACTTGACTACCACTATCGAGTTGCCGTTATCAACCTAAAAGGCTTTGCAACACGGATTGGTTAATCCTTCCTCAGAAGAAGATATAGATATTTTTTTAGCACATAGTAAAACATTTACCACTCACCGGAGATACAAGACCAAGGAAAGAAAAGTCAAATAGTCAAGATCTTGGGAAATAGAAGATGAGACCACAGTTGAGTGCACCAGTCCCACAAGAAGAGAATATCAAACTTCAGCCGAAAATAAATAAATAAATAAAGCACTGCTTTTGGGAAACTTGAGGAATTCCTTTGAGGCAAACCAATGAGGTTAAGAACGCTCCAATAAACTGCAAGGTACAAAACTTGAATCCAACTGCAAATACCTCTACTGCACCCTTCAATTTAATAAAGGACATAATTTTCTTTAATGGAAATATCACTTTACCACCTTCAAGCAAACGATCCTTTAAGCTCGCTCAAATCACAAGAATCACTTAAGAACACATAAAACCTTCCAAAATGTCACTCTGCGTAACTAATTTCAGATACCACAATAATTCACAAACTCCCAAAGAATCATGAAGGCAAATCTCCAAATATTTCATTTAATTGACATTACGAAAGACGAACAAACTCTTTTTACTTCTAAAAGAATCAACACTACCGGCATCATCTCATACTCAGTTTTACTAACCTCATCATTATATATATTCTTAGCCTGAATCATCATAGCCTACCAACGCATCAAAAACCTTTCCAAAAGAACACAATAACTTATTTAATTTTTTTTTCCAATAAGATTGCAATAATCTTACTAACCTCAAGAATAATACACTCTTAACAAGAATCGTCATCGTCTACCCTTCCATTATAAGGTCCTCCAAAATCTCGTCAAATAGATCCATGCTACTATATCATCCCATCCTCAAATTGAGAGTATTTCAAAGCATTACAACCTCACTACGACAACCGCTTTAAATTAGAGGAGATCTAATACACACTTTTAATGATTCTACCAAAACTCTTTCATCAAAGACATAACATCATCTGACAATCCCACCATCATGTAAATATAGATCACACTTTTTTTTCCTCTTAAACCCCATCTATTGCTCTCTTATTGATGCGCAACACCAAACTGCATTACACAACAGTTGCACTTAGCAATTACATACGAACACTAAGTATCCACAAAGATAACTCCAAGATTAATATCCACTAATACAGTAATCCAACACCTTCTGAATTTAACAATCCTAAACTGTTAAATTAATCCATTGAGACCCGTTGATCCAATTTATCCCAAAAAGTTTACTAATTTTGTCTCTCCTATTGATCAACAAGTTCATCGAAGTTCCACGCCTCTTAGTAACTCTATTGATTCCATTAGGAATAGCCCTATTCATAAACACAGTTCATGAACAACCACAAGAAGACGACATCAACTTAATCGGTTTCACTTCAAGGATACTCATACCATACCAATCTATTTGATTACAAACTCTGACTTAACCATAACAAGGCATCACAAAAGGATTTTAACACCTCCCTTCAGAAAAGAGAGGTATTAAACTTCAACACTTAGAATAATCCAAAAGAATCACATAAAGCCAAAGCTTTCACAAGATAAAGAATTTGCAACATAAAACTTTCATTAACGAGAATACCAAGCGAACAAATGAGACAAGTTTCACAACAAGACAAAACTTCCACGGAGGGACCAACCTTGCAAATCCACAATGCTCTCAAGCAGCAAAAGTGTCTCAATAATTCGAAGAACAATAATTGATTCAAAGAACAGGTAGAAACCAATTGAAAACTCTCAACTACAATGAATCCACGAGCCCAAGATAAATTCGTCCACCACCACAGGATAAGAATTGACCAAATTCAATTCAAGAAGGGAGAAACTTTTCCAAAGAATTCATTCCTAACCTTTGAAACTAAGTTGCTCACGGAATAATCCTTCACTATTTCAATACCACGAATAGTGATATAACCTGGCCATATCAATGGCCACACCGCGATCTCTATCTCTCAACATCAACTATCCCCACACATAACCATCATATAATCAAATCATAGGCACAAATGATCATCTCACAACATGTACAAAGTCAAACATTAAGCACACATTCAACTATGTAATCCGACGGAAACGTAGATGCAATGCAAACCCCATTCCCACCTACAGTGCTTAGTGTGTCAAAATTAATATTTCGTTAACCACGGACCTACAGCCCGCTCTGATACCAACTGTAACACCCCGGCCAAACAAGGACCCAGAATGCTACTAAACTAGAAGTAAAGCAATGTTAACTATTTAAGTTATACAAAATTTTGGCAGAGTCTACCTTGTTTATCTTTCCAATTCGGTGATTTCATGAACAGAAATAATTATAGAAGACAAAGCTCGAGTAACTAGTTCAAATTCAACAGTTATACTAAAAGGATTCTAAAACATGTAAGAATATGAAAGAGTAAAGGCATTAAGGATAATCTAACTCTTAATACAATTATAATCCAATGATAATCAAATGGTTCTTAAAAGGTTCTTGCATCCTATAACTAATTATCTTCCTTTATTTTCACGAGTGTGCAAGTGCTACTAATTTATTCCTTCCCTTTTCCCAAGCATGCCGACCTCAAGGTGGTACCTAAATAAAAAAAACAACAATAACAACAAGAGTGAGTCCAACGACTCAGCAAGTACATATGACAAAGAATAACAAGCCAACATTGTTAATCAACATGAAGCGAACACAGAACGAACACAATTGAATGAATTTGAATGAATGAAGTGAATGGAATGGAGGGACTACACAATGCATATACCGGTATAGCCAGTGACACACCCGTCAGTGTTCACTTAAACCCACATTTAACAAAATGTGGGGATTCAATCCCGTATGAAGAACGTTTCATACGGGTGTCCCGAACTACCCACTTTGGAATGGTGGGGCCCACTTTGGAATGGTGGGTCTTACTTGCCCATGTTGGAATTAATGGGTCTTTTGATCCACTCCCGTGGATGAAACAATGAGTGGTATGCATGGAATGAAACTCGCATAATAAAACGATACATTCTCTACACATATAGACAACTCACCTAAGGAATACATCATGAACATACGTGTTATCAAGGGTCTTAGATGAACATAGGTAAATAAAACAGCAAGCATACAATGTTTTCTTTGAATCAAATCAACATGGTACTTGCCTTCCGAAGGACGACGTGTTAGGATGAAATAGCGGGGGCCTCTAAGCCTGAAACCTTTTCGCCTACAATATATATAATCTAAATAAGAACAACATAACAGGACGCTTCCCAAAACCTTCTACATCGCCATCCCGAACGCCCGCCCAACTAGATAAGTCTACACCGAAAACAGATTGCACTAAACAGAAAGATAATTCTGGACAGCAGGATTAAAACTTGCATAACTTTTGATTCACATAACGGAATTAAGCGTTCTTGGCGGCCAGTGAAAGATAAGATCATGAGCTACAATTTTCATAATATGGAGGTTTCCTGATTCAGACTTTAACCATTTTTAATCTGCTGCGCAAAGTTACTGCTAAGAATCAAAACAGAGTTCTGGACAGCAGGATTAAAACTATCATAACTTTTGACTCACAACTCGAATTTGGGTGAACTCAAAGGCTACAGAATCATGACGAAATAATCTACAAAACTCTAGGAGACCAGAAATCCTGATTCTGCCTTTACCTACACGAAAACTAAGGTCCAACAGACGACAGCAAATCTGCCTCTAAAAACAGCACTAACCACAAAGTGATAAACAACAAAACTAATTACCCAATCAAACGAACAGCGGGGATTACCCTTGAAGAACCGACGAAGAACACGAAGAACACCCTACGAACTCCTCCTCTTCTCCCCTTTCTCCCTCTCTTCTTCTTTCTTCCCTCTTTCTCCAAGGCTTCTCGCCTCGTCGGGGAGGAAGGGAGGGAAAGGCTGCGCAAGGGAGAGGAGGGGCTGCGCAATGGGGAGGAGAGGCGGCTGCCAAAGGGGTGGAGGGAGGGGCGCACTAGGGAGGAGAGGGGGCGGCCAAGGAAGAGGAAGGAGGGGGGGAGGAAATTTCGGCCAAGGGGGAGGAAGAGGGAGGGGTGGCGGCCAAAAGGGGGAGGAGGGGGAGGGGTGCGGCCAAAAGGGGGTTAGGGTTAGGGGGCGCATGGGCCTAAGGCCCAAGGTGCCTCCCTCACTTCCAAGCCGGGCCCCAAAGCTTCTCCATCCTGGCCCGTCAACCAAAACCCGATTTCCCCGCAACCCGAAAAGAATAATTTTTACCCGGATTCTTTCCCGAATAAATTCTCTCTAATCAAAAAGAAAATACGGAGTGTTACACCCTCACTTCCAAGCCGGGCCCCCAAAGCTTCTCCATCCTGGCCCGTCAACCAAAACCCGTTTTCCCCGCAACCCGAAAAGAATAATTTTTACCCGGATCCTTTCCCGAATAAATTCTCTCTAATCAAAAAGAAAATACGGAGTGTTACACCAATACCAGAAATAAATGCTCTACAGACCCTGTACTGCTTATCGCTTTTCCCCCAATCAATTATAGAGTCGTTAAGCAAACACCCTTGTATTTTCATAATATTTGTACATAATTTTCACTTTTGTTAATCATATCCTTTACAGATTTGCTACCCACACGCACCAAATTGAATGGCAACAAAGTTCCCAGAACCAGAACGTTCCAGGTCTCACAACAGTCCGTGAACTGCTCGAGCTTATACCTCACGAAGTTTTGGTACAACAAAAGTTTTAGCTTTAAACATATACTTACAGCTTGCCTTTTACATACACTACAAATTAATGACTCTGAATTGCCTTCCACACAGGGCCAGCGATACAAAGTTACCATACTCATCACAGACTTAGTGCCAGCACATTCATGGTGGTATATTTCATGCTCTACATGCTGGAAAAAAACTTTCCCACATGGAGACGGATACAAATGCGAGCGATGTAATGGCACAACAGCAGAACCAAGGTATACAACCCTTCATATATCTTTACCTCTCACCATTTTACTACTAGCTCTGCCAACAATCATAAGAAAATAACATATATGCTCTCCAAATGTTGGAACAGATACAAAATAAATGTGTACGGCACTGATCCTGAATGCAGTGAGCAAGAAATACGCGTCCACGTAGAGTTCATGTTCTTCGGCGACATTGGTCAAGAACTAATTGGGAAACCACCTATGCTTTTGGTTGCGGCAACTGAAGGCAAAAAAGAACGCATTCCAGATGAGATCAAAGCAATTATTGGCCAAAAATATGAGGTCATAGTGCAGATGTCAGAAGGCTCTCTCCAAAGTGATATCCCAACATTTCATGTACGCTCAGTAACAGCTCAACCAGATCAAAACACATTCCTACTGACAAACAAACCAGAAACTTCAACAGTAGCGCCCAAACACATACAAACCATTGCGCACCATGAGCAGCAACTTATCACTACTCCATTAACGCCTGCTCCTCCTGTTAACACATCTGCAGAAATATCTACGCCACTGATCGCAACAGCTCTTCAAACTCCACAGGTCAGAACATAGATACCATCGGTATTTGCTACATGGAAGATCTAGATACTTTGCATTTCTCATACACGAAATACTTCTTATATACACATCTTTATGTTTAACCATTCACAAATGTATTGCAAGGTTATGTCGACACTGCAGTCCGACAAAAAAACACATCATTCACCTGTGTCCGATAGAACTCAGTTACCTACCTCATCTACAGAAGAAAGCAAAAGGTGTCTCCTTTTTGTCCAACACATTGTCCATAACATCACTACAAAAAACAACAAAACATACATTCTGAGACTGCAATTCTTACACTTGTTTTCTTTTTGCAGAGTAATGCGATCTACAAAGAAAAGCAAAACCGCAAAAGAATTGTTCCCAGGCGCAAAACACTAACGATCACCACTAGGTACATACCAATATATATCTCCATACACCTGCTTACTGCTAAAAACAATCTAACAAAATAATGTATATTCCCATTTCTAACTCGTTTGTTTGTTTTACAAATGCCAGGTGATTTGCTCACAACATTTGTTACATGTCCGCTCTTTAGCAGCCGATTACAATGGTTCAAACATCTTGCTCTGGCCTGTTGTCATATCATTACGCTCTTCCTTGCAACGGAGCTGATCCCACCTGGATACACTCATTTTGTTATACAAACTGTCGCCAGCTAACCTAGGCTTACCAATCAGACTGTCAAAACTAGATTATGTTGTAATCTAACTTCCTTACTATTCCCTACCTTAACATGCTCAGAGACCGCTTCGTTTTCTTCATCCTCCAGAACATATATATTGTTTTCTAGATAAAACCCCTACATATTTTACTTTTCAAACCTTCTTTCAAGATCACTTTTTTGTTCCAGTTCCTGTTCGTTTACACACTTCCAAATCTTCGTATTATCACCATGACTACACTAAGCTAGCTAACCTATTGTGCATCAAATTAGTTCCCTATATGCAATCACTTTACTAGCTTATAAACAACAACCGCAATAGCCTTAAAACCAATATACTACAAACTATTATTCCTCTTACATGCTCTCACACCACCTTGCAGTAGCTACCTTAGAGATAGCCTTAAGCAAAAGTAACTAGGCTGTGCAAACTTACCCATTTATTTGCAAACTGTGTACAGTACAAAAAACATAATTTGTTCACAAGAAAAAAACATAATGTATTTATCTTATCTACCAACGTGCAAAAACTAAAACTTTCACATACATAATTCCTTTCACATATATAATTCATTGCGACCAAAAAAACTGCACAATTATTTTTACTCAGAATTAATTCACAGTTTCCCACAAACACGAACAAACCATTACTCCTTCCAAAAAGACTAACTTTTTGAAAAAAAAAACCCTGCACTATTCTCTTATTACAAAAACATCATCGCTTTTGAACCCAAAAAACCCTCCAATTCTTCTCTACAAAATTTCGTTTCTCTCGCTTCACTCAACACAAAAACTAGCGTGGCGTGCCGCCACGCCTCCGTAGCTAGTATAGATCAATACAAAGCAATGGAGCTAACTAGTGTACCCGTCGTACTGCGCAAAACTGATACAAACCAAAACAATTCAATGGCAACCTCAGGACGGCTGGCACACTCCAACGCGGCCCGAACGATCGGCCGGGACTCACTCCCGCGTGTGGCGCTGAGGATGCCAGAAAGGCTGGCGCGCGGCCGACAACACCACAGGAGAGATTGGCTGCCAGCCCGTCCCTGGCGCGTGGCATCCCGACGCGTGGCCAATCGCAGCTCCAGTGAAAACTAGGTTTTAGGGTTCCCTGATTTGCCCCTCCCTACGATCCTTACTAGTTCTGACTTTTAATTTACTATTTTTTATTTTGTCTTTTTATGATTTTTTTTATTTTTTTGGGCTTTTTGACTTTTATTTTTCCGTATTCCTTCGTATTGTCCGTGATGGGCTAACCTATTTTTCTATTTTTATTTTTGTAATTTTAATTATACCAAATAAGCCACTATCAATTATAGTAAAAAATAAGCCAGCTATAGTGAAATAAGCCATAAACCATCGCCAAACTAAGCAGCACCTAACACGGAACATGAATCTTATTTGAACCCAACTCCTCCTAACAACTCGTTCCACGAACCCAACTCCTCTGAAACTTGCATCCCATTTTCCACTTATTCTTTTCTACTAATTACACACATGCCCTTAAGAATTAATTTTGGGGTATTACCTATAACACGTTTAAAGTGTTGACTAGGTTGAACTCTAGGCTTTTCTTTGCATATTGGACATGGTTCTGTATTTTTAGTTAAAATTATGCTAATAACATACTACTTGTGTAATCATATAAAACTAGGCCTTAATTTGTGCAAATTGCTTATCTTACTAGCTAGTCTTTGCTTTATGCTATATATTTGGTCACGAACTAGTTTAGCAAGATCTAAATTGAGATGGCTTGGAGTAATACTTTGAACTTCATACATGCCCTTTAGTCATGTTGAATAATATACAAAACTCTTTAGGTTTGCATTCACATACATTTCATGTATACATGCTATGTTTTGTGCTCATTGGCATTAACTAGTCTCTTGATGACAAAATTGACAAAGGGAGAGAGAAATATAGGAAAAATGCATGTTAATTAGGCTAAAAATGAAAAATTAAAAAATTGAATAAGCAAAAATGCAAAAAGATCCAAAATGATCATTGTTGGGCTTAGTGTCATGATATTTTTTTTTTCCAAAAATGCTAATCTCAACCATAACTGAGCTTAAATATGCATCAAAAAGATTTTAAAATGAATTTTAGGTCACTTGCATATCATATTTTTCATTTAATCATTTTTTGGTCTTTTGTGGATTCTAGTGGTCTTTGGAGATTTTGTGTAAAATCTATTTTTTTTCTAGTGTTGAGCTCCTTTCTATTTTGGCAATATGGTCATGACGAAGTTCATTTCTAGATGAAGTTAGTCACTTCACAAACTTGTTTTCTTTTAAAATCTTCAATTTGCATTTTGATGCAAGTTGTCAACATATTTATCAAGGGGGAGATTGAGAGACCATTTAGAGGCCATCTCCATATTGTGATAAATATTTCACAGCATTTGGGACTTATTGGTGACAGTTTGAGAGTTGATGAAGTTCACGAACCTAGGGTGACTTGGCAGCATCTAAGTATCAGCGAGGCAATTCAAGGGTGTTCGGACCTCGAGACACGAGGCATGGATGTGACAAGTCAATGAGGTGCGAAGACTGTCAAGGTAGAGCAGCGTGGTAGGTCTAGGTGGCTTATGTTGACCATTGTTAACATAAGGGCATTGATGTAATTGGCATGTTACTAGGAATCGTCGAGATGGAGGATATTTTGGTGAACTCTTGGAGATGGTTTCTGATGCTACTCAGATTGCTATGCAGGTAGTAAGGATGGTTCACGAGTGGACGAGGATGTTCACGGCGGGAGGGCGCCATGATGCAGGAAGAAGATAGCCGGAAGAAGCAGAATAGCAAAAATCAGGACAAAAGAGAATACTGGAAGAAGGAGATTTATTTCTTTCTTGCCCTTCAGATTACAAGAGGTATCTCTTTATATAAGCTTTTACAATCCTAATATATCATAGATATCCTAGACCTAATATAATTTGGACACCTTATTTAATCCCTTGCCATGCGGATGGATCTCCGATGGAATCCCAGAGTCCTTCCAAATTGTCAAACCGACTGTAGCTCATAGCCGCTGGAACACCCGAACCACCTTGTTATTGGTTCCTTGTTCATCATGTATATGTTTTCCCCTAATAAGAGTCCACAACATTTCTCCCCTCCTGTGGAAGCATCTCGTCCTTGAACTAGAATTGAGGATATTGTTGCTAAAATGATTCCACCAGCTCGCAAGTGGCCTCGACTGTTGGTAAATATTTCTAGTGAACTAGAATTTCCCAAACGTAGTGCAGAAAAATCATTGATAGTACATAACAACATGGCACAGAGTGAAGTTCTCTCGTTTGTCCGTATCCTATACCTGTACCCTTTCATTCCATAACATCACAAGGTCTTCCACCAACGGTGCTAGGTACACATCAATATCGTTCCCAGGTTGCTTCGGCCCTTGGATAAGTAGAGACATTAAAATGTGCTTTTACTTTATACACAGCCAAGGAAGAAGGTTATACATGCATACATTCACGGGCCAAGTGCTATATCAGCTGCTCATCTTACCGAAAGGATTAATTCCATCTATACTCAACCCAAACCTTATATTCCTCGGTTCCGCACTAAAGTCTACAAACATTGTATCGATATTCTTTCACTGGGAAGAATCAATAATGTGTCTTATCATTCCATCTTTCTTACGCTACTCCGAGTGCTAACGCAACAATCTTGCATCCTTTTGGTTTGCAAATAAATGCTTCAAACAGAGAATTATAGGCAGATACCACAACATCTTAGCAGGAGATCATTGCTTCACCTCGATGCCTTCCCTGTCATTGGAGTCATTTTTATGTTTGTATCAGGATGTTTTGCACAAAGGACAATTATGTAATTTGCATACTCTTTACGGTAGAGGATACAATCATTCAGATATAAATGTATTCTTTCTACTTACGTTCGCAATGGACAAAAACCCTTCTTGAATTGGTAGGTGGTTCTCAGCAACACGTTTCCCTTTGGAAGGATGTTCGCTAGGAGACCAAACAATGCTGTGAAACTCTCTGTCAGACCAACCATTGCTTGCCTTCAATTTTAGCAGTTCAAGAATGGATTACAACCTTGTGTATTGTGGCTTCCAGCCCAGGAACAAAGGTTTCTCTGAGTCCTCCATCAAGCCCTCTAATTTACCAAACTCTCTCTCTCTCGCTATAGTTCCCTTCTACATCGCGTAGCATCGGATCCAAATTATCATCCTGCGACCTATCCTCATCAAAAGTACAGTCCATAACCGGCATATCATTGTCTCCCTCAACGATGTTATAACTACTTTTCTGTATAATTTTCTCTTCACTGTGACTGGTCCAATATGTATACCCCTTTTTGAAACCCCTATGAATCAAGTGAGTTTCGATCTGCTCTGAGTTGGTAAACATCTTCAAATTATCACAATCAATGTATAGACAGTACATATATTCCATCCCCTTCTTCAACATATCCTGCTCGGTTGCTCTTCTAAAAGTAGGGACGCTATTAATATACTCTTTACTCACACGGTTCTCAATGCATATCCAGTTTCGGTCCATCTACGCTTCACATGTAATAAATTAGTGTCTAATTGGATTATTAATGCTATTATAGCTAACCAGCCTAGCTAATTACACACAATTGTCGTTCACCTTATAATAAATTGTCCACATCTAAATTAAGTAGCTAGCTAGTCATGTATTCATGAAGCAATATATATATGTATATATCATGTAAGAATATATTGATGTAAATTAGGAGTATCGACCCATTCTTAAATTCGAGCAAAGTACTATCTCTCTCTAAACCTAGCTTGATCTAAAAACCTAGCTATCATGTCTCTCTATTACAAGGCATATATAATTAGAAGTAAATACTAACTTCTAATAATTCACCAAGAACACAATTGATCTACAAACGGTATACTTTCAGCAACTCCCCAAAGCTGGCCACTTCCTTCAATGCAGCGCAATGAAGATAGATCTATCGAGATCGGCCCCACTAGCTAGGTATTTAATAACACGACGTATCAAAGACACATCCAATAGCGAATCGTCTGTGATAAATGGTTATCACAGATGGTTTATATTAATAATTGTCTATAAACTATCACACATGGTTCATACTAATAACTATCTATGAACTATCATAGACTGTTTTTTGGTAATAACCATCTGTGATGTCTACTATTATCACAGACAGTTTTTATCAATAACCGTTTGTGAATTATCATAGACGGGTATTAGTAAGAACCGTTTGTGATGTGTGCATTATCACAGATGGTTCGTATGAATAACCGGCTGTGAAAATACCACAGACGCTTATTCATATGAATCATATGTGATAGTTGCATATCATAGAGCGTTCACGGTCACACTTGTAAAACCATCTGTGATAATTACAGCATAGGTGGTGTCTGTGATGTAAGTGTCCTTCTTTTGTAGTAGTGTAAGGAAAACCAAATTCAGGGTTACATCCACCCGATGAATTTTCATCCCTCCCACAAAGGTTTTTGAAATAGAAATTAACTTGAGTAAGTTTCTATACCTACCCTTGGCTGTGGGCACGGCTGTTCGAGCAGTTTATTCTCTACAGAGACTGCATACTTTACCCATAAGAGATAAGCAACTTATTATGTTTCACATATTTCCATCGACATATGAATCAAGAAGATCATTACAAGACCTTTACAATGCATCACCCAGTTTAGATTACACCCGCTACAGTTTCATCTGAGTGAGGTTATGTCCACCACATCCAAACCCCCTCTTGTGCCACACAGCAGCTTACACCAGCTACACGACCCATGTCCACAATGGCATAAAACCAATGACACGAATCATGGGTCACTCCAGTGGTGCAACCCGCACTGTGGATGTAAATTAGTTAACTAGTTCGTACCCATTATAGACTTGTTGTCATACTATTTTGCATTTGGAGGTCATCACAGGATTAAATCCTTGTGTTATCTGGACGGTACATGCCACAAACCATAATTTCTCTGCTACACTCACACCAACCATCATACTATCTGCCCAGATATGGTAATAACAAGTTTTAAGGTTTTGAGAAGCATAAAACTAAGTTATCTTCAAAATACCAGTTATATCCCTCCAATGACTACCTAAAATCAGTTTCATGATTAAAAGATGATGATTAAGGCAAATTAATGCCCTGGTACTCAAGCAAGACTAGTATGGCACTTCAGTACGACTTATAGCTAGTAAAGTTACCATTAAATTTTCTTGGGTGGTAAGGATCATGTAACACCTAGGCCTAACAAAAGCTCAAGATCTTACCTACAACTATTATCGCTTCCAATTTAAACCAATAAGCAAGTACTAATGGCATCTAGATCTCAAGAATCAATATTTCACATGAAGTTAAACATAAATTTCAGCAACATGATGGACCATAAATTTTATTCAATATGAAGTAAATTATTACCAAAAGCATCAGCTAGTAGTATGAGGAACCATAAGGAACTATGGGAAACCACAAATTAACCAATTAGTATAATAAATTATATTAAATTGTTCAAGACCAAAAGTTAAATTTTGCTAGGTGAAGTGAAGAGCTATAAAGTGCAACAATCTTTGTCCTACATCCCCCATACATGTTGCCTTCAACGCTCGTCTAAAACAACAAATAAGTGAGGGTGGGTCCATGACTCAGTAAGTACAAAGTAGAACTATAAATAAATCTACATCATTTTAACAATTATTAACCATTAACTCAATGTTAACATGTCATTCTCATCAATTCTCAACCACATGTTTCAATATCTCATCTCAGTTTCTCTTGATGCAATGCAATGCGCATGTCTCCTCTATAGCTAATACCGGTATAGCAAAGGGTACACCCGTCGATGTCACCCTGTACCTCCATCCGGTAGAGGTGCCTACCAAAGTAGGTCTTTTCTCCATCACGTGGAGGTACCTACCGAAGCATGTCTTTCTCAAGAGCATGCTAAAATAGTCACATAGTATTACTCACAGCTATTAACTTTCTAACTTCCCTGACTCGTAATGCATATGTTATGTTATGAATGCAATTTTTCATCATTTTACCACATATCACAATTCACATCAAATTAATATCGTACTAAAAAAGGATAATCAAAATTATTGTGTGGTATGTATAATTCAATAATAATGAGCAATTATTAATCATCATCTATCATTCTACTAAGCACTTGCCTTTTTCTTAATTGCGACGACCAGAATGATTTGAAGGTGACAACACACCCGAAGCTACCCCTCCTACACTAAATACTCAATTTCAACACCAGTCATAACAGCAAAAGACATCACTTAATCTGCAATGCTCCCGCATGCTTTCCAAATCCATCATTTTCTGCCCTTACCGAACAATCCCCTTTGTTGTCCTGGTACTAAAAATATCATAACTCAGAATTCACATGTTGTAAAATAGCAAAACGTACAAGATTTTGAATCTATACAAAATTCCCTATATTTTCTTAGTGGGCCAAAAGTCTAGATTAAATCATCTATACCCTCGCTTTTAACCTAGAAGTCAAACTGACATCTTCTGGACAACAGATTTAATAATTTCATATATTTTAATCCACACATGCAAATCTAGTAAACTATGATATTTTCAAATACTACATTAAATTACCTATAACTTTCTAGTTATGTATAAAATTCCATTCTGCCGTTAAATTAGTCAAATTGATGATTTCCCACAACTGCATCCAGCAGCAATCTTCTGGACAGCAGACTCTCAAAATTCATAACTTCTATTATACTCATCTAAAATTCACGTTCTTAGGCTCTATGGAAATATAAAGAAAGTTTCTACAACTGTCTAGTTATTTACCCAACCTAATTCAATCATTTTAAAGGCTTAAACTATCAAAATCCGCAGCATCACTTGATTATAATGACCTGCAGGACAGCAGACTTAAAAAGACCATATCTTACAATCTACCCCATGGAATTTAGTGATATTGAGCTTGTTTGAAAGATTATAAATTTAACTACAAATCTTTAGTACACTAACTCTCCAGATTCAGCCTTCAAGACTCTTAAAAATTATTTAGATCTAAACTGCGTGAAACTAGAGAAAACTAGCAAACCTAAATGAGAATTAACACTAACCACGGGGCTACTCACACCCTAATTACCAAGTTAATTCATAAAAAACTTCATCTACAGGATATGGTGAAAGTATTATAGGATTACCCATACATAAAAAAAGATCTAATGAAAAAAACACACGAATTATTTTCCTCGTTTTCAATCTCCTCCTTGCCTCCCCGTCTATCTCCTAGGACAACCATGGCTAAGACCTACGGAAAAGAAGAAGAAGCCGTAGAGAAGTGCACCCCACGGTAGAAGGTGGTGGCTGTCCCTTAGGGAGAGAAAGGCAGCCTTAGGGAAATCCAAATACAACTCTTTCTTATAGCGCAAGGCTTAGATGTGCTGGCCCATCCGTCCCTCACTCTTTAAACTATTTACTAGAGTAAATTTTACTATTATTATTAATATTACAATTATTTTCATTATTATTATTATTATTATTTTCTTTTAATCATATTTGTCATAGATTTAGGACATTACATACTAATTAGGGTTTAAGGTTATAAATAATTAGCCTACTAATATCAAATTAGACCCAATAGCATAAAGTATTAAATTAAATTAATCAATTTATAATTAGAATTTTTGGGATATTACATATCATGTGATTTAAAAGTCAAAGAATGGCATAATAATACTACAATATCAAGTGAGCATCTATCTACCTTAAGTTTTACATATGTTTGCATAATAAATTAAGCATGCAATTTGTTAATTTAAATGAACATAAATTTGCACAAATGTAGGCTCAATATGATCAAAGTATTGACTTGCCTGGCTCACATGCGGGTTGATCTTGAAATTCTTTGCTTGCTCTAATTGGTGATGTTCCGCGTCTACGTACTTTACTCGGGAGTTCACATCGGAAAAAGAATAAACAAGCAAGCTAAAAAAATAAATAAAAATAAAATTCAAATGAGCTCCAAATTGAACAAAACCACTATTATTTGATAAAGCTTGAATTGAGAAAAATTTAAAAAGAAATTTCATTAAAATTGGATTTAAAATGAGCGAGAATGAGTCATTTAAAGTTTAAATCAGAATTTACTCTCACTGATGGTGGGGTCCACCAAATTTTAAATGAATTTCTGAAGGAATGTGTCTATCGAAAAGGATATAGAAACTGACAGCTAGGCCCTATGTCGGAACCCGGAGTAACGACTCCTGGATCCTCTGTGTGCAGATTGCAAGGTGAGTACAAATTTGTACTCCGCAAATCA
This sequence comes from Dendrocalamus latiflorus, assembly GCA_017311315.1. Lineage (NCBI taxonomy): Eukaryota > Viridiplantae > Streptophyta > Magnoliopsida > Poales > Poaceae > Dendrocalamus > Dendrocalamus latiflorus. The sequence continues at coordinate 20,681,461 of CM029672.1, forward strand.
CACGGAGAAATGCAACATAATGATAAAGGCTTCAATGGAAGGCTTATAGGGTTAGTTTGCATAAAACAGCATTTAAGGAAATACAATAAGTAGATTAAAAATGCTGAATTTAATACAGTAGATGAAAACAATACTTGTAGTTGAAAATAATACCGTCGGTGCAGGCTCCGACCAAACACCAACCTATCCATGGGCATCCCACCCGGACCATCTTTTCCAAAAGTTCACGTACGGAATCCATCCATCCACACGCTTCAAAACACTCGTGAATTCCATCCATCCACAAGCTTACCAAAAACTCGTATGGATTCCATCCATCCACACGTTTTCACTCTCTCATAGATTCCATCCATCCATAAGGTTTTTGAAAATCATTTTTGAAAAACAAAGTCTAATCCATGAAAAACATTTACACAGCATGCCCATGACCGTGGGCACGGCTATCAGGATAGATTATACACTCTGCAGATGTTGTGCAGCTTTACCCACAAGACACGATCATCCCGTTTTACCACTAGATTACACATTTCCTTAGGTGTGCGGTGGAGAGTTGTGACAAGACCTTTACAATGCAAAGCCTTCAACCTGGCCAAGCCAACTCTAAGGTTTCACCCCAGTAAGGAATCCACCAGACCAGGACCCCCTCTTGAGCCTGAGTGAGACTTCTCATGGCTACAACCACGCTCACCCAAGTGGGATTTCGCATGGCACCAACCACGCCCACCTTCAACCTACGACTTGACTCAGATTGGGACTTTGCAAATTATTCAGCCAGGGCTGTCTCATACCAGCCATGTGGTAGTACATTAGGGCTTTGCAACAGTAGCTCACAGACTGGTCCTTAATCTGACTTAGGCCCAACCACGTACCCCTGTACACGACAATCAACCACTGCGGCTCCAACCAACAGGGCATGCCTGCACCCACTAATCTAACCAATTGCCTAAGTCTAAACCAGGTTTTATATTTTGTTTTCAAAATATTTTATAACACTCCTTGACTCACCAAAGTCAAGAGTACATATCAAAAGTATATCATTTTATGTGAAAGGTTCATCATTTTATGTGAAAAGGTATCCCAAAACAAATATTATAACTAAGCAGGGCTAAGCATTTGATTTAAACTCTCTAGCCAACACTAACGTATTAACTAGAGTTAGATTCTAGGGTGACAAGGTATAAGGTATTCAATATCAAAGGAGGAATTAGCAAGCAGGCATTAACTATATTTAAAACTGAATTGAAATACGTTGAGTAAAAAAATATGCATGCAATATAATTTAAATAAATATAATTTTATTTTGAAAACAGGGATCAACATGATCAAGGAGTGTGACTTGCCTTGCTCTTCAACTTGGTTTGAATCTTCGTCGAAGAATTTTCCCGAATCGTCGAAGTCTACACGTGAAAATAACCCACTAAATTCAAATAAATTCAAATTGACTTCGCCACGACTTCGCCTCGACGTCTTGCAGCCACGACTTCGCCTCGACATCCTGCAGCCATCACAGACAAGAAACACATCACATAGCACCGCTCGACATAATGTGATCAACAATAGCAATAAGAGTAATCTTAAGCAAGAAAAAGCCAAAACATGTCGAATCAAGAGAATAGACATCCTAAGCACTTCGACCAAGTTTGACCAAGTCCGACCGAAACCGTTTGCACCGTGCAACGACATGGTCCGAGCCACACAAACCAAACTCGACTTTTCTAAAACGGATGTCAATTACTCATCACACATACGGGATCACCCCCACATGGTCTATCAATCTCCCCCTTGATGAGTATATTGACAAACCAAGAAAAAGCGTACAGTTGAGTTTTGAAAATGTAAGAGAATCAACTATGGTCCAAAAGAAATCAAGGAAGCTTATGACCACGTCGACAACTGAGCAAAAACAGAAAGAGCATGTTTTCCTCAAAAGCTCCAAGAACTCCAAGATTTCCTTGAAAATGGCTTTTTCTCCACTATTCTCCCCCTTTTGGCAATAAATTCATCAAGGTGCAAGGAAGAGAAAAACAATTATGAGAATGGATGGAATGGCTGAATTTTATTCAATCTAAGCATTTAGAGTAATTGACCATATGGATGCGACCCCATGCTTGTGATGAGTAATTGACGAGTATTCTGAAAAGATTAAGTTTGGTTTGCGTGTTTTGTGCCATGATGGCGTTTGGCTCAGTTGGGTGTGGTTAGTTGGACTTGAGGCGTATTCTTCTTCCCGATCGGTCTTTTGGGCCATTTCATGCTTAAGTATGATTCATTGATGGTAATTGTGTTTACATGTGTTGAGCGGTGCTATGTAATGTATTTCTTGTCTGTATGGCTGCAGGACGTCGAGGCGGAGTCGTGGCGAGGTACGGGATGACCAGACTAGGCGCAAGCGGTGCTGAGGTGTCAGACCCCAGATTATACAATCCGGCATCCTCTGTGATTCCACCGCACTATTCCCTGGATCAGTAGACAGTGTTCACATATTACAGTTCTGAATATCAAAGTACATATCAAGCGGAAGCGTAAATATAATAGTAACTTACTCATGGGCCGATTAGGCCGAAATCAATAAGATGCAGCAGAAACGAAGCACACAGGTGGGACCCTCAGGACATGCCCACAGGCAGCCAACTGGAGGTTCGCGACCTAGCCTTTGACAACTTCATCTTCTTCTCCATCATAACCAAAAGTATTGCTGAAGCGTAGTGATCTGATTCCTGATTCTGGATTTGTAGGGAAAGCGAATATGAGCACAAACCACCGTGCTCGTGAGCCAACACACAGGATGCAATTAAATAGTATGCATGGCTTATCAAAGGAGAGGCTCGGGTTATTTTATTTGCCAAAAATTGCTTTTAGTAGCATTATTGTTATTAAAGCATAGTGTTATTATTTCTACCTAAACTCCACACGGCGATTGCCACAATTGACTTAATCCACCAAAGACACACTTCCCTTACTGATACTCCAGCTGTGCTAGTCTTCTTGAAATCTTCCCATGCTAACACTGGCTTCATCCCATTTATTGTACCAACAACATCAGGATACATCTCGCGAACTAGAGCGCCAATTACTGTTGGGGGTTTGCGAGAACTTTGATAAGGATGCACTTCCCAGTGCCTGTTAATTTTATATTAAATGACATCATCATATAGGGATAAAAAAATAAAATACATAAGTGATATGTTAAAGTAAGCAAAGCATCATGCAACCAGTAGTGGAAACTCCTAGCTTACAAAAGATGTGAAAAGTAAACAATGCAGCATTCTTTATTTAGTCTTTGCAAGCTCTTTAAATAAATGCCTTGGAGCATCCAACTGCCTACCAGCAAGCTAGTGCACTAATGGCAGTCCTAAAATACCTTGAATTTTCTCCACAGGTGTTTCTGTAATCACTCTCTACTTATTCTAGATTTTGGTATCACAAAAAACTATGTATGTTCTCTTGTTTTCAGCCCATTGGACATGACATTTTGTTTTCTCTATCATGGATAAACTGTACTATTATTACTGTTATTTATTTTACTAACTACTATTTTGTTGATGGGATGTTTTATTTAATCTAACACAACAAGAAACAATGAGATAGCAAATCAAAGAATCTCTAAGTAATCTGCTCAATAAGCCTTATTCTGAGACACAGACAACAGTATGCGTACATGCAAAAATTTCATCTGAACAATGAACACTTGATTAAATTGCCATTACACTAATACTTAGAAAAAAATAGGACATGCTTCACACTGAACACAAAATACTAAAGATGACAGTCTATATGTTAATACACAAGACAACAATATGGAAACTGTTCTTGTGAATTACCAAATAGACACACAAATGATAGATAAAATATGGACAAATAATTATACAAATTAAAGCAGCTAGAATGTTACTTACTCTCCAACAGCCTTGATCGTGGGTCTTTCTCCTTCTGGAAGTCTTTCACCGCTATCGGTCCTTGATCGAGTTTTCTTTTTATCAATAGCTTGCTGATTTGCTGAAGCCAATCCATTATTTTCTCTTGCAGCACTTGATCTGGAATCCACTGACCCTGATGATGACACAGGTCTATGCTTCAAGCGGCCACTCATCCTGCTTCATACATGGCAATTAGTATCATGCAGAAAATATTTATTAAACAGAAGGAGTGGGCACCAATAAAATGAGGGGATACACAAGTAAAATAAGTGAACTAAATCATCAGTCAAACAAGGATGCACCATATTTCAGATTGGCAAGACATATTTCTAGTTCGACATGAAAGCTAAATAATAAGGTACTAATGTACATATTAGAAATAAGGATTCAATAATCATCATAATAAAATTATAAGGAATCCTCATCCATGTTTTCCTCATCCTCATCAATGCCTTCCAGGTCGCTATTTTCTTCAAGTATTTGTTGTTCTTCGTCACTACTACTCCCATGATAAGAAATGTCATCTAATGGATCCTCAGTGCTGCTTTGCTTTTCTATAGTTTCAATATCTTGGGGATCAAGGACATCATCCAAGGCCTCTGAAGATACAGTTACATCATCAAACAAGCCATCAACATCAATGGAGAAGCTTCCCTGCAGCCTATCTTCTTGGAAAAATACATCTGTAATAGGTTGCTCATGTGCATCATTTGTGTCAAGGTTGGTCAAGGTCCTTGGTTGGATCTTGTAAACAACACACCAATCACGCAAATCATGCCTTAGAGATGGGTACTGCAAGTAGTATACTAGTCTGGCTTGGTGAGCCATGGCAAAGGGTTCAAAATTCACCAGCCTTGAAGATGGCTTGACCTCCACCAAACCTAATTTAGGTTCAGATCTAAAACCAGAAATTGGATCAAACCAGCGGCATTGTAAGAGAACCATTTCAATTTTTCTACCAGCATTAAATGACAGTTTGATAATGTCCTCGACTACACCATAATAGTCAAGTTGTTGATCATCTGAGGTGAAGGATGCCAAACAAACCCCTGTGTTCACTGTAGTCAACTTTGCACGGGAGTTTTCATATCGCTCTGACTTGAACCTATAGCCATTGACATCATACGAGCTATATGATAGTACTCTAGATTTGCATCCATTGGCTAAATTCCACAAGTCTTCATCTACATCGGTATCCTTTCTACACTATAAAAATAAATAATTCCGTTAGAATATATATTAGTAATCATGTGTTCATGAAATATGGCTAAGGTAAATGTCCTTACAGTTTTCTTAAACCAATCCACAAATTCATCTGTCATCATTTTGTCAAGGACCTCAACTGACAACCTGGGGTTATTAGCACACTTCTGTTCTATAAATGCCCTACAAATATATACAAGTTATAGAACCTCTGCTAGAATAGTTTAAAAAAAATTGCTATTTGCATCACTTACTCTCGATAACGATCTACAGCATAGCAATTGGTCAAAATATACAGCCTCGCTGCATTCAACTCTTGTTCTGAGAGGTCACGAGGCACACCCCTACCATGAAGGGTGCCTTGATATTGGAAAACATCTAAAGTGCAACCATCATTCTGCACATGTGTTCCTCTACTGTTGTATCTGTCAACCTATTTCCATCTAGTACGGACATGGTCAGCAAAATATCCAGAAAAAAAGTCAGTTATCTCTTTCACAATCTCTGCCTCTACAATAGAACCCTCAACTCTAGCTTTGTTCTGCACTTTTAGGCCGAGGTCATGCATGTACCTAGCAAAATATTACTACAATGTTTGGTGATATAATAACTAAAAATTGAATCGAGCTGAAGTAACTTGTTTAGAAACATTAATAATTACCTCTCATGTTGGTACATCCAGCGAAATGCCACAGGTCCGCCAACCCTTGCCTCATATGGAAGATGCACAATTAGATGTTGCATTACATTAAAGAACCCTGGTGGAAACATTTTCTCTAGCTTGCATAGAAGAACTGGAATCTCCTTCTCAAGTTCACGCATTCTCTCTCGATCAATTTCTTTGGCACATATTTGTCGATAAAAAAAACATAGTTCTGATATATCCTTCCATTCCTTCTCAGGGATGAAACCCCTTAGTGCAACTGGCAGGAGGCGCTCGATGATTATGTGTAAGTCATGGCTTTTTATACCAATAAATCTTTGTTTATCCAACTTCACAGATTTACTTAAATTAGCAGCAAAGCGATCTGGGAACTTCAATTGCTTGAACCACTTGAAGATAACCAATTTATCATCCTTACTAACACAATACTTTCCTCTTGGTTTTGTCCATGTGCCATTGGGCTTCTTAATCAAATCAAAAGTTGGGCAATCACAAAGCATAGCCATGTCAAGACGTGCTTTAATATTATCCTTAGTTTTATCTGAGATTTCTAGGGTTGTGCCTAATAGTGCCTCTGCAACATTTTTCTCATTGTGCATGAGATCAATGTTATGTCGGAGAAGCAAATTTTTCTAGTATGGCAATCGCCACAAACAACTAATATCTGTCCAATTGTGCCACTTCCCAAACCCTTCATATTTATTCTTACCTTTGCTATCAGGAGTTAGATTATTTAACTGTTCAAATACCTCAGCACCAGTTAGGCGCTTTGGTGGAGGATCTATAACTCTAGTTTTCTTACGAAAACACTTCAAACTTTTGCGGAATGCATGGCTAGCTGGAAGGAATCTCCTGTGACAATCAAACCAGCAAGGTTTGTGCCCATGCTTCAAATTAAATGTCTTAATGTCAGACCCACAAATTGGACAAGCTAGCTTTCCATGTGTGCTCCAGCACGCTACTAAGCCATATCCAGGAAAATCATGAATGGTCCACAACACGATTGCCTTCATGGTGAAGTTTTCCTTTCTATAACAGTCATAAGTAACAGAACCTTTTTCCCATAATTCCAGGAGCTCATCAACTAGTGGTTCCATGTATACGTTGAAGTTCTTCCCCGGGTGTTCACGACCAGGAATAACTAGTGCAAGGATGATGTTGCTCTTTCTAGTGCACATTTCAGGAGGGAGGTTATATGGAACAACAAAGACAGGCCAACAAGAGTATGGGGCAGCATGAACACCAAAAGGTGTAAAACCATCAGTTACCAAACCAAGACGTATGTTCCTAACCTCTTCGGCAAAATCTGGATACAACTTGTTAAATTCCATCCAAGCTTCTCCATCCGAAGGGTGAACCATAACATTATTATTGTTGCGGGGTTGTGCATGATATCCCATGTGCTTTGCTGTGTTCTGTGACATGTATAGGCGTTGTAGCCTTTGAGTAATTGGAAGGTAACGCAAAACTTTTTTCAGTACTTTCCTAGATTTCTTTCCTCTAGTTGGCTCCTCATACCGAGATTCACCACAGATAGAGCAACTTTCTTTATCTTTATTATTTTTGTAATATATCATGCATCCATTGGGGCATGCATCAATCTTTACATATGGCATTCCTAGGCTATGCACAAGCTTCTTAGACCTATAAAAGTTTTTAGGGAGATCCTTGGCAGCCTCATCTCCAACAACTTCATGTACAAGATTCATTATTTCATTGTAACCGGCTTCAGAAACATTAACTTGTGTTTTTATAGTCATAAGTCGTGCTACAATGGATAGGCGGGAGTGAGACGTCTTGTCATGCAGTGGTTTATCTACTTCCTCTAGCAGTTCATATAACTCCTTTGCTGCTTGCATTGGCTCCTCACTCTGATGGACACCTTCGGCACCAATAGCATCAAGTAGCATTCACTCATCCTATCTGAGCTACCTACATATTCATTGTCTGCTTGATCATGTACATCAGGCTCCCCATGCCTAGTCCATCTCTCATACCCCAACTGGAAACCGTTGCGGCATAAATGCATCTCCATTTCATCCCTTTTGCGCTTGTGACGACAATCACACCTAGTACATGGACATCTAGATCTCCCATCTACGGCAGCATTAGGTAACGAAAAGGCATGGTCCAAGAAAACGTCCAAACCCTCTTTCCAAACTGAACTAAACAAACTGCCTTTCCACTCATTGTACATCCAGCAACGATCCTCACTCATGGTAATTCACCTTAAATTGCACATTTCAGGGAACACTTCAGGTTACTTAAATGGCAAAGAAAATACAACCTCTCTACTATATGTAACTCAGTAGTATTGTTTTATTTTCAATATACACAACGTATGGCTAAACTTGACAGCACATTTATAGTTTGCCTCTACTAAAATGTGATGGATAGAATCCACTGTGAATTTTTGGCTGGACAGCAGTCAGACTAGCTACACAAATAGGAGTGAAATTGTAAACAAGTTAGGTGATTCACTAGTTGAAAATCACCATGGGTAACTACTGCCACACAATATTTTTATATTTACAAATGTTCAGAAATTATAGTAACAAATAACAGTATCAAAAAAACAATTATCAATGATGTAATGTAAACACTACAAATATCGGAATGATCACCTAACTCCCTACCTAATTGCTAATCACCAGATTGTAGATAAGCACCCCATATACAGAGTCTGCAGTTCACACTAATTTATTTGCAAATAAAAGATAGCCGATCTGCTATGTTCTTTGACAACATTCTCTCATTTATACTAAAATTTGAATGGCATTGACATAATTGACTGGGAATCTCTTGGATTGAATTCACCAATCAAATAATTATTTATGTGGCATATTAATTTTAACACTAGAATGCACACAAAGAAGACTCAAACTAGCAAGTAGTTGAGTGCAAATCTGATCCCATGTTTCTATTCAGTACGTGGAGGAGCATACCTAGAATTAGTCCTTTTACTTAGATTCTACCCTTGCTATTTAGTTTCCTCCACACAAGTAATTCACTTGCCATCTTATTAGTGCAGCACTGGCCCATATCCAAAAACAAGTGACTAACTAAACCCCAAGAGCAAGGCACCAAACCAGCATCAGAGTTTGACAAACATGAATGTTCCGAAATTATACATTGGGATATAAAAAACCAAGTTAAAAATAATTACCAATGATCTACAAATAACAATAGTAGGAATAGTAGGATTACAGATTGATTCTTTTACTCATCAGATTGTTTAATTACAGATCCATCTTAGAAACAAAACTGATCCATATATAGAGAGATACAGAGAGCTAGGAAGAGGAGATAGAGAGGGTGGAAGTGCAGTTGGCCATGGTGCATCACGGCACAAAATATGATAGGAAAGGGGTTAGCGTTGTACCTTGCAAAGAAACTGATCCAATACGTTGGAGCTGCCGCACCTGCCGATTGAATCTAATCTACAAGAGCTGGGCGTCGGCGTGTGAAGGAGCTAGACGTCGCCTATCCTGCAGGGGAACTGGACAGCCAGTTGGACACCTGTGATCGCCAATCATGAACAGATCAATTTGATTGAGAGGAGGTGATAAACATTGGTTCCCAAAGTGGAGGAGTGATTCACGGGAAGTGGCGGCATTATTGGGTGCGGTTGCGGGAGATTTACTTCCTGTTTCGCGCTAAAACTCCTGCGCCGCCCGCCTCTTGGTCTCCCTGATTTTGGGTTTTTAGATAATGTTATGTACTGTCTACTAAAATGTAATTTATATCCTAAAATAACAAAACGAACCTTAGGCTAGTTGGTAAAGCACCTTATTGAGAAGTTGTTGGCCCTGTGTTCGAACCTTAACATGGCAAGGTTTTTTGAACTCGCACCCGACGGCCACCAGCACTCCCCCGGTGTACCGATGACCGTGGACCCCGGCGTGCCTAGCCACGGTGGCGCACCACCATGCCTCTCGTGAATCAAAACCAAAACAAAAAGATAGCAATGAGCTAGAATCGAAGTAGTAGTAAAAGATAAAGCAAAGTAATAGTAAAAAGGGGGAGGATGGGTAAGTAGATTCAAGCATAGGTCTGCCAGATACGGGCCTAAGGGCTGTGAAGCCGGAGTCGGTGAGAGGCCGGAGTAGGGGGCGTAGAGGGGAACTGGCGGCGTTAGCGGCTCGGACGACCAGATCGAGGTGACGGCGGCGGTGCCGAGCGCCGGATCCAGACCGAACTGGGGGGAGAGGCCAAGGCGATGCGGCACCGCTGAGACCGAGGGCGCGATGGGAGGCGCGTCGGAAGAAGTGGCGCGAGAGGAGGCGCAGGGGGGAGAGCTGGCGGTGGAGGCGCTGACACCGATGCGGCGTGGTGGAGCGGCGCGGGAGGCCAATGTAACACCCCATCCAAACAATGACCTGGAATGCTACTAAACTAACAACATATTAAGGAAGAACCTATATTCACCTTACAAAATTTCAGCAGAACCTCATTTGTTTAATGAGTAAATCAAAGGTTTCAGCATGCATAGACAAATGATTTGAATAATAGTAAACAATAAATATTCAATTCTAAACAAACTGAATTATGTTTGCCATCACAATCTCAACCACAATACTTAAATAAGAACGTAAGCAATGTAAAAGTTCTAAACCTTTATTACATTCTAAACATGGTGATCTTTAATCAGTTACCACTTAAGCTATTCAACAAATAATGTTTAAGGTTCTTTATTTCTTCCAAGGTGAATGGACCGTGCAAGTGCAACAAAGCTAATCCATCTTTATCCCCATGCATGCCGGTCTCATGTGGGTACCTAAAAACAAACAGCAACCACAACAAACAAGTGTGAGTCCAACGACTCAGCAAATATAAATAGTGGCAACAAGAGTAAAAGGGAAACATCATTCCTCATGATCATCCATCAATCAAATAAATAAATCATGCTATGCAATATGTTCAAAAGAATCACTTTATCTCTTCTCTTTCGCATTTTACCGGTAATGCGGAGTGTGCATCCGTCAATGCACACCCATGCCTGTACCCTCTGGTACAGGGACCAATTGCCCATACTCTGCAAGTATGGGGACCTAAGTCCATGCTCTTCAAGCATAGGGACCTTTAGCCCATCATAAACATGACGGGGATCTCAAGAATTGATTGGTCGTCACAGGACCAAGACTTCAATAAGCCAATGTGATGCATATGTATGAAATCTCAAATTAATACAACATGCATCCGCATCAACATTGCATATGAATAACATATTCATACTACAAAATCTCATATTCATAGACTTCATAACTTTCAAACATCCGTGATTAATACATAACTCATAGCATTAGCAACCATGAACATTACCAATCATATCACCATAATAATCATGAACAACTCAAATTCTCATAGAATTTATCAAACTATACCATTCAATAATATCTATTATATCCATAAATATACTTGCCTTAACCGCGAGGAAACGGGGGATGAGCAGAAGGCGCGGCCCCTGGAATCCGTCCTCCTCCTGAACCATAATTTTAATAATCGCTAAGGCAACAGTAACGAGTCTTTAGATTAAACAAAAACACCCCCACTATCCCGACATGTTTAACTTGACTCAAACCCCAAATCCTTTCGGCCACCCTGTCCCCCTCTACAGACAGTCAACTTCAAAAATCCTTATCTAATGGTACAGAAGTCCGAATAGGGCGTTCTCAAATTTTCTGGAAAGATAATTAAATTGCCTAAACAAACTTAGTTGGGGAGCCCTTCTGATTCTTCCATATACTGCCCCTACCAAGCCAATCTACAGAACATCAATTATCACGTTGGGTTCTCTGGACAGTACACTAAAATTATCATAACTTTTGGTACGAAAGTGAAATTCATGCGTTCTTTATCTTTCTGGAAAGGTGAGGAAATTACCCATCGTTTTCATTATAACGAGATCCTCTGATTTCGTCTTTACCTAATAGATTAACTCAGATTTCTACAGACTGTCAGGATGATGACAGATTAACAGGACAGCGGCACTAAACAATTCATAACTTTCTAACCGTTGATCGGATCTGGGCGTTCTTGGCGGACACGGAAAGCTAACCACACAGCCCAACTTTATCTAAGAGAAGTGATCCCCAGATTCTGCTTCTAAAGTCATGAAAACCGCTGTTGAATAATCTGGACAGAAACGCGATCTAGCAGCTAATGACAATCGATCTACTAAACGAATTCATAAACGCATCTAATACAAAACATACGGCAATAGAGACTCTTCGTTACCCTTGAAGAACGCCGAAAGCCGATGCATTACCCCCCACGAAGATGGTCTCCTCCCCTCCTCTTCTTCTTCCTCCTATGGCCGGCCACCACGCGAGCGATCCTTCTATTGGACAGCAGCCACAGGGGCTTCTTCACCGGCAGCGGGAGGGCTTCAACAGGGGAGGAGGAGCTGCGCGCAGGGGAGGTGGTGCAGGGGAGGCGGCCAAAGGAGAGTGGGGGGTGGCGGCCACAAGTGGGGAGGAGGGGGAAAAGGGTGGCTAGGGTTTTGGGGGAGGGTGGCGCCTCCCCCCCTATGGCCGGCTCCCACTAGGCCTCTTGGGCCGAGGCCCAAGCCCAGGTTGTCTCCCTTTTTGCGAAGAAACCCCCCCTAAAAACTCTGATAAGTTGCTTTTCTATTTGGTCCTTCCCCCTAGTTTAATTATTCTCTCTCGAATATTCTTTTGAATACTTTCGGGATATTACAGCCAAGGGGCGACGCTGAGTGAGTAGAAGTGGAGGAAGAGAGAGAGAGAGCCAATAAAGGAGAAATGGGGGGAGAAGAGGGAGTGGAGGCCGTCGGCCGAATGGAAAAGGAGGAAAAAAAGAGAAAGGAATAGTGGAGAGAAGGAAAGAAAATAAAGGAGAAGAAAGAAGAGGAAAAGAAAAGAAAAGAGGAGAAAAAATAAAGAGAAAAAAATGGTAGATATGTAATTAAGATTTACTTGTGATTATAGATGACGGTCATTAAGTTACAACCGTTTGGGTACCGGGGCATCGGAAAGGTGTCCGGTGAGAGAGACTGTCGGTATCGGATTTACACGTAGAAACGCTTTCAATTGTCTATATGCATAGAGTCGATACAGTTGCATGTTGGTGTGAATCATAGTATTGAATTGGGTGTTCGGATGATGCTTCCATGTGGAGGTTTTGGTTTAACTCTCCTCCACGCATCGTCCACGGGACAATCTGGCAAGTGCAGGGTAGAACAGTAAATTGTGGTGAATGTTTGTTATTCGTGTTTCCATACTATGATTTACAGTATTTATGAGATGTATACGAATTGTGATAATCATACCTTGATGAGTACCGTTTATGATTAGACATCCATATTTGAAGTATATTGCATTATGCAAATGCATAAGAGCCAGGCCAGTGAGAAAGTCATGACTAGCCCGGAGTGCTCTTGAATAAGAGCAAGGTCGGTGAGAAAGTCAAGTGACTAATCCGGAGTGCTCTGGAGTAAGACCTACAAAGGTAGGCAATTGAGTGGTCCATCGACGTGTGGACGCTCCGCTATACCGGTATCAGCTACAGTTATAGGTGCATTACAGATGCATTGCATGAAAGTGATAGAGAAAGTGATACAGATTACAGATACATAGTTGATGTATAGATTATAGTTACAGAGTTGATTTACAATTTACAGTTACAGAATTAATTTGCAATTTACAGTCATAAAGTGGATTTACGAATTACAGTTCATGAAATTGATTGAATTGCTAAAATGATATTACTGTTTTATCGTGTGCTTGCTGAGTCTTCGGACTCACCCTTGTGTTAACGTTGTTTTTATAGGAATCGGTCGAAGACGACATGCATAGAGGGGAGTAGCACAGTCGTTCACGTACCACACAGTGTTTCACAAATCATCTACAGTTAACATAGTTAGCCTTGATGGATTTGAGTACCTTTTTGGTAATTAGCAAATTGATACATCTGCTGCGCTTAGTGTCAAGTATATCGGCTTTTGTCGTTTGGTTGGTATTTAAATAAAAGAATTGCTTCACAAGGCCAGCGGCAAAAGGTGGAATTTGTAACATTGTAGAGTAGGTGGTAGCACTTTGGGCTCAAGGAGGGGCCGGGGTGTTACAAAATCAATGCCTTAAAAATGTACATGTTCCGTATCATAAGAAACCTAAACAAATGAGCTATGCCTGATTACAAATCTTCCTTTTTGCACAAAACTTATATACGAGCAATCCCTTTTCGACTGGATTAATTTCAAAATCTAAAACTATTTCCTGAGACCTAGCAGTTTTGACCAAAAACATAATGTGTAAGAGAATGCAATAATAATAGCGATCCAGATTCCATCCACCGTTACATGGCATCTGCACCATGTAGCATCTTTTAGCGTTATAGCCGCTTAACTTACCACTGGGACAACACCCAGGACAATTCAAATCAGGGCTTTCCACTGCCCTCCACTTTTCCATTCCCACCCACAAACTTTTTGAAATAGAACTATATCTGGTTAAGTTCTCATGTCCGCCCTTGACCGTGGGCACGGCTATTCGAATAGTTTTGACTCTGCAGAGTTTGCACACTTTACCCACAAGAGACAGTTTACTCGTTGCCCCGCGCAATTCCTTAGTCATGCGGTTGAGCGAACCATCACAGTAACCGTTCAAAGTACCTTGCCCCTTCCATCATCTCACCCTATGGGTCGTTCCCACTTGCGGTGGGTCCCATATGTTGTGCGGGATGTTCTCCGTCTGAACGCCTAGCAGCTGGCTACCCACACTGCTAGCACGCCATAGCAGAACCTCACTCTCTGCGGATGTCCCATTCAAGCCTAACACACAGACAGCCGCTTGCACGACCTCACCTCCTCCACTTGTGAGGATGACTTTCAGGGTCCGGTAAATCTACTAAGCTAAGTTGTACTTTACAGACTTGTGGTTGTACTTGTTTTACACAAGAGGTCATGACAAGATTCAGTCCTTAGAGTTATCTGGGCGATTCTACCACAAACCACACTCTCGTGCACCACTGCACCATACCCCCGAACCATCCGCCCAGATAAATAAGCAATTTGGGGTTTTTGGGAATATAAAATAACCATATCCAACATACACCAGTCATTACCACCATGACTGCCCCAACCAATTTTTCTCAGGATTAAAAGTGATGCTTGGGCGCTCTCGCGCCCATGAGTATCTAAGCAAGACTAAGCATGGCATATAATTATGGACTTATTTTTGAAAGGTTACTATTTTAATTTTTGCTAGGGCGAAAAGGTTCACAAATTCAAATATTCCAAAGGAGGTGTAATATTAATCAAGGTACGCAATGGGATATACTAGAATCTTAAATTAAACATGTATTTGCATATAAAATAACAGCATGCAATTTGATAATTTAAACAAAAATAATTTGCAGAAAATGTAGGTTCAACATGATCAAAGTATTGACTCGCCTTGCGCGGTTTACGGCGGTCTTGAGCTCACACAATGCTTTTTCTTGAGCTTCTGTTCTTTATCTTCACTTCGCTCTGATCACGCCTGTTCCCATGATTCTTCACGACTTCCACTTTCTAATTACGTGCTAAGCAACTGAATCCAACTAAACGCAAATAACTCAAAAAGATCCAAACAACTTCAAATAAATTTAATTTAGCTTTATTATGGGTTATTAGGTGATTTGAGGCAAGGTTGATGAGGTGTGAAGTATCGGTGGAGTCAAAAAGTGTTGGAACACAGCGATGATTGGTAGAAGGACGTTTAATGAAGGAGGTTTCATGACACAGATTTATTGACGAGATTATTCTTCTTTGGATCTAAGGAGGACTAGGTTGAGCCAGCCATTGAATACTATGGCTTACTCTATTTTATTTAATAACTTCTTTTTATTATTTTTATATTTATCAAAAAAGTTCCATGAGTTAGGTTAGACCTATGATTCGGTGTACAAGTTTTTAGCTGAGCTTTGTTTTTGTCGAGCGTTAATCTTCAGGGCATATGTTACATATAGAGATGTATATAATTTTTAGCTTACCAAATAAATATTAGAGTCCGGTTTTATAGCATTTTATAGCTCAACATTTTATGTATCCTCAGTTATTACTAGGCTTAATTTAATCTAAGATCTATTTATACGAGTCGTAGCTTGCTATACTCAATCATGCTTGACATTATTATTTACTAAATTTAGCGTTGAGGTTTAATTGGTGGCACCATTATCATTTTGTCTACACCTTTGTTATTATTATTAGACTTAGCTTTATTTATTTACCTAGCAAGGCTTGTTGTAAAAGGTTATATTTCAATATTTGCTATTTAGCAAAACCTAACACTAAAACTCAGACATCAGTTATATTTCTAAACCATTTACTGGTTAATTCTATGATCCCTTCTAATATGCAAGGGCTTATGGTTCAGATATATATATATTTATATATATTTACCTTTCGATCTGGAGGTGCTGTGGAATTTTTCTGGTATTGATATTTTATTCCTTAGCATTTGTATTACGTTAATCTTAACTTATTTATGGCTGATGAAGCACGTTACATAGGATTACATTTCATCATTGTTACTAATTTAAGGCTGTCATTTAAGATTTTAGGATCGATGGTACGGCAATGAGGATGTCTATCTTTCTAATAGGGTTCAGGGTGAATGCAAAATATTTACTAATATGTTTTCTAATGGACTGCATACATATCCTCTACATTCCTCTAGTCATTTTCTTGTAATTAAGGTCCTTGCGATATTTAGACATTTATACAAAAAGATCCATCTTAAACTTTCATGTTTAGAATAAATAATAAAGGCTCATTAACTGTTCACACATGATAATTAATCTAATGTTAAACCTTAAATAATATCATTTACACCTAAATTAAATTTACTAGTTTCTATGAACAATTTCTGATTTTTCCCACTCTGAAAAGTATTAAAACAAAATGGATCAAAAGAGTGGGGAAAATGAGGGAGAAGGGGACTCGAACACAGGACTTGAGGGTTGGTGCGCCTGGCTTGACTCAGCTGGCCAACTGGTCAGCTTCCCGCTTGGGACAAAAAGGGGGGAATTGGCTTATGTAAGTTGATCCAGTGAGTGAGTTCCCAAACAGAGCCTCCATCCCAACCGAACAGGGGAGGCGACAAGATCCGGGCGGCGGCGGGGGCTCCGGCGAGGAGAGGCCTGAGGGGTGGAATTGGTTAGCAAAATGAGACCCCAGGAAAGCAAGGGATCTTGTGGAGGAGGCGACGCGGCTTGCAACGGCGCGGTTCAGCGGGGGCTCTGCTTGAGTGGCCGGCGGCGAGGTGAAATGGGGAGGCGGCGACCGGAGGGGAGGAGGAAGAAATCAGAGCACGCAGAAGCTAAACGGGGTCAAGGGGAGTCTCACCATGCTATTTGCCGAGGCGGGGAGGCATCAGAGGGGGCCAACGACGTGCGCCTGCGGCGACGCGGCCATGCGCACGGCGCCGGCGACGCACGGGCAGCAGGAGCTGCGGCCGGCGGTTGCGATGACGTCGGGACACCAAGGTGGTGCTCCCACCCCGCTAAATTGTCCTGGGATCGGTCGGGGGGCGAACAGCGGTGGAAGCGGCGGTTTTGGCCAGAGTTGGGGAGGATGGCCAGCTCGAGTGCTCCGGTGAATGAAAGCTCAATTGTCTCGGAGCGGGGGTAGAAGGGAGGTTTAGGCACGTTGTGACGCGGTTACATTTGGGATGGCACTGCCGAAATGGCCGAGCGGTGTGAGACGGCGGCGGCAGCGCCCGTGCGCGGGCATGGTTCCGTAGCTGCGGGAACAAGGAGGAAGGGGAGGCAAGAAACGGAGCCGCTGCAAAATAGGAGACCCAGGGCAGCTTATAGCATGGAGGGGGAGTGGTTGCTGGGAGAGCTGAGGAGGCTCTCGGCGGAAAGTTAATGCCGGTGTGGGCAGCGGCATGGCGGAGGAGACGGCGACGCGATGGAGGTGGGTGGCGCAGGGTGTGGCGGGGGAATGATGGCTAAGCGACGTGCGATGTGCGGCGACGAGACAGAAATGGGGCCGGGGTGACGGAGCTCGGGCGTGGAAACAGTGAGCCCAACCGAAGGACAGAGAAGAAAGTAAAGAAATGGGGTGGAGGCAGGAAAAGAAAGAAGAAGGCAGTGCAGGGACCGGGCCAATTCGGTAGTAGGAAGGAGAGAGAGAGAGAGAGAGGGGAAAAGGGGAGGGAAGAAAAAGAAAAAGGAGGTGCCCACATGTAGGAGAGAGCGAGAGGAGAGGAGAATTTTGAGAATTGGGATTTTCATTTTTAATTCGCATTTTAAATTTTATATTTATGGATTTTGAGCTTTGCAAGATTCTAAAATTTGAATCTTTAATTTAAATTCTATTTTAATTTTGCCCTTGGGTTTTAATTTTAACATTATTTTTCTATGATTGGATTCATAAATCTTTGAATGCTAATTAAAGTAAAGGAAAGGAACTCCTAGTCTAATCGCTTAGAAAGATGTTCTAATATTCCTTTTGGATTCATTCTATTGACTTGGATTGAACTCTGGTATATACATATATTTTTTTACACTTTGAATTAATGATATGTAATCTCATTTTATATCTTTATTATTTTTAGGGTCATCATTTGAACTTGACAAATTCTTGGGTTATTAATTTGCATAGCATGAACTTCTAAAAGAATTTCAAATAAATACTCAGAAAAGATTTGGAAGCCAGCAATATGCAAGAAATTTTTTAAATCTCCACATTTTTGAACATCCAAATTTTTGGGATGTTACACGAGGTCAAAGCGGTCGAGGAGTGCCGAAGACGGCGAGGACTCAAGATGGCTGCGAGGCTTGGAGGTCAAGGAATGAGGAAGCTTCCCGGAAGGTGCACGAGGGGCGTTTTGGTGAATATGCAAAGCTACACTAAAGGAAGTGGATTATGGATAAAGCATTGGAGTTGTTGAGGCTTAATGGGCAAAGCAAATTGCAAACCCTTTAGTGGAAGACTATATAAAGGAGGGGTGTCTCCTGCAAGTGTAGCACTTGGAAAAATGGCTTTTGAGAAGGGTTAGAGGCTTTAGGGGAGTTGGTGTTTGCTTTGTGCTTTCAGTTTTGGAGTTGGTGGGAGATGGTAGAGGGTTGTTTTGCTTGTCTCCCATAGCTTCTTTGTTGCTCATCTCCTTCTCTGTGTGTTCTTGGTTTTGGTTGAGCTTGTGAGAGGGAGAAGATGAGTTGATGCACCATGTAATCATTCCTCTGTATTCAATCGCGTATGGGGACTCATATGTAATCCTTGGTTGACTGGAAATGAATCCTCTGAAGTTTATCTCTTGTTCGTGTCATTTTTCAGTTCGTTCTTCTTACTGTCTTAATTCCTCATTTTGGTGTTTGAGCGGATTTCTTGCCAAGAAGCTCTGTGATGGGAATAGGTCTCAAGATCATTTGATCAGTTTTTCCCAAGAGCAAATTGGATGAATCAAGGTTTCTCTCTTTTCATTTCCTCTGTTTGTGTCTGTTCTAGGGTTTCACAACAAAGGATCTTTTGCCCCCTTAGTTTCCCTTCATGAAATGGCATGAGATTTGGTGTCTTGAGTTCTTGTGATATTGCTTAGATAATCTCTAAATTTCATGGTCTATGGATCAGAGATTAGAGGGCAATTTGAGTTTTGGAGCTGTTCTCTATAAGTCTCAAGTTTTTGGTTCAAATCTGAATTTCTTGAATTCCTGTTAATTTCTCTTGTTGTTTAAAGTCTCCACATTGTTTGGAATAGGTTATTGCTAAATTGGCCCGAGGGGACCGGCCGGCAGTAGGCGATCTGACCGGTCAGCCTTCAGCGGTCGGACCGGGTAAAAGCGGGCGGTTAGACCGGCGGTATGCGGGCGGTCTGACCAGCCACTAGGGTTTTGCTGCTGCTCTTTTATTCTCAGTTGTTTCTTCTCCGCCTTTCCTCTCTTTTGTAGTTAGCAAGAGTTCCAGATAGCATGAGTATTTCTCTTCATAGTTTTCTGTAGCTATTGGAGAGAAGTTTCTCTAGTGGGTATTTTGGGGGTTAAAATTTTTTTAAGCAACATTCACCCCCCCCCCTCTGTTGCCGATTTTGATCCAACAATTGGTATCAGAGCCGGTTAGTTCTTCCTCATAGATCTTAACCGGTCTCTAGAGCCATGGCGACAGACAAGTACTCGACCAAGCCCCCAATTTTCGATGGAATTGATTATCCTTTCTAGACGAGCCGGATGGAGACTTACATCCAGGCTCAAGAACCGATATGTTGTTCCTGCCGATGAGAACATCAACGCTGGAAACATGCTTGATGTTAAGGCGAATGCTAAGGCGAGGAACATCATAATTCAGGGTCTGAGTAGAAGCGAGTTCGATCGCATCTCTCATCTGACATCGGCGGTCGACATCTGGGTGCTCTCGATGCATATCATGAGGGCACCACCCAGATCAAGACCGTTCGACAAGACCAGTTCAAGCGAGATTACAACAAGTTTGAAATGCTCGCTGGTGAGTCCCTCGATGAGTGCTTTGCACGTTTTCACAAGATTTTGAGCAATGTCCGAGCGATCGGTCTCACATACCCCGACTCGGATAATGCTCGACAGATGCTCGCAGCTCTTGATTTGCGTGTTTGGGAGATGAAGGTGACTACCATCAAGGACACCACCGATCTCTTGACCTTGACTCTTGATGCGTTGTACTCACGCCTCTAGACTCACAAGATTGACATAGTCTCTCGAAGGTCCAAGTTGCAGTCGATGGCCTTAGTCACCGATCCCAGTCTGGTTTCGGGACCCTCTTCTGAGTCGATTTGCAGATCCTCTCTAGCTGCTCTCTATGACGTAACTAATGATCAGTTAGAGCAGCTACCAGAGGACCAGTTAGCCCTTCTAGCCAGAAAGTTTTCTCACGCGTACAAGAGGGTGAGGGATCGAAAGAGGAGTGGTCCGATCATTTGCTTCGAGTGTGGTGGCCCCAACCACATTCGGGCGAATTGCCCTAAGCTGGGGAAGGGCAAGAACAACTACAGCGGCGTGAGCAAGAATGATTACATCTACAAGAACCGCAACAAGAAGCCCCCAGCTCATGCTCAAGGCAAGAAGAAGTTACGCGACCTTGGCAAAGCCAAGAAGCTCTTCCACTGCGTCCTCACCGCCTTCGACGACCTCGACCTCGGCGAGGTGAAGGGGTGGAGTGATGATGATGGGACGGACAAGCAAGACCCCAAGGGCGGCGACGACTTCTCTGGCATGTGCTTCATGGCACTTGAGGGCGAGATCAGCGACAGCGAGCTTTACTCCGACTCCGACGAGGTTCGCTGGGCGGGGAAGAGAGAGGTTTGGCTCGTTGACTCCGGGTGTTCTCGACACATGACCGGAGACTCTCGTTGGTTCTCTTCCCTAGCCCGTGCTCTAGGTGATGAGACGATCACCTTCGGAGACGCTTCGTCTGGACGCGTCATCGCCCCAGGTACAGTGCGCATTAATGAGTCTTTTATTTTAAAAGATGTTGCCTTGGTTAGTAAGCCGCAGTATAATTTGCTTTCGGTTTCTCAGCTTACCGATGACGGTTTTGAGGTGAGCTTTAACAAAAATGCTTGCAAAATTCTTGATTCTTCGGGTAGTCTGGTTTGCGGGATTTCTCGTTATGGGAGGATCTTTCGTGCTGATTTTTCTGAGTCTTCTGGTGATCGTCTCCGGTGTTTAGTTGCGTCTGAGTCCCGTGACCTAACCTTCTGGCATAGGAGACTTGGTCATATTGGATTTGACCATTTGACCCGAGTTAGCGGCCGCGATCTCATTCGTGGTCTGCCGAAACTCAAGATGGTCAAAGATATTGTTTGCGCTCCTTGCCGGCACGACAAGATGGTTGCCGCTTCTCACCCTCCGGTCACACTGACTATGACCGATGCACCAGGACAGCTGCTCCACATGGACACAGTTGGACTAGCTCGAGTGCAGTCAGCAGGAGGGAAGTGGTATGTTCTTGTCGTGGTCGATGACTTCTCGAGGTTCTCTTGGGTGTTTTTCTTAGCCTCGAAGGATGAGATGTTTACACATTTTTGAGGTCTTTTCAGTAGGCTTTATGTTGAGCTCCCGGGTGCCTTACGAGCGATCCGCAGTGACAATGGCACGGAGTTCAAGAATTTCTACTTTGAGAGGTTTTGCGATGAGACAGGTGTAGAACACCAGTTCTCTTCTCCGCACGTCCCACAGCAGAATGGCGTCGTGGGGAGGAAGAACCGTACCTTGGTCGAGATGGGCAGGACGATGCTTGATGAGTATTCTACACCTAGGAAGTTTTGGGCTGAGGCTATAGCAACCGCGTGCCATGTTTCGAATAGAGTTTTTCTTCGAGCACACTTGCATTGCACTTCCTATGAGCTGAGATATGGGCGAAAGCCCAGTGTCTCTCATTTTCGTGTGTTTGGTTGCAAGTGTTTCATTTTGAAGTCCGGGAACCTAGACAAGTTTGAGTCACGATCTTGTGATGGTATCTTTCTTGGTTACTCGACTTCTTCGCGGGTGTATAGGGTCTGGAACTGCGAGTCTAGTAAGTTGGTAGAGACCTGTGAGGTGACCTTCGACGAGGCTAGTCCGGGAACTAGGCCTGATATCTCAGGTTCAGTAGAGCAGTCTGAGCCTATCTTTGTGGATGATGAGGACGATGGAGATGAAGGTTATTTACCTGATCCAGTTCCTCATCCTCCCCTTGAGGTGCCTTCTTCCACTGCACCTCCAAGTGATCAGCCTATGCCTTCTGCTTCCTCTGGAGCTAGTGGCTCTGTTCCTACCTCGTTAGCTCATGAGGTAGATGCCACTTCTTCATCTCATCCAGGACCTCCCCGACATATCCAAAAAGACCATCCTTCCGAGCAGAAGATTGGAGACCTCTTTGAGCGAGTCACACTCTCAAAGTCTGGCATGTCACATTTCTGTCTTCATTCTGCCTTTGTTGCCTCATTCGAGCCCAAGGACGTTTGTCATGCCCTTTCTGATGAGTCTTGGGTCAATGCCATGCATGAGGAGTTAGTAAATTTCGAGAGAAACAAGGTATGGTCGCTTGTTGAGCCCCCTCGAGGTCACAATATCATTGGGACTAAGTGGGTGTTCAAGAACAAGCAAAGTGAGGATGGGGTTGTCATTCGAAACAAGGCTAGACTGGTAGCTCAGGGCTTCTCCTAGGTTGAGGGTCCAGATTTTGAGGAGACCTTTGCCCCTGTAGCTAGGCTAGAGGCCATTAGGATCTTGCTTGAATTCGCGGCGTCTAAGGGCTTCAAGCTTTACCAGATAGATATCAAGAGTGTCTTCCTCAATGGGTTCATTGAGGAAGAGGTCTATGTGAGATAGCCTCCAATTTTCGAGAACCCCATATACCCAAACCATGTCTACAAGCTTTTCAAAGCCTTGTATGGACTTAAGCAGGCCCCTAGAGCTTGGTATGAAAGGCTTAAGTCCTATCTATTGAGTTATGGTTTTGAGATGGGTAAAGTGGATAAGACTTTGTTCATTCGTAAGCATGGCACTGACCTACTGCTCGTCCAGATTTATGTGGATGACATCATCTTTGGCGGCTCTTCTCATACTCTTGTTTCACAGTTCTCGGATGTCATGAGCACCGAGTTTGAGATGAGTATGATGGGTGAGTTGGCCTTCTTCCTTGGCTTCCAGATCAAGCAGACTCGGGATGGTACTTTCTTGCATCAGGGCAAGTACACTCGTGACCTCCTGAGACGCTTTGACATGAGTGATGGTAAGCCTGTGTCAACTCCCATGGCGTCCATAGCTTCTCTTGACCCAGATGAGGACGGCGAGCCAGTTGATCAGAAGGAGTATCGTAGCATGATTGGCTCCCTCTTGTACCTCACTACCTCGAGGCCGGACATACACTTCTCCGTGTGTCTGTGCGCTCGCTTTCAGTCTAAGTTGAGTCTTGAATCTATATTGAGATTTAGATGGAGCTATGTTAGTTCCTTGATAAAACATGAGTTAGTACAACCTTTTAAGAAATCAAAAAAGATCTCTTTATGTGTGAAAAAACTAATCTCACCAATTCTTTTTCATGAGACTACTTTCCATTGCACTAGGCATGAACTTAGAGAGAGTTTTGGATGACCAAGATCATCTCCTTAAGCTTCTTGCTTGGAATGGTCGCATAAGGCTTGAGATCTAGCACGTGACTAAAAATGTTGGTTGGAAACAATCATGAATTTTAAAAGAAAAACATGTCAACTGTGCTCAATTTGCTTAATTCCACAAAGAACAAGTGCTTAAACAAATGTCTCATTCTTTAACTTGTAGCACTCTAAATTGACTCAATACTAGCTTCTTGGTTCCACTTAGATTATTGACATGGTTTGCATCATCTTTGGATACCTTTAGCTAGACTAGAATCATGGTTGACTTGACATGCTAAGAAATTCGACTAATTTTCAGATTGTGACCTATTTGGCTTAGCTTGTCTATACATGTATTATCATGATCTTGATAGCATTCTTACATATTATGGCTTGATGTAATACTCCACGGTCATTTTGGATAATCTTCCTGGCTCTAAATGCTTAGATTGAATAAAATTCAGCCATTCCATCCATTCTCGTGATAGATTCTCTTCCTTGTGCCTTGATGATTTTATTGCCAAAAGGGGGAGAATGGTGGAGAAAAAGCCATTTTCAAGGAAATCTTGGAGTTCTTGGAGCTTTTGAGGAAAACTTGCTCTTTCTGTTTTTGCTCCAGTTGTCGATATGGTCATAAGCTTCTTTGATTTCTTTTGGACCATGTTTGACTCCCTTTTCATTTTCAAACAAACTCAACTTTATGCTTTTTCTGGGTTTGTCAATATACTCATCAAGGAGGAGATTGAGAGACCATGTGGATGCGACCCCATGCTTGTGATGAGTAAATGACGAGTTGTCTGAAAAGATTGAGTTTGGTTTGCGCGTTTCGTGCCATGATGGCATTTGGCTCAGTTGGGTGTGGTTAGTCGGACTTGAGGCGTGTTCTTCTTCCCAATCAGTCTTTTGGGCCATTTCATGCTTAAGTATGATTCATTCATGCTAATTGTGTTTACATGTGTCGAGCGGTGCTATGTAATGTATTTCTTGTCTGTGACGGCTGCAGGACGTCGAGGCGGAGTCATGGCGAGGCACGGGATGACTGGACTAGGCGCAGGCAGTGCCGAGGTCAAAGCGGTCGAGGTGTGCCGAAGACGGCGAGGACTCGAGGTGGCTGCGAGGCGTGGAGGACAAGGAATGAGGAAGCTTCCCGGAAGGTGCACGAGGGGCGTTTTGGTGAATACGCAAAGCTACACTAAAGGAAGTGGATTATGGATAAAGCATTGGAGTTGTTGAGGCTTAATGGGCAAAGCAAATTGCAAACCCTTTAGTGGAAGACTATATAAAGGAGGGGTGTCTCCTGCATGTGTAGCACTTGGAAAAATGGCTTTTGAGAGGGGTTAGAGGCTTTAGGGGAGTTGGTGTTTGCTTTGTGCTTTCAGTTTTGGAGTTTGTGGGAGATGGCAGAGGGTTGTTTTGCTTGTCTCCCGTAGCTTCTCTGTTGCTCATCTCCTTCTCTGTGTGTTGTTGGTTTTGGTTGAGCTTGTGAGAGGGAGAAGATGAGTTGATGCACCATGTAATCATTCCTCTGTATTCAATCGCGTATGGGGACTCATATGTAATCCTTGGTTGACTAGAAATAAATCCTCTGAAGTTTATCTCTTGTTCGTGTCATTTTTCAGTTCGTTCTTCTTACTGTCTCAATTCCGCATTTTGGAGTTTGAGCTGATTTCTTGCCAAGAAGGTGCAAAATGGGTTGCTTTGTGATGGGAATAGGTCTCAAGATCATTTGATCAGTTTTTCCCAAGAGCAAATTGGATGAATCAAGGTTTCTCTCTTTTCATTTCCACACGCTTCAAAACACTCATGAATTCCATCCATCCACAAGCTTACGAAAAACTCATATGGATTCCATCCATCCACAAGTTTTCTCTCTCTCATGGATTCCATCCATCCATAAGGGTTTTGAAAATCATTTTTGAAAAACAAAAACTAATCCATGAAAAACTTTTACTCAGCATGCCCATGACCGTGGGCACGGATATCCAGGATAGATTATACACTCTGCAGAGGTTGTGCAGCTTTACCCACAAGACACGATCATCCCGTTTTACCACTAGATTACACATTTCCTTAGGTGTGCGGTGGAGAGTCGTGACAAGACCTTTACAATGCAAAGCCTTCAACCTGGCCAAGCCAACTCTAAGGTTTCACCCCAGTAAGGAATCCACCAGACCAGGACCCCCTCTTGAGCCTGAGTGAGACTTCTCATAGCTACAACCACGCTCACCCAAGTGGGACTTTGCATGGCACCAACCACGCCCACCTTCAACCTACGACTTGACTCAGATTGGGACTTTGTAAATTATTCATCCAGGGCTGTCTCATACTAGCCATGTGGTAGTACGTTAGGGCTTTGCAACAGTAGCTCATAGACCAGTCCTTAATCTGACTTAGGCCCAACCACGTACCTTTGTGCACGACAATCAACCACTGCGGCTCCAACCAACAGAGCATGTCTGCACCCACCAATCTAACCAATTGCCTAAGTCTAAACCAGGTTTTATATTTTGTTTTCAAAATATTTTATAACACTCCTTGACTCACCAAAGTCAAGAGTACATATCAAAAGTATATCATTTTATGTGAAAGGTTCATCATTTTATGTGAAAAGGTATCCCAAAACAAATATTATAACTAAGCAGAGCTAAGCATTTGATTTAAACTCTCTAGCCAACACTAATGCATTAACTAGAGTTTGATTCTAGGGTGACAAGGTATAAGGTATTCAATATCAAAGGAGGAATTAGCAAGCAGGCATTAACTATATTTAAAACTGAATTGAAATACGTGGAGTAAAAAAAATATGCATGCAATATAATTTAAATCAACATAATTTTATTTTGAAAACTGGGATCAACATGATCAAGGAGTGTGACTTGCCTTACTCTTCAACTTGGTTTGAATCTTCGTCGAAGAATTTTAATTTCCGGAATCGTCGAAGTCTACACGTGAAAATAACCCACCAAATTCAAATAAATTCAAAATAAATTCAAATTCAATTAAAAAATTTGAATTGAGGCTATAAATGGATAGAGGGGAATTTTTGATGAATTTAAAAATTTGAATGGGCTAAATTGGAGTTAGGATGGAGAAGAACGGGCTCTTGGAAATTTAAAATCAGGGAAAAAGAAAAATCTGAATTTTAGGAATTATTTTCCTAAAGGAAAATATGAATTATGATGTCAGCAGAGGATTTAATTTTAGCTGATTTATTTTTCTATTGAAAAATCTAGATTATTGCGTCACCCTTGCGTCAACCTAGGGGTGGGCCGAATGACAGTGGGCCCTGGTCCACAGACCGGGTCCATGGACTGAATGGGGAGCCGAGGTGGCACGGCCGCCCGTGTTGCACTAGCGTGGCGCCACGTCAGCCGCCACGCAGGCACGGGGGTGCCGACGTGGGAGGCCGGCCAAGAGGCGCTCGGGGACGGCGATGGTGGCGGTGCTCCGGCGGGTGGCTGCTGGCAGTGAAGGCAGCAACGGGGTGAGGGGGCCGACGGGAGTGCGACGGTGGGGCGGGACATACCGGAGATGGCCGGAGTTGGGCCGGCAGCGAGGAGGGGCGGCTGCGCAGCTCGGTCGACGACGCCGAGGAGGCTCCGGTGGCGGAGAGGCGCGGCCGTGGTGCGCACGGGTGCGGCGGAGGCGGCGGTGGGGACGGTGAGGCGCGGTGGGGCCCGAGCAAGCGGCAATTGCTCGCCAGAGCCCAAGGCGACGGCGGAGGCGGTGGCGCACGTTGCCAAGGCACTCGAGCGGCAGAGGGGGTAAATTGGGGGCGGCGAAAGGCGGTGTGGAGTGAGGCGGAGCCGGGGATTTATAGGGGGCGGAGGGCGGAGGCGGTGAGAATTTCTCGCCGGAGGCGCGGCGTCGTTGCGGCGGTTGCGGGGAGAAGGTGGGGCGTGCGCGGAGAAGGCGGGGGAGGAGGTGGCGCGTGGGGCGCTGGTCCTGCGGGGGAGGTTGCGCACGAGAGCGGAGCGGCCGGAAGGTGTAGGGAGGTGGCCGGGTAGGGCGGGCGGCCGGTTGCGGGCAGCAGCGGCGCGAGGAAGGGGATGGCACGGAGTAGGGGAAGACCCTGATAGGCAGGCCCGGCCTGTCAGTGGGAGAGGGAGAGCGGGCGGCCGAGATGAGGAGAAGGGAGATCGGGCGACCGAGGGAACGGGGAGGGTGGACGGTTGAGATGGGGCGGGCCGCACATGTGGCGAGCAGGGAGGGGAGGAAGGCGGGATGGAGCGGGTGGCAATGATGGGCCGGTGGGGGAGGACGTGGGCGGCATTTGGCCGTCCATGTGGCGGCCAGAGGGAGGAGGAGGGGATTTTATTTTTCTGATTTTTGTTTTTGAATTTCAGAAAACCATAGAAAATTCAATAAGTCTCAGAAAAAATATGAAATAAACTCCAACAATTCCAGAAAAATTCAGAGAACATCCTGGAGACATTTTGGACTTAATAAAAATATTTTCAACTAATGTTGGTATTTAATTTTCATACTTAAAATACTTTTTATTTTCAGAATAGGTTTTAAAACTTCTGAAAACTCAGAAAACCAAATAAAATCCAAATAATTAATTTGACATAGGATTTTTTATAGAAAATCGAAATATCACTTTATTTAGTAATGCTTTTAGGTTTTATTTAATATTCTTTTCAAATCAAGTTTTTTTCAAAAACAGAAAAATCCAAAGCAAAACCAAAAAGAAAATTTCAGCAACAAAAATAGTTATTTTAATTTAAATTTTTACCTTAATTAATTTTTAATTATTTAATTATTTAATTTTATTTTAATAAAAACCTAGGCTATTACACCCTACTGGTCTTAGTTTAAATTAGATTTGTTTCCTAAAAGAAAAGGCCGAGAAACTAACAGGTGGGACCGGTACGACTAAGTTTCTTATAACCTGATTAAAAGGTTTTAAAAAGGACTTGGGTCTCACATGTCGTAGGGATAGAGAGATAACATGGGGAGCCCACCTTTCACCCATGGCTTAACCGAATTAATGATGGTCATTAAGGAATTGAATGTGCACTTTTAAACATAATCACACTGCTACAGTAGCTCTCCCTCTCGTCAAGCATGGTGTGGCTCGCCGCCGATGAGACGGCCATGATGGACAGAGGCAAAGGCCAAAACAGACCCTATGGCTTGACACAAACCTCCACGTGAGGCGACACAGACTAAATTGGGATCTATGGTGGTTGATGATGAAGGTAGGTGGCGACGATGGCTGGAGCACAGTACCATGGTGAGATAGGCCACTAGGGTCTAATTCCTAGCTAGGGGAGCTTCCAAGGACTACAAGGGACTTACTCGAAGCAACAGTAGGGCTTAGGGGTGAGTTAGCTGGGCTAGCATGTGGATCTAAGGCAGCAATGTGGGGGACAACATAGGGAGCTCACTGAGGAAAGGAGTGAGATGTTGGCATGGTTGGGTATGGCTTTGTGACCTTCTGGTGGTGCTCTAGGTCCAAGCAAGCAACCGGAGTGGCGATGGTTCACTAGAATTGCTTCGGGCAGTGGATCAGTCGAAGAGGAGGAAGGAGACAGTAAGGGGCACTAAAGCTTGATTGGTGGTGAGGGGAGGAGAGTTGGGGTGAGAGGAGATCAATGTGTGGCTTTATAGTGGAGGGAGGCGTTTCGTGCCATGATGGTGGCGCTGCAGCCGAAGTAGTGGCACTGATGAAAAACCAGAGCAGGCGTGAAGGGAATTGGTGCAGTGTCTAAATGAGTAGTACATAACTCAAGGGGCTTACAAGCGTAGCGTGGACATGACGAGACGGCTTAGCATCATAGCGGGAAAGAATGGCAGGGGCGGCCGAGCATCGGAGCGTAGGAAAAGGGAAGGAGCTCTGGTGAATGGGAGGTGGTGCAAGGCTAGGATAGGATGACATAGGCTGAAGCAACATAGTGCAGAATTGGGAATCCAGGAACATGCAGGGAATGCCAGTGGTGCAGTGGCTAGGCACACCTGGTGTGATGCAGGATAACGTGGTGCGTGCACGACAAGGCTGGGGCGGTGTGGGCCAGCTTGGGTCGTTCTAGGCTAGGCCAAGGGGCCAAAACGACTAAGATAGATGGGTTGGGCTAGGCTCGGTCCAAAACATGAGATAGACTAAAGAACATTTTGAAATTTGGCTGAATTCAAAAGGATTTGAGTTGCTCTTTTGAATTCAAACTTGATTTAAAATTTTTTGTTTTAAGCAAGTTTCATGAACAAAAAAATGGGATTTACTAATACAAATCAGTCTTAACATACCAATTTGGAGTGAATATGCCTCCATTGTATCGGCCTATGAAAAATTACAAAAAATGTAAAATGGTCCAAATTAGGCAATTAATTATAGAAAAGCATGTAAATGATGGATAACGATCATAGAATGTGAAAACAAAAGGGATAAATGATAGTAAAATATATGCAAAAATGACATATGTCACCGGCCATTTGATAAGATTCCTTAGCCAGTGTGATGAGCTTCCCTACCTGTGCCATTTTTCCCCTTTTTTATACGAGTTTTTCCTATTTTTGGTGATTTTCCTACAAAACATGTAGGCATGCAATAAATATGGAAATAATTGCATAAATGAGTGCAAACATGGATTAAATCATCATTTCACCATGTGTTTGCAAGATTTCTAGTGGTAAAATATGGTAATTTGGCACGCCAACATCACCCACTAGGCCATCTCAATTTGAAGGAGGCTTAGTAGCCTTTTTCTAACCAAATAAGCATAGAGAGGTGAAACAATAATATACTTATATTTTTCACAAACATTTAATAAGATTTGCAAATAAATTTCAAAACCACAAGTCCTTAAGCTATCATGCGCTTGTAACTAAAGGTATAACCTACAATCAAAGGCTTTTGCGATCGGTTGCCATAGGCTTCATGATCTGTACTCGTAGACTTCATGATCGGTACAAGTGCTGTAATTCTTGTGATCTTCGAGTACCTCGAGTCACTACGACAAAATAGGCCATCACAGACGGTTCGGAATAGTCATCACAGACGGTTTTCCAAACTGTCAATATTTATGTGTTAGTGATAATCAATGATTATCACAGACAGTTTGTAGGCCGTCTGTGATAAAGACAAAACATACGGTTTGTAACTAGAACCATCTATGATGAAAACTATTATACACGGCTCGAACCAAAAACCATTTGTGATACCCACACATCACGGACGGTTCTAGTTACCAATCGTCTGTGATTGGCGAGTATCACAGACGGTTGGCATATAGAACCGTTTATGATAATCCTTCATAGATGGTTTATACCACAAACTGTCTATGATAGTTCACTCTATACCTTAAATTTTTTTTTCTGTTTTTTGGCTAGCCTCAAGATATAATGTTACCCATGCCCTTTGAAAACAAGCAAATACAGAGGCAAGCACAACAACACATTCTATTACAGGATAACAAGCTAACGAACCCTTTGTGGCACGACGGTGAGGATGAACAAGACACACTTACGACACTTACGACAAGAGCGTGTTGTCCAGCCTACCATGGTGCCACAACGGAGGCGCTAGCTCACGGTAGTAGTCGACGTCGTCGAGGAACAAGCAAATACAGAGGCAAACACAACAACACATTCTATTACAGGATAACAAGCTAACGAACCCTTCGTGGCACGACGGTGACGCTGAACAAGACACACTTACGACACTTACGACAAGAGTGTGTTGTCCAGCGTACCGTGGTGCCACAATAGAGGTGCTAGCTCATGGCAGTAGTCGACGTCATCGAGAAACAAGTAAATACAGAGGCAAGCACAACAACACATTCTATTACAGGATAACAAGCTAATGAACCCTTCGTGGTACGACGGTGAGGATGAACAAGACACACTTATGACAACAATTATTGTCTATCCTACCGTGGTGCCATAACGGAGGCGCTAGCTCACAGTGGAGGGGAGGATGCAGGAAGCTAGCTAGTGGTTGGATGAACTCACGCGTGACTATATACCGGTGGAAAGGTAGATGGGGAGTAAAGGGCCGAGCGGTGAAGGTAGATGGGGAGTTATTAATAAAGGCTGAGCGGTGAAGGTAGATGGGGAGGAACTGGTGCCTGCTATTCGATGTGGAGAGAATGGGCGGGTGAGATCAAAATCCAGGTATATGCCACGTATCGGTGACATGTCATTATCAGAGACGGTTTGTTATACAAACCGTCTGTGATAATGAATATCAGAGACGGTTTGTTATACGAACCGTCTGTGATAATGCACATATCAGAGACGGTTTGGAATACGAACCGTCTGCGATATTAATATCAGAGATAGTCTGGTATACGAACTGTCTGTGATAACCCTTTAAAATGCGCGTCCTAATCCAACTCTTCTACACTGTGAGATCCTCTCCCTGATATTCTTCACCAGATTTCTCAATAATGACATCTAGTATTGAGAGACCATGTGGAGGTCACTCCATGGTTGTGATGAGTAATTGATTCTTGATCTAGGAAGATTGAGTTTAGTTTTTGAGGTTTGTGCTAGTTCTGCAATGTCGTAGCCCTGGTGAAGTGTTCTGCAGCTAATACAACCACGTTGGCCATGGTCGGTTGCCCACTGGACCTTTTACGACCACGTTTTCCTTGGTCGGAACTGGGTAGAGGCATTGAACGAGTGGTCAGAAGGCTTTACGACCACGTTGGTTGTGGTCGAAAGCCGTGCGCACTGTTTACGACCACTTGGGCGTGGTCGAAGGTCACCCAAGAGGTTTACGACCACTCTGGCCATGGTCGAAGGGCACCAAAAGGGAGTACGACCATTTTGGCAGTGGTCGAAGTTCATCAGAAGGTGTACGACCACTTTGGGCGTGATCGGAGAACATCAGAAGGGTTTTCGACTGGTTACGACCACGTTGGTCGTGGTCGAAGGTAGGTACGATCACGTTGGCATGGTTGAAGGCAGCTCAACCACGTTGGCTGTGGTCGAACGCTGCTACGACCACGATTGGTCGTGGTCAGAAGCCAGGTTCACAGTTCACGACCACACAATCAGCGGTCGGAAGCCAGAAAACTCATTTACGACCACGTTGACGGAGAACGCGGTCGTAAGGCGCAGTTGGTGGTCGAAAGCGGTCATACGACCACGTTGTCGCAGACTTCACTTCCTGAGAACGAAAGCGGGTTTCGACCACGTTATGGGCGAACGTGGTCATAGCTCAGTCGGATGCGGTCAGACGAGCTTGGAGCGCGGTTGCAAGTGGGCGACTGCGGTTGGAAGTGTTCAAACGTGGTCGGAAGGGTTTCAACCGCGTGAGACAAGTCGTACGTGATCGGAAAGGGTTTCGACCACGGTAAATCTCGTTGTGCGTGGTCGGAAGGGCTTCGACCATGGTGAAACTCGGTGTACGTGGTCTGAACGGGGTTCGACCACGGTGAAAAGCGATGAACATGGTCGGAAGTGATGGATTGCGCGTATGCTACAAGAGCAGAAAACAAAAATTTCTACCGCGCACACCAGGACATCATGCTAAGGAGGGATCATGGATCGTTACCACTAGACGCGCAGCGCAGCGGAAGAAGAGTTGGAGAAGCCGATCCAACCACGCGCGTCGAGGTAGTAGTGGAAGTAGCCGATCGTCCCGAACAGATCGTCTCCTCCACGCGATCAACCACACCATGAGCAGATCCAATCTGTAGGTTGTTGATGCCGATCAACGCCGCAACGAGCAGCGCCTCCACCGGTATCCACACGTCCGGGGCTGGAACGCCGATCGCGAGTGTACCAGCACTCGCGAGCGGCTAGGGTTTGGCTCAGGAGGTGGCGGCTAGGGTTTTGCTCGGGAGGAACAGAAGCATGCACCCCTCAGCCCCCCGTCTCCATATATATAGACCTCCTCACTTGGGCCTCGTGGACCGAGGCCCAATAGGAGTCTATCCGGATCTTTATCCGAAATGAGCCCACATTCGAATCACATTCGAATTAGTGTTCCAACCCGTTAAGTGTGCGACCCTGTAGGTTCACGTATACTTGGTCGCAACCCGGAAACGCCTTTCCGGTCACCCTGTTAATAGCGGCCTCTAGCAAGACATATTAACCCCAAAGTATACGTAAAGATCATATCGGCTGAACCTGTAATGTTCTCATGTACGAATCCCTTTGCCTCACGATATAGATTAAGCTCAAGGCGAGACCTGTGTCATCCTCTTAATAGCTCAATCACTCTCTCATTCCGTGATGGATTATAAACTCGTGATTGACTCCTCAATCACCTTGGCATGGCCATGCACTTTCATAATCCATTACATCGAGGGGCCCAGAGATATCTCTCCCATAAGGAGGGGCAAATTCTATCTTGATCATTCACATCCCACTACATGATTCATAGCAAACCCGA
Organism: Dendrocalamus latiflorus; assembly: GCA_017311315.1. Taxonomy (NCBI): domain Eukaryota; kingdom Viridiplantae; phylum Streptophyta; class Magnoliopsida; order Poales; family Poaceae; genus Dendrocalamus; species Dendrocalamus latiflorus. The sequence continues at coordinate 20,715,646 of CM029672.1, forward strand.
AGACTACTTTTATGACTACCCAGTTACGGAGTAGTGGTTAGTAGTCCCAAAATAGGCTACTACGCATGTTGGGAACCATGATGATCTCAAGTCTAAGGATTCCACATAAACACTACTTGAGACCAACTGATGACACATGGAATCTCTGCAGTGTCTCATGGCGGGTCTATCCAACATATGTTCACTAACACATGTCCATATTATTGATTTGGTATCTCCATACCATGATCCATGAGACATGATCATCAATCAATACATATGCTGATCTTTGAATCATATTTGTTCCTCATATGATATATGATCAGGGATCATTTAGAAATAGCAACATTTTGGCATTAAAGAGTCTCATGAATAAGTCACATACTCATTGATCAATAATGATAATGTCTATTTCAAGGAACAAAGCAATGTATCATAAACATAGTATGTGATATATTCAACATGTCCATGTTGCCCCTAGGGCATATCACCAACAGGAAGGTGGTTTGATCACGCGATAAGCGGTCGTAGCTGCTGTTAACCGGTCGTATGGTCTTTAGAAGCGGTCGCAAGACCTGGGAATCGGTTGTAACGACTTGGGTTGAGGTCGTAGGCTTTGAGTAGGCTCTGGTGAGCTCAAGTGTATCTCTGTGCAACAGAGTGGTTGTATGAGGTCTAGACTTTGTGCGATAAATTCGTAGCAAGTTAGCGATGTTCGTAGCAGTTTGTTAACTGGTCGTAGCTTATGTCTTGATGGTCGTAGTAGCCTAGCGTGTGGTCGTAGGCTGATGGCACTTCATGTCTTATGTTTTCAGGTGGTCGTAGGGGGTTTATGACCAGGTGTTGTGCTGTGATACTTGTTGGTTGTACCGATTGATGGTCTGAATGTTTTTGTGCGGTGCTATGTGGCGATTTGCTGTCTGTGTGGCTGCAGGACTTCAGAGCTATTTCATGGTGAGGCGTGGGAGGACCGGGACTAAGCACAGGAGGTGTTGAGGTCCAGACGGTCGGAGACGCTGAAGATGATCGAGGCTGCTGAGGTGGTTGCAAGCCAGGAGACGAGGAACCGGAGCTGGAGCTGCCAGAGGATCTTGGGAGATGTTGAGGTCCAGAACGACTTGGTGAAGCCGAAGAAGACTTGGGGATCAAGGTGGTTGCAAGTCGGGGAGACGAGGAACCGGAGCTGGAGCTGCCAGAGGATTTGGAGACAGGTCTGGCGAGGCTGGGATGGTCGGGACGAGACACGGGCGGTGTCGGGGTCCAGAACGACCGGGGGAAGCCGAAGGAGACCTAGTCTTACGAAGTGGTTGCAAGCGTGGAAGGCAAGGGAACGAAGGAAGCTTCTAGGAAGGTGTGGGGATGGCATTTTGGTGAAATGCATAAAGCCTGCAAGAGTGGAAGCGGTCTCTCCGGTGGAGATAACGGGTAAAGCACTGGGATGGTCAGTGTTGTTGGGTAAAGTAGTGGAAAACCTGGTGTTAGGTGGGGTTTACGGGTTAGCCCCAGTGAGAACTAATGGGTGGATCCATTAGGTTAAGTCTCGTGTGTGAGGCTATAAAAGGAGAGGGGAGGCAAGTGTTGGATTGGAGTTGGCCGGCTGGGCCTTGGAGGCAGCCGCCTCTCCCTCCCATGGGAGTCTGTGTGCGTGTGTTCACTCTAGGGTTAGAGCTTGTCCTCCCGAGGGGAGTGGCTATTGGGAGTGGCTGTAGAAACCTCCTTTGTAATCATTCATCTCTCTGTATCGATCTATCTGAGAAGTGTTTTGTCTGAGATGTCTTGATTACTCGTGTCTTTCTTTGTCGATTTTATCGATTCTTCTCGGGTGTTCTAGTTGGCTTTTCTCTTTTGTGTTGAGTTGTTGCTCAAGACTGCCTTGGTCTCTTCTACTCTGATTTGGGGAATCAATCTCAAGGCCATTTGGCCAGTTCTTCCCAAGAGCAGCAAGTGGTCGGAGAAGGTCTCTTCGCCGAATGGTCGTGTGCCCCAAGTCCTCTGTTCTCTGTTCAACCATGTCGTTCTATCCGACCGTAGCAAAGACTTCGAATTTTCTTGGTAATTTCTCTTTTAGAGGGTGTTGACTCTCTGTGGTTAAAATCTCACATTCATCTGAACTGCGAGTCAAAAGTTCTAGTTTCTTTGCAAATCATCTTTCAGAGGATGAGTTCTTGATTCGTTCAAAGTCTCATGACCAAAAGATCTATGAGTCAAAAGTTACTCAGAAATTAGATCTTGCGGTCGAGCTCTGAGTGACTCCTCTGTATTCAGTATCGACCTCGTTGTTCTTCTCGGTTGCAGTTGAGAGACTTCGACCGCTCTGTGATTTCTCAACTTGACGTCATTCCGCTGCTGTGGTTGAAGTGTCCTGGTTATTTGACTCAAGACTATCAGGTTATTCGTTTTTTAGTCTTGTCGGTCGTGCGCGCTTTCTCTGTTTTCGGTCATTACTGTGCAGTCTCTATTGTCGGTCTGATTTCCGATTTTCAGTGGATCGTCTGTCTTGACCGAGTGACTCGATCGACCACGAGTTAGCGTTCAACCTCTCTGTCATAGACGGTCTATCTCTTGGTCAGATCGATCACGATAGCACATTTCGACTGCTTTGTTTTGCCCTCGGCCAACGGCGGTTCTCGTTCTGGTGTCGGTCTTGAGATCGGCTCTCCAGTGAACATTCGATTTTCGTCTTCATAGCTTTGTAGTTATTGGATAAGAAAATTGTGTGAATACTTGGAAAGTTTTTTTAAGGTACCATTTACCCCCCCCCCCTCTGGTTGCCAGTTCGGTCCTACAATTGGTATCAGAATGAGTTTGACTCTGTTTTTTTATCTTAACCGATCTTGAGCATGGCAACTAGTAGGGAGACTTGTGAGCTTTTCTTTTTCATCTTGTTGGGGTGTTTTCCCAATGATGTCCTTTGCGACAAGAGGCTTGAATTCGGACAGAGGGTGATTTTATTTGCAAGAAACCACAAGTGTGAACATTGTGGTACATTCTTTATCCTTTGTTGCTCAAGTGCCAGAGAGGAGAAAGTCCTGGAGGACGAAAGTAGTATTCGTAGGTGCTGGGACGTGGTCATAAAAAGTTATGACCACGATATCAGTGGCCCCACCTGCGACTACATTTCGTCGACCTGGTGCTTTCCCTTAGTGCCTGGCTCTCCGTAGAATAGCTTGCCTTGGTATATCCTGTTCTTCGACCATGGCACACTCGACTACGACTTCTGAACTGAGAACAAGAGCACAACTCTATCACTTGCATTTTCATCTCTAGCTTTTATTGTCATTTTTTCTGAGTTGATGAAAATTCATTGAGGAGAGGAGTGCAATGATACAAGCACTGCATATTGAGACTTTGTCACCTCCCTCATTTAGGAGATGGATCCTTCTTGTAGTGAGCATAGTCTTTTCATTGTTAGCACTTATGCCATGTGTTTAGTTGCTTCTATTTTGGCTAGTGCAATTCTTGTTGGCTCTCAGTTGGTCCAAGGGACTTCTCTTTTTGAGCAAGCATGGTGCTTTATCCATTTGGATCTTGTTTCGTAGTAGATGCTTGCACCATTGCTCTTTTTTGTGAGAAGGATGGACCTCATTGGCTTTTTGGCTCATTGGCATCGTGGACTTGTTTTATGTGTTTTTATTCTTTTTGTCCACGTGCTGTCCCGAGGAGGAATTTCCGTCGTTGCTCAAATGATGAACCTCGTTCGCCCAAACGAGGAGTGCATCTACGGCGAGGAGAAGTTGTGAGTTTCTTTGATGCTTTTGTTGGTTCTCTTCTTGGTGCGTTCAAGTTAGGTATTCACCGGTTTTTTTCGGTTATGGGACTCGTTTCACTTGACGAGTTGTCCATTTGCGGTGTGCCTCAGGGATTGATCTTCTTGGTTGGACCATCCATTGCATCTTGTTATCTTGCATACTTCTTTTGTGAGTGTGTCAAGTATTGGGTTCCCAAGTACATGACTACTGACCCTTTGGGATCCAAGACTTGGGCGCTCTGTTCTTGTCTTTTGTAGGTATCTAGACGCTTGTTGGAGAACATGGGATTGATTGGAGTTTTAGTCTTCTGCCTCATCATGTGACTAGAACATTTATTGGTTCTCCGCTACATGGCCTCCAAGAGGCATATGCTCTCACGTTGGCGTCTCCACCTACTTTGTGAGCTATTCTTTACCTTCATGCCTTTATTCATGTGTTAATCATCATTGGCATGATGTGCTTGTTCATGTGCTCACTTGTACCTACTGGCATGTTTTTCTCTCAATGCTTTCATGTCATGCCTTTATGAGTATGTTGCTTAAGTATCCATGTACCTTGTCATATTTGTTAGATGCTTAAGCTTTGACTTGACTTCATGAGCTAAGTAGAATGTGTGTATTAGAAGTCAAGTATCATCATGACCTTGTGCTCTGTAGTATCTATCATGGTTCACATCTTGCTCCCTATGTTCATTCATCATTATTTATACATGTTAGCATACTTTTCATGGTTTTGATTTGTCATGTTGTATGTCTACATGATGTATGCATATGTATGGACAATATGAGCTTGAGTACATCTTAGATAGTTTCTCTCTGTCATGATGCTGTGTTTATTCATGCCTTTGTATCTTTTCTAGTATACATGCTTATATCCATGCTAGCATATGCTTCTGTGATCTTTCCTTGTCACCTGCTATGTGCATAGTTGTGATTCATTGAGATACATGTTTACCTTGATTTTACTCATTCCGGTTTCTGGCATGACATAAACTGTACAACATCTTGGTAGCATTAGTCTGTGCTTATGCGTAGATATCATGAGAACTTGGATAGGTCACAAGCTTCTTCTAGTATTGGGTGGCACTAGACTTTGTGTTCTAGGTGCTTTTGATGAGGGCTAGATAGAGCTTGTGGGGGGTGTGTTCTCATGCATTAAAATTTGTAATGCTACTGTTGTTGTCTCTTGTCTCAGTACTGGTTCCATGTTGCATATCACTTACCCCAGTACTAGGACACCAGTCCTCCCTGTGTTTGAACTGCAGGTTGCACATGTGAGGGGGAGACTGGTACAACATTTACGACCGCTCCTTGGTCTTTACGACCATGTCACAGCAACTATGAGCATGGTCTGGACTCTCGGTCAAACTTGTACACGACCACCGCCAAGACACGACAACCACGGACTGGACGGGACTACGACCATGAGCCGAGCCCATACACGACCACGATCCGGACTCGACTTCAGCCATGACTCGGACTCGACTACGACCTCACCTCAAACTCGACTAACGACCACGACTTGGACTCGACTACGACCGATCCTTAGACGCGACCACTACCACGGTCCAAACCAGAACGCGACTTCGATCACTCCACCACGGTCTGGACTCGGATACAACCGCGACTCCAAACTCGACTACGATCATGACCAAGCTGGTTCACGACTGCGACTATGACCCGGAACCATCTTCACCACAGCAAAATCTACCGAGCGATTGCGACAGAGGTTTGTTCTTTCTTGTGATCTTTCAGTGTTTTGCTTCCCTCCACTTGGCTTTGCTTTGTTTATCTGTTCTAGTGGGAGGAAGGGTCCGATTGGTTAGACAGGAACCGACTCTAGGTGATATTGTCTCGATCACACTTCTCATCCAAATGGTTCTCTAGGATCATTTACTACCTAGTTTGGGTTTTAGTTCTCTAGGATTCTCTTCTACCTAGATTGAACTTTTTCTTGGCCACTAGAGTCTTGTGCATTGACATAGTGTGTTTTTGCCCCGTGGTATGAGGTTATAGACTAGAGACCATGAGGATAGAGAGTGTTTGGGAATCACCACTTTGAGCTAGAACCTTCTCTTTCTGGATTTTGTGCCAAATTTCCTGGTTCTTCTCATTTTGCCTTCTCTAGGGGGAGTTGGAGCCTTTTTGTCTGTTCGGGCTATTTTTCAGGGGGAGTTCATCTCTTGTGCATTCTTTTGTCTCATAATGCATAAAATTCACATGAATGCCTGTACAGTTTTTGGAGCCTTGACTATTATCTTTATGTGACATGATATCATGCTTTATATCTTGCCATATCTTGTGATAGCTTGATTTATCATGTCCTTCTATGTGTTGCTTGGCTCTTGCCATACTAGCTTAATTAAATGTGAACAACTTGAATCAAATCATGTCTTGTTCAATCTTATGAATAGTCTGGCTTTAGTGATCCTCTCTTGATTCAGGCCATGTCGAATAGGCTAAGTTGAGTCTTGAATCTGTTTTTGAGGTTTAGATTGAGCTAAGTTAGTTCATTAGTGATGCATGAGTTAAGTTTTAACTCTTTGTTCATGAACTAACTCAAGTAAATGCAAAAAGATCTCTTTTGTGCGAAAAAAACTAATCTCACCAATTCTTTCTCATGAGATGGCTTGCCATTGTTGCACTAGGCATGAACTCAGGGGGAGTTTTGGATGACCAAGATCACCTCCTTAAGCATATTGCTTGGAGTGATCGCATAAGGCTTGAGATCTAGCACATGGCTATGAAAACAAAAATTCTTGTGAAAAATGGTTGAAACCAACCATGAATTTCTGATAAAAGCCTAATGTGCTAATTTTGCTCAACTACAAATATTCTACAAGTGGTATCCAAAGTGCTATACAAGTGGTAAATTACATGTGATACCTAGTGTTTGAACAAAATGTCTCATTTTTGAACTTATAGCACTCTAAAATTGACTCAACTATAGCTTCTTGGTTCCACTTAGAATATTGACATGGCTTGACTCACATTTGGATACCTTTTTCTAGACTATAATCTTGAGTGACTTGACATGCTAATCAAACCATTTAATTTAAAGATCATGACTTATTTGGCTTGAGCTTGGTAATACATGGTTTGTTATGATCTAGATAGCATTGTCACCTTTTATGGCTTGGTATAATTTTCTGTGAAGTCACTTGCTTACAATGAATCAAACCCAGTCACTCCATTTCATTTATGCTCTATTTTTCTTCCTTGCATCTTGATGACTCTATTGCCAAAAGGGGGAGAAGGATAGAGAAAAAGGCATTAAGGGGTGCAAAAGGCATTAAAATGGGAGAATGCATTAAGGGATGGGAGAAGGATAGAAAAAGGCTTTAAGGGGGAGAATGCTTGGTCATCTTGCTATGACAATGGTCATGTGAGCAACTGCTTTTTGGACCATGAGCAAGATTGGACTTTTTGTGTGATTTGGAGCTTTTGTAGAAAATTTGATCTTTCTCTGTCTGCTCCATTTCATTCTGTGTCAACATGGTCATGAGTTCCTTCCTCTTTCTTTTAGACCATGTGTGGCTTTTGCATCTCCTTTCTTTTTTTTTCTTTTCAAAAACAAACTCATCTTCTTGCCTTTCTCCGTATTTGTCAATATACTCATCAAGAACAAACTCATCTTCTTGCCTTTTTCTTTTCAAAAACAAACTCATCTTCTTTCTTTTAGACTCGCTTGCATACGTTAGCTGGACCTCATCATCCGTCATCGACGGAGGTGTCTCGTTGCCGCTCAAGAAAGGGAAACCACCCTTAGCCTCGTTCTTCTCTGCAATGTGCACAAAGCGGAGGAAGCTCTTGCGGCAGTGGAGAGACACATGGACAACCTTGCCGATCAAGCAAATTCGGCCAATTCTGAGAAAGCTTATCATGTCATCCTCTTTGAGATTATGGGCCATGCTAATGATTTGCCTAAGCTAGAGGAGGAAGTGGAGAGGGCAAGGACAATCTTCACGTCATTCGAGAACTCAGCGGCTGATCCTCCAACTCCAAAAGTCGAAGAAGAAGCATATGAAGCTAGAAGATTAGGATCTGGGAATCTCTTTTTTAAGACTTTTGTAATAAATTTACCTTGAATTTGACTCTCGTCTCAGCAGCTTCTTTAGTTCATTATCAGAGACGGCTTGTTATACGAATCGTCTGTGATGTCTCAATGATCACAGACGGACCGTGTTAAGAACCGTCTGTGAAAGTTCACGGATGGTTATTAACATGAACCGTCTGTGATGTCTCAATTATCACAGACGGTTACTAGAACAAACCGTCTGTGATAGTTTCAGCATAGACGGTTCCATATGAACCGTCTGTGATATAGCCGTCCAGTATCACTACTGGATTCCGACCCTTTAGCCACGAAACGCATCGCAACGACACTAAATTAGTTGCAATAGGTATGTACTATTGCAACATTTTGCCAAAATCGTGGCGATATGTGCACAGTATTGCCTCTAAAATATTGCGTTGCGATAGTCATTGAATTCGTTGTAATAAGGTGGCTTTATCGCCACCATTTAGAAAATGGTTGCGAGTAGTATGACTTTATTGCCACGGTTGTCTTGCGTTGTGATAATATCGATTTTTGTTGCAATAGTTAGGAGGTATTGCCACCTTATAGAATTTCGTTGCAAGTGGGTGACAATATTGCCACAAATTTATTGCGATGTCATAGTCATCAATTGCGTTGCAAAAGGTTCCTATACAATGCGTATGAAATGAGTTTGTATTGCCACAAAATAAATTTGTTGCTATATATGATGATTGTTCGTGGCAATAATCTGTTATTGCAACGCTTTGTTTTCGTGGGCCTAACTGCTCAACGCAAGGGCCGAATTGGTGTGGAGGAATTATATTATCTATAGTTATTAATTGCTAGAGGAGATAAAAAATTTTGAAAAGTGACAACTAAAACACAGTTGAGGAGGTCTCACTTGACAAAACAGGAGAGGATAAAAATTAGAATAAAAAAATAAAAACAAAAACCATGGGGTGTGGAGGAATCGAACCAACAACCTCCTAGCTCGGAGGCCAAGGCGTTAACCACCAGACTATTATACCCCACTGTCAATTATAATTGTAAATTTCTATTTATCTAAGCATGGTAAGCACCTGTCATATAAAACCTTGGGCACCTCCCACCGCACGCCCAGCAGTCACCCCGCCTCCACCATCCGCGGCCACCGCGCAAACGCCGCTACCTAGCAGTCGCCTCGCCTCCACAGATGACGCGGATACGCTCATGTCTTGCACTTCTCAGTTAAATATATTATTTAACTGGAAGGAATTATTGAGCCACATTAAATATTATCATGTGAACTCTAATTTATTGGGTCTTTAATTATTATATTTAGAGATATAGAGTTACTACTATTTTATTTAATTATATACAGGCCTATACTCGATCTGTACAAGCCTAAAGTGAAGATGCGTTTAGAAGGTCTCGTCGACATTAGTCCATTGTCCATCATTTCGAGTGTATATGATAATGAGGACATTCTAATCGGACCGATTATGCGAGCACGAGCTTAAAAGATTAATCAACAGGTGAACTCGCTCCTAATTAAATTTAGCTTAAATTTACATGAGAATTGGCTACTACCTAATGTTAGTATTTTAATTGGTCACAGGTTTGTGCATGAGGAGATGTTGAGATGCCAAAGCCAGAAGAAATCAGCCGAGCAAGAAAAACATGCATGTGCATGTGAGCCATAAAAAAAGAAGAAGAAATGCACATATGTCACAAAGGAGATGGAAGAAGCTTCATACGGGACTAGCAAAGAGAAAAGAAATGCATGTATGCATGTTTCATACGTGACTCGCTAGAAAAATGCTTCATGCATTACACGAGTATTACACGTTTTGTTTTCGAGACGGACATTAGTATTACACGTTTTGGCTGAGTTAGTCACGTATAATGGAAAGAGAACTTTTCTAGCCAAGTACTACTTGAACTTCTTTTCTAAGATGAAGTCGGCCGAGTTAGTCACGTATTGTGTTTTTTTATTTGAGTTCGACACGTGGAAGACTGAAAAAATTGGAAGCATAAAAAGAATTTAAAAACCCATGTAATGAAGGATTAGGATTTTAAATAGAGATTGAATAGGAGAGGGAGTTGGTTGTATAAAAAAGATAGAGATGTGTGTGCTGTGTTGGCCATTTTTTGAGCGAAGAAAAAAAAAAGAAAGCGGCGGCTTGTATGTGAAAAATACGGGTGTGCGGCGGCTGACTCGTATGAGAGAAAAATTAGAGCAGCGGCCATGTTTTTGGTTGAAGATTCGATGATGCATGGTTGATGGATACTTCATAGTCTTGCACGCATGTTTACGTGGATGATTGGCCTGATGGATAGTCAGGTCTGCATTGATACATACATCCATTGAAGGGTGTTCCTCTATGCAAAAGTCTTTGGGAAGTGAGGAATCTTGTAGTTTCCCATAAATTTTCTGGAGAGTATTGGAAAATAGGAGTTAGGGGCTATGTTTAATTCAATTTTGTACCATCAATCTTACTATCAAGTTCTGGTGTTAGTGATCCTGACAACAAATGTAATGTCGCATAGCAACAAACAAATTCAGTGGGACTCATGGTGCAGCTAATGTAAATGAACATAACAAGACATACACAAGTTGTGAACATAAGATTAAATAAATTCAGAAAATGAGGTCGATCTATACTGAAACATAATCAAGACACCTGAACCTCCTTTCCAATTGCTATCACTTTGTTGTTTTCATCAGAGAGCATAGCACCCTTTTGGGCCTCCTAACAATAAAACAAAGCCATGAAAAATTGGTACTGTTAACATTGTCAAGACACCTGAACCTCCTTTCCATGTTGCTTGTCTTCGTACTCCTCCTATACCACCTTGCACATGTTGACATTGTCAACACTTATGATCCTTCCAAGAATTTTAACTCCATTCAAATTATCTGCAACACAAAGAGTAACATAATTATTTACCATTCCAAAAGAATTACATTAACCCATGTTCATTTAAATATAAATTGGACATATAGACTACTTGAATTTAATAAACATGCATATACATATACTCATAAGCTTCCATTTTATCAATTGAAGTAGTCACAAACATATAGATATTCCATTGTATCGCCTGATTTTCAACCATCCGCTGCAAGCATCTCCTTGCAAATTTCTACACATTTATCACACTCTGTGATGAATGTTCCCGAAACCTTCATACCCAAACACCAAAGCAAAAAAATTACACTTCCAGTTGAGCTAATTCAATTAACATGCTGAAGGAACGCGCGTAGGCTACGATAGCAGAAAATAAAAATTTCTACCGCGCACACCAGGACATCATACTAAGGAGGGATCACAGATCGTTACCACTAGACGCGCAGCGCAGCGGAAGAAGAGTTGGAGAAGCCGATCCAACCACGCGCGTCGAGGTAGTAGTGGAAGTAGCCGATCGTCTCGAACAGAACGTCTCCTCTACGCGATCAACCACACCACGAGCAGATCCAATCTGTAGTTTGTTGATGCCGATCAACGCCGCAACGAGCAGCGCCTCCACCGGTATCCACACGTCTGGGGCTGGAACGCCGATCGCGAGTGTACCAGCACTCGCAAGCGGCTAGGGTTTGGCTCGGGAGGTGGCGGCTAGGGTTTTGCTCGGGAGGAACAGAAGCGTACATCCCTCAGCCCCCCGCCTCCAAATATATAGACCTCCTCACTTGGGCCTCGTGGACCGAGGCCCAATAGGAGTCTATCCGGATCTCTATCCGAATTGAGCCCACATCCGAATCATATTCGAATTAGTGTTCCAACCCGTTAAGTGTGCGACCCTGTAGGTTCACGTATACTTGGTCGCGACCCGAAAACACCTTTCCGTTCACCCTGTTAATAGCGGCCTCTAGCAAGACATATTAACCCCAAAGTATACGTAAAGATCATATCGGCTGAACCTGTAATGTTCTCATGTACGAATCCCTTTGCCTCACGATATAGATTAAGCTCAAGGCGAGACCTGTGTCATCCTCTTAATAGCTCAATCACTCTCTCGATTCCGTGATGGATTATAAACTTGTGATTGACTCCTCAATCACATTGGCATGGCCATGCACTTTCGTAATCCATTACATCGAGGGGCCCAGAGATATCTCTCCCATAAGGAGGGGCAAATTCTATCTTGATCATTCACATCCCACTACATGTTTCATAGCAAACCCGAAGACTACTTTTATGACTACCCAGTTACGGAGTAGTGGTTAGTAGTCCCAAAATAGGCTACTACGCATGTTGGGAACCATGATGATCTCAAGTCTAAGGATTCTACATAAACACTACTTGAGACCAACTAATGACACATGGAATCTCTGCAGTGTCTCATGGCGGGTCTATCCAACATATGTTCACTAACACATGTCCATATTATTGATTTGGTATCTCCATACCATGATCCATGAGACATGATCATCAATCAATACATATGCTGATCTTTGAATCATATTTGTTCCTCATATGATATATGATCAGGGATCATTTAGAAATAGCAACATTTTGGCATTAAGAGTCTCATGAATAAGTCACATACTCATTGATCAATAATGATAATGTCTATTTCAAGGAACAAAGCAATGTATCATAAACATAGTATGTGATATATTCAACATCTCCATGTTGCCTCTAGGGCATATCACCAACACAAGCCACACATGAAGAAGCAATGATTAAAACTTGGGGGGTAGGCAAGAAACTCAACACGGTCGGTACCCATGACTGAGGCTCGTCTATGTGGAATCATGGCACTGATGCGGATTAATTTTACAAAGCTGTTAAATTGGAAGTCTAACAGACCATAGCTATCTCCTTAATGTACAACTATATGCTTACCGATCGAACAAAGTAAGGATCTCTATTGGTACATTTCTACCCAGTACAACCACAATATTCAGAGTTGGCATTTTGTACATCTTTGCTCCTTATTTCACTCACCAAATCCTCCAAAATTACATCTAAGGCTTCCTACCACAAATAATTATGATCAAATAGCTTCTTAGTTTTAGCTTCACATAGAAGACAAATGTAGGCAGTATTTCAAATGCCATGATAGAAAATTAAAGATGATTCTATCAGTTAAGCATTTACATATTTCATTTTGCCCAAAGTAATTAAATGAGAAACTGCGCTTCAGTAATTTCATGCACAAGCCTCCAGTGCACTAATTTCAATAACCCAACCATATCGTACAGTCAATAATTTCAGTGATTTACAATCGAAACAGTGGAAGGCAAAATTTATATGTGCTTATGTCGTTGAGATATTATTGTCAAGGATTTTCCCTCAGCCTATGGTTGAAATAAATCAAAATGCTGTCACCTATTGATTTGATTGACTGGTTTCACTTGTTTTAAATGAAGAGTTATGATCACTAATCTTTAGTGTATGTAGAAAGAAAACAATCTGGCATCCACTGTTAATTAAAAGATTATGAATACTCACCATTTCATTATTAGAGAACAAATCAGAGGAGCTTTGTATACTTTGTGCAGAACTTTGTGTAATGTGAACAACATCAACCAGTTCACTTTCTTTGAAGACGTCTAGTATGGCATCCGAGAAAACTACTTTCAATCATACCAGAAAAGCATTGTGGTAGAGGTTGAAGAGAGTAATGTCATAGTCTACAGCCGACGGCAAAGGAATTAGCCTTACCAAGTCGGATTAGTTAGCAGTCAACAGTTAAGTCCATTAGGGACTCTATTTCCGTCAGCAGTCCAGTCCCTTAAGGACTCTAGTTCCGTTTCAGAGTTGGGGTTGGGATTGCAGTCCAGATCGGACTCTCCCCTGTAAATCACCTCATATATATATATATAGCTTGTAGGTCCAATGTTGGGAATCAAGTAATAAAGAATCTATTGTCTCACCTTTGCTTCCTTGCCGTTCTCCTGCTGGCGACTCGTCAAGCCGACGGTCCAGGCCACCGCCGGGAGCAGGGGCGACCGCGAGCTTCCCACCAGTATGCCCTGCGATCCCGGGGACCTGACAAGTAAACCCCAAGGAGAGAGGTAAGGAGTAATATCCAACTCACCGGTGGATAAATTGGAGCGGTGGCAGCACTTGATCAGCAGTGGCCACAACATCTAGCCCAAGAAGGATGTGAACACCTCGGTGAAGCCTAAGTTTCTGGCTACACAAGTGCACAGGGGCGGGAGAGCGCCTCCGGTCACCACCATCGTGAGGATGCTGCATCCTCTCCCCTAGGGCTCCTGCGGCTGCTACCACGGGGGAGGGAGGGGAGGCGCGGGGGAGGATGGGGGAGGCGGGCTGGAGGCACGGGGGAGGCGGAGGGAGTGGAGGCCGAGGGAGGAGATGGGGGGAGGCGGAGGGAGTGGAGGCCGAGGGAGGAGATGGGGGGAGGCGCGGGGGAGCGGAGATCGGGGAGGATAGGGGGAGTGGAGGTGCGGGGGAGCGGTGGGAGCGGAGACGCGGGGAAGGCGAGGGAGGGATATATCTCGGAGGCGGTAGTGGGTAGGCTAATATTCACTTGACACTAACATCAGATATTACATACAAAATATTTGCATGTGGAAACAAAAAATAGGCGATAACCCAGTGGTATGCGCTATAGATTCTAACTATGAGGTTGAAGGTTCGATCCTTTCTGAGCTAGAATTTAATTTTTGTTTTCCTATTTTTTGCTCCCTCCACAAATTAATTACAGTATTTTTTCCTCCCCAAAAATTAATTACATGAGTTGCGCTTAGTTACTTATTATTTTTCTACTAGTATTTTATCCCACTATATGCGAACAACCAGCGAAAACACCAGACTTAAGCAAGTATTTTTCTTTTAAAATAATGAAAGCCGTCTTTTATTCACTAAACTGAACCTATCTCTGTAACATCACAAATTACTTTATTGTCATACCATATTGATCATAAACCCATATATTGTAAATATATATAGTCACATTCATTGATCAGAACGCCTTCTTCTAGAACGGTTATAGTACGAATACTCATAAGGTTGGTTCAATGCCCGCCTCCCCAAAACTTGTCTTGCAAGTTTCCTAGCGAAGTTCATGAAGATGATATAATCAAGACTTACATGCCCCTTAGAAAGCGTAGGTCAAACAAGTAGTGGCATAGGAACTCGCCAAGCTTGCAACTAAGTCGATACCCTTTGCGATGAAGAAACAAAGGGCGCGATTGGTACTATACTTTAGAGGAACGATATAGTTGCGATCAGTATACTTTAAGAGAAATGATTCAATACACTTAGTTGATTCTCAACCGTTCATTAAAGCTCATCCAATGGTTATCATGACTTTGACACCGCCTCCCCGTCTCCCTCCGCCTCCCCGGCCCCTTCGCCGCCCACCGCCCCCTCCGCCTCTGTCGCCTCCCCCGCCGTCGCCCCCCTCCGCCTTCCCCCACCTCCACCCACCTCCACCGCAGTCCCCGTCTCCCTCCGCCTCCGTCGCGATCTATTCCGATCCCATATGTGAGAGGGAACGAGGCGTCGGTTTGGAGAAGGCCTAGGTCGACAAGACGATGGTGATGACTCCATCGACGACGCCAATCACTGGTTCGGCCGCCGCCAACGCCACCGACGGGGATTTCGCCATCACGAGGGCCGACCGACGGGTTCCACCTCGAACTTCTGACGCTGAAGAAGATGGCACGGATGATGCTTCCCTTCCCAGGTATGAACAATGTATACTCACCAGGATTGTATCCCACATTGCAACACGCCGAGCTTCATGGTCGTCAACCTGATGTTCTACCACCATTATTTCGTTGTGGACAACGCTGATGAGCCCTACAGACCTGTAATGACTCCTGCGGATATGATCGCATGGTCGAAGAACATCTAAGTGACTGAGTTGTCTAGGCGATTTTCGTGTGCTAGATTCGTAGGCTGTTGGTGGTAATTTGATGCTGTAGATCGTGCTGTGTGTGTGTGTGTTGTTTTGCTTCTCTTGATTCATCTGTGCCTGTGAATGAATCGATATTGTTCGTGGGCAATGGCAAGATGTGAAGCAAAAGCGATGTGTTTTCTGTTGCTCTGTGTTTTCTCATAAAAGACATATGCAGTCAAAAAGAGCAGCCCCAAAAGCTGCTTCTGAAACCGTAGTTTTTGGCTTTGAAACAGTAGGCCAGAGTTTTTGGTTTGAAGTACTATTGGCCAAACGTTAAGGCTGGATAGGTTTTGGCTTTTGGCTCAACTGACTTGTTAAATGTTTGAATTGTCTCTTAAGTCAAATGATGGATGATGTCGATAATTACATTATGAAATCTTAACAATAATCAATTAATTACACTATGAAATCATACAATAATCAATCACATCACATTATATAACTAAGTAATTGTTTTATTATACTAGTAATTAGTCTATATAGAAAAGCATAAAAAGACAAATGATAAAAACTAGATCTCTGTAGGCTATAGTGTAGCGTTCCTCGTGATGTAGGAAATTCAACAGTTGTCATGTAGGATTACAACCAAGAACCTAAAAGCATGGCAAGGTAAATCAAAATTGCAATGAGATTTTGAACAGGTGACTTTAATGAAAAAGAAACTGCAAACATATGCTTGTGTGCATACCCATGCACGTGCACACTCATTACAAATTTATTGTTTCCTTCTGATCATCTACTATTTTCCTCTCAGATTTTGCATACTGACAACTGCATTTTGACTATTTAACCTTTCTCTATGTAAACATACAGAACGAAACAAGGGTCGGCAGTGGACTTTAGTTATTCAATGCAAGGGAGCACCACCAGAAAAAGAATTCTTCGAGTGCGATCTTGATAGGACTAATGTCTTATTTATGACATTGTTAAGTTTAAAAGAACAGCTTGGATACTCAGTTAGGGACTTCTTATACTATAAGAAGCGACGTGGCAGGGCGGTAGCAACTCTGGAGCCGATCGATTATAGTCGTGATGCAGACAGAATGATAGAAAGCAATCAAGATGAAAGGGAAGTCCGATTAGTAGTGTCAAGGGAGCGAGTAAAAGACAATCAGGTGACCATAACACCCATGAAGCGAAAGAGGAGTCAACAAAATAGTAATGATCCAATTACAAATGAACAACTTGATGCATACAAGGTTTGGCTAGCGAATCTGCAAGCCAAGGAAGAACACACGGGTAAGTTATATATGTTGCTACACTAATTGCGCTGATTTTAACAGAAGTACTGAATTGGCAACTGCACTAACATATATTCATGGCTCACAGAATTTATAGATGACTACAGGGATGAAACAATCAAAACATATAAGGAATGGTTAAGGAGGAAAGGCCATCTTGATGATATGTGTAATTTTCAAATCTTTCAATGAACTATACAAGCATATTATTAGTTTTACAAACTCACATATGTTTCTCTGATGAGTATAATAATGTGTGCAGTATCCTTTTTGAAAGAGGACCATACCAACAATCCAGCTGGCCTTCAAGATGAGGAAAGTCAAGACAGCGGCCTAACACCACCAGAGAGGCCATCTCATGCTCGGAAAAACAAGCAACAACAAAATGATACGCTATCCTTCTGTCAATTCTATTTTCTAGGTTCAATTGGTTTTTGTTGAATGTGTACATTACATGACATTTAAATTGCTCATAAGGAGGTGGCTCCCAACAGTGCAAGAAAGGTGTACGTGGATGCCTTAAAGGTTTAGCAGCAGCTAACAAGAGAGTGAAGAATGCATCGCAGAAACTATCAATTCAATTTTCAGCAAGGTTAGGAGGCCCCGTAGGAGAAAACTCCCGAACATTTGTGGATGAAGTGGTAATGTTTACAAGAAAGAGGGCTCCACTTATTGGAGTCAAAAAGTGGAAAGATATAAAGCAAAATGTCAAAATTACAATAGCAGAGGATTTGCTAGTAAGTTGCATCTTTTTATTTGTTGGTAAATAAGCATGTTAATTCTGTAATTACGTACGACTTCACCTTCACTTTCTGTTTCAGTACAAGCAGCGTAGGTGGGATTTTCCAAACATTGAGAATGCAACGGAAAAGATATGGGACATTGCTAAAGAGCGGTACAAAGGATGGCAATCAACATTCAGTTCTACATACAAGGCATACAACACTTACGCTGAGCGAATGAAACAGAAGCCTGAAGATATAGACATTGTCGAATGGCACTACTTGATAATGTATTTTGGAACTGAAAAATTCAAGGTTCAATTTTTCTCTCTACAATTACCAATTAGTGAATGGAATTGAGATAGTAACCATTAATGTATGGACTTGTACAGTTGATGCATTAGCAATAGCAATTACAAAATATATGCAGCAGCATGTGTTACAGACATATATGCTTTTTACTACCACTATTTAGGATGCATATAATTCTTATTTAGACTTGAACAATTGCTGCATAAGGCATATAGGAGTTAGCTCCAGAACACCTTTGTAAGTAGTAGTTAAAATAAGGCACATACATCATTTTGTATCAATAGTTGACTATTGATCAATGACCTATTTGATTAGTGACAGCAGTAGTTTTATAATTTTATCTTCTAGACTATATTCTCTACTCCAAATATTTATGTCCAATTATTGCAAAATCACTAAATGGCTTACCTGTAGCTATAGCTAGCTATTGCTGCTCATAGCTATTGCAGAACCCAAGCGCAAAAAACCTTAGCCGAAGAATTTGAACATTGTTGTCTTACTTTATTTTTTTAATACATATATGGTGACAAGAATGCATTGTTGAGTGCACTTGTAAACTTTTTTGCAGAGGGTCAACAGCCAAAACTCTGAAAACCGTCAAAAACAGAAGACCAAGCATCTAATGGGATCCAAACCGTTCTCCCAATGTAGCTACGAGCAGGTAATGAAAAATTAAACTTATCTGATTCTTTTCTTAAATGATCAATTGTTCACAAGGCACAATGTTTGCCATCTTAGAGAGACCCAAATACTGAAGAAGAGCCAACTGATCTAACTCTTTGGATGGCTACCCACATGAAGAACGGGGAATGGTCAAACAACGCTTCTAGGGATGTCTATGTGAGTAGTAAATTTAATTTGTTCAGGACTTAGTACATTTTTCAGAATTTTGTGCATAAAACTTAACTGATTTAACTTCTTATTTTCTCTTATCACACTTAGGATGATGCAGCCTTCAAAATTACTGACCTATCAACAGAGCCAGATAAAGACTTCCTTACAGTTAAAGAGGAAAACATTGCTTTCCAATCAAGTTACAAGGAAAGCACTGGTACCAAATCATGCAAAGCTCATGGTCATGGATACATGGCGAAATATCCCACATGAAGCCAACTGTTGAAAGACAGACTCGATGAACAATCCCGTGCTTCAGCTGCAGCCCAGCGAAAAAATAATGAGCTCGAAGATGAGGTGCAAATGTTAAAGGAACAAATTGCAAATGGAGTTGCTGAAAGGGAAGAAACTAGGCGCGAGATGCAAGAGGAACTGGAGAAGGGAAGGAACGCAAGAGAACAACTTAGGCAAGAGTTCCTTTCATTGTTAGCACAACAGAGAGAAGCCACATTACAGGTAATACATCTGTACATACGCAGCAGCAGCTGCTGCCTGTTTGTTGTTGATGGCTTGCAGCAGCCACCCAGCCTAACAGGCCCTAATGTTTTTCCTCATGGTCCATATGCAGGCTAACCAGGGAAGTATATTGAACACAAGGGAAAGCGAGGCTAATCCAAGTGAGGAAGACGAAAACATGACAACATTGGACAAGGCTAACCCAGATAGTACATTGAACACCAAAGAAAAGACACCTGAACATGTGGAAGAAACATTACAACAGGTAACAAAATTTGCAAATAGTTTGCTGCCATAAGGGATTTGGACTTTGTACATTCTATTGATGACCTGCTGATGTGTACCTTCCCTGAACTTCAATTGATGCATGCATGCTGAACATATTTTAATAGTAGTACACATCAGGATGCTAATATTTTTTATTCTACATTTTACATTTGCAGAATGACCCAGCAAGCATCCTGACCACACAAAAAGATGCTAGGCCACCTATTCGCATCACTCGAGCTTCTAATCTTAACCGAAGCCTCTTCCAAAATGTCGCTATTAATAATGGTTCATCGAACTTCATTCCTCCACAACAATTGAAGAATACCGCTACAACTCGTTCGAAGAAAAGGAGGGACCAGCAGGTATGAAATGAAAATGTGACTAATCTTCATCTGTCATTGTTCTTATGTCAAATATAGCATACTGTTCTAAACTACTAGAAAATTATGTCAGGTGAAGTAGGGCTACTATATATCGGTAAATGAAATGAAATTCAATAATTCTGCTGGAATCACTTGCTAAATACTTTACTACGCAACTGAACTAGAAAACTCAGGATTGCTATTTTCAGCTGTAACTCGTATCTCTAAACTTGCACTATGATGTACTTAAGTATGTGCTGCTGGACAATACTCACATTAAGGTCCCTCTTTATTGTTCATGTTCTATCAGGATGAAACAATTTGATCAGAGCAAACAGAGTCGTGGCGTCGTCAAGTCAGGAAATTCAACATGGCAAAGAAGCACGGACAAATGGAATGGAAGTGATAGTACTTTTCTTATTAGTTACAAACTTTGTAGTTTAAGTATGGAGATTGATACGTAATTCCTGCATGAGTGGTGCCACTTTTAAATTATTATGTGTTGAATTAATATATGTGTTTTTGATCCAGTCGTGTTCCTAATTTGATTATTAATTTGCAACAACAAATTATAATAAACTATCATATGCTCAATATGCTACCGCAAATTTTACCGTTGCGATAAATCTGTATGCAAAATTGGTATTTCGTTGTGATAGGCTGTTGCAACGCCGCTACTATGTTGCGATTCCACTATATGCCACGAACAATGTTCGTTGCTATAGGATCTATTTGCCACAAAACATATTTCGTCGCAATAACTTTATGGCAATGAAATGCCTTCCGTGGCAATAAAACATATTGCAACGAAACACCTCCCGTGGCAATTAAACCTGCTGCAACGAAACGCCTCCCGTAGCAATATATCCTGTTGCAACGAAATGTTCTCCGTGGCAATAGGGTCTATTTCCACGAACCATTGGCGTGGCAATAGAACCTATTACCACGTAATATTTTTGTGGCAAATGATATTATTGTCACGACCAAACTTCGTGACAAAAGAAGCTATTGCCACGGAGTCAGCCATGGCAATAGCCTATATCGCCACAACATCATTCGTTGCAACAACAAACAATTGCCACAACACATTGCATGGCAATAACCATAGGTATTGCAACGAAACTACAATCCGTTGCACAATCTTTTAAGCACGCAAGTACTTGCCACGCTTGCCAATGGAAGTGATGTGTTGCAATAGGTACATATTGCATCTATTTTGGCCCTATTGCAACGATTTCGCTCCGTTGTCCTAGACCTGAAAACTAGTAGTGGCGTATATAGCCTCTTTTGTAGTAGTGAGTACTCATGTTGGATCATTGGTTGACTGATCTGGTCGTAGCGGTTGTCGGTGACACTTGGTACTCGGTGATCGATGATGCAGTGATTGGTTGATCATCAGTAGTCGTAGACTTTGCAATTGGCTAAGAGATCATCAGTAGTCGTAGACTTGGCGATTGGCTGTCTTAGTCATAGTGATCGGTACTCGATGGTTCTGGTTGGTAGCAATATTTGTTATTCTTTAGTGTGTTGAGTGGAGCGATAGTAATTCCCTAGTACTTGTTGTTTTCATGTACTTGTTGAATTAGCAGTCGTATTGAGTGAACTGAGGCTGATTTCTGGATAGCGATAAGATGTGTGTCTGTGGATGACCTAGTCGATGATGATGGTGACTACAAGTGTGTTTTGGTTGTGTGAACTAATGACAAACAAGTTGTGAAGAACTTGTACTAGGAAAAACATTTCTTTGATCTTTGCATATGCAGGTGGCGCGTGAAGACGATCATAGTCAGTGACGAGGAGGACCGAGACTAGAATGGGAAGATATGAGGTCCAAACAGTTGAGAATGTCACGCGAGGTGGTCGGGCTAACACTGGAGCATGTGGAGACCAAAGATGGTGATGCGTGGAGAAGCTATGGACGGTACGGTCCTGGAGGCTTCGACACGGAAATTGATGAGGCGTGATGAAGATACGGGAGTTATGATCCTAGAGGCTTCATCATGTGTTGTGTTAGGAGTGGTGAATGGAGTTCATAACTGAGAAGATTGAGAGTTTGAATAAAATCCGCGTTTGAAAGGGTTTCAGATCCCTTTATTTCAGAAAGAGATAGGATTTTGTGTTTGAATCGAACACGGTTTAGAGTTATTACATATAAAAGCAGGTAGAGGCTAAGAGTTTTCAGTTGCAGCTTTGAGGAGGCTTTTTGTGTTAGGGCTTTTAGTGGTACTTGTGAGGGCGATTTGTAAATCCATGAAAATCCAGCAATAAAAAGTATCTTGAATCAATCTGGTTCGTAATTTCTGGGAATTGTTGTTTAGAGGAAGTGTACCACTATTAGCAAAGTTGAGCATTAAATGTTCATTCCAGTGATCGAATTTTTTTATCACTACATAGAGATTTAAAAAAAAATGAAGACAATTATTCTCTCTCTTTTAATTACGCCATACGATTATACACTGTTGATGCTTGACTCTCCTGCATACATCCACGTTTACGCAGGACGCCCGACCTGACCGGACATGCATTCATCAATATCCAGCAAGAAAACCCTTCGGAACCTCGGGATGTAGGTTGGACAGAAATGATTGAAAGGATTAAAGATTTGACGTTGGTGCACAAGTAACAACGAGCATGCTTTGATGAAGGCAAGGGAACATTCTGATACTATGCTAGCGCTGACGTATGGCGTGATGGCAATAATTTTAATTTAGAGTTTTAATCGAGTATTGGATATAGGAGAGTTTGTTTTCATGTGTTATTTAAGTTAAAGTCATAACTAATTTCAAATTTGTTGAAGTTGTGATTAACTTAAAGTTCGAGTACGTCTGTTAATAGAAAAATTTTAGTCTATGTATTGAGAAGGCTTGTAACCAATTTTATATGAAGAAATAAGAAGAAAGTGAAAAAGAAAGCTAGATAATAGAGAAATTTAAAAGTTTGAGTACATTTATTTACAATATATGAATTTTCTTTTAAAGACAAAGCCAACAATCGGCATCAGACTCTAGGAAAAATTCATCTGTTGGTAATTTTGTGCTCGTCTGATCGTCTCAAGTAACGCTCCCGAGACCTCTGCGAGCCGGTGGTTCTGTTAACCGGTAGCGTCGACCGAGCCAAAAGCAAGCGCGCCAGCGCCGAGAGCGCACGCAGCCGGTGGATTGCCTCCATCGACGTGCAGCTGGAGCAATCAAGCTACGCAGCAGGTGGAGCGCCCACCTGCTCCGTCAGGAGAGAGGCACAGCTAGCGATTTTGAGACGCACAAAGGAAGACAAGCAGCAAAGCCGCAAAGGCGATCCGGCACCGAGGCAGAATCAAAGCGACGCGTTGAACTCGAGTCAGTCAAGCCAGGACAGCAGTCTGTCCATCCGTTCTCTCGGTCCGTTAGAAAAATCTGTGACAGCTAAGATAAATCTTAATTACAAATAATAACAATAACATTTCCGGGGGATTCTCTGGCTTCTGGGCTAAGCCACGTATGTCATGCGCTTTGGTCTCGACGCTTGTACGGATCCTTCCGTTCCATGTGCCCGGCCGCTCCCGTTTCGTGGTTAGCGCGTCGCGGTTTTGGGATGTTGCCACGGCCTCGGGTACTGCGTCCGCTGGTTCGTGTTGCGATGAGGCGCCAGCGATCCCAACGATTTTATTTCGCTTTTGGATTCCCATGTTGCGTCCGGCGGCTCGTATTCCGAGGTGGCGCGACCGATGGGAGTAGCGTTGTATAGCGATGCCAGCGATTCATTTCCGCTTTTGAGTTCCGCTCTTGCGTCCGACGGCTCGTATTACTAGGCGGCGGGAGCGATGTGAGGAACGTTGCCGCTCGGCTTGGTGTACGACGCGTGTATTCCATGACTGCGCTGTGTGTGGCGGACTTTGGCAGACTGTTTATGTGCTGTTTTTGCTTTTGTGATGCGTCCGTTTCTCTGTGTTACCTTCTGGGTTATTCTTTCCATCTTTGCTCCTGCGTGGTTGTTCTTTCTGTTCTCTTGGGTTAACCGTTCTTGCTGCTCCCTTGGGTCCGCTTCATTTCCTGCGTTTCCGTTTCTGCTTGGTGAGCGCTTTTTTACCTTTTTGTTTGCGCGATACATCCATCTGTTTTTGGTTATATATCTATTTTTTGCGTTATTGTTTGCGGCTTGACTGCTGGGATTTTCTTTTGCGCTTTTGCGTGCGCTTGATGTACTGGGGTTTTTTTCCGTTTTTTGCGTGCGCCTGATGTTCTGTGTTTGTCAATTTGCATTTCCATGCCAACCTGTTCCTATGCGCTTTTGTTTTTCTTGGATAATGATGTTTGTCGCAATCGTTATCTGTTCGTGTGCTTTTCTTGCCTCTGCACGATTGCTGCACGATGTAGCACGTTTTCCTTTTGGTCTGCTCGCTATCGCTTTCTCATTTTACCGCTTTTTGTTTGTGGTCGGCCTGCCATAGTTGGTTTTGTTTGCAGGGATTCGTTTTTTTATAGACCTTTTGGTGCTTATCGTTAACATGGATACTTTATACGTGTTTACAGCGCTGCTCTGGATTAAGTCGTCGCTGGGGTTCTTTGTTCTTTATCCTGGTTGTGCTGTGTACGAAGTAATCGTCGGTTGCACCTTATCTGGTAAGTAATCATCGATTGCGCCTAATGTGATTATTTTTTACATTACGCTATGTTGTCGTTCTTGGTTGTTGTTCTGTTGTTAACCATAGATGCGGTGCTTTTTACATACTTTTTGTACTGTTGTTAGGTTTGCCTATTTATATTCCGTTATTATAATGTGCCTTAGTTATCTTATATGCCATTTTGTCGATTCTTTTGGTGCTTATGCTTAACACGGATACTTTGTACGTATTTACAGCACTGCTTTGGATTAGGGTATCGCTGGGGTTCTTTGTTCTTTATGCTGGTTGTGCTGTGTACGTGGTAATCATTGATTGCGTCTTATCCGGTAAGTAATCATCGATTGCGACTTATGTGGTTATTTTTTACGTTAGGCTATGTTGCCGTTCTTGGTTGTCCTTCTATTGTTAAACATAGATGTAGTGCTTTTTATGTACTTTTTGTGGTATTCTTAGGTTTACCTATTTATATTCCGTTATTATAATGTGTCTTAGTTAACTTATGTGCTATTTATATTTCATTAGTGTTATATTATTCTTTGTTTTACTACGCAGGATCATTCACTGTTCTGCGACTGTTGTTGAGGCTTATTTAGAGTGTCTTGGTCAGACGTCGCTTTTGTTACGTTGTGTTCAGAACTCGGTTCTGTGCTGTAGTCACTGGTGATGACCGATCTTTCTATGCTCTTACTTGTGTAATTTGCTATTTGTATTTCGTTACTGTTATGTTGTTGCTTTTGCTATTGTTATCTTTAAAATAGATGTGTTGTAAAGGACCATGTTAGTTTTGTTTGGTTATAACGTTCTGCTTTAATATGCTATCTTCATTTGTGCTTCTTTAATAATGGCAACTTTTTTTGTATTATGCTACGTCTGTTGTAAATGCTTACGTTAGTTATGTTTGGTTATGACGTTCTATTTTGGTATACCATTTTTCATTCGTTTATACTGGTCTGGTTAGATATTTTGTTAGTTTTTTTGGTTATAACGTTCTGCTTTAATATGCTATCTTCATTTGTGCTTCTTTAATAATGGCAACTTTTTTTGTATTATGCTACGTCTGTTGTAAATGCTTACGTTAGTTATGTTTGGTTATGACGTTCTATTTTGGTATACCATTTTTCATTCGTTTATACTGGTCTGGTTAGATATTTTGTATTGTGTTTACTTATAGTGTTGTGTTTTGATTTCTTTGCGCAGTGCAGAATCGTTCTTGCTTGGGCCATCGTTGAGAACTGTTTTGGTTCTCTCCCTAAGGTAAATTGCTTCTAAATATCTGTATTGGTTCGCGCATTGTTTACGTTTTGTTCATAATTATTTAATCATCATGTTCTGCTTTTATATCTTATGTTTGTTGGTACTTTTGTAGTAATCACAGCCTGTTGCGTGTTATGCTACGTTTATTTATATGAGATAGCTATCTATATATGTTATTTCCATATGTACTACTTTCTGTGCCCTTTATGATAGTTTCTATTTTATTATTTATGTTTCATGGTACTTTCTTAGGTGTGTTGTTCATGTTGTCCGGGTGAACTAGCCATTTATGTAAATTACTATGTCCCTTTTGGTTCTGTTCTTAAGGCAGATTGCTTTTACGTATCTGTATTAGGTCAGACTTTGTTTATACAATACATTACACTTTTTTCAGTATAGTTGCTTCTCAGTTTTTGTTGACACTTTTGCTAATTCCTGCTGATTTCTTCTTAACGCTTTAGTGATACTCTTCTCTCTTTATTAACACTTTTGTACACAAAACAATTTTATAGATACTTATCATCATGTGAGGCAATTTGGCGATTATTTGAATTTGAAATACATGGCCGAATGCCTTCCGTTGAGCGATTAACTGTGCATATGCCTGGTATGAACAGAATTATATACCATGAAGAAAGAAACTTACAAGAAATTGTTACAGATCCAAGAGCTCAGAAAACTACCCTAACTGAATGGTTCGTTGCCAATCAACAATTTGTAGAAGCAAGATCTTCTACATATTATCAATTCCCATCAAATTGGAAATGGGACACCAATAACAAAAAATGGATGAAAAGGAAACGCAAAACATCAAAGATTGGACGTATATATAATGTACATCCAAGCACTGGTGAATTATTTTATCTAAGAATGCTTTTAATGGTTGTTTCTGGTGCACAAAGCTATGAAGATATAAGAACTTTCAATGGTGTGCGCTATCTTACATTCAAGGAAGCTTGCAAAGCTCGTGGTTTAGTTGGTGACGACACAGAATGGTTTTTACTCTTTGATGAAGCAATTATTTGGGCCACTCCATACCAGCTTAGACATCTGTTCATGATAGTACTTTCTTTCTGCAGTGTTGCTAATCCTCAGAGTCTATTTGATAAATATTGGTGCTTCCTTGCTGATGACATAGCATATAGAATACGACAAGGATTACAAAATCCAACATATCCAATACCAGAAAGTTATTTACAGACCCAATTAATAAATGAGCTGGTTACTACTTTCTCAAAGAACGGTCTCAGCTTTGCTGCATACAATATAAACAGTGAATCAACATACAGTAGTTCTCCTTCTGGTAATAGACTTCTTGCTGAAGAGCTAGACTATGATAGAGCTGTTCTGTCAACACATGCTAATTCATTATGTGATCAACTCAATGCTGAACAATTCCTTATATACAACAAGATTATAGCGTGTGTTGCTGAAAAAAACTGTGGTTTTTACTTTGTCTCAGGACATGGTGGCACTGGAAAAACGTTCCTTTGGAATGCTATCATAACTACATTAAGAGCTAGAGGTCAGATAGTTCTTGCTGTAGCTTCATCTGCAATTGCCTCACTTCTACTTCCAGGTGGTCGCACAGCACACTCTCGTTTTAAAATACCTCTTGATATCAATGAAAAAAGCTTATGTCATATAGCACGAGGAACAATGCTAGCTGAACTTATTACCAAAACTTCTCTGATTCTTTGGGATGAAGCACCAATGACTCACAGACGTTGTTTTGAAGCACTTGATAGAACATTACGCGATATTATGTCTGTTGAAGATACTGGTTATATGAATATACCTTTTGGTGGAAAACTTGTTGTTCTTGGTGGAGACTTCCGCCAAATCTTACCTGTTATTCAAGGTGGCACAAACAGAGAAATTATTCAAGCTTCACTTATTAAATCATCACTTTGGCGACACATTGAGATACTCAGATTATCTACTAATATGAGACTTCACAATCCAAACCTTTCGTCTGCAGAATGTCAAATTCTATCTGACTTTGCTCAATGGGTACTTGATATTGGAAATGGTCAAATTCCGGCGATTAAAAAATCAGGAGAAACTCTTGCCACCTGGATAACTATACCAAATGATCTTCTCCTCCTGCCAGCTCATAACAACATGGATGCAATTGTGGATGCTACCTATGATTCATTCTGGCTAAATTATCAAAACAGCGAATATCTAGCACAGCGAGCAATTATTTGTCCAACTAATGCTGCTGTTGATGAACTCAACAAAGCTGTTTTTGATAAAATTCCTGGTGACAGTAAAGAATATCTTAGTTTTGACTCCATCTCTCAGTCTGATACTCAAATTGGTGATGCTAATATGCTATATCCACCTGAATTTCTAAATTCTATTACACTCAATGGTTTTCCACATCATGCTATCTATCTGAAAATAGGTGTTCCGGTGATGTTGCTACGGAATATAAATCAATCTATAGGTCTTTGTAATGGAACACGTCTGATTATCACAAGGCTTGGTGATCGAATTCTTGAAGGACGTATAATCACTGGAGCTAATATTGGACACACTGTCTGCATCCCAAGAATTGTATTGAATGCAACAAGTCCTCAATGGCCTTTCACATTACAGAGACGGCAATTTCCAATTAAGGTTTCATATGCGATGACTATTAACAAAAGCCAAGGCCAGACTTTAAGCAAAGTTGGCATTTATTTACGAAGCCCAATCTTCTCCCATGGACAGCTATATGTGGCTGTATCACGTGTTACATCACGTTCAGGCCTAAAGATACTCATCGAAGATGAAAAGGGAGCTGCCTGTACTGAAACAAAAAATATAGTATACAAAGAAGTGCTTGATTGTGTTTAATAGTTTTCAGCACTATTCTTTTTGTCTGCTCTAATTTGCTTTTCTTAAAAACTTTTCTTCATCTCTCACCATATCCAGTAGACAAAACAGCCATGCAAATCACCTTTGGTGCATACATCTGTACATTTGTAAGTCAGATTATCATATATATATATATATATCTCTGAGTTTTCATTAATATAAATATATGGTTACTCTTTTATAGCTTTGTGAACTCCTTCACTATATCTTTCTTCTTTCAAAAAACGACATGCATCTTTATATGTTTCTTTATACATATTAGACATCTTACTCTTTTGTCGATTACCTATATTCATAGCTTAACCACCATTTACTGTACCAAAAAACAGACTGCATGCTAAGGTATAGTCCTCTTTGCATCCACTAGAAAAAACAGTTACAAAAATCACCTCTGCTCCATACATCTTTACATTTCTAAGTCACATTGTCATATATACTTCTCTGAGTTTTCAGAAATATAAAATATATGCTTACCTCTTTATAACTTTATGAATTGCTTCAATAAGATATATATCTTAGAATCGACTTATATATTCTTTCTTCGTTCAAAAAAAGACATACAATTCCATATGTTTATTTATACATATTAAATGTCTTACTGCTTTCTTCATTACTTAGATACATCACTATTCTATCCATTTACTATACCAAAAAGCAGCTATATACTAAGCTATACCTTCATACATATCACACACATTACTTTTTTCCTCCCTTTCTACGTTAGCTATGTCATTCAATTATATTTACAATTTCTTTACATTCATATCTACTTATACTCTCCAATGATATACCTTACGCTGTTTTTGTTGTGTTCTACAAAATTATTCTTCAACTTTACAACACATCGAATTTATCAATATACTCCTTTAGCTATCAATACACTCTTAATCATGTAACTTCTTTATGCTATGCAGGTTCCATATGGCGTATTCACTGTTAAATCAAATAAATCAGAATTCACACAAATGGAAAATTCTTGTACGTTTACCACGGGTTTGGGAATTTAGAAACCCACAAGATTCAACTGATGTGTATCATCTGGACTTCATCATGCTTGACAGAGAGGTATATAATATTCATACCTTTCACTTATTCCCTACAAATAGTCTTCTACCTTTTTACAACATCTTTACCTTAGCTATTTACAAATCATTACCACATCACTGATGTTAGCTTTATCATTCTCTCCATACAGTAATCGTGTACAAATTTACATCCATATTACAACAACCATATGTTTCTGTTAATTTTTTCTCGCCTTTTTGCCATCTACACTTATCACTGCAACAGACGCCTTCTACATACCTCTCTACATTTTAGCTTTCTTAGAATTTTCTAACCAATTATCTTACCATGTTTATTATTCAAGAGTGTATATGTATCTCAGCATCTATATTGTTTACAACACTTTATGCAAACTGATAAACTACTAATATATACCCAAACAATGTATATATTTTATATATTCCTTTATGTGCCATACAAATACAACTCTATTGTTTTATAGCATCTTTATCTTACATATACATAGATCATTACCATATTCAGCATTATATCCTTATCGTTTTCTATATGCAGCACACTTTGTTTTTTCTACATCTAAACTGTACTTCCTATCTTTGAAGGGAAATGTTATGGAAGGATTAGTTCCACAGAGATGGCTTGATAAATTTACACCCTTATTAAAAGAAGGATGTATTTACGAAATTGAATATTTCGAAGTTCTTCCCGCAAAAGAGACATACAAAGCCATCGACGGTAGTATTCTAGCTCGCTTTTCAAAATACACCAAGGTTAACGAAATACTACCAGAACCAGAAGGTTTTCCTGTTTATGCATACAATGCAGTTCCATTCTCTATCCTAAATGACCGTATTGGAAAAAATGCTCTGCTATCAGGTACAGTTTCTCCTTTCTCATTTAATCCCAGAATAGTAACTTTATAGCATCTCATTTCTGCCCCTGTTTTATTTACTCTGAATTGTTTACTAGATACTGTTGTTCTCATAACATCTGCTTCTCAACTTATCCAAACAACAACAAAGTTAGGCCCAACTGTTAAACGAACAATTAACATAAATGATGGAAGGTACATATATTTTTCCCAACACTTCTTTTCCTGTATTTTCTTGATTTGTACAATCTATGCTTACATCTTTGTAATTCCAAGATAAATAAAGGAATTTTTATTCTTCTCTGTCCATAGTCAAACAGCAATCATAACGTTGTGGGGCCATCATGCTGAGTTATTCAATGCTGAAATGCTATTCACCATTTCTCAAGATACACCAGTTGTTGCTTTATTTGTTGGTATGCTTGTTGGCACATATTTAGGTATTGTCTCATCTTTCTTTTAGCAATACACACAGTGCAACACAGACATAAAATATATCTAATTTCATCTTTTCCTCGCTTCAATTTTTTCCCTATACACATGTAGGCCAACTTGCATTACAAAGCAGTTCTGCCTCAAAGTGGTATATCAATATACCTATACCTGAGATACACGCTCTACAAAACATGTATTATACTTTATCCAAACAATTCAGCCGCCAGCACATATAGCGTACAGTTTTTTGTTTCCTTCTATATTCTTTTTACATCCATTCATAATGTAATATATAGGATTACCAATCGGCCACACCAAATTGAATGGCAAGAAGATGCACATGGTCATAACAATCCGATATCCACAACAGTTCGAGAATTAGTACAGCTCACACCAAATGAAGCTTTAGTAAGATAAATCTACAGCTTATACATTTCTTTACATCCAATGTTTTATATAACTTAGACACTAATTATTTTCAAATCTCATGCACACAGGGACAACGATACAAACTCACTATTCTTATCGTTGATTTAGTCCCAAAACAGTCTTGGTGGTATATATCATGTTCTTCATGTTGGAAAAAAACTTTCCCACATGGAGATTCGTACGAGTGTCGAAGATGTGGTGGTAAAACTGCAGAACCAAGGTACAATACTAATCATGTATTCATATAGCTGACATCTTTTTTGCAATTTATGATTAACTAATTTACACAGCTCTTAGCATATACTCATTTGAAAACCTTACACAGATACAAAATAAATGTGTATGCCACTGATTCTGAAAACGACGAGCAAGACGCATCAGTCCATGCAGAATTTATGTTCTTTGGTGATATAGGCCAACAGCTTATTGGAAAGCCGGCCATGCTCTTAGTTGCAACAACAGAAGGACAGATACAACATGTGCCACCTGAAATAAAAGCAGTTGTTGGTCAAAAGCATGAAGTTGTTGTTCAAATGTCAGAACGATCGCTGCAAACTGACAACCCAACATTTCATGTCCGATCGATAACATCTCAAGCACATCACACCACACTTCTGTTACCAGGTAAACACATAGCTTTAGCCCTAATGGAACATACACACCAAATCACTAAAGATAACAAAAATAACATCTTTATGTCTCACCAATAGGCCCATCTGTTACAGCCACACATGCAGACACAGCTACCCCAACAACAAGTGCTCCTACTTTGCAGGTAATAAAAATCTTACTGTCATAGTCTCCTTTCGTGTAACATAACATCTAACACAAGCTATATTCAATACATTTCTCTCACATGCTTTCCTATATCTAACTATTTACATCTTTTTTACAAGACCACACCATCCCCACGATCTGAAAAAAGAGTGCGCGACCTTACTACACCTCTAGAAACTGACTTGACTTCTTCATCAACAGCATCAAACAAAAGGTGCTTCTCCTGTTGTAATTTACTACATTCCATACTGCTCTTCGAAAATGCAACACATCTATGTTCCAAGTATATGCTTTCCGCTCATACTATATATACTTCTTTACAGAGGACCACAGCTTACGCACAAAACTAGAATTGCAAAAGAGCTCTTCCCTGATGCACAACAACCGGAACAAGACTAGGTATATCACAGTGTGCTCCTGAAAACTGCTACTTATTACTACGCAGAAAATAACGGCTTCACAGCTACTAACACTTCTGCTTTCGTATAATTTCCACACAGGAGAAGTAAACGTCGTCTTCACAGCGGACAGCATATTTTGATTACAACCATTTCTGCTGCTATCCAACGTATCACGGTCGCTTAGAAAATCGCTTTTATCAAGACTTATTCCAGACAACGCCACTTAGTTTGTTGCACGAGGTGTCTCAGAAGCTACTGTTTTGTTGTACAGAATGTCGCCAGCTATGCTAAACCTGCGATACAACTTACTGTCGGAAACACGTATTACTTTGTTGTAAAAAATGTACGTAACTATCTTATGCATATCACAAAACTAATGGCTACCCCAAAAACCCCCCTATCACTTATACCCTATGAACTTATCCAAATTTGCTCCATACAATGTCCTTCCGATCTCATTAGTTTCTGTATACATCTACTTAATCAGTTTCTATATATAACCTTTTTCTCTACAACTACATATAAATCTTGTCGCTACTAAAAAAACCCTCTTACCACTTATACCCTATTAACTTATACAGACTTGCTCCATACGATATTCTTCCGATCCCATCAATTTCTGTATACATCTACATAATCATTTTCTCTATATCACCTTTTTCTCTACAACTACATCACTTACTGTGTTAACACACCGGACCAAACAAATACAAAATAAGCATTTAAACTATTTTTTACATAGCATAGTTCTTTCCAGATGTTATCGTGCGCGGCGTGCGCCGCGCAAACACAGCTAGTTACATATTACAACCGAGATAAAATCAGCCTTGAGCTAAAGCTGATACTTTGTTTCAATCTAACATATGCAAATTACAAACACAATGTCTACTGCCTTCCTCCAATTGAAACAATTGACAAGTAAATATGACAGTGACAAAGATCAATACAATACACTGATTAAAAGCTGAATGAATCACAGTAAACAAGATAAAACAGCCTAGTGAACAAAGTGAATCATAGACGATAACTATCAATAACAAAATAAATCATGTGTACAGATTAACCAAGAATTATATGACACTATACTAAAACAGCAAATAATATATTAGCTCAAAGCCAGATTATACTCCTATTGTCATATTCAATCTCAATTTGATATCATCTCATCACAAAGCAATGAACGTGCCCACAACATTACTAACCAAATCCCCCTATTCTAGTTAGAATGATATGAACAACTAGCACAACACACGTGGTAAGATAATGCTAAAAAAATAGAGATACAATGCGACATCGGGAGAAGAGGTGGCAGCGTTGGGAGGAGACGTGGTGGTGAAAGGAGAGGTGGTGGGAGGCATCAGGAGGAGACGAGATGAAAGAATGTGGCCAAATGAGTGAGAGTGAGGGCGCAAATCCTGGAGGATCCTACTTATAGGTGGAACTATCGTAGGCGATTCCATATTATATCCATTCGAGATAATAGGAGACTTCATAGATGTTTATTTATTAGAATTGTCTGTGATAATTTACAAACGGTTCTTAATAAAAACCGTCTATGATAATTATATATCACAGATAGTTCTATCTATCGCTACTAACATAGACGGTTACGTATGTAAAACTATCTGTGATAAATGTAACACTGATGAATTCGAGGGACCGTCTGTAATGAGACGTCTAGTATGGCCTTCTCTGTAATAGTGTAAGTAGTTTCAAACAAAAAAATTAAGCACATCAAATCAAACTTGAAGGAAATAAAATGGCTCAGAGAGGACCCGAGAGTAGGAGCTCACTCACCACACCTGCACGACGGTCGCTATCCACCTGGATGCGGTCATCGAGCAGGAGTGCGCCGAGGGGGAGGAGCATTCCAGGGAGAGGGGCTCTCGACGCAACCACTCGCTGATCACCATTGACCTAGATGTGATTGTTTGGCATTAGCACGCTGAGCCCAGAGAAGCTCTACTCGATCGTAGCTAGCGCACCTCCTCGCGGCAGGCCTTGTCGTTGCGGCTGTGCATAGGGCGGTGTTAGAATGGGGGAGTGGGGTCGATGAGAGCGAGAAGCGTGCTCCGGGCGCACAGTAAGATTTGTGTGAGCGAGAATGGTTCCATGATATACCGTTAAATAGGGACGGCCGAACGCTATAGGGTTACGTAGTATTTCACAATTTGTAAATCATAAGAGGGGGCACAACTTATCTTTTTCTGTTCAGGTGAACATTTGTTTGCCAAATAAATGGCCCCTTGTCCACACACAATGCTTTCATGGACAGCTAAAGTCTGATTGTATGTTGCTGACCACATTAATATCTCCTAAGCCCTAACAAACAAGCGAAAAAGATTCCTGGCAAAATTAGGCATGCAAAAATATCATCATATGAGAATAAACGTTGACGTTCGCTCGTAATAACAGATATTTGTATGCAGCTTAATTATAGTTTCCATAAACTAATATTGCAATTTATATAGCCTTATATTTTTTCAAAATAAAATAGTTGAAACAATGTTTTCCACAAATGTATATATATGCTAAAAGTGGCGAAATGTATGGCTACACACTACTACAAAATAGGTTATACTGGACAGCTATATCACAGACGGCTCATACGGAACCATCTGTGATTAAACTATCATAGATGGTTTATAGTGGCAACCATCTGTGATATTTTTACAAACAGTTATTAAAACGAACTATCTGTGATAATTGAGACATCCCAGATGGTTCGTGATGAAAACCGTCTGTGAAATTTCATAGACAGTTCTTATCACGAACCGTCTGTGATAAGTGACACATCACAGACGGTTTGTGTCATAAATCGTCTATGAAAGATGCGAATAACATAGACGGTTCATATAAAAAACCGTCTCTGATATTCTGGACATTACAGACGGTTCTTGTAACAAACCATCTGTGATATTGCAGACATCACAGACGGTTCGTATTAATAACCATTTATGATAATTCACAGATGGTTATTAATACGAACCGTCTGTGATATATTGGTATCACAGACCGTTTGTGGTTGGAACCGTCTGTGATAATCTACCCTATTAAATACCGGTCGTACGTGGTCGATCTCGACACAGATCTGTCTTCATTGTGCTGCATTGGTCGAGCGATAGGTGGCAGCCGGCTTTAGGGCGTTCGGTGAAAACATATCGCCGTCTTCTTAGTGATCAGATGTTAGTACTCAATTGCTTTTAATGACTTATATGCATGCTTTTGTAATTGAAATAGATGATAGATACATTTTTGTTTAGATCTAGCTAGCTAGTTAGGTTTAGAAAGATAATATTAGCTAGTTTGCTCATTTTGATCAAAATGGGTAAGTACTCGTAGTTCACTTTTATATATTCTTGCTTAACATTATTATGTCATGAATATGTGGCTAGCTAGCTAGCTAGCTATACCTATGTAATATATATATATATATATATATATATATATATATATATATATATATATATATATATATATCAATGTCCTGTACGTGTAAGTACGTATAGCTAGTCTGATTTTCTATATAGTAGCGCTAATAATCATTTTTGACACTCATTTGTTACATGTGTAGCGTAGATAGACCGAAACTGAATGTACATTGAGAACCGTGTGAATGAGGAGTACATTAATGGCGTGTCCGCT
Source organism: Dendrocalamus latiflorus (assembly GCA_017311315.1). Classification (NCBI taxonomy): domain Eukaryota; kingdom Viridiplantae; phylum Streptophyta; class Magnoliopsida; order Poales; family Poaceae; genus Dendrocalamus; species Dendrocalamus latiflorus. Next base: position 20,751,829 of record CM029672.1, read on the forward strand.
TTTAGAAGAGCGGCCGAGCTGGATATGTTGAAGAAGGGGATGGAATAAATGTACTGTCTATGCATTGATTGTGATAATCTAAAGATGTTTAGCAACTCAACACAGATCGAAGCTCATTTGATTCGAAGGGGGTTCAGAAAGGGGTACAAATGTTAGACCAGCCACGGTGAAGAGAAGAGTACACAAAAAGGTAGTTATGACATCGTCGAGGGAGACAACGATATGCCGGTTGTGGACTCTGCTTTCGATCATGAGGATAGGTCGCAAGGTGACAATTTGGATCAAATGCAATGTGATGCAGAAGGGAATTATAGTGAGAGAGAGAGTTTGGTAAATTCGAGGGCTTGATAGAGGACTCGGAGAAACCTTTGTTCCTAGGCTGCAAGCCGCAATACACAAGGTTGTCATCAGTTCTAGAACTACTAAAATTGAAGGCAAGCAATGGTTGGTCTGGCATTGTTATGTCTCGTAGCGGACATGCTTCCAAAGGGAAATATGTTGCCGAGAACCACCTACCAAGCCAAAAAGATTCTTTGCCCATTGGGAATGGAAGTAGAAAGAATACATGCATGTCTGAATGATTGTATCCTATACCGTATAGAGTATGCTAGCTTACATATTTGTCCGGTGTGCAAAGCATCCCGATACAAGTGTAAAAATGACTCTGATGATGGGAAGGGCATCGAGGTGAAACAAGGACCTCCTGCTAAGGTGTTATGGTATCTTCCTGTAATTCCCCGTTTGAAAGATTTATTTGCAAACCGCAAGGATTCAAGATCCTGCCCTGCTAAGGGCACTAGGAGCAGGGTAAGAGAGATGGAATGATAAGACACGTTGCTGATTTTGCCCTATAGAGGAACATTGATAGGATGTTTGTAGAATTCGGTGTGGAACCGAGGAATATAAGGTTTGGGTTGAGTACAGATCGAATGAATCCTTTTGGTAACATGAGCAACCGACATAGCACCTGGCCCGTGACTCTGTGCATGTACAACCTACCTCCTTAGCTGTGTATGAAGCAAAAGTATATTTTGATGTCACTACTTATCGGAGGGCCGAAGCAACCTAGGAACGATATTGATGTGTACTTAGCACCATTGGTGGAAGATCTTGCAATATTGTGGAACGAAGGGGTACATGTATGGGATGCGGACAAACGAGAGAACTTCACTCTATGCGCCATGTTGTTCTGCGCCATTAATGATTTTGCTGCCCTTGGTAACCTACCAAGGTTGAGTACAAAATGAGCCAAAGCCTGTCCGCACTGCTTAAATTATACCGAGAGTGTGTGGTTGAACAACTCGTGCAAAACTGTATACATGTGTCACCGTAGGTTCTTTCCAAAGTATCACCCATATATATCGCAAGATGAATAAACAATTTAACGGAAAAAAGAGGATGACTCAGTACCAAGGCCTTTTAGCGGGAAAGAGGTGTATGATATGGTCAAGGATATCGATGTTGCACTTGGAAAGAGACGTAAATTAAGGACTTGTCGGAAGAACATGTGGAAAAAGAGGTCAATATTTGGGACTTGTCTTATTGGGAGCACTTAGAAGTTTGCAATTGCATCGATGTCATACACATAGAGAAAAATGTATGTGACAGTTTGATTGGTCTCTCACTGAATATTCCTGATAAAACAAAGGATGGTGTCAACGCAAGGCGTGACTTGGTCGCTATGAACATCAGAACCGAGTTAGCACCGATAGAGACCGATAAAGGTCGGACGTATCTTCCCCCAACTTGCTACATTCTGTCTAAGTCCGAGAGAACTCAACTATGCCAGTCCTTACATAGTATGAAAGTTCCGTCTGGTCGTGTGCAAGAAGTAATTAACAGGCAAACTCATTTCCTCTATACATAACTCTACTGTAATCTTTCCTTCATTTGCAACTCTACTGTAACTTTTTTAGAATCACGTAGGTCATTTACCGCTTATGTTGCCCTAGGAGGGAGACATAATGAGTCCAGCGACACGCTATGACACAACACGCAATTTCCGGTACCCGCTACAACACAACAATCTTATATCACACTTTGTTATAATACCTCTAGAATTGACAATACCTATGTATGTAACTCTATATATTTTGCAGTGCCATCAGCAGCTACAGGGCAACGTATGTGGATTCTATGTTTGCCGTCATATGAAGGAGATCATGGACACTAAGATGAATGATCTAGAGGTTTGTCAACCTTCCAATAATTATTATTATCTAATTATATATATGTATATATATACACACACATACTAATTAATGACTTAACATTACTCCTAGCGACAGCGAGTGGACTTTGACGAAAGTGTATATGATCATGATAATCTCATCAGAATTTGTGGAAACATCTCCCAATTCTTGTTAGCAGAGGTCATAAATAAGAAGGGAGAGTTCCACCCCGGCAATGGTGATAATTAGATGTTGAAACACTGGATTCAATTGTACAATCACTCAATTGTGCTTAATCAAACAATTCATTCAATTTAATTCATTTGTGAGAACTGTGTAACGATTGTCATGATATATATGTGTGTGTGTGTGATCTACTGGTGTTGTTTCATTCATCTGTATGATTATGTAATGATTGTCCTGTGCTATATACGTGATCTTGCTTGCTTTCAGAGGGCATAGCTAGCATATCCTGAGGCTAGCCAAAAAAGAGCAAATAAAATTGTTTTTGAAATAGCTATCATAGACAATTCGGTGTTCTAAACCGTCTGTGATATATATCCCAGACGGTTTCAAACACTGAACCGTCTGTGATATCAACGATATCACAGACGATTTTTGTTATTAACCGTCTGTGATATGAACCATATCACAGATGGTTTGTAATATTAACCGTCTGTATTGTAAGTTGAGCCGTCTGTCATAACCACCTATTATCACTGACACATAAACACAGACGGTTGAGGAACCGTCTGTGATGACCTTTTCTGTAGTAGTGACATGAATGTCCAACATTTGGTTTGTCGATAAACATTCAATTAAACTACAACATCTTTGTGCCAAAAATCCACAACAAAATATTTTTTCTGTTCAAAGCAAATCCAAAAATATCATTAGCAATATCTTGCTATTTTTTATTGGAATATCATGCGATCACAGGCCGCTCCAAATGGCCTACAGCTTTGGTTTCTGGTTTTGGATTTTGGCTTTTGGCTAAAGTTGCACTGTAACTGATGTTACCTTTTCCAAGAAAAATAGTGAAAATTTTTAAAAAAACTAGAAAACAGTTATATCATCGTTTACAATACAAAGAAATAGGAAAAAACAAAAGTAAAAATAAAAATAAAAAGCTAAAAAAACCAAAATAAGGTAAAATTAGAAATCGAAACGTTACAAATAAATTTTGGTTTAAATAAACTAAAAGTTAAAAAAAATGAAAAGTTAAAATCATTTAGAGCAGGAGTTATATCCAACGTTGTATTATTTATCTCACGTAGTTCGGGTTCCCGCTCTCCATCTGTTCCTGAAAAGTGAGCCGGCGAAAACAAGTTGGTGGGTCCGGATTGTGTGCCTGATGTCGAATTTTGGACACATGTGGACTCCTGGACACCCGAAATTCCATTTTTGGCCCCCAAACGAAAAAATTTCCGTTTCTGGACCCCTCCCGACCGCGCATTCGCGAGCTGCCGCCACGTCGCCCCGGTCGTGCGGTGTGGTACCGCACAACCGCACTGTTCACGGGTCGTGCGGTACCACACCGCACGACCCCCTGCCATCCGCGCCCAGCGCGCGACCTCCCGGTCCGAGCGCACGACTCCCGTCCCGCGGTCGCCCGAGCGCGCGTCTGCCCCGCCGACCGCGCATCCGCCCCGCCCGAGTGCGCGTCTGGACGTCCAACCGCACGACTAATTCCCCGAGCGCGCCTTTACACCGAGCGTTAGGGTTTGGGCTGGAGTTAGGGTTTCAAATTTCCGTGGTTTTTGTAAGTTTAGGCAATTTTGTAGTTGTAATCTGGGAAAGAATTTGATAAAATTGTAATAAAAGTTTATGTTCATTGTAAGTTGTAGATCCATAAAAAATTTTGCTAAAATTTTTTAGGGACGATTGAGCGTAGTAATATCGATACATACAGTAGTAAGTGAATAGTAAGTGAATTTTATGGTTTGGTCTGTTGTTAGGGTTTGCAATCTCCGTGATTGTTTTAAGTTTTGGCAATTTTGTAGTTATAAACTGGGTAAAAATCAGATAAAGTTGTAATAAAAGATTATGTTCATTGTACGTTGTAGATGCATAAAAAATTTTGGTAAATATTTTTTAGGAAAGATGGACCGTACAACGGTCGATACATAAAGTGGTAAGTGATATTTTGAAGGTTAGTGAGAATTCGTGTACGGTGAGGACCGGTATGTTAATATTGTTAAATGAGGTGCTACGTGAATCATGGAATGCGAAAATACGAGATATTAAACTTCATAATACAGTTGGGAGTAACATGCCGGGTAGATTTTTATTACATGCATAACATATAGCATGATATGCGACTAACCCACCCAACTGCTCGTACGACCTACTGTGTGGACCGGGGCCACTTTCCCTTCCTTGCCCGCTCGGCGTTGAACTCCTCCGCGGCCTCTTTTGCCTTAGCCGCAATTTCCCTCTTTCTCTCGCGCTCCCTCTCGCGAGCCTCCCGCTCCCTACGCGTGCACGCTTCAAGATGAGCTTGCGTCTCACACTGTATACGTAGGGTGTGCTCGTGCTTGCGGCACTCCTCCTCCAGCAACTCCTTGTCCCGTGTGACATTCCACTCCTCGAAGTCGAGTGTCCATTGGTCCTCAGGGTGGATCTCAAGATCGATCCATTTGCGGTAGCAACACAGGGGCTCCGGAGACTGTAAATACATGGGAGATATTGTTAGTGCGTGCTGTGAAGGAGAAAAGGTAGGGGAAAATGGTGCATGTGGTCGTTACCGGCTGCCGATAGGTTGCGGTGTCAAAACGGCGGTTGGGGTAGTCACTGGAGTAGTTTGCGTAACCTCAGTAACGCATACCTAGGCTGATGCGGTCCTTAGACTTGAAAAACTTACACACATCCCCACACCAACAAAGGGGAGGTGTCTCCCCCTCAGGTGGTAGTTGTGGCGAACGCTCGGTGGGGACGTCCGGGATGGGGTTGTTGCTACGCGGGCGCTCTTTGGGGGGACCTTTCATCGTAGCACGATGGGCTTGTTCTACCCGGGCCTGTATAGCCCTTATTTTCTCATCGCGGGCGGCATCGCGGGCCGCAGCTGACCGTGCTATGTCACGGGTCTCCTCCCAATCCTTCACCATCTTGTCCCATTGCTTCTTCTTGCCTTTGTCCATCCCGGTTGAGTGAGGGAAGCACGATGTAGTATGGGGTTTGGATGTGCAATGTTCGCTGGGAAATGGAATGCACACCAATTTATAGGGTCCGTTTTGTCTCTACTTGTACGTGTAAAGCTGGTCCGCGTGGTCGTAGCAGTGAGTAAAGATGGGAGTGCTGCGATATCACTGCAAAAAGGCCCCGTTTTGTCATGTCTCTAAGCAAAGCTGCCCTGTTTTGTCATCTCACTGAGCAAAGCTGACCTCTTGTTGTCATGTCATTGAGCACAACTGCCCTCTTTAGTAATGTCACTGCCCAAAGCTGGCATCTGTTGTCATCCCACTAAGCAAAGCTGCGCCGTTTCGTCATATCACTGCGCAAAGTTGGCATGTTTTGTCATCTCACTGAGCAAAGCTGCCCCGTTTTGTCATGTCACTGAGCAAAGCTGCCCCGTTTTATCATGTCACTGCGCAAAGCTGGCATCTTTTGTCATCTCACTGAGCAAAGCTGCCCCGTTTTGTCATGTCTCTGAGCAAAGCTGCCCTGTTTTGTCATCTCACTGAGCAAAACTGACCTCTTTTTTGTCATTTCACTGAGCATAGCTGCTCTCTTTAGTAATATCACTGCCCAAAGCTGGCATCTTTTGTCATCCCACTGAGCAAAGCCGCCCCGTTTTGTCATGTTACTGCCCAAAGCTGGCATCTTTTATTATCTCATTAAGCAAAGCTGCCCCATTTCGTCATGTCCCTGCGCAAAGCTGCACTCTTTTGTCATGTCACTGGGCAAAGCTAGCCTATTTTATCATGTCACTGAGCAAAGCTGGCATCTTTTGTCATCTCACTGAGCAAAGCCGACCTCTCATTGAGCAAAGCTGACGCTCTTGTCATGTATGTGCAAAAAACATCCCTCTTTTGTCCCATCTCTGCGCAAAGCTGTCCTCTGTCATCTCTTTGAGCAAAGCTGCCCCATTTTGTCAAGTCACTACGAAAAGATGCACTGTGTTGTCATGTCACTGAGCAAAGCTGGCCTCTTTTGTCATTTCACTGCGAAAGCAGACCTGTTCTGTCATCTCTCAGAGAAAAGATGCCCCGTTTTGTCACATCTGTGCGCAGAACTGTCCTTTTATTCGTTTGAGGTGAATGCAGCAAGTTCTCTTGTTTGGTATAAGTAGCACGGTTGGGGTCCCAGCACATTGTTCAGTCGAACAAAGAAGTACCCTGTCTTTCATGCTTGAACAAACCATGTCGGAAGCTGAGGGGCCAGTCGATTTTGGGTCACCGAAGGAAGACCTTCCCTTGGAAAGGAGGGAGATCTTTGGTCCACAGTACCGCTTGATACCAAGCCGGCGTGCTCAACCAGTCTGGCCGAAATGCAGACACAATGAGTACGCGGTCGTGCAGGCCCTGGATGGCCCGTTCGATGGCGGACGCCGTTTCTTCCGGTGCCCACGCTCCGGGGTACAAATTACTAATAATACATTTTTTTGTTATTGGTTATGGACCCTCCATGTTTACTGTCGTGTCCCGCAGATGGCGAAATGCAACTTCTCCCGCTGGATCGACCCTCCTCATGAATGGTATATTTGCCGTTATGTGGATACATTATGGGATCGGGTATTGGAGTTGCAGGACCGAATCGAGACTCTTAATGAGGCGAACAATGACCTCCGCCAACAGATACGATGTGAGAGGGGCAACGAGGAGGTCGTGAACATAGGAAGCTGTTATGATCCCACATGTTGCTGCGCGAACCCGAGCTGCATATGTGTGTGCCACTACCAGGACGGCGAGCCACGTCCGAGGCGACCCCCTCAGCAATTCTCCATGTGGGTGCCACGAGGCTCGTTTGGCATGTAGGTAACGAGGTGTATGGTTGTGTTGTATTTTAGTTGTTGTGTTCGTTGGTGTGTTGATGGTTGTAGTACTTGCTATATTTTATGTACGTGCAATGTATGTGTTGTTTCATGTTGTCACTGAGCAAAGCTAGCATCTTTTGTCTTCTCACTGAGCACAGCTGCCCCGTTTTATGATGTCACTGGGCAAAGCTGTTCTCTTTTGTCATCTCACTGAGCAAAACTGGCCTCTTTGGTCATGTCACTAAGCAAAGCTGCCCCTTTATGTCTGGTCACTGCGCAAAGCTGGCATCTTTTGTCTTCTCACTGAGCAAAGCTGACCCGTTTTATCATGTCACTGGGCAAAGCTGCCCTCTTTTGTCATCTCACTGAGCAAAGCTGCCCTCTTTCGTCATGTCACTGAGCAAAGGTACCCCTTTTTGTCTGCTCACTGCCCCTTTATGTATGTGTCTGGTTTGTGTTGTCTGTGGTCTTTGTGCGTGAGGCTGACCCCCCCCCCCCCCACACAGCCTATAAAAGGGAGTCATCCCTCACATACTCCCTTGCCTTGTTATCAGTCACCTCCTGAGTTAGTTGTTCCCAATCTATGTAGTTTTCTTTCATGCTCACTCCCCCGGACTAGGCAATGAGTCAGCTCAGCACGTCTTCATGGGCACCCACGGTGATTTGCCCAAAATGAAACATGGTTGTTAGACGTAGGACATCACAAACGGCCGCGAATCCTGGGTGGCACTACTACAAGTGCCCCTATCACTCGGTGAGTCAGATCATTTCGGGTTCATTCAAATCGTGGTGGTATGTTTAAAAATCTTCTTGTCATGGAATCGTAGGAATCTCCTGGTGGTTGCCGATTCTGGGTGTGGGAGGATGAAATGGGCAGTAGGACAGACAATGTTCGCCATGAGAGAGTTGTCGTGGGGGGTTGCGACCCCGTCGGGATGCGGCATCGTTTCGATAGACTAGAGTGGAAGATAAATTTAATGTTGTGTGCTATTTTGTTTCTTGTGTTTATTGTTATCCTCAAGTTGTAGTGCTGGAGGTTCTTCTCGTGTATGTTGGTAATGTTTTATGCTATGTTGTCATCAAGCTATTTTCTTTCTTGTTTTTCTTGTGTTTGTTGTTATCGTGTCTTCTCCCGCTAGAGAGGTAATGTATGTATGTGTAATGGATGCTGTTAGTTACAACATGCGTGCATACTTGTCATAGTCGAATGAAGCCTTAATTGTAGTTCAAATAATATCATAAGCACAGTACAATACGAACACAGAAAAAGCTGGTCCGTGTTGTCATTTCTCAGTTGGTTGTATGCCCTAGTAAATCAAAGAACAAAGAGCAACCCTTTTATACAGGAAACCATCTTTGAACATCAAACCGTCAAACACTTCAAGAACATCACCAGTCTAACGATCACGCCTCATTTCAATATGAGGTCTGAAGAACCAAGTAATAAAGCTTGAAAATTTACCGTGTCTTGGGAGGTGGTGGTAATTCATGACACAGAAAAAGCTGGCCCATGTTGTCATCTCTCTGAGCAAAGCTGACCCTGTGCTGTCATGTCACTGCACAAAGCTGGCCTTAATTGTAGAACAAATAATTTCATACGCCATGCGAAACACAGCAAACCATGCGACGTCACAACAGCACAATTACAAAAATTCATTCATCAATTCTCCAGTTGGGTGGCACGAGGCTCGTTTGGCATATAGGCAATGAGGTGTACGGTTGTGTTGTATTTTAGTTGTTGTGTTCGTTGGTGTGTTGATGGTTGTACTATTTGCTACATTTCATGTACGTGCAATGTATGTGTTGTTTCGTGTTATCATTGCCTGATGCCTTCTTATTATGTGGGTTGTCCCGTGTTGTCATCTCTCTGTGGTTGTATGCCCTAGTAAATCAAAGAACTAAGAGTAACCCTTTTTATACAGGAAACCATCTTTGAACATCAAACCATCAAGCACTTTAAAAACATCACCAGTCTGACGATCACGCCTCATTACAATGAACTCATTATCAATCTCGTCGTCGTCTCGTCGGACGCCGTATGTGATCCTCCGAGAAGGTGAACCGAGTAGGGGAGTGTGGTGCATCTCGAAGGTCATACTGCGAGGCATGCGTCCGAGGGGGTCCTGCGTACGGCTGCGTGGGGTCTTGCGTTGGCGTCCCGAAAATAGCGCTGAGCCATTCGGTCGACAAGGGGTCTATGGGCTGCTGAGATGGTACAGGTGAATTAGGACATGGGCAGCGATGTTTGTAATGAATCTTAATATCACAAGGCATTTACCTGGGTACTCTGGAAAGCGGATGACCCACCGTGAACGTCATGGCCCTGTTGCTCCGAGTAAACCTGCATTTTTTTGCGAGTGCGATTAGATGGCTTTGAAATAGACATATTTAGCTTAGTACGTTAGTGCATACCGGGGTATGTGGCTGTCGAAATGACTATGTTGACGGGTAGTCGCGCATGTACTCCTGCGATGTGAAGCCTTGATAGGTCTGCCCAAACCACATGTCCCGGTCTTCTAGGTTGGACTGCACGCTACGGGTTGATGGGGCGATGAACGATGGCATCCCCCCTCTGGTTGGTCCGGCAAGTCAGGGTCGCTCTCTGGAGTGGGCCCCCGTCGGCCTGGAGAGTGCGGTCGCTCCTCCGTCGCCCTCCGTGATGACGATGCCCGTAGCAACGTGCTGTCCTGTCGCAATTGCTGCAAGACGAACATGTGGTTAGACATAAATGGTAAATGAGTGGATGAACAAATAGTTGGCAATTGTCCAACCGCCAGTCCGAAGCGCGTGGAGACCGAGCGAGCGTAGCTGGGCCGACTCTTGGACTGGGGTGGACGATGGCCGTGCTGATGGTGGTTCTGACGGCGGCGTGGACGGGGGTGTTGGCCCCTGTCCACGTCCGCCACCGCGTGTAGCAACAACGTCATCTCGATGGCGACCACAACTCAAGGTCCGTATCGCAGCCCTGGCGTTATTGTAGATGCTGCGCATCGAAGTGACCCACCGATCAGCCGTATTTGACTTCCTACGGTGTATAGCCTCAACAGCCTCGTCCTCGATACGATGCAGGCGGTCCAACTGCAGTGAAACAAACAGTCAGTTAAACGTAATCCTACACTGTTTAATGACATACTAATCTCGTACCGCCTGGTCATGCCGTGCCGCTAGATGACGGTCTGGACCTGCTTATATAGCGGCCTCGTGAACGACCTCAAGTGGACGATGTGGCGGCTCCCCAGTAAGCCTAGTGCGCGTGCGTGGAGCGTACCACTCAAGGTATGTCCTATACGTCGCGGGGTCATCCGGCCATGTCTCGTCCACAACCATCGTATCCGCCTGGTCATGCCACATGTCTGTCCACGGTCGCTGTGTGGCTCTCCAGTCTTCTGTCGCTCGCCCTCTCCTCGATTGCCTGCAAGTTCATTGAGACATTACACAATTAGTAGGGGCACAGACTAATGCATTAATTCAATTTATGGCGTAATGACATACTGGTGGGTGATGTCTGCAAGAGGGTGTCCTGGCATGGGGGGACATGCTGGTACAGTCCGAACTGCCTCATTACTCGGTGTGGGTTGTATGGCTCGACGTAGTGCGAGAACACCAAGTGGCAGGTCGTCAACCAGTACCTGTGATCCTGCCCGCACTGAGATGACAAACCGTGGGGGCCGTGTTCATAATGAACCGTGGAGTCCATGGCCGCCAGACTATGTTCTCTTGCAGAAGCTCGAACCTGTTGTGAAAATCCGTGTACGCACGTCTCGGTCTGTCCCTGGCCCACCTCAACTGACCATGTGTCCAACGTGTACCCATTGTGGGAGCATCAACGGGGTCGTCGCCACCACCGAGGCCGTACAACTGCGGGCTGAGGTCATAAGGGTGCACAACACGACCAAAGGAAGGCCTGCCAACGGGGAAGTGTTCCCACGACCACAACTGAAGGAGAAGGTAGCACACGGCTAGGACCGGCTCGCTGGCCGCGCTACGCTGCGAGGCGTCACACAAGCCTCGGTATGTGGCGCTAAGAACTGCTGATCCCCAGCTATACTGTGGCGCCTGACCAGGCCAGCCATCCGCCAATGACTCCGCTAGGTGTATGTAGCTAGGCTGCATGGAGTCTCCAGTGGTGCTAGGGAACAAGACCCACCCGAACAGATATAGCAGGTACGCAACGAAGTGTGTCCGCACCTCCTCCTCATGTGCGTGTGCAGGACAGGTCATGTACCGACGAAGCCATCCATGTGGCACATCGGCTGCGCTGTCTGGGACTGGATGACCGAACCGGTGACCCAGACGGACCTTCCAATCTGCTGCCTTTAGGGGTGGCACTACAGCAGCACCACGGACGGGCAGACCTGTAAGCATTATCACATCCTACAGAGTAATCGTCATCTCCCCCCACCGGAAGTGGAAGGTGTGAGTCTCCGGCCTCCATCGATCAACGAGAGCGGACAGCAGCGGCGCATCATACTGGAACGCATGTGGTAGATCCAACATGCGGGCAATGGGCAGCAGCCCGGTGTCCCGCAGTAGTGGGATGTCAGCGGGTCGCGCGGCCAGAAAAAGAGACGTGCGGTCAGGCGGAAGGACGTGCGGTCGCAGCGGAGAACGTGCGGTCCGGGCGGGAGGACGCGCGCCCGGGGCGGGAGGACGTGCGCTCGGGCAAAGCATCGCGCGGTCGGAGGCGAGACGCGCGGTCGGCGGCGGGGTCGTGCGGTGTGGTACCGCACGACCCGTGAACAGTGCGGTCGTGCGGTACCACACCGCACGACCGGGGCGACGTGGCGGCAGCTCGCGAACGCGCGGTCGGGAGGGGTCCAGAAACGGAAATTTTTTTCGTTTGGGGGCTAAAAACGGAATTTCGGGTGTCCAGGGGTCTATATGTGTCCAAAATTCCCTGATGTCTTGCTCGAAATATTAATTAGTTGTTGCTGTCTGCAACATAGCAATTATTTATATGGACCACTACTTGCCCACACCGACCACACGCACCACTAAATCGACCATATTACCCAACACGTTTTTGTCCTTTTCATTTAATACGAGGTTATCCGTACCTCATGACCCAATAATTAGGATAGCCTCGCTTGAAGAAGAATTGTATAGATGTTTTCAAACAAAAACATAGTGTTTTAAATGAAAAACATAAGTAAACTGTACAGTGTACGCACAGCAATCATTATTGTTGCTAAGTGATAAAGGAAAAACAATTAATAGGTTGGAAATGATATTGTGGTTAGCAGGACGACAGCTGCTTAGGGTTCAAACAATGAGAAAAATCTTTTTCTTTTGTAAGGTACAAGGTAGATAAACCCAACTCACGTATAATCACTCACATCACACTACACCTACACGTGCGCATCTTCTATACATGCTAAGATGTACACGGATGCCCAACCTTTGAGAGCGCGGGTATATGCTGTCCCACTGAACACGCATGTGTACACTATTATAAAACAATCTATATTGGACGTCTTATCACAGACAGTTCATGGGGAATCGTCTGTGCTGTTATTATCACAGACAGTTTTACAAGCAGACTGTTTACCGTTTGCGATACACAATTATCACAGACAGTTCGTGTTAATAACTGTATGTGATAGTTGACAACATCACAAATGGTTCGTGTTAACAACTATCTGTGATGGTTCACAGACGATTATTAATACGAACCACCGTCTATGATAGTTGTAGATATCGTAGACGTTTATTCATACTAACCGTCTGTGATGGTTCACAGATGGTTATTAATACAAACTGTCTGTGATAATTACGTATTACAGACGGTTCATGATTGAACGTGTCTAGGATACGCTGTCTTATTAATTAACCCCTAACCAGACCGGTCTCAACAGATCTGTCTTTATTGCACTATATTGAAGGAGACGGCCTACTTTGGGGAGTTTGGTGAAAGCATTCCACTTGTAGATCTTGCTAGCTGTATGTAGATCAATTCGTTCTTGGTGATTAGAGATTAGTATTTACTTCTAATTATATGCCTTGTAATAAAAAGTGATGATAGTTAGATTTAGATCTAACTTTTATATTTGGTAGTTTGCTCCAGTTTAAGAATAAGTCATTACTCCTAGTTTATTTTAATATATTCTTAGTTGATATATATATATATATATATATATATATATATATATATATATATATATTACTTCATGAACAGTACGTAGCTACTATAGCTAGCTATAGTATCATAAATAATCCAATTTGACATTAATTTGTTACATGCATAGTGTAGATGTACGTTCAGAACCATGTGAGTGAAGAGTACATTAATGGCATGTCTAGGTTTAGAAGAATGGCTGAGCAGGATATGTTGAAGAAGGGAATGGAATATATGTATTGTCTATGCATTAATTGCGATAATCTGAAGATATTTACCAACTCAACGCAGATCGAAGCTCACTTGATTCGAAGGGGTTTCAAAAATAGGTATACATGTTGGACTAATCACGGTGAAGACAAGAATATACAGGAAGGTAATTATAACATCATCGAAGGAGACAACGATATGCTAGTTGTAGACGGTGCTTTCGATGAGGATAGGTTATATGATGACAATTTGGTCAGATGCTACGCGATGAAGAAGGAAACTATAGTGAGAGAGAGTTTGAAAAATTCATGGGCTTGATGAAGGAACTGGAGAAACCTTTATTCCCATGCTGCAAGCCGCAATAAACAAAGTTGTCATTTTTCTTGAAATGCTGAAATTGAAGGTAAGCAATGGTTGGTCTGACAAGAGTTTATGGTGTTGTTAGGTCTCCTAACGAGCATCCAGAGGGAAATGTGTTGCCGAGAACCACCTACGAAGCCGAGAAGGTTCTTTGTCCATTGAGAATGGAAGTAGAAAGAATACATGCATGTCCGAATAATTGTATCTTTTACTGTAAAGAGTATGCAAATTTACATGTTTGTCCGGTATGCAAAGTATCCCGATACAATCGTAAGAATGACTCCGATTACGGCGAGGGCATCGAGGTGAAACAAGGACCTCCTATTAAGATGTTGTCATATCTGCCTATAATTCCCCATTTGAAGCTTTTATTTGCGAATTGAAAGGATGCAAAATTGCTGTGTTGCCACTCGAAGGAGTGTAGGAAAGATAGAATGATAAGACATATTGCCGATTCTGCCTAGTGGAGGAACATTGATAGGATGTTCGTAGATTTCGGTGCGAAACCAACAAATATAAGTTTGGGTTGAGTATAAATGGAATGAATCGTTTCGGTAACATGAGCAGCCGACATAGCACATGGCCCGTAAATGTATGTATGTACAATCTGCCTAATTGGTTGTGTACGAAGCGAAAGTATATTTTGATGTCACTACTTATCCAAGGACTGAAGTAACCTAGAAATGATATTGATGTGTACCTAACACTATTGGTTCAAGATCTTGTGATATTGTGGAACGAAGGAGTACACAGGTATAGGATGCGGACAAATGAGAGAACTTCACTATATGCGTCATGTTGTTCTATACCGAAATCTACAAACATCCTATCGATGCTGACATGAAGTGCTATAATCTCAACCCTTATAGGCACTATTTTTTAAGGTTCATCCAAATTTGAAAACAAACAAAGATAAGTCAAGCAAAAAATTAAATGATAATTCTAGTCTAGAATAGAAGTTGTTACAAAAAAGTCAGCATTGAATTAGCAGGACAAGAAGACATTATACAACATCAATAAAAGATCTACAGCAGTTCCACATTATCATAGTTTTGATATAAATAAGTAGTGGGTGGGCTGCTTCTATGAGTGGGCTATTGGTTTAAGTAAAAAGGGCATGAAACACTGTGAGTCGATGTAGTAGTTGTACAAGAGAAATATTACATCACTATATACTTGAGATTCAAAAGGGTTGAATCAAATTAATTTGCTTCAGCCCTTTTCAAACTCAAGTGTATGGTGCTTTAATGTTTGTCTTGTAGTTGTTGAGAAATACATGTTCCCTCCTCCGACTCTCCTCACCTTACTTCTATGGATAAGTTGCTGGTTCAAGTAAAAAAAGAGCATGAAACACTTTGAGTCAGAGTAGTAGTTGTATAAGAGGAACATTACAGCTCTATACACCTTGCGTTACGCCATTTGAAGCACAAGTATACGGTGTTTTAATATTTGTCTCATAGTTGTTGAGAAATAGACGTCGCTGAATGTTCTTACTTCTTGTAAGATCAACCATGTGCCAATATTTACACTCACAGCTTACTGTAATTAGTTTTTCTTGTAAGAGAGATGTTGTCACCATCGACGTCGTCGAATGGGTCTGATGCTCTAAAGACCGAGATAACTAAGCATGGCAGAGAAGTGCCTAAAAGGCCAAATGGTCGAATGACCATCACAGAGGTCTCTCTAGATGGAGCGTCTCTACAACCGAAGAAAGCAGCTGTAGCATTTCAGACTACCTGCTAGATAATGTGTTGTGGATAGAAATTTCAAACTCGTTCGAGATCCCAGGAGAAGTCCAGAAACTCATGCGATGGCATACGCTTCTCGCAATGGCAAAATTGTGGAAGACCTTCAATGATTAGCAGTACATGAGCAATGATCACACGTCCTTCAGGAGGTATCCTTTTATGTTACCGAAAACATGGGAGGCCTTTGTGCAGATGAAGATGACGACCGAATTTCAACAGGAAAGTGCGGCGCACAAGGCTCTCTAGGCACGAAACATTCACCCCCACAAACTTGGAACCGCTAGGTACGCAGGTAAAATCCCACAATGGACGATAGAGGATGAGGTCACAATCCGATCGGAGGCCTCCCCACCATTTACCGAGATCACAAATGAGTGTGTTGTGATATATATGATATATCACAGACGGTTTTTGGCATTAGGCATCTGTAATTATTCAAATATCATAGATGACTGTGTTTAAAAACCATCTATGATACATGATATATCATGGATGGTTTTTTGAAAACCATCTGTGTTGTAATTGTCACAGACAGTTTAAGACCCGTCTGACACAAAAATTCAGACTGTCTATGATGACGGTTTTGAACCTTCTATGATGACCTTTTTCTATTATAGTGGTATGTACCTTTTCTAGAGAGTACTATTCAATGAACAGTATCATGAAGAATTACTTGGCGAGTGCGCGCCAAGTAACGCTCGAACATGAGCGGGCTGGGAGCGACGCCACATTCCCAGCAAACTAAGCTACGCTGAGGCCTAAACATTGAGATAAAAACTTATGAACGTAACTTATGAATATCCTGTCCCACCTTCTTTTGGCTATATTTGTCCATAATCTACCATACGTATAGATCAATAATAAATTAAATATAAAAATAGTTAACGAGAAATGACTATAAATACCTCTGTTATATGATATACCACAATATACCACAACCATTTAGTCTCTATGAAAATATTTAGGTAGGAGTATAGCAAGAAAAAATTATAATAACTATACTCTAGATTAATTCCCTCAATCGATAAATACATCGAAACATATACTCCAAGTACAAGGACAAATATAGCAAAATGGAGGGAGTAACAATTTGACCTTAAGGAGACATAACTATAGAGCAAATCATCACTATATTTGCGCTTGAAAAATTCATAACCTTTTGTTCTAAAAAAATCGTAACCTTTTGTGTACGGTGGAGTGCTGAAGGTAAACCATAAACTTCGTTGTGGAGAATGATATGACAAACATATATATATATATATATATATATATATATATATATATATATATATATATATATATATATATATATATATATATATATATATATATATATATATATATATTCGGTGCTAACATGTGAACTCCGGATTTGGACCGTCGGATGTACCTCAAACGGCCTGAATCTTTGAAGGTGGAAGCACCCAATTCACTTAAACGTTTTTGCCAAAACCCCTCTACCGGTTCGGTTTCTTTTTTTCCGGCCCCCGCCTCTGATCCCCACCCCCGCGCCGTTCCGCCTGCCTCTCCTTCTCGCCTCCCTCCCCGACAGCGCCGCTCCCTCTCCCTCTCGCCTCCCTCCCCGGCGGCGCCGCTCCATCTCCCTCTCGCCTCCCTCCCCGGCGGCGCCGCTCCCTCTCCCTCTCGCCTCCCTACGCCGCGCACCAGCTCTCTCCCCGGCCATTGGCGACACCCCTGGCCCCTAACGCCGCCCCTCTGCCTCCCCCGAGTGCTGACGCCGCACACTGGCTCCCCGTCTCGCTCCGAACCCCGCGCCTCCCCCTCTCCACCAGGACCGGCGCCGCCCCTGCATCCCTCCCCGGCGGCGCCTCTCCCTCTTGCCTCCCTCCCCAGCGGCGCCGCTCCCTCTCGCCTCCCTCCCCGACGGCGCCGCTCCATCTCTCTCTCCCTCTCGCCTCTCTCCCCGACGGCGGCTTCATCCGCAGCCGCCTCCCTCCACGACCGCCGCCGCCTCTGGAAACTGTGCTCAAGTAAGATGAGGCAAGTGCTCCTGTATATTGCATATGAACATTACTGTTGATTGTTTTGCACCAGCAGATGTAATTTGTTTTGATGAATCTGCACATGTGATTTGTTTTAATGATCCAGAGTATCTTACTAGTCAAGATTACATGATATCGAGAATTAAATTTCTGGAATTACGGCAGAAAAGTTCCACTTATGTTTTCGAAATCATGGCAAAGAAGTGAATTTTACATGTGGAATCTTCTGTGCATACAAAATTGCACAGAATCTCATATTTCCAATTGTTAGCCGCACCTGGCAAAAGTCCTCCCTTGTACTCATGAATTTAGCTTTCAATCCTTGGTAAGTACCGTCCTAAAAATCTGATGGAAGGTTGTAACTTTAGCAATTTTAAAGCACTAATTCAGTAATTCTCATTATGTACCTGTAGTCAAGTAAATCGAGTAATTCTATTTTCTTAAAATCTCCTATTGCAAGCATCTCCAGCTTGTTAATATTGTCTACAAATTGGCATTCCTTTTGTAGCACTAGAAGAAACTTCTGAGAGTATACATTTCTGTTTGTATGAACTCCCTCAATTTTCTATTGTGTACTAGTGAACTCCCTCCGATTGGTTAATACTCTATAAAATTGCCTTTTTTTGAAACGCAGGAGGTTTTTGACAGGAATGTTCTGTGCCGTGGATGGTGGACCAGCAGCCCAAGAAGAAAGCAACAAGCTCATAAATGGCAAACTCACAATAATTGAGGAGAGTAAATGTACTAACGAGTATTCGAAAGGGATGCAATGAAGATGGGAAACTCACAATGGTGAATCAATTCATGAATGGGTGCATACAAATGTAAATGACCCATTGAATCCGCGGATGGAGGCGAGAGGGAGATGGAGCGGCGTGTTGTAAGGTTGTTTTTATTTTTTACGTTCTCAGATTGGCAGTTGAGGAATTGTAAGCTTGTTTCACATTTTTCAGGTTACCAATAGTAATGAATCATTGAAAATATTGATGGCACCTTGAGGCATTTGTTATGACAAGTGAAATGTGTAAATATGGTTTGTGAATTGAATTGAGATATGTTTTTTGTGAGCTGCCAGCAAGTTCTGAGTATATTGTCAGGTTCTCTGAGAATAGCAATTGTGAGGTTGATGAGTGATGTGAAGAGACTAAGGGATTGGTTGAAGCTCAATGCAGTTTGATGTAATAGTTGTAAAGTGGCAAACAACTGAAGTTTCAGAGGAGACATGTAGCTATGAACTAATGTTGTTCACCCCATTTGAAAATCTCCCTGGTTTCTGCTTGTCCTTGGATGCATGGAGCAAGCTCCAAACATGGTGCCAATTAATTAAACAACTGCAGAACAGAGATGAAAAATGATTGGAAGTTGTTTGAGAATTTTAATTTCTATAGGTTAGTTAAGGACTTGATGCCTGATTTGATGATCAATAAACTCGAATACCTGATTTGAGTAGCCATTTTGCAGAGTACATGATCTCAATTCTACTACACCAGTTTAACTGATAACAGATGTACACCAGTTTTCTTGAAACTACACTTTCTTGAAACCTCAATTCAAAATTATTACCCAACATATTTACAAGGCACCTAAAGAGAAACATTTGGGGCTCAGAAACTTTTGAGGTGTTTTCACCATCTTCTTGTAAGGAATGTACATGATCAAGCATGTAAGGAATGTACACTTCTTGTATTTTGCACTTCTTGGATGGGGAAGGAGGGCGACTACATTGTACTTATATCTGGCATTCCAAACAAACATGCCAGTAATGAACATGATCAAGCATCTACAAAATGTCTTTCCCACTTCTTGTATTTTGCTTCTGCTGACTCCTGCGAATCAAGCATGTAAGGCATTGACATGTTCAGCCCATTCGAGTCAAGCAGCTTCCCGATCTTCTTTTTCCTGTCTTCCAGCCACTTCTGCTTAGAAACACCTCTACTCTCTGGGCGAGGCTCCATCCTCTTCTTCTCCGCAACCATCGCCTGCTGATTCGCCTTCCTAGCCTCATTCTGCAGCACAATCAAACACCATGGGTATGAATATCCTAAACTGCAGATGCACCGGCGGCATTAGCTAAAATGACGGATACGGGATCACCAATAATCAAGATGCACATTTTCTGGAAGCATAATGCTTATGCTATAATTGTATCTGCTAATCAGCTAATAGCTTTCTTCAGAACAAGAAACATATTTCACAGAACAAACACAAGCAATCCAATTACCCCTGGTGATAAAGTGATAAAGGAGTATTTTAAGTTTGTTTAGGTGGTATATTAGGGGTGGGAGTAATTACACCCGGGTGTAAAAGTTATTTTTCCTATATATATATATATATATATATATATATATATATATATATATATATATATATATATATATATATATATATATATATATATAGTATAAAATAACAGGGTCACCATGGTGCCCAGACTCCATGATTAAGACTTTTCATCTATGATTAAGACTTTCCATTCATAATTAAGACTTTCCGTCCTGATATTATATATCATTGCACTTGCACGTATATAAAAGCAATCTAAAAGCGGGGAGGCTTGGTGCCCGGACACTCTGGTGTCCCATTTCAGTGTCCTATATATATATATATATATATATATATATATATATATATATATATATATATATATATATATATATATATGAAGCCTCTTTTCTACTCCCAGGTGTAATTACAGCCTATGTCGTATCTCACAATATAGGGAGTATCTCGCGTAACGGAGAGTAGGTACGTGTAGTATACGAGTATTTAAGGCCATATAGGTGGTATGAACAATTTTTCAGAGGTGGTATGCATATTTTTTTGACATACTCCTTTATATGTACGTATATAAAGGTATTTATAAAATACGATAAAAACTATGGACTTCCTTACATTTTTTTCATGTGGTTCACATTGGAGTATCTTATAATTAGTATATGAGTATACCTAAAGTGATAAAGGAGTATTTCAAGTTTGTTTAGGTGGTATATTAGAGGTGGGTGTAATTACATCCGGGAGTAAAAGGTATTTTTCATATATATATATATATATATATATATATATATATATATATATATATATATATAGTGCGTCCAACCCTTTTTATGTACCCATGCATATCCCACCACAAAATACCATCAAAATAGTCATAATAATTCCAAAAAACAATTGATTAGATGAGTTATGTGACGATCAAGCATCCTGAAAATTTTAAATCTAATCTCAAAATATTAGGTTAAACAAAGAGTCACAAGTTTCAGTGAAATATTAAGTTGTATCTTTCCCTTTTATTTTTCGATTTAGCTTTCAAGTAAAAGTTGCATCTTGTGTTTCTCTACGTCCGATCAAAATTAAGAATTAAATGAACTTTCGTAAGATGGTAAATATATTTTGTATGAACGCTCACATTTTTTGTGTGTAACCATTTACGTGGTGTTTTAGGTAGGCTTCACCATATGTGCCCATGAGGCCATGACACGTTATAGTTAAAGGAAATTGCTCTCATACCATAATGTTATGCAGATTGCAAAAATACCAACTACTTGTTCGTCCCAGAAAATTGTCCTCCTTACCCCTAATTAAAAGACATTGCCGTTCTTGCGCTTCTGGTTTCTTTCCGTGCGGGAAGTACAGAGCATACACTGGAATTCCTTGTTTTTAGATGCTGGAATTCCCTTTTTACCCCTACCAGACTTTCTCCGGCTAGACCAAATTAAGTGACTGAAGAACAGGTGAGGAGGATGAGAAGGCCAGGCACGAATGGGGAAGAAGACACCACGCTTCTAGGGATCCAACAGGGATAAAATGGCTAGAATTGACTGTTGCTTTTTTTCCCTCGAAACCTATAACGGACTGCTGTTATTTTGGCAAGACGGGATGAATGTGTTATTTTGGCAATATGCACGATACATAATGGTATAGGAGTAATTTTACCAACGTTATAAGGTTGTCTAGTATTTTTGTTTTTAGTGCAAATGACTTCCCATGCATGAATCTTGAATGATTGATAAGACCATGCCAAAATGTCAGTCTCACTAAATGCAATAGTTGGGTTAGATTATGCGTGAGGTAAACGTAAATAATCTACCGCATCAAATTACATCAGTTAAAGCTAACATAACTAGTCTCAATTGCAATATTTCTTCTGAGGCTGAGGCAATGTTACTGCTTGTTTACTGTTTACTTATGTCGAATGACCTTTCTTTTGGCTCGAGTAAGTACGTACCTTCCGCTGTCCTTACTGTTGCCGACCATGGCGTCGCCACGGCTGCATGTCACTGGGCCAGCTCCGTGAGCCTTGGTTGCTAAGCCAGTCGCTCTAGCGTTGCCCCAGTTCTCTCTAGCATGCGGTACGGTTCTTTTCGCTCTTTTTGGTCTCCTACATCAGCACTGTCGCATGGCTAAGCTTCGCCACTGTATCCCACTGCGACATCGCCATCTCGGTCACAACCACCAGCTCTAAGTTCACCTCACCATGCCCTTCCATGTTGATAGTCTCCAAGACCGCTCCATCGCTGCATTGTCACCGACGAGGTTGGCAATGAGCTTGGCCACAACCACCGTCGACCTTCCCTGTTCTCCTCTTTTTGCTAGGTGGGACCCGCTAGTCAGCCGTCCTTAACATCACACCTAGTCACTATCATATGGGTCCCCTATGTCAATTTTCTTTTAAAAATATTTTATTTAAATGAGTCTATGACATATGAGCCCGGTATGTTAAATCATTTTAAAAGCCTGAAAAAATAATAAATACGCTTTCAGTTCAATGATAGTACACTTTCTCTGAAGGGTAGCATATTTTCCAAAAATATGCATTCGAGGTCGCCTGCTAGCACAATGTTTTCCTTTTTTTTGTTTTCAACATTTTCCAATCGAACCAAATTCAAATGCTTATAACTTTTACCATGAACTCCAAATTAAATGATTTTTGTCTCTAAAATTTTCTAAATTCATGTTATTTTTAATATTCTACAAAAATATTTGAATTTTCTCTCTGTTTGAATTCATTTGGCTCTTATTTGAGTTATTTAGCTTTGGCCGAACAGATATCGACGTCCTGAAAGTTCACGAATTTGTTCCAGAGAAGGATCAAGCATCCAACGAGTAATGTGAGCACTCCTCTTGACCATATTGATTCCATATTTTACTACTATGTATATTGTGTTTCAAGCGAACGGGCCTCTAGCCTAGCGGTTAAAGCGCCTCAGTAGCACCCTCCAGGTCCTGGGTTCGACTCCCAGTGGGAGCGAATTTCAGGCTGGGGGAAAAAAATCCCCTCGCCTGCAACCACACCAAAGCACAGGACTAAGGACTTGCCCAGGTTGTTGGCGTTGATCCAAAGGATCCGCCTGGTCGTCTCACAAACGGGCAATGGTGCCGCTGTGTAAGGGTGGAGCAGGGGTTCGGGGGTTTTCTCGATCTACGTGAGAAGATCTTCTCCTTATAATGCCCGGGGGGACGTCTTCCCCCCCCCCCCGCAGGTCGAGTTTTTTTTATATTGTGTTTCAAAATTATTATGCTTCACGTAATTTTGTTAAAATCGCTATGTTGGTAAGGTTGATAGTTGTATCCGATTGTTGTATTGGCTCTACCTTGATAAATTGATACCCTCACTGTTTTCACAATAGTATTTATATCCATTGCTTGTATATTTAGTTTCCAAATTTGTATATGAAGCGAATAGTTCATGCTTAGCAAAGTTCATAGCGGTAGTTGTGCTAGGTTGGAAATTGGTCAATTGTTCAAAATGGAAAACACTTATATATTGGTCCAGAGATAGAACATCTGTTATTTCGGCTAGCAAATAAAATGATAAATATATTTTAGATTGGGCAAGTGGTGTAGAGATCGATGAAGTTACACGAGACCTTGGATTATGGTGGTCTCACCCTTGCCATGAAGGAACAATTCCGTTGTGCCATAAACCCAAGTACATTTGTACAACTGCACATGCCTTTATAAGAATGCCATATAAAGTTGCTATGTTCTAGCAATCAAACCATAGGTGGTAGTTGTATGTATTTTGGGCTAGTGAGGGCATAGAGGGTATCCATGTTCATTGGAACCTTGCCGATTAGGTAAGGTTTACCAACACATCATATAAGTCTTGGAACAAGAGGGCACTCCTTGTCTTAAGAAGGTATCATAGCGCACTTGTTGCTAGAGCCGGTAATGTAAAAACATCACTATGAACTCTCAAATCGGCATCAATGGTATATCGTGATATATATAATAAGGTGAGATGTTTATGTCATGTGGGTAAAGTTCTACAACCTCTGTAGAGTGTTAAATCTATATGAATATTTGTGTCCCTAGCATGGACAATGCTTGGTCATATCGCACAATTAGTAGTTTTATGTCTTGTAAAATGGTTATTGGAATGTATGGACAGTGAGTCCATGCATAGCTTGTTCAGCAAGGATAACGCCACTGTTTTAAATCTTGGGGCAGGCAGCAAGCCTCTTCTTCTAATTTATGTTAATTATGCCTTATTATTATTTGTTTATCAATATCAAATGCTCTTACAAATTTTGGATACAATCTACTAATTGTTATTGCAAACAAAATGATCATGTTGTGCTATGTCGGGACCCAGAATATGCATTTCGAGCCCTTTGTGTTTACCATCCTAGTGTTAGACTTGGATTTTGCCAATCGAGAATCTTATGTGATTCCACCATACTATTCCCTGGATCAGTAGATAGTGCTTACAGATACATTGTTGAATCATTTTATACATCACATGAACCATACCATACATTATTAATATTACATATCAGAGCTTAAATATTCTATGTCGGGTATAGTTTACATAAAGGGTCACCATGCCAAATATTTACATTACAAAAAGCAGTAGCAAAAGTAGTGAACAAAAGATAGGGCCATAAGTTGCTATAGGTAAGCGACTAGGAGTAAAATGTGTATAAAAGATATTATCCAAGCTATGATAATCTATGTGCGCACAATCTCCATCATAGCCTACTTTGCTAGGACAAGAGCGACTGAGGAGCATCATAATTCCCTCTGTCTTTTTCACCTTTGTTTGTAGGAGTATCATTATAAGCGTAGTGATCCGGTTCTCATGGTTCTGAGTTAATGGAGTGAGTGAGTGTAAGCACAAACCACTGTGCTCCACGAGTCAATACACAGAATAGAATTATATAGATGCATGGTTAGACAAAGGATCGCTAGGGTTATTTTATTTGCCAAGCCTATAGTTGAAAGTTATAGTATATACAGAAATTCCTAAGACTTAGAAGATTTAACTAAACCATGTTTTAAAAGAGTATAAGAGTATGCAATATCAAGAGTAATGAAGGTTCTATCCACCTATTACATGGTTCTATCCACCAATGCTATTTTTTGCTATGAGGGTCCTATCCACCCTTATATTCACTTGGTTCTATCCATCAAGGGAAAAATCAATACGCAAACCTGGCCCATGCGGTCATGTCGCTGCGCAAAGCTAGCGCGTGTGGTCTTCTCACTACTCAAAACGAGCTTGTCCTGTCATGTCACTTTGAAAAGCTAGGCCATCATGTCATGTCATTGAGCAAAGCTAGCCTGTTCGGTCATGTCGCTGTGCAAAGTTAACGTGTATAGTCTTGTTGCTGCTGAAAGCTAGCACGTCATGTCATGTCGCTGTGCGAAGCAGGCCCGTGTGGCCTTGTCGCTACGCAAAGCTACCCTGTGTCAAAAATTACGCCGCGACACCGCAATTACACTATAAAATGAATGGCCAAGGCATTGATGGTAGGAACAACTATCTTCTCCGTCGTAGAGTAAGCCATCATGACAGACACCGAGGGGCCAGTCGAATATGGGTCACCAAGGGGGGGACCTTCCGCTCGAACGGAAGGAGGACTTCAGTGTTAGTATCGCTTGTTGCCAAACATGCGCGCTCAGCCAGTGTGGCCGAAATGGAAACACATGCATGACACGGTGGCGCAGGTGGCAGAAGGCCATATAGATGGTGGGCGATGTTTCTTCCGATGACCATACTCCGAGATATAAGTAGGCACTCATATAACGTTCGTTTGTAGCAGATGGATAAATACAACTTTGTGTGATGGATTGATCCTCCTCATGAATGTTATGTTACAAGGTACGTGCATACGTTGTGGGAGCGAATCACTGATTGGAGGCACGGATTGAAAGTCTCGAAGAGCAGAACGATGACCTCCGTCAGCAGATGGAGTGCGAGAGGGGCAACGAGGAGGTCATCAACATAGAGAGTTCGTATGACCCAACATGCTACTGCGTTAACCCTAGTTGTATATGTGCTTACCACAACAATGACGACCAGCCACTTTCGAGGCGTCCCCCTCAACAACAATCCATGTGGGTACCACAAGGCTCCTTCGACCTATAGGCAATGATATGTATGGTTGTACCATTGTACTCTCGCGTATTGTTCGAAATATTTTACAATGTCATTAAGCATGTAATCGAATAGTTCGTACGTTGTTACGGTTGCCATCAATTCAGTTCACTATTTGAGTGGTGCGATCATTAGTGTGATTGCCATCAATTCAGTGGTACGAGTGTCAACAAGGTAAAGAGAAGTACAATTAAGCTTGCCACAACATTGTAAACATCACTACGTAAACAAGAAACGTAAGTAGTACATGAACAATTACTGTACAGTCAGCACTAACCATCCCCAACAGCATCCCCAGCCCCCCTATCACCACCCTGGCCCCTTCCATCTCCATGTCCGCATCCTCCCATACGGCCCCACTTGGCCATCTTCTTCAGCGCCAGGTGATGGTGCCTTGACAAGGTAAGATGATCAGGAGACTGTCGCACAAGTCCCTGAGCTAGTGGAGTGGACTGCACCACTACCTGTGTGGCCACTGGTGCACCGGTGAGGGCATTCTCAGAGAGAACATCCAGGGGTTGGCCAGAGGTGCAGAGCCCGTCGCTGTAATATTCCGGAAGAGTTTCGACCGTTAATCAATTAATCGGGGAGAAGGACTTTAAAGGGAAAAGTAAAATATCAGTTTTAGGGGGGGAATTTCTGAATTTTTATTGCAACCTGGGCCTGGGCTTTGGCCCAGGTGGATTTCGGCCTAAGGGAGGGAGGCGCCACCTCCCCTCTAACCCTAGCCGCCACCCCCCTCTCCCCTTGTGCGCCCCTCCCCTCTGCCTCGCGCCGTCCAGCAGCGACTCCTCCTCCCCTCTCCTCCATTGCCGGTGATCAAGACCTCCAATTGTTGCCGAATGATCGGGGGAAAGGATTAAGGCGCAGCTAGGCGATTGGGTTCGGAGGAAGGGAAGAAGAAGAAGGGGAAAGAGGAAAAGAAGGAGAGGAGGAATTCGTGGAGTGTACGTGGTATTTCTACAGTGATTCGCCAGGGGTAATCCCTGTTCTTCCCCTAATAGATGTATATTCTATTGCGTAATCAATGTCGGTATTCTGGACTGCTAGATCAGATCGGGTTAGTCGGCTGTTTTGGGGAAGATTCGTGGGGATTTAGGTCTGGACTTTGCCTAGAGAGTTGTAGAGGATGTCATTATCTTTCCATGAAGTGCTCGAACGCGTCATTTGGATCTCTATAGCAGAAGTTATGATTTTATTAGCGGAACTGTTCTGCGGATCGGTGGGTTTTCCGTCAGGTTTTGGGAGATCCAGTTTTGCGATTAGAAATTGGGAGAATTAGAGAACCTCAGTATAATGAAAGTTTTAGGTAATTATGTTAGCTTTCCAGGAAGTCCAAGAAATCGTGATTCGAACACTCGTACAGAACGTTATGGTATTTTTAGTGCTCGGTCCAGAGAGCCTGACGAGAATTTGACGTTTTAAGAAAACCAGTTGGTGCGGGTAGAATATGGCTGAATCAGAAAGGCTCACCAACTAGGTTTAGTTAGATAATTTAATTATCTTTCCAGAAAGTCTGAGAACGCCCCATTCGGACTTCTGTACCAATAGATATGAATTGTTGAAGTTGGCTGTCCGTGGAGGGGGACAGGATGCCGAAAGAATTTGGGGTTTTGGTTCAAGCTAAACACGTTGGGTTAGTTTGGGGGTGCTTTTATTTAATCTAAAAAAACTTGCTGCTGTTGTCTTAGCAAGCATTATAATTATTATTCAGGAGGAGGAAGGATTCCAGGGGCCGCGCCTTTTGATCATTCCCCATTTTCTCGTGGTTAAGGCAAGTATAATGATGGTTTAAATTTTATAGTGTGGATTATTGATGATTGTTGCTATGAAGATGGTTGTTCCATGCTTTGAGAATATGTGATCTTGATCATGATAATGATATGTTGATATTGTTTATGGTAGATTGCAATTGAAAGAGTTCCTGAGAATTTATGATGCATAGTTGTTGTGAATGCAAGTTTTATTTGTTGAGACATTCACATTTGTGCATCATGCTGATTTATTGAAGTCTTGGTCACGAGATGACCAAGCGCCGAGGTCCCCGACATGTTGTTGTCATGACGGGCTAAAGGTCCCCATACTTGTGGAGTATGGGCAATTGGTCCCTGTACCAGAGGGTACAGGCATGGGTGTGCATTGACGGATGCACACTCCGCATTACCGGTAAAATGCGCAAGAGAAGAGATAAAGAGATTTTTGATCATATTGCATAGCATGTTTATTCATATGATTGATGGATGAATTTGTGAAGTGATGTTCACTTTTACTCTCGTTGCCACTATTTATATTTGCTGAGTCGTTGGACTCACACTTGTTTGTTGTTGTGGTTGTTGTTTGTTTTTTTTAGGTACCTACATGAGACCGACATGCATGGGATAGAGATGGACTAGCTTTGTTGCACTTGCACGGTTCATTCACCTTGGAAGAAATAAAGAACCTTAATCATTATTGGTTGAATAGCTTAAGTGGTAACTGATTAAAGATCACCATGTTTAGAATGTAACAAAGGTTTAGAACTATTACATTGTTTAAATTCTTATTTAAGTATTGTGGTTGAGATTGTGATGGCAAACATAATTCAGTTTGTTTAGAATTGGATATTTAATGTTTTCTATTATTCAGATCATTTGTTTATGCATGTTGAAACCTTTGATTTACTCATTAAACAAAGGAGGTTCTGCTGAAATTTTGTAAGGTGAATATAGGTTCTTCTTTAATATGTTGTTAGTTTAGTAGCATTCCAGGTCATTGTTTGGCTGGGGTGTTACAGTTGGTATCAGAGCGGGCTTTAGGTCCGTGGTAATTGAATAATTAAATTGACACACAGTGCACAGTAGGATGGGAATGGGTGAAGCATTGCATTTACGTTTCCGTTATGTTGTAATGATGATTGTGGTTTGAGATGATATATTATATCTATATTATAAAACTATAGATATTATGTGTGGGGATAACCCATGTTGAGAGGTTGAGGTCGTGGTTGTGGCCCTGGGCTGTACCAGGTTGCACCACCGTTAGCGGTATGAGAGTATGAAGGCGGTTACCTCGGATATCTGAGAATATGCGTTGATAGTGAGTATCTCTAGAAGAGTTGTCCTCTTCTTTGACTTTGAATTTGGTCAACTCTAGTCCAGTTGGGCTCGATGAGTTTCTCTTGGGTTATTAGTTCAGTACGGTTGATCGGTTGCTTTGAGAAAGGATAGTGTGTTTTAATTGGGCTGAATTTGTCCTGTAAAGCAATCATTATTTTCCCAGCCGATGAGTTATTCTTACGATTGGTGAACTTGGTTGGTGGTCAAGTTTGACCTTTATATTGGAGTTTTGTCTTCCTCATGGGAAATCTTGATCCATTTATTCGCTTGATGTTTTTGGGTTAATGAAAGTTTCCTTCTGCAAGTCCTTTAGTTCGTGGAGGCTTTTCCTCATTGTATCTTTCTTGGATATTTTGAGTGTTGAAGCTTAATGGGTCTCTTTTATGAAAGAAGATGTTAAACCCTTTGACGATGTGTTGTCATGATAAGATGAGAGGTTATAATCAAAGCACTCAATGAATATGATATGGATTATCAAGATTGGGTTGCAGTGTGTGCATGATTGATCTTAGCTAAGATCCTTGAAAGGAAAGTTGAATAAGTTGAGGTTGTTCTCTAGTAGTTCTTGATGAGCTGTGACTGTGAGTATGACTATATTTAGGTGGAATCAACAGAGTTAATAACAAGTAGGGAGCGTTGACGAAACTGGTTTGATCACTATAGGTGATATATTTTGATAAGCTTCTCGAATAGAGGTAACCTGCGGGTCTCAACGGATTAATCTAACCCTTTGGGATGGATAGGTTCAGAAGATGTTAGAATATTGTCATAGTGGATATTAATCTTGGAGTTACCTTTTATGGATAAGTACTGATCTTATGTAATTGCTAGGTGCATTTATTACGTATCGAAGTATGGTTTTGAGCACCACTAAGAGATGAACTGATGGAATGTAATTGGTGATTTTTGTTACCTGATGGTGGAGTGGTAGGATAATAGTATGTCTTTGATGAGAAGGTTGATCCTTAAAATTGTTTCGTTTACTAAACTGGTTGGATTACTTGATCTCAATGGATTCATTTAACTGTGTAGGAAGGAAGAGTTAAGGATGTTTTTGGTTTCTTGATGGTCTTATGTTTGCTAGTTGGAACGCAAATAGAGGAATGACCGTAAATCCTTCCATGACGGTATAATCGTCAACTGTTTACGATAACCATTAGATTGGAATTGGTGTGCACTAAATTGATGTTGAGCATTGCTAATAGGTTAATGATTGAAATTTAAGAGTGATCTAAATAGGTGGGTTGTGAGGATGACCTGGGCAGCATGACTTAGTTAAAAGACGGTTTACTTCGATAGTGGGGTTCGTGCATTAGTTATCCTCTTGACCAGGTTGAGTATTGCAACCTTATAGAAAAATATATGAAATAGGTTATTGTGTTTCCCTGGAAAGGTTAATGATGGGATAGTGAGTTATGTTGGTTCATGCCAGGAGTGCATGATGTGATGTTAGAAAGACTAGCAGTTATGGTTGCTAGAGTGATGTTGATTCCTTTAAGAGGAGATTAATTTGATTGCCTTTCGTGATATTTCGTAAATAAAAATGTTTCAAGTTTTGCAGCGGAGATCATTTGGATCTCATGATTTATTTGGTAGTTGAACTGTTCCGAGCAAAGTGAAGTGTGAAAGGTCTTATTGGTTCTTAAGTGGTTCTTGTGGTTTGGTCTTAAGAACTTATCTTGTTCGAGCTGACCAAGTGTTGTTGTAGTCAAGGAATTGTTTTCTATGTTAACGGAAAGAGTGCATTAGGAGTATTTGAGGTCTGAAGCCAAGTTTCGTATCTTGCGATTTGATATCCTCTTCTTGGGGGATTGTGCCTTCAATTGTGGACTCCCCTTATGTTTTCCGAGTTCATTGCCAATTGACTGTTCCTCTTGGTCTGGTGTTTACCGTGATTGGTAAACGTTTATCTGAGAGCTGAAATTATTATTTTTTTGGCCTCTTCTTTTGAGAAAGGATTAACTGATTCTTGTTGCAAAGCCTTTAGAGATGAATGTTGGCAACTGGATAGTGGTGGTCGAGTAGGTGATTCTGTGAGGCTTCAGGTGTCAAGATGTTTGAGATGCATGGCGCAATAAATCGATTTATTAGAATAATCCTTGGAAAGGATTTGATTTAAATAGAATGTTTGTCTTTGGAGTTAATAGGTTTCGTTGTCGCAACTAGTAGGACCTATAGCGAGATGTGGTCCAAGATCTTGTGTTCATCTTGATAGAATATTAGAATTAGCAAGTATGGAAATCTTGATTAGTTTCTTAGAGTATCGCATTTTGGGTACTCGGTAAGGTTGTGTAGAAGATTTATGATGAGAGTAGTAGTATAGAGGAATCTAATAGTCGTGTTAATTAATGGGATAGCAAGGATGGTTGAGTTATTGTTAAGGATGACTCGGCCTCAGTGAGTAACCCTTTGTGAGATAGATTATCTCTAAGGATAACTTGGTCAATCAGTTAGAAATGGCTACTTTGTGGTCGCGTAGCTAAATTTGATTGGTGTGGGTTAGAGAAGGCCTAAGATTGGTGAAATGAATCGCCTTGGGCGGTTACTTGATTGGTGAGAAGCGTTGACCTTAGTGACCGAGGTTATGGTTGAGTTGTGTGAAAAGTTTAGTCATTAGATCTGAGGATTACCTATCAATTATACCAGAAATTCATTGTAAGAGTCTTAAAGGATGAAATGTGGGCTTTGCATTTTTTTTATGCTAGCATCTTGGTTTTCCATGATTAGATTCCAAGAGTTATGGTGATGTTTGATAGAATCCTTGGAAGCAGAAAATGAGCATGAAGGTGGTGAATTTAAAGTTGATCATCCTTAACAGATTCAGGTGATGTGAATGTGGCTGTAAGCTATATCGTGGTGTGTTGGGAATTATTTATCAAAGTAATTCCTTTGCTAGAGAAGTTGATCAGGGTATGTTATTGTGGATTGAAAGAGTCTCTTTACATAGGTGTGGAATTTGTGTTCAGCTTGGGCATAGCCTTGAGGTTGCTAATTTAAGAGAAAAGAGTTAGAATGTTATGCGACGATTTGGGATCCTATGGTTTAAGAGAAAGTTAAATTCTTAAAAAGAAAGATGGTGGAAAAGAACGTGATCTTGCTTAGTGAGATATTCTCTTAGTTTTACTTGAGCTTTGTGTTTATGACAGATGTCTATTACATATTGAGTGGGTTCTTGTCGGTTTGTCTGGTTCTTTCCAGTTGAGAAAAAAAATTGATCGGGTTATTCAAGGTGTTTCGTTTTTGGCTTATGTGGCATTTATTTCTAAACTGTCTCCTTGAAAGGTGGAAAAGTTTTCATGTTGAGTCTTTGTCTTTGGATTGGGCTCTTCTGAAGGGAAGATGGTTTTGAGTTGGTTGCATTAAGACTCTTTTGTTTTCAGTCGGGAACTGTTGTGCGTCCCTGGTTAAAAGAGGTGCTCATTTTTAAAGTGAAGAGATCGATTGATACAAGGATCACGAGTTTTGTGTGTTTGTGCAGGTTGTGTGGTTTAGTACCCAAGGGAATGTTGGTCCAAGGTATAATGGTTGTTTCTGAAAGTTGGAGAGACTTGGTAGAGAGCGTATTGCTAGAACCGTCTTGAGTCCTAGCGTAGCGCACAGATCGTTTTGTATGACCTAGTGTCGAGGGAGTACTGGAGGAATCTGGAGCATGAAGTTTCGTTTGAGCCGTTGACCCACGGGTAAGACCGTGCCTTCGAGACGTGTCTGTCGAGTGACTCTTGAAAGGATGGGACAAGTAGTAAGGCGTAACACGTCAGTATGTCAAGGTGTTTTTGTCGCAGCAGACCGAGAGAGAGGCCACTTGGGAATTGGAGTCTCGCATGTGCGAGCAATATCCGGAGTTATTCACAGCAGGTACGTGGCAATGTTAGTAAGATTTAGCTGTGATTATTCTTCTTGGCGTAAGCGTGGTTAGAATTCGGGGTCGAATTCTGTTTAAGGGGGGTAGAATGTAATATCCCGGAAGAGTTTCGACCGTTAATCAATTAATCGGGGAGAAGGACCTTAAAGGGAAAAGTAAAATATCAGTTTTAGGGGGGGAATTTCTGAATTTTTATTGCAACCTGGGCCTGGGCTTTGGCCCAGGTGGATTTCGGCCTAAGGGGGGGAGGCGCCACCTCCCCTCTAACCCTAGCCGCCACCCCCCCTCTCCCCTTGTGCGCCCCCTCTCCCCTTGTGCGCCCCTCCCCTCTGCCTCGCGCCGTCCAGCAGCGACTCCTCCTCCCCTCTCCTCCATTGCCGGTGATCAAGACCTCCAATTGTTGCCGAATGATCGGGGGAAAGGATTAAGGCGCAGCTAGGCGATTGGGTTCGGAGGAAGGGAAGAAGAAGAAGGGGAAAGAGGAAAAGAAGGAGAGGAGGAATTCGTGGAGTGTACGTGGTATTTCTACAGTGATTCGCCAGGGGTAATCCCTGTTCTTCCCCTAATAGATGTATATTCTATTGCGTAATCAATGTCGGTATTCTGCACTGCTAGATCAGATCGGGTTAGTTGGCTGTTTTGGGGAAGATTCCTGGGGATTTAGGTCTGGACTTTGCCTAGAGAGTTGTAGAGGATGTCATTATCTTTCCATGAAGTGCTAGAACGCGTCATTTGGATCTCTGTAGCAGAAGTTATGATTTTATTAGCGGAACTGTTCTGCGGATCGGTGGGTTTTCAGTCAGGTTTTGAGAGATCGAGTTTTGCGATTAGAAATTGGGAGAATTAGAGAACCTCAGTATAATGAAAGTTGTAGGTAATTATATTAGCTTTCCAGGAAGTCCAAGAAATCGTGATTCCAACACTCGTACAGAAAGTTATGGTATTTTTAGTGCTCGGTCCAGAGAGCCTGACGAGAATTTGACGTTTTAAGAAAACCAGTTGGTGCGGGTAGAATATGGCCGAATCAGAAAGGCTCACCAACTAGGTTTAGTTAGATAATTTAATTAGCTTTCCAGAAAGTCTGAGAACGCCCCATTCGGACTTCTGTACCAATAGATATGAATTGTTGAAGTTGGCTGTCCGTGGAGGGGGACAGGATGCCGAAAGAATTTGGGGTTTTGGTTCAAGCTAAACACGTTGGGTTAGTTTGGGGGTGCTTTTATTTAATCTAAAAAAACTTGCTGCTGTTGTCTTAGCAAGCATTATAATTATTATTCAGGAGGAGGAAGGATTCCAAGGGCCGCGCCTTCTGATCATTCCCCATTTTCTCGTGGTTAAGGCAAGTATAATGATGGTTTAAATTTTATAGTGTGGATTATTGATGATTGTTGCTATGAAGATGGTTGTTCCATGCTTTGAGAATATGTGATCTTGATCATGATAATGATATGTTGATATTGTTTATGGTAGATTGCAATTGAAAGAGTTCCTGAGAATTTATGATGCATAGTTGTTGTGAATGCAAGTTTTATTT
This sequence comes from Dendrocalamus latiflorus, assembly GCA_017311315.1. Taxonomy (NCBI): domain Eukaryota; kingdom Viridiplantae; phylum Streptophyta; class Magnoliopsida; order Poales; family Poaceae; genus Dendrocalamus; species Dendrocalamus latiflorus. Next base: position 20,786,282 of record CM029672.1, read on the forward strand.
GTTGAGACATTCACATTTGTGCATCATGCTGATTTATTGAAGTCTTGGTCACGAGATGACCAAGCGCCGAGGTCCCCGACATGTTGTTGTCATGACGGGCTAAAGGTCCCCATACTTGTGGAGTATGGGCAATTGGTCCCTGTACCAGAGGGTACAGGCATGGGTGTGCATTGACGGATGCACACTCCGCATTACCGGTAAAATGCGCAAGAGAAGAGATAAAGTGATTTTTGATCATATTGCATAGCATGTTTATTCATATAATTGATGGATGAATTTGTAAAGTGATGTTCACTTTTACTCTCGTTGCCACTATTTATATTTGCTGAGTCGTTGGACTCACACTTGTTTGTTGTTGTGGTTGTTGTTTGTTTGTTTTAGGTACCTACATGAGACCGGCATGCATGGGATAGAGATGGACTAGCTTTGTTGCACTTGCACGGTTCATTCACCTTGGAAGAAATAAAGAACCTTAATCATTATTGGTTGAATAGCTTAAGTGGTAACTGATTAAAGATCACCATGTTTAGAATGTAACAAAGGTTTAGAACTATTACATTGTTTACGTTCTTATTTAAGTATTGTGGTTGAGATTGTGATGGCAAACATAATTCAGTTTGTTTAGAATTGGATATTTAATGTTTTCTATTATTCAGATCATTTGTTTATGCATGTGGAAACCTTTGATTTACTCATTAAACAAAGGAGGTTCTGCTGAAATTTTGTAAGGTGAATATAGGTTCTTCTTTAATATGTTGTTAGTTTAGTAGCATTCCAGGTCATTGTTTGGCTGGGGTGTTACAGTCGCCTAGCCAGGCCACTTTGAAACGATGCTCCTTGTTACCCATGACATGCACCGTATACAATTGGCCCTTCTGTGCCTTCGTCGCCATGTATGCCATAATTTTTGACAAGTACAATGCTCGTGGATTGAACGCATGAAGTGCGACATTCGTATGCCTCTTCCTAAAGTAGCCGGTTATGTGTGCAGAATACATTCCACGATGGCAACGAGAGGCTGAGAACGAAGTCCCCTAAGAACCTAATTGTACACCTCTGCAAGGTTATTCGTCATTGTGCCGTACCTTGCGCCATCCATATCGTGCAACAATGACCACTTCTCCAATTGTTCTCCCTCGATCCACTACGAGAAACACTTGATGTTCCATGAGCTCCTCCTCCTCGGACCAGCTGGGTTAGGCTCATCGAGTGCTGCTAGGCATTCCGGTTGTGCCGCCCCAGGCATGACCGACCCCTTATTCCTCTCATCAACGGGCTTCCTATTGTGCTCATCCAACAACGCCCACAAAGCATCAAATTTTCTCTGCTAGTTCTGCATAGTAAGCCTCTTGAACAACTTCATCAACGATTGTTTTGGGAACTGCTTGAAAGAATTCGCCCCTAGGTGACGAATGCACCACCTGTTCCTCATATTCGGCCAAGGGAAGGGCTCCTCGGGGTCTTCCTGAAGTTTTTTTATGGCCTTCACAATCCCAGCTTGGCGATCATGGATTACGCACACTAGGACGAGTGCCAATAACTCCAACCCTCACATGTCTAAAGAACTAGAGCCAGCTTTAATAATTCTCACTTTCCATGAATGTGATGGCTAGCGGCAATATTTGACTGTTTTCGTCAATGCCTATGGCCGTCAGGATCTGGCCCTTGTATTTGCTAGTCAAAAAGGTCCCGTCAATTAAGATCACAGGTAGTATGTGCCTGAATGCCTTGATGCACGCACCAAATGCTAAGAATGCCCTCTGCAACACTGCATAACCTGGCGGCCTTGTAGAAGGTTTGTCCTTCACAGTGATACATATGCCCGGGTTCCAATCCTGTAACGCCTGAAGCATATGAGGAAGATTGTCGTACACCACCTCAAAAGACCCGAACCATTTTTCCAATTTCTTTTACTTCGCACGCCACACCTTCGCGTAGCTAATCTTGTACTTGAATTTCTTCTCGATAGCTACCACGATGTGCATAGCCTCCATGTCTTTCTTCTCCACTATCTCTCCATACATCAGATTAGCTATAAAGCCAGACGTTAGGTTATGATGCCTTGCCAAAACACTAATGAGAATGTAAGAGTGGGGCTCCATCTTCGACACAATCTAGTGAGTCTCATACTTGGGTCTACGTGCGTGCACCCTCCAAGGACAACTGCCCTGCTCGCACTTCACGGTGTACTGCTCCTGGCTAGATTTCACAACCCGAATAGTCCGCTGCATAGAAAGGGCCCACAGCTTGATGGATCCTGCAGCGATGCCTTGTCACAAACATTGAATGCAACCGAACCTCTGTGCCATGATACTCCCACGGTGATTTGTACTTGTCATGTGCAGAAACACCCTCAGCATCAAACCGGTTCCATTCCTGCAGAACGGGAGCTTGATCCTCATCCGAACTGTCCTCGTTGTCCTCCTATACAACTTTCTCTTCAGCCCATGTTGTTTGGTCATCGCACTCCATCTGATGCACTATGTACTCTATATGCTCCCCTTCATTGGCTTGTCCTGTTCCCTCACCATGGTGTGACCATTCTCCGTCTTCTCCGTGTACCGCATCAGCCTTGTCATGAGCTTCTTCCTTCTCTTTGCCAACATGTGGGCCGCTCGAGCTGCTCGTACCTCCCGGATGATGGCCATACGCACGACCTTGCACAGCTTCTACTGGGCATGGTTGCACAAGCATCACACATTTGTATTCATGGTGCTGGCACCCTTGCACAAACCCCTTTCACGTGACAGTGTGCATTAATGTTCTCAACTCCCATCTGATGTCCGTGGGAGACCAGCTCCTGATGTGACCACGCCACCAACACATACGTCCATAGCGGCCAATATCAAGATTGAACCAAAGGTAAATTCGTTTCTTCAACTTCAACACATTTTAAATGAGAATATGACGCTACCTAATGATGAAAATATATATATTTGTAGCACCACATCACTTTGGAACCAATTGAAGCAAGAGTCCAAGTTGGACAGGTTTTGGAATCCAATTCGGCCTCGAGATCAATTCGGATTCAGCCTGACAAGCCAACTTCAAATGACCATAACTTTTGATCCAGAAGGCTTCTTGGGGCCCGTGAGTACTCGTTAGAAAGCTCTCGGAGTCTACTTTTAGATGGATCTAGTCTCACCTCTAAAATCCTTCTGAGTAGATCAGAAACTACGAAACAAATCACATCATTTTTTCAGTCTGAGACAAAGTGGGCCGAGGGCCTTGTAACTTAGATTATTTGGGCCAGTACTGTTCACATTTATAGTACCACGGCCATGTGAACAGTAACCATGAATAGTACCATACCCCTTTTCATTAGATAAGAGTGCGGCTCTCCCCTTCCCTATTTAAGGAGGTCGCACCCTTTAGTTTTTCTTGTGTTTTTCTTAAGAGATTATTCTGCTTAGCAGTTTCACCGCATGTTCGGTTGAGGAACCCCAACTTGTGAATTTAATATTTATTAGCAATACAATTTCATATTGCAATTGAACTCTCTTGTGTTCTCGATTCGCTTGCAGGAGATAGCCTTCTTGGCGAGGTCAACCATATTCGGCACGGTTGATAACCAATGGAACAGTGGTGTAGTGATTGCAAGGGGTTCGATCTGTTTTGGTCGGAGCCTTTGGATCGTCAACGTCGAGTTCTCCACAATCGACTTATCAGTACCTTTCGAAAGATCGGGCCATCGTCACATTAGTTGGTATTAGAGCAAGGGTTGCCCATAAGGTAATTCTTGTATCCCTAATTAGTATATTGGTTTTTCTTTCCTATAGTCCAGAAAAAAATTGCCCCACAAAAAGAGTTAATTCCCGCTGTCCAAACCCCGTTGTGCCTTTCAATGTGTTAGTTTTGGTTTGCTAAATTAATTTGTGTCCATCTTAGCATTGTCTAGTTGCTGGTCAGATCTTTGTTCCATTAAAAATCCAAACAAAAAAAAATTGCCCACCCCAAACCCTAATTCCAATTCGGCTGATTTTTCCTTTCTCTGCAGCCTCCACCAAAAACATCATAACTTTTGAGTCCGAGATTATTTTTGTGTGAGATCACTGCCATTAGATGCAAACATTCATTATCCATCTATCTGCAAAATTTCATGTCATTACAACAAGGCATTTAAGAGATATATGTGGTGGAAGTTGACCCAATTATCTGTTTTGAATCTGCAACAGTCAGCTGTTGTGATTTTTGTGCGAATTTGTGTGTCGAGTTTCGGAAGTTGGCCCCAAAAGCAAATCTGTATAAAAAGCCGTCAGAAAACAGAAAAAAAAGAATCAGTGAAAAATATGCATCTGACAAAAAGTTATGACTAAAACACTGACGTGCTGTCCAGTGGACAGAAATCTTCAGTTTTCAGTTTTGGGTCAATCCTTGTGTTCTTCAATTCCAGATTGCATTGGATTGAATTATTTTGTATTTACCACTCCTACACATTGTCATACATTTGTTTTTAGCCTTCTTCCATTCTTGGTTGATCAGCAACATAGGCTAAGTGCTAGATACAGAATATAATTCAATTATATGCAATTTCTGAAATTAACTGATTGTTCTCTTTTGCTGCCATAGTATGCCTTCCAAGCTCCACCTACTCTTGATCAGAATAGGTCCCCTCTTGCAATCGTACCCACGCTCGACACGGTGTCACGAACCAGCCACCGGTTGTACCACCTACTGCATTGGTAAGAACACTTGTAAGAGTGTGGTGAGACGCTTGAGAATGTGTGATTCCACCTTCCACCACCTAGTAGTTGATAGGGATAATACCTTTGTGTTGTCTTTTGTTTTCTACTAACCATGACAGGTGGCTCGTCTGATGATCAAGAGTGTGTTTTAAAGGGAGAGCTCATGACGCTCTTGGATGAACAACGTATCGATAGGAAGCTTCAAGCTATGACGGATACATTGCAGCGTTCCCTCAATGAGAGTATTGCAGCACTCACTACACGCCTTGAAAGAATGGTGAATCGGCCACCAAACAATGGACGTGAGTATGATCACAATGCGGGCCAAGATTGTGAGGAGGGAGATGATAATGAGAGACAAAACCACGACGTCAGTGCTTCATTTGCTGCCCAAGATGCACGCCCACGAATTTTGGACACATTTGGCCCTATAGCACGCAAAAATTCCGCATCTGGCCCCCATTGCGCAAAAATTCCAAAAGTAGCTCCCGGCCGACCGCACGTCTCCCGCGTTTTGCCACGTCGCCCGGTCGTGCGGTCTGGTATCGCACGACCGCACTGTTCACAAGTTGTGCGGTACCAGACCGCACGACCCCCCTTGCCGACCGCGCCACTCCCGTCCCGAGCGCACGTCTCGCCTCCGACCGCACGTCTCCCCTCTCGAGCGCACGACTGCACTGTAGCGCCAATTATTCGTCCGAATTCGCGCGTTCACGAGCCAGATTCCTCCCGCCTGACCGTGCTTTCCTGCAGTCCAATCCGTCCACCGAAAGAGCAATTTTGTGCACTTTTTTGCATGCAGCTCATACACACGTCAGTAGTATGTGATATGGCCCCCCAATTTTTGCTGAATGGCTGAGGAGTGTTCACAATAAAATTCCTTGGAGCTGGCTTGGTGAGCAGATGCATGCGGTGAAGACTTCTCGTTTGCAGTTGAAGCAAAGACAGAGCGAGAGAGGGAGTGAAGGGAGGAAAAGAAAGAGTGGAAACCCAGATTTTTTAGTTGCTTTTGTTTGGAGTCAGCAGATTTTGCAAATACAAAAGTTGTAGATCGTCTTGTGAGCTTCAAGTAGAGGTAATTTTTGGCCCCGTGCAAGTATTTTTCTATGAATGTCATTAGCCCATAATTAGGGGAACCGTCTTTCGTTAATGTTCGTATAAGCCAATACGGTGTGTATGTTGTAGGTAAACTAATGCATGATGTATTGTAGTGTAGAAAATATCGTATTTATTAGTGAAGTTACATAGTGTAATGAAGTTATTTTTTGATGAACATACGTGCTTACATGTGTAGGTGTTGAAAAAGTAAATATTTATGTTGGAGCATTTGTGGGTGATAGCAACAGAAGTTAGATTACAGACAATTTGTATAATTGGTAGGCTTAGTGAGACAACGTGTAAAATTAAAATTGAGAATAAATTTGGATTATTATAATAGAAATACCAGGAAAAGGAGTACAAAGGTATAGTAAAATTAAATAAACTGAGGACATGAAATTACAAAGATATATTTTGTTGATGTATGTACGCTTTCGTAAGTGAAGCCGCATTAAGTGAAATATAGAAAAGAAAGGAAGAAAATGAAGTAATAGAAATTTTGCATTAATCGGAAAAAATGGAATTGAAATTGGTTAGTGGAAGCCGGCGTTAAGTAAAATTTTACGAATTAGAAAGTAAGATCTATAAATAAGACCCCTGGAAATAAAAATGAAATGAATATGTAATTTGATGTATGTTAGAATTTGGAAGTAAAATAGTTAGAAATAAATTGTAGCCCCTACAAATACAAAACATACTAATCGATTTTGTAGGCAGTAGGAAGTTGTATGAAACACCGCACTGTTAATGTTAAATGGGGTAGTGGGTGTTTGATGGTACGATTGTTACATGCTGTGTACTAAAATGGTTGATTATGCACTTATGTTAGGTATGCAATGGCTGGCATTCAAGAGTTGTTCGTGTTTTATGGGAGTGGTCTCGTACGCGATGGGGCGGACCTGTCAAATTGCGATCGGACCGTGATCCGGGCACCCGGTCTGAACGCCATGAGCTTGTCTGAGCTACGGAGGTGTGTCCGTTCGGCGTTCGATCGGCATACCGCAAGGAAGAAGTTACGGATCGAGGCAGTCTATGCCTCAATGGTGGGTGATGGAAGGGAGAGCATATGACAACTTCTGAAGGTGACCAATGACGCCTCATGGGCGAACTACATGGAGGTCGTGTGCAACCCTGATGTTGCGATATATGCAAAGTTCGTAGAGAGGGCAGAATCATCCGCCATGGTTGGTTCTGATGCCGCTGGTGGAGATGTAGAGTCTGGGTTCATCTCCGGCGGTCATGAAGACGCTTCTGCAGGAGAACATGTGGGCGAGGAAGTGGGTGATGAAGACCTCAGGAGGCGTGCGGAGAATTTTCAGGCCAACGAAGGTGTGGACCAGAGGTGGTGAGCCGCCCGTATTGACTGTCATGAGTATCTTAGGGACCAGGTGGAAGAAGAGGGCAGCGAAAAGGACGAGGAGGTGGAAACAGGCAGTTCTGGAGAGGACGCGGATGGCGAAGGTGCAACTGGAGGGGTGGTAGGTCGTGTTGTGACCACGGACGGTGCGTACGTGTCGTCCAGACTGGACGACAACGCAGCGGCAGCCCTAGTTCTGCCACAGGCAGAGGAGGGAAATGGGGGTTCAACGAGGGCGCACTCATTTTGGGGCAGTGCTTCCGTAGTAAAAGTGTTATGCAGCAGGCTATTGCTAGACATGCCGTCAACATAAGCCAGACGTATCGGGTGCATAGGTCAAACCCGAACAAGTACGTTGTGAAGTGTGTCGACGGGTCCTGTCCTGGCAAAGTTCGTGCACAGCGGTACAAGGGCGTTGGCACAGAGTTCTGGATAACGGTGCTGCAAGATCACAGTTGCGAGCTTGCGGGGCCAGTACATAGGCACCGCAACATGACATCATCGTATGTTGCGGAGCTGGTCACCCACCTTATCCAGGCGGATGTGTCCATTTCCCCGAAGGTTCTAATGGCAAAAGTAGCGAACACGGTGGGATTCGAAGTGAGCTACAAGAAGGTATGGCGGGCCAAGCGAAAGGCGCTGCACTATATGTATGGGACGTACGAGGAGGCGTACGACCTGGTCCCAATAATGCTACAGCAAATTACACAATCAAACCCAAGCACGTACATAAACAAGCAGGAGAGGGTTCATCCTACGGAGGGCCCGAATTGTTTCATTCTTGACAGAGTGTTCTGGGCGTTCCATCAGGCGATACAAGGTTTCAGGTGGTGCCGTCCAGTGCTAACCATAGATGGGACGTTCCTATTCGGCAAGTACAAGGGTACTATTCTCACCGCAGTTGCAGCCGATGCAAATGACCAGTTACTCCCAGTGGCATTTGCAATTGTGGAGAACGAGAATACGGATAGCTGGCTTTGGTTCCTTTGCAATTTGAAGCATGCCGTAGTGCAAGAACGCCCTGAAGTGTGCCTTATCTCTGACTGCAATGCAGGCTTGCTGTCTGCGTTGCGAACGTTGCAGAATGGGGCGCAGCCCCCCTTCCAGTGGAGTGATGTGAAGAACCGTTGGTGCATGAGGCATCTTGCAGTGAACTTCCACAGAAGGTTCCGTAGCAAGGAACTAATGAAGATGTTCAAGAAGCTATGCATGCAGAACCAGAAGCGGAAGTTTGACACCTTATGGAGGCAGCTCGATCAGGAGGCTACCAAGCATGTGCATACAGAAGCGGGGGCCGTGGAGGGGGGCTCCACAAGAGTCGGGGTATTCACACAATGGGTTAAGTCCAATGCACCTGACTTGGAAATGTGATCTTTGTTGCACGACACCGGTGGGGCAAGGTATGCGATCACGACAACCAACATGTCCGAGGTTTACAATGGTGTCTTGAAGGGCGTCAGATCCCTGCCGATCATGGCAATCGTGGACGAGACATGGAACCGTACCGTCGGGTACTTTGTGAATAGAGCCATGATGGCGAAGAAGCACCTGGATGAAAACAAGCAATACTCTGAGGTCATGCAGGCCTTCATGGACACTCCCTCAGCCAGTGCCCAAACAGGCCGGCATCAAGCAACGCTCCGTAGTACCAACCACAATGTTTTCTTGTACCCATTGTTGCTTCCATGTGTTCTGTGCGTCGTGATGTACCCTGCATTATTCAGGAGGTGTACGCTGCATTGTTGGCTCCATATATCTATGTCGTGCACATTACCATGTTATGTATGTTTTCATACATTCCATATGTTTCCTTGTCGTGTGGGTCATATTCGTGTGCACATTTTATGTATGTTTTGGTACAGTCCGTACGTTTCCCTGTCGTTACATTTGTTGTTAATTATGTTATCATTTGTTGCACATTATGTTATAAATTTAGACTCACTTGTTATCCTTCTTTGGCAGGACATGGCGTTCGAGTTGCTAGACCCCCGTTGGGATGAGCACCACCGATGCCATGCGTGGTCGTCGGGGGACGCACGAGGGCCTCCTTGCTTCGTCCTTAGGGGCCCCCGAGAGAACTGGCGTCTCGACCAGCGGTACATCCCACTACCGTGGGACACCGGGCTGCTGCGCATTGCCTGCATGTTGGATCTACCGCATGCGTTCCAGTATGATGTGACGCTGCTGTCCGCTCTCGTTGATCGATGGAGCCCGGAGACTCACACCTTCCACTTCCGGTGAGGTGGGCCAGGGACAGACCGAGATGTGCGTACACAGATTTCCACAACAGGTTCGAGATTCTGCACAAGGCCGACATAGTCTGGTGGCCATGGACTCCACGGTTCATTTTGAACACGGCCTCCCACGCGTTGTCATCTCAGTGCAGGCAGGATCACAGGTACTGGTTGACGACCTGCCACTTGGTGTTCTCGCACTGCGTCGAGCCATACAACCCACACCGAGTCATGAGGCAGTTAGGACTGTACCATCATGTCCCCCCATGCCAGGATGCCCTCTTGCAGACAGCACCCACCGGTATGTCATTACACCATAAATTTAATTAATGCATTAGTCTGTGCCCCTACTAATTGTGTAATGTCTCAATGAACTTGCAGGAATCGAGGAGAGGACGAGCGACAGAAGACTGGAGAGCCACACAGTGACCGTGGATAGACATGTGGCGTGACCAGGCGGATACAATGGTTGTGGACGAGACACGGCCGGACGACCCAGCGACGTATAGGACATACCTTGAGTGGTACGCTCCACGCACGCGTACTAGGCTTACTGAGGAGCCGCCACATCGTCCACTTGAGGTCGTTCACGAGGCCGCTATACAGGCAGGTCTAGACTGTCATCTAGCGGCACGGCACGACTAGGCGGTACGAGATTAGTATGTCATTAAACAGTGCAGGATTACGTTTTAACTGACTGTTTGTTTCACTGCAGTTGGACCGCCTGCATCGTATCGAGGACGAGGCTGCTCAAGCTATACACCGTAGGAAGTCAAATACGGCTAATCGGTGGGTCACTTCGATGCGCAGCATCTACGATGATGCCAGGGCTACGATACGGACCTTGAGTTGTGGTCGCCACCGAAATGACGTTGTTGCTACACGCGGTGGCGGACGTGGCCAGGGAACACCACCCCCCTCTGATACGGGGTCGCTCGATCTTCTCGACGTAGGATCTGGATACTCACGATGATTCGACGAACCGTAGTGATCTCCCGTTGCTAATGCAAGAGTTAGCACTCTATAATTCGCCCAATCACACGTGTTGAACTTCACGACCACCGATGAAGTTCTATCACACTCCCAATTCCCAGCGGAAAAGTTGAACGATCTTGATTTCAGCGAACTCCCAATTCCCTCAAGTTGGTTCGGCCAACAGAAAGAACAAGAGTATAATCTATTATCAAAAGTGGTTCCCTTTAACAATGGGGGTCTACCCCTCAATATATAGTCTCAGCCTAAGGCTATTCAACACTAAATTTTCCATGTGGTACTGTTCACGCGCAAGCTACTGTAGCGCGATACTGTTCACGGGCCTGGTACTGTAGCGCGGTACTGTTCACGGCCCGGTACTGTAGCGCGAAACTGTTCATGGGCTGGATACTGTAGCGCGTAATGTTCATGTGTGGCACTATTCATGGACCGATCATTGTTCATGCCGTGGACTTGTGCTTCCTTGGATGACGGCCACATATCCTTGATCTCCATCCATCGCTGACTCTTCAAACTGAGCACAAGTAAAACATTGTTTTTAGGTAGTATAAAATTCTCATTAAAATTAATGACATATTCATTGAGGAGCAGGTTCACCTGAGATTGTAGTTTCTTGGCTCGTGCTCTTGTTATTGGTCCTGTTATTGAAGTCTCATTACTAGCTTTGGCATTACTATCGATGTCCTCATCGTCCTCCCTCTCTTGAAAAGGAGTAGACCTCGACTCTGTACAATCTTGTCCAAAGAAGGGTGATAAATCAGCAACATTAAATGTAGAACTTATCCCATAGTCATCACCGGGAAGCTCAATCTTGTATGCATTGTCATTATCTTGGCAAGAACTTTAAATGGTCCATCACCACGGGGCATCAATTTGGATCTACGCTTCTGCGGAAAGCGATCTTTGCGAAGGTGTACCCACACTAAATCACCTGGTTCAAAAAGCATCTTCTTTCTAGATTTGTTAGCTTTGGAAGCATAAGCACGTATCTTCTTTTCAATAATTACCTCTTTAGTTGTGGCATGGAGCTTTTTCACAAAATCAACACGTTTAGAAGCCTCCATATTTGCACGTTCTTGTAGTGGAAGTGGAAGTAAATCGAGAGGCGTAATTGGTTTGAATCCGTACACCACCTCGAATGGACTCAATTGAGTTGTAGAATGTACCACTCTGTTATATGCAAACTCCACATGCGGTAGACAATCTTCCCACTCTTTCAAGTACCATCTTTCTTAGGAACAAGAATAACAGGAATGGCACAAGAACTAAGACTCTCGCGTACGTACCCTTTGTCCAAAAGTGCTTGCACTTGGCGCTGAATCTCCTTTGTTTCTTCTGGATTTGTGCGGTACGGCGGCCGGTTGGGAAAAGGGGCTCCCGGGACTAAGTCGATTTGATGCTCAATACCTCGAATAGGTGGTAGACCAGCAGGCACCTCCTCCGGAAACACGTCGTCAAAAGCCTGCAAAACTTGAGAAACAGCACTAGGAAGATATGTTAAATCATTAGTAGAAAGCAATGCATCCTTGTACAGCAATACAAGGTGCATCAAAGCGGGATCATCTTTCATCTCTCTTAGATCAGATTTGGTGGCTATCATGACTAAGTTTTTCTCTCCCTCACACTTGCTTTTACCTCTCGGGTGTGGTTTGTGGCTCTTACTCACTTTTTGTGGAATCACACTCTTTTGTTCTCTCCCTTTCTCACTCTCAACTTGCACTTCAATTTTTTGTACATTATCATTTACAATTTGAGAAGGAGTCAACGGTCGCAGCAGCACTTGTTTGTTGTTCCACCAAAACTTATATTGATTAGTTCTTCCATCATGAAGCACAGCACGATCATATTGCCATGGCCTTCCTAGCAGCAAGTGATATACATCCATAGGCACCACATCACACTCCACCGTATCACAATAAGTGCCAATTTCAAATTCAACATCCACGGTGTATCCCACACTCAATGAACCTCTCTCATGCAGCCACTGGATCTGATATGGATGTGGATGTTTCTTGTACTTCAAACCAAGTTTATTGCAAAGCTCCTTGCTAGCCAAATTATAACAACTCCCACCATCAATGATTACCTTACAAAATTTACCATCCTTGCTAACTTGAGCTCTTGTATGGAATAAATTGCAGCGCTATTCATGGGAAGGTTTTGGTTGCACACTCAACACTGTCGGCGCACACACAAGTATAGGACCAACACCGGGATCACAATACTCTATGTCTTGCTCCTCCTCATGTGCATCATCATATGTTCCCAAATCAGCATGGTGATCATTCTCTTCTTCACTTGCAGAATCATATTCCCCATTCTCTAATATCAATGTCGCCTTGTTATTTGGGCAATCTTTTTGCATATGACCACGACCAAGGCACTTGAAGCATTGTATGCACTACTCTTTGCTGTAGAACCCGCAGAAGAAGAACCACTAGCTGCTGGATTTGATGGCTTCCTTGCACTTGGAGTGGCTTCTTCCTTCTTGCTAGATGATGGGAGAAAGCTTGAACCACCATTTGGAGCTGTTCTTTGGCTTATTTGTGATTTGGAACCATATCTTCCTCCGCTGGACGGTGTACGGGCAGCAAAGGACGTTGATCTTGCAAACTTAGCATCCTCTTGCAATTGTCGTTCTGCCTTTGTAGCTTGATGCACTAACTCATAAAGATTGTTATAAGGCTGAAAATTGACAATTCTTTTGACTTGATGGTTCAAACCTGAGAGGAAGCGTGCCATGGTTTGCTCTTCTTGTTCTTGAACCTTGGCTCGAATCATGGGTAGCTCCATCTCCTTGTAGTACTCCTCCACAGAATGTGCTCCCTGCTTCATATTCTGCAATTTATCAAATAGATCACGCTTGTAATGGCGAGGAACAAAATAGGCTCTCATTTCCCGCTTCATCTCTTGCCATGTTGCAACAGGGTTTTCTCCATTCTCAACTCTTTGAGTAATGACTTGTTCCCACCAATCCAAAGCATAACCTTCAAACTCAAGTGATGCCAATTGTATCTTTCTCTCATCCGTATAGTGATGCATACGGAATATTTTGTCAACCTTCAATTCCCAAGTGAGATACTCCTCGGGATCAGTCCCACCTACAAACTTGGGCATGGAAAACTTGAGCTTGCCCAATCCATCATCTTCATTGCGTGGACGACGATAATGGTCATTGTAATGCAAAGCAAAATCACCATCCTCTTCCATCGCATGTGCAGCACCACCACGCCCACCACGGCCTCCACCTAGACCCTGGCCACGCCCTCCATGGGCTCCTCCTTGTCCTCCTAGCTGTGGTGGACACACCACATTGGCCGCCACTCGGTGTTGCGGTGCAGGAGGTATATGTGCAGCAGCTTCTCCTCCTTGAACAGTTGCTTCATCGCCACCATTGCGAGCTTGTATGAGCGTAGTGAGAGCTCCAATGTCCTCCCGCAATTGGCGCACATTTTCATCAGCTTGTATCTCCATATTTTGCATATCCCTTGCAATTTGATCAGCAAAAGCATCATGTTTCTCATGGAGTTGATCGAGCCCTTGGCGTAGCTCACGTTGAAAGTATTCACGGAGTGCCCCAAATTGATGTTGCTTGATGAATGCCTGAGTTTCATTTGTCCCACCACTCTCATCATGGTGTTCTCCTCCACCTGACATGGTTAGCTATGCAAGAAACAAATAGCTATGCAGAATAATGCTTTATGGAAATCACTCAATCTCACTGTTTTCTCTCCCAAGTAAAGTTCTTACCCTTCCGAAGTGAATTAAGGCCAATAAAAACTTACACCTGGCAGAAGTGACAACAGCACAGTGATGATCAAGCGAATTCAAGAGTGTTCACTACTTGCACAACAACAGTTATATGGTGGAGCTTGGTATGGAAGTGTATATCCTAGCAATCTGAAATTCTTGATGTTGTAAAGTTAAGTAATAATCCAAACTAGAATACTTTGCCTAAGTGCTGATCCAAAAGATTTAAGTGAAGTATATGAACGCACACGCAAAGATCAATGTGACTCGATGCAAACAAAGGAATGAGCTAACTAGAGGCAATCTGAAATTAAAGATTCGATAGCTCGTTTTGCACCAAGTACTAGGAGAGACGCTAGCCAATTGCAATGATATGAATGTAAAGGCACAAGATTGCTCAAGAAATTAAATTACACAATCTGAATTTATGGACTAGGAACTCACCCAAATTCGGCCAATGCTTTCTTTTTCTTTCTTTCTTTCTTTTTTTTGGCTCAACTGTTTTTTTTTCAAAGGCCAAACTAGGTTTAATTGTTCCTTTGATTTGTTTTTTTTGCAGAACACAAATATTTAGCAAAGTGTAAAATATTCAAGAGCAACCCTAGATGCAATATTCAACAGCTAGTCTCAAAGATGAACAAAATTTTTTTGCGGTACTATCAATTTTTTTTCAAAATTTTGGATTGGACACAAAGATTAAGCTACGCAAAGGAACACAAAGATCAGCACCTAAACAAAATTCTAATGGATCAAAACCTAACAAAACTCACAAAATTAACAGATGCAAAAACTAGGGTTTGGATTTTTTGTGTGGCAATTTTCGGTTTTAATGGACTATAGGAATAGAAGTAAATCAATCTAAAAGTAAGGGTAAATAATCCTACCGAGTAAACCGCGCTCTGATACCAAGATGATACGGGGTCGCCCGATCTTCTCGACATAGGATCTGGATACTCATGATGATTCGACGAACCGTAGTGATCTCCCGTTGCCAATGCAAGAGTTAGCACTCTATAATTCGCCCAATCACACGTGTTGAACTTCACGACCACCGATGAAGTTCTATCGCGCTCCCAATTCCCAGCAGAAAGGTTGAACAATCTTGATTTCAGCGAACTCCCAATTCCCTCAAGTTGGTTCGGCCAACAGAAAGAACAAGAGTATAATCTATTATCAAAAGTGGTTCCCTTTTACAATGGGGGTCTACCCCTCAATATATAGTCTCAGCCTAAGGCTATTGAACACTAAATTTTTCATGTGGTATTATTCACGTGCAAGCTACTGTAGCGTGGTACTGTTCACAGGCATGGTACTGTAGCGCGAAACTGTTCATGGGCTGGATACTGTAGCTCATACTATTCATGCGTGGCACTATTCATGGACCGATCATTGTTCATGCCGTGGACTTGTGCTTCCTTGGATGACGGCCACATATCCTTGATCTCCATCCATCGCTGACTCTTCAAACCTGAGCACAAGTAAAACATTATTTTTAGGTAGTATAAAATACTCATTAAAATTAATGACATATTCATTGAGGAGCAGGTTCACCTGAGATTGTAGTTTCTTGGGTCGTGCTCTTGTTATTGGTCCTGTTATTGAAGTCTCATTACTAGCTTTGGCATTACTATCGATGTCCTCATCACCCTCCGTGCCGCCGTCAGCACCACCGTCAGCACGGCCATCGTCGTCGCGTCCATCCCAGTTCGAGAGTCGGCCCAGCTACGCTCGCTCGGCCTCCACGCGCTTCAGACCGGCGGTTGGACAATTGCCAACTATTTGTTCATCCACTCATTTACCATTTATGTCTAACCACATGTTCGTCTTGTAGCAATTGCGACAGGATAGCACGTTGCTATGGGCATCGTCATCACGGAGGGCGACGGAGGAGCGACCGCGCTCTCCAGGCCAATGGGGGCCCACTTCAGAGAGCGACCCTGACTCGCCGCAGCAACCAGAGGGGGATGCCCTCGTTCACCCGTAGCGTGCAGTCCAACCTAGAAGACCGGGACAGGTGGTTTGGGCAGACCTATCAAGGCTTCACATCGCAGGAGTACATGCACGACTACCCGTCGACATCGTCATTTCGACAGCCACATACCCTGGTATGCACTAACGTACTAAGCTAAACATGTATATTTCAAAGCCATCTAATCGCACTGGAAAACAAAAGCAGGTTTACTCGGAGCAACAGGGCCATGACGTTCACGGTGGGTCATCCGCTTTTTAGAGTACCTAGGAAAATGCCTTGTGATATTACTACTCATTATGAACATTTTTTGTACTTTCCATTGCCTGATTCAGCTGTACCATCTAAGTAGGACGTAGACCCCTCCTCCGAATGGCTGAGCTCTATTTTTGGCCAGCCGTCGCAACTCTCCACAGAGTTGTACCCACCACCGCCTCGGGCGCAGCCCTCGCACTACGATCTTCGCGATGCACCGCGCTCCCCTAGTAGGTTCACCTTCTCAGAGGATCAGATACGTCATCCGAGGTGGCGACGACGAGATGATGAATGGATTTTTGTAATTGTGTTGTTGTGACGTCGCATGGTTTGCTGTGTTTCGCATGGCTTATGAAATTATTTGTTCTACAATTAAGGCTTCATTGCAATATAACAAGTATGCACACATGTGGGCATTGTACCTCACAACACGCATTACATTGACATAGATTAACTCTCCAGCGGGAGAACACACGATAACAACAAACACAAGGTACAACATAGCATAAAACATTACCAACATACACGAGGAGAACCTCCAACACTACAACTTGACTGTGTGGGGGGGGGGGCAGCCTCACGCACAAAGACCACAGAATAAGAAGGCATCAGGCAATGACAACACAAAACAACACATACATTGCACGTACATAAAATGTAGCAAGTAGTACAACCATCAACACACCAACGAACTCAACAACTAAAATACAACACAACCGTACACCTCATTGCCTATATGCCAAACGAGCCTCGTGCCACCCAACTGGAGAATTGCTGAGGGGGCCGCCTCGAACGTGGCTGGCCGTCGTGGTAGTGGCACGCACATATGCAACTGGGGTTCGCGCAGCAACATGTGGGATCATACGAGCTTCCTATGTTCACGACCTCCTCGTTGCCCCTCTCGCGTTGCATCTGTTGGCGGAGGTCATTGTTCTCCTCAGTGAGAGTCTCGATTCGGTCCTCCAACTCCAATATTCGATCCCATAATGTATCCACATAACGGACAATATACCGTTCGTGAGGAGGGTCGATCCAACGGGAGAAGTCGCATTTCGCCATCTACGGGAAATAACGGTAAACATGGAGGGTCCATAAGCAATAATAAAAATTGTACTATTAGTAATTTGTACCCCGGAGCGTGGGCAGCGGAAGAAACGTCGCCCGCCATCTAACGGGCCATCCAGGACCTGCACGATTGCGTAATCATTATGCCTGCATTTTGGCCACGCAGGTTGAGTACGCCGGCTTGGTATCAAGCGGTACTGTGGACCGAAGATCTCCCTCCTTTCGAACGGAAGGTCTTCCTTCGGTGACCCAAATCCGAATGGCCCCTCGGGTTCCGACATGGTATGTTTCACCACGAAAGACAAGGTACTTCTTTGTTCGATTTACAGGGTTCTCTGCGTACAATGTCATGGGACCCCAACCGTGGTATTTATACCAAACGAGAGAGATTACTGCAGTGACCAAAAACGAAAAAGACGACAGCTTTCCACAGTGAGATGACAAAAGATGCCAGCTTTGCGTAGTGACATGACAAAGCGGAGCAGCTTTGCTCAGTGACATGACTAAAGAGGCCAGCTTTGCGCAATGACATGACAAAACGGGGCAGCTTTGCTCAGTGACATGACCAAAGATGCCAGCTTTGCGGAGTTAAATGACAAACGTGGCCAGCTTTGCACAGTGACATGACAGCACACGGTCAACTTTGCTCAGAGAGATGACAACACGGGGAAGCTTTTTCTGTGTCATGAATTACCACCACCTCCCAAGACATGGTAAATTTTCAAGCTTTATTACTTGGGTTTTCATTTTTCTTACTTGTTTCCATTGCTACATTCTATGATTAAATCTCTGCTATGTACGAAGAGAAAAGGAGAGCCTGCCACTTCGAGCTCCAAGAATAGAAAAGGAGGCGTGATCGTCAGACTGGTGATGTTTTTGAAGTGCTTGATGATTTGATGTTCAAAGATGGTTTCCTGTATAAAAGGATTGCTCTTAGTTCTTTGATTTACTAAGGCATACAACCAACAGAGAGATGACAACACGGGCCAGCTTTTTCTGTGTTCGTACTGTACTATGCTTATGAAATTATTTGAACTACAATTAAGGCTTCATTCCACTATGACAAGTATGCACGCATGTGGGCACTGTACCTCACAGCATGCATTACACATACATACATTAACTCTCCAGCGGGAGAAGACACGATAACAACAAACACAAGAAACACAAGAAAGAAAATAGCTTGACGACAACATAGCATAAAACATTACCAACATACACGAGGAGAACCTCCAGCACTACAACTTGAGGATAACAATAAACACCAGAAAGAAAATAGCACACAACATTAAATTTATCTTCCACTCTAGTCTGTCGAAACGATGCCGCATCCCGACGGGGTCGCAACCCCCCATGACAACTCTCTCCTAGCGAACAATGTCTGTCCTAGTGCCCATTTCATCCTCCCGCACCCAGAATCGGCAACCACCGGGGGCTTCCTGCGATTCAATGAGAAGAAGATTTTTAAACATGCCACCACGATTTGAATGAACCCGAAATAATCTTACTCACCGAGTGATAGGGGCACTTGTAGTAGCGACCAAAAATAAATCACATGCCTACCCTTCGCCTTATAAATTGAGGTGCAATGCATCTGCAAGAGAACACTACACAATCTAACACTACATCATACCTTCCTTCTCCACGTCGAGATGAACAACAGGCAGTTAAAGGAATGGCAGAAATTTGCGGACAACATACGGGAGAAAATTACGAAGAATAGGGAGGAGTTCCGCAAGAAGGCACAATGGGAGGAGACCCGCAAGATAGCAAGGGCTGCTGCGGCTCGCGAGGAACAAGTAAGGGCTGCTGCAGCTCACGAGGAACAAGCAAGGCCTACTGCGGCTACGAGGTCAGCTCCCCGCAATGAGCGGCCACGTAGCAACAACCCCATCCCGGACGTCCCCACCGAGCGTTCGCCGCAACTCCCACCTGAGGGGGAGACACCCCCCTTTGTTGGTGCGGGGACACGTGCAAGTTCTTCAAGTCTAAGCACCACATCAGCCTAGGTATGCGTTACTGGGGTTGCACAAACTACTCCAGTGACTACCCCAACCGCCGTTTTGACACCGCAACCTATCGGCAGCGGGAAATGACCACATGCACCATTTTCCCCTACCTTTTCTCCTTCACAGCACGCACTAACAATCTCTCCCCTGTATTTATAGTCTCCGGAGCCCCTGTGTGGCTACCGCAAATGGATCGATCTTGAGATCCACCCTGCGGACCAATGGACCCTCGACTTCGAGGAGTGGAATGTCGCACGGGACAAAGAGTTGCTGGAGGAGGAGCATCGCAAGAACGAGCACACCCTGCGTATACAACGCGAGACGCAAGCTCATCTCCAAGCGTGCACGCGCAGGGAGCGGGAGGCTCGCGAGATGGAGCGCGAGAGAAAGAGGGAAATGGCGGCTAAGGCAAAAGAGGCCGCGGAGGAGTTCGACGTCGAGCGGGCAAGGAAGGGAGAGTGGCCCCGGTCCACACAGTAGGTCATTCGCGCAGTTGGGTAGGTTAGTCGCATATCATGCTGTATGTTATGCATGTAATAAAAATGTACGCGGCATGTTACTCCCAACTGTATTATGAAGTTTATTATCTCGTCTTTTCGCATTCCATGATTCACGTAGCACCTCATTTAAAAATAGTAACATACCGGTTCTCACCGTACACGAATTCTCAGTACCATCAAAATATCACTTAACACTGTATATATCGATCGTTCTACGCTCAATCGTTCCTAAAAAAATTTACCAAAATTTTTTATGCATCTACAACTTACATTGAACATAAACTTCTATTAAAACTTCATCATATTTTTTCCCAACTTACAACTACAAAATTGACAAGACATACAAAAATCACGGGGACTGCAAACCCTAAAAACAGACCAAACCATAAAAGTCACTTACTACTGTATGTATCGATATTTCTATGCTCAATCGTTCGTAAAAAAAATTTAGCAAAATTTTTTATGCATGTACAACTTACAATGAACATAAACTTTTATTACGACTTCATCAGATTCTTTCCCAGATTACAACTATAAAATTGCCAAAACTTACAAAAAAAAAGGGGATTGCAAACCCTAAAAACAGACCAAACCCTAAAGTCACTTACTACTGTATGTATCGATATTTCTACGCTCAATCGTTCGTCAAAAAAATTTAGCAAAATTTTTTATGCATGTACAACTTACAATGAACATAAACTTTTATTACGACTACATCAGATTCTTTCCCAGATTACTACTACAATATTGCCAAAAATTTACAACTTAAGGGATTGCAAACCCTAAAAACAGCCCAAACCCTAAAATTCACTTACTACTATATGCATCGATATTTCTACGCTCAATCGTTCGTCTAAAAAATTTAGCAAATTTTTTTTTGCATCTACAACTTACAATGAACATAAACTTTTATTACGACTTCATCAGATTCTTTCTCAGATTACAACTACAAAATTGCCAAACCTTACAAAAACCACTGAAATTTCAAACCCTAACAGCAGCCCAAACCCTAACGGTCCCCGTCTACAGTGTGAACGTGTGTTCGGGGGAGGATAGGCGTGGTCGGGAGGCGAGTCGTGCGGTCGGGAGAGGATAGGCGCGGTCGGAGGCAAGTCGTGCGCTCGGGACGGGAGTGGCGCGGTCGGCAAGGGGGTCGTGCGGTCTGGTACCGCACGACCCGTGAACAGTGCGATCGTGCGGTACCAGACCGCACGACCGGGTGACGTGGCACAACGCGGGAGACGCGCGGTCGGCCAGGAGCTACTTTTGGAATTTTTGCGCAACGGGGGCCAGATGCGGAATTTTTGCGTGCTACAGGGCCAGATGTGTCCAAAATTCCACGCCCACGACACCGCCTACATCTAAACCGTCACGATATGGGAGGTAATAATTTTTAGCACCACAATGATCGTGCTAATCATGACCCATTTGCTAAAGTTAAATTTACCATACCATCTTTTGTGGGTGTTTATGATGCTGAAACTTATCTAGATTAGGAGATGACAGTTGAACAAAAATTTAATGTCCATCTAGTTCCTGAAGTGCATAGAGTTAGACAAGCAACTAGTGAATTTAAAGATTTTGCTATCATTTGGTGGACTCAAGTAGTTAATTCTGGTTTAGCACCTGATACATGGGATAGATTGAAGGTAGCTATGCGTGCTAGATTTATTCCTTCTGCTTTTAAACATGATATGCGTAAGAAATTGCAACGCTTAGACCAAGGTAATAAATCTGTCGAGGAATATTATCAAGAGCTACAAATAGGCATGCTGCGTTGTAATGTTCTAGGATGAGGAGGATAAGATGGCTCATTTTTATGGGGGCTTAAGGCGTGAAATTCAGAACATAATTGATTACAAAGAGTATAACGATATCAATAGATTGTTCCAGCTTGCTTGTTTGGCTAAAACGAATTGCAGGGTAGGCAACAAAGGACAAGGAGCAACTTTAGAGGTACGTCTACATCGAGATCGACGCCTGGGCAAGCCAAAACAGCCCCACCTCCTATTTGTCGAGCTGCTGCCCCTTCTGTGAGTAGGGCGCGTTCAGCAGCACCGCCGCCACCATCACGCGCGCCTGAGACGAGAAAATCTACTAGTGTGCAAGCACCAGCACAGAGTTCTTCATCGGTTGCTTCCACGGGCTGTACGACGGGTATTGTGTGCCACCGTTGTAAAAGTCGGCCACGTCATGAGAGATTGCCCATGTCAGCGGGCGTACATTGCGACAGAAGATAAGGAGATGGATGCACTTACATCATCTGAGGAGAGCCAAAAAGGTAAAGAACATGGTGCTATCATCGCTCACGGTACTGATTTAGTGCTACAACAAGACATAGAGCAACCTTGTGAGTATATACCTACTGTAGTTCAATCTTTTAATATTCCTTGTGTTGACTTAAATGAACTATGTGCTGACCTAAATTCTCATAATTTTGCACATGTCGAATTAATAACACATAAAGAAATTTTGACTAGAATTTCTCCTGCTAAATCATTGTGTTACATCATGTTGGATCTACCTATGAAATTGTCACATGCTCGTAATTCTTGTTTAGTGCCTACACATCCGGATATAAGTTTAATTTGATTGGAGATTATGGTGTGGAAAATCAATTTCTTGGATGTCGAATATGCATAACTGTCAGACCCGGATTTTTCATCCGGAATCCTCTGTGATTCCACCGCACTAATCCCTGGATCAGTAGTTAGTGCACACAGATTACAATTCTGATTATCAAAGTTCATATCATGCGGAAGCGTAAATATAATAGTACACTTACTCATGGGCCGATTAGGCCGAAATCAATAAATTGCAGCAGCGGAAGAACGAAGCACACAGGTGGGACCTTCAGGACATGCCCACAGGCAGCCAACTGGAGGTTCGCGACCTAGCCCTTGACATCTTCATCTTCTTGACCAGCTTGTCCAATCTTGTTGCTGAAGCGAGGTGATTTGATTTCCTGATTCTGAATTTTGTCGCAAAAGCGAGCATGAGCACTCCGACCCCGTGCTCCGCGAGCCAATACACAGAATGCAAATAAATAGTATGCATGGCTTAACAAAGGAGAGGCTCGGGCTATTTTATTTTGCGTAGAGTGCTTTTGAATACAATTAATTAAAAATCCCTAAGACCTAGCAGTTTGCACCAAATCATAATGTACAAGGAAATGCATTATTAATATTGATTCAGATTCCATCCACCGTTACATGGCATCTGCACCATATAGCAATTTCTTCAGCGTTATAGCCGCTTAACTTACCACTGGGACGACACCCAGGACAATTCCAAACCAGGGCAGTCCTTCGCCCTTCAAGTTTCCATTCCCAGTTTCCAATGTTTTTAAAACAGAACTATATCCAGTTAAGTTCCCATGTCTGCCCATGACCGTGGGCACGGCTATTCGAATAGTTTTGACTCTGCAGAGTTCGTACCTTTCACCACAAGAGACAATCAACTCGTTGCCCCACACGATTCCTTAGACGTGTGGTCGAGCAGACCATCACAGTGACTTTTCAAAGTATCTAGTCCTTTCTCCCATCTCACCTTATGGGTAACCTCCCATTTGCGATGGGCCCCATCTGTTTGCACGGGATGTTTCTCACTACTACTAGCGTACGGGCTTCCCTCCCCTCTGCGCTAGCACGACTGAGAAACTTCACCCCTCACTGGTGTCCCTTCAGGCCCCCTTGCCATAGCATAACCCCATCAATCCACTACCAGTGAGATGAGTCCGGGATTTCGATAAGTTTACTTAGCCAAGTTGTATTTTACAGACTTGTGGTTGTACTGTTTTACACGGGTTGACATGACAAGATTCAGTCCTTAGTATTATCTGAGCGGTTCTACCACACTCCACAATTTTGTGCATTCCTTCGCACCACATACCAGCCCCCAAACCATCCGCTCAGATATTAAAGCAAATTGAGAGTTTTTGGGAATATAAAATAACCATATCTAACATACACCAGTCATTATCACCATGACTGCCCAACCCACTTTTCTCATGATTAAAAAGTGATGCTTGGGCGCTCTCGCGCCCATGAGTACCTAAACAATACTACGCATGGCATACAATTACGGACTTATTTTCGAAAGGGTATTATTATAATTTTTGTTAGGGCGACAAGGTTCTCGACTTCAAATATTCCAACGGAGGGGTAATATTAATTCAAGGCACACAATGGAATATAACTAGAGTCTAAAATTAACATGTATTTGCATATAAATAACCGCATGCAATTTGATAATTTAAAGCAAAGTAATTTGCAGAAATGTAGGTTCAACATGATCAAAGTATTGACTCGCCTGGCGCGGTTTACCGCGGACTTTGGCTCACACGATGCTTTCTCTTGAGCTTCTATTCTTCATCTTCGATTCGCTCTTGATCACGCCTGATCCTTTGATTCTTCAAGATTCCCATATCTAATTACGTGCTAAATAACAGAATACAAACAAGGCAAATAACTCAAAAGATCCAAATAAACCCGAGTAAACTCGATTTAGTTTCATCATGAGTTAATGGGTGATTCGGGTGATTTGAGACAGGGTCGGTGGAAGGATATAATGGTTCGATCTTTCTATTGATCACCTCTTTTATTATTGCTGTATTTATCAAGGAAGTTCCATGAATTAGGTTAGACCTAGGTATCCAAGTGCGAGTCTGGCTGGGTATGTATTCCTTGCAACTTAGGTTATGGTACTTAGGTTATGGAAAGGCAAAATGGACTGATGGATGAGATCTGTACTTATTCTATAAATGTTTAATAATCCCATTATCATATTTTATGTATCCTCTTTTGCATTAGGATTCATTTGCGGGGGCCCTAGCTTGTTATATATACAATTATGCTTAATACTATTATGTACTAAAGCTAGTGCCAAGATTTAATTAGTGGTACCATTATCATTTTATTTGCACCTTTGCTATTATTAATCTTAGCTTTATTTTTAATTTATTTATCTAGCAGAGCTTGCCGTACAGGGTTATATATTAATATAGCTATTTAATTAAATATACTATGGAGATTTGTTTAGCGACGCTATGTTAAATTCTAGTGCATGCATTATAATGAAGTGTAATCTTTATTTAGTTTTGAGTATCTAACCATAGTCATTCTATGTAGAATGATAATCCAAATGCCGATTCTTCTCTTTCTACCATTATTAACTAAATCTACTTTTGGGATTTATTTATCGGCGATGTACTAATGATGGGGTTTATATTATAAATCACGGCTTTCTAAAATAAGTATTTCATTTTAAATGGTTTTGGCACATCGTTAAATAATTTTTATGAAGCGGTTTGATTTTGGTCAATCCTCTAGTTACCTTTAAATTGAGATGACTAAATTTGGACATTTCATTAAGGTCACCTTTTGTTAATGTCCTTAAATTAATAATTAGTTTTGGACTAACTAACAAGGACATATTTATTGTTCATACGAGATAATTAATCAATTATTAAATCTTACATAATCTGGTTTACATACTAATAAAATTTGTTAACTTCCATGGACAAATCCCTAATTTTCTTTAACGTTATCCCGAATGTATTTTTATTTGAGATCCTTATTAACCTTGGTCACTAAGCATAACCTTCTTTTATTAATGTCCTAATTATTGGTTAGTCTTTTAATCCAATATTCAAACTCCATTAATTATTCATATATGAACTATCCCAAATTTAAATCTTCAAATACTCTCAGTCATATCCTAATTAAATTTTACTAGCCTTCCTAGATTATTCCCTAAATTTACCCATAAATTTCTGGATTTAAAACGGGTTGCAAAAATAAAATAAAAACACAATAGAAAATTGCGGCCGTCAGGGATCGAACTCGGGTGATTGGGGTGAGTCTCAGCGCTGCTAGCCACTCGGTTGCACCGTGATACCTGATAGCAGGGGCGGAAGAAACCACTGGAGCCGATGGTGTGGGCGCTGGAGCAGAGGAGGCTCGGGGCGGTGGCCGGGCGGCGGCGTTGCCGGCGAGTGGCAGTCGGAGGGAGGTCAGAGATGACCCAAATGGGTTCCCGGTGCCGCGGTGAAGCCGATGAAAGAGTCGGCAGGGACCGGGGAGCGCCGAGGCGGACGGGCGGCTGCACAAGGCGGCCGGCGGTGAGGCGAGTTCGGGGCGGCAGCGCCGGAGGGGAAGGAGAAGGAGGTTCGGTTGGGCGTGAGCTGGAGGAGGGCACAGGGAATCCATCGGAAGCAGCAGCGGGGCCGAAGAGGGGCTGAGGTGGGCCGGCGGCGTGAAGCGGCGGCGGCTCGGGGAGGCGCTCGGGGCCAGGGAAGTACGGGCGACGAGAGGCTAGGGGAAGGTCGGGGGTGGCTTTGCGATGCTCCGAAGACGGTTTGGGTGCAAGGAATTGAGTTATCTTGGCGTGGATCGACGGGGAGCCGGGTGGCCGACGGTGAGGAAGAAGAGTGGCGCCGGCGAGCTGCTGGGGATGGGAACTAAATTGCGCGCTGTGGAAGGAATTAGGGAGCTTGGGGAGTCCACGAGAGGCATCGGTTACTCTTATAGGCGGGCGAGCGGGGCTGGCGTCGTATCTCCGCCCGTGCGGTCATGTCGGGCGGCGGCAATGGCAGGCGGCGGGTTGCAGCGGGAATCCCGGTTGGCGTGCGTGACCTCTCAGACTTTTTCGCCGCGCACGCGAGCGGACACATCAGGGCAGCGGGGCAGCAGTGAAACCGGGTGCATGGGCGCCACGGGGAGGAAGAGCAGGCGGAGAGCAGAAAGGAGTCGGGAGGAGGGAGAAGGAGCTGGCGCGGGGTGGCCTACTGGCCAGGGAAAGAGAGCGGGGAGGGAGCGAGGGCCCGCGCGACAGGGAGACGGGCGCGAGTGGAGGCAGGGGCGGCAAGCATGCGCGCTGGGCGGCCGGGCCGTTCGGCCACAGCGAGAGGGAGGGGCGGGAGAGAGAAGGAGCGGGGCGTGGGGCCCGCGGCGCGGTGAAACGGGGGCGCGGTGGAGATGGGCTAGGCCGGGCCGGCTTTCCTTTTTCTTTTTCTTTTGTTTTTGTTTTGACCATTGTGTATATATGTGTGTGTATATACATATACATTTTTATGTTTTGCTCTAAGCTCTTTGTGCCATTATTTCCAAAAATGAAATTTGATGTGTTAATTCAAGCGTCTTCCTTTCTTTTATGGATCATCTTTTCAAATTCAAATTTATAATCTTGAGTTTTCATTATTTGCATATTCACCTTTTTGGTATTATTAATGTTTGTCTTTGTCTTTTATGAATTTCTCCAAATTTTTAGAACCTCAATCTAATTCAGGAAAACTCCATGAAATCCAAATTCATATAAAATATAATGTAAAATATTTCAAAAGCTTCATATTTTTAAATTTTAAATTTTCAGGATGTTACAATAACTTGCGATCACATGGATGAATTGAAACTTGCTATTTGGGACAACAATTCTTGTATGCTGAATCATGTTCAATGTGAGAGGGAAGTAAAATGTAGTACTCATCCAATGCCTATGTGTTCATCTCTTTTTGCACCATCTAGTATGTACAATCTAAATAAAGATGATGAATTATGGCAGAACATACAAATCTCTTCACCCTTGTTAGATGAATTTGCTATGGTTCGATTGAGATATGATTATATGGATGAACTTTGCTTGATTCCAAAAGTTGTAGTTTTGCCCATATGTGCCACCACTACATGTTTACAACGTCAAAGATTTGAATTGCATAAATGCTTCACTTACATTTGCAAAACAAGTTGCAATAATTACTGTGTGAGAAATTTTGAATTGCTCATTAACATATATGATTACTCTTGGGTTAATAATACAATGAACTTTTATGATCGCTGCTGTTTTATAACATTAATTGTGCAACAACGAAGAACTGTTAAAACGGATGACATATACATATACCATGCATACACCTTGGTTTCTTTGTTGCCATATTTTCAGCTTATCAAAAGCCGAGGATGGCTTTGTTTGCAAGAAGGGGAGGATGATAAGAACATATACCCTACGAATACAACCATATTTGCTATACTTGTTGTTCATAAATTAATGTTACGCATTATTGTTTTTTACATAGCAAATTATGAAATTCTTACAAAAATATTGACTAAAATTTGTAATACCTACAAATTTCTACGGACGATTAATTTCTATGTAACGTTGACTGAATTTTCTACAACTATAATTTTATACGCATGCCAATTTGCTAATGATACTAATTTTGTACAACATGTTCATTACATTACACACAAGTACAAGATACGACGGCTACTAATTTTCTAAAACTAAATTGACTAAATTTTCTATATCAAAGTTGAACTATTTTTGTCTACATTTACAATTTTCTACTTAGAATAACAGTAAACAAAATATCTACTGCATATACAACATTTAAAATACATAAACAAATTACCTCACAGGAATCGCTTCCTCTCCTCTTCCTCTCCTCCCCTCCTCCCTCTCCTCTCTTTTCTTTCCTCTCCTTCTCCTCTCCTCTGCCGTCTCCTTTTCTCTTCTGCGCTTCTGTTCACCGCACGGTTAAGCAACCTCGGCCGCTCAGCTGCGTGGTCATTTTATCTGTGCTTCCAGTCGCCCAACCCTTCGGCGACTGGAAGCGCAGTTGCCTAACCGTTGGGTGACAACAATTGCAATCGTCCGACCGTTCAATGACTGCAATGATTCGCCCAACAGCTAGAGGATTGCTTGCGTGTCGCTTGGCCGTTGGGCGATACGCTTCAGTCACCCTACAGTTAGGCACTGGATCCTATTTTTGTAAAATAATTTTGGCAGGGTATATTTCTGTTATTTCGAATAAAAATAGGTTATTCGTAAAAAAAATTCACAGCTGACAGCCTCTGGATGCATTCACATGTCTTTGACGCGTTGGACTGGCTTGATTCATGGCGGTTGTCTAATTCCAGTGATAGTTGAGAATAAATATGATCAAGTAAACAAAACGTTTCACCAGTAAAGTCAATACTTACTGCTCAACGAAAATAGTTTATTCAAGGGATATATTGATTATTCAAGAATTTATAAAATATTAAATTAATAC
The DNA here is from genome assembly GCA_017311315.1 of Dendrocalamus latiflorus. Classification (NCBI taxonomy): domain Eukaryota; kingdom Viridiplantae; phylum Streptophyta; class Magnoliopsida; order Poales; family Poaceae; genus Dendrocalamus; species Dendrocalamus latiflorus. Next base: position 20,815,246 of record CM029672.1, read on the forward strand.
AAGCATCCCAATGATTAACTCTAGAGCGAATCACTTACAACTGAGTTAACTTCTACGTGCGCCATTAACTCAGTAACAAGTAACAGCTAACATATACTTTTACAGGGAAAAGAAAACATCGCTACAATTTTAGTGTTAGAGCAACTCCAAGAGGAGAGCTAAATCGTTTTCTAAAGGTAAATTTGGCTATTATTGGAGAAAAAACGTCTCCAATAGACTCTGTAAATGACTCTCCAAATTTAGTAGCTCTCCATCCCTCCTCCTTCGCTCTCTATTCTTGGATAGCCTGCCTCGCTCGCCATCCAGCCTCTTGGCACGGTCGGCGTTTCCTTCCCGCGCGCTGCGCCCCATTCCCGCGCGTACACGACCCACCGCGCGCCCTCTAGTTCTTCTTCTGCGCGCCTCTGCTGCTTCCGCCGCCGGCTCGCAGGGCTCCTTCCGCCGCCAGCTCGCAGGGCCTCTTCCGCTGCCCGCACGCATCTTCCGACAAGGTCTTCGCGATGGATCTTCCGACAAGGTCTTCCGCTGCCCGCACGCATCTTCCGACGAGGTCTTCGTGATGGATCCGAAAAGACGAAAGGTCCTGATGACGTGGCAGGTTTGAATATGGAGAGTCCCAGTTTAGATAGCCTGTTGGAGTAGTCTAGTTTTTTTGGGTGAGATTCATTTTAGAGAAAAGCTAAATCATTAAATTTAGATACTTCTTTTGGCTAATCTCTTGGAGTTGCTCTTAGACATTTTATCCTGGGTTTTGCAATCTCGGAAACCTTTATAATAACTAGGAAAAGCACCCTATAGATCACGACCATTGCAAGTAATATCGCAAGATCCACCCACTTAGAGTAACCGAACTCCACTTGTAAATAGTTCTTTAGGATGTATTCACCATCAATTGTGAGTCCTCCACCTCCTAAATCTTCAAATACTAAACCAAAGAACTCATTCTTGTACAGTCCTTGAGCTGCATATTTGTGGTAGGAGATGAAGTAAGTTGGGTACCTCCACACAGGTTTTGGGAGGTCACTTGGAAGCCGGAAGAAACCAGCATTGAGCATTAGTATCCCTTGTAGTCCAGAACCCGTGATGATACCCAGGAGAAAATCGGGCACAATTGCTGCAACAATCATCATCAGACCCTCTACCAACATTGTGCTTGCCCACAAAATTGCAGCGAAGTAGACAAAGTGGTCTATTCCTCTTTGAAGGCCGGTAAGATAATAGGCTATTGCACCAGGTATTATAGAGATGAGGCCCAAGTATGGAGTCGACGAGAGCGTGTTAGATATTACAAATGCAGTGGCACCGTAATGTCCACTAAGCCGCTCTTTCCGAAATATCTAAATTGGGCAAATGAGTCATTAGCAACAACATTGTTTGGAAAAATGTGCAGATATTTTTTTTCCTAAAAAAGTAAAATTTCTACCTTCATATCCTCAACAAACGATGGGAATCCTCCAATTGACATCATTGCCAGCAGGGTTGACGTAAACATAAGCATGGATGCTCTTGCCTGAAATGCTCGACAAAGGGTTCTATAGCATTACCTACTCATATTTTCCACTGCTCTATCATATAGATTTAAGATCACTTACTTGGATTGATGCAAAACTGTAACCAACATTGAAGAAAATGGTGCCAATGCTTAGACAAATAGCAATGTATATAGCAAATCGCAACCAATAATAGCCCATGTCTCTGTGCATGTTAACGATTGATCTCTTGGTTAGCACAACTGATTTGGTAAAAAATGTAGCTTGCCTTCGCCGAATTAGGGAAGTACCCTGTAAAATGATGCCCAGTCAAAATTAGAATATAAAAACGACTGGTGAATTTCTAAAATTCTATCAGTTGTACACAAGCTTGTTCCAAATTAGAGAAAAAACCTGCTGAACCATTGCACTGGCTTCCTTTGCGGTTCTTAAACTATTAAGAGATCTGAGAGAAACCACTAAAGTTTGGATTACGTCAGCAGCGCGTGGCGACTTAAGAGTAGATCCTTCCTCGCTCTCCTATTCAAACATGATCATGTCAATGGTGTACATGGTGATCGAATGCCTTCGACTTTCATCCGCTAGCATAAATGGATCCATTCTTCGATAAACAAATACAACCTCAAGATCATGTATGTACCTCAAGATCATGTATGAGCATTAACTGCATTCAAGCATGCATGGAATGATTTATCATCCATGCATACGTACGAGAAATGTTTAACTTATGTTTAGTTGTCTTGTTACTCGCAGGAACCAATTTGTAAAATTAAGCCAGAATAAGGCGCTGAGGCACATGCCGCTGCAGGCGATGGGTTAAAGATAGAGAAATGCTTGGTAAAATTAAGAACGATGGATTAGTTTGGTATTGTGTTGACTTTTCTCCACTACGAATTGTACTAGAATCGGTAAAAATTGTCTTACCTGGCGGGATTCGCAGTTTAGCACAAGACTTAATATAATAATTACACAAAACTGTGCCAAAGGAGTAATAGAATGATTTTTTTTGTAGTAGTTAGTAATATGAGGCCTAGCTCTAAAAATATATTCTTTTAGAAATTTAATATGCGATTATTTAAATAAGTGCTCCTTTCGTGGAATACCGATGTGTGTGTAATATCACTTTGTGAGTACGAGGCAAGCCAATCAAAGCCTATAGCACAAGTCCATATGTCCATGCCGCGTTGAACCTAGCTTAAAGCCTTAACCGAGGTAGGTTAAGCAAAGTGCCGGTTGAGTTCTACAGTTCTACTACTCTTATTCTAAACGTAAGTAGTTTTAGACATTGACAAGGTAATATGAGACTTTGACCACCAATTCTATACAAATATATTTCGTTAAATAAAAATAATTATACATTACAAAAGTATATTTCATAATGAATCTAGTAGCACTAATTTGATGCTATCACTCTTAGTAATTCTTTATATATTAATAGTTAAACCTATAAATATTTGACCAGCACATATTCTAAGAGGAGTTCATACTTCCAGTCCTGTCGGCGGCGTGGACGGATATGATAATAAATGCGTCAAATTTTCGTGGCGTCTTCTACAAAGATGCTAGAATGCTACATGTGGGCCAATATAGATCTTTCGCTTAACTGCACACCAGCCATAGATTTGTCCACGACCATGCGGCTGCCTGTGACCTCACTCACAGAGGGTATTCCAATGCAAAATATTATTTTGCTATATCTAATGTTTTTCATATCACTTAAAAATAAATACAAATATAACACTTTCAATAGAGAATATCTATCAGTAAGCTAAATTAATAAATTTACACCTTCTCCCATCTTTCTCTCTCCTCTCTTCTCCTCACCCATCCTACATATTTAATGTGATAGACACAATCCTCATCCCCGATGTATGTTTTAGCTATGTCTTCCTTGTTGCTTTATGTACTCTCATACAAGATACTACTTTTCTCTTTCTTTTTTTAATTCTTTGCCACGTCATCTCTCATCCTATGTGGATAGCTAATTACTCTCTACATCTAAGTTTATAAGGCGTATATTCTCTTAGCTTGTAGACTAAGGAGATAGTGAAAATGGCTAGATTATCTCTAATTATTATCTCTAATTACTATATTCAATACATGCATATAGAAATAACAAATAAAATTGCATATTTATTAGGGTGTATGAAGAGAAGATCACACTAATTTTATATTAGACATGAAATATGTTATATACTCATAGACAAGATAATTCAAAAAATACTCCTTATAAACATGGACGAATGAAGTATCGGCTAACACACCTAGGTGTAGACATCCTGCTATTTTGATCTTTAAAACGAAGTGATGTTTCTCTGTAATTTTCCTGTATTCAAAATTTATGATGTTGAAAACAACGATGGGCTTGTCACGCTTCTAGCTTATATTTGGGATACAAAATAGAGGTTCCAAAATAAATTAGTCCTTTTTGTACATTAGATACACACCAGTATTTTAGGTTTGGATAGTACATTTTTCTAGGTGGGACTATGCCCACCTTTATTGAAATATACTGTTATTTATTAATAATTTAAATTCTGAGAGGCGTCGTCTTTTCACCACATAAGCACCGCAGAAATTATGAGATAGGATATCTCACATTAATCTGTTGAAAAAAGGTTTCATTTATAAGTTGTGTATAACCATGCTATAGTGCTTTAAATTGCCCATACTAAATTTATAATTCCATATATAAAACAGTAAAGTTGATTAGCAGTGACTAAACGAATTCTTTCCGATTGTTAATAATCCCTTCATTTCGCTATATTTGTTAATGGCCTCTGGAGTATACATTTCAATATATTTGTTTATTGAGAGAATCTAGAGTATAGTCATTGCAAATCTTTTTCTTTTTACCCATATTAAAATACTTTGGATGAGGTTAAATGGTTTGGTATGTCATTTAATAGACGTATAAACAATTATTTCTTATTAAGTATTTTTAGATTTATTGCTTTTTTTAGTCTGTAATATAATGAAATGGAGGGAGTAATTCTAATGAGAATTTTATGTCACAAAAAATATGTAACGAATAATATTGTAGATTATAATTTTCCGTGCTGAATAGGTACGTGTCTGCTTTTAAGTAAGAAGTAAATACGTACTTTAACAAAAAAAAAGGGAGGGTGGGAGTCGATGTAACCCAACTTTTTAAACTATATGATGCGCAAATAAGAGGCGTGCACAAATGCCATCTACTAACACCATTCATAATAGTAGTACCTATCGAAATTTTATTTTGTCAAATCATCTTTCACATCGTATAAATGATAACGGTGATGTGCGGTTGAAAAATATACACAGTGCTGACCTTAATTTCTATCACAACCAAAAGAAACATGGAGCCGTTCTTTATCGACTTCTTTACGAAAACATAAGTACTACAGTTTTATCTATATATTTTAGAAATATGCCATAAAATAGTCGGTCTAATATTATCATTTTCATATAGCCAATATTGTATGTAGACGCTATCTTGTGCATCCTACTATCTAGACGCAATCAAGGGCATGGAATTAATCATAAAGTATTAATCTCCAAACAGTTGAAGGGATAGCGAACAGTTAAGATTTCACTTCCAAATCTATAAGCTGGGATATCCTCCATATGGCTGTCTCCAGTCTCGACAATAGTGTTGATAATGAACTTTTCAAGTTGATTTAATACATTAACAAGGGGCTAGCATGTTAACACTGAGTTAGGGGATTGCACTCCCTCAAATAGATGTCCTGTCAGAACCTCGATCGAGATAACCTGTAAAACTCGGTTTCTATATCTATGATAGTAAAATAATTTCCAAAATTTTTTATATTATGGAAATACTTTTAATCATAAATATATTATCTTCTTTAAATCTTAGGAATTTTTAAAAATGATTTAAAGCCTTAATCAAGATAATTTGCATCATTACACCAAGGGAGTGGTTTGCATTAGACGCCTCTCCGCCCACACATACACATAATAACCCACCACCTAGGTTCATAGCGTTCTTTTTCTTAAATTTAGATACCTTTTTCCTACTTATTGCTAAGACATATAGTTTCTCCTGCATATGTTTCACTTCTTACTTACTGAATAATGGTTCAACCATATATCACCTATGGAGTTCTAATCATGCCAAGCATTTGTATTATGTATGCATCCGTCCATTCCTTGCAGACATATTTAATATCACTAACCTCAATTGCATCAGAAGCTGGCCCAAAATACACTGTCCTCCCATTGGCCAGCAGACAAAGCCCATGGAAGAGCTCGAAGACCTCTGTGCTTGGCTGGTGCACGGCGGCGACGACCGTCATCCGATTTCTCGTTGCAAGCCCGGCGATACGGCTCATGACGTGGTACGACGCGGCGCTATCGAGCCCGCTGGTTGGCTCGTCGAGGAAGACCAGCGCCGGCGATGACAGCAGCTCTATACAGATGCTCACTCGCTTCCGTTGACCGCCACTTATGCCTTTGCACACACGGCCGCCGATTCGGGAATCAGCCACCGCGGCTAGTCCCATCTGCTGGATAGCGTGGTCCGCGCGCGACCGCTTCTCAGCCGGCGGCATGGAGTCGGGCAGCTGGAGCTGCGCCGAGTAGTACACAGCCTCCGTCACTGTCAGCGTCGCCATCAGCACATTCTCCTGGGTCAGGTAGGCCTGCAATACATGTTCCCAGTTAGTTGTACGCAGACGTCAAAACATTGTTTCTATCGATCCCAATTTATGTACAACTTACGGAGGTCCCAAAAGCAAGCTTCTCACGTCGACCATTGATCAGGATGTCTCCACTTCCTTTCATGTTGGGGCCAAGTCGTCCTGTGTAAACGTGTAATTAAGCAGAACACACACACTACTACAAAAGAAGCTAAATTAGACGCTTATATTATAGTCGGTTTATAGGAACCATCTGTGCTACAAGTATCACAGATGGTTCATACGAATAACCGTCTGTGAAATATCACAGACGGTTCTAGATAAGAACCTCTGTGATGATGGCAGACATCATAGACGGTTCTTATCTAGAACCGTCTGTGATACTTCATATTTTTGTTAAAAATCGTCTGTGATAATAACGTTATCATAGACGGTTCGTATTAAAAACCGTCTGTGATATGTTTCCCGCCCTGCAATTCCCCAAAATTTCATAATTTCCCGCCTGAGTCCGAGTAGAATTCAGTTTTAAGACACCTTCAGTAAAACGGGCATAACTTTTGCATACGGTGTCCGTTTTCAATGTTCTTGTACTCGTTGGAAAGCTAACGACGAGCCCGATCCAAACAAAACCGACCGGCTTGCACCACTCGCCCTCCAAGACCCAGAAAATCAGCTATCTTTGGACCTAAATCTGCGTCGCAAGTTTTTAGTTTCTATTTTTATCTTTTTTCTTAGTCTTCCTTCTGGAATTTGGATTTTGCTTCAATTTAAAAGTTGTAGATCTCATCGAAACCTTTCAAATGAGTATATATAAGCCATATAAAAGTTTTCAAATGAATTAGTTGAATCATCGCTACTGGCGTACGTGATCCAGAGACCAGAGATGAAGAAAAGAAGTGGGAAGAAGCAGATGGATAGTCGCTCAGCGAAGAAGTCGGCTATGTCGGCTGCTCACCGAAGAATCTGGGAATGTCTTTTTTTGCACTTTTTATCAAGTATCACAGACGGTTTGTGGTATAAAACGTCTGTGAAGGTCTATCACAGACGGTTTTATTAACGAACCGTCTGTGATAAGAACAATCACAGACGGTTATTAACATGAACCGTCTGTGATAGTATGCAGCCCAGACGGTTCGTGTAAATAACCGTCTGTGATAAGCAAATGTTACCAATAATTGGCGTATACCCAGGATTTCGATCTCACCCGTCCATTCTCTCCACATCGAATGGCTGACACCAGTTCCTCCCACGGCTCGGCCCTTATTAATAAATTCTCATCAACCTTTCCACCGGTACTAGTCACGCGTGAGTTCATCCACTAGCTAGGTTCCCCTCCGCTGTGAGCTAGCGCCTCCGTCACGGTATGGCCGGCGGCTGGACAACACACTCTTGCCGTAAGTGTCGTAAGTGTGTCTTGTTCAGTCGCACGGTTGTGCCATGAAGGGTTCGTTAGCTTGTTATCCTGTAATAGATCGATCTGAATGTGTTGTTGTGCTTGCCTCTTTATTTGCTTGTTCGTCCACAACGCCGACTACTGCCGTGAGCTAGCGCCTCCGTCGCTGCACGGCGGGCGGCTGGACAACACACTCTTGCCGTAAGTGTCGTAAGTGTGTCTTGTTCAGCCGCACCGTCGTGCCATGATGGGTTCGTTCTTAGCTGTAATAAATCTGAATGTGTTGTTGTGCTTGCCTCTGTATTAGCTGTGATTGTTGCAAAAGATACATGGGCCATTTGGGTGGAAAGATGAACTGTTTCGTCAGGCGCATGACTGCCAATTCGAAGCATAGCATAGCATCCAAGGCACATCCGAGGCCTGCTGCTGTGTCTTGAGGAATGCCACATCTGAAGACCAGCTCTTGGCATTCCTCAAGACACAGCAGGGCCTCGGATGTGCCTCGGATGCCATGCTATGCTTCGAATTGGCAGTCATGTGTGCAGAGTGAACTATCATAGACGGTTCTATATACGAACCGTCTGTGATACGCCTAAATCACAGACGGTTGGTATTGCAAACCGTCTGTGATAATGTTAGACTATCACAGACGGTTATATATTCGAACCGTCTGTGATATTGTTTGTATCACAGACGGTTATATATTCGAACCGTCTGTGATATTGTTTTGTATCACAGACGGTTAATATTAATAACTGTCGGTGATAATTCACAGACCGTTTGTCGTTGGAACCGTCTGTGATATTCTGTGTAGTATTAATTACTTGGCGTACTTGCTTGAAGGATGTCGACACCGATCTGTCTTCATTGCGCTGCATCGGTGGAGCAAGGCGGCCGACTTTAGGGAGTTGGGGGTGAAAAAAATATCACCGTCTTCTTAGTGATCTGATCAGAGGTTAGTATACTCAATTACTTAACATTCTTAGTGATCTGATCAGAGATTAGTAGTAGGGTAATAATCATTTTTGACACCGGCCCATTTGTCACTTGTGTAGCGTAGATGGACCGAAGCTGGATGTATATTGAGAACCATGTGAGTGAAGAGTACATTACTGGCGTGTCTGCTTTTAGAAGGGCGGCCGAGCTGGATATGTTGAAGAAGGGGATGAAATATATGTATTGCCCATGTATTGATTGTGATAATCTCAAGATGTTTAGCAACTCAGCGCAGATTGAAGCTCACTTGATTCGAAGGGGTTTCAGAAAAGGGTACAAATGTTGGACCAGTCACGGTGAAGAGAAGAGTACACAAGAAGGTAGTTATGACATAGTCGAGGGAGACAACGATATGCCAGTTGTGGACTGTTCTTTCGATCATGAGGATAGGTTGCAGGATGACAATCTGGATCAGATGTTACGTGATGCAGAAGGGGACTATAGTGAGAGAGAGTTTGGTAAATTCGAGGGTTTGATGGAGGACTCGGAGAAACCTTTGTTCCCGGGCTGCAAGCCGCAATACACGAGATTGTCATCAGTTCTAGAACTGCTAAAATTGAAGGCAAGCAATAGTTGGTCCGATAAGAGTTTCACGGCATTATTAGGTCTCCTAGTGGACATGCTTCCAACGAGAAATGTGTTGCCGAGAGCCACCTACCAAGCCAAGAAGATTCTTTGTCCATTAGGAATGGAAGTAGAAAGAATACATGCATGTTGGAATGATTGTATCCTGTACCGTAAAGAGTATGCTAGCTTACATGTGTTGTCCGGTGTGCAAAGCATCCCGATACAAGCGTAAAAATGACTCTAATGATGGGAAGGGCATCGAGGTGAAGCAAGGACCTCCTGCTAAGGTGATGTGGTATCTTCCTGTAATCCCCCGTTTGAAGCGTTTATTTGCAAACTGCAAGGATGCAGATTGATGCGTTGGCACTGCGAGCAGCGTAAGAAAGACGGAATGATAAGACATGTTGCTGATTCTACCCAGTGGAGGAACATCGATAGGATGTTTGTAGATTTCGGTGTGGAACCGAGAAATATAAGGTTTGGGTTGAGTACAGATGGAATGAATCCTTTTGGTAACATGAGCAGCCGACATAGCACCTGGCCCGTGACTCTGTGCATGTACAACCTTCCTCCTTGGCTGTGTATGAAGCGGAAATATATTTTGATGTCACTACTTATCCAAGGGTCGAAGTAACCTGGCAACGATATTGATATGTTCCTAGCCCCATTGGTGGAAGATCTTGCAATACTGTGGAATGAAGGGGTACATGTATGGGATGTAGACAAACGAGAGAACTTCACTCTACGCACCATGTTGTTCTGCACCATTAATGATTTTCCTGCCCTTGGTAACCTGTTAGGGTTGAGTATAAAAGGAGCCAAAGCGTGTCCGCACTGCTTAGATTATACTGAGAGTGTGTGGTTGAACAACTCGCGAAAAACTGTGTACATGCGTCACCGTAGGTTCCTTCCAAAGTATCACCCATACCGCAAGATGAAGAAACAATTTGACGGAAAAAAGAGGATGACTCAGTACCAAGACCTTTTAGTGGGAAAGAGGTGTATGACAAGGTCAAGGATATAAATGTTGTGTTTGGAAAGGGACGTAAATTGAGGAAGAACATGTGGAAAAAGAGGTCAATATTTTGGGACTTGCCTTATTGGGAGCACTTAGAAGTTCGCAATTGCATCGATGTCATGCACGTAGAGAAGAATGTATGTGACAGTTTGATTGGTCTCTTACTGAACATTCCTGATAAAACAAAGGATGGTGTTAACGCAAGGCGTGACTTGGTCGCTATGAACATCAGGACCGAGTTAGCACCGATAGAGACCGATAAAGGCCGGACGTACCTTCCCCCAGCATGCTACACTTTGTCTAAGTCCGAGAGAACTGAACTGTGCCAGTCCTTACATGGTGTGAAAGTTCCATCCGGTCACTCCACAAGCATGAAGAAACTTGTTTCCATGGAACATTTAAAATTAATTGGCATGAAGTCTCATGACTGTCATGTGCTAATGACACAAATGCTACCTGTTGCAATTAGAAGTATTTTGCCGAACAAGGTTCGAGTGACAATCATAAGGCTATGTTATTTCTTCAACGCAATTGCTCAGAAGGTCATTGATCCGGATGGACTAGATACTCTGCAAACCGAGGTGGTGACAACTCTATGTCATCTAGAGATGTATTTCCCTCCATCATTTTTTGATATCATGGTCCATCTCATTGTCCACCTTGTGAAAGAGATAAAAATATGCGGCCCCGTATTTCTACGTCATATGTACCCTTTCGAGAGGTACAAGGGAATTCTGAAGTCCTATGTACGCAATCGATCTCAACCGGATGGTAGCATCATCGAAGGTTATACAACAGAAGAGGTCATTGAATTCTGCATCGGCTACATGGCTCAGGTAGAGCCGATAGGTGTACCTCTATCTCGTCACGTGGGGAGGCTAGAGGGTATCGGGACTATCGGGAGGAAAGCAATAACTCCGGATCAAAATACGTATGCTCAAGCCCATTTCATGGTTTTACAACACATGACTGAAGTGACCCCATATATTGAAGAGCACAAGGACATGCTACGTCAGGAGAATGCAGGCCAGTCAGAAGTTTGGATCACGAGACAACACAACCGTCAGTTCAACGAATGGTTCAAGGCGCAATTGACTAGGAGGTCGTCAAGTGAAACACTACAATGGTTGGCAAAAGGGCCAAAATTTACAATTGTGACATGGCAAGGATACGACATTAATGGCTGCACATTTTATACAACAGATCAAGATAGAAAGAGCACAGTGCAGAACTCAGGTGTCCGCATAGATGCCTATGATGCGCACGGTAGTACCGCTGGCCCAAGCTCGTACTACGGGGTTGTAGAGGAGATTTGGGAGCTTGACTACGTAATTTTCAAAATTCCTTTATTTTGGTGCCGTTGGGTCCAACTCCCACGGGGTGTAAAGGTTGATAAGTACGGCGTCACTACCGTGGACCTCGAATGTGTAGGATACAAAGACAAACCATTCATACTCGCGAGGCAAGTTGTTCAAGTATTTTATGTAACCGACCCGGCAAATAAGAAGCGCCATGTAGTTCTTCAGGGAAAAAGAAGGATTGTCGGGGTTGAGAATGTTGTGGATGAGGAGGAGTACAATCAATTTGATGATTTGCCACCATTCGGAGACAGCATTAGGCTCGAGGAAGAACAAGGCGATGAAGCAAGCTATATGCGTGTCGATCATCGTGAAGGGCTTTATTTAAAATGATATAGCCAAAGTGTAATAAATGATAATGGTTATGCTTGTGTTTTTCATAAATGTATGTATGTTCCATTGTAACTGTAAAATGACCAAGGAACTAAGAAATAGTTATATTTATGGTTATGCTTCCGTTTTTCATAAATGTATCTATGTTCCATACTGTAATTGTAAAATGACATAGGAACCTAACTAGCTGCGGGTATTTATAGTGAACTATCACAGGCGGTTTATCAAAAGAAACCGTCTGTGATAACACATCGCAGACGGTTCTATCGATATAACCGTCTGTGATAATATGGATATCACAGACGGTTATATCTACAAAACCGTCTGTGATAATATGGATATCACGGACGGTTATACCTATAGAACCGTCTGTGATACAACTATCACAGACGGTTCGTTAAGGAACCGTTTGTGATAGCTTATCTTTAAATACCCGCAGCTAGGTCTGCGGAGTCCGCTCTCGCGCAGTCTCTTGTCTCCACTCTGCAGCGACCCTGCTAGCTAGGTTTTGGTCCCTCCCACCGCCGCTCCCTCCCGACGGCGCCGGTCCCTCCCGACGCCGCTCCCTCCCGACGCCGCCGGTCCCTCTTGACGCCGCTCCCTCCCGACGCCGCCAGTCCCTCCCGACGCCGGTCCCTCCCGACGCCGCCGCTCCCTCCCGTCGCCGCTCCCTCCCGACGTCGCCGGTCCCTCCCGACGCCGGTCCCTCCCATCGCCGCTCCCTCCCGACGCCGCTCCCTCCGAGCTTCACATGTATTTTATTTTATATGCTTCACATGTTATATGCTCATGTTATATGCTTCACATGTTATATGCTCATGTTATATGCTTCACATGTTGGAAGGCCCATATATAGCTCACTGCAGTTAGTTAATCGGCAGAACTTTGTCAAAGGGCATAAAGCAAGTGACACACTCCAGTGTATCTTGTTCAATGAACTTGATGCACTGGTTTGTGTCACTTGATTTATAGAACTTTGACAAGCTGGGACCATAGCTCACTGCAGTTAGTTTTTTCTTAGAAGAGAGATGGCGTCCGCACAGTCTTCGTCGTCGTCATCTGGGTCTCACGCTCCCAAGATTGCGAAAACTAAACGTGGACGAGGAGTATCGAAAAGGCCAGAGGGCCGAATGACCATCACGGTGGTCGCTCCGAATGGGATCCCTCTGGAACTGAAGAAAGCAGCGTCATCATTTCGGAGTACCTGCGGGATAATTGGAAGGCAACGGGTCCCCATCACCATAGCAAGCTGGAAAGATTTGACAAAGGATCACAAAAATCAGCTATGGGAGGAAATTACAAATTCGTTCGAGATCCCAGCAGAAGTACAGGGACTCGTGCAACGGCAGGCGCTCCTCGCGATGGGAAAAGCATGGAAGAATTTTAAGAGCACTCTTGTGACGAAGTACGTGTCTGAGGATGTCATGCCCTTCAGGAAGTATCCTTTCGTGTTGCCGGAAACATGGGAGGCCTTTGTGCAGATGAAGACGACGACCAAATTTGAACAGCAAAGTGCGACGCATAAGGCTCTCTAGGCACAAAACACGCACCCTCACAGACTTGGCACTGCTGGGTACGCGGGTAAAATCCTGCAATGGAGGATGCAGGATGAGGTCGCAATTCGATCGGAGGCCTCTCCGCCATTTGCCGGGATCGCAAATGAGCGCGCTCGAAACTAGTTAAGAGCGAGGTCATCAACCACATCTTTGGGTGTCTCTTTCAAAAACCCCGCAGATGAGGAAGTGTCCCAACGCCTGGTAAAATATGTTAAACAACATAGTTGTTAACACCTCTTGAACTTCATGGGTTCAAAAATAACATGATTAATTGCCTCTTGCAGCAATCATTGACTACCGAATCTTCTCGTGGCTCCTTTGAAGAATATAGGGAGATGGATTTACTATCACAGGCCTTGGAAAACAAAGGAGCACCCAGGTCGCACACGAGGCATGGGGGTTTATGTACCTTGGAGGCACGGATTTCCAGATTACTCCGAGACATATAGGAGTAGGAAGAGATCCAAGGTGTACCGCAGCGAACAAATAAAATAGGAGCTTCGTGCTACGCTTGAGGAACAACTATCTGCCTCACTTCAAGAGCAGACTGCCTCACTTCGAGGAGAGATAGATTCGTTGCGGGAAGAACTGAGATAAGTCCGCAACCAATCGCAACCCACTCCTAGTACTGCGGTACCCAGTCCCCCTCAACGTCGCAGTAGCTGCGCGTCCACACCAATTTCTGAACATAGCGACACCCACTTACCTATTGATGACATTCAGGTAATGTACCTCTTTAGAATGGTACATAGATCTCTCTGGTGGACGCCTTAACTCATCTTGTATCGTTATGTAGGAGCCCATGCCTTGCAGCCTCAAAGTCAGGCTTGTTGGCTCTATTCCCGTTGACGCTGGGCGCGGCATGGTGTATCCATTGCTGCCAGGGACGCTGGTGCACGGTGTACAAGTAGACACTAGTTTCATAAAGGTCTAGGTAGACATGATTAGTGATATTTTTAAGTCCGTCCCTCCTGAGAAGCCCCCAAACGAAGAGATTAAGATATTAGGGGATGCCGTCCACACATTCATTCAGTGGCCCAAGAGGGACATCGTCCTCGACATGTCCGTGCCACAATCTTCACATCTAGTGGCCCAAGAGGGACGTCGCCCTGGACCTGGCACATCGGCTCCGGTGGCTCCACCTCCACCTCCAAATCCAGTAAAGTCTGTTGCATCGGCTCCCGCCGAGACGCCATCGAGAACATATCATAAGCGAGGCTCCAAGGCCTCCAAGACTCATGCGACAAAAATTAAGCCGCGTCCCGTGCCATGGAAGTTTATTCTAAGAGTGTCGTTGGTGCCCGAGTCACAATTACGCCAGATTGGTATGATTTGTAATACATTGCATGCCTGGTACATGGAGAAGTCCAACATGAAGCCAAACCGGCAGAGTGCATTCACTCTGAAATATAACGAGACGCATTTCCTCCACGACTCGAGCTACATCGTCGTGACATTCGAAGATTTATTCTTACTATTCAATCTCGACGAACTCGACGCCTCACTTTTACGATGCTGGATACTGTAAGTGTACTGTACAATGAAGTTCTACATTCACGTTATACAGATAAATGTCATTACTCCTTCTTTATGTATAGATACATGATCCAAGAAGTCCGGCGATTGCGACGACCGGTGGGTTTCCTCGACCCTCACTTGGTCTCTGAGCAATCTATCAAAGAAGATGCATCCTTCGTGCAAGGTTACATAACGAGGGGATTGATTGCTCACACCGACAAGGAGTACGTCATGGTACCCTTCAACCAAGGGTAAGGGGGTGTTTGGTTGCCAGCCACACTTTGCCACCGGTTGCCATGCCTAAGGTTAGGCAAATTTGACCAACTTGGCAGCTGTTTGGTTGTAGCCACAGTTGTGGCAAGATTCCCTTCCAGCAAACTAGGTCCCACGCGTCAGTGACTCAAAAAAGTGTGGCAAGATTCCCTTAGGTTTGCTAAGGTGTGGCAAAGAATTTGAGCACCTCAACTTAGGCAAGTGTGGCAATTTTTGTTGGCAAATGGTGGCAAAGTGTGGCTAGCAACCAAACAGCCCCTAAGTGCTTCACTAGTTGCCACACATATGTTTCATTTGTACTTTACATGCAGTATGAACTTAGAATTAATCACTATGGCGACACACATGACTAGGCATCACTGGATTTTGCTTGTGATTGTACCAAAGTGGAGCAAAGTAATATACCTTGATTCCCTCCTTAGGAGCAACCACGACTTTAGTCGTGTGCAAGAAGTACTTAACAGGTAAACTCATTTCCTCCATACATAACTCTATTGTAATATTTCTTTTGTTTGCCACGGCCGAGGCTAAGTTTTTTGAATCACGTAGGGCGTTTGCCGATTATGTTGCCCAAGGAGGAAGACACGACAAAAAATCCAGTGACACGCTAAGACACAACACACGATTTCCGGTACCCGCTACAACACAACAATCCTATATCATACTTTGTTATAATGCCTCTAGAATTGACAATACCGATGTATGTAATTCTATTTTTGCAGTGCCACCAGCAGCTATAGGGCAACGTATGTGGATTCTACGTTTGCCGCCATATGAAGGAAATCATGGATACTAAGATCAATGATCCAGAGGTTTGTCAGGTCCTTCCAATAATTATTACTTTCTGATTATATATATGTATTTATATTACACACACATGCTAATTAATGACTTAACATTGCTCCTAGCGACAGCGCGTGCACTTCGACGAAAGTGCATATGATCTTGACAATCTCGTCGAGATTCGTGCAATCATCTCCGAATTCTTGCTAGCAGAGGTCATAAATAAGAGGGGAGAGTTCCACGCCGGCAATGGTGATAATTAGATGTTGAAACATTGGATTCAACTGTACAAATCAAACAATTCCTTCAATTGAATTCATTTGTCAGATTTTGTGTAACGATTTTCATTCTATATATGTATGTGATCTTCTGGCCGTTTGTTACATTCATCTGTGTTGTAATTTACTATGAGTTGCAATTAACTTATATCAGTCATTTATCTGTAATCTGCTTGCTTGCTTGCTTTCAGAGGGCATGGCTAGCATATCCTGAGGCTAGCCAAAAAACAACAAATGAAATGGATGATGCACTTGGTATCACAGACGGTTCGTTGTTAAAAACCGTCTGTGATACAATATCACAGACGGTTTCAAAGAGTGCCGTCTGTGGTGTGAATGATATCACAAACGGCCTTTACCACTAACCGTCTATGATATACACAATATCACAGACGGTTAGTAATAAAAACCGTATGTGATATTGTGTATATCACAGACGGTCTTTATTACTAATCGTCTGTGATAGTCGAGTATCACAGACAGTCTTTATTACTAACCGTCTGTGATAGACGAGTATCACAGACGGTTGTTTATAAAACACCGTCTGTGATAGTCTCGTATCACAGACGATTTTTGAAAAAAACCGTCTGTGCTACGAGAATATCACAGACGGTTTTTTATAAACAACCGTCTGTGATACTCGTCTATCACAGACGGTTAGTAATAAAGACCGTCTGTAATGTGAGTTATCACAGACGGCTCGGGAACCGTCTGTGATAACCACCAACTATCACTGACACCTAAACACTGACGGTTCAGGAACCGTCTGTGATGACGGTTCCGAACCGTCTGTGATAGGGCTGTCTGTAGCAGTGTTAGCAAAGATTTGGTGTACGCTTTAGAGCTGTCCATGTGGAGGCATTCTCAACCACATCATGTGGAGTGGCTACCCAACTCCGGAAGGCTAAAGATAACTCACAAGGTGCGGATTCCGTTTGTTGTTGGTGACTATGTTGACAAGGTGGATTGCGATGTAATTCCAATAGATGCATGTGGGTTATTGTTAGGAAGACCATGGCAATATGATCGCAATGCTACGCATGAGGGCCGGTCCAACACATACACTTTTGTACATGGGGGAAAGAAACATGTGTTGAAACCAAAATTAGAGGGTGCTATTCATGTTGATGAAGAAATTACAGCCAAAAAGAGGCAAGCTCCCAAGATTACCCCAAAGCCAAGGTCGGCTTTGCTTCAAGGAGGGGAGGATGATGTGGCACCAAGTAGCACTACAACTTTGGTTAGTGCTTGCAGTTCTATACACAATGTTCAAGAAACTTTGAATGCCAATTTTGAGGTCTCTCTAATGTACACAAAATATATATTTGGAAAGTTAATGAAGTATATTTTCCAACGAATCAAACGGCACTTGATTAGAGCTTCCTACACAAAGTTATGGCAATTTCATTGGATGCTGCACGAGCCGTCTGGAGAGACTCGCGAGACTTGCTAAACATAAATAGTACGAGTATTGCAATGCAAGTAACGGTAAAATCCGACCACACCATTGCTTTTCTGAAGGTTGAGAAGGATTCCTTTTCAGGTCCAAACGGATTTGGAAGCCCCTTGAACAAGAAAACAAAACATATACAAATTTGAAGCCAGTTCGGACTCGGTTCGGGACAGCTGGCAAGACCGATACTAAAACATCCATAACTTTCACAAATGGAGTCCGATTTGGGCGTTCTTGGACTCGTTGGAAAGCTAATTTGAAGCCCCACATAATAGATATGGTGCCAGCCATGGAATCCTCATGGTCACATCATAAATTGAGATAGAATCCGGTGGTAGCATTTGTTTCGTGAAAGATCAGGGTCAAAACAACGTGGTTCAGCTAGCTTGCTAGGTGGATCCGTATCAGGCAGTGCTAGGCTTTGTCTCCAAATGTGGCATGGAGGCGGTGGCATCAAGCTCCTACAGTTAGGGTTTTGGAGATGGAGATTGAGGTGGTGGTGCTGACACAGATGGTGGCAGTTTTATGGACCAAAGGCTCAGGAATCTATGTAGGGCACAGACACCAAGTCAGGGGTGGCAGTGCATGTGAGTTGGTTTTGCCTGGGACAAAGAATAACGATCGAACCCTTTTGTCAGTGACAGTGGGGCGGTGGGATGTGTGGTGCACACATATGTGACGTTGGCGTGGGTGAATGAAATGGGCTTGGCCAAAGAAGGATATAAAGAGAGAAGTGGGCCGAGAAGGATCGGCCCACGATGCCTTCCTGGGTTTAAATACATTTTTTATTTTGAGAAAATAAAAAGATAAAAAAATAGCAAATAAACTAAAAAAATTCCATAAAATTTAGCAAAATACTTTTGAGCACGAAAAATTAAAAAGAAGTTTTGAATTTAATTGAGGTTTAGTTTATTCATATTAATAATTTTGAATTTGGAAAATTCTTTTAATATTTAATTATTGTAGAAAATAGTATGAAATTTATAAATCCTTATTTTAAATAATTTTTTTTAAAAATCACAAAAATTAGGATGTTACATAAAAGAAGCTATAACTAATTACATTTGAAACGGCTGGCTTCGTTGGATGAAGATTGGATGCTCTGTAAATTATGTGCAGCTAGCCTTATGTAGGGACCGAGAAACCTGCTTGGAGCTTGAGAATTCAGTGCCGATTTGGCCCCCCACGCGCCGCTATTGCCAGATATGGCCCCTTGAGAGACCATGTGGAGGTATCCCCAGGTTTGTGATGAGTAATTGACGATTGTGTTAGAGAGTTTGAGTTTGTTTTGGGTATTCTAGGTTTGAGTACCTTTCATTAATGCTATTATTGATTATGCTGTTTTGTGCGGTGCTATGTGACGATTTGCTTGTCTGTGTGGCTGTAGGACTTCGGAGCTAGGTCATGGTGAGGCGAGGAGGACCGGGACTAGGCACAGGAGGTGTTGAGGTCCAGACGGTCGGTGATGCCGAAGATGATTGAGGCGGCTGAGGTGGTTGCGAGTCGGGAGACGAGGAACCGGAGTTGGAGCTACTGGTGATGGACACGACGGGCAACGACGAGCAGACCGGGACTAGGCTCAGGACGAGTCAGAGGTCCAAACGGTTGGATGTCGGTTGCGGTCGTGTGCGACGAAACAGACCCGGACTAGACTCGGGTGGAGTCAGAGGCCTCGGTCGATGTCAGGTGGACACGATGGGCAGGGAGAGGTGGACCGGGACTAGGCTCAGGGAGGAGCTGAGGTCCAGACGGTCAGGATACCGGGGTGCGGTCGTGTGCAGCGGAGCAGACCGGGACTAGACTCAGGGAGGAGTCAAGGTCCAGACGGTCAAGGTGCTTGTTGCGGGAATCTTCCGGGACGGTGCTTGAGGGCAATTCGGACAATTGACTCAAGCCTGGTTGGAGGTGGTTGGTTTTTCCCTCCAAAATTGAGTGCTTTGACTTTTGCCTCATGGGGGTATGAGGAAATGGAGTGGGTTTAGGCTGCCTCTTCTTGATTTGCTACCTGTGTGTTTGAGCTCCTCTATTTTGCCAAGGTGGTGAGGAGGCGGCAGCAAGCAAGCAGTCTGTAAGCAAGTGAGCTCAAGGTAGTGTTGTGGTCTGGGTACCCTGAGGGCTTGAGCTCCTGCGTGAGTTCTTCTCCAGTGAGAAGCATGTAGTGAGAGGAGTGATTTTTCTTCCCAACTGTGTATGGGGACGTAGTGTTGGATGTAGAACACCTCATGTAATCATTCATCTCTTGTATCATTTGAGATGTTCTGGCTGCCCAAATCTTTCTAAGTTCTTGCTTCAGTTCTTCTCTACATTCTTTTTGGTTTGGATTGACTTTTGGGTTGTATAGCTATGGAATCGGTTTGCTCTGAACTGGGGATTCTCATCCAAGCCATTTGGCTAGTTTATCTCTAAGAGCAAACTCTTAATAGCCATGATCTATCCAAAAATCAGCTCAGCACATTTCCTCTATTCTACTGGAACTAGGGTTTGAAGCCAGAGCTTGCTTGGTACCTTCGATTTCCCTTCAAAGGATGGCTTGAAATTTGTGCTTTTATGTCCTAAAGCTAATGCCAGCTGAAATTCAAATGTTCTTGAGCAGAGAATCCAAGAATCATGAGCTAATTGAAAAATAGTCACTTTCTCAATTCATTTTTCAACTCAAATTTTGATCTCTTGCTCTCTTGATGAATCCCTTTGTTTCTTGAGGCCTTGATGTTGTTTAGATTGAGTTCTTGCTCAGTTGGACAAAGAAAAACAGCAGCATTTCATCAATTTGCCTGAAATCTGCTTTTTCAGTAAGAACTGTGCAAATTTCTTCAGTCGGGAGCTCTGTTTTCGCGGCCCCGGTCAGACCGCTAACCCTAGCGGTCAGACCGCTCAGTACATGGCAGTCAGACTGCTCTGGTGATGCCGGTCTGACCAAAGGTCTGCAAGCGGTCAGGCCGGTGGGAGAAAGACGATCAGACCGGCGGTCCAAAGGCAGTCAGACCGGGTTTGTTGCTGCAGTCTGACCGCCCGGCCTACTGCAGTCTGACCGGCCTCTTGAGGATTGTCTGCTGCTTTCTATTTTATGCTGTGCCTATTGGTTTTTCTCTCTCAGTTTGTTCTCTGATCTTTTTCTTCAGTTTCCAGAGAGTATGAATCTTTCTTTTCATAGATTTCATATCTATCGGAGAGGAGATTTTTAGTGAATACTTGTGGGCAAATTTTTAAAAGGCACCATTCACCCCCCTCTGTTGCCATTTCTGATCCTACAATTGGTATCAGAGCCGGTTAGCTCTTCTTGATATATCTTAACTGGTCTGTGAGCCATGGCAACGGACAAGTATTCCACCAAGCCCCCGATCTTCGATGGGATCGACTATCCCTTCTGGAAGTGTCGGATGGAGACCTATATTCAGGCTAAGGGCTATGCGATCTGGTGCAAGGTTAAAATGCGCTTTGTTGTTCTTGCCGATGAGAACATTAATGTGGCAAACATACCCGATGTTGAGGCAAATGCTAAGGCAAGGAACATCATCATCCAAGGTTTGAGCCAAAATGAGTTTGATCGCATTTCTCATCTTTCGTCGGCCTTCAACATTTGGGTGACCCTCGATGCTTACCATGAGGGCACCACCCAAATCAAGATGGTACGACAGGACCAGTTCAAGCGAGATTACAACAAGTTTAAAATGCTTGCTGGCGAGTCCCTTGATGAGTGCTTTGCGAGGTTCCACAAGATTTTGAGCAACCTCCGAGAGGTCGGTCTCACATACCTCGACTCGGACAATGCTCGCCAAATGCTTTCGGCCTTGGATTTGCGTGTTTGGGAGATGAAAGTGACCACCATCAAGGACACGACAGATCTTTCGACTTTGACTCTTGATGCGTTGTACTAACGCCTCAAAACTCACGAGATTGATATTGTCTCTCGCAAGTCGAAGTCACAGTCGATGTCTTTGGTCACCGGTTCCAGTTCTACCTCTGGATCTTCTGCTGACATTGCTTCTGGTTTCTCTCTTGCTGCTCTGTGTGAAATTGATGATGATCATCTAGAGCAGCTTTCAGAAAACCAACTAGCCCTCTTAGCCAGAAAATTCTCCCATGCATACAAGAGGGTTAGGGAGAGAAAGAGAGGAGGAGGACGTGTGATTTGCTTTGAGTGTGGTGGCCCCAACCACATTCGAGCAAACTATCCCAAGCTGGAGGGCAAGAACGACTACGGCGGTTCGAGCAAGAACGGCTACACCAATAAGAACCGAAACAAGAAGCCCTCAAGCAAAGAGAATAAGTTCCGCAACCTTAGTAAAGCCAAGAAGCTCTTCCACCACGTCCTCACCGCCTTCGACGACCTCGACCTCAGCGAGGTGGAGGGGTGGAGTGACGACGATGGGAAGGACGATCAAGATCCCAAAGATGGCGATGACTTCAACGGCATATGCTTCATGGCCCTTGAGGGCGACATCAGCGACAGCGAGCTCTACTCTGACTCCGATGAGGTATACCCCTCCTATGACTAGCTTAATAATGCATTTCTTAAGCTAGAAAAATTTCATGATAGATCTAGAGCTAGGTGTAGTGAGTTGGAGAAGGAAGCAGAGAGATTGTCACGGGAGCTTACTTCACTTATATCTGCTCCCTCCCATGACGACTTGATGTATGCTCTTCTTTGCTTGGTGACATGGAGAAGCTAAAGACCTTACATGATAGTGTGACCTTTGAGCGTGACATGATTAAGGTGGAGAATATTAGTCTTCTTGCTAAACTAGAGATGAGTAGGGTAGCTGCTCTTTCATCTACTATTGTTGAGACTACTTTTTGCACCTCATGTGAGGATAAGTATAATGTATTTAGAGGTCTTTATACCATGCTTCTCGATCTGCCTAAGACTTGTGAAAGTTGTAATAATTTGAAAATGAATCTGAAAAAGGGCAGATCATAAAATTGCTGAACTACAAGCTTTATTATTTGAGCCCATTGTTTCGTGTACCAACTGTCCTAAATTAACCTTTGAGTTTGAATCTGTCTCCAAACAATTTCAAAAATTGATTGATTATAACAAGAAAATGGCTCAATATGCTTCTAAGGACTATGTTAGCTCACCATACAATAATTGTGTATTTAAAATTATGGTGCTTAGGCACCATGATATCCTATTTCACCGTCCTATGCACACATATATGTATATAGAATTTTTTGTACGGATAATCCATTTTATATTCGAAATTACAGAAATATACCCACGGGAAATTTATTACAAAATAGGCTCCAGTCGCCTAATGGTTGGGCGACTGGAGCTTTTCTCCCAACTAGTCTGCGACACAATATTTGTCGCCGCACGCTGAAGCGACTGCATCCAGTCGCTCTTCCATACGGCGACTTGCATGCAGTCGCCATCCCATTAGGCGACTGCATGTCCCCCGTGAATTTTGTGAATTTTGTAGTTTAAAGTGGTAAAAAAATGCTGTAATATAAGTTTATGTTTATTGTATATTGTAGGTGCATAAAAATTTTTAGAAACTTTTTTTTATTAAAGATTAACGGGAGAACGATCGATACATACACTGTTAAGTGACATACGATGATAATTCGTGTGCGGAGAACCGATACGTTTATGATTGAATGCGAAAAGAAGAGATGATAGACATGTTTGAATTTAAAAAAACTTCATAATATAAGTGTGAGTAACATGCCGCGTATTTTTTCATTACATAATATAGCATCCCTCACTCGCCACCCTGGTGTGCACCGCGTCCGCGTCCTCCCATACGGCCCCGCTTGGCCCTCCTCCGGTGCAACGGGTTACGAAGCTCCGAAAAAGTAAAACGAGCAGGAGGGTGTCTATCCCGCCCCTGCGCTGGTGGAATCAGCTGCACCTCTGGTTGTGTGCCTCCGGTGCACCGGGGAGGGCACTGCCAGAGAGAACATCCGGTGCTGCGTCGAAGAACTGCCCGGGCCACTCCGCAAAGAAACTGGTCCACATCGTCCGGGCCCGGGGAGACGCCGTGCTGCTGGTAAGTACCTGCAATAGTAATACCGTTAGTTCGTTGCATGTCGTCTTGGGATAAAAACGAGATCGGACGATGCGTACCCGTAGCGGGCACCATCGAGGTAGGAGGAGGGGCGTACACCCCCTGCGTGTGGAAGCCGGGGATGTGCGGAGGAGGCGTGAAGCTCGGTGGTGTAGGAGGCCGTGCCCAAGCAGAACCCCCTGGCTACTCCGGGTGAGGTGGTGTAGGACGTGTCCACGTACTACCTCCGGAGTAGTGCCACGCTGGTCGGGGTGGCACTGGTGGACGAGCAGTCGGAGGGCTGGGCGTGGAGACCGCCGGTAGCCTCGTGCAGGATAGCGATGCATACCAAAATGGCCATTTGGAAATATTTGAAATTACATGTAACGTACCGCGATGTGAGCGTCGTGCACGAGGTGCGCGGGGTACGTGTCTGTCGGAGCGGCGACCTGTGTGGCAGGCGGGTCTATGCCATAGACGAGCCTGGTACGTGTCCGCCCCTGGTACCAGTGCAGGTACTCCGTGTAGTCGCTGCTGTCGTATGGCTGGTCCTCCTCCACGCGGTCGTGGAGCGCACCCTCCCACTGCTCGACCCAGGGCTGCATCTTCGTCGACCAGTCCGTGCCTCTTTTAACTCCCTTCGCGCTGTGCCTGCGTATAGAATCATTACGAAATGTGAGATACTTGCGAACGCAGTAGTAAGAATGTACATATTTAGCACAAACGATCACTCACCTGTGCACGTTCCGCGGAAGCGATGGTCCGACTGGTACAGGAAGCGCCTGCCGTAGTCCGAACTGGCGCATGACTCGCTGGGGTGCGTAGTCCTCCACGTAGATATGGTACACGAGCTTCCGGCGGGTGAGCAAAAAAGCCTGGTCACGGAAGCAAAGTGTGGACAGCCCGCCAGGAGCACGGGCCTGCACTGCCGTATCTGCGTACGGCTCCCAGCGCACGTCGTCGGCTGTGATGCGGTCGAACTGCTCCACAAAGGGCAAGTACGCCCGCGTGACCTGCACATGCGCGAACTGTACCTGCAAGAAAGACAAGTTGTTTAGTACGACGATCGTCAATAAGAAAGAAATAGTTAACTGTGATAATACTTACTCGACGACGGCACCAGAGAGAACCCATCGTCGGCCGGTCGACGTCTCCTCCTGGATACATCTCGGGCCCGTACGGACCCATGTCGTCTAGCACAGGTCGTCCGATGCTCAACCGCTCGAACGACCACAACTGCAGCAACAGGGGACAGCCCGTGAGGACCGAGTTTGCCCTGGTCCTCGTGCACGCATCGCATAGCGCGCGGTACGTCGCGGCAAGTGTGGCCGATCCCCAGCTGACCTGGGGGGGCTCGCCGTCAGCGTTCGCCCTCGCATAAGCGATAAGGCGCGCATCTACCGAGTTGCCGTGGCTGGTGGTGAAAAGCACCCAACCAAACAGCCACAGCACATACGCCTCCAAGTGGCGCGAGACCTGGTAATCATTTGCTTGCAGATCCATGCGCTCCACCTGCATGCAAACAAGTTGTTATTAGTACGTAATACAACAAATAAGAGCTTCCAATACGCGATCAATTCTAAATACTACGTACCCGGTACTATGCGAGCCACCTCAGCGTCGGCCCATGGGTCTGATCCTCCTCGAAGATGTGGTGGTGATCGCCCGGTGGAACGACCCCGTCGAATCTGCCGAGCAGTTCAGCGCGCCAGTCGGCCGGGGCCTCCGGTAGGAAGGCAGCGTCTCCCGCGATCGGAAGGCCAAGGAGCAGGGACACATCCTGCAGGGTCGGCGTCATCTCCCCGAATGGGAGGTGGAAAGTGTGCGTCTCGGGCCGCCAACGGTCCACCAAAGCCGTCAGCAGGGAACGGTCGAACGGGAATCGTCGTGATGGCTCCCCGCCCGCCTCGTCCCCGCCCGCGGCCAAGGCGGCTCCATCCTCCTCCGTGGCCTCCACCATCCGGGCAAGAGGGAGTAGCCCGGCATCCCGCAGCCTGCAAACAAAGTGAAGATCAGCATGGAACGTTCTTACAGTCGGGCTAAACGTTGGCGTAGTGCAAACCTGGCAGTCCAACGGGGGTCGAGTCCCTAGGCCACGCGAGATGTGCGTGTCCGGACCACTCCCAGCTCAGGCGGCTCGCCCGTGCTCCCTGGTGGTGCCGCACGACGGGAAGCGCGATGCACGCGGTCCACGTGCTCGTCCAACAGCTCGTACCGCCACTCGGAGTCACATCCACCACAAGTCATACCTGCAAAATTTGTACAATAATTTCAACATTAAATTTTGTACATCTAAATTTCTACACTAAATTTTCTATAATAATACATAAAAAATACTATACAAAATTTGTACACTCAATTTTCTACATCTAAATTTGTACACTACATTTTCTACAATAATACACAGAAAACATTTTGTACATCTACATTTGAATACTATATTTTCTACAATAATGCATTAAAAATGGTATACAACAAAATATCTAAACTTAAATTCCAAACTATATTTTCTACACAAAATTAAATTTCTAAACTAAATTTCTAAATTAAATTTCTAAACTAAATTTCAAAACTACATTTTGTAAACTAAATTTCTAAACTAAATTTGTAAACTATATTTTCTAAACTAAATTTGTAAACTATATTTTCTAAACTAAATTTCTAAATTAAATTTCTAAACTACATTTTCTAAGCTAAATTTCTAAACTATATTTTCTAAACTAAATATGTAAACTATATTTTCTAAACTAAATTTCTAAACTACATTTTCTAAACTATATTTTCTAAACTAAATTTCTAAACTATATTTTCTACACAAAATTAAATTTCTAAACTAAATTTCTAAATTAAATTTCTAAACTAATTTTCTAAACTACATTTTGTAAACTAAATTTCTAAACTATATTTTCTAAACTAAATTTGTAAACTATATTTTCTAAACTAAATTGATAAACTAAATTGCTAAACTACATTTTCTAAACTAAATTTCTAAACTATATTTTCTAACCTAAATTTTCAAAACAAATTTTTCTAAACTTAATTTCTAAACTATATTTTCTACACAAAACTGAATTTCTAAACTATATTTTCTAAACTAAATTTCTAAACTACATTTTCTAAACTAAATTTATAAACTATTTTTCTAACACTAACAAAAAATATAACACAAAAAATACCTGAAAATCACGCTCTGCTTCGCTCCCCCTCCTCTTCTCCTCCTCTCCCTCTCCTTCTCTCCCCCTCCTCTTCTCCTCCTCTCCCTCTCCTTCTCTCCCCCTTCTCTTCTTCCCTCTTCCTCTCTTCTTCTTCTACTCTCGCGCGGCCGAACAAAACAGTGCAACGGCCGGCGCTCAGCCGAGTGGTCTTATACCGCCTCCAGTCGCCCAACCGTTCGGCGACTAGATTGCAGTCGCCCAGCGGTGGGGCGATTGCAATTAATCGCTGAACGGTTGGTATATTCATTAACTGTCGCAGACTGGTTGGGCGAAAGGCCCCAGTCGCCCAACTATTAGGCGACTGGAGCCCATTTTTGTAAAAAAAAAATCTGCAGGTGTATATCTGTAATTTCGAATATACATATACATATATGTGGTGCATCGGGGGCACCTCGTGCGGCCGGCGGGCGCGCGAGGAGCTCACGCGGTTGGGAGCCGCACTAGGCCCGGCTCACGCACCCAGGGATCACGCCACGACGCTCACGTGGCCTTGCGCAAGGAGGGAGGCCATATCCGGCAATAGCGGCGCACGAGGGCCAAAGCGGAATTCCTTTTCTATTCCGAGCATTGCCAACCCTAAGTTGAATACACACAAGAGTCCTAGCACGGGACAGCGCCACGATCCGAGTTGGTGACAGCCTCTGGATGCTTCCACGTGTCTTTGACATGTTGGACTGTATTGATTCAAGACGGCTGTCCAATTCCAGTGATAGTTGAGAATAAATATGATCAAGTAAACAAAACGTTTCACCAGTAAAGTCAATACTTGCTAATCAACCAAAAATACTTTATTCAAGGGATATATTGATTATTCAAGAATTTATAAATATTAAATTAATATAATCATCTCAATGATTGACTCTAGAGCTAATCACTTACAACTGAGTTAACTTCTACGTGTGCCATTAACTCAGTAACAAGTAACAGCTAACATATACTTTTACAGGGAAAGAAAACATCGCTACAATTTTAGTGTTAGACATTTTATCCTGGGTTTTGCAATCTCAGAAACCTTTACAATAACTAGGAAAAGCACCCTATAGATCACGACCATTGCAAGTAATATCGCAAGATCCACCCACTTAGAGTAACCGAACTCCACTTGTAAATAGTTCTTTAGGATGTATTCACCATCAATTGTGAGTCCTCCACCTCCTAAATCTTCAAATACTAAACCCAAGAACTCATTCTTGTACAGTCCTTGAGCTGCATATTTGTGGTAGGAGATGAAGTAAGTTGGGTACCTCCACACAGGTTTTGGGAGGTCACTTGGAAGCCGGAAGAAACCAGCATTGAGCATTAGTATCCCTTGTAGTCCAGAACTCGTGATGATACCCAGGAGAAAATCGGGCACAATTGCAGCAACAATCATCATCAGACCCTCTACCAACATTGTGCTTGCCCACAAAATTGCAGCGAAGTAGACAAAGTGGTCTATTCCTCTTTGAAGGCCGGTAAGATAATAGGCTATTGCACCAGGTATTATAGAGATGAGGCCCAAGTATGGAGTCGACGAGAGCGTGTTAGATATTACAAATACAGTGGCACCGTAATGTCCACTAAGCCGCTCTTTCCGAAATATCTAAATTGGGCAAATGAGTCATTAGCAACAAAATTGTTTGGAAAAATGTGCAGATATTTTTTCCTAAAAAAGTAAAATTTCTACCTTCATATCCTCAACAAACGATGGGAATCCTCCAATTGACATCATTGTCAGCAGGGTTGACGTAAACATAAGCATGGATGCTCTTGCCTGAAATGCTCGACAAAGGGTTCTATAGCATTACCTACTCATATTTTACACTGCTTAGTCATATAGATTTAAGATCACTTACCTGGATTGATGCAAAACTGCAACCAACATTGAAGAAAATGGTGCCAATGCTTAGACAAATAGCAATGTATATAGCAAATCGCAACCAATAATAGCCCATGTCTCTGTGCATGTTAACGATTGATCTCTTGGTTAGCACAACTGATTTGGTAAAAAATGTAGCTTGCCTTCGCCGAATTAGGGAAGTACCCTGTAAAATGATGCCCAGTCAAAATTAGAATATAAAAACGACTGGTGAATTTCTAAAATTCTATCAGTTGTACACAAGCTTGTTCCAAATTAGAGAAAAAACCTGCTGAACCATTGCACTGGCTTCCTTTTCGGTTCTTAAACTATTAAGAGATCTGAGAGAAACCACTAAAGTTTCGATTACTTCAGCAGCGCGTGGCGACTTAAGAGTAGATCCTTCCTCGCTCTCCTATTCAAACATGATCATGTCAATGGTGTACATGGTGATCGAATGCCTTCGACTTTCATCTGCTAGCATAAATGGATATATTCTTCGATAAACAAATACAACCTCAAGATCATGTATGTACCTCAAAGTCTATGTTTATCATCCTTAAGAGGTGATCAGACGGATTCCTCCTCAAGGGACATGGGAAGCCATTAGCATCGAAGAACTGAGACATAATGGGGAATGCACTTAGTGAGCGTTAACTGCATTCAAGCATGCATTGAATGATTTATCATGCATGCACACGTACGAGAAATGTTTAACTTATGTTTAGTTGTCTTGTTACTCGCAGGAACCAATTTGTAAAATTAAGCCAGAATAAGGCGCTGAGGCACATGCCATTGCAGGCGATGGGTTAAAGATAGAGAAATGTTGGTAAAATTAAGAACGATGGATTAGTTTGGTATTGTGTTGACTTTTCTCCACTACGAATTGTACTAGAATCGGTAAAAATTGTCTTACCTGGCGGGATTCGCAGTTTAGCACAAGACTTAATATAATAATTACACCAAACTGTGCCAAAGGAGTAATAGAATGATTTTTTTTGTAGTAGTTAGTAATATGAGGCCTAGCTCTAAAAATATATATTCTTTTAGAAATTTAATATGCGGTTATTTAAATAAGTGCTCCTTTTGTGGAATACCGATGTGTGTAATATCCCTTTGTGAGTACGAGGCAAGCCAATCAAAGCCTATAGCACAAGTCCATACGTCCATGCTGGGTTCAACCTAGCTTAAAGCCTTAACCGAGGTAGGTAAAGCAAAGTGCCGGTTGAGTTCTACAGTTCTACTACTCTTATTCTAAACGTAAGTAGTTTTAGACATTGACAAGGTTTACAATACGAGACTTTGACCATCAATTTCAATACAAATATATTTCTTTAAATAAAAATAATTATACATTACCAAAGTATATTTCATAATGAATCTAGTAACACTAATTTGATGCTATCACTCTTAGTAATTCTTTATATGTTAATAGTTAAACCTATAAATATTTGACCAGCACATGTTCTAAGCGGAGTTCATACTTCCAGTCCTGTCGGCGGCGTGGACGGATATGATAATAAATGCGTCAAATTTTCGTGGCGTCTTCTACAAAGATGCTAGAATGCTACATGTGGGCCAATATAGATCTTTGGCTTAACTGCACACCAGCCATAGATTTGTCCACGACCACGCGGCTGCCGGTGACCTCCCTCACAGAGGGCATTTCAATGCAATACATTATTTTGCTATGTCTTATGTTTTCTATATCACTTAAAAATAACAACACATATAACTCCCTCAATAAAAAAATATCTATCAGTAGGCTAAATTAATAAATTTACACCTTCTCCTATCTTTCTGTCTCCTCTTTTCTTCCTTACTGGTCCCGCATATTTAATGTGGTTGACACAATCCTAATCCCCGATGCATGTTTTAACTATATCTTCCTTATTGTTTATGTACTCTCATACAAGATACTACTTTCCTCTCTCTTTTTTAATTCTTTGTCACATCATCTCGCATTCTTTGTAGATAGCTAATTATTCTCTACGCCTAAGTTTATAGGGCGTATTTTCTCTTAGCACGTAGACTAAAGTGATAGTGAAAATGGCTAGATTACCCTGGTTATTATCTCTAAGCACTATATTCAATGCATGTATATAAAAAAACAAATAAAATTGCATATTTATTAGGAGTATGAAGAGAGGATCACACTAATTTTATATTGGAACATGAAATATGCTATATATTCATGGATAAGATCATTCAAAAAATACGTCTTATAAATTTGAACGGATCAAGTATTGGCTAACACACCTAGGTGTAACGAATAATATTGTAGATTATAATTTTCCGTGCTGAATAGGTACGTGCCTGCTTTTAAGTAAGAAGTAAACACGTACTTTAACCAAAAAAAAAGGGAGGGTGGGAGTCGATGTAACCTAATAGTAGTACCTATCGAATTTTATTTTTTCAAATCATCTTTCACATCGTATAAATGATAACGGTGATGTGCGGTTGAAAAATATACTCAGTGCTGACCTTTCTATCACATCCAAAAGAAACATGGAGCCGTTCATTATCGACTTCTTTAAGAAAACATAAGTACTACATTTTGCATTTTTACTCTTTATCAATATATAAACTTTATCGCTAGTTTTATCTATATATTTTAGAAATATGCCATAAAATATCGGTCTAATATTATCATTTTCATATAGCCAACAATATTGCATATAGACGCTATCATGTGCATCCTACTATCTAGACACAATCAAGGGAATGGAATTAATCAGAAGTATTAATCTCCAAACAGTTGAAGGGATAGCGAACAGTTAAGATTTCACTTCCAAATCTATATGCTGGGATATCCTCCATATGGCTGTCTCCAGTCTCGACAATAGTGTTGATAATGAACTTTTCAAGTTGATTTAATACATTAACAAGGGGCTAGCATGTTAACACTGAGTTAGGGGATTGCACTCCCTCAAATAGATGTCCTGTCAGAACCTCGATCGACATAACCTGTAAAACTCGGTTTCTATATCTATGATAGTAAAAAATTTCCAAAATTTTTTATATTATGGAAATACTTTTAATCATAAATATATTATCTTCTTTAAATCTTAGGAATTTTTAAAAATGATTTAAAGCCTTAATCAAGATAATTTGCATCATTACACCAAGGGAGTGGTTTGCATTAGAAGCCTCTCCGCCCACACATGCACATAATAACCCACCACCTAGGTTCATAGCGTTCTTTTTCTTAAATTTAGATACGTTTTTCCTACTTATTACTAAGACATATAGTTTCTCCTGCATATGTTTCACTTCTTACTTACTGAATAATGGTTCAACCATATATCACCTATGGAGTTCGAATCATGCCAAGCATTTGTAGTATGTATGCATCCGTCCATTCCTTGCAGACATATTTAATATCACTAACCTCAATTGCATCAGAAGCTGGCCCAAAATACACTGTCCTCCCATTGGCCAGCAGACAAAGCCCATGGAAGAGCTCGAAGACCTCTGTGCTTGGCTGGTGCACGGCGGCGACGACCGTCATCCGATTTCTAGTTGCAAGCCCGGCGATACGGCTCATGACGTGGTACGACGCGGCGCTATCGAGCCCGCTGGTTGGCTCGTCGAGGAAGACCAGCGCCGGCGATGACAGCAGCTCTATACAGATGCTCACTCGCTTCCGCTGACCGCCACTTATGCCTTTGCACACACGGCCGCCGATTCGGGATTCAGCCACCGCGGCTAGTCCCATCTGCTGGATAGCATGGTCCGCGCGCGACCGCTTCTCAGCCGGCGGCAAGGAGTCGGGCAGCTGGAGCTGCGCCGAGTAGTACACAGCCTCCGTCACTGTCAGCGTCGCCATCAGCACATTCTCCTGGGTCAGGTAGGCCTTCAATACATGTTCCCAGTTAGTTGTACTTAGACGTCAAAACATTGTTTCTATCGATCCCAATTTATGTACAACTTACGGAGGTCCCAAAAGCAAGCTTCTCACGCCGACCATTGATCAGGATGTCTCCACTTCCTTTCATGTTGGGGCCAAGTCGTCCTGTGTAAACGTGTAATTAAGCAGAACACACACTATGGTCACAACGTTTTGCAATGATATAATAGGGTCAAGGCAAAGGGATGATAGCATTAGAGCATGTACAATGCAAGATGCTTGTATATAAGTGCTTAAAAAGAGAGAATATAGCCACATCATCAAGCATCCATGCAAAAGTTATTTCCTCCAATGCAAGCATCTCTTCCATAGGTGCTTAGATGCTATATTATCTATTAATAGATATAGTTATACACATAAGCACCTACTAAGCACCGGTGCTTATTTAAGCATCGATGCTTCAAAATAAGCACCTTATCTATCCTATGTGGCAAGAAAAATCAGTTTTTTATTACTAAGCATATCTCTAAGCGCCTGCATTGGACATGCTCTTAGTGTCAAGTATTTAAATATTGTTGATGTGCTAACTATATTCATTCCCATTCTGATCAATGTTTCTTATTAAGTCCATATCGTCCTTTTTTACGTTTGCTACATACATACATACATACATACATACATACATACATACATACATACATACATACATACATACATACATACATACATACATACATACATACATACATACATACATACACATATACATGCATATATATACATATATACATACATACATATATATGCATGCATATATATATATATATACATATATATACATACATATATATATATATATATACATACATATATATATATATATACATATATATATATATACATATATATATACATACATATATACATATATATATACATACATACATATATATACATATATATATACATACATACATATATATACATATATATATATACATACAAACATATATATACATATATATATATACATATATATACATACATATATATATACATATATATATATATACATATATATATATACATATATATATATATATATATATATATACATATATATATATATATACATATATATATATATATATATGTATATGTATATATATATATGTATACATATATATATATACATATATATATATACATATACATATATATATATATATATACATATACATATATATATATATATATATATATATATATATATATATATATATTCGTAAGTTAAAGTCAAAAACCAAAACCAAAATCCAATATAAACGGCCCTTACTTAATTTCAGTTTTTGTTAAAAAAAATAATTGCTATAGGGAAAACTAGCACAGAGACGAGTATAGTGGTAACTCTCACTGGCACGTTGGACTCATCACCTACTCGAAGAGATCTACACTACTACAAAAAGTGTCATCACAGACAGATTGAAATTGTCATCACAGATGGTTTTCCAAACCGTCTGAATTTATGGATCAGTGATAATCAGAGGTTATCACAAACGGTTTGTGAGCCGTCTATGATAATCATAACTCAGACGGTTTGTAACTAGAACCGTCTGTGAAGAACACTATCACAGACGGCTTGAATCAAAAACCGTCTGTGATACTCACACATCACAAATGGTTCTAGCTACCAACCGTCTGTAATGGATGAGTATCACAGATGGTTGGTAGCTAGAACCGTCTGTGATATTTTTTTCATCACTAACGGTTGGTAGATAGAACCGTCTATGATGTGCGAGTATCACATACGGTTTTTGGTTTGAGCCGTCTGTGATAATACTTCACATACGGTTTATATCACAAAATCATCTGTTGTAGTTCATTCTATACCTATTTGTTTTTTCTTTTTTTGACTAGCCTCAGGAAATGTTAACTATGCCATATGAAAATAAGCAAATACAGTAAGAAACACAGTACACATTATATTTTTATTAAGATTAGAACGTACCATTACAATATCTCAAAACAACGAGCAGGTCACCCATCTAGCTAACACAACAAGAACTGAGAAAAAACAAAGATCATCTATGCATAGGCCTTCTCACCCCAGCGCACTAGCTGGATGTCTTTGACGCCCACCATCGTTGGTGTTGATTGAGCGTCGCCTTGGTAGCTAGTTGCTTCTGCGGTGTCTTGCCTCCCGTAGACTTGTGCGTCGTCTGCTTCGTACGGGCTATTATGGTAAGGGTCAAGGAGGAGGAGAACAGTAAGAAGGCTGGGATTTGGGTGATTATTTATAGGGGAGGGAGAGGTGGGAGTGCGAAATTTTTGGCGCGGGGACGGAGAGGTGGAGCTACGATCCGTGGGGTGAGAGTTGGTGGATTTCTATTCGCTAGGATTGGGTTGGGGAGGATCGACGGGCCCAGCAGTCAGATTATCATAGACGGTTCTATATACAAACTGTCTGTGATACTCTCTATCACAGACGATTGATAGCTAGAACCGTCTATGATGAATTAATATCACAGACGGTTCTATATACCAACTGTCTCAAAAGATAAAATAGTAAAGTTTTATGTGGCTTATATATACTCATTTGTAAGGTTTTGATAAGATCTACAACTTTTCAGTTGAAGGAAAAATCTAAATTCCGAAGGGAAGGCCAAGAAAAAGGGCAAAAATAGAAACCAAAAACTTGTAACACAAATTTGGGGCTGAAGATAGCCGATTTTGAGGGTCTTTGAGGGCGACGGGCGCAAGCGGGTCTTTTTTGGATCGGGCTCGTTGTTAACTTTCCAACGTGTATGAGAACGTCGGAAACGGACACCGTATGCAAAAGTTATGCCTGTTTTACTAAAGATGTCTCGGAATGGAATCCTACTCAGACTCAGGCGGAAGATTATGAAAATTTAGAGGATTGTAAGGCGGGAAATATATCACAGACGTTTTTTAATACAAACCGTCTATGATAATAATTATCACAGACGGTTTGTAATACAAACCGCGTATGAAATATCACCGCCTATGAAATATCACAGACGGTTCTTATCTAGAACCGTCTGTAATACTTCATAGATAGTTTGTATTAAAAACCACGGTTTGTATTAAAAACTATCTGTGAAAATATCATAGACAGTTATTCGTATGAATCGTCTATGATGTAAGCGTCCAGTTTAGCCTGTTTTGTAGTAGTACTACATACTCTATCACATGGGATTTTCTCTAGTGTAAGTTGTCTTTCAATCAGGGGTTTTTTGGACCATGGGTTTACACGATAAACCCTTGGTCTTGTCTTGCCAGCTAGGGTGTGAAATAGAGTGAGGAAGGTTGAATTTTCAAGTTACCTGCTAGGGCGTCAAGTAGGGTGGTCTTGCCACAGCCGGAAGGCCCCATCAGAGCCATCACTTCGCCGGGGCGCGCGTACCCGCTGAGCCCATCGAGGATCACGGCACGGCCCTCCCTCCCGTCGGCAGCCATCACAGAGAGATCCTTCCACGTCAGAAAGACCCCACGGCAGGACACCTCGCAGCGGTCGCCGGCTTCAACGCCATCGAGAGCTACGCCATGGTGACACCGATCAGGACGACAGTTCACTCCGCCGTCTACCCCGTTATCTGAAGAACCTGCCGGTGGCGGCTCGGAGAAATTACGTGACGCCAAGATGGAGCTGAACGGGCACGCCACCCAGCTGCGCCATGAAGCCATAGCTGCTCTGGCAGTGCTCCACGTCGACCTTAGTGGCCTCGTGGGGCTTGGCGTCGGAGCCCATCTCGGCAGAGGTGACGCTGCCATATATGACTATACGCCTGTGGTCGTGTATATATTCTTTTGCTTTTCTTTGTTCAAGTTTCCTGTAGCTTGTAGTAGGAGGCTTGTGTGCGCGTTAGTGTCTGTACTTCCAAAGAATCATGGGGATGCCTGGTGCTTAATTCGTTGCATCTTAAGCTTGCCGCGTCTACCAGCATATATATAGTTACATAGGAGTAGTTGTATGCTGTGGTGCATTTATTGTATGGTGCCGTGGCGTCTTAACTGAACCGTTTGTGCGTATCGTCACCTTGTGAGCAATTATGCGGAACGTGTCTCGTTTATAGTTAGGAGTTGATTTGTCCAACAACCTGTACTTTTTTATCTCACGTATATCTATTACATTCATAGAATTTTTTTTTAAGCACAAGGTGCATACACACACTCATATTACCTACATACACATTTATGTCTACACATCTTTAAAATTTATCAGACACCTAAAAACTTACGGAGCATGCGGATACATGTTTTTCTCCTGAATATACACAATGTACTTCTAAAATTGAAGAACACCAAACTAGGACTTAAATCCTGATGGGCTGAGTGTACACCCGCACTCCTATCTAAAATCTTTATCCAACAGATGTCCACATCTGCTGTTGGATCAATGAAACTCGAGCTTAACACTACACAAATAATGGCCCTATTCTTTTTGGCTTCTAGAAGCTGCTTTTTGGTTTTTCTACAGTAACTAACTTTTAAACGGAGTATCTTTTCAAAATAAGGTCTACTAGTTAATTGTAGTACATACTATACCGACTTCATTTATATCGGCAAAAACTGCACACGAGTTTTTGTTACTTTGTAATCTCTCACATAAACAGCTCAAAAGCCACAAGCCGCAGCCAAAAGCCACAATCTGCAGCCAAAAAGAACAGGCCAATATCATGTAGAGATACTTTTATTGCATAGTACAGACATATTTTTTATTGTATAGTACAGACATATTTTTTATTGTATAGTACAGACATATTTTTTAGTCTCTATGATTATAAAGACATCTTTCAAAATGCCACAACAGTGCCTCTGCATGCACTCACTACTACAGAAAAGGTCATCACAGACGGTTCAAAAATATCATCACAGACGGTTTCTGGACCGTCTGAATTTATGGGTCAGTGATAATCGAAGGTTATCACAGATGGTTGTCGAACCGTCTGTAATATATCAATATCACAGACGGTTTTTAGTTAAAAACCGTCTGTGATAGCTGATTATCACAGACGGTTGTCTGTGATATTGATATATCACAGACGGTTTTTAGTTAAAAATCGTCTATGATAGGTGATAATCACAGACGGTTTTTACTTACGAACCGTGTGTGATATATCAATATCACAGACGGTTTTTAGTTAAAAACCGTCTGTGATATTCTTTTCTATGCCTAAATCTATTTCTGTTTATTGGTTAGCCCCAGGAAATGCTAGCCATGCCCTCTGAAACAAACAGATAAAGATGTACATGTATACATACAATTCACATATCAATTCATTTCAGAAACATAAAATATCCAATTCACATCTCAATTCATTTCACAAACATAAAACATCCAATTCACATCGCACTTCATTTCAGAAACATAAAGCATCCATTTCGCAAATCAATTAATTGAAATGAAATAAAATATCCATTAACAAATACACAATTACAAAAAATCTACATTGCATTTGCACTTAGATGGTAACATTGCATTTTTTATTGCTCTATCACTCCGGAATCGAGGTCTCGCGAAAGGAACAGATCCATAATCAACGAACTTGTCAGACTACATAAGCTATACTTGGATGGTGCATGATTGCCATTCAAGTATTGCTTATGCAGCCGACAAGTTCGTTGATTATGGATCCATTCCTTTCGCGAGACCTCGATTCCGGAGTGATAAGAGCAATAAAAAATCATTGCGCGCAGTGGAACTCTCCATCTGATCTTATGACTTTAGTCCACAAAAACCAAGCGAACTCTCCTCGAATTTGTGCAAAGTCCGGCTATTTCAATGCAGATGTAGAGATGGGCGCAGCCTGTCGATAGGAATATTAACGCGCGTATATATATAACCTGATAAGTATGAAATAAATGTGGGAAGATTGACAAACCTTAGAATTGGTGATCTTCGAGGAATCGAGGAGTAGTCTCATATGGTGGCACACGTAGAATCCACACGTGTTGCCTGGCTGCTGCTGGTGGCACTGCAAAAAATAGAATGTGTTAAATCAAAAGGCATTACTGCTAAGTGTTGTATAGGATTAATTAATATGTAGCTAGCGAATACCCAAAAATTGCGAATATGTTTCAAGGGCTTGGCCCCTGTCGTCGAGCCACATGCTTGTACGTATGTGGCGAACGACCTTCATTATTCGAAAAAGTTAGATTAGTCATTCGGAAGGAAAGAAAGAGTACAATGTACAATGTACTTACCTATCGAGTATTTCGGCGATAGCTGTGTACTTGGATTTGTTCTTACTTAGAGAATCAAGGTATATAGCCTTGTTCTATTTTGGTATAATTACAATTAAAATCCAATGGAAGTTCTCATTGTATGGCATAAGAACAAATTCCTTATCGCAATGAGCCAGCAGTGTTGATGTAATATAGCTCTCGACGAAGGATACATCCTCGTTAATGGTATCAATGGCAACCAAGCGTGGGTCCAGGAAACCAATTGGTGATTTCGATGATCTAGCTTCGGTCACCATGAATCTATATATATACACAGAAAAGCAACAAATTGTGACATATATCGGTATTACATGAACAGAGACTGTGATTGTACAGACTTACAGCGTCCAGCATCGAACGAGTGAGATGTAGAGAGCGTTGAGCGTGAAAAGACCAAATATATCGTCAAAGGTCACCGCGAAGACACATTCCTGAATTTCTTGCTGGAAATGATCCTGCCTGAATTTGACAGTGATACCTGAGCGTCGTTCTGCCTCTGGCCTATTAGACTGTTCCATATACCAAGCGTGTAATGTTTGGCAACCAAGTCCTAGGGTTACGAGGTGCTCTTCCGGGAATATCATCGGCTCGCCTAGCACGAATTTGTGGGCCAATGGCAGGTACGGGATATCATCATCATCCTTCGTTTTTGGTTTGCCCTGGCCACTGCCTCGACTGTAGGTCGACTTTATGGTAGTCGACTGTAATGGTAGCACCGGTGCAAGTTGCTTTGGCGAGAATAGCACCCGTGGAGATAGCACCTGTGCAGGTAGCTCTGCTTCGCACTGCCCTTGTGGAGATAGCACCAGTGCATTTAGCTCTGGTTCGCGCTGCCCTTCTAGTCCGGGCACCGGTGAAGAAGCCTCTAGGGAGATGTCGCTTTTGGACCACTGGATGAATGTTCCAATGGCCTGCCCTAGAGTCATGATCTCGTCGTTGGGGGGCTTCGGTAGCGGGACTATCTTAAAATTGGCATGCACACCACACACCATCCACATTAACTTTTGCGTAGCCTGGCGCTAAAGCTTGACCGTGCACCAGGGCCCCGATAGCAGACGGATATGCTTGGCCCCAAGCAGCGTACAAGGGAACGGAGACATATCTTACTTGGAGCCTGCACTTCGTAGGCTCCTACATAACGATACAAAATTAGCTACTCCAATAGACCTATCAATGGAGCAAGCATTCGAGAGATAATAATTATTACCTGGATGTTGTCCACAGGAAATCTGGCCTCGCTTTCCGTCGGATTGGACGCGCAACTACTCGGACGGT
The DNA here is from genome assembly GCA_017311315.1 of Dendrocalamus latiflorus. NCBI lineage: Eukaryota > Viridiplantae > Streptophyta > Magnoliopsida > Poales > Poaceae > Dendrocalamus > Dendrocalamus latiflorus. The sequence goes on from CM029672.1 coordinate 20,855,312, forward strand.
TGTGCGGGCTATCTAGCACAGGAGCGGCGGCAGCCTGCTGACTTTCTGTATGTTTTCGCACCCCATCTCTGACTACATCAGCCAGCTCATCCATTAGCTCCTCTCTAAGAGATGCCTTGATCTATTCTCGTAGCCGCTCCTCACGCTCGGCTTTGGTTCTCTTCCTATGCCGATACATTTCGGAGTCATCTTGGAAACCATGTTTCCAAGGAACGTAAAGCCCAAGGCCTCTCGTACGGCCTACGTGCTCCTTGTTTCCCAGGGTCGTAGAGAGAATATCATTCTCCCTTGTTCCCTGGAATGATCCCAGGGTAGATTCAAAACTCAGCTCTTCCTGCAAGAGCACGACATGTCATTTCACTTCGTAGTGGAGTAATTACAAGCTACGTAGTTCGATCGATATCTTACCAGGCATTGGGACACTTGCTAGTCTGCAGGGTTTCGAAAGGAGACGTCCCCCGATGTCGTTGTAGATGACCTTGCTCTAATCCAATTTCGAGCGCGGTCATCCCGGATATTGGAAAATGGTGGGGCGATGTCCTGTTGGGTTGCCAGTTCATCCTCCCTCCTCCCCTGCGGGATTTTACCCGTATACTCAGCTGTGCCAAGTCTGTGGGTGTGTGTGTTTTTTTCCTGGAGGGCCTTGTGCGCCGCACTTGTACTTTTGAAATCTTCAGTCGTCTTCATCGCCTTGAACTGTTCCCATTGTGGTTCCAGAAATGGATATTTATGAAAGGGTGTTTCGTCCGTCTCCACGTATTTCTTGACAAGCGTGCTCTTGAAGTTCTTCCATGCTTTGCACGCGGCTAGCAAGGTTTGTCGTTGCACGGTGTCTTGGTGTTCTTCTAGGATCTCGAACGATGCCAAAAGTTCGGTCAGCAGCTCACGTTTCCATGTGTTAGGCACGCTCTTCCACGAATTGAATGTGATCTCAATTCGTTCTCGTGCAACTATTCCGACCATGCTTCAGAATGTGCTTACTGCTTTGGGAGGAAGGAGAGGGGTCCCAAATTCATCGGCCGCAGTGATGGTAAATCGGCCCTCAAGCTTCTTCGGTAGCCCTCTTCCTCGGCGTTGTGATTTGGAGGGGACGCATCCGGCGATGATGTTGAAGAATGCGCGGGTGACATGTTGCTCATTTTGTGGGTCTATTAGGATAAATGAGGAGCAAAAAAAGTGAAACATGATGCTCAATGTTAGGAAGAGAGGAGAGGAGTAGAGGGGAGGGGGAGAAGGGAGAGGGTGATGTGGACAAAGAGAGGGGGTGATGTGTCTATCTTAGCACCTACTTTAGTTGCTAACACTATATACTAATACTCACAACAACACACAATATATTCGAAATGTTAACACAATGTGCAGTAAACAAGATCATTTGACACAATATATTCGAAATGTTAACACAATATGCAGTAAATAAGATCATTTGACACAATATATTCGAAATGTTAACACAATGTGCAGTAAACAAGATCATTTGACACAATATATTCGAAATGTTAACACAATGTGCAGTAAACAAGATCATTTGACATAATATATTCCAAATGTTAACACAATGTGCAGTAAACAAGATCATTTGACACAATATATTCGAAATGTTAACACAATGTGCAGTAAACAAGATCATTTGACACAATATATTCGAAATGTTAACACAATGTGCAGTAAACAAGATTATTTGACACAATATATTCGAAATGCTAACACAATGTGGAGTAAACAAGATCATTTGACACAATATATTCGAAATGTTAACACAATGTGCAGTAAACAAGATCATTTGACATAATATATTCCAAATGTTAACACAATGTGCAGTAAACAAGATCATTTGACACAGTATATTCCAAATGTTAACGCAATGTGCAGTAAACAAGATCATTTGACACACTATATTCGAAATGTTAACATAATGTGCAGTAAACAAGATCATTTGACACAATATATTCCAAATGTTAACACAATGTGTAGTAAACAAGATCCTTGCCTTCTACGGCGACGGCGGCGTGGACGGAGAGGGGCTCGGGGAGGCGACGACGGGCTCGGGGAGGCGGCGACGCGCTCAGGGAGGCGGCCGATGAGGGGCTTGGGGGAGCCGACTCGGGGAGGCGGCCGACGAGGGGCTTGGGGGAGTCGGCTCGGGGAGGCAGCGACGCGCTCGGGGAGGCGGCGATGGGCTCGGGGAGGCGGCGACGCGCTCGGGGAGGCGGCGACACGCTCGGGGAGGCGGCTCGGGGAGGCAACAGGCTCGGGGGAGGCGACGGCGGCGATGGAGGAGCGAGGAGGCGGCGAGATTTAGATCTATAACTGCAGGATACGTGGAAAACCCTAGCCAGAGGGTATATATAGGGAGGTTTATTACAAACGGCTCTAAAGTAAGAACTGTCTGTGATATCACTATCACAAACGGTTCTACATTTAGAACCATCTGTGATAGTATAACTATACTATCACAGACAATTCTTACTTTAGAACCGTCTGTGATAAGCCTTGGTAGGAACCTCCTTGGGATGGCCCGATCTTCACGACAGTAGGTCGAAGAACCGAGGATAACTTGCTGCGAACAGCGGGTAACTAGCTTTATACCTGCCAAGGTTGGATGCGACCAAACGACGGGGAGAGAGACACCGAAACCTTGAGGACTTCAACTCGATCTCCGAACGACCGCAGAACCACAATCCGGGACTAACCCACACAAAAGGCCCGAAAGCCTAGAGCACGAATTAGGGGATCTCAAAGGGATCTCTTCACGAGTCCAAGAAGAACAAGGAAGAACAATGGTGTGAGTAAGACACTTAGCAGCTCGGCTGCAAAACTATGGTTTATCAAATGATTCAAAGCTGCCAATTGTTTAGATACAAGGGGTATTTATACTAGGAACAACCCTCCTAGTTGAGTGTGAAAAGGAATTGGAATTTCTGAAGGTAGGCTAGGTGAAAGGTCTCCACGAGATGAATTCCCGAGGAGGTCTCGCGTGACTGTTAGCCTTCTGAGCAGTCTCCACTAATTCGATCATAACTTCTTATTGGAAAGTCCAAATGACGTGGGGTTTGTTGCATTGGAAACTAGACTTGATAAGCTTTCCATCAAGTACTCATGGACCCCCAGAGCCTTCGGAAAACAAAAGTTATGGTTGCTTCTTTGTGGCTGTAGGTGCTGTCAGCCAGGTGGTCTGATCGTAGCATTGTATTTGTTCCTCATGCCAAGTAGCTTCCTCCGCTTCATGTGTAAACCTAAGTAACATCAATGTAGAACATTTAGGTTGTATAACATCCTGAGATATGTTGAAATCAAAATCAGCTAGGAATGAATTCACCTGTTCTTGTATTTTCTTGGCACGACTTCGTGTAAGTGGACCTTGATTTGTATCCTTTATGCTTGATGGTGAATAGTTGATATGTGATGGAACATGCTGAGCTGGGATGTCCTCATCATCCTCCCCCTCTTGAAAAGGAGTCGTCCTCGACTCTTCTGGTCCAAAGAATGGAGACAGATCGGAGACATTGAAGGTTGAGCTTACACCATACGTACTTGGAAGTTCAATTTCATATGCATTGTCATTGATCTTGCGGAGCACTTTGAAGGGACCATCGGCACGTGGCTGCAGCTTGCACTTGCGTTGTTCAGGGAAACGGTCCTTGCGCAAATGCACCCAAACTAAGTCTCCTTGTTCAAATAACATCTTCTTACGCCCTTTGTTGGCACGTTTCATGTACATCTTGGTCATCTTTTCTATGTTTTCTTTTGCTCGATCATGAAGCTTCTTGACAAATTCTGCACGTTTGCTTGCATCAAAATTTACACGTTCCTGCATAGGCAAAGGCAAAAGATCGATAGGAGCAGTAGGTTTGAAACCATATACAATCTCAAATGGACAAAACTTAGTGGTCGAGTGTACTGCCCTGTTGTATGCAAACTCCACATGAGGCAAGCTTTCCTCCCATAATTTCAAATTTTTCTTGAGAACAGCTCGCAGCAGTGTCGACAATGTTCGGTTCACAACTTCAGTTTGACCATCAGTTTGTGGATGACATGTCGTAGAGAACAGCAATTTTGTCCCAAGTTTTCCCCATAAGGTCTTCCAAAAGTAGCTCAAAAACTTGGTGTCACGATCTGAAACAATGGTCCGCGGCACGCCATGAAGTCTTACAATTTCCCTGAAAAATAATTCAGCAATATATGAAGCATCATCGCTCTTATGACAGGGAATGAAATGAGCCATCTTGCTAAATCTATCAACCACAACAAAGATGGAATCCCTCCCCCTCTTAGTTCGAGGTAAACCAAGAACAAAATCCATTGAAATGTCTTCCCAAGGTACACTAGGAATAGGTAGAGGGGTGTACAAGCCATGAGGGTTCAAACGGGACTTAGCTTTGTGGCATGTTTCGCAGCGCATGACATATCTCTCCACATCGCGTCGCATCTTCGGCCAAAAGAAGTGATCAACCAACACTTGTTCCGTCTTTTAGCACCAAAATGACCCATAAGCCCACCGGCATGAGCTTCCTGCACAAGCATGAGACGAACAGAACATTCTGGAATACAAAGTTTGTTAGCCCGAAACAAAAATCCATCATGTAAATGAAACTTTTCCCAGCCCTTTCCATCATTACATTTGGAATATGGTTCAGCAAAATAAGGATCAGCAATATACAAATCTTTCACATTTTCTAATCCAAGAATTTTAGCATCAAGCTGATAAAGCAAAGCATGGCGTCTAGACAAAGCATCAGCTACAACATTATCCTTCCCTTTTTTGTACTTAACAATGTAAGGAAAAGACTCAATGAATTCACTCCACTTAGCATGTCTTCGGTTTAGTTTTAGTTGGCCCTTAAGATGTTTCAAGGATTCATGGTCGGAGTGTATCACAAATTCTTTGGGCAAGAGATAATGTTGCCAAGTTTCCAAACTTCTTACAAGAGCATATAATTCTTTATCATAAACGGAGTAATTTAGAATTGGACCACTTAGCTTTTCACTGAAATATGCAATAGGCATACCTTCTTGCATGAGCACGCCACCAATCCCCACACCACTTGCGTCACATTCAATTTCAATGGTCTTACCAAAGTCAGGAAGTGCAAGGAGTGGTGCAGTTGTCAACTTCATTTTCAGATCCTCAAATGCCTTCTCTTGTGCCTCACCCCAATGGAATAGCACATCTTTCTTTGTTAATTCATTGATGGGTGCAGCAATGGTACTGAAGTCTTTCACAAACCGACGATAGAAACCTGCAAGTCCAAGGAAACTGCGCACTTGGCTCACATTCTGTGGAGGCAACCATTCACGAATAGCTTTTATCTTTTCTTCATCAACTTCGACACCTTGACCTGAAACAACAAAACCAAGAAAGACTACCTTGTCGGTGCAAAAGGTGCACTTGGCAAGGTTAGCATACAAGCATTCCTTTCTCAAAACACATAGCACACTTGCTAGATGTTCAATATGTTCTTCAAGAGACTTGCTGTAAATTAAGATATCATCGAAGTAAACAACAACAAATTTGCCAATAAAAGCTCTAAGCACATGATTCATCAATCTCATGAAAGTACTTGGTGCATTTGTCAATCCAAACGGCATCACCAACCATTCATACAACCCCAATTTGGTTTTGAAAGCAGTTTTCCACTCATCTCCCTCTCTCATTCGGATTTGGTGATAGCCACTTCTCAAGTCAATTTTTGTGAAAATGATAGCACCACTAAGCTCATCAAGCATGTCATCCAGTCTAGGTATTGGATGTCTATATCTTATTGTTATGTTATTGATAGCTCGGCAATCAACACACATTCTCCATGAGCCATCTTTTTTTGGAACTAAAATAACAGGGACAGCACATGGTGAAAGACTTTCTTTTACATACCCTTTCTCGATCAACTCTTGAACTTGGCGCTGAATTTCCTTTGTTTCCTCCGGGTTGGTGCGATACGGGGCTCGGTTTGGAAGTGGGGCACCAGGGACAAGGTCGATTTGATGTTCGATTCCTCTCTTAGGTGGCAGCCCTGGTGGTACTTCATCCGAGAATACATCCTTATATTCCTGCAACACATCATAAACAACACTTGGCAATATAGAGGGTAAGTTGTTAGTGGAAAGAAAATTGTCCTTGTACAGGAGTACAAAGAACATGGCATTGGGTTCACTCAATTCTTTTAAATCCCCTTTCCTAGCCATCATGACTAATCCCTCTTTTCCCATTGGCTTGGTTCTTTGTAGCTGTGGAGTTTTATTTGGCTTTGGATTCACTACCTCACTATGTTTGTGGGTCACTCGTAAGTGGTTCTCACTCTCTCGCTGTTTTCTTTTTACATCATCCTTCAATATCTCCTCCGGTGTCAAAGGAAGCAAAGTGATTCGCTCTCCTTTGTACATGAGAGATAACTTGTTGGTTCGACCAAAAATCTGAACATCACGATCATATAACCATGGTCTTCCTAGCAGCAGTTGGCATGCTTGCATAGGCACCACATCACACTCCACATGATCATTATACTTCCCAATAGAGAAAGGAACTGTCACAACATGGTTTACACGTAGCGTACCACAATCATTAAGCCATTGCATCTTGTATGGAGTAGGATGGCGCCGCTGTTTTAACCCCATTCGCTCAACCAATTCTTGACTTGCAATATTGTTGCAGCTGCCATTATCAACAATAATTCTACACAACTTGTCCTTGATCATGCCTCGAGTATGGAAGAGATTGTGTCGCTGTCCATTCTCTTCTTTTTCAGCAGTAACACTAAGCACTCGAAGAGAAATAAAGCAATTATTATCACCTTCGTCGGGTTGGATCTCACTCCCATCATTGCCCACTGTTTCTTCTTGTATGCCATCTTCTTCTTGCTCACTTTCAGATTCCCACTCGCCTAGCTCATTCACAAACATGGTTCTTCTACTAGGACATTCAGCAGCGACATGTCCTCAGCCTTTGCATTTGTGACATACAATCTCTCGGCTATGTGAAGATGATGCTGCAGCCGAAGCGACAGAGGATGCTGCTGTACGGGCAGCAGGGTGTTGATTTTTTTTGTTGCGCTGTAGGTGAAGAGGCCGAAGAGAGTGTAGACTTTGCAGCAGCAGTAGATGGTGAAGACCTGGCGGCAATGCCTTGAGATCGATCACCAACAATAGAAGTACTGGGCTGCTGCCGACGCCATGGAGCTGAAGTGAAACGGCTCCCAGAAGAACGTCTATGTCCCTCTCGTTGAATCTTCTTCTCCGTACGCATTGCTTGATCCACAAGATCTTGCAGATTATGATATGGAAACATCTCAACAAAACTTGAAATTTCTTCATTAAGACCACGCAAAAAATCTTGCCATTTTTGATTCACCATCTTCTCTAATCCCAGTACGAACCATGAGTAGTTCCATCTCCTTATAATATTCATCAACTGACCTAGAACCTTGTCTCAATGTTTGCAACCTATTGTGAAGGTCACGATTATAGCTCGAAGGAACAAAGCGCCTTCTCATGGCACGCTTCATTTCAGCCCATGTATCAATATGCTCACGTCCCAACACAAGCTGATTCTCTTGTATTTGATTCCACCAAGTGAGGGCATAACCAGAAAACTCAACTGAAGCAAGGTTTACACACCTCTGGTTGGACAGATTATGCACTCTGAAAATCTGATCACATTGCTCCTCCCACTCAAGATATGCATCAGGTTCTTCTTTTCCCGTAAACTTAGGGACACTCAGCTTGACTCGAGCAATGTTATCCGCATCATCCCTAGCACGGCGACCATGGGGCTGTCTTCTATCTCTATGGATAGCATCTCGACGATGATCTCGATGTCCATATCGCCCACCATCAGCAAATAGATTCTCATTATCATCAAATTCCTCATCATGGTCATCATCATTATGGTCTTCTTCATCATGAAAACGCACACAGTGGCCAAAAGCCCGACCATGAGCACCTCCCCCGTGCTGCAGAATATGTGCAGCTGCGCCTCGGCCACGATGAGCACCGCCCCCTCGTCCATCACCCCGACCAAGATCTTGCTGGCCGTGGAAGTCGTCATTAGCAGCAGCTCCCACTGAGTTCTCATCAGCGGCTTCACCATGATCAGCAGCAGGGTTAGGTTGATGTAGACCCCCACCACCAGCGACGGGAAGGCGTTCATTGAGCATCTGTCCCATGGCCTGAACCAGTTCACGTAATTGTTGCATCTCAGCTCGTGTGACTGGTTGTTCATCTCCTTCATGATTTTCCCCATGTACACTTGAGTTGGAACCTGCCATGTTAGCAAAGAGAAAGTGGAATAGATAATATTTGTGGAATCACACAACCTCACCTCTTACTTACCAAAGCTCTTGCTCGTTCTCTAGGACTGTGAATGCGCAAAAAGTGATAGTAACCCAGCTGTGGTTAAGCGGTTGAAAGGTTTACGAGTCGAGAGGTCCGGTTTTCAGATTTTTGTGGAGCTATAGGTGGCTGTTCAAGGAAGGCTGCGGTACTGTAACCAAGTGGCGTAAACCGTTCAAAAGATATGTAAACGTTGCTGTTAAGAACACCACAAACTTGAGTATGCAGAACTGAAATTTTCAGTTTTGTAATCCGCAACACAGCCCCTACTTTTCACTTCTTTTCTCTTCTCTTTTTTTTTTGACTCTTTCTTTCTTCTCTTTTTATTTTTTTTTGACACTAACAGGGGTGCGGATAACAAATAAACAAAACACTATATAAGTAAAGATGGTGACTAGCAACTTGATGAACACAACGACACAAAGGTAACAGTACCGTGAAAAGGCTATGGGATTTTTTTGTGGCTTTTTCAGTGGACTCTAGGAGATGAACAAAACAATAACATATGATGGTAAGACCTACCGTGACAACCTTGCTCTGATACCAAATGGTAGGAACCTCCTTGGGATGGCCCGATCTTCACGACAGTAGGTCGAAGAACCGAGGATAACTTGCTGCGAACAGCGGGTAACTAGCTTTATACCTGCCAAGGTTGGATGCGACCAAACGACGGGGAGAGAGACACCGAAACCTTGAGGACTTCAACTCGATCTCCGAACGACCGCAGAACCACAATCCGGGACTAACCCACACAAAAGGCCCGAAAGCCTAGAGCACGAATTAGGGGATCCCAAAGGGATCTCTTCACGAGTCCAAGAAGAACAAGGAAGAACAATGGTGTGAGTAAGACACTTAGCAGCTCGGCTGCAAAACTATGGTTTATCAAATGATTCAAAGCTGCCAATTGTTTAGATACAAGGGGTATTTATACTAGGAACAACCCTCCTAGTTGAGTGTGAAAAGGAATTGGAATTTCTGAAGGTAGGCTAGGTGAAAGGTCTCCACGAGATGAATTCCCGAGGAGGTCTCACGTGACTGTTAGCCTTCTGAGCAGTCTCCACTAATTCGATCATAACTTCTTATTGGAAAGTCCAAATGACGTGGGGTTTGTTGCATTGGAAACTAGACTTGATAAGCTTTCCATCAAGTACTCATGGACCCCCAGAGCCTTCGGAAAACAAAAGTTATGGTTGCTTCTTTGTGGCTGTAGGTGCTGTCAGCTAGGTGGTCTGATCGTAGCATTGTATTTGTTCCTCATGCCAAGTAGCTTCCTCCGCTTCATGTGTAAACCTAAGTAACATCAATGTAGAACATTTAGGTAGTATAACATCCTGAGATATGTTGAAATCAAAATCAGCTAGGAATGAATTCACCTGTTCTTGTATTTTCTTGGCACGACTTCGTGTAAGTGGACCTTGATTTGTATCCTTTATGCTTGATGGTGAATAGTTGATATGTGATGGAACATGCTGAGCTGGGATGTCCTCATCAAGCCTCTACCCCCGACTGTAGTAATTAAGACAAACACCAACCAGCTGCATTCATATACAACACCAACCAGCATAAATGCAAATTCACATCATATACAACATCAACCAGCATAAATGCAAATTCACATATACACAATGTATTTCTTCACACATTTTCACATATACATAAATGTAAATTCACAAATACATCACACACATGCATTGTTGTATACATAAATGTAAATTCACAAATACATCACACACATGCATTGTTATATACATATATGTCGCACATTCTCATTCTACTTGCTTATTTCCTTTAAAAATTAGCCCTTCATGATGATCAATGCGTACATAACTAGTTTCGTCACGTTGTTCATCGTCGACCCTTATGCCATTTCCAAAAGGAGGTAACTCATGAAATTGATTGTATTCTTCCTCATCCACTACGTTCTCCACTCCGACAATTCTCCTTTTTCCATGAAGAACTACATGGCGTTTCTTATTTGCCAGGTTGGTTACATAGAAAACTTGAATAACTTGGTTGGCGAGTACGAATGGTTCGTCTTTGTACTCGACACGTTGGAGGTCCACGGTAGTGACACTGTACTTGTCAACCTTCACCTGTGGGAGATGCACCCAACGGCAGCAAAATAAGGGGATCTTGAAAACCACGTAGTCGAGCTCCCAATCTCTTCTATGAACCCATAGTATAAGTTTCTCGACCCATCGGTACTGAACGCATCTATGCGGACACCGCTGTTCTGGTTAGTGCTCTTTACATCCTGAGACTGTGTATAGAATGTGTACCCATTTATGTCATATTCTTGCCATGTCACAACTGTAAATGTTGGCCCTTTTGCCAACCATGTCAGCATCTCACTTGGCGAGCTCCTAGCGATTTGCTCCTTCAACCATTGGTTGAACCGACTGTTGTGTTGCCTCATGATCCAAACATCCGGCCGCTCCGGATTCTATTGCTGAAGCACATCCTTGTGCTGGTCGACATAAGGTGCCACTTCAGTCATGTGTTGCAAGACCGTGAAGTGGGCTTGAGTATACGTGTCAACATCTGCAGTGATTGCTTTCCTTCCGATAGTTCTGATACCCTTCAGCCTCCCCTCATGACGAGATTGAAGCACACCTATCGGTTGAGTCTGAGCCATATAATCGACACAAAACTTAATGACCTCTTCGCTTGCATAACCTTCGACGATGCTGCCCTCCGGCCGAGATCGATTCCGTACGTAGGACTTGAGAATTCCCATGAACCTCTCAACTGGGTAGATGCTACGTACGAATACGGGCCCGCACATTTTTATCTCTCACACAACGTGAACAATGAGATGGACCATAATATCGAAAAACGAAGGAGGGAAATACATTTCAAGATGACATAGAGTCATCACCACCTCATCTTGCAGAGCATCTAGTCCTTCGGGATCGATGACCTTCTGAGCAATTATGTTAAAGAAATAACATAGCCTCATAATTGTCTCTCGGACTTTGATCGGCAAAATATTTCTAATTACAAAAGGGAGCATCTGTGTCATCAGCACATGACAATCATGAGACTTCATGCCATTTAACTTCAAATCTTGCATCGAAACAAGTTTCTTCACGTTGCCGGAGTAACCAGACGGAACTTTGACACCATGCAAGCACTGGCACAGTTCTGTTTTCTCGGCCTTGGACAGAGTGTAACACGAAGGGGGAAGGTACGTTCGTCGATTGTCTGTTATTGTCGGTGCTAACTCAGGCCTGATGTCCATATCAGCCAAGTCAAGCTGTGCATTGATGCCGTCCTTTGTTTTGTCACGAATGTTCAGTAAGAGACCAATCAAGCTGTCACATACAATATTTTCTACGTGCATGACGTCGATGCAGTGTCGAACATCTAGGTACTCCCAATAAGGTAAGTCCCAAAATATTGATCTCTTCTTCCAGGTGCTCTTCTCATCAGCCCTCAATCTACGTCCCTTTCTGAGGACAACATCTAAATCCTTAACCATATCATAAACCTTGTGTCCCCTTAAATGCCTTGGAGCTGAACTATCTTCCTTCTCTCCGTCAAATTGTTTCTTCATCTTGCGGTATGGGTGAGCCCTCCGAAGGAACCGGCGGTGACGCATGTAGACCGTTTTGCGTGAGTGTCTCAGCCACACACTCTCGGTATCATCTAAACAGTGGGTACAAGCTTTGGCACCTTTTGTACTCTGGCCCGATAGGTTAGCAAGGGCAGGATAATCATTTATGGTGCAGAACAATAAAGAGCGCAAAATGAAGTTCTCTCGTTTGTATGCATCCCATACCTGTACCCCTTCATTCCACAATACTTTTAGATCTTCCACCAACGGTGCTAGGTACACATCGATATCATTCTCTGGTTGCTTTGGCCCTTGGATAAGTATTGACAGCAGAATATACTTTCGCTTTATACACAACCAAAAAGGAAGGTTACAGATGCAGAGAGTCACGGGCCGTGTGCTATGTCGGCTGCTTATGCTACTGAAAGGATTCATTCCATCTGTACTCAGTCCAAACCTTATATTCCTTGGTTCTGCACCGAATTTTACAAAACTCCTGTCGATGTTTCTCCATTGGGCGGAATCAGCAAGGTGTCTTAGCATTCCATCCTTCTTGCGCTCCTCCGAGTGCCAACGCAGCAGTTTTGCCTCCTTTGAATTTGCAAAAAACCAAACGGAGAATTATAGGAAAATACCATGCCACCTTAGCAGGAGGTCGTTTCTTCGCCTCTGTTCCCTCGTCGTCATCTGATTGATTGTTACGTTTGTATCGGGATGTATTGCACACTAGACATACATGCATGTTTGCATACTCTTTACGGTACAGGATACAGTTGTTCGGACATGCATGTATTCTTTCTACTTCCATTCCCAATGGACAAAGAACCTTCTTGGCTTTATACATGGTTTTAGGCAACTCATTTCCCTCCGGAAGCATGTCCGCTAAAAGACCTAGCAGCGTCGTGAAACTCTTGTCGGACCAACCATTGCTTGCCTTCAGTTTCAACAGTTCAAGCACGGCCGACAACCTCGCGTACTTAGACCTGCAGCACGTGAACAAAGGTTTCTCCGAGTCCTCCATCAAGCCCTGGAATTTAACATACTCTCTCTCATCATAGTTCTCTTCTACATCGCGAAGCATCTGGTCCAGATTGTCATCGTGCAACCTATCCGAATCCGAACCACAATCGACATCATCCGGCGGCATGTCATTCACTTCACCGGCGATGTCATCTGGCGGCATATCATTCACTTCACCAGCAATGTCATCCGGCGGCAAATGATCATTGACTTCGCCATGACTGGTCCAACACGTATAACCCTTTTTAAAACCCCTTCTATTCAAGTGTGCTTCAATTTGCCCTCGGTTCTTAAACATCTTTAAATTCTCGCAGTCAGTGCATGGACAGTACATATATTCCACCCCCTTATTCAGCATATCCTTCTCGGCAGCTCTTGCAAAAGCAGACACGCCATTAATATACTCTTCACTTACACGACTCGCGGCATACATCCAGCTTCGGTCCTACGTTATGTATATATATAACAACTTAGTATTAAAAAATAAATTATTTAATTATTACTACATATACCACATGCTTTCAGGCTTTGCTAGCTTAATTCATATTACAAACACAACAGGTATTATATAACCAACAATTTTGCAAACCATCTTCAATAACACTCACCAATTACTTACATCTAAATTGTAAATGCAAAGATTACTTCAAAGCTCAATCTCTGCCTCCTGAAATCGCCTAGCTTGTCTCCTGAGCGAAAGAGTAAAACACCAGCTAGATCTGGATCGAAATGAAGATAGATGCGGTTCTGAGCAGCGCAATAAATGCGTAGCGTCGTCTGTGATACTTGTTTTCTCTAGTATTAGGCTTTCTGTAGTAGTGACTGTTGCTTTGGCCAGAAAGACATTTACTGTAATGTTGAAACCAAACCTCGAACTAAAGACCCTGTAATAATTCAAGTAGCTCCATTAACCAACCCAGCCTCAAATCAGAACATGTTATTTTGGTTGTTATGAGTAGTACATAACATATATCTCAAACATAAAAAATGTCTCTAGCGAATCAAAAGTGCACCTAATAATGTTTCTACATGATAAGATCGATTTAAGAAGTGTCTCAAAAAAAATGTCTCTACATGATTTTTGTTTGATGATTTACAAATTGCCTAAAAAAACGCCTCTACAGTCCATATTCCATGTTCTTTATCCAAAACAACTAAAATAGTGTCTATACATTTAAGGCACCATCTAATGCGCTATAAAAAGTGTCTTTACAATATAATATGGCAATTTATAGAAACAAATAAAAAATATGTATAAGAAAGTCCCTCTACGTGGGGTTTTTGTTGCAGTGTAACCGCCTGATCGATGAGTACGCACACCGTCACACAGATATTTGATACTTTAATTTGTCTCCTCCCTAAATCATTGCATCTTTGTATCCCTCCCAAAATCACTTATGGAATCTCAACTCTCCTCACCCAATTAGGGGTACAATCGATTAGGTATTTTCCGACCAACTGACCCATTTCATATCGGATTCGGGAAGACATGTCGTTATTTTTCATAGTCAAGGTCAGAGTGGAATATTTTTTATCAGATATGGATTCAATGAAAAAGGAATCCATCGGTCACAGATATATTCAGGATTTCCTTAGATAGTTATGAAGAATTAATCTTGGATATTCAAAAATCAGCACTTATCTCGAGCTCTAATCCTTGCCTTCTCACCTCGACAAAACTCGACTGAGTGATCAATTCCACTTTTCTTTTCTGACTAGCACTACTACAAAAGAGACTAAACTGGACGCTTACATCACAGATGGTTCCTAGGAACCGTCTATGTTGTAAGTTTCACAGACAGTTTATATGAATAACCGTCTGTGATAATACAAGACATCACAGAGGGTTCTTGATAAGAACCGTCTTTGATAATGGCAGACATCATAGACAGTTTTTTATTTAAACCGTCTGTGAAGTAAGAACCGTCTGTGAATTATCACAGACGGTTCTTGATAAGAACTGTCTGTGATAATGGTAGACATCACAGACGGTTTATATTAAAAACCATCTATGATAATAAAGTTATCACAGATGGTTTGTATTAAAAACCGTCTGTGTGTGATATGTTTCCCACCTCGTAATCCCCCAAAATTTCATAATCTCCCGCCTGAGTCCGAGTAGGATTCAGTTTTGAGACACCTTTAGTAAATGGGCATAACTACGGTGTCCGTTTTCGACGTTCTTGTACTCGTTGAAAAGCTAACGACGAGCCCGATTTAAAAAAATGATCAGCTTGTGCCAGTCGCCCTCTAAGACCCTCAAAATCGGCCATCTTTAGCCCCAAATTTGTGTTTTATGTTTCTATTTCTGTTTTTGCCAAAATATTTGATCTTCCCTTTGGAATTTGGGTTTCGTCTCAACTGCAAAGTTGTAGATCTCGTCGAAACCTTTCAAACAAGTATGTATAAGCCTTATAAAATTTTTAAATTTTATCTTTTGAGACTAGTTATTGTACCGATATATTGTTTTTGTGATACCATTATCACAGACGGTTTTTGTTATGCACCATCTGTAATATCTCTTGTTATCGTAGACGGTTTTTGTTATGAACCGTCTGTGATGTCCCGCCACATCACCGATCCGCGGCATATCCCCCAGGATCCCAATCTCACCCGTCCATTATCTCTGCATCAACGGCAAGCACCGTTCTCCTACCCACATCTTACCCCTTATTAACCCTCCCTCTCTCTCGTTTGTGCGCGGCAAGAGTGAGAAGGGGTTCGGCAAGGGCGATTGAAATTTCGTTTGAAGCAAGATGAAAAGGAAGAAGGCAATGGCAAATCTGCACTATTCGAAGTCACCGGTATGGAAGCTGTTGATTTTGGCATAGAATCTAAAAATGGTGTTCGATGCCTTTTTGTTTTTGCTACTTAAAAATTTTCATGCACCACTTGTTTTAGATTGTATTTTAATGAAGGATGTGTAAGTCTAGCTTGCATTAGCCTGAAGTTTTTTGTAGTGTAAGCATTTTTCTGAATTTGTAACCGTGAAATTGTATGTGTCCTCTTGTGTATGCAGAGCTATGAGTAACCTACTCGATATCTTGTGATGTTGTAATGGTGGATTCTAATCTTAATGGAAATAGATTGTGTTGCTGTATTTGTTACTGTATTTGCTTGTTTTTAGATGATATAGTTAACATTTCCTGATGCTAGATGAAAAATAGAAAAAAATTAGATATACAATGAACCATCACAGATAGTTTTGTGGTATAAACCGTTTGTGAAGAATTATCACAGACGGCTCGAACCAAAAACCGTCTGTGATGCGAAGTATCACAAACGGTTGGTAGTTAGAACCGTCTGTGATATGTAAGTATCATAGACGTTTGGTAGCTAGAACCGTCTGTGATAGTGTTCTTCACAGACGGTTCTAGTTATAAATCGTCTATGATGTATTTATCACAGATGGCTCACAAACCGTCTATAATAACCTCTGATTATCACTGACACACAAATTCAGATGGTTCAAAAAACCGTTTGTGATGACAGTTTTGAATCGTCTATGATGTCCCTTTTTGTAGTAGTGCAGCACAACTATCTAATCTTCATGTATCTACCAAGTCTCATTTGATATTTCAAACTAAGCAACTATGTAGTCCACAAAACCAACTTACAAAGCTCTACACATGAATGATCTCGTATTCCCCAAACGAAGCTACACAATTTAATTTTTTTTCCTTTCAAGTTACTAGCTAGGGTGTCAAGTGGGGAGGTCTTGCCACAGCCGGAAGGCCCCATCAGAGCCATCACTTTGCCAAGGTGCACGTGTCCGCTGAGCCCATCGAGGATCACGACAAGGCCCTCCCTCCCATTGATAGAAATCACATAGAGATCTCTCCACGTCAGAAAGTGTCCAAGCCCCATCCAACAATTACTAGTTCCTGGTACTTGTTCTGACCACACAGAACAACTTACGACCACGCAGTCGAACTTACGACTAAGCAGAACGTCTTACCGGTATATTGTCTTTGTGATATCATAGATGGTTGTTGTTATGAATTGTCTGTGATATCTCTATCACAGACGGTTTGTAATCCGAACCATCTATGATGTAGTAGTAGAGCGTTTATGACTTGCAAGTCGGAATCGACTTGCTAGTCGTAGAGTGCCTCTGACGTCTTAGTCGTGTATGACTTTCGACCGACAGTTGCGGCTAGATACTCGTGGTAGCTCCGAGTACTCGTATATGGCTTCGTGGTCGTAATTTCGAGTGCTCGTAAACGACAACGTGGTCGTAGCTCCGAGTGGTCGTAAACGACCTCACAGTCATAAGTTCGACTGCGTGATTGTAAGTTGTTCTATGTGATCGGAATGAGTACCAAGTACTCGTAGTCATGGGATTGGGCTTCGATAAGTGGTATCAGAGTTTCGTCGACCATCTGGGAGATATGTCTTTGTCGAGGGCTCGACCAGGAAGGCAGTCTGTGACTCATCCACGACAAGACCATCCGTGTTCACCTATGCCTCCTCCACGCTGACTGTGGCACCGTGACGACGGTAGTCGTGTCATCTAGCGCGTCGTCAGGGAGGCATCAGGCTCGGTGGTCTACCCCATGCTCATGCGAACGAACTACAATGACTGGGCGATCATCATGCGAGTGAACCTCCAACTTAAGGTATGACCACGGTCAGTGGTATGACCACGGGCGGTGGTATGACCACAGGTAGTGGTACGCCCACAGGCGGATTTTCATCTCTGCCATCAACCATTCTGTCGGACATTGACCTTGATGATGAAGGAGCTCCACGGAGGTTCCGCATGGTGCAGGACTGCATCAACGACACCCCTCCACACGAGCTCAAGCTTGATCCGAACGAGTTGCACATGCTGACGATGGAGGAGCCAGCCTCTATAACTAAGGCCCAGGCTAACCGAGGGTGGCGGATGGTGATGCAAGAGGAGATGAACTTCATCGAAGAGAACCACACATGGGACCTGATCGATCTTCAGACTGGGAAATGCCCAATTGGTCTTAAGTGGGTGTTCAAGCTCAAGAAGGACACACACGGCGAGATCGTGAAGCGCAAGGCATGTCTGGTGGCAAAGGGCTATTGATGCGGACCAACTAAGGATTAGTTGATGCGTAGGGATGGCCCGATCTTTCCCGGTATGTTCAGCATGGTTCCTTCTCCTTGGATAGAGTCTTCTCCTTGTCTTGATGCAGCAAACAATATTAATAAGGGCAATTTGCACTAGTATGCAAGGCGCACACTAGAAGCAATCCGCCGAACTCCCCAAACCGTGAATTCAGCAAGAAGACACGAATTAGAAGAGATGAACCTTGTAGATTCAATGGGCAATCTCAAGAATATCCTATTCTTGCTTTGCACCAAATCAACAAACTCCAAACGAGAAAACCTTGCAATCACGCAATATGGCCGCCACCAACCATCATGGCGAATTTCTCCTTTATTTCACAAGTATAAAAACTTAACATATCATAGCCTAAGTTACAATGGAGCTAAGGCCCTGGCCTCATATTGGCGCACAATGCACGGCCTTGACTAAAACTCACGCACAACCTGGCCTAAGGCCGAAACAAACTCCAATACGAACTAAAAAGGAAATATCTAATCTACTACCACCGGATTCTCTCTCAATTTGCGATGTGATTATAATAATTCCATGGCTAGCACCTTATCCATTGTATGGGGCTTCAAAATAGCTTTCCAACGAGTCCAGGAACGCCCAAATCGGACTCAGTTTGTAAAAGTTATGGACGTTTTCGTATGGATCTTGCTAGTTGTCCCAAACCGAGTTCGAACCAGATTCAAATCTTTATATGTTTTGGTTTCTTGTTCAAGAGGCTTTCAAATCCATTTGGAACCTGAAAAGGAATCCTTCTCAACCTTTGAAAAACCATGGTGTGGTCGGATTTTACCCTTACTTGCATTGCAATACTCGGACTCTTTATGTTTGGCAGGTCTCGCGCGTCTCTCCGGACGGCTCGTGTAGCGTCCAATGAAGTTGTCATAACTTTGTGTAGGAAGCTCCAATTAATTGTAACACCCCAGGACCCACATTACCCTGGGATGCTACTAAAACTGCTCTACAACGAGCCAATTTACAAGATAAAATAAACTAGCAACAATTACTAAACAAGATAGTATAAGCGGAAGCATAAACAACTAAGGAATAACAGGATAGTGATAGCAATTCACTATTTAAAACATCCTCCAACATTTTAATGTAAAACATAGTTCACAAATTTAACATTATTAAGATAATGTAAACAAAGCTATGCAAGGTCTAGAATCCTTTCAACTTTATTACAGCATAAAAATATGATTCACGTGCATCAGTGTGGTGCCGTTTTACCCTTCCCATGCATGCTTAAAGTCCACCTGTAGGGAGGGGGAAACAAGTGTGAGATAAAAATCTCAGCAAGCAAACTGTTTAACAGGCTATTCAAACTACAAACAATTATACATCATCATTTATAATTCCATACAACTATAACCACAATTCATGTCCACAATTATTAAACCACCACAAACTTCCATGAATCATACCTCTTCAATTTCAGATTTTATTGGCATATGAATGCAGTCATTTTATCCACAATTAAATGCAAATGAAACATTTAATCTTCCACAAACCACAATAGGTTAATTATCAACATTTTTCCACAATTACAATGTTATTATCCTCAACCTCAAATCACCATCAATGACGTTAAAGCATTAACAAATAAAATCTTGTTTGACTACTTTAAATTCTCAACCACTACAACTAGCAAAAGCAATAAAACATATGTATGTTTTAATTCAACACTTTATTATTTCTCACATCCACAATTGTTATCAACAATTAATACAAGAGAAAAGAATCTCATGCCACAATCACAAACCTTACCGTACACAAGGGATGAACCCCATTCCACGTCCACAACCATAATCCTCATACCACAAATAGCTCACATGAGCCAATTCCACATTACAACTATGAAGTTGTATAATCCACATTACAACTATGAGTTGAATATTCCACACAATAACTTCACCACAACATATTGCATATGTATGCAAATGAATCTTTCCACAATGCAATGCATATGAATGCTATGCTCCACATCACTCTTTCCAGGGCAAGATTTGAGGTGCATCGTATTACGGCAATATACGATGCTTCCCGCGGGATAAGAGGTGCATCGTATTACGGCAATATACGATGCTGTACCGGTACGGTCGCGGCTAAGTGCGGCAACATCCACATATGCATATGACATGATATGACATGATAATCACAAATCACATTAATCCATCCTCAAAGGAGCATCAACATGCTCACGACATATCCACATCCACCACATGTTATTTTCATGTTCCACATTATAACATTAAGCAAGATTTCCACATGGCTACTAGCAGATTATCAACATATCAATGGATAAGTACTTGCTACCAACTCCACAATTAAATTATCATGCAATCATGACATAATGTATCAAATTATGATAATAATGTAAACTGCAAGTAGAAGGAATAACAAGTTAAACGGTAGCAACCACCGCTATATTTACTTGCCTCAAACCGACGAAGCAAAGTAAAATCAAGAGCGCTCAGGGACAAGACCACCTGTCCAAAAGGCAACTCTCAGCACACAGCTACAGCATACAAATATGACATTAATAATTAAAAACGTCGCTAGAACCCCGAACCCGCACAAACTCCTCTCCGCTCAACAATTCAGCAAATTACCCTCTGCAGCAGTGCTGCTTAACATTTTCGTAACTTTAAAAATATTGATCCATTTACAGCAAACAATATCTCTCTGGATTCATCGCTTAAAAGCCTACATTTTACATGTAGAACACCTATTTTTATTTTGATCACAGCTAGGTGTAATTTAATGCCCAAAGCAGAGTAAGAACTCTGTTCTGGCAGATTGGACAACAATAAACAAATGCGTCCCAACATCAGTAAAAGGGTCTACAAATTCTGAATTTTATACAGAAGCTAGATCTCTAAATTATCTACAACTTTCTCAATTACGGCCATGGTCATAAAAATCATTTACGACCTCTAATTCCCAGATTACCGTCGGTCTGTACCAATCTGCTCACCTGACGAACAGCAGTATTCCCGACCCTGTAACTCCCAGATAACAAGGCATAAAATTCCGAAACAAATACAGCACATGCGTCTGGAAGTCCTCTACAACTTTCCTTTTGGGAAGGTCCGCAGAAAAATTCGTTTACTAGGTCAAAACCTCGCGAACAGACACGCTGCGCGAATTAATCTACATGCAGACATCAGCTAATCTCTAATCGGGCAATTAATCTATTAACTACCTTCCAAATCCGTGCCAAGAACCCTAATTATTCCATAGAACAGAGGGTTTGGGATGAGGAAAAATTACCTAGATGATGGATCACCCCTTTTTTTCCTCCTCCTCTTCTTCTTCCTTCTCCTTCCTTCTTCTCCTTCTCCTTCCTCTCCTTGGCTCCAATGGCAGCAGCACTTGTGGGGGGTGGGGGCACCAACCAGGGAGGAGGGCTGCGCCCAAGACGGTGGGAAAGGGGGTGGCGGCTGTGGGGGGAAAGGGGGAGAGTGGCTTAGGGTTTTAGGGGAGGGAGAGGGGGAGGTGCGGCCACCCCTTGGGCCTCCGGCCCAAGGTGGTCGGCCCACTCTCCCGATAGCCCATCCGAGTTTATTATTATAATTTTTAATTTATTTTATTCATTTTACACTGTTCTATAATTTTTATTTTTTCCTTCCCGCGATTTACCGAAAAACCGGTGACTCCGCGATTATTTTAAAACTTACGCCGAATCGACGATCAGGGTATTACATTCTCCCCACCTAAAAAGGATTCGTCCTCGAATCTAACTCCTCAAACCACAAATCAAGATAAAAGCAAGAAAAGCGCAATGAAGGAAAGAACAACCACAAGAAAGAGCATCCCAAGGATAGATCATCCCAAGGGAACCACTACTACGGGTTCTCACCCGCCTTGAAGAACTCGGGTCCTTCTTCTACATTTGAACTTCAAGCTCCCACGTCACCTCCCGCTCGGATTGATTCGCCAAGAGGGCCTCCACATACATGGTGGTTCTCTTCCTCATGTCCAACTCCGATGAGTCCACGACACGCGCCGGTGAACGCCGAGCACCCGCAACTCTTTTGTTGGCTCTGAGCGGCCAACAGATCCTGCCATTCTCACAAAATTCTCCGCCACAACTATCAAGCCACTATCTAATACCATCCTCCTTCCTAAAACATTTTCCTCTATTTATTATAATCAGGATAATACATTGTACCCCTTTTAAAGAATTCAACCACAGATTCCACTCATAACAATACTCATAGCACGAACAATAACTTCGCAGAAGGAACCCAACCAAAAGAGGAATAAAAGATTCTCAAGCAACATACTAGCAAACAACCTTCCTTCAAAGAACCACAATCCAAAACAAAGGATTCACAACAAAACCATTCACACTCTCCAAATAGACATTTGGAAAAACCACACTGCACGAGCAAAGAGTGAAAATCACTCGACAGACCAAAACAATCATTTTCTTTTCCTAACTGGAAAAGAATACACCACAACATATAACAACTCAATTTGCAGATGACCTCTGTCATAAACACACAGTTTAAACAAGAATCAAGAGAGCATATTACTGCTCGAGTTATTAATAATTCCCCAATCCATTCCCTTTGGAAATTTAACTTCCTCGAACCAAGGATTTTCAAATCATCACCCAACACACCAACTCATTTATCTTAGGTTGGCAACTTCGACAATGCGCTCAAACTGAGTACATCATCCACACCCTTGCAGAGAGACTCTACTGTCTCCACAAAAATACATTCTAGCCAAGACAACGACCAATGGAATTACTTTGACAGATAATTCCTAAAACACCTCAATCCTTTTAAGGATAACAACTCGAAATTCATATCACACCCACATTCTCACCAAAATCAATCACATGACCACACCAACTAGATGCCATACACCTCTTAAAGGACTTTGCAACCCAAATTGATTACTCCTTTCTTAGAAGAGGCAAAAAGAAGTAAATTTCAGCACAGAGGATGATGCTACCATCCGCAATAAATGCAAGACCAAAAGAAATAGCAACAATCTTGGATAGCAAAAGATAAGATCACAGTTGAAGGCACATGCCCCTCAAGAAGAAAATACCAAATCTCAACCAATAAAAATACAGTATTGCCATTTGAGCTCAAGAAACTCTTAGGCGGCGGAAAAAAATATTGCCATTTGAGTTCAAGAAGCTCTTAAGCGGCGAAATTAAGAAGTCAAACACACCTAAAAAAATCGCATGACATTACTTCAACCTCCAATACTTTTACTGCACTCTTTCTTTTAACAAAGAGAACAACTTTCTTTGATTACAGTATCACCTTGACAATTCCAACAAAAGTGATTTAAAGACCACAACACATTAATCCCTTAAGAACTAATAAAAGCTCTCAACACGTCACTTTGCTCAAACAATTTCAGCTGCCACATAAGTCATGAGATCAAAAAGATTGCGTACGCAAATCTCAAAACTTTTGATTTAAGTAGTATCATGGAAGTTATCAAATTCTTTTATTTAAGGAACATTCAACATTATCATCACAACCACAACTAACCATCATGCTAACATCAGAATAATACATTCTTAACAAGCATCATCATATCCACAAATCCCTTCATAAACTTTTCCAAAAGAAACATAAGAAATCACTTCATCATGTTTCTATTATCTGAGTAAGATTGCGACTACTTAATCTAGGAAATCCTAGTGCATAAGCCACCATATTAAATCAAAGCTTTTAAACAAGATGATACTAGAACATGACAATCTCACAAACATGCTAGTATGAATCTCTTATTAGATTCCATATATTCAATTCTTATTGATGCTCAACTCTAATTTAGCACAAATTGATTGTACTCTAGTCATTACTAGCAATAATTGTTATTATTTTATCATAACAACATTAATGATCCTAACTCCGTTTTACAATCATAAAACAATCATGAGCATAGATTCAGTATCCCACCTTACGTCCAGAAATTAGAACGAAATAACTTTAAACTTCAATAATACCAGCTTTGTAAGACAAGATTCTACAAGTCAATACATCCGCCTTCCTCTATTTTTTTATACATATTTCAACAATTTAGCATGGTGAAAGATAGATGAATCTAGCAATTGTACATGCTCATAAAGTATCTAAATAAAGGACATATTAAAGGTTAATATTACCAAGGCAATATTCCAACACCTCCTTACTTAATCATTCCAAACGGTCAGATTAATTACTATAAACAAAAATAATTCAATTTATCCAACATGATAGAAATTTAAACAATCATAATAATCATTCCAATTCTTTTGCACACTCCTCAATAACTCCATGAGTTCCAATCATGTATAGACAAGTTCTTAATCACAGTTCTTCAAGAAACTATTACAAGGCGATATCAAATTAATCAACTATATTTCCGAGGATGCTAGTTAAATTAATTATGCACCATACTAACATCTCAACTTGATAATTCATACCTTATGAATTAGTTTATATGGTTACCACCTTCCACTTAAGCATAGCAAAACACCACAAAGGGTTTTAACACTCTCTTTCAGAAAGGAGTGGAAATAAACTTCAACACCCGAAATAATCTAAAAAAATACATAGATCCAAGGCTTTAACATATTAATGAGTTTGCAACACAAAACTTTCATTGGTAAAAATACCAAGCGAACCAATGAGTCATGATTCACAACAAGACAAAATTCCCACAAAGGGACTAACCTTGCAAATCAACAATATTCACAAGCAACAATAGTGTCTTACTAGTCCGAAAAGAAACAATAATTGCTTCAACGAACAGATAGAGACCAATTGCAAACCCTCAACTACAATGAACCACAAACTCAAGAGAAATTCATTAACTGCAATAGACAAAGAATTGGCCAAAATCAACTCAAGGAAGATATCAACATTTCTAAATAAACTCACTCACAACATCCGCAACTAAGTTACCCGAGGTAACTACATCGCTAATCCCCATGCTACAAACAGTGGTATGACCTGGCAATGCCAAGGCAGCAAATACAACCTCTACATCTTATCATTGACAATTCTCACTCATAACAGTCATAGGAGCAAATCATAATCATACAAGATTATCTCATAACGTAAATCATCAATACAACATGTCAAAAGCATAAATGCAATGCTTGACCCATCCCATCCTAATGTGCACCAGTGTGTCAATTTAATAATTTAATTACCACGGACCTAACGCCCGCTCTGATACCAACTGTAACACCCCAGGACCCACATTACCCTGGGATGCTACTAAAACTGCTCTACAACGAGCCAATTTACAAGATAAAATAAACTGGCAACAATTACTAAACAAGATAGTATAAGCGGAAGCATAAACAACTAAGGAATAACAGGATAGTGATAGCAATTCACTATTTAAAACATCCTCCAACATTTTAATCTAAAACATAGTTCACAAATTTAACATTATTAAGATAATGTAAACAAAGCTATGCAAGGTCTAGAATCCTTTCAACTTTATTACAGCATAAAAATATGATTCACGTGCATCAGTGTGGTGCCGTTCTACCCTTCCCATGCATGCTCAAAGTCCACCTGTAGGGAGGGGGAAACAAGGGTGAGATAAAAATCTCAGCAAGGAAACTGTTTAACAGGCTATTCAAACTACAAACAATTATACATCATCATTTATAATTCCATACAACTATAACCACAATTCATGTCCACAATTATTAAACCACCACAAACTTCCATGAATCATACCTCTTCAATTTCAGATTTTATTGGCATATGAATGCAGTCATTTTATCCACAATTAAATGCAAATGAAACATTTAATCTTCCACAAACCACAATAGGTTAATCATCAACATTCTTCCACAATTACAATGTTATTATCCTCAACCTCAAATCACCATCAATGACGTTAAAGCATTAACAAATAAAATCTTGTTTGACTACTTTAAATTCTCAACCACTACAACTAGCAAAAGCAATAAAACATATGTATGTTTTAATTCAACACTTTATTATTTCTCACATCCACAATTGTTATCAACAATTAATACAAGAGAAAAGAATCTCATGCCACAATCACAAACCTTACCGTACACAAGGGATGAACCCCATTCCACGTCCACAACCATAATCCTCATACCACAAATAGCTCACATGAGCCAATTCCACATTACAACTATGAAGTTGTATAATCCACATTACAACTATGAGTTGAATATTCCACACAATAACTTCACCACAACATATTGCATATGTATGCAAATGAATCTTTCCACAATGCAATGCATATGAATGCTATGCTCCACATCACTCTTTCCAGGGCAAGATTTGAGGTGCATCGTATTACGGCAATATACGATGCTTCCCGCGGGATAAGAGGTGCATCGTATTACGGCAATATACGATGCTGTACCGGTACGGTCGCGGCTAAGTGCGGCGACATCTACATATGCATATGACATGATATGACATGATAATCACAAATCACATTAATCCATCCTCAAAGGAGCATCAACATGCTCACGACATATCCACATCCACCACATGTTATTTTCATGTTCCACATTATAACATTAAGCAAGATTTCCACATGGCTACTAGCAGATTATCAACATATCAATGGATAAGTACTTGCTACCATCTCCACAATTAAATTATCATGCAATCATGGCATAATGTATCAAATTATGATAATAATGTAAACTGCAAGTAGAAGGAATAACAAGTTAAACGGTAGCAACCACCGCTACGTTTACTTGCCTCAAACCGACGAAGCGAAGTAAAATCAAGAGCGCTCAGGGACAAGACCACCTGTCCAAAAGGCAACTCTCAGCACACAGCTACAGCATACAAACATGACATTAATAATTAAAAACGTCGCTGAACCCCGAACCCGCACAAACTCCTCTCCGCTCAACAATTCAGCAAATTACCCTCTGCAGCAGTGCTGCTTAACATTTTCGTAACTTTAAAAATATTGATCCATTTACAGCAAACGATATCTCTCTGGATTCAACGCTTAAAAGCCTACATTTTTCATGTAGAACACCTATTTTTATTTTGATCACAGCTAGGTGTAATTTAATGCCCAAAACAGAGGAAGAACTCTGTTCTGGCAGATTGGACAGCAATAAACAAATGCGTCCCAACATCAGTAAAAGAGTCTAAAAATTCTGAATTTTATACAGAAGCTAGATCTCTAAATTATCTACAACTTTCTCAATTACGGCCATGGTCATAAAAATCATTTACGACCTCTAATTCCCAGATTACCGTCGGTCTGTACCAATCTGCTCACCTGACGAACAGCAGTATTCCCGACCCTGTAACTCCCAGATAACAAGGCATAAAATTCCGAAACAAATACAGAAGATGCGTCTGGAAGTCCTCTACAACTTTCCTTTTGGGAAGGTCCGCAGAAAAATTCGTTTACTAGGTCAAAACCTCGCGAACAGACACGCTGCGCGAATTAATCTACATGCAGACATCAGCTAATCTCTAATCGGGCAATTAATCTATTAACTACCTTCCAAATCCGTGCCAAGAACCCTAATTATTCCATAGAACAGAGGGTTTGGGATGAGGAAAAATTACCTAGATGATGGATCACCCCTTTTTTTTCCTCCTCCTCTTCTTCTTCCTTCTCCTTCCTTCTTCTCCTTCTCCTTCCTCTCCTTGGCTCCAATGGCAGCAGCACTTGTGGGGGGTGGGGGCACCAACCAGGGAGGGGGGCTGCGCCCAAGAGGGTGGGAAAGGGGGTGGCGGCTGTGGGGGGAAAGGGGGAGAGTGGCTTAGGGTTTTAGGGGAGGGAGAGGGGGAGGTGCGGCCACCCCTTGGGCCTCCAGCCCAAGGTGGTCGGCCCACTCTCCCGATAGCCCATCCGAGTTTATTATTATAATTTTTAATTTATTTTATTCATTTTACACTGTTCTATAATTTTTATTTTTTCCTTCCCGCGATTTACCGAAAAACCGGTGACTTCGCGATTATTTTAAAATTTACGCCGAATCGACGATCAGGGTATTACATTAAGCGCCGTTTGATTCGTTGGAAAGTAGACTTCATTAGATTTCCAAATATATATTTTGTGTGCATTAGAAACATCAGAATTGGCTTTGAGAACTTCATGAACATTGTGGACAAAACTGCAATCACGAGAACTTAATTGATCTTGTATCTTTCTCTTTAGCCAAACTAACTTTCTTTCTTCTCCATCAACACCTGTAATTTCATGCATTGTTGTCTTATTTGCGCTGCACAAAGGAGGAATCACATAAGCATCCACACGAACTAGGATATTTTTCTCTCTCCCATAACCGATAGCTTCTTCTTACGCAATTCAGCACTACTAAGCCTTGTAACTTCAGATTGCATAGATGAAGCTCAAATCAATGTAGCATTCACACTCTTGACCACATCATCCCCTCCCCCTTCAAGCGAAACCGTTCTCGGTTTTGTGGTAATCTTTACAAGCTCCTTGCCCTTGATGGCAATATCAGAAATAATCTCCTCGGCTCTCTTGGGCAGCAAAGATTGAAATACACCTTTATGCATAAAAGTGAAGCGATTGGCTCTCCCTCGATGTGTAACATTGCGATCAAACTTCCACGGACGCCCCAACATGATGTGACACATGTGCATAGTCACGACGTCACACTCCACCTTGTCTTCATATCCATCAATTGAAAACGGCACGCGAACTTTATGAGTAACTTTCAGCTTACCAACATTGTGAAGCCATTGCATATAGTATGGCTTAGGATGACGCCATGTGGTTAATGAGAGTGCATCAACCACGTCCTTACTGATCACATTGTTGTAGCTTCCACCATTGATTATAAGCTTGTACCGTTTGCCTTTGATCATGCATTGGGTTTAAAAAACACCACGTCGCTGCCCCTTCTCAACAATTAGCTTATTGTCACCATCCACCTTATGAGTCATCAAAGTTGGACCAACCTTAGGATCACAATACACATCGTCATGTTCAGATTCCTCGCTTTCGCCCTCCGTGGCATATCCCTCATGTGTGAGTAACACCTTCCTTGCATTTGGGCAATACCTCATCATGTGACCCCTGCCCTTACACTTGAAGCACTCAATTTGACTTGTTCTAGTGGTGGAGAACGTGCTAGAACTAGATTTGGTTGCTTCTTTACCTCTGTTGCTTGTCTCCTTTGAAAAAGCCTCATTTGAACGGCTTGATATCGCCACCTTGGAGTGTGAACCAACATCATCGCCTTTCTGTGATGGACGCCTCCATGGGTTTGTTTGAGTGTTGGCATGTCCACCCTTGGCTTGTTTGCGCTTCAATTGTTGTTCAGCACATTCAGCTTGATGCACCAAGTCTTGGATGTTATAGTAATGGACCATCTCTATCCTATCTTGCACATCCTCATTCAACCCATTAAAGAAACGTGCCATAGTAGCCTCATCATGCTCCTCTGTTTCTATACAAATTATCAACATCTCCATCTCTTTATAATACTCATCAACACTAGAATTATCTTGGTGTAGTTGTTGTAGCCGGTTGTACAAGATCCTAGTGTAGTGTGCTGGGACAAAACGCCGCCTCAAAATATTCTTCAATTGTACCCAAGTATCCGGACGAGCTCCTACGCGACACAATTGATTCCACCAAACAAGAGCATATCCGGTGAACTCAATTGTCGCCAAACGAATCTTCTTATCCTCAGTATAGTGATGGCTGTCAAAAATTTGTTCGACACGCATCTCCCACTCCAAGTACTCCTCCGGTTCAGCTTTACCATTAAATGATAGGATAGAAATTTTTATCTGCCCAATTCCATCATCCACGACAACACACACAGCAAACCCAACACCATCATGCATACCTCCACCACGGGCAGCACCTCTGCCATGCATGTCCCTACCACGGTCAGCACCATGGTAGTCCTGAACAAGGCACGGTTGTGGAGCAAAGCCCGCTGCACCATCAAAAACCTCCTCGTGTTCGTCGTCTTTGTACGGTGCATGCCGTTCGGGATATTTAGGTCCCTATTCAGCATGCTAAAATTGTGGTGGCTAGATGTGTATCGCCTCCATCAACGTGTCAATTCGCGCCCTCAAATCATCAACCTTGCCTTCAAGCTTCCGGCGACAACTCAAGAAGTAGTCATGCGTCGTTTCAAATCCAATTCGTACCTCGGGCAGCAAAGACGCCGCATATTGCGGCACCTACCCAATTGGCTTGGCATGATTATGTCACGCCTCGCCATCTTCAGTCTTCATAGAACCCACCATTAAGAAAAATTCAGCAACCTCGTACCGTGATCAACCACGCTCTGATACCACGATGATGCGGACCAACTAAGGATTAGTTGATGCGTAGGGATGGCCCGATCTTTTTCGGTATGTTCGGCGAGGTTCCTTCTCCTTGTATAGAATCTTCTCCTTATCTTGATGCAGCAAACAATATTGATAAGGACAATTTGCACTAGTATGCAAGGCGCACACTAGAAGCAATCCGCCGAACTCCCCAAACCGTGAATTCAGCAAGAAGACACGAATTAGAAGAGATGAACCTTGTAGATTCAATGGGCAATCTCAAGAATCTCCTATTCTTGCTTTGCATCCAAACGAGAAAACCTTGCAATCATGCAATCTGGCCGCCACCAACCATCATGGCGATTTTCTCCTTTATTTCACAAGTATAAAAACTTATCATATCATAGCCTAAGTTACAATGGGGCTAAGGCCCTGGCCTCATATTGGCGCACAATGCACGGCCTTGACTAAAACTCACGCACAACCTGGCCTAAGGCCGAAACAAACTCCAATACGAACTAAAAAGGAAATATCTAAACTACTACCACCGGATTTTCTCTCAATTTGCGATGTGATTATAAGGATTCCATGGTTGGCACCTTGTACATTGTATGGAACCTTGTACATTGTATGGAAGGCCCAAATCGGACTCCGTTTGTGAAAGTTATGGACGTTTTAGTATCGGTCTTGCCAGTTGTCCCGAACCGAGTCCGAACCGGATTCAAATCTTTATATGTTTTGTTTTCTTGTTCAAAGGGCTTCCAAATCCGTTTGGAACCTGAAAAGGAATCCTTCTCAACCTTTGGAAAACCATGGTGTGGTCGGATTTTACTCTTACTTGCATTGCAATGCTCGGACTCTTTATGTTTGGCAGGTCTCGCGTGTCTCTCCAGACAGCTCGTGCAACATCCAATGCCATAACTTTGTGTAGAAAGCTGAAAATCATGTGTCGTTTGATTCATTGGAAAGTAGACTTCATTAGCTTTCCAAATATGTATTTTGTGTGCATTAGAATCCTTAGAATTGGCTTTGAGAACTTCATGAACATTGCGGATAGAACTACAATCACGGGAAGTTGATTGATCTTGTGTCTTCCTCTTTAGCCAAACTAACTTTATTTCTTCTCCGTCCACACCTGTAATTCCATGCATTGTTGTCTTGTTTGTGCTGCACAAAGGAGGAATCACATAAGCATCCGCACGAACTAGGATATTCTTCTCTCTTCCATAACCGATAGCTTCTTTCTCCTTGCGCAATTCAGCACTACTAAGCCTTGTAACTTTAGATTGCATAGATGAAGCACAAATCAATGTAGCATTCACACTCTTGGCCACATCAGCTATGTTCAGTGTGCCGGCATCGACTTCGACGAGGTAATCGCACCCGTGGCACGCCTCGATTCCGTCAGAGCACTCGTGGTGGTGGCTGCCCATGAGGGATGGCCGGTACATCACCTTGACGTGAAGTTTGCCTTTCTCAACGGCAATCTCTCGGAGGAAGTGTACGTGGCCCAGCCCCTGGTTTCGTCTGCAAGGGGAGTGAGCATCTGGTGCTGCGGCTGCGCAAGGCTCTCTACGGGCTTCGACAGGCGCTGAGAGCCTAGAATGCCAAGCTCGACAACACGATGACCCTCCTCACCTTCAAGCGAACTTCGTCCGAGCATGCCGTGTACATTCAGGGAACTGGTAATGCATGACTACACGTGGGTATCTACGCCGACGACTTGGTGGTGACTAGTGCCCGCCTGTGTACACCTCGCTCGGTGTAGTGATCGATGAAGTCCACAGAGGTGATCTCCCCCCACGATCAATGCGCAAAGCACGCTGCTTGCGCTCAGTCTTGATCTCGACGGAGGCCTGGAACCTCTTGATTGCACCTCCAACCTCGTCCTTGCTCCGAAGGAGAATGAGCCACATGTAGCAGCTCATGTCGTCAACAAGCAAGAGGAAGTAGCGCCTGCCTCTGTGTGTCGCCGGCATGATGGGTCCGCACAGGTTGCTGTGGATAAGGTTGAGGTAGTCGTTGGCACGATATTTGGACTCCTGAGGAAATAGAGTGCGCCGTTGCTTTCCTATGAGGCACCCGTCGTAGATTTGATCGGCGTGGATCACTCAAGGAAGCCCAGGTACCATGCCTATGGTCGACATCTTCCGGAGTGTGTCGAAGTTGAGGTGCTCAAAGTGAGCATGCCAGCGCCATGCCTTGTGGCGTTCTGCAGGCTCATACAGACAAGCTACACCACTCTCAAAGCAAGCTTGTACAGTCGCTTTGGTGATCGTTTCACCTGAGCCATGAGATTGTGCATTCGATCACGAATGCACAGGACTCCATCTTCAATTAGCACACTGTTGCTTCCCTCTTCGAGCTGGGCAATGCTGATGACATTGCTCCGGAGCCGAGGTATGAAGTACATGTTGGTGAGAGCGCAAAGTCAATTCCCTTTTCCGGCGAATAGCATGGTGCCGCGCCCGTGGATTTCGACCATCGAGTCGTCCCTGAACATGACTGAGCTGGTGATCCCACGATCGAGTGCAGAGAATACTGTGCCAAACCCTGTCATGTGGTTTGAAGATCCGGTGTCGAGAAACCAGGAGGTCTCCTCATGCTCTTTGTTGGGGAAGACCGACATGGTGCGTTCCTTGTTGAGGAAGACCTTCCCATCGTCGTGTATAGTGTTGTTGGGCATCCAGGCAATGTCGTCCTCCACCGCCATTATTTCACCCATCAAAAGGGATGGCAGTGGCACATCGTCGATGTTCTGCACCAAATGCGCCTCCTCCATTTTCTTCTTGCGGCAATCGCGAGCCCAGTGCCCCAACTTGCCGTAGTACCTACATTTGTCCTTCTTGGGGTTGTCGGAGCCATCGTGGGAACAGTTCTCCCATCTATTGCCGGAGGAGTCCCATCCACAGTTGCCACGTGGCCTGCCATGCGACTTATTGGTGTTGGAGTGTGATCCACCCCATTCGTGTGCCTGCGCCTGTGCTCTCCACTCCTCCTCCATGAGGAGCAGATGAGTTCCCTTGTCGTTGGTGCCTCGGTTGGCGTAGCATTGCTCCACCGCTCAAAGTCATCTTGTCAGTTCCTTGATCGAGAGAGTGCTCACGTCGAGAAGTGTCTCAATCGAGATGGCCACCTAAAGATAGCAATCTGGGACAACCTACAGGAGTTTCTTAACAACCTCTTCCTCTCGGGCGGGATCGCCGAGGAGTTGGAGATTGTTGGCAACATAGAGATCCTCATCGAGAAGTCGTCGATGGACTCACTGTCTTTGAAGGAGATGCTCCCGAACTCCTTGCGCAGTTCCTGGCGTTGGCCTCGCAGACGCGATCAACGCCCATATGCATGGTCTTCACAGCCTTCCAGGCAGCCTTCGCCGTGTTCTTGACGGCGAGCATCGATAACATTTCAGCTGGCACGACATGGAGAATTGCCGACAACGTGAGCTAGTCGTCGCGGTAGTCAGCGTCTCGGTCTCGATGGCCTCCCAAAGACCTTAAGCCTGGAGGTTCACTCGCATGACGAGCGCCCAGTCGTTGTAGTTCGTTCGCATGAGCATAGGGTTGAGCACCTAGCCCGAAGCCTCCCTAACGACGCGCTAGACGACATGACCACCATCATCACGGTACCACAGTCAGCGTGGAGGAGGCATAGGCGAACACGGATTGTCTTGCCGTGGATGAGTCACAAACTGCCTTCCTGGTTGAGCCCTCGACGAAGACATATCTCCCGGATGGTCGACGAAAGCTCTGATACCACTTGTCGAAGCCCAATCCCACGACTACGAGTACCTGGTACTCGTTCCGATCACACAGAACAACTTACAATCACACAGTCAAACTTACGACCATGCAGAACGTCTTACGACCACGCAGTCGAATTTACGACTGTGAGGTCATTTACGACCACTCGGAGCTACGACTACGTTGCTGTTTATGAGCACTCGAAGCTACGACCATGAAGCCATATACGAGTACTCAGAGCTACCACGAGTATCTAGTCGCAGCTGTCGGTCGAAAGTCGTACACGACTGAGACGTCAGAGGCACTCTACGACTAGTAAGTCGATTCCGACTTACAAGTCGTAAACGCTCTACTACTATGAGTTCCTCAAACACTTGGCTGAACTCAAGCGATAGAGATGGAAGACACAAGGTTTTTTGTGCTGCGTACCAATCACTTTCTGCAGCCTTTCTAGAGACTCTATTTATATCAAAAGAGTACAAGTAAGGGCCGTTTGGCCCCTCCTAAATGTATGCCATGACTACATGGTCGTGCCATCCCACGACTGCAAACTGCGCGTGTTCTCCAATTGAAGGTGAAAAAGACTCGACTAAACACATGACCGGGACATCGTGCTCGACTACTTGACACGCACGATCTAGACGTCGTGCTCAACAATCTGGCAACTTGATCAATTATTCTAACAGAGGACCCATGGCAGGACACCTCACAGTGGTCGTTGGCTTCAACGCCCTCGAGAGCCACGCCATGCTGACAGCCTGACACCGATCTCAACGAGAGTTCACTCCGCCGTCTACCGCATTGGCTAAAGAACCGGCCGGCGGCGGCTCTGAGAAATTATGTGGCGCCAAGATGGAGCTGAACGGGCACGCCACCCAGCTGCGACATGAAGCCATGGCTGCTCGGGCAGTGCTCGACGTCGATCCGAGTGGCCTCGTGGGGTTGGCGTCGGAGCCCATCTCGGCGGAGGTGACGCTGCCATATGACTATACACTACACCAGGAAGGGGCTATAGTAACACGTCTATGTGCTACTACATATCAATAAAGGTGTTACTAGTCTTTGCAGTAACACAATTTTTAAGTGTTCTTATACCCCATGTTACTAGCTAGGTTTGAAGTAACATGTGATAAGTGCTACTACATGTCTAAAAACATGTTACTACCTTGCAACACATATCTTATGTATAAGAACACATATTATGTGCTACAACAAACTACTCTGGTAACACAAATATGTGCTACAACAAGCTACCCCAGTAACACATTTTTAGAGCAATAGTAACACCACTGTAATATGAGTAGCAACACACTTTCTTACACCAAAATATTTTGTGGAAACTTATTTTAATATATATAAATATATATACACATAGATCTAGAGAGAGGAAAAGTAATGATTTTTTCGAAATGACAATTAATTAATTGCAGAATTATTTTCTTTCACAAGAATCACATATTGCACAAAATTATTGAAACGACCACGTCGTAAATTAACCCTAAATGACGAATTAGGACGTTAAGTAGGATTAATTAGGTAGCTAATGATCTAAAATACAGGGGAATTTAAACTTTTTGTGTATCTGTGTAGGGCGAAACCAACAACGATAAACAAATGCGTTACTACCGTAACTCCATTGACGAGGGCGAATACCAGTTTGTATAGGCTAAAGTGAGTAATAAAATTCAATTGCACGAAAAGTAAAAGCTTTTAACTCAACTAAGATATATATATATATATATATATAACAATCTGTAGTACAACAGTAATTAATTACAATTCGTATAGGATAAAATCAATTGCATCCATTGTGCGACAAATTAAAACTTATAACAAGTCAACTAAAAATATTGCAACTTGTACTACATTACCATGACAATACAAATTACAAAAATTATACAAATTCCTTCCCCATCACCAGCAAAGCCGACTGCGATGGGAGCCTGATGAGGCGATGGGGTCCCGATCTTCCGATAGGATGATAACTATCGATTTTGGCGGAGGTGACCCTTGTGATCCGACTACAACCGAACGACGTCGCTTGCGCCTTAGCAATCGCTGAACCACACTCCAAGTTGTTATCAACCGTGCCAAGAACGCGGTTGACCTGACCACGAAGGTCTATTCCTGCATGCAACCGAAGAACACGCAAGAACAAGATAACAAGCAATCTGAAATTGCAAATATTGATATGAAGATCAAAAGGTGGGATTCCGAAGGCTGTCTTGACAGGTGGTCGTCCGACACAACTGAAGAACAGAAGTTTGCATAAGAGCTAAACCTAAACTCAACAAAATCCAAGTCCTAACAAGGGCGGCGGCGGCTCCTTTATAGGGAGAACAACCAGGAGGGGCGTCCAAAGTGCATGCTTTAGGGTTACAAGGCCCATTGGCCCAATTGGTGGTGGCGCAGCACCCTTTTGACTCGGACTCAAAAACCAACGTGGATTGTTTTGATTATTGCAGCCGGCTCGGATGGAATTTGAAGATGAGGTTGGATCTGTTGGCAAGTAGACTTCATAAGCTTTCCATGAAGTACAAGAACGTCCCAAACGGAGTCCGTATGAGAAAGTTACGTTCGTTTCAACTTGCACCATTGCAGCAGTCCGAATCTGATTCCAGTACGTGACCAACACGGACTCTTTTGATGATTGCGGCTGTCTCGGATAGAATTTGAAGATGGGGTTGAATCCTTTAGAAAGTAGACTTGATAAGCTTTCCATCAAGTCCAAGAACGTCCGAAACGGAGTCCGTATGAGAAAGTTACGTCCGTTTAAACTTGCACCATTGCAGCAGTCCGAGTCTGATTCCAAAACGTATCCAACTCGAATTCGTGCTTGACTTGGTCCCAAAGTGACGTGGTGACCTCCATTATTCCTTCCATGCATGTCCAGGACTCCATGTCCCTTTCCTTCATCCTTTTCCAAATTCCTAAGCACAATTAAATCACTTGCATTAGGTAGCGGTCTATTCTCAGTAACATATGAAGGCTGAAGAAACGAATTCACCTTTAGTTCAATCTTGATATTGGGCGCGATTGTCGTATGTGTTGTGGCGTGGTCACATCATCCTCCCCTTCTTGATAGAAAACCGTCCTCGGTTTTAGCATATGTGTAGCCTCACGTATTGCATGATCTTCATCATAAATCTCGGTACATAATAACAAACGCAACAAACTCTCATTATGTAATATCATACGTTCTTTATCACACAAAGTAAAACCTTTTTGAAACGAGCTCACCTTATAATTTAAGTGATGCGTAGGAGCTCTTGTAATTGGAACAACAAGCGTAGCAAATATGGTTGTATCCATAGGGGTCGTGTCCTCATCATCCTCTCCTTCTTGAAAACAAAGCCGTCCTCGGCTTTTGATAAACTGAAAGTATGGTAACAAAGAAGCCAAGGTGTATGCATGGTATATGTATATGTCATCCGTTTTAACAGTTCTTCGTTGTTGCACAATTAATGTTATAACACAGCAGCAATCATAAAAGCTCATTGTATTATTAACCCAAAAGTAATCATATATGTTAATGAACAAATCAAAATTTCTCACACAGTAATTATCGCAACTTGTTTTGCAAATGTAAGTGAAGCATTTATGCAATTCAAATCTTTGAAGTTGTAAACTTGTTGTGGTGGCACATATAGGCAAAGCTACAACTTTTGGAATCAAACAAAGTTTATCCATATAATCAGATTTCATTTGAGCAAAAGCAAATTCATCTAGTAAGGGTGAAAATATTTGCAAGTTCTTCCATACATCAATTTCATTATTCATATTGCCAATGTTAGATGGTTCAATAAGAGAAGAACACATAGGCATTGAATGATCACTAAAATTTATTTTTCTTTCATAATGAACAAGATTGAGCATACAAGAGTTGTTGTTCAAAACAACAAGCTGCAATTTATCCATGTGGTCACAAGTTATGCATATTCGATATACAAGAAATTGATTTCCTACACCATAATCTCCAATCAAATTAAACTTATACCCAGGGGTGTAGGCACTAAACAAGAATTTTGAACATGTAAGTTCAGAAACTTTCTCCAAAGCATGTGACAATTTCATAGGAAGATCCAACATGATGTAACACAATGAATTGGCAGGAGAAATTCTAGTTAAAACTTCTTTATGTCTAACCAAAGCCACATGATCATTGTATGTGATTAATTCATCACATGAATCACTCAAAACAGCAGGCAATTCAATTATTTTTTGACAAGGTGCACTAAACTCATTCTCAATACTCAAATCAATGCAGTGTGAATTCTCTACTTGAAATATGGGCGTGTCAGAATTGTTTTCCACTAAGTTTTGCTCTAAAATAGCATGAACAGTACATAATTGTTGTTCTTCACAAGCATACTCACCGTGAGTGATGATAGCACCATGATCTTTATCTTTTTGGCTCCCCTCAGATGATGTAGGTACATCCATCTCCTCATCTTCCTTCTCAAGTAATGGAGTTGGTAGCTCAAGTAACTCATTCTTCTCTTCAGCATGGTTTTCAACTTGCTGCAAGTTGTTAGTTACAGAAAAAGGCACAACCACAGGTTTGCTCTCATGTGTCCTATTATCAAGTATTCTCAATTCTTTCTCAATCTGACTTTCAACCTTACAAGCAAGTATAAACAAATCATAGAGAGAATTATATTCTTTGTGGACGAGAATGTTCTTAATTTCTTGATTAAGCCCACCTAAGAATCTATTCTCTATAGCTTCTATATGTTCCTCTAAATCACAACGCAACAAAAGAGCTTTCAATTCTTCATAGTATTCACTTACAGTTTTCCTACCTTGTTCTAAACGTTGCAATCTTTTTAACAAGTCACGTGAATAATATGAAGGAACAAATGTAGATCTCATGATTCGTTTCAAAGCATTCCAAGTTTTAGGTACATGTGGTAGTCTACATTGTTTTCTCCACCAAAATAATGCGAAATCAGTGAATTCACTAGTAGCAGCCCTAACTCTTTTATCATCAGGAAAATCATAGCACAGAAAATTTTGATCTAATTGTATTTTCCATTCAAGATAAGCTTCAGGGTCATATCTACCAGCAAATGGAGGAATTGTAAACTTGGCATCATCATCACATACCTCTCTTGTTAACCTACCTGTACCTTGTCGATTATGTCGAAGTCGACAACGGTCGCGATCATTGGAGCCCTCAATTCTGTTGTTGATGGTGGTGAGGGTCTTATTAATACAATCCAACAAGTTGTTGGTCTCACAAAAATTGCTACAATGTGATCTTGAACCTGTCATGGTTAGTAGAAAATAAGGAAATACACAAGAATTATGTAAGTCCCTATAAACTACTAGGAGGTGGAGCTTCACAAATCACACATCTCTCAAACTCTTACCAAGCTCTTACAAGTTCTTACCAATGCAAAACAGGTGGTGCAACCGGTGGCTGGTTCGTGATAAATCTAACTCAAGTGATGAGTAAAGCGATTGCAAGGTACAGCGAGACCTGTTCGGTTAGTAGAAAAGTGGAGCTTGGATAGGCTATGTATTTTCTAGCAAAGGAAAACAATCAATTAATTTCAGAAATTGCACAGAATTGAATTATAGTTCGTATCTAGCACTTAGCCTATGTTGCTGATCAACCAAGGATCGAAGAAGGCTAAAATAAGTGTATGGCAATGTATGTGAGTGGTTAATACAAGATAATTAAATTGAATGCAATCTGGAATTCAAGAGCACAAGGATTGATCCAAAACTTGAAAACTGAAGATTTCTGTCTACTGGACAGCACGTTGGTATTTTGGCCGTAACTTTTTTTCAGTTGCCTTTTTTTCAATGATTCTTTTTTTCTCCGTTTTCCAACGGCGTGTTGTACAACTTTTGTTTTGGGGCCAAGTTCTGGAAACTGATCGAACAATTCGCACAAAATTCACAAGTGCCGACTGTTGCAGATTCAATCTGGAATTTTGGGTCAAATTTCACCGCTTATATCTCTTAACTGCCTTTCTGGAATCACGTGCAATTTTACAGATAGATGGATGATAAATTTGTGAATTTAATGGCGGTGGTCTCACTCAAAAATAATCTCGGAATCAAAAGATATGGCGTTTTTGGTGGTGGCTGCAGAGAAAGGACAGATCAGCCGAAATTGAAATTAGGGTTTGGGGTGGGGGAATTTTTTTTTGTTTGGATTTTTATTGGAACAAAGATATGACCAGCAACTAGACAAAGCTAAAACGGACACAAATTCAATTTAGCAAACCAAAACTAACAGATTGAAAGGCACAACGGGGTTTGGACAGCGGAAATTAACTCTTTTTGTGGGGCAATTTTTCTGGACTATGGGAAATAAAAAATCAATCTACTAACTAGGGATACAAGAAATTCCTACCGGTCAACTGAAGCTCTGATACCACTTGATGAGGCGATGGGGTCCCGATCTTCCGATAGGATGATAACTATCGATTTTGGCGGAGGTGACCCTTGCGATCCGACTACAACCGAACGACGTCGCTTGCGCCTTAGCAATCGCTGAACCACACTCCAAGTTGTTATCAACCGTGCCAAGAACGCGGTTGACCTGACCACGAAGGTCTATTCCTGCATGCAACCGAAGAACACGCAAGAACAAGATAACAAGCAATCTGAAATTGCAAATATTGATATGAAGATCAAAAGGTGGGATTCCGAAGGCTGTCTTGACAGGTGGTCGTCCGACACAACTGAAGAACAGAAGTTTGCATAATAGCTAAACCTAAACTCAACAAAATCCAAGTCCTAACAAGGGCGGCGGCGGCTCCTTTATAGGGAGAACAACCAGGAGGGGCGTCCAAAGTGCATGCTTTAGGGTTACAAGGCCCATTGGCCCAATTGGTGGTGGCGCAGCACCCTTTTGACTCGGACTCAAAAACCAACGTGGATTGTTTTGATGATTACAGCCGGCTCGGATGGAATTTGAAGATGAGGTTGGATCTGTTGGCAAGTAGACTTCATAAGCTTTCCATGAAGTACAAGAACGTCCCAAACGGAGTCCGTATGAGAAAGTTACGTTCGTTTCAACTTGCACCATTGCAGCAGTCCGAATCTGATTCCAGTACGTGACCAACACGGACTCTTTTGATGATTGCGGCTGTCTCGGATAGAATTTGAAGATGGGGTTGAATCCTTTAGAAAGTAGACTTGATAAGCTTTCCATCAAGTCCAAGAACGTCCGAAACGGAGTCCGTATGAGAAAGTTACGTCCGTTTAAACTTGTACCATTGCAGCAGTCCGAGTCTGATTCCAAAACGTATCCAACTCGAATTCGTGCTTGACTTGGTCCCAAAGTGACGTGGTGACCTCCATTATTCCTTCCATGCATGTCCAGGACTCCATGTCCCTTTCCTTCATCCTTTCCCAAATTCCTAAGCACAATTAAATCACTTGCATTAGGTAGCGGTCTATTCTCAGTAACATATGAAGGCTGAAGAAACGAATTCACCTTTAGTTCAATCTTGATATTGGGCGCGATTGTCGTATGTGTTTGTGGCGTGGTCACATCAGAGCCAGTCAAGGCGGCGAGGATCAGTGACCGACTAGGAGCGGAAGGGGCGACCAGGAGCGGAAGGGGCCGACCGGGAGCGGCGTCGGCAACCGCAGCGGCAAGGAGGACGAACCGCAAGCCAGGGACCGTCAACCCTAAAAGATCACCACCAAGCAACACCCAAGCACCCAAAGCTCTAGCCGGCCATGACCACCCCGGGGCAGCACACCTCCGTGCCTAGAACATGAAGAATAAAATCATGAGAAATAAAATGAAATAACAACCAAATCAGTGAGAGATCGGGGCAGATCCGGGGAAGAAGGTACCAGAACCGGGCCCTAGGCAGCACATCACACACCACCAGCACGGCCGAAAGCGATGGGAGGAGTCAAGGCGGCGAAGACCAAGAGTCGACCAGGAGCGGAAGGGGGGCTAATCGGGAGCGGCGTCCGCAACCGTAGCTGCAAGGGGCGGAACCGCAAGCCACGAAGCCATCCCCAGGAGATCACCGCCAAGCATCACCCAGCACCAAAGCGACAGCAGCCACCAGTCACCCCCAAACCCTTCCACCAGAAATAAAGCAACATCGGTGGAGGTAACTCATAGAGCACTTGCAATATACATTCCTCAACATCAAACATATACAACTAGAACATCAAACCATGAAGCACTGGTGCAGCACCATGGAGACCACACAGTAGGCCAACCGGAGTTAGAGGAGTGGAGTAACGAGGGGAGAAAGGAGTGAGCTCACCGTAGATGGAGGCGGCGACGCGCTACCACCAGCGCAGCCATGGCCGGCGGCCACGGTGCACTTCCCCGGTGTGCGGTGGCACAAGCCGGCCATGACTACCCGGGGCGGCAGACCTCCGAACCTCGTATTAAAAGTAAAAACCATTAGAAATCAAAAGAAGTAGCAACCAAATCCATAAGAAATCGAGCAGATTTGAGGAAGAAAACACCGGATTCGGGCCCTAGGCCCCGAATCTGGCAGCAAACCCATGCGAAACCGAGCGGCGCAGAGGTAGGGGCCGGCGCAGCTACAAGTCGCCGCTGGGATCGGTCGAGCGAGGGGAAGACAGGTGCGGGAGAGCTGCACTCGGGCGAAGCAGCGGCACGGCGTGGGATGTCGGGGCCGGGGAGTCGAACCGCGGGAGGCGGCGCATGGGAGCGCAGAGAAAGAGGGAGCCGAGAGAAGAGAGGGGGGGGGAGAAGAAGTGAGGCGTCGGCGGAACGGGCGAGGAAAAAAGAAGAGAGAGGCGGAGAGTTAGAGGCTGAGGTGTCGGCAGAGGGGCGAAGAGGCCGAGGGGGAGGAGGCGTCGATGGAGCGGCACGAATTAAAAGCCGGGCGAAGAGGAAGGGTAGGCCGGCAGTTCCAGAAGACAAATTAAAAGCCGGGCGAAGACGAATTAATTCTTGTCATCAATTCTTTTCTATGTTAGAATAAATCAAAAAAATTCTGCAGTAGCAGTCCAAAAAAATTATACGGGTAGTAATTGCTAGGATAATGAATAAAGGTAAAACGGTAGAATAATGCTAGAAGGAGAAATATGATCTATAGGTAATAATCTATGGTTACTTGGTCTTGCATGCTGTGTTACATCCTAAATCATAGGTGTTTTGAGTAGACTGGGTAGAACAGTTGAAATTTTAGAAATTACTTGTTTTTACTGCATCTGTTTATTCATTTTACTGCATTTTCCTTGCTGTCCAGATTGTCCTGCTAGCAACATAAGGTAGATAAAACTGAGTATTAGCATTAAAAATGAGTTAGGGAGAAATATTATACCTTAACT
The DNA here is from genome assembly GCA_017311315.1 of Dendrocalamus latiflorus. Classification (NCBI taxonomy): domain Eukaryota; kingdom Viridiplantae; phylum Streptophyta; class Magnoliopsida; order Poales; family Poaceae; genus Dendrocalamus; species Dendrocalamus latiflorus. The sequence goes on from CM029672.1 coordinate 20,898,599, forward strand.
TCGTTTCCCTTTCAATTTGAGAACTAATTAAGTATCATGCCACCTTATATATATACATATATATATATATATATATATATATATATATATATATATATATATATATATATATATATATATATATAGAAAAATACCTTTTACACCCGGGTGTAATTACACCCATCTCTAATATACCACCTAAACAAACATGAAATACTCATTTATCACTTTAGGTATATTTGTATACTAATTATAAGATACTCCAATGTAAACCACACGAAAAACTTGTAAAGGAGTTCATAGTTTTTAGCGTATTTTGTAAATACCCTCATATACGCACATAAAAAGGAGTATGTCGAAAAAATGTACATACTACCTCTGAAAAATTGTTCATACCACCTAGATGATACTCCCTACATTGCGAGATACGATATTGGGTGTAATTACACCCGGGTGTAGAAAAGAGGCTTCCTATATAGGAAAAATACCTATATAGAGGTATTATGGTGGCAAGAAAGATGGTCGGTTAAAAAAATTGCTTACTCCCATTCTGCACTAAAGATTTCCCGGAGAGTGGTCCGTGGCGCTTCCGAACGCGTAAGTTTCGGACGTATCCAGGAACGAAGTCCTGGGCGTACTCAGGGATGAGCCCTGAGCGTGGTCCCAAACACGAGAGTTTTGGGCGATCCGGAGAGTGAGTTCTCAGGCGTGCCTGGGCGCGGAGATCTAGGGTAGTGTAGGTTGCACTCGGAGGTGAGCTCCGAGCATGGTCCCAAACGCGAAAGATTTGGGCGGTCTCAATAGCGAGTTCTCGAGCGTAGCTGGGCACGTAGTCCCAGAGTAGTGTAGAAATTCGGTTCTTTTTGGCCTTTATGTTTCTTGGCTTTTAGTAGCTGGGCATCTGATTTTTGCTACAGGACTTCTCCCCCTGTATGCAAAGTCAAGAAAACCATATATCCCAGACAAGTATTCATCACTTGGTCTAGGGGAAAACAGTAACTTCTTAATGGCGTCTAAATCCACTCATTCCCTATGTTAAAAAGAAGTTGTAGCATTTATTCAAATGGAGCACAATGAGAAAACCATCATCTACTTCCAATCAAAAATTAATCTGCACAATGAGCACAATGAGGAGGGTAATGGTCTACCCAAGGGCTGTAGATGGCTTAAAGTTCAGGCCTGGCCTGGCCTGGCAAAAGAGATCCAGATGTATCAAAATTAAGAAACAGAAGCTAGATAAAGATTTTCAATTAATCTACACCGGAGAACTCAGGGTAAATATAACTTCATTTTTGCAGTGTAGTTAAAGATCCCCCAGTTTTGCAGTGTAGTTGTTTACGCCTAAAATCAAAAACTTGTAATTATATCTCCACCCAGTTACTCACAAGCAGCAGCCTGGAGCGGTGTACCACCCTCACACAGACCCACCGAAAGCGACAATAACTATTGGCTGGGGCGGTTTCTGACCATCTCCCAACACCCCACTGCGTAATATATCACCTTCGCGTACCCCACTGCTGGTCACGTCCAGACTTGTGTCCTTGCGATCCGCCTCCCCACTCCTGGTCACGTCCATACTCGAGTTCTGCGCGGCTAATTAATACTTACCCATGTGGAGAATATAATACTTCAATAGAGTACAGACTGCCCGTGAAAAATGAAATGTTGGTTGATACGGTGTGGTACGGTCTGTTCACACGGATGAAGTTTGTAATTCCTTATATTCTATTCTTATGCAGAGGTTCCACACTTGCCCACTTATCACCTACCCTGGCAATCTCTGCCCACCTTCTTACATAACTGAAATGGCCAACTGCTCCATCAGTTGCCCTGTATTTCCTTTCTCATGTCTCTTATTTCAACTGTTCAATTTAAATCTCTTTTAATTCTTTCATGTAGGGTGATACTAGATTAATACCAAAATACTTGTTTTACGAAATATACTCAGAAGCTTTGATCAAAGGAATGCTTGCCTGGATTTCAACCATAGATTCGGATGCAAATAGGATTAGGTGAAGTCACTCCCGTAGCTTGGGTTGTCGTTTGCAATTAAATACATTGACTACGATTTAATGCTTGCCTACCCTTCCGCCCCTGCTCTTCTCTTTCTGGAACCGCCGGCCGATCCTTCCTCTTCCGCCCGGCCTTTATTTCTCGCCGCTCCACCGACGCCTCAACTCCCCTCTGCCCCGACCTTTATCTCTTTGGAGCTCTGCCGACGCCTCGGCTCCTATCTCCCCGCCTCCCTTCTCTTATTTCCTCACCCGCTCCGCCGACGCCTCCATTCCTCCTCCCCACCTCTTTTCTCTCGGCTCCCTCTCTCTGCGCCGCCTCCGTTCTACTCCCCGTCTCCGCCTCCACGCCCCTACCGCCGGCTCTCTCCGAAGCGCCTTTCCTCCTCCTCACTTCGTCGGCCCCATCGGCGCCGCGCTGCGCCGCCTGGACCGCCCTCTCCTCGCCGTTCGGCTTCGCATGGTTGCGGCTCTTGTGGGTTCCTCCACAAGGTCCCCCACCCGGCACCCAAATACTAGCCCGGATTGTGTGGGTTCTCCCAACGGCTTAATAAATACTTACCCAATGGCAAATTATTCTGGTAATTTGCTAATATACACTGTTATTACAACGCCGATCTAAGAATGTTTCTATTTTGGCTAATCTACTCTCTTCTCCTCTTCCTACTTAAATTTTTTTCCTACCTCTTTCTCTGCTCTTATTTTCTTTTCCTCTTCTGGAACTGCCGGCCGACTCTTCCTCTTCGCCTGGCTTTTAATTTGTGCCGCTCCATCGACGCCTCCTCCCCCTCGGCCTCTTCACCCCTCTGCTGACGCCTCGGCTTCTAACTCTCGGCCTCTCTCTTCTTCTTTCCTCGCCCGTTCCGCCGACGCCTCACTTCTTCTCCCCCCTCTCTTCTGTCGGCTCCCTCTTTCTCTACGCTGCCTTGCGCCGCCTCTCCGCGGTTCGACTCCTCGGCCCCGACTTCCCACGCCGTGCCGCCGCTTCGCCCGGGTGCGGCTCTCCCGCACCCGTCTTCCCCTCGCTCGACCGATCCCAACGGTGACTTGCCGCTGCACCGGCCCCTACCTCTGCGCCGCTCGATTTCGCATGGGTTTGCTGCCAGATCCGGGGCCCAGGGCCAGGATCCGGTGTTTCCTTCCTAAGTTCTGCCCGATTTCTTATGGATTTGGTTGCTACTTCTTTTGATTTCTAATGATTTTTACTTTTAATACGAGGTTCGAAGGTCTGCTGCCCCTGGTAGTCATGGCTGGCTTGTGCCGCCGCATGCCGGGGAAGTGCACCGTGGCCGCCGGCCGTGGCTGCGCTGGTGGTAGCACGCCGCCGCCTCCATCTACAGTGAGCTCACTCCTTTCTCCCCTCTTTACTCCACTCCTCTAGCTCCGGTTGGCCTACTGTGTGGTCTCCATGGTGCTGCACCAGTGCTTCATGGTTTGATGTTCTAGTTGTATATGTTTGATGTTGAGGAATGTATATGGCGAGTGCTCTATGAGTTACCTCCACCGATGTTGATTTATTTCTGGTGGAAGGGTTTGGGGGTGACTGGTGGCTGCTGTCGCTTTGGTGCTGGGTGGTGCTTGGCGGTGATCTCCTGGGGATGGCTTCGCGGCTTGCAGTTCCGCCCCTTGCCGCTACGGTTGCGGACGCCGCTCCCGATTGGCCCCCCTTCCGCTCCTGGTCGACTCTTGGTCTTCGCCGCCTTGGCTCCTTCCGTCGCTTTCGTCCGTGCTGGTGGTGTGTGATGTGGTGCTACTCATTCCTTTTTCCTTGTCTCTGTGTGGTTGCGCTGAGATGCTTGCTCACGAATGGTGGCAGCTCGACAACAGATTGCTAATGTATGAAATGCCCGTGTATGAATTTGGCTTTCTCTTAATATTAATGTACACAGAATAATGTAATTCTATAAATGTATATTCTATCTCCATTTATTCTAAATGAAAATTTTATGCATGCGATGGATCTCTACTTGAAATGAATGCTCTCTAATTTTAATTATATGGATGAATACATAGATAGCTATTGGTTTAACAATAACTAAAACCCAATAATTTAATCCCAATTGTTAATTTAGCCATTAAATCGATATTAGTAACACTAATAATGGCACTTAGATTAATTAAGAAACGCGGGTCATTACAGTAAAATGGATGCTTAGTCTGTGCGAACCAACATGCACCAAAAAGGATTAAACGTATGAGGTGTTCGAGTAGATCTGCAGAGATGGCATCGGTTCTCCATTATTGGCAAGGCATTTATTGATGCTTCGTATGCACCCTTTAATTGTTGAGGGCTTGCTTCATGTGATGATGCTTGGATGCAAAGCTTCTTAATGCGCAGTGATTTTAACCTCAATGTTAGATTGCTACTGGTGATGTTTTGGAATATTGGTAGCTGATTAAATGATTTTCAGACTGCTTCAAACGTTGTCATCGATTATTTTTTGCTCACTTAGTTGCAGCTGTTAATTTTTTGGCATGTACTGTTGCCAAAGTCCCATTTTTATTTCCTTTTATCCCTCTAGCTTTGGTCTAGTTTTATTGAACTCATTTGGACTGTACGTTCGTGGCCTGGGTACATGTTATCTGAGAGAGGAAAATTTCTGTTATTCAATGAATGCTTGTTCTTAAAGGACGTTTCAGGTTAACTACTAATGGGAAAATATAAATGCGATTAGAAAAGCTTGTCTGAATGTTACGAACACACTTATATAATGTCTAATTATTTTGGACTATATGAATTTACAAATCTGGATTATTTTGTATGATGAACATGTTAGCACTTTTCGTCACAATTAAATTTTCAACTTTGCAAATAAATCTACCTTGTGGTTCTACAACTTGCAAACAGATTTTTTAACATAAAAAATAGCAGCGAGTTTCCACATATATTTATCTCTGCTTTACTAAATTTCTGGCATGTTTCCAAACCAAAAGCTAGGCTGCAGTTTTTTGTTTTAAAGGACAAAATTAGTGTAAATTTAAGAATTTCTACCTTTGCCCCCTCCAATTTCTATTAAATAAGATCAATATCTTCAATCTAGCAGTGGTGTTGTTTGTACAATCTATCAATGTTAGATAAGGTTATCCCTAGAGTAGCAAGTAACACATGTCCGTAACACATATATTATATGTTACCAGATGGCTTTGTAACACATGTTTATGTTGCTGCACTATATGCTTGTAACACGTTTATTGATCATATTGAGTATGTGTTACAGAGTCTCCTGGGACACAAAGTATGTGTTGCTGAGTTTTTTCCCTGTAACACAAATTGTATTGTGTTACAGTCAAGTGTTACTATACCCATGTTCTGTTGTAGTGTATACCCCTGTGACCGTGTATATTCTTTTGCTTTTCTTTGTTCAAGTTTCCTGTAGCTTGTAGTAGGAGGCTTGTGTGTGCATTAATGTCTATACTTCCAAAGAAATATGGGAATGGATGGTGCTTAATTCGTTGCATGTAATTAAGACCATCTCAAATGGTACCTTTTAGCCGGTTCTAATGAGAAAAAAGAAGATATTAAATCAATTCAATATATTAGAGGGACCAATTCTAAAAAAAAGTTTGGAATCGGACTCCACTTAGAAGTCAATTCAAAGTATTAAACAATACATATAAATATTAAATAACTATATAGAAGAGAGTATGGTTGAAAGACAATATTATTATTTTATGATTTTTTTAATGTAACATAGATCCCTGTTATTAGTACAAATCAGTTTAATACATTGAAAAAAATAAAGTTATATTTATATAGCATAATTTTAAATCGATATCGGCTCAATACACTAAATACGGCCTCGCGTCCACTGCATTGTATAATAGTTGTTGTATGCTGTGGTATATTTTATTGTATGCTGCAGTGGCGTCACCTTGTGGGCAATGATGCGGAATGTGTCTCGCTTACAGCGTTGATTTGTCCAATAACCTGTACTCTTGTCTCACTTTTGTCTCCCGTATACACTACAAGAAAAATCGCATATAGAAGTATCTTTTAGAGGTGTGTTTTATCTTACTTCTAAAATTAAAGTTACATAATCAAAAGGCACTTTTTAAAGACACTTTAAAAATCACAATGAAAATTTTGTATTATAGAGACGGTTTTAAAATATTTTAGAATCACGTGCAAAATTTTATCATTAAGAGACGCTTTTGACATGCTTCCTAATTCGCTTAAAGTTTTTTTGTTTTGTAGAGACATTTTTAGACAATTTTAACTATCTAGAGACGTTTTTCGGTGGTTTACCATTACTACAAAAAGGGTCATCACAGACGGTTCAAAACTGTCATCACAGATGATTTTTTGAACCGTCTGAGTTTATGTGTCAGTGATAACCAGAAGTTATCACAGAAGGTTTGTGAGCCGTCTATGATAAATACATCACAGACGGTTTATAACTAGAACCGTCTGTGAAAAACACTATCACAGACGGTTCTAGGTACGAACCGTCTATGATACTCATACATCACGGACAGTTTTAGCTACAAACCGTCTGTGATGCTCACACATCACAGACGGTTCTAGCTACCAACCGTCTGTGATATGTGAGTATCACAGACGGTTGGTACATAGAACCGTCTGTGATACTTCCCCATCACAGATGGTTTCTGATTTGAGTCGTCTGTGATAATTCTTAACAGATAGTTTATACCACAAAACCGTGTGTGATAGTTCATTCTATACCTAAATTTTTTCTATTTTTCGGCTAGCCTTAAGAAATGTTAACTATATCATTTCAAAACAAGCAAATACAGCAACAAACACAATAATATATTCTATTTCCATTAAGATTAGAATCCACCGTTACAACATCACAAGATATCGAGTAGGTTACCCATAGTACTACATAGTCCACTTACAATTTTACAAAGATAAATTTCATGGCTACAAATTCAGAAAAAATGCTTACACTACATTAAACTACAATCTAAAACAAGTGGTGCGGAAAAATTTTGAAGTAGCAGAAACAAAAGGGCAACAAACACTATTTTTAGCTTCTATGCCGGCCTTCTTCCTTTCCATCTTGCTATTGCCATTGCCTTCTTCCTTTCCATGCCGGTCTTCTTCCTTTCCATCTTGCCATTGCCTTCTTCCTTTCCATCTTGTTTCAACTAAAATTTCAGTCGCTCTTGCCGACCCCTTCCTACCTTTGCCGCGCACAAATGAGTTGGAGTAGTACTGGTGGTATTGATTCTTCGAGTAGGAAATGAGGTTAATAAGGGGCGAGAGAATGGACAGGTGAGATTGGGATCCTAGGGATATGTTGCGGATCGGTGACGTGGCGGGACATCACAGACGGTTTGAATTACAAACCGTTTATGATAAAGACATCACAGATGGTTCATAACAACCGTCTATGATATCACAAAGACAATATACCAGTATAATATAAATAACTAGTCTGAAAAGATAAAATAGTAAAATTTTATATGGCTTATACATACTCGTTTGAAAGGTTTTGACGAGATCTACAACTTTGCAGTTGAGGTAAAACCCAAATTCCAAAGAAAAGATTGAAAATTTTGGCAAAAACAGAAACAAAAAACTTGCAACGCAGATTTGGGGCTAAAGATAGATGATTTTGAGGGTCTTATAGGGTGACGAATGCAAGCGGGTCATTTTTTCTGGATCGGCCTCGTCGTTAGCTTTCCAACAAGTACAAGAACGCCGAAAACGGACACCGTATGCAAAAGTTATGCCGGTTTTACCGAAAATGTCTCAAAAACTGAATCTTACTCGGACTCAGACGGGAAATTATGAAATTTTGGGTATTGCAAGGCGGGAAACATATTACAGACGGTTTTTATTACAAACCGTCTGTGAAGTATCACAGACAATTTATATCATAAATCGTCTGTGATAATGAAGTTATCACAGACGGTTTGTATTAAAACCCGTCTGTGAAAATAGCACAGACGGTTATTCGTATGAATCGTCTGTGATACTTGCAACATTTAGTTTAATCTGTTATACTTGCAACGTTTAGTTTAGCCTCTTTTATAGTAGTGTTAGTTGTTGTATGCTGTGGTACATTTATTGTATGCTGCACTGGCGTTTTAAGGGATCCGTTTGTACGTGTCGTCACCTAGTGGGCAATGATGCGGAATGTGTCTCGTTTACAGCCAAGTGTTGATTTGTCCAATAACCTGTACTCTTATCTCACTTTTGTCTCCCGTATACACTACAAGAAAAACCGCATATAGAAGTATCTTTTAGAGGTGCTTTCTATCTTACCTCTAAAATTAAAGTTACATAATGAAAAGACACTTTTTAGAGTTATTTCAAAAGTCACAATGAAATTTTGTATTGTAGAGATGGTTTTAAGATATTTTAGAATCACATACAAAATTTTAACATGAAGAGACGCTTTTTAGATGCTTCCTAATTTGCTTAAAGTTTTTTTTTTTGCTTTGTTGAGACATTTTTAGATAATTTTAACTATTTAGAGGTGTTTTTTGGTGGTTTACATGTGTTAAATGATCTATATATAAATATTGCAAGGCATAACTAAGTATGTGAAGTGGTAAGGTTGAGGTGACGTGTGCAACATGTCAGAAGTACTATTCCTAGGAACCATCAGTAATGTAAATGTTTAATTTAGCTGTTTTTATAGTAATATTAGTAGTTGTATACTGTGGCACATTTATTGCATGCTGCAGTGGCGTCTTAAGGGATCCGGTTGTACGTGTCGTAACCTTGTGGGCAATGATGCGGAATGTGTCTCGTTTACAGCCAAGCGTTGATTTGTCCAATAACCTGTACTTTTATCTCACTTTTGTCTCCGTATACACTACAAGAAAAATCGCATATAGAAGTATCTTTTAGAGGTGCTTTTTATCTTACCTCTAAAATTAAAGTTACATAATTTAAAGACACTTTTTAGAGATACTTTAAAAATTAGAACGAAATTTTGTATTGTAGAGATGGTTTTAAGATATTTTAGAATCATATGCAAAATTTTATCATGAAGAGATGCTTTTGAGGTGCTTCCTAATTCGCTTAAAGTTTTTTTTTTGCTTTGTAGAGACATTTTTAGACAATTTTAACTATCTAGAGGCATTTTTCGGTGGTTTACATGTGTTAAATGATCTATATATAAATATTGCAAGGCATAACTAAGTATGTAAAGTGGTAAGGTTGAGGTGACTTGTGCAACATGTTAGAAGTACTATTCCTATGAGGTTGTGAGTTCGAGTATCAACCTTCGCAAGAGTCCACACATTTTCTAGATTTTATTTTCTATAGTACACTATGTTAGTAACACAATTTAACGCCACTATAAATCCACACATTTTTTAGATTTATTTTCTATAGTACACTATGTCAGTAACACAATTTAACACCACTATAAAATGTCTTTATTCCCGTAGCGGCACAATAATGCTCTACTATAAAATGTCACGAAGGATATATAGGCGTTTTAATAACATGTCCACGTTCGAAGCGACCATGCATAGGAAGACGCTTATCAGACATTTTAAAAAGGTCTCTACAACAATGTAGAGATATGAAAAACACTTCTACTCTATTAAAAAGCGTCTCTACATGGGGTTTATATAGTTGTGATAATTATATGTCCATAGCATTTTTTAGTACAAGGTGCATGCACACACTCAAAACACCACACTCACACCACCTACATACATACACGCATACGTCTACACACCCTTGGAATTTATCGGAGGCACCCAAAGACTCACACCACCTATGTAGTTCTCTAAGTTGTTTCTTAACTTTGTTAACTTATTGGCGGGCATTTGGTATGGTCTTTTTGAAATTGGGGCTATTCCAGGTAAAAGTTCAATGATGATACTAGGTAGTTCTTTAGAAAATACATCGGGATATTCACGTACTACAACCACTTGGGAAATTTCTGAGTTGAGGAAACTGTTGAGAGTGCTATGTTGGGGCATAGGGATATTTGATGTGAACTCAACTCGGGTTCCATGAGCACTAGTTAAAATCATATCTCTATTTGCACAATCTATGTGATCTTTGTCCTTAGCTAACCAATCCATTCCTAGGAACACTCCAAGCCATGTAAATCTAGGGATATCAGGTTTGCACAAAGTTCTGTTGCATTTATTGATATATTAACCCCATAGCATAGTTGCATGGTTTTCATTTTAGATCAAGGTATTAAATTAACATAGGCTTATTCAGTAAAAACACATCCATCTGATGATGGATTGCAAACTCTTTGAAACAAATAAATGTGAAGCTCCATAATCAAATAAGACTATTGCGAGGGCTAAGTTGACAAGAAACACACCCAATACGACAGCAGGTGCGTCATCGGCTTCCTTAGTAGTGACATGATTAACACATTCGCTCCTGTAGTTTTGAAAATGTCTGACAGCTTGTTTCTGAGCAAGAGAAGCTCCATGTCCAAATGCTGGCACTGCTACAGACAGTCCTATCACAGACGGTTCAGAACCGTCATCACAGACGGTTCCTGTCGGGACCCCGGATTTCCGAACCCGGACCCTCTGTGTATTACTGCACTAGTCCCAGATCAAAGCTAGTGCACACAGTAAAACAGAAATGAATACATAACCAGCAACGCTTTATTACAATATTAAAGAGTACAGACCGAAAGGTCTCATTATTACAATTGAGGTTTCAAGACCTCGCACACACGAAACACAGCGGAAGCAAAAGATAAACTCGGTGAAGACCCATCAATACGCCACAGGCAATTGACTGGGGAAGCGCGACCTAGAACTCCTGGAATCCTTCGTTGAATCCACCCGCGAAGTAGTCGTAGTCACCTTCTTGAGCTTCATATTCTTCTGGATATTATTTTTGAGTGTAGCATGTGAGTACATAAAGTACACCGCAAGTCTTGGGAAAAATGCGTAGATGCAAGGCTTGACAAAGGAAGGCTATATGGTTCTTTTGCACAAAGCAATATTTTAAAATTTCAATTACTACTAATTATTTTCGAAGGCATCCATTTAATAAAGTAAATGTTTTAGCAGAAACTATCAATAATTCTATAGTGAAGGTTCCATCTACCAACACTAGCTTAAACAGCTTGAACAAGTTTAATACTGCGAGTTACATCCACCCTCTCTGGCTCCACTGCCAGGATATCCTTCCGAGAGTTCCCTCCACTCCCGGAATACAAAACTTTTGATTTTAAAACAAAACCAGAAATCTACCATGTGAATGCATTCCTTGCCCGCCCTTGACCGTGGGCACGGCTATTCGAATAGTTTTACACTCTGCAGAGGTTGTACAACTTTACCCACAAGAGATAATTTATCCTAAAAGTCAACACGCTTCCTTTGGCATGAGACTCAGATAAAATATCACAAAGCCTTTACCTTACTCTAATCTAGCTAGATACCACCCGCTGAGGTTTCACCGCAGGTAGGCTAACTGCCCGAACCGAAGCCCCCTCTTGCGCCATATGAGTACAGTAAATCCCTGTCCCTCACTGTGAATAACCAGTCCATCCCTGGCACCCACTTTCCACTGGTGGCACCTAAACTAGACTATCATAAGTTAGTCAGCTAGGTCGTACCCATATAGACTTGTGGTTGTACGGTTAATGCTCAGTTTGGACAAACACAAGCGTCGGTCCTTAATTGACTAGGGTGGAACATACACATTACAAGATCTCGTGCATCCTGCACCAATCCAAACCAACCATCCACCCTAATCTAAACCAATTTTCACATTTTAGTTTATTTTAAAAGAACAATGGCAACTCCAATTACCACTAATTTTCATAAACACAGGGGTATTACAATAAATCATAATTTCACATTTTCAAGATTTCAAAGGTATTAAATAGCGAGACTAAGCATTATACTACCATTCCACTATTCACAAAGATTCAGTAATAATCTCATTATTGAGACAAATGAAATTCTAGGGTGACAAAGATACATGGCATTCAATTTCAACGGAGGGTATAACAAGGTTGGTTTAACTAACCCTTAAGATTTGAACTAATATTTTATATAAATAGCAATGCACATAATTTAAAATAATTAAAACATTTTGAAATCATAGGTTCAAGATGATCAAAGGAGACTTGCCTTCTTGAGTGCTGTTTGGGTCTTCTTGCTGCGACTCGACGAAATCTTCGGCAATGTCGGGTTCTACACGCGAAACGACAAAACAAACGAACAAATAAACACAAATAAAATCTCAAATATAATATATATATACTGGAAGGAAGTTTACGATTTCTTACGAATTTAGGAGAAAGATTCAGCGGATTTGGGGTTCACACGAGGGAGAACGAATATCTGGAAGATCGGTTGGGAAAAGAAATTACTAAGACAATATTTGGACCAAGGAAAATAGAATGGATTTTATGGAGACTTTGCAAGATTTGAATTTGATTTTTGAAAGTGCACAGAAAATTTGGAATGGAACTGAGGCTTTGAAATTAAACTAGGCATTGGAATTTGAAATTTAAATATTTGAAATATCAAATAAATTTCAAATATTTGAAAGGATGGAATAAATGAATAGTTTGGAATTTTTGATGAATTTAGAAATTTGAATGGGCTCAAACGGAGTTAAAACGAGAAAGTTATGGCTTCCGAAAGATTAAAAGGAGGGAAAAAGGAAAAAGCCGGCTTTCGGGAATTATTTTTGCACTGAAAAATGCTATTTATGACATCAGCAAATTTTGAATATTCCGAGCGGGAAAAATATTTGAATGACCGGTGGGCCCGGTCTACCGTGGACCGGATCCACGGACCACGGGCCTTGCCTACGTGGCGCACCGGCCACATGGCGCCATGCGGGCGCAAGGTGGCGGCCGGTGGCCGTCCACGCGGGCACAACCGGCCACGCGGGCGCACGCGCAGCCGCACGGGAGGTGGCCGGCCAGCGGCCTTGCCGGTGGCCGGCGACCGGCGGGAGGGCGGCGGCGGATGAGGGGAGGCGGCGGCGCTTACCGGCGGCGGCGGTGGAGGTGTGGGCGGCCGGCGGCGGCGCTAGGAGGCGGCGGTGGTGGAGCTTGGAGGTGGTGGCGGCGGGGTTTGGGTGGCCGGCGGTGGGGCACCGGGAGGCGGCCGAAAAGAGGAGGAGAGGGGCGGTGGGAGTCGGTGGTGAGGGGGGCGGTATTTATAGGCAAGGGGAGGAGGGGGAGGCCGGTGGTTTAAAGCTCGCCGGAGTTAATACAAACCGCAAATAGGGGACTTAAATTGAGGGGAAACGGCCGGATGAATGGAGGGGAGTAATAGGGCATCCGTTTCCACTCTTTAATCGGGATTTTATGAGGGAGAGACGCGGGATTTTAAAGCTCATTTTCGGTTTTAATGGTGGAGGAGAGAGAGGGTGGGAGGAGGAAGAAGGTGAGGTTGAAGAAGGATATGACATATGGGTCCCAAGTGTCATAGAGAGTGAGAGTTAGTGAAGGGGTACGGGCCATCACTAGCACTTACATAACCACCATCTTCTGTCGCAATATACGCCCGCTGACTTGGGCAATCTCTCATGACGTGGCCCATCCCTTTACAACGGTGGCACACAATGCCCGTCGTACGGCCCGTGGAAGCAACCGATGAAGAGCTCTTTGCTGGTGCTTGCACACTAGTAGATTTGCTCACCTCGGGTGCTCGTGATGGTGGTGGCGGTGCTGCTGAACGCGCCCTACTCACAGAGGGGGCAGCAGCTCGAAAAACAGGAGGTGGGGCTGTCTTGGGTTGCTCCTGTGTCGGTCTCGATGTAGACGTACCTCCAAAATTGCTCCTTGTCCTTTGTTGCCTACCCTGCAATTCTTTTTCTGCCAAACAAGCAAGCTGGAATAATCTATTGATATCATTATACTCTTTGTAATCAATTATGTCCTGAATTTCACGCCTTAATCCCCCATAAAAACGAGCCATCTTATCCTCCTCATCCTCTTCAACATTACAACGCAGCATGCCTATTTGCAGTTCTTGATAATATTCCTCAACAGATCTATTACCTTGGTCTAAGTGCTGCAATTTCTTACGCATTTCACGTTTAAAAGCAGGAGGAACAAATCTAGCACGCATAGCTACCTTCAATCTATCCCATGTATCAGGGGCTAAGCCAGAATTAACTACTTGAGTCCACCAAATGATAGCAAAATCTTTAAATTCACTAGTAGCTTGTCTGACTCTATGCACTTCAGGAACTAGATGGGCATTAAATTTTTGTTCAACTGTCATCTCCCAATCTAGATAAGTTTCAGCATCATAGGTACCCGCAAAAGATGGTATGGAAAATTTAACTTTAGCAAACGAGTCATCATGAACATGAGCATTGTGATACTGAAAATTATTGTTACCTCCCATACCATGACGGTTCTGATGAGGACGGTGTCGTGGCCGTGCAGCACCGGCGTCACGGTTTTGTCTCTCATTATCATCTCCCTCCTCATGATCTTGGCCTCCATTGTTTGGTGGCCGATTCACCATTCTTTCAAGGCGTGTAGTGAGTGTTGCAATGCTCTCATTGATGGAAAGTTGCATTGTATCCATCTTCCTATCGATGTCATCAGTAATGGCAGCGCGTTGTTCATCCAAAAGCGTCATAAGCTCTCCCTTTAAAACACACTCTTGCGCATCAGACGTATCACCTGCCATGGTTAGTAGCAAACAAAAGACAACACAAAGGTATTATCCCTATCAACTACTAGGTGGTGAGAAGTAGAATCACACACTCTCAAGCGTCTTATCACACTCTTACAAGTGTTCTTACCAATGCAGCAGGTGGGACAACCGGTGGCTGGTTCGTGACACCGTGTCGAGCGTGGGTACGATTGCAAGAGGGAAACTGATCTGATCAAGAGTAGGTGTAGCTTGGAAGGCACAATATGGTAGCAATGGAGAACAATCAGTTCATTTCAGAATTGCATAGAATTGAATTATAGTTCGTATCTAACACTTAGCCTATGTTGCTGATCAACCAAGGATGGAAGAAGGCTAAAAATAAGTGTATGGCAAAGTGTAGGAGTGGTAAATACAAGATAATTCAATCCAATTCAATCTGGAATTGAAGAACAAAAGGAATGACCCAAAACTGAAAACTGAAGATTTCTGTCCACTGGACAGTACGTCGGTATTTTGGCCGTAACTTTTTGTCAGATGCCTCTTTTTCACTGATTCATTTTTTCTCTGTTTTCCGACGGCTTTTTATACAGATGTTCTTTTGGGGCCAACTTCTGAAACCCGACACAGAAATTCGCACAAAAATCACAACTGCTGACTGTTGCAGATTCAAAACAGATAATTGGGTCAACTTTCACCGCACATATCTCTTAACTGCCTTGCTGGAATTACGTGAAATTTTACAGATAGATGGATAAGAAATTTTTGAATCTAATGGAAGTGGTCTCACTCAAAAATAATCTCGGAATCAAAAGTTATGGGATTTTTGGTGGCGGCTGCAGAGAATGGAGAAATCAGCCGAATTTGGAAATTAGGGTTTGGGGTGGGGAATTTTTTTTGTTTGGATTTTCAATGGAACAAAGATATGACCAGCAAGACAATGCTATGACGGACACAAATTCAATTTAGCAAACCAAAACTAACAGATTGAAAGGCACAACGGGGTTTGGACAGCGGAAATTAACTCTTTTTGTGGGGCAATTTTTTTTCTGGACTATAGGAAATAAAAACCAATCTACTAACTAGGGATACAAGAATTACCTCACGGGTAACCGTTGCTCTGATACCAACTGATGTGACGATGGCCCGATCTTCTGAGAGGTACTGATAAGTCGATTGTGGAGATCTCGACGTTGATGATCCAAAGGCTCTGACCAAAACAGATCGAACCTCTCGCAATCACTACACCACTGCTCCGTTGGTTATCAACCGTGCCGAACACGGTTGACCTCGCCAAGAAGGCTATCTCCTGCAAGCGAATCGAGAACACAAGCAAGAGAGTTTAAGATGCAATCTGAAATTGCGAATAATGTTTAAGTTCACAAGTTGGGGTTCCTCAACCGAACATGCGGCGAAACTGCTAAGCAGAATAAACTCTTAAGAAAAACCCGAGGAAAACTAAAGGGGTGCGACCTCCTTAAATAGGAGTGGGGGAGGCCGCACTTATCTAACAAAAGGGGGTGTGGTACAATTCACGGGTACTGTTCACATGAACAGTACACCCATGATTAGTGCCGGCCCAAATAGTCTAAGTGTGATTATAAGGCCCAAGGCCCACTTTGACTCGGACTGGAAAAGTGACGCCAATTGTTTTGCAGTTTCTGATCGGTTCGGATGGAATTTCGAGGTGAGACCAGATTCATCTGAATGTAGACCCCAAGATCTTTCCAACAAGTACTCACGGGCCCCGAGAAACCTGCTAGATCAAAAGTTATGATCATTTGAAGTAGGCGCTGTCCAGCAGTCCGAATCTGAGTCGAACTCGCGAATATGAGTTGGCTTGCGCTTGACGGTTCCACTGCTACACTTGAGCTCGCGTGGTTCTTCTCCATGGTTCCTAAGGACAAGAAAATCACAAGTCTTAGGAAGCATCGAATGCTCAGCGGAAATATTATTGACTCCTAAAAACGAGTTTACCTGATAGTTGAGTTGACGAGCACGTGCCCGAGTGATTGGACCTTGCCCATCATTCATGGAAGCAGTAAGAGGGGTGTTCATATCAATAGAAGTGATGTCCTCATCATAGGGTGTATATAAAAGTCCCTTCGTGGTGTAAGGCAATCAATTTCATTTCGTCCCTGCACAACGCACGCTTGGAGTTATGGTACCTATCGGAACCCGTTGCGGTCGGAACTTTCACACTGACTTCGATAGATTCCAACGGCATGCCAAAGGTGAAATACGTGCTCGAAGAGCGCGACCCGGCGGCGGCTGACAAGGAGCGGCTGGCGGTGGAGGAGGGAGGCACGTTCTCCGGCGAGCTGGGCCCCTCGCTCGTGACTGAGAAGACGATCCAAGGGCTTCTGCGCGCGGGGAAGTTGTCCGAGCGCCAGGATGTACGACTGCCTGCCGCCGACCAGACGGAACCGCATCCCGAGAGATCGGAGGCGGTCGTGTTCGTCACCTTTTTTGACGCGGGGCTCCGCATCCCAGCGGCGGCTGTTGTGGGCGACGTGCTGCGGACCTTCGGGCTGGAGCTGGCGCAACTGACTCCGAACGCCGTGGCCCGGCTCGCGGTGTATAGCTGGGCCTTGCGCTCGGGAGCGTGTTGGCCCAGCGCCTCGCTGTTTGCCTACCTGCACGAGGCACGGCACCAGCCCAAGGACCGGAAGAACGGGACGGTGTCGAGCTTCGGCAGCGTCACCTTTATCCTTCGTCCGTCGTGCAAGAGGCTCTTCCCCGCGAACTCAACTCGCGGGAAGTGGGAGTCTTACTGGATGAAGCGGTGGTTCTACCACCGCGTGGAGAGCGGGAGCGGCCTTGAGTGCACAGGCCGACCCATCGCGTTCAAGCCCTCGCCCGGCCGAACGCTCAACGATGAGGACAAGCAGAGGGTCCGACGGCTCGTAGGCTTGGCCGCCCGCTTCAACATGCGCGACCTCGCCGAAGAGTTATGGTACCTATCGGAACCCGTTGCGGTCGGAACTTTCACACTGACTTCGATAGATTCCAACGGCATGCCAAAATGTGCTAGGGCGCATATTTAGTCCATTCGTGGTCTTAGGCTCCCAGCTTCAGTTCGTGGCACGAATTCACCCGCATAGAGTTTATAGTTACCGTGGGAGCCCGTTGTGGAGGAACGTATTACACCAACTTGGACGGATTCAAAAGGCATGACGAAATATGGTACGTTGTATATAAAGTGCATTCGAGGTGTTAGCCACCTAGTTTTATTTCGCGGCACGATTTCACCCGCATGGAGTTTATCGTACCTGTCAGAACCCGTTGTGGAGTAAAGTTTCACACCAACTTGGACGAGTATGAAATGCACGCTGAAATGTGCTGGGGCACATATGAAGTCTGTTCGAAGTGTTTGGCACTCAGCTTCATTTCGTGCCACGATATCGTGCACGTGGAGTTTATTGTACCCGTCTTGGAGGAATGTTTAACACCGACTCGGACGGATTCAAAAAGCATGGCGAAATGAGCTAGTGTGCATATCATGTTCCTTCGGGGTGTTTGGCACTAAGCTTCATTTCGTGCCTTCTCGACGTACGCTTGGAGTTACCTGCCGGGACACGTGGCAAAAATATTCACACCAACTCGGACGGCTTCGAAATGCATGAAGAAATTTCCTCGGGTGCGTGTGAAGCCTATTCGCGGTGTTTGGCGCTCAATTTCAACTCGTGGCACAATTTCATTCGCATTGAGTTTATAGTTGTCGTCAGAAACCGTTGTGGAGGAAAGTATCACACCAACTCGAACGAATTCAAAATGCGTGAAGAAATGTGCTTGGGTGTATATGAAGTCCGTTCAGGGTGTTTTGCACTCAGTTTCGTTTTGTGCCATGAATTCGTCCACATAGAGTTTATTGTACCCATTAAAACCCGTTGTGCAGGAACGTTTCATACCAACTCGGACGGATTCGAAAGGCATGCCATGATGTTCTAGGGCACATATGAAATCCATTCGAGGTGTTACGCACTTAGTTTCGTTTTGTGGCACAACTTCGTCCGCATGGAGTATATTGTACCCGTCAGAACCCATTGCAGAGCAACGTTTCACACCGACTCGGACGGATTCAAAATACAGGGCGAAGTGTGCTCGAGCACATATGAAGTCATTTCGTGCCATGAATTCGTCCATGTGGAGTTTATTGTTCCTGTCAGAACTTGTTCTGCAGTAAAGATTCACACCGGCTCCGACAACTCGAAATGCGTGTGGAAAAGTGCTAGAGCACATATGAACTCCACTGATAGATAGTGCCTGCCACTCATTTCCATTTCATGCCGTTATTTCGTGCATTGTACCCATCCTGCAAGAAAGTTTCACACCAACTCGGACGGGTTCAAAATGCGTGGCGGCATGAGCTAGTGTGCATGTGAAGTCTCGTCGAGGTTTTTGGAACTCGGTTTCATTTTTGTACCTCGATAACGCACACTTGGAGTTTATAGTACCGATCGAAACCCGTTGCGGAGAAAACATTCACACCGATTCGGATGAATTCGAAAGCCACGCCAAAACGTGCTCGGGCGCATATGAAGTACATTCGGGGTGTAAGCCACTCAGTTTCATTTAGTGGCACAATTTCGTCTGCATGGAGTCCATAGCTGCCATCGGAACCCGTAGTGAAGGAAAGTATCGCAACAACTTGGACGGATTCGAAATACGTGCCGAAATCTGCTATGGTACATACGAAGTCCATTTGGAATGTTTGCTACTCAGTTTCATTTCACGCCACGATTTCTTGCGCAGAGTTATTGTACCCGTCTAAGAGGAAAGTTCCACACCTACTCGGACGGATTCAAAATAAATGGTGAAATGAGGTTGGGTGTATATGAAGTCCATTCGTGGTGTAAGGCAATCAATTTCATTTCGTCCCTGCACAACGCACGCTTGGAGTTATGGAACCTATCGGAACCCGTTGCGGTCGGAACTTTCACACTGACTTCGATAGATTCCAACGGCATGCCAAAATGTGCTAGGGCGCATATTTAGTCCATTCGTGCTCTTAGGCTCCCAGCTTCAGTTCGTGGCACGAATTCACCCGCATAGAGTTTATAGTTGCCGTGGGAGCCCGTTGTGGAGGAACGTATTACACCAACTTGGACGGATTCGAAAGGCATGACGAAATATGCTAGGGTGTATATGAAGTCCATTCGGGGTGTTAGCCACCTAGTTTTATTTCGCGGCACGATTTCACCCGCATGGAGTTTATCGTACCTGTCAGAACCCGTTGTGGAGTAAAGTTCCACACCAACTTGGACGAGTATGAAATGCACGCTGAAATGTGCCGGGGCACATATGAAGTCTGTTCGAAGTGTTTGGCACTCAGCTTCATTTCGTGCCGCGATATCGTGCACGTGGAGTTTATTGTACCCGTCTTGGAGGAATGTTTAACACCGACTCGGACGGATTCAAAAAGCATGGCGAAATGAGCTAGTGTGCATATCATGTTCCTTCGGGGTGTTTGGCACTAAGCTTCATTTCGTGCCTTCTCGACGTACGCTTGGAGTTACCTGCCGGGACACGTGGCAAAAATATTCACACCAACTCGGACGGCTTCGAAATGCATGAAGAAATTTCCTCGGGTGCGTGTGAAGCCTATTCGCGGTGTTTGGCGCTCAATTTCAACTCGTGGCACAATTTCATTCGCATTGAGTTTATAGTTGTCGTCAGAAACCGTTGTGGAGGAAAGTATCACACCAACTCGAACGAATTCAAAATGCGTGAAGAAATGTGCTTGGGTGTATATGAAGTCCGTTCAGGGTGTTTTGCACTCAGTTTCGTTTTGTGCCATGAATTCGTCCACATAGAGTTTATTGTACCCATTAAAACCCGTTGTGCAGGAACGTTTCATACCAACTCGGACGGATTCGAAAGGCATGCCATGATGTTCTAGGGCACATATGAAATCCATTCGAGGTGTTACGCACTTAGTTTCGTTTTGTGGCACAACTTCGTCCGCATGGAGTATATTGTACCCGTCAGAACCCATTGCAGAGCAACGTTTCACACCGACTCGGACGGATTCAAAATACAGGGCGAAGTGTGCTCGAGCACATATGAAGTCATTTCGTGCCATGAATTCGTCCATGTGGAGTTTATTGTTCCTGTCAGAACTTGTTCTGCAGTAAAGATTCACACCGGCTCCGACAACTCGAAATGCGTGTGGAAAAGTGCTAGAGCACATATGAACTCCACTGATAGATAGTGCCTGCCACTCATTTCCATTTCATGCCGTTATTTCGTGCATTGTACCCATCCTGCAAGAAAGTTTCACACCAACTCGGACGGGTTCAAAATGCGTGGCGGCATGAGCTAGTGTGCATGTGAAGTCTCGTCGAGGTTTTTGGAACTCGGTTTCATTTTTGTACCTCGATAACGCACACTTGGAGTTTATAGTACCGATCGAAACCCGTTGCGGAGAAAACATTCACACCGATTCGGATGAATTCGAAAGCCACGCCAAAACGTGCTCGGGCGCATATGAAGTACATTCGGGGTGTAAGCCACTCAGTTTCATTTAGTGGCACAATTTCGTCTGCATGGAGTCCATAGCTGCCATCGGAACCCGTAGTGAAGGAAAGTATCGCAACAACTTGGACGGATTCGAAATACGTGCCGAAATCTGCTATGGTACATACGAAGTCCATTTGGAATGTTTGCTACTCAGTTTCATTTCATGCCACGATTTCTTGCGCAGAGTTATTGTACCCGTCTAAGAGGAAAGTTCCACACCTACTCGGACGGATTCAAAATAAATGGTGAAATGAGGTTGGGTGTATATAAAGTCCCTTCGTGGTGTAAGGCAATCAATTTCATTTCGTCCCTGCACAACGCACGCTTGGAGTTATGGAACCTATCGGAACCCGTTGCGGTCGGAACTTTCACACTGACTTCGATAGATTCCAACGGCATGCCAAAATGTGCTAGGGCGCATATTTAGTCCATTCGTGGCTCCTAGGCTCCCAGCTTCAGTTCGTGGCACGAATTCACCCGCATAGAGTTTATAGTTGCCGTGGGTGCCCGTTGTGGAGGAACGTATGACACCAACTTGGACGGATTCGAAAGGCATGACGAAATATGCTAGGGTGTATATGAAGTCCATTCGGGGTGTTAGCCACCTAGTTTTATTTCGCGGCACGATTTCACCCGCATGGAGTTTATCGTACCTGTCAGAACCCGTTGTGGAGTAAAGTTCCACACCAACTTGGACGAGTATGAAATGCACGCTGAAATGTGCCTGGGGCACATATGAAGTCTGTTCGAAGTGTTTGGCACTCAGCTTCATTTCGTGCCACGATATCGTGCACGTGGAGTTTATTGTACCCGTCTTGGAGGAATGTTTAACACCGACTCGGACGGATTCAAAAAGCATGGCGAAATGAGCTAGTGTGCATATCAATGTTCCTTCGGGGTGTTTGGCACTAAGCTTCATTTCGTGCCTTCTCTACGTACGCTTGGAGTTACCTGCCGGGACACGCGGCAAAAATATTCACACCAACTCGGACGGCTTCGAAATGCATGAAGAAATTTCCTCGGGTGCGTGTGAAGCCTATTCGCGGTGTTTGGCGCTCAATTTCAACTCGTGGCACAATTTCATTCGCATTGAGTTTATAGTTGTCGTCAGAAACCGTTGTGGAGGAAAGTATCACACCAACTCGAACGAATTCAAAATGCGTGAAGAAATGTGCTTGGGTGTATATGAAGTCCGTTCAGGGTGTTTTGCACTCAGTTTCGTTTTGTGCCATGAATTCGTCCACATAGAGTTTATTGTACCCATTAAAACCCGTTGTGCAGGAACGTTTCATACCAACTCGGACGGATTCGAAAGGCATGCCATGATGTTCTAGGGCACATATGAAATCCATTCGAGGTGTTACGCACTTAGTTTCGTTTTGTGGCACAACTTCGTCCGCATGGAGTATATTGTACCCGTCAGAACCCATTGCAGAGCAACGTTTCACACCGACTCGGACGGATTCAAAATACAGGGCGAAGTGTGCTCGAGCACATATGAAGTCATTTCGTGCCATGAATTCGTCCATGTGGAGTTTATTGTTCCTGTCAGAACTTGTTCTGCAGTAAAGATTCACACCGGCTCCGACAACTCGAAATGCGTGTGGAAAAGTGCTAGAGCATATATGAACTCCACTGATAGATAGTGCCTGCCACTCATTTCCATTTCATGCCGTTATTTCGTGCATTGTACCCATCCTGCAAGAAAGTTTCACACCAACTCGGACGGGTTCAAAATGCGTGGCGGCATGAGCTAGTGTGCATGTGAAGTCTCGTCGAGGTTTTTGGAACTCGGTTTCATTTTTGTACCTCGATAACGCACACTTGGAGTTTATAGTACCGATCGAAACCCGTTGCGGAGAAAACATTCACACCGATTCGGATGAATTCGAAAGCCACGCCAAAACGTGCTCGGGCGCATATGAAGTACATTCGGGGTGTAAACCACTCAGTTTCGTTTCGTGGCACAATTTCGTCTGCATGGAGTCCATAGCTGCCATCGGAACCCGTAGTGAAGGAAAGTATCGCAACAACTTGGACGGATTCGAAATACGTGGCGAAATCTGCTATGGTACATACGAAGTCCATTTGGAATGTTTGCTACTCAGTTTCGTTTCATGCCACGATTTCTTGCGCAGAGTTATTGTACCCGTCTAAGAGGAAATTTCCACACCTACTCGGACGGATTCAAAATAAATGGTGAAATGAGGTTGGGTGTATATAAAGTCCCTTCGTGGTGTAAGGCAATTAATTTCATTTCGTCCCTGCACAACGCACGCTTGGAGTTATGGAACCTATCGGAACCCGTTGCGGTCGGAACTTTCACACTGACTTCGATAGATTCCAACGGCATGCCAAAATGTGCTAGGGCGCATATTTAGTCCATTCGTGCTCCTAGGCTCCCAGCTTCAGTTCGTGGCACGAATTCACCCGCATAGAGTTTATAGTTGTCGTGGGTGTCCGTTGTGGAGGAACGTATGACACCAACTTGGACGGATTCAAAAGGCATGACGAAATATGCTAGGGTGTATATGAAGTCCATTCGGGGTGTTAGCCACCTAGTTTTATTTCGCGGCACGATTTCACCCGCATGGAGTTTATCGTACCTGTCAGAACCCGTTGTGGAGTAAAGTTCCACACCAACTTGGACGAGTATGAAATGCACGCTGAAATGTGCTGGGGCACATATGAAGTCTGTTCGAAGTGTTTGGCACTCAGCTTCATTTCGTGCCACGATATCGTGCACGTGGAGTTTATTGTACCCGTCTTGGAGGAATGTTTAACACCGACTCGGACGGATTCAAAAAGCATGGCGAAATGAGCTAGTGTGCATATCAAGTTCCTTCGGGGTGTTTGGCACTAAGCTTCAGTTCGTGCCTTCTCTACGTACGCTTGGAGTTACCTGCCGGGACACGTGGCAAAAATATTCACACCAACTCGGACGGCTTCGAAATGCTTGAAGAAATTTCCTCGGGTGCGTGTGAAGCCTATTCGCGGTGTTTGGCGCTCAATTTCAACTCGTGGCACAATTTCATTCGCATTGAGTTTATAGTTGTCGTCAGAAACCGTTGTGGAGGAAAGTATCACACCAACTCGAACGAATTCAAAATGCGTGAAGAAATGTGCTTGGGTGTATATGAAGTCCGTTCAGGGTGTTTTGCACTCAGTTTCATTTTGTGCCATGAATTCGTCCACAGAGAGTTTATTGTACCCATTAAAACCCGTTGTGCAGGAACGTTTCATACCAACTCGGACGGATTCGAAAGGCATGCCATGATGTTCTAGGGCGCATATGAAATCCATTCGAGGTGTTACGCACCTGTCAGAACCCGTTGTGGAGTAAAGTTTCACACCAACTTGGACGAGTATGAAATGCACGCTGTTGTGGCTACAGACCAAATAGAGAGAGAGATGGTAGTGGAGAGTGATGAAGATAAGTGTAATGGACGGGGTCCTCCCCATGGCTTGTACTCATATATATATATACACATGAGGAGTGCTTTTACAGTTATACCCTTACATCTGGTTATCCCCTCTGGGGGCAGTTATGTCATTACACATGGCCTATTCTGGGCCTTATAATCTCCTACCAGGCCTGCTGGGTTTAGGTGGGGGCCATCCCTACGACAGGAGCCTCTCATGGTAAAGGGCTTCACAAGGCCGAAGCCATGTTGCCGAGTCCTTTGGCCCCCTCCGTCCCCGCGCCCTGTGAACTTTTCCAAACTTCCGGGGCTGCGCTGTAGCCGAAGCAGACGTGCGCGCTGTTGCGACGCTTGGACTTCCGGCCGTCCACGTGGTGCAGCGTGCTTGGCGCGGTGCGGGCGTTGAGGCGTCGTGACCATTAATATGGCGGCGGACTTCCGGCAGTTGGACTTCTGCCGATTGGCCTTCCGCCGGTTGGCTCCCCTGCTGATTGGGGTATATATATGGCGCTGGTGCGGCGTTGCTCCTGCGTATATTGTGATAGAAGCTGTTCCCCTAAAATGGGCCCCAGCCGTGCATCAACATTCCTGGGTGACGCTGAGCGGCTTGGGGAATATTGATGCACAGAAGGAGGTCCATTTTTCCTGGGAGCTTGATCAGCGCCGGTTATCGACAGCCAGCTGCGCTTCCTGCCCCCACACCGCGCTTCCGTAGGCGACAGCGAGGTCTGCCCTGTTTTTCTTAACAGGCCTACCTACAGTCGGTGTTCCTGATGGAGCCCGTCGGCATTACCTTGTATGTTGATGCACTGTAGGTGGCATGTTAAGGAAAACGAGGTAGATTTTGCAGGACAAGACCCCCGCCTTTGCTGCGCCCCGCCGAAGTGGGCGCGCGCGCTCCGTCCCCTACCCTTCGAACGGGTGGCAGGGAAGCTGGCGCCTAGTCGAAGTAGACGCGCGCGCTCCGTCCCCTACCCATCGAACGGGTGGCAGCGAAACTGGCGCCTAGTCGAAGTAGACGCGCGCGCTCCGTCCCCTACCCATCGAACGGGTGGCAGCGAAACTGGCGCCTAGTCGACGTAGACGCGCGCGCTCCATCCCCTACCCCTCGAACGGGTGGCAGCGAAGTTCGCGCCTAGTCAAAGTAGACGCGCGCGCTCCGTTCCCTACCCATGGAACGGGTGGCGGCGAAGCTGGCGCCTAGTCGAAGTAGACACGCGCGCTCCATCTCCTACCCATCGAACGGGTGGCAGCGAAGCTGGCGCCTAGTCGAAGTAGACGCGCGCGCTCCGTCCCCTAACCCTCGAACGGGTGGCAGCGAAGCTGGCGCCTAGTCGAAGTAGACGCGCGCGCTCCGTCCCCTACCCATCGAACTGGTGGCAACGAAGCTGGCGCCTAGTCGAAGTAGACGCGCGCGCTCCGTTCCCTACCCGTCGAATGGGTAGCAGCGAAGCTGGCGCCTAGTCGAAGTAGACGCGCGCGCTCCGTGCCCTTCCCCTCGAACGGGTAGCAGCGAAGCTGGCGCCTAGTCGAAGTAGACGCGCGCGCTCCGTGCCCTTCCCCTCGAACGGGTGGCAGCGAAGCTTGCGCCTAGTCGAAGTAGACGCGCGCGCTCCGTCCCCTACCCCTCGAACGGGGGGCAGCGAAGCTGGCGCCTAGTCGAAGTAGACACGCGCGCTCCGTCCCCTACCCCTCGAGCGGGGGGCAGCGAAGCTGGCGCCTAGTCGAAGTAGACGCGCGCGCTCCGTCCCCTACCCATCGACCGGGCGGCAGCGAAGCTGGCGCCTACTCGAAGTAGACGCGCGCGCTCCGTCCCCTACCCCTCGAACGGGCGGCAGTGAAGCTGGCGCCTAGTCGAAGTAGACGCGCGCGCTCCGTCCCCTAACCCTCGAACGGGTGGCAGCGAAGCTGGCGCCTAGTCGAAGTAGACGCGCACGCTCCGTCCCCTACCCATCGAACTGGTGGCAACGAAGCTGGCGCCTAGTCGAAGTAGACACGCGCGCTCCGTTCCCTACCCGTCGAATGGGTAGCAGCGAAGCTGGCGCCTAGTCGAAGTAGACGCGCGCGCTCCGTGCCCTTCCCCTCGAACGGGTAGCAGCGAAGCTGGCGCCTAGTCGAAGTAGACGCGCGCGCTCCGTGCCCTTCCCCTCGAACGGGTGGCAGCGAAGCTTGCGCCTAGTCGAAGTAGACGCGCGCGCTCCGTCCCCTACCCCTCGAACGGGGGGCAGCGAAGCTGGCGCCTAGTCGAAGTAGACACACGCGCTCCGTCCCCTACCCCTCGAGCGGGGGGCAGCGAAGCTGGCGCCTAGTCGAAGTAGACGCGCGCGCTCCGTCCCCTACCCATCGACCGGGCGGCAGCGAAGCTGGCGCCTACTCGAAGTAGACGCGCGCGCTCCGTCCCCTACCCCTCGAACGGGCGGCAGTGAAGCTGGCGCCTAGTCGAAGTAGACGCGCGCGCTCCATCCCCTACCCCTCGAGCGGGTGGCAGCGAAGCTGGCGCCTAGTCGAAGTAGACGCGCGCGCTCCGTCCCCTACCCATGGAACGGGTGGCAGTGAAGCTGGCGCCTAGTCCAAGTAGACGCGCGCGCTCCGTCCCCTACCCCTCGAACGGGTGGCGGCGAAGCTGGCGCCTAGTCGAAGTAGACGCGCGCGCTCTGTCCCCTACCCCTCGAGCGGGTGGCAGCGAAGCTGGCGCCTAGACGAAGTAGACGCGCGCGCTCCGTCCCCTACCCATGGAACGGGTGGCAGCGAAGCTGGCGCCTAGTCGAAGTAGACGCGCGCGCTCCGTCCCCTACCCATCGAACGGGTGGCGGCGAAGCTGGCGCCTAGTTGAAGTAGACGCGCGCGCTCCGTCCCCTACCCCTCGAACGGGTGGCGGCGAAGTTGGCGCCTAGTCGACGTAGACCTGCGCGCTCCGTCCCCTACCCCTCGAACGGGTGGCAGCGAAGCTGGCGCCGAGTCGAAGTAGACGCGCACGCTCCGTCCCCTACCCATCGAACGGGTGGCAGCGAAGCTGGCGCCCAGTCGAAGTAGACGCGCGCGCTCCGTGCCCTACCCCTCCAACGGGTGGCAGCGAAGCTGGCGCCTAGTCGAAGTAGGCGCGCGCGCTCCGTGCCCTACCCCTCGAACGGGTGGCAGCGAAGCTGGCGCCTAGTCGAAGTAGACGCACGCGCTCCGTCCCCTACCACTCGAGCGGGTGGCAGCGAAGCTGGCGCCTAGTCGAAGTAGACGCGCGCGCTCCGTTCCCTACCCATGGAACGGGTGGCAGCGAAGCTGGCGCCTAGTCGAAGTAGACGCGCGCGCTCTGTCCCCTACCCATCGAACGGGTGGCGGCGAAACTGGCGCCTAGTCGACGTAGACGCGCGCGCTCCGTCCCTTACCCCTCGAACGGGTGGCAGCGAAGCTGGCGCCTAGTTGAAGTAGACGCACGCGCTCCGTCCCCTACCCCTCGACCGGGTGGCAGCGAAGCTGGCGCCTAGTCGAAGTAGACGCGCGCGCTCCGTCCCCTACGCATGGAACGGGTGGCAGCGAAGCTGGCGCCTTGTCGAAGTAGGCGCGCGCGCTCCGTTTCCTACCCCTCGAACGGGTGGCAGCGAAGCTGGCGCCTTCGCCCCGCGAACACCGCCGCGTGGGCGGTGACTTGGGTGGGGTCTTGTGATGCGGTCTTGCGCTTTTAAAGTTCCTGGAATCACGCCGGCCCCTAGTCTGCCAGGGTTAGGTTCCCGTACCGTGCGACCCGACGCGCCCGGGGCACGCGGCGGCCTATGACTGGTGGGCGGCGGGATGTGGACGGTTGCGTGTTTGCAGCCGCTCGCCTCTTCCCTAGGCAAGGGGGACACGGGGCGGGTAGTGAATGGTGCGGCGCCGGAGCCGTTGTGATCCCCTGGCCCATTGGTGCGCCTATAACAGCGGCTAGGTAACGCCGTGTTGTGACGGTCCTTGGCGCCTGCGGTCGTGACCTTCCAGCGTTGGGTGGGGCGTTGCGCTAGACGGGCACTTGTACGACTGCGGTCGCGCCTCGTACACGGACCTTCGCGACCCTTTGCTTTTAATTACAGGGAATCGTGCAGGGTGTGCCTTTACACCGCTGCGGTTGCATCCGGCAGGCGGATCGTTGCGACGCTTCGGTAGCGGCGGTATGGGCGAGGTGGCTTGATATAGCCCCCTCGTAACAGCGTCCCCGCACCTTTACGCCCTCTTTCCTGCCTGCTCCGCCTTCTACACCTTCGCGCTATCTTCACCGCTTCAGTCTCTCTGTGGGAAGCGATGGCCTCCAGCAGCGAGCACGGCCAGGCGGTTGGTGGCCCTGATATTCGCCGACGGTCTTCGTCGTTGATGGTGAAATACGCGCTCCAAGAGCGCGACCCGGCGGCGGCGGACCAGGAGCGACTGGTGGCGGAGGAGGAAGGCACGTTCTCCGGCGAGCTAGGCCCCTCGCTCATGACCGAGAAGACGATCCAAAGGCTCCTGCGCGCGGGGAAGTTGTCCGGGCGCCAGGACGTACGATTGCCCGCCGCCGACGAGACGGAACCGCATCCCGAGAGGTCGGAGGCGGTCGTATTCGTTGCCTTTTTCGACGCTGGGCTTCGGATCCCAGCGGCGCCTGTGGTGGGCGACGTGGAGCTGGCGCAACTGACTCCGAACGCCGTGGCCCAGCTCGCGGTGTACAGCTGGGCCTTGCGCTCGGGGGCATGTTGGCCCAGCGCGTCGCTGTTCGCCTATCTCCGCGAGGCACGATGCCAGCCCAAGGGCCGGAAGGACGGGACGCTGTCGAGCTTCGGTAGCGTCACTTTTATTCTTCGCCCGTCGTGCAAGAAGCTCTTCCCTGCGAACTCAACTCGCGGGAAGTGGGAGTCTTACTGGATGAAGCGGTGGTTCTACCACCGTGTGGAGAGCGGGAGCGGCCTTGAGTGCACAGGCCGACCAATCGCGTTCAAGCCCTCGCCCGGCCGAACGCTCGATGATGAGGACAAGCGGAGGGTCAAGCGGCTCGTAGGCGTGGCCGCCCGCCTCAACATGCGCGACCTCGCCGAAGAGTACGTGATGTACGGCGTGGCACCGCTTGCCTACGACTGGCGTTTTGCCGCCGAGAGGCGTCGAGACGACAATGGTTCGCCATGGGTTTGCTCGCTGCCGGCGCCGCCCGGTCCTCGTAAGCCTCGATCGCGTCCCTCCTTTGTTCACGCGAAATGCGTTGTATGCTGATGCTATTCTCCTTTGCTTCAAGGATTTCCTTGGAGGAGGCGGAGCAAGCCGCGCGCGTATTCCTGGGGCCGTACACCGGCAGGGAGCATGAGCAGCGCGCGTCTGCTATTGCCGAGGCAGGGCTGGGGCGAATTAACCGCGTGTGCGAGGCTCTGGGCCTTGCCGTGCCGGACCGTGTCGCTCCAGACGATGGTGCAGCGAAGAAGAAGAAGACCCCGTCTCGGAAGAGGGGCCGCGGCGGGGCGCCTGCCGCGCTTGGCACGGTGGCTGCTGCTGCTGTTGCCGAGGGTGCGGCGGACGCGGAGTCGGACTCGGCGAGGTATGCCGATTCCGGTTTGGGCGGCGCAGACGTCGAAGGCGAGGTATCTTCAACGAGCGTCCCGGACGGCGGGTTTGCCGCGAGCGGTCGAAGGGGGGAAGCCTCACCGCCCGCCGAAGTTACCGAGGCGGCACCCGTGCGGACCGGCGATGTCGAGGTGGAGCTTTCGACCGTGGCCGCTGTGGTGCCGGAGGCGCCTTCCGCGGGGGCGCACGAAGCCGTGCTGCCCTTACCGACAGCAGCAGAACCCGAGGTGCACCCTGCGACAACTGCCACCACGGAACCTTCGCCCCCGAGCGCGGCAGCCGCGGGGGCTTCGCTAACCGCGGCTGTGGGTGCGGTGTCGCCGCTGGCTGCCCCGGCCAAACGGCCGTGCATGCGGCCGGAGCTCCACCGGACACCGCGGGGATTCGTCGTGGCCACGGGCATCAGAAGCTTGTGGGACGCCAGCGCAAGCGCCGGAGACCCTGCGGCATACGCGCCTTCTGCCCCCTGGCCACGCCGCCCGTCGCGCGGGGACAGCCGCCGCCATCCCCGAACGCGGAGGCTTCTGCCCGCGGCGGGACCATTCCTTCTGCTACCGAGGGTAAGGTGGCTTAGCTTACTCTGGTGTGTGCCTTTATGCCTTGGGGTGCTCACCCGTATCCCTGTTTGCAGCGTTGCTCATTCCGGAGGGGGAGCACTCGGCGGAACACAGAGCCTCCGAGCACGTAAGCCCCGGTGACTTCGTGCCGCCTCCGGATAAGCTGAGGGCGTGGCGCGGGATTGTGAATGATGCGGCCACGAGCGTCGACCCGCAAGTGCTGCAGGCCTACGGTGCGGGACGCCTTGAGGACGCCTTCGAGGTGTCTGGGGTGAGGGTAAGTACTCATGCGACAACGCCTGATCTAGCTGAGCTTGCTGAGTCTTCTCCCTCTGCAGACCCTTGTGCTGGGGCAGGCCTTGCAAGCGGTCTATACTCGTGACCGAGGGGCGCTCGAGGATAGACTGCGGGTCGCCGAGGAGGGGCTACGCGAAGCCTCCGGAGCCCGCTCTGCCCCGGACACCCGCATCCGCCAGCTGGAAGCGGAATGTGCCGAAGCGAGGGCACACGCCGAGGGACTTGTTGCGTCGGCGCAGGAGTCGGCCGCGGCAGCTGCTGAAGAGAATTTGCGGCGGAGCGGGACGGGCTCCTGGCGCAGGTCGCCTCGCTAGAGAAGGAAAAAGGCGAGCTTGCCTTGACTCTAGCGGAGCGTAACCAGACGCTTGGCGACGCCTCGGTGGTTGCGTGGGACGCCATGCAAGCGCTGGAGAGCCATCTTCAAGGGCTGGTAACCGAGGTGCCGGACCGTGCCTTTGGCCCGGAGGAGTTGTCTCGGACCCTCCGCTGGGTCGGGGATGCCGCCAACGTCGCGCGCGGCGCCGCGACGTCCTTTGGCACCCACTGCGCATACACTTCGGCCTGCTTGGTGTGTGCGCTCCTCCAGCACCGCGGCTGTACGCACGTCGCCGGGCTGGATGATCCCCAGCTGGAGATGCCTGGCGGGGCCGGAGTAATGTCCAGCGCCGTCTGCTCCGCTCGTCGTGCCCTCGGGCCCTTCTTCGACCGGATCTGGGATTACGTCGGTCCGGAAGCTGCACGGATCGAGCTCCGGAAGTCGCTCTACGGGACGGGGAGCCTCGGCCAATTTCTGGACGGGGTCCCTCGACGCGGCGAGGGCGACGCTGGGCCCTCCGAAGGCACCGGGAACCTGCAGGTGCGATGTCGCGGTGCCTAGGTGTAGGCGTGCGTTGTACTGTTCCTTGTCTTTGTGAATAAAGTACGCATTTGCTGCATGCATTCTGACTTTCGCCTATATCCCGGGCAGCTTCCTCGCTGGGGCCGGCTTCTTGCGGCCGACCTTTCAACCCGGCGACGCCTTCGACGCTGGCGAGGGCCAAAGAGTCGCTGGACTTTTGGGCGAGCCGGCCTTCTTCGAGCGAGGCCCCCGCTTTAGCGCGTGTTAAGGATGAGCCCGCGGGATAGCGGCTTAGAGCGGCAGGGATATTGCCGGATCTTTGTACTTGTGATTTTTCCGGAATGCGGACTTCCTGGTATTCTAGGATATGCGCTGTGTGTTGATGCCACCGTTGGCGAAGTAGTTGCGCCGGGGTTCCTTAGAACGGACAGCCCGTAGACTGGAGTGTGCGGAAGCGGACCTCCGCACTTTGCCTTGTTATAGTCCGTAGACTGGCGTATGTGGTGGTGGACCTCGGCACTTCGCCTTTCTTTATAGTCCGGAGACTCGCGCGTGCGGAGGCGGACCTCGACGCTACGTCTTATTTAAAGTCCGTGGACTGGTGCGTGCGAAAGCGGACTTCGACGCTACGTCTTCTTTATAGTCCGGAGACTCGCGCGTGCGGAGGCGGACCTCGACGCTACGTCTTATTTAAAGTCCGTGGACTGGTGCGTGCGGAAGCGGACTTCGACGCTACGTCTTCTTTATAGTCCGAAGACTTGCGCGTGCGGAGGCGGACCACGACGCTACGTCTTATTTAAAGTCCGTAGACTGGTGCGTGCGGAGGCGGACCTCGACGCTACGTCTTATTTAAAGTCCGTAGACTGGTGCGTGCGGAGGCGGACCTCGACGCTACGTCTTATTTAAAGTCCGTAGACTGGTGCGTGCGGAGGCGGACCTCGACGCTATGTCTTATTTAAAGTCCGTAGACTGGTGCGTGCGGAGGCGGACCTCGACGCTACGTCTTATTTAAAGTCCGTAGACTCGTGCGTGCGGAGGCGGACCTCGACGCTACGTCTTATTTAAAGTCCGTAGACTCGTGCGTGCGGAGGCGGACCTCGACGCTACGTCTTATTTAAAGTCCGTAGACTGGTGCGTGCGGAGGCGGACCTCGACGCTACGTCTTATTTAAAGTCCGTAGACTGGTGCGTGCGGAGGCGGACCTCGACGCTACGTCTTATTTAAAGTCCGTAGACTGGTGCGTGCGGAGGCGGACCTCCACGCTACGTCTTATTTAAAGTCCGTAGACTGGTGCGTGCGGAGGCGGACCTCGACGCTACGTCTTATTTAATGTCCGTAGACTGGCGCGCGCGAGGGCGTCCCCCCGGTGCGTCTTTTGTTTGTACTCAGGCCCGTCACCTTTGGCTACGGCGAGTGCACACGCGAACATGCGACTTCGATTTATACTCAGTCCCGTACCCCAGGCTACGGCGAGTGCACACGCGAACGTGCGTCTTTGATTTATACTCAGTCCCGTACCCCTGGCTACGGCGAGTGCACACGCGAACGTGCGTCTTTGTTTATACTCAGGCCCGTCACCTTTTGGCTACGGCGAGTGCACACGCGAACATGCGACTTCGATTTATACTCAGTCCCGTACCCCTGGCTACGGCGAGTGCACACGCGAACGTGCGTCTTTGTTTATACTCAGGCCCGTCACCTTTTGGCTACGGCGAGTGCACACGCGAACGTGCGACTTCGGTTTATACTCAGTCCCGTACCCCTGGCTACGGCGAGTGCACACGCGAACGTGCGTCTTTGTTTATACTCAGGCCCGTCACCTTTTGGCTACGGCGAGTGCACACGCGAACGTGCGACTTCGGTTTTTACTCAGTCCCGTACCCCTGGCTACGGCGAGTGCACACGCGAACGTGCGACTTCGGTTTATACTCAGTCCCGTACCCCTGGCTACGGCGAGTGCACACGCGAACGTGCGTCTTTGTTAATACTCAGGCCCGTCACCTTTTGGCTACGGCGAGTGCACACGCAAACGTGCGACTTTGA